>CM040095.1:4241557-5652888 GCA_022496805.1 Pohlia nutans | reverse complement strand
AAATTGATTATCATAGTGAAGAGGGGGAGCCGGCACTGATGACAATGTTGGTAAAAGCCTTTTATCACAAAGTCCTCAAATGCTTTCTGGCTGTGACATTATTGTTACATGCAGTAAATTTAATGTTTTCAAATTATTGCTTTTACCTGCTCTTACTTACCTGCAGTAAATAATCAATAAATTGCTCTAACTTGCATTCAGTTGTTCCGCTTGGCCCTTGGATACCATACCAGACAAGGCTAAAAAAAAAACCCATACTGTCATCTTGGTCCTAAAATTAAATTATGAGTTAATTTGGCCCAGACAAAGTAACTCTGGCATTATAAAAAGATAAGAATAGTTTATCCCAATTCATTTACGGTCATAAATTTAAAAATAATAAATTTAAAAAATAATTAAAAAATCCCAACTTCATCCGGATGGAAATTGATAGTTTATTGAATCCTATGTCTATTGTAAAATTTCTGGTACTATGAATTTCATTGTAAAAGTAACCATTACATTGTCAACCCCTGAAGGACCACAACCATGTTTCTCTCCAAGTATTCCAAACCTGCCTAAAATGTACCCCTTCTAATAGAAAGGCAAATAGTTTTTTATCTAAAATCTTTTTGATTGACCCAATTGTAGGATATTTCAACCAACTTGAATTTATTAGTACCTACAAATTTTCAACCGTTCAAGGTTGCTCAATAGTAAGTTTATAAGCTATAAAGTTGGTTGCACTTTGATTTTTGAACTGCTGCTTCAAGTTTGAAACTTTTTGAAAATGCCCAAAATGAAAACGTTAGTCTCAAATTTGGTAAAATGAATTTGGAAGTTGTGTATATGGAGCTGTTAGCTCATTGTACACAAAAATTCAGATGCATAGTTCATTAGTATGAAAATTTCAGGAGCTGCCCACAATTGGGTTTTACACCTTTGGATGATTGTGTCTTGTGATCTATACATTACCTATGTACACAAAATTACCATCTCATTTTAGTTACAAAGATTAGAATCAACACAAAAAATCTCAAAAATTGAGAATCAATACCCATTCCACATTGAAGTGACTGAACTTGGAAAACCAACCTTGGTCTTTTAGGGGTTAAGCCATTGAATTTGTACCCGTACTAAAGTTTCCAAAATTTCCAAGATTCTTTACGATGTTTTTGGATTTTTTCTTGTTTTCACATCTTAATCCCTAAGGGACCAAGGATTTTCAGGTTTTAAATGACAAATTCAATTGATCATTTTATGAAAAAATATAATTCAAGTGAGACCAAATTTTATATCACCAGAATTAGTGAAGATCATTGCATGTGTTGATAAAAAAAATTGAACAAGAGGAAGTCCAAATAGGACTTGTTCAAAATTGTCCAAAATCCATGGAGTCCAGTTTGGGTTTCTTAATCCTTTAGGGGTTAAGTTTGTCTTATCTGATTGACTCTTATTAAATTCTCTCATATAATGGCAAACGTCATCTTTTTCTCTAGTTTCAAAAAAAGCTAGTGCATGAGTTAAAATCAAACCAAACAGTAGGGAATGCACAACCGTATTGTTATAGAATGTAATGACAATTGGGTACACTAAAATTGTCATTTAGAGTGCATGATAATTTTTCTCAACACGACATTATTTGACTTTTTGGATATATAGTGTCCCTAAAAAAATTAATGTAAAATTTAAAATGATGAAACTTCAAGTAAATCTTTTGAAATTCAATAGCTCTACAACCTCTATTCCTACTAAAACTTTTAGATTGGCTACAGCTAGGGTGTGGTTACCCGTCTAATTAGCTCCGGCCCCACACATCAAAAGATCCTTCTTGATCATGATCTATGTCCCATCCATAGTTGCGTCATTGTCATTCAATGTCCACTACTGTTTTCTATTCCTACGTGAGAAACTCCTTGAAATTACTACTAGAAGTGTCAATTGTGACAAATAACAAACTCCTATGAAATGTAGGGACACTGTAATTTCTTAGCACCTTTAACTAGATTTGGGTGCGTCACTATCATTGAAAGTCCACTATTGTTTTCATGTAACAGAATCCCTCAAATTACTATAAGGAATGCCAATTGTGACAAGTGACAAATTCCTATATAATATATGGACACTATTTAATCTTCATCTTTACTCAACTTTCGTAAAAGACATCAATTCTCTTTGAACATTAAATCACAATTTAAGGTAGTCATAGTGTCATAGGGCAATTTTACAATTAGTTAATTAGTTCAAAGCTACTGCTAAGTAAGATCCATATTCCATACATGACCTCCTACATGACACATGACATATGAAATAAGATTCATAACCCATATGTATGTATACAAGATCTATACATCATACACCATACATTCTCTGTGATGTATACTCAAACTCCCATTCAGAAGCATAAAATATATGACAATATAAATAATAGATGAAAAAAAAGAAAAAAAGACATTTATAAAGTGTTGCTTTAATTAAAGAATAGGCTACTCAATCACATCTAAGAGTCCAAGTCATTTATAATTCACATTTATAATAATTTAAACGATACATGAGTTTTCAACCATATTTACAAAAACACATGATCCACAATGTGTTGACCAACTTTAATTAGGATATACATTGAAACGATGTATCTCATATGTTGTATGTTGTACTCAACATATCACCATGTCAGTGTATCTTATGTACTCGACATATCACTATGTGCACATGGTTTGTTGGCTCTTTTGTTGGGCATACAATATACTTCATTGGTTGGGTACATCTTTTAAAGGCTGATTATTGTCATGATGAACACATACTTATGGTTAATTCTTAACTCATGTCACTCTCATCACCTCAAAGGAACATGGCACTTTCAATGAAAGCAAGAATAACAAGAGTAGCAAACTCCTATGTATCCTAGGATACTCTATTTTTCCTCACCTTTGAACAACTCGTGGTAAAAACATCGATTCTTGCTAAGTACTACTCCCTTGTCCCAAAAATGGTTTTTTACCATTATTTTGTTGTCCTATAATAAACTTTTGGGTTGCTTCAAAGTAACTACTCTTCTTGGCTCATGCTCTCTTGTGCATGCACCAATGTGTCAAATCTCAATCTTTCTTCACCAAATTTTTATGTTGCATTGCTGTATATTGATTGTATTAAATTAAAGTAACTACTCATGTTGGCTCACAATCTCCTATTCATGTGCCTATGTGTGAAATCTCAATCTTTCGCCACCAAAAATTATTATTTCACGGCACCCTATACTAGTTGCATTAAAGCGTCTATTCTTGTTGGCTCGTGATTTCATGTGCAATGTGTCAAATCTCAATCTTTCTTCACGAAGAATTGTTATGTCACATCATCGTATTCCGGTTGCATCAAAGTAACAACTCATAGTTGCTCACAATCTCTTATTCATGCACCATTGTGTCAAATCTTTTTTCTTTTCCACCATTAATTTTTATGTCACGTCACTGTATGTATACTGGTTGCATCAAAGTAACTATTCATGTTGGCTCATGTAATGTGTCAAATCTCAATCTTCCTTCACCAATTTTTTTATGTCATGTCATTGTGTACTAGTTGTATTAAAGTGACTACTCATGCTCGCTGATATTCTTTTGTGCATGCGCTAATATTAGGAGAAATGTGTGGTCACAAAGGGGCCTTGGCCTTTGGCACGTGCTGAAAAATTTAGGCCAAACCGTGCACTTTACAAGAGGTCACCAATGGTGCCACCATGGCTATCAGCAGCGCAGTTCCGTGGGTCGCGCCAATCAACGCTGCCAGCACTGCGGCTTCCGACACTGTCAGCGGGCAGCGACTGCACCAATGGGTTTACATAGAAAATGGTGCTTGGGCAGCCGGTTCACCTAACACGGGCAAGCTTAGAGGGCCCCTTTGGGACCCCATTTTTCTCCTAATGTGTGCCAGATCTCAATATGTCTTCACTAAGAATTTTAATGTCACGTTACTGTGTATAGGTTCAATATGTCTCCACTAAGAACTTTAATGTCACGTCACTGTGTATAGGTTCAATCTATCTGCACTAAGAGTTTTAATGTCACGTCACTGTGTATAGGTTCAATCTGTCTCCACTAAAAATTCTAATGTCACGTCATTGTGTATAGGTTGCATCAAAATAACTACTCTTGCTCCATCAAAGTAACTACTCTTGCTCGATCAAAGTCTCATGTGCATGCGCCTACGTGTCAAGAATTCAATCTTTTTTCACCATGAACTTTTATGTCACGTCACCCTATACTCGTTGCATGAAAGTATCTATTCTCATGGTTTCCTGTGCATGTGCCAATGTGTCAATTCTCAATCTTTCTTCACCAAATTTTTTTATGTCACCGTCTACTAGTTTGACAATTATCTCTCTGTTCCATAACTTATTCACAAATGGTAAATAATAATGACTGCAACAAGAGAGTTAATTTTTCAAATTTTCTTTAATGGAAAGCTTCTTCTTCTTCTCTCTCTCTCTTTTGGTTTTGTTTTGTTTTTGTTTTGTTTTGTTGGGACATAAGAGTTATATCACAATTTCAATGTAGTGGATATAAATTTCTTCCAAACCAAATTAAAACATAGATAATAGAGGATAAATGTCTCCTAAAATAAATAAATAAACATAACATAGAGTGTTCTCTATTTTTTTTTCTTTTTTCTTTTTTTGAGACGTAAGAACTATATCACAAAATGAGTGTGAATTTCTTCCAAACCAAACAAAAACATAAATAACAGTGGATAAATGTTTCCCAAAATAAATAACACATAGCTTTTGACTGGGTACTTAAGGTAGGAAAACCAAAAACGGTTAATGCCCTCAAGGCGTGCACTAGAGTTTTTTAAAAGCAGGGAGGTGGTAGACCGAAAATGGAGAATTTTTGCATGACGAGGATTACTAAAAATTTACTAAAAATTACTAATTTTTTTGGAATCTTGTGTGTGGTTTTTTGTGATATTAGTTAACCGTTTTAGGTGCTTTCATGTGTAGAAAAGGAAGAGTCTAGTATACAAGAAGGGGGTTTGACAAACTTCCCACTTTGAGAAATTGTAGATAATTATTTACGGGGAATAAAAATACGAAACAACTTCCATTCTTCATCATTTCTTCTTCTTCATCTCAAAAAAATTTCACATAATTTCTAACTCCATTCCTTCTGGTCAAATCACCTTATTTTCACCGTTTTTGGTTTTCCTACCTTAGTGAAGCTGGGAATGTCCTTAACTGACTAGTAAAACAAACTCACTGGGGTGAAAAGGGTTAAAAAAAGGGGCAAAAGCCAATTGAATAAGAAAACCAAGAATGCGTGGAAGAAGCAACGTGGAGTGGGGGTGGGCGGCTACCAAAGGTTGACTGGATCCTCTTCGTTGTAGCCTCCCCCCTCCCCCTCTCCCGGCGTTCCTGGCTCTCCAGGCTCTCTTCTCGTCTCTTCTCTTTCCGCTTTCTCCTCCTCTCTTGTAGCGCACCTCTCCTCGCTTGAATTGTTTTCCTTGTCTGAACACAACCTTTGCAATCGATTCTCACACACACACAGCCTCCCTCTTCAGTAGTCGGCAACCATCATTTCATTCCATTCTTTCCTTGCAGCTCGCTCGCACCCGATTGTTCCGTCGTTTCGCATTGCGTGGATGGAGTGGAGGAGACGCAACAAGCACTTGCCCAACAGCCCCCCTTCATGATTGATTGATTGATTGGTGTTTCTCTCCGGCCGGTACGATTTTTTGTTACTTTCCTTCTTTCGGTACTGTGTCGTTGCTATCGGATTCACAATGGGCAATCGATTGAATCCATCGCTGCACGATTTTGTTCGTGTTTACTAGTTAGAGCGCTGGAAAGGTCCTGTTTTGCAACAAGGTACAATTTTTGGTTTTCTTGTTTGTGTGCCATTGATATCGGATTTCGTGGAAGTCACAATGGGCGAAGGATTTCTAGTTCGGGAATCCATCGCTGCACGATTCGTTAGAGTGCGGAAAAGGAAAGGAGTGACGGAATTCATGTTGGAATTCATGGGGTTTGTGAGCATTCAAGAGAGTGTCATTGATCTGTGGTTGGGGGTGGTGGTGACAGGGACTGAGGAAGGTTTTCCATGAAACGAGAAGAATCTGATTAAGGGAGGAAAGCAGCAGCGTCTATGAGTCACCACCACGGTCTGAACAAGGCGGACAGTCCTATGAGCATAGCCTCCAGTTTCCTCAACGACCAAGACTCGGAGCATGAATTGAAGTCGTTCTCGCATCTCCTGGCAGGAGCCATGTCTCCCACTGCTGCGGCTGCAACCACGGAGGAGAAAGCCGCTGCAGCCACAACCACAACCTCCTCGTCCATGGAAAACAGCAACAGCAATTCGCCCGCGCGAGGCAGCTTCGCGGAGCGCCTGGCCGCAAGAGGCGCCGCGGCCAACAACAACAATAACGAGGTGGACGCTGCGGCCGCGGCCGCGGCTGCTTCTGCGACTACGCGCGGCTACCACAACTTCCCGCCCCCGTCCAGTTTGCCTAACCCCGGTGGCGGCTACTTGACCATCCCCGCGGGCCTCAGCCCCACCACTCTCTTCGACGCGTCTCCTGTCATGCTCTCCAATGCCCAGGTAGCCATGCACATTCTTCTTCTTCAATTGATGTTGCAAGTTGTCACCCGATCCAGTGATTCTTTTTGTTGTTGTCCGGAGCTTCAAGAGCAAATCCAGGCTCCTTGGATGCTCTTTTCATATAGGGTGATACACAAGTCGCTACTTGGGTGATTTCTAGGTTTAAAGAGGCTACACATCTCGACTCCATGTCAGTGATCTCAGAACCACTTTATGACATTTAGAACATTATGCGACCTCCCACATAAATGGTATCTACTTTTGCTACCCAGTGCATACAATACTCACGATACCTCTATAATATCCGGCAATATCCTTGATATATTAAGGTGATACCATCATGATATCCGCAGATATCACCTCATGAAGTTGCTACATATTTATATCATGTTGAAAATTCTCGCTACATTTCATTTCATTTTTTCCTTTAGTAGCCCCATTTTTTTGGGTAGAAATCCAGCTAATATCAGCCAGTTTTGGGATCACTGCTCCATGTAGGAAGTCTGGCTATTGATTATTCCTTAATCTTTTGTATCAATTTGCCAGTTCAAATTTCATGTAGCAATTTGGCTACGAAAAATCAACTGACGTGATCCTCGTTGGAGACTCATCGTTTTGGATTGGGAGGGGATTGGGGTTGGAGTTGGTACTCTGGAAGGTCATGTGATTGTTAGTGGTGACTGTATTGATTAGGTCTGAATTGGTGGATTGATTGATTGGTTGTGTGCTGCAGTCGGAGCCATCGCCGACCACGGGGACGTTCTCGTTGTCATCGTATTACAATGAAACGGCGATGCGGATGCCGAATGGAAACGCATCCAAGGACCCGGGTGGCAGCGTCAATGGCAGCGATCAGGGCTTCGTTTTTAAGCCGTTGGGTGTCAAGACTGTGTCTCGCAACAACATATCCCCGCTGGCGAATCTGGTAATCAATCAATATCTTGCCCCAATGAATTTTGGTCTAGAATATCGAAAAGTGTGGAAACCTCTTATCAAATGATGTTTGCACCCAAAAAGATGATCATTGGCATATTTTGTGATTTCGCTGTGAATTTTGGTCTAGAATATCGAACTGTACGCGACTTGGGAAAGTGTGGAAGTTACCTCTTATCAAGTGAATTTTGCACAAAAAATGATCAGTGGCATATTTTGTGATTTCCCTTATGTTAATTGTGGTTTGCAGCCACAACACTTTGGCGGGGGGATGACGCAGCAGCAAGCGCAGGCGCTAGCGCATATGCAAAGCCAGCAACACCACCAACAGCAACAGCAGCAACAGCAACAGCAACAGCAAAACTCGTCGTCGTCGTTGCAAGGCTCCAGAGTGGTGGCGGAGGAGAATTCGCAAGAGTCAGAGCAAGAGCAGCAACAGCAGCAGCTGGCGCCGCCCATGGCGGTGCCGACGTTCATGGACAGGCCATCGGAGGACGGGTACAACTGGCGGAAGTACGGGCAGAAGCAAGTGAAGGGGAGCGAGTACCCGCGGAGCTACTACAAGTGCACGCAAGCAAATTGCCCCATGAAGAAGAAAGTGGAGCGATCGCACGACGGGCAAGTCACGGAGATCGTGTACAAGGGTGACCACAACCACCCGAAGCCGCAGCCGACGCGGCGCATGGCCATGAGCGGCGCGCACCTGCTGGCGGACAGCCTGTCGCGCGACGCGGACAGCAACGACGGCCGCCCCGACGCGTGGGGGATCGCGCACGGCTCGGGGGCGACGTCGGCGTCGGGCAGCGATGACGACGACGGCAGCAAGCTCTCCAATGACGACGGCGACGACGACGAGCACGACTCCAAGCGCCGCAAGCGCAGCGACGGCTCCAAGGACATCGCCATGGCACAACGCACCATTCGCGAGCCGCGTGTCGTGGTGCAGACCACCAGCGACGTGGACATTCTCGACGATGGCTACCGGTGGCGCAAGTACGGTCAGAAGGTCGTCAAAGGCAACCCCCATCCCAGGTAATCCCCTTCCACCTCTCGATGTCCATCACATCTCACATTCAACCAATAGCAGTATTATTGTGGGAACAACCAAAAGCCTGACATACTTCATGAATTCTCAAGTGCTTGGTGAGTGGCTTGTCTTTTCATTCTAATAGCATCTGCACCCTTGCAAGCTGAATTTCACACACCTGCTGAAATTCTATATGTGAAAAGTCCTTCCGTCTAAAGTTCTCCATCCTCACACCAAATAGTCAATGGACCAATCACAACTCGGATATATGTTTAACTTAACTCGAGACTTAACTTAGATTTGAAGTGCCGTTGAAGTTCAAATAGTCAATGGACCAATCACAACTAGAATGTAGGATATATGTTCAACTAAACTTAGATTTGAAGTGCCATTGCTTAACATGCTATGATTGAGGGCGTGACAGGACACTCAACATTTTTCATCCAGCTTGGCCATGTGTTAGAGCCTCTTAGTGCATGGATGTGGATGCGTTACGCGTGTCAATGTTGCTCAAAAAGAATCTAGGTTTTTTCTGCCGAGGAATGTTACGCACCATGAATCGGTGAAGAGATTATATTTAGGCAATCAGCATAAGTAACTTACAGTTTGCAAAAATATAATACTTGTTTACCTACAGGATCATTGTGGCTCACTGGATTGGTATTGTGGCGTGTGTGCAGGAGCTATTACAAGTGCACGAATGTGGGATGCCCGGTGCGCAAGCACGTGGAGCGAGCCTCCACAGACATCAAAGCTGTGATCACGACGTATGAAGGCAAGCACAACCACGACGTGCCGGCCGCACGCAACGGCGGCCACGACCTGGGCTCCATGCCGCTGCCGCCACCCCCGACGGCATCCGCATTGCAGCAGCAGCAGCAGGACAACCAAGGCTTGCCCCGCTTCGGCAGGCCGCAAATGGCGACCAACGGGTACGAGAATCCACGCCTCCCTGCAGGAATGGGGCTCCGGTCTGACCGCATGCCGCTGCGCAAAGACGACGACGTCTACATCCCCATGAGCTTACAGTCAAGAGACCCGAACAACAACAACCACAGTGGTGGTGGTGATCACAGACAACAACAACAACAAGCCCTGTCACAGTTGATGTCGCAACGGCCGAAGCAAGAGCAAGGCGATGGCTCCACGTCGCGCAATCCCAACTCCTCGTCCCTGTATCCCCAAAGCATGGCACACGTCGCCGGCATGGGCAGACGTTGACCAATCCAGGCTCTGGTTTTGGGGCGAGTATTTGCCCCATCTTTTGTGCGTGATTCTGCAACAAGCTTTTGCAGTGAGCTTTTGAGCAAGGCTGTGCGTGGGCCTGTCTCCTTGAAGAGGGAAGGGCGGTGTCAGAACTCCACGATTTCAATTTGCGAGTAGAAGGCAATTGGTTTTGGTGAGAGTCTTGCGATTACGGGCAGAGCCTCGAGCCCAAATCTAGTAGATTTTTCAAGTCTTGCAACAGAATCTCCTCTTATTTTCGGAACCGGAAAAAGCTTGCTTGCACTGACACCCCCTACTACTGCTTCAGTTTTCAAGGCTTGCAACAGGATTGCCTCTTATGTAACTTGGAACCAGAAGCTTGCACTTTGACACCCGTTTCGAGGCTCGGAACGCAATTGCCTCTCTATGTTTGGAGCTGCAAGCTTAATTGCGCCGCGGCTTTGACATCTGTACTTGCGAGTTTTCAAGTCTTGGAACAGAATTCTTGGGCTCTATTTTTCCAAGTGGAAAGCTGGCTAGCTCTGTGAGGGCGAGCGGTTGTGATTACTAATTGTACAGTTGTAGTTGCTGGTTTGATTAGCTTTAGGTGGAGGGAAATTTTGGAATTTTTGATTATGTGAGGACATATATGATGTTGTGTGTCCTTGTTGAGGGATTGATCAATCAGTTTCCGACAGCTGTGAGCACCGTGAATTCGGTTGAGAGGAAGTTCGTGGGACTGGTTTCCCATACTGAGCAGGTTTTTAGCAGTGACCATGATCGACAATGGCGACCATAGCCTTTGTATATTCTTTTTCTTTACAGAGAATGCTCCCACACTGACACTGGATTTGAATCACTAATACTTCCGCTGTGAGCTGTGCTTGTTTTGTGGACACTAGTAGAAAGGTGTATGGTGCTCTTTTCAAAAATGTCAAGAGAACCCCCTTTTAAAGGGGATTTAAAAATTGAAAAAAAACAAGAAAATGAAAGGAAATAGTTTTGGGCATTGAACTAAAGGTGGGTTGAATAGACAATCTATTCACGTTGGCCTCAAAAGAGGACTAAAGTTCTTCGAAAGGTGCACCAAGCTATAGTCCTAGAGACATTAGCTTTGTGTCCAAATGAGCCTTTGGCATTATGCTATGGCATAGTAGTTTGGTGTCCCAACTACATCTTTTTTTTACCATTGGAACTTGTGCTTTTGATCCATGTTAGGCTATCATTTTCAGTTGTTGCTTCATCATGTGAAAGTTTAGATAATTCTGTTACAATTATTTTTCATTCAAAATCACTCTAAACAAAAACGAGCATAGTCTCAAAATGCTCATGTTTGTGTCCATTTCAAGGCTGGAGTAGTTTAAACCGACACTTTTTTGTTATGATTAGACAATTTCTCAATTTTTTATGTATTTTACTTAGCAAAGGAAAGAGGATTCCAACGAGCGATCCCACGACTAGTTTGTGGTATTTAGTGCAATATGCTACCACACATGCAGAAGAACAACTACTTTTGCTACCCAAATATGTAGAAGTAGAAAAGGAAAGATAAAATCATTCTTACAAAATATATTTGGAGAGTTCTTGTTGGTTGTCAAGTACTTATGAAGTCTCAATTGGTTTTTATTGACGCTACCTCCAAAGTGAACAATGTAGCAAATTGTCTACTGACTTATAAAATTTGTCAAATATTTTGCTAATGTCTATTTGTGCCTACAATGTACTAGTAGCACAAGAATTTTTTGGTGTAGAAATCCAGCTAATTTTAGCCAGTTTTGGGATCACTGATTCCAACACACCAAAATAGATGCAAATGAGTTAGAATGTCTTAATTGGTTAGAATGTTTAGTGGAGGTATTGTTGGGATGTTGTCATTGTAAATATGAAAATGTGAGGAAAACTTGTGGTAGAAATTTTTGAAGAAGAATACTTGCGTCACCCCACTGTTTGATGTTTAAATGCAATTGCACGTAAATAAGGTTTATGGTTTGTCTTGGATGTTTGATATTCTTGATTGTACCGGTACTCACGAGGTTTAGGAGAATTGTCCAGTTGATTGGCAAGGGCAATATCACAACAAAGATGGAAAGAAAGTGCTCATTGCGGAGGTAATTGCAAGTTGAAATTTGTGAATTTGGTATGCTTTCATTGGTGTTCATAGTTTCAATAAAGTGACATCAATGTTGTTTAAGATATATTGATGGTGAATTTTTTGAAAAGGGTGGCACTACATGTAAGGCAATACACCATGAATGTTACGTCCTAGCCAATGGCAAATACTTGTTTTGGACCGTTTTCCATAAACCTATTGTTGAGCCTTAAAATGATAAAATGAAAAGTGTAATTGGAGTCTCTAATTGCAAGAGAGAATTAGGAAATTCATGGAATGAGCTTTTTGTGTACTTCAACAAAGATGAGAAGTTTGCAATCTTGCTCAAATGTGGAGTGAATTTATCATGAAGACTATATAGACCGCAATCGTAATCATGCACATTTACATGATTGTAGAAAATGAGGAAACTAAAGTTGGGTGGAATCAAGACAACCAACATGTAGAAAAAGTGGCATTGCCAAGGGAATTGCCCACGCATGTGGTGTTCAATTCCACGCATGCACACTGATTTTGGCTAGGCATCTCCCTGGAGAGTACTACTCCTTTTCTACTACACTAAAAAGTGTATTTAGTGTGAGGCACTGTAATTGCGAACATCACTCTAAATATCAAAAAACCTACTTTTGTAAAAACACTAAATGGGAATTCTCACACTATTTATGAAGAATAGTAACGTTTTGACATTGTGTTCTTTTGAGATATGGATATTTAGTGTGAGTAAGGAATGAAACTTGAGATGAAAGTTTAGATGGAAAAATTGAAATTTTAGAAATGGAATGAATCAAATTGGATGATAACTGACAATGAATCAAATTCGATGATAACCGCCAACACTAATTACCCACAAATTGACAATTAATGTTAGACAAGTAGTAGGGGTAAGCACATTATTCATCACCTCACACTAAATACACTATTTAGTGTAGTGACATGCCAATGACCGCACAGGCAATACTCAAATCCTTTCCCACAAGAATGTAGAAACTTACACTGTCTCAAATTTTGAATGGTGGTAGTATGTCAAGTTGGAATTACCTTGGAAAAATCACACTAAAAATGTTTTGTACAATTACTTTTATTGCACGTTAAACAAATTGGGTATGATTTTCAAATTGGGCGTGTGGTGATTGGGCGCTACCTTACATTTCTATTGAAATTGTGTGGTGACATTGTGTAGTCATTGGCATGTCTACTATGATTAGAATTGTACGGTCATTGGAACTGTATGGTCATTGACATGTCTACCATTACTATTACTGTAGTTTACTAGCTGATTCGACTGAAAATAATTCTAAAAATAGATTCCTAAAATTTTGGGAAATTATTGGCATCTTTTGCCGAATATTATATAATTTGTAATTCAAAGTTGCCAAAAAGTGAGAATTTTTTACTTTTCACTAAGTTTTTACATAGTTGGGAGGCTTGTGTGAATTTCAATGTGGAGAAGGTGCTCCTTTTGTAATCAAGCCCACTTACATTAGTCCACAAAGAATATGGGTTAAGTAGCAAGACTCTAGGTGAGGCTTTTGAAATGTGTTGTACACAGATTTTTGGAGTCCAATTGAGCATAGAAGATGAAGTTTTATAGAATTGTGTCTAACTAACAAAAGTTGAGTAATCAAGTCTTCTTCCACCTCCAACAAGTTTTGTGTCAAAATAAGTTTTTATGCAAAAGATATGGACAAAACAGCACAGCATTGTAAAGGTCAATGTATCAAAAATGCGTTCCTAACAGTTTTTCGAAGCTCATTTGTGCATAGAAGATTAACTTTTTTGGAATTTTGTTGGTCTAAGAAAAGTTTAGAAATAAAGTAATCTTTCACCTCCAACAAGTTTCATGTCATTTGAAGACTCTATGAAAAAGTTATGCGTGTTATAAAAATGAAGACTAACTAGGTGCTTCACCTCAAAGTTTACATGCCCCATATGCATTGGACACAACTCCACTCCACTTGTATAAAGCACAGAGCATTCTTGCCTCTCTAAACTCAAATCTCACATGTCAACCAATACGAAGGATTTGGATTTGACAATAAGCCAAACTTTCAAAAAATTAAAGGTGAAAACTGCTAAAATTATCAATATACTATTTTTAGGTGCCGAACCTACTTTTTGAACTTTAATTAATTATTAGGCAGCAAGGTGCCGAACCTGCTAGTACACTACGGTATACAAGATGAGAAAGCTGCACTTTAATTTGAAATGATCTCATTGAACACTTGTGGAAACTCAACAACACAATTGACAAAATCATGTTTTATTTATTTATGAGGATGTCCAATAAACATTGCCTTCACATTATTTTTCTTTAACATTGCCTTAATCCCTTGGTTGTTTTTTTATTGCCTCTACAATAGAGTTATTTGTAAAGGCATCCGGTCTTTTGTCCTCCTTTTTTCATGGACCAGAGCTGGTCGTCATCAATCTGACACCACTCCTCCTTACGGTCCCACCCCACTACCCAATTCTTCTCCCTCCCTCCAAATTTTTATAAATAAAAATTTCAATCTATCCAGTGTTCTATTTTGGGTCTACAATGAGATCATGCCAAACCTGTCCTTCCCAAATTACATGTCAAAAAGAAGGGTTTTGAGGGACTTACAAATAACTCTAATGTGTCTCCATTGTTTCTGCTTTCTCATAGAATTGAACCAAGAAAGAGAAAATAAAAATAAAAAAAATCACAAAAGACACAAAAGAGTCAAGTTAAGTAACAAAAAAAAAATTAAAAAAATTTGGAATCAGATAGAGTCTTTACACTACAGGCGAGAAGCCGTGGAGAAAACCTCACAAGGGCCATTGCTCATCCTTGATAAGCCAACTTTTGAACTTGACAGCCTTTGGATATAGTGTGAAGTCAGAAGGGGCCTCAATGTAAAGTGCCAATTTTAAAAATAAAGTTCTTACATATTTCTTAAAAATTAAAAAAATGATTGGTTATGAGAATTTTGGCCAAACGGTCCCCGGATTTTGCGTCAAACTCACCTCTTGAGGTAGGCTTGATGCAAAATCCGAGGGCCTTGAAAAATGTCCACTTTTCTTGCCACGGAGGACAAAAGTGTTGTCCATGTCATTTTCTCCTCCTTTTGTCCCTTGGACTGAAAATTTCGGGTGTAAAGTGACATTCTCTAATCTTCTCAATTTTTAGGCCTCCCATTGGCTCAAATTTCTTTCTTCACGGCTTCTCGCCTCTAGTGTAAAGAGGCCCTAAATAGATAAATTATTGAATTGTCACATACTATATGCTCATAGATTTGTATTTGGAAAACAAACTAAAAAATATTACATGTTGATTTAAAGTCAAAGTTAAACATGAGCAATTGATCACACTTTCTAAAACCAACTTTTGGTTTTGAAAACTTTAGGAATTTATGAATGTGGAGTAAATATGCTACACATAAACATGATCATTTCGCATAATTTCTTACCTACACAATTGACTATTTCCAAAACAAATACAATTATTGAACATAACATTTTATAATAGTAAGATTCCAAACCCCTGCTGCTTGGATCAAATTCTACATATAAAGTAATTTTTCTTGAAACTATAGTGAGAAAGGACATTTGGCATTGTATGAGGGAATTTCATAAGAATCAAACAAGGAAAACTTACTTACAATAAGATGGGAAGAAAAGAGTAGAACATTCAAAGGTATTCAAGAACATCGAAGAGAATCTTAGAAACTTTAATAGGGGTACAAAGTCTAGGGCTTAGGCCCTCTTTACACCAGAAACGAGAAGTTGTGGAGAAAACTGGCCAAGGGCCATGGCTCATTCTTGAGAAGCCAAACTTTGAATTTGACGTCCTTTGGATATAGTGTAAAGTGAGAAGAGGCTACAAAATAAAATACCGGTATTAAAAAGTAAAGCTCTTACATATTTCTTAAAAAATAAAAAAATGATTGGTTGTGAGAATTTTGGCTTGACGGCCCCACGGAATTTGCGTTAGACCCACCTCTTGAGGTGGGCTTGACGGAAAATCCGGGGGCCTTCAAAAATTCTATTTTTCTTGCCACGAAGGACAAAAGTGTTGTCCATGTCGTTTTCTCCTCCTTTTATCCCTTGGACTGAAAATTTCAAGTGTAAAGTGACCTTCCTTGGTCTTCTCAATTTCTACGCATCCCATTGGCTGAAATTTCTTTTCTCACGGCCCCTCACCTCTAGTGTAAAGAGGGCCTTAATATTGTCATGTACAAATCAATTATTCAATAATTCAAATACAATTATATACCCAAAAAAAAGAGGACCACATCTTTGTACTGTTTTATCAGATGAAGGAAAAGTTGGAATTTCCCTTTTAGGGAACTTGGGAAAATATTAATTAATTTGCAACCACCTTGCTTGCCAAATTAAAGCTCCACACTAATTAATGCGGTCTTATTATTAGCACACACTTTTGGACAAACTGTGACTCTAATGAGCGAATCAAAAGGATGTAGAAAAGACGCCATGGCAATCATGGAACTGAGTTAGCTTTATATCACTTTTTATTAACCCTAGAACAGTCAAACTATACATTTATACATAGTTTAGCTTTCAAGATTTGTTAAAATATTTTTTAAAATATTTTTCATGCATCATCTTGTATGTTTTATATTAGTCCTAAAAATTTCCAATTTTTTTGATACAAAATGAACTTTTTACAAAATTTTAGGTCAAATACTTCAAGAAATTCATATTAATTACAAAAAATCTTCAAAAAATATAAATTTCTAGAACATTTGCAAATGACAATGAAGAATCACATGATATATTTTCTCTAGAATTATTTAATTAAACTTTTTAATTCAAAAGGTAAACATCCTATGCAATGTAATTCAGAGCTTGAACTACATAGCTTGCAAGAGAAATAAAACATTCACTACTTGAAATTTATAAGATCCAAAAAGTGAAGTGAAAACTAGACTTGATAAACTTCATTTTCTCAATTGAAAGCAATAGCAAAAAACTCCATCTTCAAGGACAAAATTGGCTTTGATCAACAAACATCCACTATTTGGATGCACGGTCCTTAAAGGGTTAAACCCCATCTCACATTACATTCTATAACATAAAGTTTCTAACCTTTTTACCGTCCCGATTCAACACTGTTTTCTAAGATTTGTTATAAAATGTTTGATGAAAAAAAAAAATGGAGTTGATATTCAAAGAAAAGTAGTAAATGTCAATGTGAAGATCACATCTGTACGGTTGAATTGATATTCATTAATTAAGTATTTTTAAATTTATTCTGCAATATATATATATATGTATGTATGTATGTATGTATGTATGTATGCATATGTATATGTATATGTATGTATGTATGTATATATATGTATATATATATAGTAATTAAATTGGAATAACATGCACTACAAGATGGTATGGTTCCATAATTTGATTCTACTTATTTTGGAAAATCATGTTATAGGTCTTACTTTTTGAACTAAGAATGAAACTTGATATAAATTCACAATTTTTTATTTTGAAGATCCGTATCGTACAAATAATAGTCAACTAGCACAAGAACCAAGAGAAATCTGGATGTATGAAAAATTGTACAGGATGTAGTGTTGAGAAAGGTTGCAATATGTCCGTTGTCCATTGTATGGACACAGGCGCGTAAAAGAGATAAGCCCTTGGTGGACCACATCCTTTACACTGTACAGAAACTACAAATAAGATAATTCAAATCTTCAACCCTTGTTACGTTGCTTGACCCAGCTGAAGTTAGAAAAAATACTCTACTATTCCTTTGATCTACTAACAGATGCTTGAGATTCGGAGGTACAATAGTGGACCTCTAAATAATTTTACGGACAGTAGGGTTCTGTACCACCTACTACTTTGAAGTAGATGGGCAACAAATATATTTTCTAAAAAGGATGTATATCAAGTTGGAGGGTAGGGGAGGGGGCCTACTAGTCTGCCACGGCTGCAAACAATCTATTTGTAGGAGCTCATAGAAACCAGCTCTAATGAGCAAGCAGCTGCACTGAGATATGTGTAGTGAATTGATAGACTTAGCATAGAAATACCAAAAACCGTGAAAATAAGGAGATTTGAATATTAGAAATAATATTGTATCTTAGGACTCAATTTTTCTATATGGAAGAGAAGAAATCATAAAAAGGCAAAGTGATTTCATATTTTTATCTCATACATATTTTTTTTTCTACAATTTTTTTAAGTGAGAATTATTTCAAACCCCTTAGTGGTTGCATAGGCTCATTGTTTCAATGTCAATCTACTGCACAACTTTTGGACCTTCACGGTTTGCAATATTCCCACGTTATAGCTGGTCTTTTGCTGATGGATATTTCTGTTCGAGCATTACGGTGACCGACTCCAGGAAAAATAACTTACATTGATGCATAGCCATAATTCCTGTCCAACTGTAATTTTTTAGACTATAACAACTTTCTTTTTGTACAAAAGGAGGATGTATTCCAATCTTTAGCACCACAATTCAACACCAGGTAGATGCTCACTACTTTCGCTGGTCAAAAGCACACAAAAAGCATCACAAACACATTAAGAATCAATTGCTAATAGTCAGCTAGCTTCACAGAAAAGTTCCACAAGCTGCTACCAAACTAATTTATGACAGACTATAACTACTTTATTCAAGATTTTCATAAATGATGGACGGACTTATGGAGGTCATGTGCATAATGGATGGACGCCACGGAAAGTTCTTGTTTGTCACTTATTGGAGATATCCTTGAAATATTTAGAATTATGTTATGAATATTTTCAACATATAAATTTTAAGGTTACTTTCATTACATAGGATATCATGTCTTACATGACCGAACATCGTCTTGTCGCTGCATGACAGAATTTTCTTATGTCCATCTTTGATAATCGTTTTTTTTTTATGACTTCTTTTTCAATCTAATTTTTCCATATAACCGTTTTGAAAAGATATTTAGTGATATTTTTGCCATTTTATTATTTGAGAAAAGGAGCAAAAACAAGTTTGAACTAATCAGTGGCAGTTAAGGTTGGATGTCCTGAAACCACCACCTTCCCCAACTGTGACATGTAGAGTTTTCTTGGGGCCACCACTGTTGAGACTCAAAACCACCAATATCATTATTCAAGTAAACCAAGCATTGCGAAGAAGTAGTTGGTGGTTTTGGGTATCGTTATGAGTGAAAATTAGTAGCACATGGTGTGGTCATGGGAAAACTTAGAGGTCCCATTTGGGTGACAAAGTTCTTTTCACTTTGAGAATTTGTATCAATTTGAATATTGGAAATTAAATTGCGAAAATTTGTGCATTACGTGAGAAATCTTCATCCAAATGAACAAAAAATATTTCTCATAAATAACCTTGTTAAAATGAGGCCATATCTCTTAAGTTGGTGGGTTCAGGACATCCAACCTTATTATTTGCTAAAAGTATGAAATACAAGAAGCATTCATTGGAAATGACATAATTACAATTGGACTTGACTCTCATCACTACACAACCAGCCATATTCTCATGGCATTGATGAAAAGAACCATCTAATCATGCATTGCAAGGAACTGGAAAAAAGCGAAAAACGCACAGCAGGCTCACTCATGCATGCAGGATCCAATTTATGTTGGATGCAAAAAATGGATCACTTGGCAGATCAGAAGTACAATTTAAGTCATTTGTGTTGAGTAGCACTGTAACTGACAACCTCAAAGGTTCCAAGGAGGTTGATAAAGAGTGCAAATAGAGAGAAATCTACAGTCACTAATTAGCTTCTATCATCAGTTAATTAGTTAGTTACTAGCAGTCTAAAAAGTAAAAAAGTAGCTAGAATTAGTAAAAAAACGCTATCTAGATCACAGTCCACATGATCATGTGTGGAGTTAAGTTATGTCCAAGGGAGGCTCCAAACACCAACCCCTCAAAATGGGCTGACACCAAATCCTCACCAGAAGGCTGAAACAAGTCAATGGAACGTCGACACACGAAATCCTGATCAGTAGTCCTCCTTTCAATTCTAAGTTACGCAATCTAGAACTCTACTGTAACTCTACTGAACTAAAAAAATTAATGAAAGCTCCAGGTGAGAGATCTTATTGCAGCTCCAATGTGAAATAAATCACAGCTTCAAGCGTCAAGTACAACATGCACCTTGACCATCGATCATATAGTATTCATTCTCTTCATGTACCTGTGAATCTTGAATTAGTATAAACTTGCGCCGTTCTTCGTCGTTTCATCTCGATCGTTACTCTCCACGTACGTCTTGCATTGGCTTTTAACGTCTTCGATCGGCTCTTGTACAGTCAGGTTTAGAAACTCTAACAAGTAGGTTAATCTGCTCATGCTAGCTGGCTCTTCGATCATGTGACTTCCTCACTGTAACTGAATAATTATCACTCGGTGTGAAATCGATCCATCAATCAATCCTGGCCTGAATTACAAGTGGTAATTCGATCTGCTTCAATCTCGATCGAATGAATCCACGTGCTCATGAGCAGTAGAGCTCTAGAGTTCAACTAAATCATGACCAACTCGGTTGTTAAGTTGAGTAAAAGACGATTCAGACTATTTCCGGTTCAGACTATTTGCGGCGAAAGAGAGAGGCCAACGCTTGCAACTCCCCCTCATCAGGCTGGTTAGCGCGGGACTCGAGGAGGCTGTGCTCGGACGGGTCGGAGCCGAAGTCGTATTGATGTTGATGTTGATGTTGATGTTGTTGATGCCCGGATGATGACAGGGTGTGGAGGTGGTAGCTACTGGTGCCGTCTTCGGGTTTCACTCGGGAGCTGTTGTAAGTAGTGGAGCCGCCGGGCATGCCCATGGACAGACCGGACGTCGGGGAGAGTTGAGAGTGATCCGCCTGCTGCAGACTTTGGTGTTGCATGTACTCGCCGGCTGCTGCTGCAAACGCCATTCTCTGTTGTTGTTGCTGTTGCTGTTGTTGCTGTTGGTTGTGTGTTTGTTGTTGGAGGTGGGCGTGTCGGTCTGCCAGTTGCGCTTGCACCATGGCTAGCTCTGCCTGCAAGCTGGCCACCTGAAATTAACCATAAATTGCAGAGAACAATTCATCGTGTCATCAGTCAAGTGTTTCGTCAAAACAAAGTAGGGACCCTTTCATATATATATATATATATAATAAAAATTAAATAAATAAATAAAAAGAAAGAAAGAAGTAAGAGCCCCATATTCATTAGATTGGACAATTTTTTTTATATTGGCCGCCACACTATTCAAATAAAGAGAGTAAATGAACTGAAATCACACTATTTGAGCGGCCAATATAATCGAGATTGGCCAATATAATGAATATGGGGTTTAAGGTAAGGGGTACAGTTGCCGTCAGTTTAAGCATTTCAATCTACATTGATGGAGAGCTCATTTTCAATGATAAGAAATTGCAGCACATAAAACTTTGGGTTTAATAACCAAGGTATTAATTTTTTCACAATGCATGATTTTATTATAAATTTTCAAGCTTCATATGCATAGACCACTATTGATGTTAGTAGGTGTACCAATAACTGTTTTTCATTTCTAGTTCAATCAGATTGCTAACTTGGTATTCATAATTAATGCTAGATTGAGAACTCTTGAAGTTGGAACAAGTGCTTTTTATAGGTGACCACAATTGGTACCTACCAGTTTCTGGTGCTTCTACCTTAAGTGAATGAATATTGCCTCTATCTTGAAATAACCGTCCTAGTTTTTGGCATTTTTCAACTAAGCATTTTATTTTATTTTTGGAAAAAAAAACAGCCATGTATCTCAATAAAATGGTTCATCTTTAATAGTAGTATGTAGTTTTTGTGTCACTCTCTTTGTCCAAAGTCGACAAGGCTCAATATAAAACAAAGGAAAAAAAAATGTCAAAAATTAAGACAATTATTTCTAGACAGAGGGAGTATTTTGTAAGGTTGATACTCACCAGGCACATACCAACCCATTAATACACTGTGTGCTTCGTTTGTTTAGAACGTAGGAAAGTTACTTAAACAAAGTTAAGCAACATTTAGGAACCGTAATGTTATTACTCCGTGAAAGGATCTATCAAACGTAGCTATCAGACAGAGTACGATCCTTGTAGTGAACTAATAACAATCTAAAACAACCTAAATGATTAGAGCACGCACCCTGATTTCTCACTTGAATATTAAGGTGTTAGGAACTTTTTTTTGCTGGCAAAAAAGTTACAAAATATCTGTTATGATAATCACAAAATATCTGTTGTGAAAATTACGAAAAAAAAAGGGACCTCGAGCGTATTAACTTAGGTCAAATGGCGAGTATGGGCGCAGAAAGCTCAGGTCAGAGCTCTAGACACTTTAACGTCACACGCCATTACAACGAATAGGACCATGTAGGTACAACCCATCCAGAGGTAAGTTTACTCAAACAGTAGTAAGACTGGTTATTGCGTACTATCAGTGCCATGCAGAGAAGCCAAAAGTTGCGTTTCATATGGTGAACATTTAATGACGATTGCAGACCCAAACAGTAAGTAGAAATTGCTAATGTTTTGAGACCGGTGGGTACCCCAGTCTAATTACTATATACCCAAGCTGATTATCCTCAGTCCTTGACACACTAGTTTGGTGGTTTTACACTTCCAAAATGAACGTATTCGACAAGCTCTAATTTGACTATTAACCCTTGAACGGCCGAAAGCCCTTTGCGACAGTATAGTATATTTTGTATTTAATAGTATTTGATCAAAATAACAATGAACAAACACTTTTCAATACAAAGCAAAATTGATAATCGTGGTAATATATATTTAACAATATATCACAATTCGTATAGTAAATCACAATTGAGCAATTAAAAGGCTAAATACAGGTCGAAGGGCCTTTGAAGGATTAACCCCAAGGTCTAAAGTCATTTTATTGCCCACAGGCAGTCAGATTAAAGAGGGTCAAGGTGTAGAATTACCTATCCTTACACCGGTATCATGTCCTATAACCAGAATGCAAATTTAGCACTATCGGATTCTTAAAGATTTGAGCACCCACGACTGCACGTTCAGCTAGTACTGATCCGACGGCGAGCATTTCCATTTGATAAACGTAGCAAAGTACTATAGTTCAAAAAAGAAAAAGAAAAAAAACAGGCTCCTTAAATCGGTATGTACCGTTTCGAAACTTACTACTGACTAATATCACCTAATCAAAACCATGACGTATCAATGAACGCACCGTATATTTGTGGTCGAATAGCTTATTTATAAATATTACTGTAGCTATTAGATGGAATTCGATCCGCTTCCGCAGAGTTTCCTGTACGTGGAGAAATCAAACCCAATCTCTCATATATCGTCGTTATGAATCCTGTAGTACGATTGTCCGGCTCTCTGCAATAGTAAAATCTGGGGAAAGCCAGATTGGGTATGGGGAAGGTACAACTGCAAGGGGCCAGACACGCGTTCACCGTCCCCGGAATTAAAGCCCGTACTCTGGCATCGATATATCCTACTAACTCTCGTTTCCACTGGAGCCCGGGCTATATATCCCAGTGTAGACTACAACGTCTACATATTCATTTACGAATGGTTTGAACCCAACTAGTAAGTATCAATACTCATATTCACGAAAACCTGTCATAAGTTAACGACGTCGACAATGTCTAGAAGTTAACCATAAAGTTTCCTGTCTAATCATCCCAGGCAAGATATTAATGTAAATTCGCTGAAACTGATAACTCCACATCCAATTTATGCAGTACTAATGGACAAGTGCTGGAACTTGATCACGCGGTAATGATTCAAGCACTGTTCTCGGAATGAACTATTGTAACTCACTAGTTATTTGAGAAGGAACTAACAGTGTGCAGTAACAACGGGTAGAGGTGAATAATTTTTGTCTAGCGTAATACTGGGAGTTTTAAAACTGTTGTGAACTTGCTAATTGGGACGCTGAAGTTCCAAAAGCAGAAACGTTAGGAAATCTGTCGGTGTGAACGGGGACGATCAGAACCTGAGACGTCGATACGTTCGGAGGCTAATATGAAGCGAAAAAAGGATCGAACAGCAGCTTCTGAATAGGAAACTGTAATGTGTCTAAACGTTCACGCGGTGACCAGAAACTATAATTGTTTATTAGTCGGACTGCAATGCGGTGGTATATCGACGATAGTTAGACAGATTAATAGTTCTATAGATAGTTATTCGACCAGTAGTCATACTAGCTAGAAAGGCCCCTTGTATGATCAGGAGTCACCGCGAAGCAATGAATCCCGGAGACAAAGCTATATATATTATTTTTCTATGAGCCTCACAGCCGGCAAGTGTTGAAAATGTCCTACAAACTGTTTACGATGACGGACACGCACCATGCAATTGAACCGAGGGTTATATTAATGATTCGTCGCCTGAAACTGAGGTTCTAGATTGCTTGGAATTCAAACTTTTAGTGGCAATCAATCAACGAATGCTCGAAACGGGATTCATCTAGACTGCGAAATTTGCGGAAGCGTCACAAGTCACGAAAACTGGAGGGATCATTAATAGAGCATGTTTCAGAGCGACTTCTCAGCTCTAAAAAGCTAGGACTGGTACAGACAGATCTGAGGTCTCAGTTGCGAAACTGAAACTGCACCAATTTCATTATAATTTTACTAGAGGGATCATAACGAGTTGGAAAGGAGGATGGTCATCTCGAGCGCTTGAATTGTAACTTTCACCTGCTAGGAACTAGGACTGGTGTAAGTAGATCTGAGGTTTTAGTGGGCCAACTGAAACTGGACCAATTTCACGGAAGGATTTGTTGAAATAGAAAGGGTGAAGATGATGGGAAACTGAAACCTCACCAAGTTTATTATAATTTTACTAAAGGGATCATAACGAGGAGGATGGTCATCTAGAGAGCCGGAATTCTGACTTTCACGTGCCGAGAGCTTTAGAAACTAGGACTGGTGTAAGTAAGGTAAGTAGATCTGCGGTTTCAACGGGACGAATTTTCATTGTAGAAAGGGAATTGATATATGATCGGAAGAACTGACGCACCTGTTGTTGGAGGGCAAAAATGGTGGCGACGCAGCCGTAGACGGGATCCGACAAGCGCGCCTGGGCTTCGTAGCTGATGGTGAGCACGGCGTCGCAGCGGCGCGGCGTGGGAATGTGCAGCAGCAGTTTGGCCACATTACTGGCACCAAACACCTTGTGCACAGCGGCAAACTTCGCCGCGCCTTGCTCCGCCCCAAAGTACGGCGCGAAGATGCAACCCCTGACGCACTTCCGCCTCAAGAATTTGCACGCCCCGCACGGCGCGCCGCTACTCGCACTGCTCATACCCGAGCCACCCCCACCACCGCCAGAGCTGTTGTACCCGCCACGGCGCCCGGCGTACTCCCCCCCGGGGCTAACCCCACCAGTAGTACTACTCCGCGCCCGGCCCGCCGCCGTGTTATCCAACCCCCCGGGCGCGCATTCTCTACTCTCGGCGGTCGGGGACGAATCGGTCCCCGTACCGCCTGCCTGTAACGCCTCCCCCCCTTCCGATCCCGCGTTCCAATTCTCCAGCTTCTCCCCCCCCTGCTGCCGCTTCGGCGTCCCCGAGCTCGACGTCGCCCAGCTCCCCACGTTCACAAATTCCTCACTCTCCGCTTCCTGCTTCCCTCTCCCCGGCGAGTGGGAGATTCCCCACGGCGGGCTACCTGGACTCGCCAGCTTGCTCAATCAATCACGGCTCCAGATTGGGCTTCAGAGCGAGAAAATGCATCATGAGTTTTCCCTCGGTAGTGTCAATATAGATACAAGAAGAAGAAGAAGAAGAAGGAGAAGAACTCTTTCGGAGGCCGGCGTGAATAATAAGGGGTTTGTTTCCACATCTACAACAAGGGTGAATGTAGACACAACATCGACACCGTGAAATTGGATATTCTCATCAATTCTAGTCACTGAGCTTGAGAAACGCCCTCACCTTTCATGACCTATGAAGAAACGCTATGAGAGACAAGGACGAGTGAGAGAGATTAGAGGGACACTAGACAAGAGGGCGGGTTCCGAGGGGTTGGGACGCAACGTGGGGCTGTGAAGAATGTAAAAGAGTGCGAGCCAGCGTGAATTGGGTCTTGTAGCAGGCGTGGAGTGTCGGAGAAGAAATTAAACGTGGGGTCCGTCTTTGGCAGCCCGGCCTGTTTTTCCTCGCCATGGTAGAGGGCCCAGCCACCCCCCTCGGGTATTTATAACTGCGCACCAAGAGATAGGGACTGCAGTAGTAGTACTATTATTATCGCCCCTTAGAAAATTACAAAACTACAGTATAATTTTTCCATTTGTAGACTTTGGTCGGTTGTCTTCTTCACGTCCCCACCGGTCCTTCCTCCCCGGCCCTGCAAAGGTGCGGCTACACCCCTGCCTGGTGTGAACACTGTCAAATATTAATGGAATAAGACGACGTGGACTCACTCCAGTGAGATTAAGTTACGTCGAGCACGAGAATGCTTTCAAAGATCATTTCATTTGTGCCATTAAAGAAAGCCAAAGACCATCATCATGAATAAAGGATAGTTCGTCTACATATCTATGCCTCAAGATCATTTCATTTGTACCATTAAATAAGCATCGTGAATAAAGAGTCTCTTTCTTGAAGGTAGTTATCTATGCCTCAAGGACATGGGTAGACTTTGTTCTGGTAGACTTTGTTCTGCTTATTGACGGTTTAGAATCTAGTGAGTAGTAGTAGAAGGGCATGCCCGGTCGTAGAGAAAACGACAGCATGTCAGTGTGCTAGCTCCGAACACATCAAAGGACGGTGCATGCAGATTGGAAAATACTCAACAACAATCAATCGGTCAGGGTATTCAATTGCCAGGTATAATATTTGACTTCGCTCACTCGCTCGCCAGCATAAGCGTCAGAACCAAGACTCTTCAGACACATTCAAGTCGACGGTGACTGACTGTCCAGATAGTGAACGCAATGGCATCACAAAGATGATTTTCAGTAAATAAATGAATCTTCAAAACCATTTTAAAGTTAAGTACGTACAGGGTTGGTTGCAACGAAACTCACATTAGGTTTTTTGCATATATATTAAACTATATATATAATAAGTAAGAGTTTAATATGCAATCGATCTGATTTCTCACACGTTTCGATCGAGATGACACACAAGCGAAAGTTACGAAACCCTATATTTCCAAAAGAGAAACAAGGTAACTTAACTAGCAGGGATTGGTTTCGAGCATATCTAGATACGGAAGGCGTGCCGCGCCTTTCAGAATCGGCAAAAGGCAAAGAATCGTAATATTATTCACCACATCGATAGCGTACGAAGTCGTTGAATGACACCATCACCTCACGATCAGCAGATCTGAATATTATTGTAGTCTGTCGCTTTGTGTATTCATACTAGCTATATTGTGAGCAAGCAAGGAGATCGAATCGATCGGAGGCAGGGAATGGATGAAGAAATATGATTAAGTTACTCCAGGAAGGAATCGACAAGGGAATGATCCGGTGGCTGGAGCTTCAGATAGATAGATGGATAGATTTAATGAAGCTAGTGATTGCGGAAGCTCCATCATGCAACGTTGACTTGGGGGTTCGGAGTTCGTACAGGCTGGATGATGGCGAATTTAAAAGGTGAGTGATCAGGTTAGCGATTCTCCTTTCTTTTCTGAAAGCGCTAACGGTACCGGGAATATATCGTTTTCTCTAGCAGTCTAGCTAGGCTGCCATGGCAAGGAGATCTACATGGGGGTTAGCTTTTGTTGCTTCCTTCCTTGCTTCACATGCACTCCTTCCCAGGACGTGCCTCTCTCTCACTTCATTAATTAGCCTCTAATGATCATCATTCACACCACTCACTCGATCGATCAGGATTTCTATAAAACCCCCGGTGGTCTTGAATGAACGGGGACAAAAATGCCCCCTATTTTTGTCCGGTTCAGGGTACACCTTAAAAAATAACCCCCTCCTCCAATGGATTTATATTCCCAAGTAGGTCCAGTGGATTTTTATTGCCAAAAAAAACACCGAAGGTGCCTAAAGTGAAAATTCTAGAAAAAATGAGGAGTGGATGAATAGTGTTCGCATTCAAGACCACCGGGATTTACAGACGGGGATCAATCAATCAAATTCCAAGTGAGGGCCTCTTTACAGTAGAGGCGAGAAGTCGTGAGGAGAGAAATTTCAGCCAATAAGAAATTGGTCTTCTCGGTTTCTAACCCTCCAATTGGCTGAAATTTATCTCCTCGCAACTTCTCGCCTTTAAGGTAACTATACCTTTAATCATTCACCTTACCAACTGAGCCTATTTACACACATAAAACAAAAATATTTTCAATGGGTCTTAATAGCAAGTTCAAGAGGATTCTAACGCACTTTAGCATGCATTATTTGGACACCGTCTGAATAAGTTGTGAATTTCCAAAGTGTTGACTATAGGTTGACCTTAAAGCGGCACTAAACTCAATTGTTCAAATTGTGCACATCCTCATCGACAATAGAATGTCAAAACCTACTTATTATGGAAGATTGAGCTAGGGACGCTTTAAAGAAATGGTCGCTTTTAGATATAGTTACCTTGAATTAAAGAGATCCTAAGACTTGCGTGTGCAAGCCCACGGTTCATTCTTTTTCTAGTTAAATTTTTATTTTGTTTTTTTATAGAAAATGAAGAACTCCGGTCCTCTTTTAAGGCTTGCATGAATAAAGAGTTTGTTTAGGCTAACTATAGTTTGATGTCGATTGGGCAAAGGACCAGTGGTGTAGGACTAATATCCCTTTTCATAGGTAGACTAGTTTTATAGAACAAAAGGGAGAAGCCTAATGCTTAAAAGAAAGACACAATAATTCCATGGCTTGAGAGCCCCTCCCTATGAAGCACTTGGTCATGTCTTGCCTCAAATAGATGTTGGGTTCATTGTTCAATCTCTTCTAATAAAAATAACAGTGGGTTCGTGAAAAACATCGATCATGATTTGAAGACGTGCAAGCCTGTCCGACTTATCAAGTTTAAAATCGCCACATGCTCTGAAAATCTTCTAAATATTCAAACTTTTAAAATCCTTAACTCACCACTGAAAGGGCTCTAAGTTAAGATGAATAGTGGTACGAACTGATACTTGTGGGCGCATGTGGTGGCACGTAATTAGATCATTTGGGTAGTTGCATTGTACGGTGTGCCTATTAGGTGACCAAAAGAATGTGCATGCAATGCTCATTTAGCATTTTTGCCAAAATCACTCGTTTTCAAAACATATTAAAACTCATTGGTGATATTTTGAGATATTTTTTCGTAACAAATGGTGAGATTGACGTATATGAAATCTAAAGATACATTCTTTATTTGTAAGAAGGCTTTACATTAAGAAATATGAATATTTGAAAGTACCCTTTTGAACAAAAAATTCGATGAACGTGATGAAAGTTCAACAATGAATATTGTGCATGATTTCTAATTTTTTTGCAAATTCAATTCAAAGCCCATGTGTAATGTCTTATATAGATTACCATATTGATTTATAATTTCTTCAAATCTTCTTTTACATGCTTAAAATGCCTCAATTCTAAAAGATGTCTATAATAAATAAAATCCTATGTACACAAAGAGTTTGAAGGTTAAATTACAAAAATTTCATTACAAACAGAGTGCATTTGTCAAAAACAGTGCATTGTGACTGCATCAAAAATATTACAAATGCACAAGGTTCTTTAATCAAGTTTTTGGATTGAACATTACATTTGTATTTTAAAGTATGAATATAAATTACTTTTCATAGTTCTATAAGTTTGTTTCCATTCAATAATCTTCTATTGAGCTTGAAAGGTCAGAAAAAAGCCAAAAACTACAAACGTGACTAAAAAAGAGGAACACCGTAGTGTGCAACTACCCATTTGTTAACCCCTAAAGGACCAAGTGTCCTAACTAGGACATTTCAATGTTTGAGTAGGTTCCCACGGTGTCAACTTTTATTTTTATTTTTTGAAATAAATTATGTGAATTCAATAATTTCAACACAAAAAGGAGATCTTATTTTATTTTATTTTATTTTTGACTTTTTAAGAGGAAGTTATAGAGCAAAGGGTTTTTTAGGGGAGAATGGACAGTGTGTTGATCCGTTTGGAAACTATTGTGTTTAGAATGCTTTCTATTTGTAAATAAGAATCCAAAAGGTCACAATCATGTTTTATTGAAAATAAGCAAGGGTTACAAAAAGACTAAATGAGAAAGTAAACTATGGCCTCAATGAACTAGTATGAATTAAGAGTTTGTTGGAAGAAGTGCTACTAATTAAGACATCAAAATCTATTCAACAGGGGCTATGCTTAATGTCCCCTTTCAAAAACAGACTTTGTGTAGGGTTGATCAAAATTCAAAAGAGACGTGTTTTGTATGGCACGGGCACCCACGCTAAAAGCTAGGATGTTTGCGCTAAAGGCAACACCACCCGCCCTTGTGCTACCCCGCACCTTTTTGACATAAGGTTGGGTGACCTGCGTTATACCACAGGTGGCATGTGCTATACAAAGCATGGTTCTTTTGGTCCACCCTATCTATTATCACACAACATTACAAGACTTATTGTCAGTAGTACTACACAATGCTCAAAAGTATGTATTGTAATTCCATTTTTTAGCCTCACACTAAAACATTTATTACATTCACTACTCACTACTACAAAATTATGCATATAACACCGCTTGAACATGAAGCATTTTTGGGTCAACTTTGGGACATTAAAAATGCGCAGAATATGAAATAATGCCAATTTGCCAAGTTTTAGGCCTCCTCTATATATAAATATAAATATATATATATATATATAATTCTATAATTCTATATATATATATCTATATATATAATTCTATAATTCTATAATTCTATATATATATAATTATTTATTTAAAAAAAAAAAACATATCCGCTACACTATAGCTGCTAAGGATTCAAATTTTTGGTAGTAGATATAAGGATACAAGCATGCTTGGGTAATCCCACTCATGAACTAAAAATCACGAATAAAAGAAATTTAAAATGGCATATTTTGCAAATAAAAATGAAAGAAATTTTTTATTACTTAATTGTATTAGAACACATGTAATTGTATCATTCTCATAAATTTAAATGTATAAAATGATTCATTTTCAGTTTTCATATTTATTTGGATTTGGTACTTGATGTCATATTAATGGAAAATAAACATGCAGATATAAGAATTTTACCATGAATTTTTTATCCATTCATTATCTTACAAACCACTTTTTATGTTTCAAATTTGAAGTCTAAATAAATCTTTGATTTTGGAGTCCTTTTAGATGTAGCCCCTCTTTATGATATTTCAAAGGATTGTGAAAATTATAAAAGATAATTGCATACCACATTTCATATTGTAAAATACTACAATTGATTATTAAACCATCAAAAATTAGTAAAGTCAATCACAATCACTTATCATTGAGTATTTATATTCCTTTTTAATTCTTGAACTAAAAACTCACATAGTGACATAGCCTTGAATGTGGACTACAAGAATCACGTTAATAACTTTAATCAAATATTAGCAATCTTTTAATGTACTTCCATATTGTATTCTACTTGAAGCAAGTGAAGCTATATTAAAATCATGTTTTTACAATAAGATTTGTAATCTAACCAATGTTAAAGGGAAAAAATTCAAAATTTTATAATGTGACATTCTTTATAGGCTACCCTAAACATGCTTGTATCCAAAAGTTGCAATAAAAAATAATGTAGTGTCACAAAAAAATGGTATTCCTATGAATTTTTTGTGGACATGCTATTCATAAATTAAAATATTAAAACCAAAAATTAGTTTCACTATATAATATAGTAATTAACCTACCTTTGTCAATTTTTTATGACACCGTATTGTTGCAGTAAAGAACAACATGGTGTCCCATAAAAGTGATAAAAATAGGTCAATTAATTTCTTATATAATAAAACTAAATATTGGCCTTAATATTTTAATTTGAATAACATGTGAACACAAAAGAAAACATAGGAATATCATCTTTTATGTGACACCATATTGTTTGTTACTGCAACTTCTACCTTCTACCAAAAATTTGGATTCTTAGCAGCTATTGTGTAGGGGGTATGTTTTTTTTGTTTAAAGAGGCCTAAAAAGTTGACAAATTGGCATTATTTTCACAAACCGTGCATTTCCTATATGCCATATTTGGCTAAAAAATGCTTCATGTTCAAGCGATGGTATATGCATAATTTTGTGGTCGGCAAATTGTTGCAGTAAGTGTAATGAACTTTTTCAGTGTTTTTCTTTTTGGCTATGTTTTGCCAAATTTCTGCACAAAATACAACATTTATCTTTATTTAAGAAAAAAAATGAGAAAATTTTGAATTTTTTTTACCATATTTTCTCTGAAGATAGCCAAATTTTGTGAAGAGAACTACCAAAATATGAAAAAATTCTATCAAAATATGATTGTGAGCCTAAGATTTTGCCTCATATTCTTTCCTAATCTTTTTTACGTCACTAATTAGGCTTCAAGAAGAAAAATACAGGAAAAACGCTGAATATTTTAGTGTGAGGCTGGAAAGTGCAGTTGCAGGACATACTTCCGGGCACTGTACAATATAGGCTTGAGGGCAAAATGGTGTCCATGCTTTAAGATGGATGACCGTTCCGTCCGGAACTGTACATTTGGAAAGTGCATGCTGACTGAGTAAATTTTTCTTTTTTCTTACTCAATGAATCATCTTTCAACTATGCAAAAATACATATAAATTGAACAATAAATCTATTATACAATACAAATATCTGTAGATGTGCCTTAACCCCTAAACATACCAACCCTTTGAACAAAGTAGATTCTAGCCTCAAAAGTAAATATTAGCATGGCACAGGTGTATGTGAGGTGTATATGAGAAGACCATTGCAAGTCTAAAATCTACTTAACAAATTTGACATACTTATAGTTGGAGGCCTCTCCAATATTATCAACGACTCCCCATCACAAAAGATTTATAGTAATTGGTAGAGAATTTAATAGGCTTTCAAAGGTGACTTGGATGAAAACCATCTGAGGTTGTATGAGAAAGTTAAAAGGCTTCTAATTTGTTCGTGATCCAGTTTCTGAACGCTGGGACGTTTAGGGATTAAAAACCATTTAATTTAAAAATACAATGTTAAATACATGATGTTTGATTGCTTTAGAATCCCCTTATAATTTCTAACAATTTTCTTTAGAAAATGTTCAATCTAATAATAAAATATATACTCAATTTTGATAAGAATGCAAATTACATGTAGTTTGCTAGCTTATGTCGGAGAAAACAATCTATCGGTAAGCATAATAGGACTAAACCCAACTAACGTTATGCATTACTACCAATAAACGCCATATTTTGTTTTCTTTTGTTGATATTTCAAAATCTGATTCCCTCATTATGTTGCTTTTACTAGTCTTGATCACATCATAAGGCCTCCTCTATACATGTTTTAACTACACGAGTTTTACATATATAGGTCAACTAATAAGATATTTGGACATAATTATGGAATTTAAGGGTGCTTGAAGGGACGTCATTGTCTTTGCATCCTACCAAGGCAAGGCTCACATTTAAATTGGCCTAGCTATTTTTTTTCCATTGGCAAGTTTACGGTGTGGCATAAGTAGGATTGGAGCCGCGCCACTTACCTTAGCAAGTCTATTGAAGAAACATGATGGTAATGCTCTAAGAGCATCTCCAATTGTACAAGATAATCTCATCACATTAAAACTCCAACACTAGTGGGGGCCACCTATTTAGAGAATAGGTCACTTGGTCATCCCGCCCATGCAACTATATATTAACTTCCGACCAATCGCTTATTTTCTATATTTTTTGGTAGATTCTAACATTAATTGTCTGCTTTTCATTCCAAAAAATGTCGTCCTCATCTATTTTGAAGGATGGGTGGCAACACTTAAATATCATCTGCACTCTTCTTCCTCGATTCACCCCTTTAGACCATTATCATCACATCCAAAATTTGGTGTCCTTCTATGTGTCCCTCTAAACAATCAATAAATCAATCATAATCACTATACATGGGTAATCATTGTTATTCATCAATCTAAAATAAAATATCTTTTTATAATTAGTTTATAGATGGACATATTGAAGGTTCACTATATTGTGGCTTATGTTCAGTGTCTCTCATCCTCCTTGAATGTGCAACAGAACACGCAATTTGCTATTTATGCACTTGGTCAAGTGCGTTCATTTCATGAGCATACCTTTTTTTTTTTTTTTTTTTTTTGATTTCGTCTTCTTTTTTTTTTGGGGCTCATGAACCTTGAAAAAAGAAATTTTAAAAAATAAAAATTTAGGGTTCAGCCGCTGGCGGCTGAACCCTAAACGGCGGAGGATGCACACACACACACAAAAAAAAAAAAAAAAAAGTTTTTTTATTTATTTTTAGTCTGTTGTGGGCTAGTGGGTGCACGGCCGCGCACCCACCGCCTCATTTTCTCCTCTCCTCCTCTCCTTCTCTCCCTCTCTCCCTCTTTCCCTCTTCTTCTCTCTCCCTATATGGCTGAACCCTAAACGGCGGAGGATGCACACACAAAAAAAAAAAAAAAAAAAAAAAGTTTTTTTTTTTTTTTTTTTTCCTATGTTTAGTCTGCTGTGGGCTAGTGGGTGCGCGGCCGCGCACCCAGTGCCTCATTTTCTCCTCTCCTCCTCTCCCTCTCTCCCTCTTTCCCTCTTCTTCTCTCTCCCTCTTCTTCTCTCTCCCCTATATATGAGGAGAGGGGAGAGGGGAGAGAGAAGAAGAGGGAAGAGGGAGAGGGAGAGAGAAGAGAGGAGGAGAGGAGAAAATGAGGCAGTGGGTGCGCGGCCGCGCACCCACTAGCCCACAACAGACTAAAAATAGATTTTTTTTTTTTTTTTTTTTTTTTCTGGTGTGTGTGTGTGTGCATCCTCCGCCGTTTAGGGTTCAGCCGCCGGCGGCTGAACCCTAAATTTATTTATTTTTAAATTTCTTTTTTCAGGGTTCATGAGCCCCAAACAAAAAAGAAGACGAAATCAAAAAAAAAGTTTTTTTTTTTTTTTTTTTTTTGTCTTTGGTGCGGGCGAAGGATTTGCGGCTGCCACAAGAGGAATGAAAAAAAATAGAAGAAAAAGAAGAAGACAAGAAGGAAGACAAGAAGGAAAATAAAGTGAAGACAAGAAAGAAATAAGATAAATGAAACAAGATAAAGAAAAGAGAAAAGAAAAAATAAAATAAAAGATAAAGATAAAAGATAAAGATAAAAGATAAAGATAAGAATAAAAATTAAATTAAATAATTGTTTGTTTACAATGAAAGTAATTGTAGAACGACAAAAATGGTTGTTTTTTAGACAATTTTTTAGACAATATTTTTAATGCTTCCGGGGACCAAGTGCATGATTATATGGCCAAGTGCGTAAATAGCGAATTGCGTGTTAACATTGAATACAAGAACTTTTCATGCACTTTTCAGATTCATATGAGAATTCTGTGGTAGAGTGGGTATACTCTAACACGGCACAAGCAAAAGTCCAATAGGAATTTACGGTTCTACTAGATCAGATTAGGACATATGTTGGTACATATACATCTCTTTTCATGTCCTAAAGTCGTTTGCTATTCTTCCAATTAGATGCATCATCTTGAGCCACGTCAACTATAACGTACTTTTCTTTACCATATTGGAGGGGAGGGAGTTGAGCAGCTTGAGACCTTGATGCATATCAAAGTTGGCAATTTATAGCAACATTGTTCAACAATGTTTTCTTTTTTCTTTTTTCCTTTTTAATATATTATTTTAATCCATAATTGCAAAGATTCATTGTAGAGCCAAAATCTCATTGAACTTTTTTGATTTGTTTTTGGAATGACATTGTTCACTCCATTCAATGTTCAAATGGGATTTGAGGAATTCTCATTGGTTGTTCACGTTACGCAAGGAACGACTCTTGGGGGCAACTCTCTAAATCATTTTTATTCTTTTGAACTGCACATCCAAGACCCTCTTGACGTTTAACCCCTATCCGTCCTAACGCTCACATTTCGGATGTTTTTTGTGGTACATTCACCTTTGAAATGCTGTAATTTTTGCAAAAGGTGTCCAATTCTAATGAAACTTTAGAAAAAAAAAAACCCTCATGATGTATGGAATGAGTGGTAAAAATTTCAAATCAATCTTAGGTGCATTGAATTTTTGGTGATCATTTGAAAATAGGGGTCTTTTTTTTTAACAGTTTTTATGTATTTTGATGGCTGCAACTTCATGGGCTTGTATCTCCTTCATCTTATGTCTGTTCTCAATAAAAGTTGTTGTGTTGGATTTTTCTTGAAGTCTAGTTATCATGGTCGAATTTTCATGTCAATCCGTGTTGTTCTGAATGTTTGGGAGTCATATTAGTGCACGGGTCTAGTTTGGAGACTCTTTGCTTTTTGGGTCAAATTGGTTACTATGTGGGCTCTTTTTTGACATTGCATGGTCATTTTAGGGCACATTAAATTTTTCATGAGTTTTTCTTGGTATTTTTGTGTTTGTATGATGATTTTTAACTACTTTATAGTAGAAAGTTTTTTCATTTTAGTAATTTTGAAAACAAATTTCACCTCTAATTATGTTCCTAGGAAAATTTCACCATCCTTTTTTAACACTAAAACATTATGATCTTGCAATCTATGTGGCCAAATGACTCCAAATTTGATCCACATCATTTAAAATATGTATATTACAAGATTGCACAGTTGAGATTCCTATACCTCACTTACATTCAGACCTATAACACATCAAAAGCAATGATGATTTTAAGCCCCAAAAAAGCTAGGGACGCTTAGGAATTAACCCTTAACTGCCTAAGTGTCCATTTTTTGATCGATGTATAGATTTCATCCAAAAAATTCATCCATCATGCACTTTTTGCAATGTGACATTATCACTGTAGATTCTATGGGAAGTTAGCTTCATGCATATGTGATCCGATTAGAAAGGGGATGATTTGTGAAAATTTTATGCCTCATTTCATGTTGTAGTGATTCACCCAAAATTTTGAAGATTTCAGTGTAAAAGTGCTCTTAAAAAAGTCAACTCATAAAATCAAGCAACCAAAAAATCTCCAAAAATCACTACACTTAAAGTATTACGTTTCAACCAATCACAATGAATTTCAAACATAGATTGTCAATATCTTATTCGTTATTGAATTACAAAATAATTTTGAATTTCACGTTTCAAATTTTATATAAAATCATTGGTAAGAGCAATCATAGATCTAACTGTATGGATAGAATCTAAAATTCATAATGTACAACTTCTATTCATATATCAAGTTCAAAATATCCCTCTAGGTTGCATTTTATAATGTATCCATGCAAAACTGCTGAGTTTGGAGAGGGCTGTAGGCATTTAGGGCTTAACCCCTAACTGCCCAACCATGCATATTTTGCTTGATGTACAGATTTCATCCGCAATTTCTCATCCGTCATGCACTTTCTGTAGTGTGATTTTTTTACTCAATTTTTTATGGGAAGTTAGCTTCATGTATGTGTGATCCGATCGAAAAGGAAACAATTTCTGAAAAAATTATGCCTCATTTCGTGTAGCAGTGTTTCACCCAAAATTTTGAAGATTTTAGTCTAAAAGTGTTATTGAAAAAATAAACTCATCAAATCAAGCATTCAAAAAATCTCCAAAAATCACTACACCTAGAGTACTATATTATAAGCCATCACAACAAATTTCATCCACATACTGTCAATATCTTATTTGTAATTGAATTACAAAATAATTTTTTATTTTATGTTTCAAAATTTATAGAAAAATATAAGTGATAGCAATCAAAGATCTAACCGTATAGATTGAATCTAAATTTCAAAATGTATAACTTTTATTCATACATCAAGTTTCAAATATTCATGTTAGTTGCATTTTATAATGCATCTTTGCAAAACTGCCCAAATTGGACATAGGTGAGGACGTTTAGGGGTTAAGAGTTAACTAACATACTCATATAGCAGATTCCTACATTATGACACAAAATCTTTAATTAAAGTTCCAAATAAGGTTCAACCACCAGAAATTTACCGCAAGAAATTTCCACAAATAAAATACTTATAAAGCACACAATTTTCTAATTTTAAATTTGCATAATTTCATTTATAAGGCTTCACAATTCCACTCTTTTGTTGGAATTAGTTTAGTACAGACAAATGATCCGAACTCCAGTATTGTCAAGGGTGGCTGAAATTTATACCTTTAAATCCTGCCCTTGGTTAAGGATAATTGAAATCTAAGAGTGGTCTAGATTCAAGATTACCCAGCCCATTAGATAGATAGATAGATAAGAACTCCGGTCCCTATTATGGACCGGCGTGAATAAAGTGTCTGTTCGTTTAGCCATTAATCCAGTGCCCACAGGACAAAGGGTTAATTTTCCCCAGCCCATCACTGGTAAAACGTAACCTTCTCTACGTATGAGGCTCACGAAACTTCCTCTTAATACTTTACAACCCAAAAGGAAATGGAGTTTTGTATACTTCTCTCGAGTTGAAAGGGTAAATTTCTAAAATTAGAATTCAATTGTATGAATTGGAACCTAACTCTAGTAACTATGGTGTTTAAAAATATCCTGGCCTGATATGGGTACCCCCTCTAAAAATATTGTGATTTTTGAGATTTTTATTTTTTATTTTTTTAATTAATTAATTGATTTAGCATTGGGAATTTACAAAAATTAGAGGGTAGCTCATTGTAGCAGAAGTAATATGGAACCATACTACTTCTGTTACAATGCACTACGGTTTTCTTTTTTCTTTTTTTGGGGGGTCCTTTCCTTGCTACTCTTTACACACATAATTGCTACACGTGTTACTTCTTTACAAACATTGTCGAGAGTCTCAAAAATGGTGTATTTTTATAAGATTCTCATACAATAGTATTCCCTTCTTTCTCCATGTTGTGTACATTTCTTGTATGCAACAAACCATGTTTACATACTTGGATGCTTTACACATTCCACAAATCCATCCCGTTTGGTGGCCATCGCGTCCATGTTTCATTGATTGATTCATGGTGGCTCTCTACTCTGGTTGTGATTGTCCTTTTTTTTTTGCCTTGGCCTTGTGCCGATTTTTCCGGTGGACGCTTGCAACTCGTATCCCTAGTGCATTGCTCTTCATGTGGGGCTCTGCCCCGCCAGTTCCTAGCGGCCACGCCGGTACATGGTCCCCTACATAGCCTTTGTTAACGAGATTCCCACCATGACATCTTGTGCAGGACAATGACTCTGCATGATAATATCTTAATATGACAATGACTGCAGGACAATGAATGTAGGACAATATCTCTGCAAGACAAGGATTATAGGGGATGAACAGAGTTAGGATGAAGTTTAAAGTTAGTTGGTGGCGGTTGGGGTTAGTTGGTGGCAATTAGGATTAGATGCCAACTGCTTTGAAGGGGTTGTTTGGGGTTTTTAATCCTCATTCTCTCTTTGTCATTTTCTTGTTTGTATGTTGTGTTAAGAAAGAGGATCATAGGATTTTATGTTTTTGAATCGGAATAAAGAGATTTCTTTGTAGAGGAGCTCCCTTTCACGGCCTTGTAAACTCTTTTGCTTCCAAGCTACACTAAATGGCATATTTAGTGTCTTAGGACATTATTTTAAACCCGGACACTATTTAAATTTAGGGAGATATAGTATCATTGTATGGACAAAATGAATGTTAGTAGTGTTCCAATGACATATGGAAACTTTATAACAAATATGGCATGCCACCTCATGTTACTCTCATTACTTAAAAAGAACATGACATACTCAATGAAAGTGAGAATGACAAGTGCAAACTCCTATGCAGTGTCAAGGGACACTATCTCTCTTCACCTTTGAATGAATTGTGGTAAAAAAACATCAATTCTCTTAGAACACTAAATATACCATTCAATGTAGTCTTAACTACTAAAAACTAACATAGTTTACCCCCATCCAAGTGTCTCGTTTGGGTGCCTTTTTATCAGTCACTCTCACAATGAAACAAGTTTCATTTGTGTCAAAATTAATTAATTAATTAAATTTTAAAAAAAAATTGAATAAAAATAAAAATAAAAATCCATCTTGTTCTAGGGAAGACCTAAATCTAAACCCATTTTGAGGAAGGGCCTCTTTACACTAGAGGCGAGAAACCATGAAGAGAGAAATTTCAACCAATAGGAGGCTTAAAATTTGAGAAGACCAATTTCTCATTCACTGGATCTCGCCTCTAGTGTAAAGAGGCCCTTACTCAGGAAATTACACCAGCAGTGACCACTCTGGGCTGTAAAGGGATATTAACCAGGCTTTGAGTACCTACTACCGAGTAGCTGAAACACTAATATACTGGCCGGTAGCCCACAATTGTTCGGTGTAACTTGTACAAGGGCAAATGCGTAAAGGCTGGTGGGTATTTCCTTGAGCCTTGAAGGGACTGACTGGAGAAGAGTCAACCTGAAAGCAAACAAAGCAGCAAACCAACCGACTTGCTCCATGCATACAGACATTCGTAGTAGATTAGTATTACTTTTGCCGTCTTCTATCGCCCACCACGTCGCTCACCCCTCAAATGAATGTTTAATAGTTTCTTGAAAAATAACGTTCTTTCATAACATTCAGTGCATCAAAAACTTGTCAAGTCATGTTTTTGCAATGTTTTACGTATGTTGTTGAGCTGTACATGAGTGATTACATTTGACATACGTTTTACGTATGCTTATTATAAAAATAAAAAAACGTATGAAGAACGTGTTACAAAAATGTAAATTTTATCATAGTGTGTTTTTTGTGTGTTTGTAATATGTTGTTTGTACGTTTTTTATACAATAAACATATGTAAAATGTATGTCGAACATAATCACCCCTGTTCATCTCAACAACATACGTAAAACATTGCAAAAACATGACTTGCTAAGTTTGTGATGTAAGGTAGGATGTCCTAAAACCACTACCTCCCCTAATTATGACATGTAGACTTTTCTTGGGGCCACCACAGTTGAAACCTAAACCACCAATTTCACTATTGAAGGAGACCAATGGCACACCAAGCATTGCGAAGAAATAGTTGGTGGTTTTGGGTTAGCTCATGAGCGGAATTAGGAACAACAAAGTGTGAACATGGGGGAACCTGGAGGTTTGATTTGGGTCAGAGGTTACTTTCCACTTTGGAACTTTGTATAAAATTAACAAATGCGAATTAGATGTAGCAAATTTTTGCAATCCTCATCAAAACCTATTTCGAATGCGGTCATATTTTTTTTTCGAATTTAGGACTGCTAAAAATAGTCCAGATTGCTTAAGTTGGTGGTTTTAGGACAATCAACATTAGCCTTCACGCCCCACTAAGAGGAAGACCAGAAGTTCGTCATTGTGCTCAAAGTCCACATCCAAGATGGTGTGTGAGAATTGAGAATTTCCCAAGCAACAACGACCAAATGTGCTTAGAATAGAGCACATCAATCAATACTAAACTCCTAGTTTTGTCACTTCTTGGGACAGTATTAATGGTGGAGAATAAATTTACTAAACTAAAGTTCATAAAAGTGGGAGCATGGACTTGTCAGAGAATAGGACAAATTCCTTGATGCAAGAATCACCTCTTGCCATATGGGCAATATTTGGTGGGCAAATATCAAACTCCATGCCATAAGAGGTACTTTATCATTCATAAATAGCGTTAGTGAGTGGAAAATGGGTGATGATGGGCATGCTCTAAGTGCCTTTCCTTCATACACTCTGCTCACCACCTTCACCTTCCACCTGTTCACTTAGCTACTGATGAAATATCGTTGGATGTGAAATATTCGACATCATCTACTATAAAGCCAAGGCAAGGACAATGCATGCTACTTAATGATATGTTCCTAAAAAATGATTGAAAATGGCCCAAAACAACTTTAAAATAGCACAATATACTTCAAAGTGATTTATTCTATTTTCATTCTTTTGTCAAGATCACAATTTTTTGAATTTTTACCCTTTTTAAAGATTTACTTCTTGGTGCACTTCCTACGGTACTACGCTATATGGGCAATAATTAGCTTAGGGTATCAGTTTTTGGACACACTAATTAGGTTATTTTTGTTTAAAATCTCCAAAGTTTGCCTAATTTGTTCATTTTGATCAAGTAAAAAGACCCTAAATGAAAAAAATAAAATCCTGCACCTCAATGGAATCAAAATGTATATGTTCAAAGAGTTTATATTTAAAAAATTATTTATTTTGGATCCATTCATAGATGTGTAAAAAAATGCTGAATTTTGGGATTTGCAAGCTGCATGTGCACAATTCATTAATTTTTTTAATGATAAAATAAATTATTTTGTACTCTACACAATTAGATGTAGGTCATATTCAAAATATATATATATATATATATATATATTATTTTTTATTTTTTATTTTTATTTTTATTTTTTTGATATTCCATTTGCTTGATTTCAGGGATTCTAGGTGACTGGGACACAACTTACTTTTTCAACTAAAAAATCAAATAAAATTACTTAAAAATCTTTGATTGTAATCAAATTTTTTTCCTTGATACGTTATAAGTGTAGAAAACCAAAATCACATTTAATGAAGTCTTACTTTATTAAAATTAAAAAATATGTTTGTTTGACACACCAGCACATAGTGCAATTGTTCCGAAGACAGCTTTTTTGGGTACCCCAACCATACCATCACCCTCACATATATATAAATGAATGGCATGCATCATCATAATAATGATACTACTATTATAGAAGCTTGCAAGAGCTACTTTAATCCTTAATCCCTAAACGTCTTCTTTCCTCTCCACACTTGACACTTTTGCAAAGATGCATCATAAAATGCAACCATGAGAGCAGAATATTTTGAACTTGATGTGTGAATAAAAGTTGTTCATTATAAATTTTGAATTCTATCTATACAATTAGATTTGCGATTTCTATCACTCATATTTTGTATAAGATTTTAAACTTGAAATTCAAAAATATTTTGTAATTCAATTATGAATAAGATATTGACAATTTTTGGATGAAATTTTTGTGATGGGTTGGCACATAAAACTCAAATAAGTGTAGTAATTTAAAAAAAAAAATTAGTTGCTTAATTTTATGAGTTTATTTTTTCAAGAGCACATATAGATTAACATCTTTGAAGTTATTGGTGAATCACTGCAACATGAAATGAGTTAGTATAAAAATTTCACATATCATCCAATTTCTAATCGGATTACACATGCATGAAGCTATCTGATCATAGAATTTTGTTGCATTTCTTTTCCTTGCATAAATTGAAGACAAATGAGAAAATGTGAATGAAATTTGTACATTGTTTAAGAATGGATGGTTGGTCTTTTAGGGATTAAACGACTGCGAGGCCAAAATATAGCCTTTCAATGGAACTTATTATTCAACTCCAATTGCTAAATGAATAATTTTCATCCAATTCGTTTGATCGAGGTTCTACTCAAATGTGTTCTATTAGAAAATGAAGCTTATCAAGTCTAGTTTCTACTCCTTTTTGAGTTTTTGAAAAGCCCTAAAAATTGAATTTTTTAATTGGAGTTACAAATTCAATGGGTATCACCATGGAGTAGTGACTTTTTTCTAAATTTAGATACTTTGTTGATTTTCTTTCTAGTAATTTCTTCAATTGCTATTACAAAAAATAGATTTTTTTAGCAGATTTTGTAAGTGATATGAACTTTATTTACAATCACTTCAAAAAAATCACAGTAATTTCAAATTCTCACCACAATTTATGAAGCATTCATGATTTGTAGTAGACGCATGGCTAATCTACTAAAAGTGTAAATTTTAATTCTTTTCTTGCTTATAGTGGCAAAATTAACTGAGGCATGAAAAATTAAGTGAGATTCCAATTCTGTAGTGAGCTCTACAATTCCAGATTGAACCAAAAAAAAAAAAAAAAAAAAAAAAAAAAAAAAAATCCCTATTAAATAGCGTTGACGTGTGAGGCCAGCTTTAGTATGCATCAAAGTCTCATGTTTTCTAACTCCCTTCCCTCCCTCCCCACCAATTCTCTTTCCAATTTCCTTTGAATGTATAATTTACTAAAAGAGTCTACTCGACCATTGCAAGTCTAAAATCTACTTAACAAATTTGACATACTTGTAGTTGGAGGCCTCTCCAATATTATCAGCAACTCCCCATCACAAGAGACTTATTGTAATTGGTAGAGAATTTGATAGACTTACAAAGATGACTTGGATGAAAGACATCCGAGGTTATATGAGAAAGTTGCAAGGCTTGGAATCTGTTCGTGATCCAGTTTCTGAACGCTAGAGCGTTTGAGAGTTAAACAAGGTTAATTAGTAATTGATTGTTGTGGAGAGTCAGTCTGTCAAATCAATCAGTCAAAAAAACTCAACTACCACCACAGTAAATGAATGATAGATGGATTGCATCAGGAGGGATTGGGGTTGCCGCCTAACTTATCAACAGCAACACAAGACCCACTCGTATAGAAACGATCATGGTTGCTGTAACCCCTGCTGGGAACAAGGAAACTTGTCGATCCAATTCACCCCGGTTTTCAGCGTCGACGTCGACGTTCCCAAATTGAAGCAAAACGTACATAACTTACATAAAATCCACCAGTCTAGTCAACAACCGAATATGTCTTTGTCTCCAAGAACAAGACCTGCTCATGAACACCATTGAACAGAATGACCAAAAGAATCATTCCCATGCAAAACGAGCTCGCTCGCTCTTCCTTGTCGATCAATGTCTGATCACATATATCGATCTTATCATCATCAACCATTGAATTGATCAGTCAAAGGAGGAATTCATTCAATCTAGCTCATCAATCCCTATCAATCGACCTTTCACGCACTCTGCAAGACAGACAGACAGTCAGTCTTTCACGCAATCAGCAAGATCGACGAACTTCGACATGATTCTTTATTCGCAATGGTCCTCGATGAACTCTGGCCAAAATTATTATTATTATTATTATTATTATTATTATTATTATGATGATGATGATGATGCAAGAGTTCTACAGGAGCTGAATTCTTTCATACCCGTCAATGCTCATGAGTAGCTACACTAGTGGCAGACCTGTCGTTTTTTCATTCCCCACTTTGTGGAAACGATGAATAGTAATCAAATATTATGTTTATATTTCTATCATCTTGTGACCAAAACCACTCACCAGCACTAACACAGCCCATGTGCTTGGCGCCGTTTCATTCCTTTCTACAGGGTCTCATGTGGTTTGCTGTGAGTGTCACTTTCCGCTCTGAGCTTCAGAACTTTCCTTCTACAAGTAGGTGGCTAAGCTTAAACAGGTGATTTTGTACACATGTCAAAACTCGAAATCACAAGGAAAAGTGGCACTCACGGGGGAATGAACACAGGGGAACTATATGAGCTCCCTGTGTTAGCATTAATAGTAAGTGAAAAACGACACATTTCCTACTAGTGCTAATAGTATATATGTAGACTTCTTCGATCAATCGATATTCTACGTATAATATGTATCTTTTATTCCTTGGCGGGCAGATTACTGTGTGTTGTTTCAGGTCCCGCCAATGAGTGATTGAGTGATGAGAGTACAAGCACGTACTAAGTTACAAGCTGGGTACCTAGCTAGCTGGCCATTCCGTCGAACGAAAGACGGAGTAATATTCTGGGACTAGCTATTGAATGATCATGAATGCGGGAAGTGAAGAAGTCAAAACGAACTTTGAAGCCCGCCACTTTGTCTTTTTTCCCCAGCGGTGCAGCATTATATAGGATTATATAGGATTATATAGGATTATATATATATATATATATATTTATTTATTTATTTATATTTATATTTATATTTATATATTTATTTTTATTTATTTTTATTTTTATTTTTATTTTTATGTATTTTATTTATTCTGTGGAATATTTTCTTACGGTATTACTGTTGTACACGCTCCCTATCCACAGTAGACTAGCTTGAAAGTGCACGTTGTGGAATCAATCCATGGATGCAGTAAGCTTACCAGTGGCCCTAAATTTCTCTCATGAACTTCCATTAACTTAACTTACAGGGACTGAGGGCTTCTTTACACTAGAGACGAGAAGCTGTGAGGAGAGAAATTTCAGGCAATAAGAAATTGGCATTCTCGGTTTCTAGGCCTCCTATTGGCTGAAATTTATCTCTTCACGGCTTCTCGCCTCTAATGTAAAGAGGTCCTGAGTGAGGGCTACTTCACACTATGGTTGAAGGTCGAGAGGCCATCGATTTCAACTAATCAAATTGGCAAGAAACCAAGAATTTGGCCTCTTGACCCTTCAGACTAAAGTCCAAAAAGAGAGTAACATTAAAGACAGAAACATTATAAGTAATAATACCTAAACCCAAGAATGTTATAGTGCGTGGGTAACCAATAGAAAATGGGCAACCAAAATTGAAAATTTCTTTGAACAATGTGCCACTTCTTTTGTCCATCCATTGTGCTTCCATCCCCACCCTCCCCACTCTTTGAAAAAGGGTTACACTTAACCCTTAAACGTCAAAGCAAGGCCCATGGGCTTTTTATGAAAGAATAATCTTAAAAATTATATTATAATAATAAATTTAAAAAAAAAGTAGTTTTCCTCAATCAAAACAAGCAAGGATCGATGCATTAGAAAGATTAAAAGAAGCCAGAACTTTATATTCTCGACATGCGCCTCATTTGGGAGATTGTGAAATCATCCAAAAGTAATTAAAGTAATAGATTTGAACACAAGTTGAGATTGAACAATCGATGTCATTTTTAAAAAAAGGCCGCAGCAGTGGCTAGCCAGCAGAGTCATTTTTATTTTATTTTTCTTCCAAAAATTTAGATGTCTTCTAAGTTGCCCCACCTAGGCCCTATTAACATTTAACCCCTAAAGGTCCTCACCTCTTTTGTAAAAGTCAAAGCACTATAATTTGCATACTTGAAATATCACATTGTATGATTTATAATTTTTCATAGATAGTCATTAACATTATGAAGGTATGGCAAAATTTTCAACATGATTCAAAGATATTTTGAATATTTACAAATTTTATTATGTAAACAAGGGAAAAATTCAAAATAAATATATTTTTGTCAAATTTAATATCAAAAATTATATTTAAGGTAGATAAAAGTTACATTTACAAGGAGTAAAAAACTGAAAGTGAAGAAATTAAAAGAGACCTATGATAGGAGCATCTTTAGAAATCCCTTTGTATTTTGGAGACTCAAAATTCAAATTTCTCGACGGTGGAAAATCTTCAAATGAAGTCTCTTCTCCAATCCCAACGGTCAAAAGATGTATCACAACTTAACCCTCGAACGTCAAGAGGGCCTAGACGGGGCAGCCCAGAAGGAATCTAAATTTTTGGAGGCAAATTTTTTTATTTTTTTATTTATTTATTTTTTTGCAAAAACGGCTCTGCAGTGCACTGGTGGCTCGCACTGTAGCACTGCGGCACTGCTGAACTTCAGCTGCCCCAACCTCAAAACTTGTTCAATTCCATAACTTTGATTGCTTACCAACGATTCCACAATCTCTCAAATGAGGCGAAAATTTGGAATCTAGATCGCATTTTCAGTAGCTTTCCAAAGCAACAAGTCTTGCTTGATTTGGTTGAGAAATGAAACTTTTTTCTCCAATTATTCCTTTTAAATAAGCCCATGGGGCTTACCTTGACGTTTAAGGGTTAACTTAAACATCTAATGAAAACACCAACTACAATAAAGTTAAAACACTTGATTTTTGGGGCGTTTGACCAAAAAACAAGCATAATATGGTTGATTGGTCCTTCAGGGATTAAGAGTCAATGCAATACACAGATGAAAATCACTACATGGATGAAAAGGCAACGTGCAATGTTATGGGGGTGGTGGGAATGAGGGATTGTATGGGCTATCAATTTCAACACTGTTTGCATGGGCTCGTCACAGTATTCATGGTACAAGGTACTAACTGCTTTTCAAAGGACACTCACCATCCGATTGGATTCAATATTTTTCAATATTTTTCAATTATAATGTATCATCGATGTTTAGAATAATAGTAGAATATCCGGTCCTCTTTCAAGGCCGGCGTGAATAAAGTGTATGTTCGTAATGTCAATGAGACAGTGTCCAAATAATATTGAGAATCAAATGTTCACTTGTCCAAGTTCTAGTGCTACACTTCTTATACAAGTAAAGCACAAATTCCCAGAAGCCCAAATTGAAGCTGTATTTTTAACTCTCAACCACTACATGACATAGGGGATAAGGGCAAAACCTAGATGTATTATAAAACGTTTTTCCTGCAATTTTGATGAAGTTTGGTTCAAAAGAGAAAAACAAGAACCATGATTTTTTTAATAGTATAAGTACGGTTAAATTTCCAAAAACCAGGTTTAGATCTTCACTTAATGAATTTAGAAGCATTCAACTTCAAAATTTTAACAAAACTACATTTTGTATTTTTAGAAATCGAAATTTGGTGTGAATGCTTTAAGAGCAGCTCCACCGCAGCCCTCCCATAGTCTTTCGCACTCCAAAACTACATGAAAAGTGCCAAGGGCCCTTCCAAAAGGCCTCTTGACTCTCAATCCTAGCATGTTAAGAAATGGCCCTTCAAATCACTATTTAGTTGACTATATCCCCACATTCTACTTGCGATTGGTTCGTTGATTATTTGATGTGCACTTTTCATGTATGAGGGGCGTGCAAGGGTGTGGGGGAGTGTAAGTGCAAGGGCTCTTCAAATGTAAATGAATAATTTTAGCGAGTCATCTCTAGAGTGTTGGAGTGGGGATGCTCTTAACATTCTATAGCATGTCCTGTCCTTACCTTGGCTCTACAATAGATGGTGTGGAATATTCCATAGTCAACAGTACTAAATCAATAGCTAAGTGGACAGGTGGAGGTTCAAGGTGATGAACAAAGTGCATGAAGAAAAGACAGTGGGCATGAGGGCTGCTGAATGTTACGGTGGGGATCGCTTTCTACATCATCAATACAATAAATCTATAAATAAATATTCAATACGATAAGTATGCCTGGAGCCTTAACCCTTTAACGTCCCATTCCTTTTGAAAACAGTCAAACTACATTTTTATACACATTTTAGCTATCAAGATTTGTTAAAATATATATATTAATATTTTTCATGCATGAAATTGTATGTTTTCTATTAGTCCTAAAATTTTCCAATTTTTCTTATACAAAATGAAATTTTTACAAATTTTTAATTCAAACACTTCAAAAAATTCATATTAATTACAAAAAATCTTCAAAAAATATAATTCTTTTAGAACATGTGAAAATGACAATGGAGAATCACATGATATGTTTTTGTAGAATTTTTTAATTATAATTTTAAAATTCAAAAAGTGAACATCATATGCAGTGTAATTCAAACCTTGAGCTACCTAACTTGCAACAGTAATAAAATATTCAGTACTTCAAATTTATAAGATCCAAAAAGTGAAGTGAAAACTAGACTCGATAAGCTTCATCTTCTTAATTGAAAGCAATAGCAAAAAACTTCATCTTCAAGGTCAAAATTGGCTTTGACCAATGCGCATCCACTATATGGATGCGCAGTCCTTAAAGGGTTAATAGCAAATCATGTAAGTTTTTTTTAATATTTTCATAAATTTAGTTTTAGTTCAAAGCAAGTTCTTTAAAATAATATGGTACCTTTGATTTTGTACTTGGTAGAATTAAACCTATACAGTATGTTGTGTTTGAAAGCACTTCTAGCATTACAATAAATCTCCCTATCAAATTATATTTTAGATGAAAAGTCAAACAATTTATGATCAGACCACATCTAAACTCCTCTGGCCCCTCCAAATAATAAATAATAATAATAATAATAATGATAGTAATAATAATAATATTTATATCAAATAATCTACACCAACCATACTTTTTTACTATATATGATTAGTACATTTTAACTTGTGATTATCATACTCTCCAACATCACATTTTAGCATCATTCCGCGGAGAATGTTTGTTATTGTGTACACTTCTAATTGGACACTTTCCACATGTTAAGTTTTGAACTTATGTAAGTTGCTTACACAAAGGGTATTATAGAGTTCCAAGTATAACAAGTTTCCATAATCATATTGTGAAAAAAATAATCCAAATAGAACCGAATTTATATCACTAAAACTAGTGAAAATCAATGTACGTCGTGGTCAAAAAACAAATAAATTTGAACAAGTAGTCATAGGACTTATCAAAATTGTTAACAAAGAAGAAGAAGCATGAAGTCCAATTCAAGCTTCTTGGTCCTTTAATCCCTAAGTGACCAATTGATCATTTTCTGGTTGCAACCCAAATAACAACGGCTGCCCATGATCAAGAAATGACATTTTTTGAGTTTTGATTTTTTGTCAAAATTGGGAGTAGAGATCACGTTCTAGTGTTGTTTGATGCATTTCATTTGAAATATTGAGGTTCACCAAGGAAGTTTTCAAAAACAAACACCTCAACATTGTCCTAGAGTTATAAAACTTTTTTTTTCGTGAAAAGAATGATGTTCTTTCATTTGAATCTTTTGCTTTAATTTTTTTTAAATATAATGTCTCATTTTAACCAATCATACCAAATTTCAAATTCTAAAAAATAAAATTGTGATTTTGGTGATTATTAAATAGTAAATGCTTCTAAATTTATTAAATGATTGTCTAAAACATTTTTTGAAAGTTTGATGGTACAGATAATTACTAAGTATAATGCTTCTCATTCCTCTATTTTGGATCGAACATCATCAAAGTTGCAAAAACTGTAACATTTTATAACACATCTAAGTTTTGCCCTTAGCCCCTTTGTCATTTACGGGTTAACCCCTAAAGGACCATAAAGCCACTAGGTGGCTCTTGTTTTTTTCCGTAATTTTGAGTAGGTTTTATGTACATTCTTTTTTTTTAATTTAAAAAATAAAAATAAATCAACATATGTGATATTCTTCATTAATTCCAGTGATATAAAATTTGGTCCCATTCAAATTATAATTTTCACAATATGATCATTTAAACTTGTCATTTTAAAACCATGAATCCTTGGTCCTTTAGGGGTTAAGATTGTTTGAAGCAAGTGTAGTGCATTGTGCTCCATAAATTAAAGTTTATTGTGACTCTTGGCAATGTCATAAGGATGAGCAAAAGTATTGAATACAATCACTAGTAAAAACGTTGGCTACGTAGACCATAGAAGCATGCCCTAAAGGACACACGTACAACTAGTCTAATTCATCATGTGAGATCTTCTCATGGATCTTTTCTTTGGTTTATGTTGCGATGATTTCTAATAAAGTGGATGACTCAATAACCAACATGTACTATAAACCAACAATATCTCCAAGAGGTGTTCATCGAAGGTTCTAAATCTATACCAATACTAGATTTGTGTGAAAAGTTTAAAGCATTGGCTTATGGGCCATCCATTGTAGTGAGGGCCTATTTACATTAGAGGCGAGAAGCCGTGAGGAGAGAAATTTTAGCCAATGGGAGGCTTAGAAACCAAGAAGACCGATTTCTCATTGGATGAAATTTCTCTTTTGAGGGCTTTTTTCCGAGGGTCGCTTCACACTATCGCCGAAGGTCGAGAGGCCGTCGATTTCCACCAATCAGATCGCAAGAAACCAAGAGTTCACCCTCTCGACCCTTCACACTAGAGGCAAAGTCCAAAGGTCGTCGCCCTTCAAAATGCCTACATGGCAACACTTTTTAATCAAAGTTGACGGACTCCCGAAGGAAGTTTGGGTCGAAGAGGAATAAAAACCCAAACTATGGTCGAGAGGCCGTCGATTTCTTTTTTTTGTACAAAATCAAAACTATATTTTATTGCCCATTTTTAGCCCATTTCTTTGGACTCTCGATAAAGTTTGGCCACTCAATCCCACGGCCTCTCGATTTTGAACGGCCATAGTGTGAAGCGGCCCTGAGCATTGCGTCACCGTTTGAGTTCTTTGCACAAATTGCAAGAATCTGAAATTCCCGTTCAAGTACGAGGCTCACAAGCTGCCAAAGGAGAAAGACAAACCCTCATCATGCAAGCATGTGGTTGCACATTTGTAGTGCAGTTTTCATGGGTAATAATAGGCAGTGGCAAAAAGGATGCAAGGGATGGAAACATGCAGCTCCTTTCTTCCTTTTTAATGTGGATTATGATCACTTTGTGGCAACTGAAAACTGGCAATCATCAGCCCCTTTGACTTCCTCTCCTTGTTGGAAGTTGCAGCTTACATGCTTTTGACCACTTGCTCCTGTTTTTGAATTTTTTAAAATTTTAAAATTTTAAGTTTTTTTTCTGTTGTAGGACCTACCACAGAAAATTGCTCGGCAATCATTTGGTCATCTAGCACATGAAAAAAATATCCATGGAACAAACCAAGTGGTGGGGAAAGTAAATGGACGTGTTGTGCCCCCGACTCTAAATCCCGACGTTAATGCAAGCATTATTCTCCCATGGGGCCCATTTTTTGAAATTGAGCCATCTAGGCTCTTTTTTGGGCAGTTTCTTTTGTAAATTTGGACCCCACGGTCCAAATTTGATCCATGGGGACCCCTTGGGAATTTATATCCTTGGAAGAGGGGGTTATTTTTTAAGGTGGGCCCCTACTCGTTCAAAATAGGGGCAGTTTTTGTCCTCTTGCATTAACGTCCCGCGGGGGGGGGGGGGGGGGGGGGGGTTATTTGAAAACATTTTCTGTTGATCATTGAAATTAGTTTGAAAAAAAAAGTTAACCACAATCACAACCAACAATATGGGTAGAAAAACAAGCTACTCTTTAAATTGCGATTCTTGCATAATTTGAGAGTCTTCGCAATGATGTCTTTTGATGTACCAAACTCATTCTCATCCTTGACTTGTTGATGGTGCGCAACAAACTTCAAAATGTCGTGCATAATCACAGCCCACTTCGTCTTGAGAGATCTTACATTCCATTCTTCCTTTCCATATGGTCTATAATCGTTGTACTATATAAAAATTATTTGTCAAAATGCTTTGGACCTTTGTGCATTGCCCACAACCAGGTCTTGGTAAAATATGCAACACATTCCCATAGAGTTAGGACTCGTCATCAACCAAAAAAATCTCTTCTTTAAGCCAATGGAAGGTGCACTATTGCTACTTTCATTCTCTATTTCCTACACTAGTAAAAAATATGCCCAAAAAAACCACATCTAAAATCGATTGCGGTTCTTTTGACCAACCTGATCTACAGTCGCTTAAATATTATAGATTTTAATTTTTTTGATTAGCGACCAAATTCAAGAACTTTGGGGGTGTGTAATATGCTATTAGAAAGGTGTTTTCAAAACCTTTCCAACAATATATTGTACACCCCAAAATTCTTATAATTGCAGTCGCTAAATTTTTTAAAAACAAATCTGCAGTTGTTTAGTTGATGCAAATCAGGCTAATAAAAAGAACCGCAACCGATTTTGGTTGTAGTTCCTTTTGACATAGTTTTCTAGATAGATAGATAGAAACACCAACCCAAAAATGGGCCGGCGTGAATAAAGTGTCCGTTCGTAATGTTATAGTTTTCTACTAATGCTAGTGCACCATCCGAACTACTTGAGTTCTCTCTAGCTTCCACTATATAGTTGCGTCCGACCTGCCATTAAGCTCACGCTATATCCTTTATGTAATTCCCTGCCACTAACCAAATCTCCAAAGTCAAGGGATTGACTTGTTCCTCCATGGCGTATACACATGCTCTAAATGTTGGCTCTGGATTAAGAGCCCTAAAATTTTTAAGGCACGGAAAGAGACTCTTGCAACCGCTTTTGTCTGTTGATCGAGGCCGTTGTAAACAATTATTTGTTGGTCTTGCCATTTCCCTCCTTTCCCATGATTTCATCCAAGATTGTTGCGCATGATCTAACTAAGTATGAAATCAGTGACTCTTGCATCAACTACCTATACTTGATAATGTAATGCAATTAATGCCAAATTAGTTGGTGAATTGGCTTTTACATTGAATTAGTGATGTGGCTACCAAATTGCAACTCTAACTATACAAATTAGATTGAGAAAGATGTGGACCACATAAATTACCTCTAAAACTTATTTATGCTTACACTTGGATTATAATGCATGATGCAATCTAAGTCACAAATCCAACATGCACAAGTGGTTATATAAACTTGATTGAGAGCATGGGTATGTTTCAAATGATATTTACAGATATAACTTTCTACATCGTCAGTGCATATCACCAATACATAGTGAAAAAATAGTATCTTTATGGTATGTCTCTAGGTGAAAGCATGGTAAAGTGGACCAATATTGATCTTCATGAAGAAGCTACGATGCAAGGTCAGAAAATACATTAAAATTTTATTTTTTGTGAAACTTTTTTTGCTAATAAAATAAAAGCCATGATGTTTAACAAAGTCTCACAAAAAAAATTGAAAATTTCATCTTCAATAATTATTTATGTATGTTGTAGTGACATTGAAGTAGTCAAAATTGAAAAAGTAATTTTGAACCAAATTTAAAAGTTGATATAAAAGAAGTTGAAAATGCATTATTATTTTTTCGAGATTTTTTTGTTTGGAGCCCTCAAATACACAATGGACTTGAAGAATATAAAATTTATGTTGATATTATATATGATCTAATTTAACTAATTTGCTCCCAAAATTGAATTTAAACATCTATTTTTGAGCTCTACTTTTAGTAATATTTTTAATGATTCTTGCTTTGAAACTTTGGATTTGAATACTTATAAGAACAACATAGGGCGTTATGAAATTAGAACCAATAGAAAAGACAATTTGATGCTCTTTTATAGCCTTTGACCAAAACATTGTAATTTTAACATGGCAGATCAACGTTTTTGACACAATACCATGCTTTCACCCCTCTACTACTAATAGGAATTTTGTAGAAGTTGCAACTTTGAAGAAGTTAAGGAGGGGTGAGAGCACTAGGGATGTTACTAGAGATTTGCAGGTGTATCAAAGTTGGGTTGTACAATTCTGTAAGCAACATTTGATTACTTTAAATGATGTAAATTGTATTGTTGGTGGGAGACCAAGACAGTACATTGTAGTAGATCAAAGAGCACGTGTACGAGCAATCACAATAGATGGCTTGGAAACAACACATGTAGTTGGAATTGATATTGGTATGAGTGACAATATTATGAAGAGAGTGTTATGTGAAGTAGGTTTAATTTGTAAAGTGAGATAGAAGTAATCTAAATGTAAACTTTATCAAATGAAGACAAGATTAGAAATTGCTAAACGTCATTCTCATTGAATCAGTGGCATAGTATCATGACTCTGTGTACTTAATATAAGAGATAAACACCAAAATAGTGAACCATAGAATGTATGAATTATTAAATTGGAATCGTTATCACGAACAATTCAGTCTACAATCACTCCAACAACAAGTGGCCAATATGTGATCCAAAACTCAGTAAATGGCATTCATTAATATATACACTAATTTATAGTCTTTACATTGATATTAAATCTACAAAATAATAATTTAACATACTCAATGTAACTATGCATGCCTTATCTTTAGAAAATACAAATTACGTTATTGTAATAGATGTTTTTTTACCTCTTTAAACCATGAAAATTTTCTTTACTTTCAAAAGTTGTCAACTTCCAAAAATAAATGGTCATTAAGTATAGGACTCTATTTGTGCTACGTTACTATTTGTACCACGTTGTAGTCACTGTGTATTACATCTTATATTTATAATTTTGGTATATACATTGCTAGTACATAAGTGCACAAATAGGATGGCTGACTTTAGCTTTGAGTTTTCTTCTTTATTCGAATTGAAAAATGATAAATTAGTGACTTCAATCCATACACTACACCAAATTGATTACTCCCTTTGTTCAAAAATAACTATCCTAATTCTTTTCATGTTTTAATTCAATGCTTTTAAACCAAAAAAAGCCATCTTAGTACTTGAAAATTGGTCTATCTTTAATAGCAAGTATGTAGTCTTTGTCACTTTCATCATTGTCCCTAGTTGAAGTGGAGATGACTCTCGTTTTAATTATACAACATAGGAAAATATTGTAAAACAAAAAAAATTGATAAAAACTAGGACAATTATTTCTGGACAGAGCGAGTTTTTAACATATTTTTATGAATTTTGTCATCAGAACATACTAAAATAAAACACATGTTTGCGCTATGTGACTATATGTGCTACTTTGTAATCACTATGTAAAAACGTCTTACTTCTTAAAAAAATAATAATGTATACAATGTTAGTAAATGGTGGCACAAATAAAGTGACTTTTAAATTTTAAATTTTGTCACAAATACAAATAGCTTATTCAACATCAATAGCGTTCCAAAAGAGTGGATGGTGTTGCTAGATTGGATACACTAATTGTCACCCATACTAAATAACCATTTCGGTGCAGTCTCGGGCTCCACAAGAAGCGTACGAAGAGGAAATTTAGGGTTTAGAGCTTGTGAGTGTTGGTCATTCATTGCAACGGGAGATCGATCGATCGATCGAAGGAAGGAAGAAGACGCGGGGATTGTTTGTTTGTTTGCATCGTTGCCATTCGCTGCTTTTTTAGTTTCCCGTTTCAGCGAGCGAGACGCTTGTCAAAATGGTACGAGAACAAACAAATCGCATCACACGTTGTCCTGCTGTTGTTTCAAACCCTACGTTGCTTGCTCTAAGTCTTCTTAATCGATTGCGCGTCTTCATTCTCGCGTAATTGCCACATGTGCGCGTCTTCATTCGTATGCAGTTTTGCGTTTTTTGAAAATGTTCTGGGGTTTAGGGTTAGTATTGGTACGACAACAAATTGCATCCTGCTGTTGTGAGGAACCCTAAACTGGTTGCTCGTTTTCTTAGCTGATCACGGGTATTCATTCTTGTTTTCATCGTCATATGTGCATGTCTTCATTGTTGCGTTTTTTGAAAAAGTTCTGGGGTTTAGGTTTAGTATTGGTACGAGAACAAATTGCATCCTGCTGTTGTGAGGAATCCTAAACTGGTTGCTCGTTTTCTTAGGTATTCAATCTCGTTATGTGCGCGTCTTCACTGTTTTGCAGTTTTTTGCGTTTTATTAGAAAGTTCTGGGGTTTAGGGTTAGTATTTAAATTGTTTTGTGCTGTTTCAGTTTGGGAGGAACACTAAGTAAGCTGGTTGCTCGTTTTCTTAGTTGATCGCGGGTCTTCATTTTCATCGTGATATATGTGGTTCTTCGTTGTTGTACAGTTTTTTTGTTTTTCCTTTTTAACCCCTAAATGACCACTCTGTATTTTCTGTAGTGTAGGAGAACTGGACCCTGTTTATGTGGATATGACTTTTAGTTTGACACAATCGACGCCGTTGATCTTGTAGTATCGAACAAGCGTTTTGAAATGATGTATTACGATCAGAAATCCGAGATAAAATGAGAAAATGCCACCGTTGCAAAGTTCAGTGATGCAGATGGCCATATTGGGCGTTTTAGGGGTTAAGGTTCTGGGGTTTAGGGTTAGTGTTGGTACGAGAACAAATGGCATCCCGTGCTGTTCTGCTGTTTCAGTTTAAGAACCCTAAAGTGGTTGCTTGTTTATTTCGTCATATGTGCGGGTCTTCATTGTTGTGCAGTCTTAGAAATAAAGAAAGTTCTGGGGTTTAGGGTTTATGTCGGTTTTCGATCATTGACGTTTCGTTTGTTTTGTGGGATTTTAGTCAGGAAGGAAAGAGACCGTTCTGGATCTGGCCAAGTTTGTGGATAGGGGAGTATCAGTAAAGCTGAGTGGCGGCCGACAAGGTGAGTATAGACGAATTTTATGTTTTTACATTGAGGACTATGTTGATGTGTGTATATTGACTTTCGCAATCTACAAGTACAAATAGTTTTGGACTTGGCTAGCTTGTTGAGTTCTACACTGAAGTTTACGCGAGTAGAGCGACTACCATGTGCTTAGCTTTATAAATTTAGGAGGTGAAGAGCATGTGTTTGTTAGCACTTTTTTTGTCAGGAGACTATTTAGCATTTTTTCTACTTGAATAGCAATCCAGGCTCCTTGGATGCTCTTTTCATATTAATATATAGGTAATATCAGGGTAATACACATGTGCTACCTAGGTGCTACTTATACAACACCTGGGTGATACTTAGGTTTAAAGAGGCTACACATCTTGACTCCATGTAGGAAATGTGGCTGTTATACCTTTTTTTTTCCCTTCAAAAATCCTTTGTATGAATTAGCCAGCCCAAATTTTATGTAGCAATTTGGTTAAAATTAGCAACAAAAAAAATCACTGCTTCAGAGTCTTCTAGTCGTCTTGTCTAGGGTATGCCGATAACTTGCATTCATCTTGACCTGAAGAGTCGATATTCGTTAGAAAACGGTTCATGTCATCACGTTGATTATTCGGTGCTATCATAACTACCAGTTAACCCCGAAAGGACAAGCAAGGCCTCATGTTCCTTTTTGAATTGGTCACGAGTGTGTTTTGTTCATCCAATTTTATTTATGCATTGACCAACACATGCAATGTTCTTCACCGATTTTGGTGATAATAAAGTTTGACCCCATCTGAATCGATTTTGATCAATTGATTTGGTCATGAATCCGTGGACTCTTTTGGGGTTGAAATGACAGCCTTGGTTCTGATGTCTGAATTACGAATGATCTGGCAGTGACAGGAACATTGAAAGGATATGACCAACTTTTAAATTTGGTGCTTGACGAGGCCACGGAAAACTTGAGAGGTCAGATTTTAATTTATCCTCTTCCTCGTCATTTACCATTCGTCGTGCATGCTTTTACTGCGTTGCAAAGCCAATGAGGAGTTTTGAGGTCCTCAGTAGTTATGTAGGGTAGTCTTATAGTATTTCTCATGCTGCAATCGACAGTCGTTTAATTTTTTGGTTTTAACCTCATAAAACCAAATTAAAGCTATCCATATTACCAAATTCTGATCGGGTTTTTTTTCTGCTCACAGACTCAGACGATCCTCTGAAGACCACGGACCAAGTGAGGCAATTAGGTTTGATTGTAAGCTCCTACACACGCCCCACTGTAGTTGTTTCAGGGATGTCACCAGCTGCTAGTGGCTAGCAGAAATCTAATTGTTTACGTTCGATCTGAGCTTTGAACCCCTAAAGGACCAAGAAGCCTGAATTGGGCGTCATCTTCTTTTAGCAGTTTTGGTTAGGTTCTATGTGGACGTTCTTTTGTTCAAATGTGTTTGTGATTTGGCCAACATATTCATAGTTCTTCACTGATTCTAGTGATATGAAATTCAGGCTCACCTGAATTATCTTTTTCACAATATAATCAATTGAATTTTCATTTTGAAACCATGAATCCTTGGTCCTTTAGGGGTTAACCGAAGTATTGGGCAATTCTGATAGATGCTCGTGTGTGGCAGGTCTGCAGAGGAACCGCTGTCATGTTGGTTGCTCCAACGGATGGTACTGAGGAAATAGCGAATCCTTTTCTTCAGAATGAGACTCCTGCGGCTTGAATCGGTTTCCTAATATCATACAATCATGTAAGCACAATCACCTACAATGTACTTGAATCAGCTGTGAAATGTCACACATACATTCAATAACTCACTGTGTAATCTAATGAACTTTCTAGGTGCAATACTGTAGGGCAGGATGTGAACATCTAATTGGTAACCATGACCGGTGGGCTCAAAGTTAGTGTGAAACCAGATCACTGACTTTAATATCGGCAAGATTTCTTTAAAGATTGCTAGATATCTACTAAAAATGGATGGGTTTGCTTCAGTAAAAAGCAATCTCTGGAGAGATGAATACTGTACCCCATAGTAATTGCACGGAATAACCTGTAATGCGTAAATTTTTTAGTGGTTTGGTTCATACACAGGATATCGAAAACAGCCAAAGCAGGTGTGGAGGTGTAATAGAAACTGTACTTTTATTTGGATCTGTGCGAAGATGGTTCAGACGAAAAATATTGAGATTTTCTGGGCCATTGTTCTGATGAGTTTACATGATATGCTTTGAAGCAGGTTCACAGATGGGAGCCACAATTTCCTTACGGAATTGGGATCGCTGCTGCTGCATCAGGATTGGCCTTTGGATCAGGCATCTTCGGGAGGAGAAACAAATTTGAATGTAACAATTAAGTGGATTTTTTTGGGTGTTAACTATCTCAAATCTTGCATGTACAACAGCACTTACCATTACATATGGTTCTAGACGTGCTTGACACTTCAAGCAGATTAAGAAACTGATTATAGTGTTCGATTGCCATATTTCTGTTTTGACTTTTCTTGTGAGTGTTGTTTGGTTTCAATTTTTATGGTTATTCTTTACGGGTAAATTGGAGTGTTCAGCTTTGATGGTGAATTATTTGCGTTGCTTTCCTATTGATGTTTACAAGTTGACTTTTACTTGATAATAGAAATTGGTGGTGTGATGAGCTATCTAAGTGCGGCGTTTCTTCTTGTTGTTGACTTTTCTCGATCAAGATAGAGCAAACCTAAAGGAACCCTAAAGGACCAAGAAGCCCAAGTTACAGCTCATATATTTTGTTACAAATGGGAGTTGATCAAGGACTTATTTTCCTAGATAGAGAAGAAGAAATCATTAAGAGACAATTTGATTCCATGTTTTTCGCCAAATTGAAAAATATCTACAATTTCTATAAGTGAAAAGTTTGTCAAACCCCCTAAGTTTGTCCTAAACTCATTTTCTAAACTGAAATATAGGGGTTGCTCCACCATTCTATCCAAAATAGAGCAAATATAAGATGTCAATTGGTTGACACTAATCTTTGAAAAAATGCTTTAACTCCTATGTGTCCAACAGTTTCTTAACCCCTAAATGAGAGGATGACCATTTTATAGTTGCTGCTCTTTTTGTGGGCTTCCTAAGATGAAAAAAGATTTTTTATAGGAAATCAAGTCTACTTTCCAACCTAATTTGAATCATGTCAATCCATTCAAGTTAAACTCCTGTAAGAAAAAAATTTCAAAGATTTTTCAAACACTTCTACGTTATCTAGTGTTACAAAATTTACTATTTGGAAAAAGCAATGATGTTCTTTCCCTGATTTTTTTTAATTTTAGGATAGAATGCCTAGTTTATACCAATCATTCCAAATTTTGAATTCTAAAAATAATTTTTTAAATTTTGATAAAATTTTGAAGGTAAATGCTTCTAAATTCATTACATGAAGTTCTAAAACTATTTTTAGAAATTTGTCCTTATGGATAATTTTAAAACATCATGATTTTCATTCTTTATTGGACCAAACTACATCAAAGATAAAGAGGTTAATATTATAACACATCTACATTTTGTCCAATATCCCTCCGTCATTGAAGTATTAAGAAACTAAATGTGTTAAAATCTCCATCTTAGTCAACTTTTATGAGTTACAAACATTAAATATATGTAGAGTACAACAATAAAACAACATCCATACAATTAAATTTTGAAAAAATGTTATAGATTTTTAATAACCGGTTTATAAGAATTATCTATGATTTTATTTTTTTTAAATACACTTTTAGTTATTTTAACTTGGAATCAATTACGGTAGGTCAAATTTTGGATCAACCATATTTGGTCGCTCAGGGAATTAGGGGTTAACGTCAGTTTACAACATGATTTCAGTGGTAGTTTATGACTTGGTTCTTGGAGGTGTCTCAATTCATGGCATTTCTATTTTAAGGGTAAAGCACTCATTTCGAGCATAGATTAAAAACAAAAAACACAATAAACCTCAATAAAAACCTTCTAAGTACGTTTTCACCATTCAATATTGTATAACAAACTTTATGTTTTTCATTGGTATACTAAATGTTTTCCTAGTGTGTTCCAAATGATTCATTTGGAGTCATGCACTATACATATGGAAACACATGCTTCTATCAATTTAGGCATTTAATGATTAATATGATCCCTACAATTGAATAGGTTTTGATGATTCAATGAGGTTGTAGAACTTATTTAAAGTATTATTGTGCCATGATTTAATCCTTTAAGGTAATTTACTTTATTGTGACTATTTGTGCTATTCTAGAAAGGCTCCATTTACGCAATGAAAAAAAGATTAAATGTTCCACTTTTCAAAAATTGGTGGTTTAAGAAGAAATGATTCGTTTGGGGTCCACAAATAGCTACACAAATGACACTTTTAAAGTGTGTGACAGTTTAAAAATGATTGAGTTTCCTTAACTCTTAACCGTCAAGAGGATCATCGACGGGCAATCCAAAGGAATGATTTCTTTTAGAGAGTTGCCCCCAATAGTTGCCCCTTAAGTAACGTGAACAACCAATGGTTTCATAGAGTTTGAATAAATGATTAGACTGCAAATAATATGACTTGGTGCTTAATAATTAGTGAAAAATAATTTGATTTTGATGCAATTGAATAGACATTCAAGTTAATAGTAGAAAAGGTGGCATTGTTGAGGGAAATGCCCAAGCAAGTGGTGCCCAATTCCACGCATGCACAATGATTTTGCCTGGACATCTCCTTGAAGAGCGCCACCTTTTTTACTAGTTCACGAGTCCACTAAGGTGAATTTACATCCATGCTTGTACCAAAGGAAGAGGGTAAAAACCAAAAAATGTCCCTATTTTTAGATATGGTGGTTCTATGGAAATTAATTTGGGGTCTCATATTCTAATTATAAAATTAAGATTTCCAAAAACAAACACCTAAAAACCCCAAAATGAGAGAACCAGAAAAATGGATGGTATCAACATGGGTGTAGTTCCACCCTCGCCCATTCAAGTCTATCTTCATTTTCAATTGACCAATTTAACAAATTCAATATGAATGATCTTATAGAAGCAATAGAGGTTGATTTCGTTCTTTGTATAATACAAAATCCTATAGAAATGCGAATTTAAGGTGTTGTAGGTATCACAATGAAGTAATATTTGACACATTGCACTAGTAGAAAAGTGGTACTCTCACATCATGTGCCCAAGGCCCATATTGGCACCAAGCTAGTGCCAATATGGGCCTTGGGCACCGTGCTCTGGCACTATTCCTTAATGTTCAAATACCATCCTTTATACTAGTGTTGGAAGGAGGATTCAATCTTTCAATGTCCAAGAAACCTCATGATTTTTTTAGCATTTTTGAGTAAGTCTTATTTGAAGTTCCATTTCTACAAACCTATCTAATTTTTTAAACTAACACATACGATGTTCTTCAATGATTTCAGTGTCACAAAAATTTGGTCGTGTCTCAATTATAATTTTCACAATATGACTAATTTTTTTACAATGTAATAGATTGAATTTTATTTTTATTTTTATAATACAATCAATTGAATCATAATCTTTTTTTTAAATATGATTGATTGAATTATATGTTTTTTTAAGGATACAATCGTTGGTCCTTTAGGGAAAAATGTTCTCATGTTCTAATAACAAGTGACCGATGTCGAAAATTTGCCGCATTATGCAACTTTTGTGCGACAATTTTCCAGCCGGCTGCCACGACCACTTTGTGGTTAAACCGGAACAAAAGGGTTAAAGCATGGCTTTTGTTTCACATCACAAGATAGGATGATGACTGAATTCAGTGTACATTCAACTGCGAGTCTAGAATCCAATTTGAATAGGAAGATGACGTGCGTGTATGATAAGTTACAAGTTTGGTACTGATCCACGAATTTCTCTGTCACGTAGATCTGCACCATTTTCTTCTTCGCCGAGATGCGGCCGTGCTAAGGTGGAAGTACCTATTATCATCCATTTATCCCTTAAAGGGCCGATGGAGATAGTAGATACGTTGACGTATATTTGACATTTGTTGAAAATAAAAAGTTCCAAATTGAGACCCCAACACCTTATTAAAATCATGTTTTAGACGTAAATTATAACTTCATTTTTTATCTTAAACTCATAGGAGGTGTGGAACTATGCCAAATACAATGGAATATTGGTGTATAATATTGGTTGGAAAGGGCTTTCTGAACCTTTTAAGGGTTAATCCTTCAACGGTCCAAAAGTTCTTTGCAGCTGTATAGTATAATCTATATTTGGTGGTATTTCATCAAAATAACAATGACCAGACACGTTTCAATACAAAGTAAAATTAATAATATGTATTTTACAATATATATTAGAATTCACAAAATAAACCACATTTGAACAAGTATAAGGCTAAATACGGGTTGTAAACAAGGGCCTTTTATAGGTTAAGCAATTTGGATATACAAAGTGTGTCAGAAATTTTGAGGGAAAGATTCATCCCAACTAACTTCAAGGATATGTTGTACTCTCAAAGCTTAGGATTTATTGATAAGGACTTATATTGGATTTTATTAGGTCAACTCGTGACACTTCTCTACAAAGTGCAAATGCTTTGCCAACCAATTAAAACAAGTTCTTATAGATTGATCAAGACCCCACTGATAGTAATAGTAAGAACTCTAGTCTCCTTTTGAAGTTGACTTGAATAAAGTGCATGTCTCTTGCTGATAGTTACTATATCAACCAATAAAAATAAGTTCTCACAGATTAAGGGGGTCCCAATAGACAACTTCCATCGTAATCAAAAAGTTTTTTATTTGAAAGCTACAACAAAGAAGGGTGAGTGGTTCCAACTACTCAAAGATATTTTGAAAGAGATAGTTAGAAAATGGAATAATCACCAAACACCGATCTACTCGTATTTGTAATCTAGAAAATCTAAGTATAATATCGTAGAAAATTATATATTTATTTTAAAAATAATTATGATTTTATTTGTATTCTATTGTTTTTTTGTCACGTGCAGTGTTCACATGGGTTAGGACTTGCAAAAATACCATGACACCTTTTAAATGTATAATTTAACACCAAGAGTATTTAAATAGAGGGCCTTTGATGTGGGTGTACTTAAATGGGGCCACAAAATAGAAGGCCTTTGAAAACAATATGCTAATATAGAGACTCAAGAGTAGAGAGCCTTTGACAAAAGTATACTAATACGAGCTTAAGTATAAAATTGAAAGCCTTTGATGGAACTTGTATGCTAATACGGGGTCACTAAATAGAGGGTATTTGATAGAAGTATGCTAAGATGGGATTGCAGAATAGAGGGCCTTTAACAAGAGTGTGCTAATATGGGGTCACAAAATAAACAGCTTTGATAGAAATATGCTAATATAGGTTTGCAAAATAGAAGGCCTTTTAAGGGAGTGTGCTTAATATGGGGCCACAAAATAGAGAGCCTTAAACACAAGCATATTGGACCACATGAAGAGTAGAGAAGTGGCAAGCATATACCATACCAAGCCGTCATAGTCGACAACTTATGCTAAATAATAATTATTTTTGGAAAATTACTTTTCAACAAATGCCGAATTATGTAGATATTCTATAAAATTCTCTTTTTTCACCATACCAGGTACAAAGTCTTTGAAAAAAATATTCTCCTAAAGATTTGGGCTTCTCTTTTTATAATATTTTTTGCCAATCTTGATGACCGACTACGGTAATTTTTCCATGCCTACTTTTATAGAGGGTTGGCTCAAGTAGTACACTAAAACCACCCTATATTGTGGCCCACGAAACTTATGAGAGGCTTTACTAATAATCAATATTTCAAATTACCATGGTTAAATACATCCAAAATGAACGAAAATCGTTCAAATTGGATGAAATTTTGTTAAAATGGATGAACATACCCACACCATTCACGCACCCACAGTATGTGATGTGGTAAGGCTTCCAAGTGTAGAAGATGGTTTTAAGAGATTTTATGCCAATTGGTGCTTGATTGCCTCAATCAGGAAAATATAAACATGTATCAAAATTGATAGCATTCTCGGATTTATTAGAATCTCATGGAAGAACTTGCTGCAGAATTCAAAAATTTATATTTACTCACTCAGGGTTGGGGGATTTTGTTATTTCTTAGACTATGACCAAGAAAGAAATAACTAATAATAAATAATGATTTCCAGCAGTACTGGGTACGTTAAGGTCAGTTTTAGACACCTTAAAATGGGTTGGAGAGGATGTGAAAAATCTTATTTTAAGATTTTAACTGCTTTTTTATCTAAAATTACTGATCCAATCTGGGTATTAAATTTTTTTAATTAATTTATTTATTTTTAAATCTCTCTAAAATCCAATATATAACCTGAGTGCAATACATTGGTAAACTTTGGCCAAAATATGCATCAATTATAAAATTTCTTACAATGCTGTGGGGTTCAATTGGGGGTGCTTTGTCCCACCAGGTCAAGTATAATTTGAAATACCATGTACTGTACAGTACTGTACAGTACTGTACTCCCTCAGTCTCTCTGGAAAATAACTGACCTATTTTGTATTTTTTTTGTCTAAAAGTAATTGTCCTATGCTTTATACTTCAAACGTGAGCCATGAGTCCACTTCAAACGGTGCAAACCATTTTGCAACCCATAAGATTTCCCAATTCCAAGATTTTATCATGACTTTTCAGAATTCAAAAATTGCAAGTCATAAGATTTTCACATTTCAAAAGAATTCAAATCTTATGAGTTGCAATTCAAAAATCATGGAGAAAAAAATAACATGATTGATTTGGCAAAAATCCATTTTTTTTAGGTGGGTAGACGGGTGATTTTTTTAATTCAATTAAAAATCCCAAATTAACCTCCAATTTTTTTTAATTAGTTTTTTTAGTAAACTTGAATAAATATGTACTATGAGATGGTATGATTTCCATTATTTGATTCTACTTATTTTGAAAAATCATTTTTACAAAATCATTTTTGAAGTAAGAATGAAATTTGACATAAATCAATTCTTTTGTGTTATCACAATACATTATTTTGAAGATTCATACTGTATAAATGGTAGTCAACTAGCACAAGAACCCATAGAAATTTGGATGGATGAAAAATAGGATTGTTCATCGTCTAGAAAATGGTTCAGCGTCCCAGGTGCACTAACTGAGGGTTGAGTTAATTAATGTGAAATTGTTGAATCATTAAAATAAGGCAACCCAATGGCCGTTGAATATTCTTGGGCCGGATGATAAATTTATTCACATTCTCATGAGTTATATTCTCCTGTAACTTTTGAGTACGCAGAGATTTCCATGAGGCAGGACGAGCATGTGGCAAGACAGTTGTGTGTTGACATGGTCAGGGAAACTGGCATTCCAATTCATTGACAACTGGACAAGTGTACAAAAGGTGATGCATCCACAGCCAAATTTGTGAGATTATTATGTGGAAGGGAAGAAAAAAAAAAAAAAAAAAAAAAAAAAACAACAGTTGCTACACTGAGTATTCCCAACATTCTATCTAAAATCAACATTGTACCTTATTGCGATGGGATTTAGGAGCACCTAAAACCAACATTGTAACTAATTGCGACATGATTTAGGCGTAATAGTCATTCTAGAATGTAAATCTAGGTAGACCATAGACAGCTTATCATTTTGGTCAACATACAATAGAGGCTTTAAGATGTGCCTAGATTTGCATTATGAAATGATTGCATGGTCTACATTTTGTTGCAATTAGGTGCAGTGTTGGTTTTAGGTGCTCCTACCTTACTGTGAGATACATTAAGTTGACCCAAAAGAATTTATTGGCTTTGACCGTTGAGAAGAGGCATTGCACGGACACCCATTTTCTTGGCTAAAAACAATTGTAGCAAATACATTCCGTTCATGATTCCACTAAAATGCATTCTCGTCCTTCATCCATACTCTTTTGGTGAGAGCTCCTCGTAGTGTAGCTGCTTGTTTATTTTAAATAGAAAAGAACCCAATTTGAGCTTCTTAGTTGTTTAAGGGTTAAAATATCACAAACATTGCCGGAAAAACATCTTCAGATTGTTCAATAAACTTTTATCCATGCTCCAAAGTCCATTAAATACAGGTATTAAGGGGACCAAGAAATTAAAAGGACTTATCATGTAAAATTACCTCGTGGTAAAATAAATTATTGTGTGGCAAAGAAAATATTATATTTTTGTGATTGTCTGACTATTTGTAATGGTAAATATTGAGATATAGATAAATTAGTATGGGTCCCCCTTAATACCCCTATCCATTGCAGATGGAATCTCAACAAGTTGGAAAACCATCACCGGTTGGTCGACGGAGGAGCTTGGTACGTTTTCATTCATCCAAAAACGTAAACCTCTCGTTTTCTTTGGGGGGAACTTCCCAATGTTGCAAAAGTTATGCCTGGGTCTTCATTCATCAATAGCAACCCTTTGGTGTCAGGTTCATATATTTTTTTGCTTTGAATTCAGATACAGATGTAACTCTAGCTCATCATCACTTTATTCACCAGTTCGCAGATAGAATCATTTGGTTCCCCAAAGCATTCCATACTCTATTATCCGCGGAACACCCTTTGCCTGTACAACAATATTGTACTACACTAGGGTCAGACTCTGCGCAAAATAATTCAAATTTAGTCCAAAAGGTGCCATTGGTTGAATCCTGCTGAAAAAAGTGATGTGAAGATTTTTGTTTTTTTACAAATGACACATTTCAATGCAAAGAACAAAATACACATCACCATAACCATACGAGATCACCGCCGGTAAGAGAAAGAAACCAACTAGTTAAAGTTACCAATATTGGGCTTGTAAAAGCTCTAGCTAACTTTCATGCCAGTCCCAGTGGCAAACGTGGCATTCCTACACTAATCATAATTGAACTAGTCGATGAACTTGGCGCTCCTCCCTCGATTTTTCTTTTATTTTTATTTTGAATCAAATAAAGTACAAACACACACAAAATCAAAAGGAAGATCCTTCGTTGATCATTTTCTTTTTGCTTTTCAAGAACTAAGCATTTAGTCAAAATCACTCAAAGATGATCAAAATGCACTACCGTAGTACCATAGCAGGTTTGTCCTAAAATAATTCTAAAAACAAAAAAAAAGTAAAAATTAGAAAATTCTGAAGACAGAAAAACGAAAATAGAATACATTAGTTTTTTGGAATATTTTGTTATTTCTATGCTATTTAAGGGCATTTTTACTGATTTTTTGCTAAAAAACGAAAATTGAGAAATTCAAATTTTGAGAGGCAAACCTTATTTTTTCAAAAATAAATAAATATTCGTTCGGCAGGTGGCGAACCTGCTATGGTGTTACGGTAAATCATCCACTAGATCCCCAAGGAACTTGTGCACCAACCATTGCCTATTAACCCCTAAATGACAGAGGGGGTAAGGGCAAAACCTAAATGTGCTATAAAATGTTGCTTCTACAACTTCGATGAAGTTTGGTCCAAAAGAGAAAATGAGAAGTATGATGTTTAGTAATTATCCGTACGGTCAAACTTTCAAAAAATGTTTTAGGTACTCATCAAACGAATTCAGAAGCATTTATCATTGAATATTCACCAAAATTACAAATTTTATTTTTAAAATTTGAAATTTAATATGATTGGTTGAAACCAGACATTCTATTCTAAAGTTCAAAAAAGCAAAAATTTACAAAGAGGGAACATCATTACTTTCCCGGAATGGTAAGTTTTGTAACACTAGGACAATGTTGAGGTGTTTGTTTTTGAAAATTTCTCCTTGATGGAGTTTAACTCGGATTGACATAATTCAAATTGGGTTGGAAAGTAGACTTGATTTCCTATTTGAAAATATTTTTTATTTAAAAAAAAAAAAAAAATTCATCTCGGGCAACCCGTTAAAAAAGGGTAGCGACCATAAAATGGTCGTTCGATCACTTAGGGGTTAACCCCTAAAGCCCGAGGGGTATTGGACAAAACATAGATGTGTTATAATATGTGCCTTCCATATGCTTGATGAAGTTTGGTTCAATAAACAAAATGTAGAGTATCATCTCTACAAATTATCCGTACAGTCAAATTTCCAAAAATAACTTTAGATCATTTTTTAACGAATTTAAAAGCATTAACCTATGAATTTTTTTATAAATTATAATTTTCAATTTTAGAGTTACAAATTTAGTATGATTGATTAAAGTTTGGCCATCTATTGTAAACTTCAAAAAAGCAAATGAAATGATGGAGGGATCATCATTACTTTCCCCAAATAGCAATTTAATAACACTAAGACAATGTTGAGGTGATCTACTTTGAAAAATTCTCCTGGGTGGAGTTTAACTCGGATTGCCATAATTCAAATTGGGTTGGAAAGTAGACTTGATGTTGTATTTAAAATTAAAAAATTAAAAATTAAAAAAAAGGTTTTTTTGTTCCATGAAGCCCGTTAAATTCGGGCAGCGACCAAAAAATGGTCGTTTGAGCGCTTAGGGGTTAAACTAGAAACAATATTGCCTAGCCTTCTCTGAGTAAGAATGGCGCAACTTTTGAGTTTTGATCCACGCTACCCTCCCATTATCAATAAATCATAGCCTTCCACACCATTTCATCAAGAAAGTGATGTGAAGATTGTGTTTTGGTATCAAAATGCCCAAAAATTGCCTTAACCCTTAAAGGTCCTTTAAGAATTGTAGATACGTATATTTGGCATTTGTTGTAAGTAGAAAGTTCCAAATTGACATACAAATAGCTCATTAAATTCATATCCCAAGGAAGTTACTGTCAAATATTTAGATAACTATAAGACAATAAATAGAGGGTGTCTTTTATTCATTTGAGATAAAAATTATAAATTTATAGAAGTAATATGGGGTGTTTTAAAACTAATTTTGGAGTAGTTTAGGAATATTCCTATACTATATAATGAATATTCCATAAATATACTATAAAAAGTCAAATATTCCAATTATTTCATAGTCCCCAATTAAATACCCTTTGTTCGCTCATATCTACCCAAAATTTACTCTAAGTGACTTCTCCGACTCCACATCGGCATGAATTTTAATTGTACTTTTGATCTTAAACCCCAAAGAAGGTGTAGAACCATGCTAAAGACAATGTAATATTTTCGTATAATATTAGTTGGAATGGGCTTTCTAGATGATGATTTGCAATTGAGGGCTTTGCTCGATTCAATGATGAAGAAGAGATGTGAGCAAGTGGAGGGTTGAAGGGTGGTTGCAAGCTACGGTCACCCAAGCTTTTTGTCGCGGTGCTGCACCTGCAAATCTTTAAAAATCAATTAAGACAAATATAACAAATGTTTTTAAGAAATTTTAATTTTCTAGAATTCTAAGATGTTTTTGGAAGGTAGGAAATTTTTGGGATTTTCAAAATCATTGTTATATTTGTCTTAATTGATTTTTAAAGATTTGCAGGTGCAGCGCCGCGACAAAAAGCTTGGGTGACCGTAGCTTGCAATCACCCTGAACCCGCAATCTATGATTGGTAGCATCTCTATTTGAATGCTTTTAAGTTTGGTTCTAATAAAATTTTGGAGTTTTGTCATAAATTGATGGAAGAAGTTAACCTCTAAATGCTTACAATCCTCTCCAGATTTGAAGAATTGCATAGATGCATTATAAAATGCAACTAGGAGGGATATTTTGAAACTTGATGTATGAATGAAACTTGTACATTCTGAATTCTAGATTCTATCCATACAGTCTATTATACAATACAGCTCGCTTTGTCTCACTCGACCGTTCCGCGCTAGAATCCGTCAACTAACGTCAATGTGCTCAACGACACGGGTCTCACTAGTTTGATCTATGATTGGGTATCACTAAATTTAAAAATAAAATAAAATTACACGCAATGTATTATCCTAGTAGAACACTTATTATCTTATACTACTAGTGGTATATATGATCTACACATTTATAGTACTCCAACAACAAAAATTCCATTTTAAAACTTGTTAAAAATTTACACTAAATATAAAGAATATTAGGACATAGCGTCATGGTTAGGGTTGATTTATGGTACGAACCAAGAAGTTGTCCTATGCCCCTCTAAAATTTGTGATTGGCCTTTGAACTTGTTGTAGGAAGACTTGGATTTATACTACCGATAAAAATGAAGAATGACCATGGACATCAAGGCCCCCAAAGGCCTAGTGGATAATGTTTCATGGTCCAAGTTGATTTTTGTGGGTCGAGCAAAAAAAGCATTCTCGTCGCGAAACTAAGAGGCCTTGTAAAAAAAATTGTTGTTTTAACAAATTTTAATTATTATTTTTGGCCAACGTTATTGGTTACTATGAAAATCAACTCACTCTCTTTTAGGAACATGGTCATTCCTCCCCATCCAAGTTTGGTTTACAACTGGTGAGAAGCCCAAGAGCATTACAAATTGCATCATTATGAAGTGTGACCATGAGAATAATCCATTCAGTTTCTTGGTAATGACTCTTGGTCTATAGTATAAACTAGTCTTTATATTGTCCTTGTTTGCGTTGGTTCTAAAAGGAACTAGAGTTATTGTCTTCCTTCTTGAATTTTGCATTCATCAATATGTTAATGAACTTGTTTTTGCAGTAGTTGAAGGTTAACCTTTAAAAGGCCCTTGGATCCCTCTCTACAACCTATTTTTAGTCTTGTAATTATTAAATCCCTAAATGTCCTCATCCCTCTCTAAATTCGACAGTTTTGCAAAGGCCCATAATAAAATGCAACCAAGAGGGATATTTCGAACTTGATGTTTGAATAAAAGATGTACGTTATAAATTTTAGATTCTATCTACACGGTTAGATCTGCGATTGCTATCAACTAATATTTTGTATAAAACTTGAATCTTGATATTCAAAAGTATTTTGTAATTCAATTACAAATAAAGTATTGACAATTTGTGAATGAAATTTGTTGTGATGGGTTGACATGTAATATTCTAAATGTAGTGATTTTTGGAGTTTTTTGGTTACTTAATTTTATGAGTTTATTTTTTCCAGAGCACATTTAGACTAATATCTTTGAAATTTTTGATGAATCACTACAACATGAAATGAGCTGGCATAAAAATTTCAAAAATCATCCAATTTCTGATCGAATCACACATGCAAGAAACTATTTTTCTACATAATTTTGTTGAAATTCTTTTCCTTTTCAAAAAGTGCATGGCATATGAAGAAACATAGATTAAATCTATACAATCATCCAAAAATGAATGGTTGGTCCTTTAGGGGTTAATATATGAATCGTGGTATATTATTTATACATATTATCATGATTATTAATTTTATTCTGTAATGAAAAGTGATTGGTCATTATTATTTCGAAGAAAAACCACGGAATACAAAATATACTACCGTAGTACCATATCTAGGTCACCAACTCACGAACAAATATTTAACATTTTTTGAAAAACAAGGTTCGTTCCTCAAAAACAATTTTTTTGGTTTTTGTGTTTGAGCAAAAGATGATAAAAAAAAAAAGGCCCAAAATGACCCAAAATGGATCAGAAAGAGTAAAATGTAGCTTATAAAATAATTTATTCTATTTTCATTTTTTTAGTCCTCATAATTTCTACTCTTTTACATTTTTTGTTTTGTTTTTTGAATTGTCTTTTGACATCCCAACTATGATACTACAGTATACACACAGCTACAGAGACTTTTGGGGCGTTCAAGGGTTAGGGCCCCTTTACATTGGAGGCAAGAAGCTGTGAGGAGAGAAATTTTGGCCAATGGGAGACTTAGAAACCGAGAAGACCAATTTCTCATTGGCTGAAATTTCTCTCCTCATGGCTTCTCTTCTCGTCTTTAGTGTAAAGTGGCCCTTAACCCCTAAACGTCCCAACGTTCATAAACTGAATCACGAACGGATTCAAAGCCTTGTAACTTTTTCATACAATTTCAGATGACTTTCATCAAAGTCACCTTTGCAAGCCATTTCAATTTTTTACCAATTAGAGTAAATCTCTTGTGATGGGGAAATGTCACAAGAGATTTACCCATCACAAGAGAGGCCTCCAAATGCAAAAATGTCAAATTTGTTGGGTAGCATCTACTTGTGTCAAAAGGATTGGTATGTTTAGGAGTTAATAATAAGAGCTATGGAAGAATGTCAGAAAGGCTGATTGTGGCAGAACTTCCCATGATGTAACCACAACCATAAATGACTTGTTCTCTCGCTTGCGCGCGGGGTCTCGTCCCATCCATTCCATTCAGTTCTGAACATTTTCCAATCCGTGATGATACATACGGTTTCAATGTAGCCGCCACTCTAGAATTAATTTAATTCATGTCAGTTCAGATCCGCCTGCAAGAATTTTCTCTTTACCAGGCTCAGGCAATTCAAGTTAAGAGTGAAATTTCAAACTGGGGTACACGTTTCAATGCCAGGGAAATTTATTGTGGTATTGGTAGTTCCACTTTTTGTTCTTATTGCTGCGACTTACGTTAACTGAGCTGCCATTGCTGGTAAACTTACACATTGATGGTGGAAAGCTGGATGGAGATTTGCTACCCAAAAGAGAAAGAAGAGAAGAAAGAACTCCCACCTCTTTTCGAGGTTGACATACTTACGAGCATTCCCACCCTCACCACTATCATCACATCCAAAATTTGGTGTCACAAACTATCATAGCATAATAGACACTACATCATGAACTTCAAGGCATGTGAACATGGTGCCATAATGGTGCATTGAAATGCAATTAAGATAATTTGGTGCCAACCTCCATACCAACTTAGTATCAATAAAATGACACTAAAATGACTTGTATGCGGCCTTTGGTGTCAAAATGGCACCAAAATAGTTTGGCCCAATTTTTTTAATGTAGTAGGAAAGGTGGTGTTTTCCAGGGACCTGCCGAGGCAAAATCACTGTGTATGCGTGGAATTGGGCACTACTTGCCTGGGCATCTCCCTCGGCAGTGCCACCTTTTCTACTAGTGAGAGCAATGCAATGTAGCACCCTTTTTGAGAATTGGATCACAAGAGAATCTTCACTTACATCCACTTTTCTAAGTAATGAAGGAATGTCATGAATGTTGGGACTATCGTGTCATTGCCACGTAAACTTAGTTTTTAGATTGTGGTCCCATTGCAAAAGGGTGTTGCCTCTCATTGCTATTTTATGCTATGATCATCTCGATATCCTTAATTCTAATTTTGCAACATGTCACATAGGCATTAGTTGTAACCAAGAAATAATCCAGGAGCACCGATATAATTAAATCAATCTCCACAATTTATACAAACTTCCTATATGGGTATGGTATTCATTCATAACCTTTTTAATATCAGACCTTTAGTTACTTAAAAAAGATGATAAAATTGAAATATGATATAGTCAATAATATCACATTAACACCTTGTAAGATGATGTGAGATGACATTAACTAGAGAGTAAGAAAATTAATGTGAAAATAAAATAAAACAAAATACCAAGTTTGCATGTACTTATATTATGATTTTAATTTTGTACTAAAACCAATGTTTAAAATGTATTACTAATTAGAATTTTAATCATTGGAGGTGCCACTCTCAACACCACCTTCAAATCATAAATGCTTCTATAATTGGTTGAATGTGGGTTTTGTATTCCTCTCATTATTTTGTCATGAGATTAAGGTACACCAACCTATTACCACAACGTTTCTAATTTTGCCCTCATGTAACAATAGTAGACATTTTTAGTTTAGAATGTATACCACCAAACAAATGAAGGTAGAATTAGAAAAATGATTGTAATAGGTTAGTGTACTTTAAAAAAATCTTACATTGATTGCTAGATTAGTGCTTTGATCATCATATAAAGTAGTTCACCACATTTGTGACACAAATCATGATTTAATACCTTAGAGAGGTGATTGTATTTATTTATTTTTAAATTACATATGGTGAATTGAAACAAAAATTTGTACCAAGTAAAATCATATTTTTACAAAAAATTATGTAGTATTTTGATAAATTTTTGAAGGTGCTCCAAGAAATTCCAAAACTGCCACATGATTTTGAAAGTGTTTTACATTGTTTTGACAAAATTGGTTCATTGTTCTAAACCACCATTATTTATGTCCATAATGCCTACTTTAACACCCCATTTCCATATTTGTTTCAACGTGACAGTGAAAAATGTATTATCATATTAGAGGTCTTGTGGAGTGATGTTAGGAATACAATAGACGTAGAGAACAATGCTAAAAATGTTTTTAAAAAACAAATCTTCTTTTTGTTGCATCCTATGCAATTGCCTCTATGTATTTGAAATATAATGACAAACACTTTTTAGTACTCACTCTCAAAACAAAAACACAACTAGTAAATCGTCTTATCAACCAATCAACTCCTAAGGAACCATAGGTATTTTTGTTCCAAAAACTCACCAAAATTGTCATTCATAATGCATTGAGCCAAAATAATATTTGAACATGTTGTTTTCATATCTAACCATAGGATTTTGTACAAAAATAGTATGTAAACATGTGGCAAGAATTTCGACAGCTTTGACCATATAGATTACAAAAGATCAATGTTTGAAGAGGAAAAAATGATTTTTTTGCACCATGCCAAACTAGGTTAGTAGATTTTGAATTCTCTTGACCTAAATTTATGCATTATGAAAAATTATGGTTTAATTTTTATTTTATTTTGAAAATAAGTAGAGAACCTCATAATAAAAAAAGGAAAAAAAATCAAGTTGATTTTCAACGTATAAAGAATTGTTAAGGAGAAGTAGGTACAAAAAACACCTTGTATAATCTAACGTGGAATTAAAACATGTCAATCTTAATGGTGAGAATGTTGTATCAAGTAGTTTAAATCCTATGCAATTCTTAATTTTGGAAAAAATGAGAAAATTGAATTAAAAAATGAATCCTATACAATTTGTTTTGGAAAAAATTTGCGTTGCCGCCAAAACAAGACTCTTTATAACTTTTACAATACTTATTCAAAAGGAATTAACAAAAAAATCCATGCATATATAAACATGATCTATAGAAAATAACATTTTGAAAATAAATTAATGTATTTTTTGGAATTGCATGATGTCTATTCAAGTTTGAAAAATTTGTGCTAAGGGTGGTATAACTAATGCTACCGAGCATTGGTTCAAAAATATTAAATTTCCTTCAAAGCCTGTTTGTTCGCCCAAGTTCAAAAAAAATTCAAAACATTACATTGGAATTCGACATCATAGGTACTCCACCCAAACTTTCAATTGTCCTCCAAATGGACAACGTTCTTTTAGAGATTAAAAGGTTTGGTACAAACATCAATCATTACAACCATTCATCTTATAACAAGCTGTTTTTTAAAATTAGCTTTGAGTAGCATGTTGCTACGCCAACCCAAAGTTGACCAGTTTGTTTAGCTTGCAAACTAGCTTGTAGTTTAGTTACATACTTAAAAATCTAAAAATCTCTTGTTGGGGCCTGTTTCCCTTGGTTCTTTGTGGTGTTTCTTTTCTTTCAATGGAATGAAAGAATTTGGTTGTTTCAAAAAAAAAAACCTATAAAATTTTGAAGGAAAATTCAACAATGAAAAAGGTTTGTTTTTAGTTTTTTTAGTGTTGTGTTGATATTAAAGAATATTTTTACTTCTAATTATCAAATTGAATAACAAATAAAATAAAGTAAGCTAAAGGTTTAGATTTCCTTCGTGGCAACATAAATTTTGTTACTTTTATCAAATGGCTTATAAATCAAGGACAATTTCTTATTTGAAAAAAATATTTCACTTACAAAAAAAATAGTAGATTTTAAATTTTGGATTACACCCATACTTTTGAATTATAAAATTTCACTAAAAGTTACAATTTTTAATAAAAAAACTCAACTTACAGAATTGTATTGCAGATGCAAAATAAAACATTCCTACTTAAAATTTAGATTCATTGGTTTAAATTATGTAATTCATATCATATTTAACCCCTAAAGGCCAAGGTGTTTGGGACCTCCAAAACCAAAAACTGCAATTTTTGAGCACCTTGTGGAAGTCGATGTATGTTTCAATATGTTTTAACTTTTTTTGTACTTCCAACCGTAAGATCTTCAACCTAACTACTTGCACTAACACCATATTAAATTTCAACCGTTGGATCTTTACCATTTGTGAGTTTATAACATTCAAAGTTGATTCAAAAGTTTTTTTGGGCTTTACCCAAAAGGCATAGTCTAAATGGTGCAAAGGGGGACTTGATGATTATTACCCCAAACATTTTGCTCATATTTTTTTCCATGTAGGTAACTAAGTTAGGCACCTCCATGCAAAATTTTAGAGACTCATTATGCTTTTTTGGCCTTCATGCAAATTATTTTCCAGAAGAAGGTTCAAAAACCACAATATGGTAAAACTTGAATAACGTTAAAGGTTTTTGGTTTAGTAAAAAAGTGAACGGTGAAAAGTTACATCTATGAGTTTGTGAATTTTAAGAAAAAAAAAATCGAAAAATTCCTAAATCTCAAATTTTGACAATTTTTGAAAGAAAAAAATGTAAAATTACAAAAAACTTTGAAGCTTGCTCTTGTAAATTTTGAAGGCTGCCCATGTAAAATTGTTAAAACTTTCAACTTGGATTTTTTTTAAATGTGTCTAGTAGTATTATTATAAACATATTTCCAAAAAAAAATTCAAAAAAACACTAATTTTTTTTTTGCTGCCCTAGTTGGGCTTGAAAACAAAATTTTGCATAATAAAATTCTAAAACTTGAATTTGGCTGCCCAAATTTTACCACATATAGTATGTATGTATTACCACACCCACACCAAAGTTTAACCCAAAATACTAAAGTTAAACCCGTCATCTAGGCTACCCGAAACAGCAAAAAGCCATTTTGGCTTTTAAGGGCCTTTAGGAGTTAAAAGAAAAAATTCATTCCTAGATTTCAACGCAAATTAATCATCACTTGTTACTACATGAAAATATATATTGATAGGATTTATTCTTTTTTTTATTTTTTTTATTTAGTAAAACACTCATTTAAAAAAATAAAATCCAATTATAATATTGGCATGCAAACATTATATTTCACAATCGGTATCTAGAATTCAAGTTGAAATAAACATAGCATATAATTACACGTTTAGTTTTATTAACCCCTAAGTGACCAAACGACCATTTTATGGTCGCTGCCCCTTTTTAACGGGCTGCCCAAGACTAAAAAAAATTAAATATAAAAAATATTTTCAAATAGGAAATCAAGTCTACTTTCCAACCCAATTTGAATCATGACAATTCGAGTTAAACTCCATCAAGGAGAAATTTTCAAAAACAAACACCTCAACATTGTCCTAGTGTTACAAAACTTACTATTTCTGGAAAGTAATGATGTTCCCTCTTTCTAAAAAAATTCTTTTTTGAACTTTAGAATAGAATGTCTAGTTTCAACCAATCATACCAAATTTCAAATTCTAAAAATAAAATTTGTAATATTGGTGAATATTCAATGATAAACGCTTCTAAATTTGTTTAATGAGTATCTAAAACATTTTCTAAAAGTTTGACCGTACAGATAATTACTATAAGTTTGACCGTACAGATGAAAATGAGAAGCACATTTTTCATCGTGCTTCTCATTTTGTCTTATATCTAAAACATTTTCTATAAGTTTGACCGTACAGATAATTTACATCGTGCTTCTCATTTTCTCTTTTGGACCAAACTTCATCGAAGTTGTAGAAGCAACATTTTCTAGCACATTTAGGTTTTGCCCTTACCCCCTCTGTCATTTAGGGGTTAAAAAAGCTCTAACTATTAAACCCAAAATGTCCTACAAGCCCCCCTTTCTCGACATGTATTTTTGTGTGTATTTTTGCGTACATGTGTGTTGTTGCTATCATATTTCATTATACCAACATATCTAAGTACACAATTATATTTGAATATACTACAGATTTGAGTAGATCGTCATATTTCAATACATGAGGCACATTTATAAACAAATATATGGTGGTATACATAGGTACATTTAGGAATTGGGGGTTAACCCCTAAACGTTTAAACATGCCTTGTGGCAAGTAGAATATTGTGTATTCTGGTTGTATTTCGAATGGATCTACGCCTATAATGGGCTTGAGTTCAAAAAAGAAGTTGAAATTTAGATCAATGCGGTTTTAGTGAGCTTTTGAGATCCCAATTTAGAACTTCTTGTTGGTAGTAAATGCCAATTATATGACAACGTATAAATTATCCCCATATGACGTTTAGAAGCTAAATGAACAGCAAGAGTATCATATTCTTGGCCCACTCCTGGCACAAAAATTATTCAGTTCCGAACCTACAAGGTCAATTACACCTTGTAGTGCAATTGCTATGACTACGTTAGAATTTATATATATTTTTTACAATTTTTTATAATTTAATTTTTGTAACAAATTTTTAATGTATCAAGAACTAAATTGTACATGAATTTATACGAACACATTTTGTTTTAAATCATTTTGAAATCATTTTTCTAATTAAAACTTTTGGCAAAAAGTCAAAAAATATATTATTAGAAATACCCTCGACCAGAGTAATTGCAAAGAAAAGTATACTGATCTGGGAACAATAAATATTGCTTGGATACCAAAGTTACGTAATTGAATGATGGTTGATTGGAAAAATGTTGGAGTTAACCCCCATTGAGGGACCAAGAAGCTTGAATTGGGAATCATGTTTTTTTTTTTTTTTAGCATTTTTTAATAGCCCCTTCGTTCTAAAAAAACTAAATTTCAACCTCGGAATCCTTCTTATTACCGGTAGTAATGAAAAATCAGTTATAAGAATAATAATCTGTCAACTATCCATGGAGTGTGTAATCCTAAAGGACCAAGAAATCCACATGTTGAAAATAGTTATAAGCTTTGTGACCTGTGATGGTTGCTGGTTTTGAAAAATCTAAAAATCTTCGCCGGGGACTGGCTCCTCAGGTTCCTTGTATTTTTTCCTCTATCAATGGGAATTATCCATGTGTTTCAAGAAAAATAAATAAAAAAAATCCACATGTTTGTTTTAGCAGTTTCGAGTAGGTTCTATAAACTTCTATGTGTTCAAAATTTCTTATTTATAGACTAACGCATTCAATGTTCTTCAGTGATTTTGAGAATATAAAAATTTGGTCTCATTTAAATAGTATTTCTCACAATATAATCAACCAAATTTGGCATTTTATTTTATCCAAAAAAACAAGAAGGCAAAACCTCATCGAATTTGAGGTGCCACTCTCTGTTGGAAATTATTAGGAGCTTTGCATTTAGTTTAGATATTGTAGGATGAAAAATCCAAATAAATTTCACCAGTAAGGCTTGTTTGCCTTGCTCGGTTTCGCGGCGGTGTATTGTTCTCTTTTGCAATGGAATTTCACCATTTGTCTCAAAAAAACAAAAAAACAAAATCCAAATAAATCACTCATGGGGAGTACTCGATATGTGCTCTCCTCGTTCATAGTGTGATTTTTTGTAATGGAAATAAAGCATCTATTTGTTTCCAAAAAAAAAAAAAACTCATCAAATTTGACATTTGAGAACCATGAATCCTTGGTCCTCTTGAAGGGTACACTGAAATAACCATATACTATGAGCCATGTTATTTATGAGAAGTTTTACTAATAATTATATTTTCAATAAATATTGTGGTAAAATTTATCCAAATTGGATGAAAATTTGTCCAAATGGATGAATGTACCCACGCCATTCACCCACCCACAGTAAATGGTGATTTCGGTGTAGGAAGATTTTCTGTCACTTACCAGAACTATAAACCCTGATCGTTTCTGTTAACCCAATGGATCATGCCTTAATTGAATTGTTATTCCCACCTGTGTCGGATAGGTTAGAAAAAATGGCACGGTCTCTATATTTGGACAACTTTGTTTCCTTTTTGCATGTGATGCATGTGATGAAGTTCACATCATGGGACATGGAAGGTGGACTTTAATTACAAAATTACTTTTTTTATTTTTTTGAAAAGCAAATACGAGAGAGATTCATTGCACGGAAACTGAGCGCCCCTTACTTAATTATGAAACGGTAGCCCAGATCGGCCCAATTCTGGCAACAGATCTTAAAATCCACATGGTAGAAATTCAGGGGATACCAATATTTTTATTATTTATTTAAAGGAATGAATATTTTAAAGTTACTTTTTGAGCATGAAAACTAACCCCATGGAAATAGCCTTCTTGGCTTTCCCTTGGACATGCCCCTAGATTTGTGGGAGATGAGGTCAAATATGCAGCTCCAAGCAAATGTTCCTCCCTGAAATCATGGTCAGGAATAATAGGGCATTTTTAAATGCTTGTAAGTTAGTAAAGTAAGTTGTTAACTTTTTTTAATAAAGTCAACCTTTTTCTTTTCTTTTCACGAAAATACATTGGTCAACTCTGAGTTAAGCCCAGTTTCTCTACCTTCAGAGCATCTCCAGTAGAACACTGAATAGGCCCCGCCCTCTTGTCCCCTAAAAGTCCAAGAAGTCCAAATTGGGCCTCATATTTATTTTTATTTTGGTAGTTTTGAGTAGGTTCTTTGTGGACTTTATTTTGTTCAAATTTGTTTGTTTCTTGACCATCATATACATTATTCTTCATTGATTCCAGTGATACAAAATTTAGTCTCATTTGAATTATATATTCCACAATATGATTAATTGAATTTGTCATTTTAAAACCACGAATTCTTGGTCCTTTAGGGATTAATTATGGATGAAAAGCAAACTTGTATAAGTGGACGACTGCTTACAACGCGTAAGCATACTCTCAATTTTCATGGGGACGTTCACATGATATAAGTGTCAGTATGCAGTGAGAACCAACCATGGCATGCCACTTGTCATTCATCCATCGTTGCTTACGCCTGATAAAACACTCGTCTTTGTTGATCCTAGAAATAAGCATGCATTTAAGCTATGCCTTCAAGGCACACTTATTTTTTTAAATCAGTTTGAAAGAAGACTTTATTACATTCAGTATCCTTCACACAAACTGCTCCAACCTTCAGGAGAATATTAGGAATATTTGCAATTTTCATCTACATGGTCGTTGGTAACTACCGTGTGCCACAAAAGGCGGAGGTGGTAGCAACCGCTTCGTTTTGGAAATTCTTGTAGAGATGCTTTCAAAATGTTATGTTGAATCAAAGGTCCTTGATTTGTGTTTTAAAATTAAAAATTAAAAATAATCTAGAACTACGCAATACTAAGTATAATTATTATTTTCTAAAAGAAATTGAATTTATTTTTAATGAAATGAGAAAGTCACAATCTATCATGCCCTTTGGAATTGACTTTTAAAATTGATTTGTTCCTTTTTATAACACCAAGAATAGTATCTTTTCAATAGTAACCTTTCAATAATATCACAACTAAATATTGTTTAATGAATACTATTGAAAGGGTATTAATATCCTTCAAGACCAAATATTGTTGAAGTATCAGTGAATGGATACTAATATTGAAAGGATATTATTGAAAATTTGACATAATGACAATGTTGACAACCATTTTGATTTAAAATTTTCTTGGGTAAACCTTCTTCAAGTATAATCATTGAAGAAATTCTTAAAAATAAAAATTATGAACCATGAATCAATTTCATTGACAATATATTCATCATAAATGACTCCCTAAAGTAAGAAAAAAGTTACATTATTCTTTTTATTTGTTGTTTTGTTTAACTATATTTTAGACATGTGAGCGAAGAAATTAAAGGCATTATCACCAAAGAGGCTCATGTCCAATAATAAATAGTTTATGAGAAGGTTCATTACGGTTAGTCTCTAAACTTAAACGTACTAATTTATCAAAAGTATTATGGTAAGACAACCATGAAATTTTTGGCGATCTTGTCCTTACGCTTGTTTGAACCACTAAGATATTGTTTCATAGCATGTTTATATCGTACCATACCGGCATAAATTGTATCAGACCAAGCACGGTGGCAATCTCAATATGTCTTATTGGGATGCGCCACAATTGCCATCTTGATGACAATCAACACTAGATACAATAATTTGTTGTTGGTATAGAGAATTTAGGAAAAATAAATTAGAAAGGAATTAGAGTTAAACAAATATTTTTAATTTTTCTCCATGTTAATATCAACATTCAATCACTATTTAGTTCATCGAATACTGGCTCCTTCGTTTTAGTGTTCCACATTGGCTTTTTATTCATGATCAACTTTCAAACTTTGGTTTTTAAGTGAATGACCTTCATTTGGATATATTGGTAGTTTGTCAACTTGTAGTTTTCACATACCTACAAGTTGACAATCTACAAGTGACCTTCATTTCAATATCTTGTAATATAGTTTAGCAAAACACCAAAAGAAAAGAGCTTTTGTTTTTACTTGAAAATTTATCATCTTCCAATTCATATGATATTTTTGTATGAATTTTCTAACTCATCTCATATATTTAACATGAGTGCTACAAAAATCCACACCCAAATATCACACAAAAGTATTCAACACTCATCTTATTTTTAATTCATAAATAAAATTCTATTAAATTTTGATTTTTTTTTTACAATGAAAATGTGTGTTTATATAATGAAATAAGACCTTGCGATTTTTTTTATTCCATTAAATAATTGTTGAACCCACGAAGAGTAGTGGATTCAATGTTATTTGGCATGAAATCAAGAGATGTTATTTGAAATCAAGTCAATAGATGTTATTTGACATCTATTGAGCGGCATACGTTTATTTCTTTTTTTATGAGGTCAATGGTATTGATTCTTTACTATGCACAAATTACTACGATAACACAAAAGTTGGTCAATTGATGGGCATAATTCACTTGACTATTTTACAAGCAATCTTGGACTTGTCCCTTATGAAATCCTTTCTAAAGATTTCTTTTCAATAATACACACAACATAGAAAACGAGAGATGGAAGCAGTTTTGGACATTTAACATCAACAACATCACATGACGTCAGCAGAATCTATCCAAAGGGCCCAAGTAGTTGTGAAGCATATTATTTAGAGTCTGTCAATAAGAAGTTGGAGTGTTGGACCCTCTAAATTGAAAGGTACCCTTTGATACAGTACACCAAAACCACCATATACTGTGGGTGGGTATATACTGTGGGTTACATTCATCCATTGGGACTATGTTTCATCCAATTCGACCAAAATTTTATTCAACTTGGATGAAGTTTACCATATTATTTTGAATTTTTATTATTAGTTGAGCCTCTCGTAAATACTGTGGGCCACAGTATTGTAGTACCACAACAGGGTCGCCACCTTGCTAACAAATATTTATTATCTTTTTTTTGTAAAAATAAGGTTCACCAATTATTGTGGGTCATAGTAATTTAGTATTCTCGCAGTAATTGTGGTATTAGAAGAAAGTGTGACTCTGAGTAATTGAGAATTCTCACAATGAGTACACTGATTATTGTGAGACACCCCAACTATTTTCTCAAAGCTATAACTTTTTTATAGAAGGCAAATATTTTTACCAATGTTGAGGATATTAGCACTAATGATGTAGTAAAATTTCCATAAAGCATATTTTGTAAAAAAAAATGTTCACCTTGAGTAAAAAGATGTAGCCATTTTAAAACAATTAGTGTGTCTCAGAGTAAAAGCAATAATCGGTGTAATGGGGATTGTCTCTAAAGTCTCACACTAATTGAGGATTAGTGGGAAATCTCACACTAATTCTATGACTCACAATAATGGCAATAATTCGTGTAGTGATTTATTTTAATTCAAGTTAATGTGATGGAGAAAATATGTAGGCACATGGAATCGAAACAACCATACAACCATGGTGTTTCTGGTCCAACTAAACCCTTAAAGATCCCTTGTGGATAGTAAATATGTTGGCGTACATTTGTTATTTGTAGTAAGTAAAAAGTTCCAAATTGAGACCCCAATAGTTTATTAAACCATGTCGACATGAATTTCAACTTGATTTTTAAATTTTTTTTTCAATCTTAACCCCTAAATGACAGAGGGGATAAGGACAAAACTTGGATGTGTTATAAAATGTTACAGTTTCTGCAACTTTGATGAAGTTTGGTCCAAAAGGGAAAATGAAATCCATGATGTCTAATAATTATCCGTACGGTCAAACTTGTAAAAAAAGTTTTAGATACTCATTTAACCCCTAAAAGCCCGAGGGGTATTGGACAAAACATAGATGTGTTATAATATGTGCCTTCCATATGTTTGATGAAGGTTGGTTCAATAAACAAAATGTAGAGTATCATCTTTACAAATTATCCATACGGTCAAACTTCCAAAATAATCTTTAGATCATTTTTTAATGAATTTAAAAGCATTAACCTTCAAAAATTTGTATAAATTATAATTTTCAATTTTAGAGTTCAAAATTTAGTACGATTGGTTAAAATTGGGCTATCTATCGTAAACTTCAAAAAAGCAAGAGAAATGATGGAGGAATCATCATTACTTTCCCCAAATAGCAAATTTTGTAACACTAAGACAATGTTGAGGTGATCTACTTTGAAAATTTCTCCCGGGTGGAGTTTAACTCGGATTGCCATAATTCAAATTGGGTTGGAAAATAGACTTGATGTAGTATTTTAAAACATTTTTTATTTTTTCAATTTTTTTTTTCCGGGCAGCCCGTTTTTTCTGGGCAGCGACCAGAAAATGGTCGCTCGGGAGCTTAGGGGTTAATGAAATTAGAAGCATTTATCGTTGAATATTCACCAAAATTTAAAATTTTATTTTTAGAATTTGAAACTTGGTATGATTGGTTAAAATTAGACATTCTATTCTAAAATTTTAAAAGGAAAGTTTTACAAAGGAAATAACATCATCACTTTACGGAAATAGTATATTTTATAGCAGCTTGAGAATGTCGAGGTATTTGTCTTTGAAAACTTATCGTCAGTGGAGTTTAACTTAGTTTGACATGAATCACATTGGGTTGGAAAGTAGACTTGATTTCCTTTTTTATTTTTTATTTTTTTATTTTTTTATAATTGGGCAATAATAATCACTTTTTGGACACACTAATTAGGTTATTTTTGTTTAAAACCTCCAAAGTTTGCCTAATTTGCTCATTTTGATCAAGTAAAAAGACCCTAAATGAAAAAAAAAAAATCCTGCACCTCAATGGAATCAAAATGTATATGTTCAAAGAGTTTATATTAAAAAAATTAATTTTTTTAGATCCATTCATAGATGTGTAAAAAATTGCTGAATTTTGGGATTTGCAAGCTACATAGTGCACAATTCATTAATTTTTTTAATGATAAAATAAATTATTTTGTACTCTACACAATTAGATGTAGGTCATATTCAAAAATAATATATATATATATATATTTTTTGATATTCCATTTGCTTGATTTCAGGGATTCTAGGTGATTGGGACATAACTTACTTTTTCAACTAAAAAATCAAAGAAAATTACTTTAAAATCTTTGATTGTAATCAAATTTTTTTCCTTGATACGTTATAAGTGTAGAGAACTAAAATCACATTTAATAAAGTCTTACTTTATTAAAATTAAAAAATATGTTTGTTTGACACACCAGCACATAGTGCAATTGTCCCGAAGACAGCTTTTTTGGGTACCCCAACCATACCATCACCCAATTTTATTTTCATCTTGGGTAGCCCGTAAAAAAAGGGCAGCGTCCATAAAATTGTCGTTTAGTCACTTATGGATTAAACCCAGAGAAAACACATAACCATTCCAAATACAATGAAATATTGTTGTATCTTCCTTTACCTAGACCATTGCCTCTGGTTTTGATGTATGTTTTGTTTCACAGTAGAATAAAATGTCCATTTGTCTCAAAAACAGTAAAAATTTAATAATAAGAAAACGTTATTGTCTAATACTACACTAGATAGGTAGATTAGTGTTAGATAATCATAAGATTTGAAAATATTATAGATTTTTACTCTCGACAAAAAAAAATACCAAAGACATTGATTCCAATACTATTGAAAGATCCCCATCTTGATCAATTTAGAGGGTACAAATATTGGTCAACGATAAAAACTGACAACATGTTTATGTAAATTAGTGTATCTAACACTAATCTACCTATTTAGTGTAGTCGGAACCGGCTCTCTGGACATTTAGGGGTTAATTATATCAAATGTGATTGGTGTGAAAACATGAAAAGAAAAAAAAAAAAAAAAAACTCATAAAAAATGTAATCGAAAATCTCAAACAATCGGAATCTTTTTTTGCACTCCGGTTGGTCTAAAAAAAAGAGACCCTAGAGCTTCTGATTTATTATGGAAATCCGAGTGGGCCACAGCAAAGCTTAACCCCTAAACGTTACAACGTCCAAAAACTGGATTACGAACAAATTTGAGGCCTTGTAACTTTCTCGTACAACCTCGGATGATTTTCATCCAAGTCACCTTTGATAGCCTATTAAATTCTTTACCAATTACTATAAATCTCTTGTGATGGAGAGCTGTTGATAATATTGGAGAGGCCTTCAACTGCAAGTATGTCAAATTTGTTGGGTAGATTTTATGCTTGCAATGGTCTTCTCATGTACAGTACACCTCATGTACTGTATGTTTGAGCCATGCTAATATTTACTTTTGAGGCTAGAATCTACTTCTGTACAAAGGGTCGTTACATTTAGGGGTTAATTACAATGTAACTTAGTAAAACCGCTGCATCAGCAGCAGTGTAGACCAAAGAAGTGTGCCCAAACAAACCCACAACTGGTATAGTTCATCATGTGGGGTCTTCTAGTGGGTCTTTTTTTCATGTGGTGTTGGCATCAACAATAGTAGTAGTAGACTGTTGTGAGTTGTTGGAGACAAAAACAAAGCAGCATGGGAATAATACAAATTGTGGCCCAATTGTTTGTTGCTCCACCACATGGCAAACCTGTAAATTAATCAACATACAACATCAATTCCCATCAGTTGGCTCCCTTGCCTGTGGGCCATTTTTCTGTGTACGTTATGAAGTGTATTGGAGCGCGTGTGACTCCTGTAGCCTATTGCCTCCTCAGTCCGGCACAAAACCAATAGAATAAAATAGCATGTGAGAAATCCCCATTTTTTATTAATTAAATTGTGAAATTTAATGCCCTCAGATATTTTTTGGACACTGAAATCACCATATACTGAATAATTGTTGTGGGTGCATTCATTTATTTAACCCGTAAAGAACAAAGAATTCATGGTTTTAAAATGACAAATTCAATTAATCATATTGTGAAATATATATAGCTCAGATGAGATAAAATTTTGTCTTAGTGAAGAATTATGCATATGATGGTCAAGAAACAAACAAAATTTAACAAAAGGAAGTCCACATCAAACGGCTAAAAAAACATGAGGCTCAATTTGGACCTCTTGGTCTTTTAGGGGTTAAACAAATTTCATGTAATTTGGATGAATTTTACCACAATATTTTGAATATATATATTAAAAAATCCTCTCGTAAAGACTGTGGTCCACGGTATATGGTGATTTCAATCTTCCAAGTATTTAAAAAAATATATCCTTAGCGTTTAAGAAAACATTATTCTTTCATATAACTACAACTCCTTTCCCTACCAAGTTTGTTCGGTAGAATGTTTGGAAGTGGCCTTGTCAAACTTTGGTCAACCCCAGAAGATCAATAATCTATTTATTCAACTTAGTCGTTTGTGAGGGTGATTCAACAAAACACAAGTAGAAACTCGTCACAACCCTCGTTGCCATGGCTTCCTTCCCTACTCATAGGTTAGCTTGTAATTTTTTTATTTTATCATTATTTTTTTGCTTTGTCTTCTTTGCCTATTTGAAATCAAAAAAGATTTTTGGAAGTAGAGAGTATGTGTGGCCCTATATCATATTTTCCAAATATTGATGTATTTAGAGTACTTTAAAAAAAATCATCACAATTGCCCTTTTAATTTGAATACTATTTCAAATTTATAATTTCCTACAAAAGGAAACGATGATATTGTTGGTCTAAAAATGTTTAGATTCAAAATTGACACTTAGGAATTTGCACCAAGTACCATGATGCATGATTCTATCCAAAAATTACGAAAAACATCAATCTGTATATTGGTTTCACCATTAAAAGACCACACAAATCCTGGGAGGGCATTTTGGGTCAAAATTTTGTATTTTGAGCTCCCAAAAATGACGTTTTTAGCAAATAATAATAATAATAATAATAACTTGCCTTCAAAATTTACCAACCCATCTATTGGAGTTTTTAATTTCTTAAAATAGTCAATATTAAGCGAGATACATTTATAAAAAAAACTGCATATCCTAAAGTCAACTATACTTTAACCATGCACAATTCTATTAAGTTTTGCCTAATCATGTGTTTTTTCTCCCAAAGTGTTTGAAATGAATGTTTCTATTTTTGGGTCTTTCAAATTTCAATTTTTAGATTCATCCCGTCATCCATATTGAGAAAAAACCAAAAATGCTCTTATTAGCACTTTTTGATGACCTACTGTGTAGCAAAGAAAACAAGTTGTTCATTCAATTAATTAAGGTAATAAATTACATATTTTTCTTCATTTTTGTGTACACTATAATGTACAACAACATTTTTTTTTTTTAAATGAAAGGAAAGTTGTGAACATGGTGCTCAAATAAATAATAAGAATAATAATTTTTAAAAAAATGATGTTAAAATGTTTCATATTTTAGTGAATCTTATTGGAAAAAAAAGGTTAAAAATGAGAATAAAAAATGAACTTGGAATATAGCTTCTGCATTAGCAAAAAAGAATAAAAAATGTATTCTCATTTGTACATATTCTCACCATTTAAAAAGTTCTCAAAGTTCCAACTGGTATGGGATGCAAATGTGGACTAAGGGAGGGCTGCAAAACGCCTGCAATTCACACCCGGCCAAGACTCGGTTGTTCAAGCTGCGCTTTGACAAAACCTGGCTTCTCATGGCCTATTCACACTAGTCACCCAACGCCAATGTGGCAAAGAATCTTTGTTCGTCAAGTAATTTTTTGGTGGCTACACTGTACTCTTGTAAATTTTTATTTATTTCTAAACATGGTGCATGCAAAAAACTGCTCCAATGCATTTTGGGTGTTGCAAGAAATTTGCGCTCCCCCAACGTACATGCGTTGGCCAAAAGCAGGAAAAGACAAGGCTCTGACACCGCAAGAATTGTGTATTATTTTTTAAATTTACCTTGTAGCATTCTAGGAACGCAACGCAAGTGCTGGAGCTTCTTGGTGTGAGTGGGCCATCAACAACTTCTTGGTGATAGGGTGCGTGGACGATATTGCATAATGTTCTTCAGTCCTTGTTGGACTTGTGCATCCTTTTTCTATAGTGCCACTACAATATAAACTACTAATAAAATAATTCAACTCTCCAAACTTCTTTATTTGGTGGAATTCAAATTATTGTAGATCCTCCAAGATGCTTGTGATTCCAAGACACTCTAGATGTAAATCCTTCATATACCTCATGTGCAACGTCACCCCTCTAAAGAACATTATGTGTGATCTCAAGGAAGATTTGGCCTAGGACGGGTGACTTCGATTATGCTCTTTAATGCTTTTGAAATCCAAAAAATGAAAAAAAATCCTTGCCAAGGGGTTTTCTCTGTGCTTTTATATATATATCGACAGTTGTAACCGGGAGTTTTAATTTGGCCTCAGAGATTTTTTGTACATTTAAAAAAATTTAGGTCACAAATAATTATAGTTGCATTATCAATTTGTCTTCTATTGTTGAATATATCCATTTTAAGATGGTTTCAAACAATTTTGGAGATACATGTAACATTTATTTTCAAAATATAAGGATCTTTAACATATAGATATTAGTGGGTTCTACACATCATTAACTAAAATAGAAAAATAGATATCTTGTGATATTTCTTTGAAGTTTTGTAAATCAAACATCCATTTTTTAAACCTTAAACATTAAGCTATTTCAATCATGTTCAGTAGCTTGTAGTGGCTTTACCTTACTCCATAGTAGATGGTGCAACATATTCTACACCCAAAAGACCAAATCAATAGCTAATTGAACATGTCGAGTTCTAAGATTATGCATGAATGAAAAGAAGAGCGCATGAATATTACTGAATGTTATGTAAACGTCATCATTTTCTCATGTTTTCCACATTTATAAATTAAGGAAGGTATATTGTTTTTATTTTTTATCTTATGTTCAAACCTCTAAGACAGTACGCCTGCCTACCCACATTCTTGGTATCTCAAGGGGTGCATTGTACTAAACACGTACAAGTCTACGTGAGTGCATAGAAGGGTATTAATTTGAACAATGTCATATTACATATACATACAAAAAACATATTTTGAATTGGAAATATTGACTTATAATTACATTTAACATATATTTGGGATGGAATATATCTGTATACAAAGGTTTTTAAACATGTAACCCCTCCTATATGGGTTTTTAGAGGGGGTCATGAACGCACGTGATTTCTCAAACATAATATAGAGTGCACCCCAAGCTTGGTATTACCAAACAACTCTCAACAAGGAGGTGCATCAAAGTTGTTTTCGTAGTTTTTGAATCTATAGTGTGAAAGTTGTGGATTTTTAATTGAATTAAATTATATTAAATTAAAAATAAATTATTCCAAAAATGAAAAAATAGTTGCTACATCATGGGGAATATTGGGCCAATGACTCATGGCTACACTAGTATAGACATAGACTTTGATATTTTGTTATTTTTTCTCATGAAACAAATCAAATCTTACACTTTTCTTGGTTTTTTCATTAGTAACCCTTGAATGTCTAAGTGACCAAATTAAATTATTTCGGTGCCAATTTTTGAAATCTTAAGTTAGTTACCTTTACCTCATAGTCGAATTTCTTAAATATAATATAGGACGCAACAATTTAAAAATGAGAATTTTATGATTATATTTTTTATGAAACTTTTTTAATGCCTAAATGACAGAGAGGGTAAGGGAAAAACATAAATGTGCTATAAAATGTACTTCTCCAACTTTGATGAAGTTTGGTCCAAAAGAGAAAAAGAGAAGTATGAAGTTTTAGTAATTATCCGCACAGTCAAACTTTCAAATAATGTTTTAGATACTCATTTAATGAATTTAGAATCATTAACCATTTAATATTCACCAAATTTTAAAAAATTACTTTTAGCTTTTTAAATTTGGTATGATTGGTTAAAACTACACATTCTATTCTAAAATTCAAAAAAACAATTTTTTCCAAAGGAGAAAGCATCATAAGTTTTTTGAAATAGTAAAATTTCTAACAATAGAACAATATTGAGGTCTTCGTCTTTGAAAATTTCTCCTAAGTGGAGTTTGACCCTTCAATGTCAACAGGGTCTTGGACACGTAGCCTAAAGGAATTAAAAAAAAATAGAGAGTTGTCCCCAATAGTTGCCCCTTTAGTAACGTGAACAATCAATGAGAATTCCTCAAATCCTTTATGAACAGTGAATGGAGTGAATAGTGTCACTCCCAAAACAAATTTAAAAAATTCAATGAGATTCCGGCTTTGCGGTGAGCTCTACAATTATGAATGTAATTTTTTTTTATAAAAATAATTTAAAATAAAAATAATTAAAAAAATTTAATTTTAAAAAGAAGAAGAAAAATAACATAGTTGCACAACGTTTGCATGCGTTGCCAACTATGGTATGTATATCAAGGTCATGAATGCAGGAACATGTAACAATAATCTCCAAGAAAACACAGTACTTCATTGGCTCCTCCCGTACACATGCGAGAACCAAAGATGTCACTGTAACGCCAGACTCAAACCAGACATCTTATGTGTCAAAGGACTCCCATATCAAAGCCCACCTCCATTATTCCCACACGACAATTTAACTAAACAATTCATTGAATTTACATACGCAAACAATAGATTCTCACAAGAAACCATCAATAACAAAATCACAAAATACCAACCACTCATCAATAAGATCATCGCCCAAGTATAGAAAGTAAACCCTCTTATAGTCATCACAGCAGGCGCCCGAGGTACAACCCATACTCCCTCCATGAAAATGTTAAGTGACACTTTTAAAATCCCTGAAACCCCTCTACAACAAACATTCCAAGAAATAAACACCATTGCTATACACCATGCACGCTCCATTCTACTACACAAATGAAAAATTGAAAACAACCAACCCCTTCCTGAAGACTAAAAGGAGAGGAGGGGGTAGCCACTATTTATTACTTGTCTCACGATCCTAGAATGGGGCTGGTTGGTTGGTACAAATTTCCTGCCTCTGGTATATATGCAACAACATCAAGTCATATATATATCACATTCTGGCTCAAACGAACTCAAAGGAAGACTCGAACCCGGACCACATAAGTATGATACCACCTTCTCCACCTTTAGCCCCATTTTGGGAGAATGTATTAAAAGAACGAGCCTTCTCCACCTTCTCCACCAACCAACCACTGAAGATATGACTTGATACACTCCCACTACCACGAAACAATTTATACCACATCATATCTGCTAAAAAGAGTTCAGTGTTTTGACGGTTACTAAAGTGTTTATTCCCGAAAGGAGAGAGTAGTTTTGTACCAATGGTCCTTTGTCTGGTGAGCACTGGCTTAATGGCATTACGAATAGACACTTCATTCACGCCGGCCCTGCTTATAGGACCGGAGTTTCTATCTATCTTCTATCTATCTTCTATCTATCTTCTATCTATCTATCAAGGTCTCAAGCTTCCCGACTCCCTCCCTTCCCTCCCCACCAATTCTCTTTCCAGTTTCCTTAGAATGTTTAGTTCACTAAAACAAGCATATTTATTAAATTTAGCATTTCTTTTTCATCACCTTTCTAAAGCACCAATTCATTTCAAATTTGGTTGAAAAAATCCACTTTTCTCTTTATTATTCTCTCAAAACAAGCCCGTGGGACATTTTTTACGTTTAAAGATTGATATGATTCAAATTGGGTTAGAAAATAGACTCAATTTCCTATTTGAAGATATTCTTTTATTTTTTATAAAAAAATCATCTTGGGTAGCTTATAAAAATAAGGCGGTGATCATATAATGGTTGTTTGGTCACTTAGGGGTTAATTACAAAAATATTTAGAGCAGCACAACATTTTAAAAAATGTAAATAGCTGTGATGAACATCATGGACTTTCATAGCGTATTACTAGGCATCTCTTTAGTCCTACCCTAAAAAAGATGTTGACTTGTCAGTTTAATTCTTCTTATAACATTTTTCAAGTTTCTAACAATATTTGTAAAAATGTGTTGGATTTGTATGTAAGGTAGGGACTCCCATTCCCGTGACTTTAAGCAGATTATTATACTTCTGAATGAGCAGTTTGTAAGGTAATTATATCAAGGGAAAGGCAATTAGATATTAATCTAGACTGCATCGACAAAGTCATGTTATTGTAGAAATTGTGTACGTTCTCGATAGTCAAAGCCAAAAAATGATTTGCACATTTTGATTGTGTTTGAATGCACTTGATTCCGTGACTTGGAGAAGCAACTTCTGCCATGAAAAGTTCCTTACAATAGCAAATTTCTTCAACCACCCAAGATCAGAGTTTCTCGGATTGAGGTGCCCTGTATGCAGACGGGAATGGGTGCAGTCACGGGAATGGGTGTCCTTACCTTATCAAAACTAATTTCCAATCTATGTTTAAGTCCTCATCCTCAAATTCATGTTGAACAGTGGGTAGTAACCTTTAGGTCACATCAAGAGAAATTTGGAGAAAAGCTTTCATTGTAATTTATATTGAAATTTTAGGGTTTTGAGCTTGAACTGCTACAAATATTTAAAATTTGACCATTTTTACAAATTTAAAATGGAGAAGAAATAAAAATTTGAGGCTATATTGAAGCTATCTATAAAGTAGAGCAAAAAAATATTCTAGAAGAAAGACAAGGCAAAACTAGTATTTTAGCTCGAAAAGTGGCGAAAACAAGTTTTGACTCCTTTTTTTTGGACCAATCACAAGTTTATGTCTTGTCATGGAGATTTGAACCTAGCACCTCACCAATGCAAGAAAAGCCCCCTCACACCGCACTCTAGTTCCCAAGAGGGAATCTATATGTGCCCCCACACCAACCTCACAGAGGTAACTATTGGAATTTTAAAAAATCACGTGAGATAAAAAAAAATAGGGTCAATTTAATTTGTTTACGGTAAAATTTATAATTTTTTAAAATCTACTATAGCATTGGAAATATGTCTCCTACATGATTATATGTAGAATAGGATGGTGGAAAATTCTTCTACTTTAGTAATCAGTAGAAAAAGAGGGTTGTACACATAGGATCCCTCTAAAAGTGTGTAGTAGGATTAGTAGAATAATTATGGGTTTGACTACTTGGATGAAGAAGGGTGAAGTTTTTGTCCGAATTTGAATCAAGCGCGTGAGTATAGAGGGAAATGTCATGGGATTTTTTTGGAGGAAGGAATGTGTTGGCGCTCCTCCACGGCCATTGGGCTGAGCATGTAGTACCTCAATGGATGTTTAGAACCTGATAGCCTCCACAACCGCTTCTTGCGATGGTTTTTGGTTTTGTCACAGCCTCAGTCCTCGATTTTCAAGCTCATGTTTATTTTTTCAAAGCATTTTCTAGAGTTTCTTTCATGCACATTGATGTTGTAGAGTTGCCACTTCCTTTGCAGTTTTTTCCGCATGTATTTGGTTTAGGGTTTAGCTTTCATGGTTCATCTTTTCTTTGTTGGTTTTGCGATTAGGATTTTGCTGAAGTTTTGGTAGAACAATTTCAAAGTAAGGCTTGCTTAGGGTTTGGGTAAGCATAGACGGTTAGGTGAAGCGTGGAGTTTGGTTTTGCAGTGCTATAGTATTCCGTTCACTATTTGGTACTTGTACAATTTATATAAAAAAAAAAATTGTGCCAAAAATCAACCTCTCTAAAAAATTACATATAAATGTAGGGTGCTAAACAATATGTCAGAGTAGCTTTTTATTTACAAATAGGAAGGGGAAAAAATATTGAGAGGTGCATAAATATCCCCCTATTAAATACCTCATTATCACACGCTCGGGGAGGACACTTCACTATACTTTGGTAGAACACGTGCGTTAAAGGGGTAATTAAATGAGGCTATCACATAATTGGAATATTCGAGGCATATTCTCGAATATTCTCGAATATTTTTGGTATATTCTTGGTATATTCTGTAATTATTCCTTACTTGAATTTTAAGCATCCTATATTACATCTAAATATTTCAAAATTTTATTGCTCATGAATAAAACACACCCTATATTTTAACGCACCATGTTTAATAAATTTCCTAAGTGTCTTCCCCGGGATCACACGTGGTTACGAAACGTATGGGGGTGTGATCGCTCCAAGACACCAACCCTCATGCTCACCCAAAGCAAGTGCTTTGTGATTGACAAGTATATAAAATACTATTTTAAGGCTGCAAACTCCAGCCAGCAAATAGGATACCCCCTTGTATTTTACGGATAATTCTATTGATTAAATTGAAATTTATTGCATTTGAAATGGAGATTTGAGCCCTGAGGTTGGATGTGATGTTTAAAGATTGATGAAGTATGATGACAATGAGTCACTGTATCAAGTTCCATAGGATGAAACAAACAAAAAATTACTGTGTAAAGTAGGTAAAGTAAAAAAAGAAAGTTGTATTCCACCGTTGATCTTATTTGACTAGATTTACAAGGTAGGTTTCTAAAATCCAATTGAATACAACCTTTCCACTTTGTTTAGTCTTTCATAAATTCTTGACATGAGTTTCTTCCATTTCACCCTTCCTAGTTTTAATCATCAACCACTAATGAGCATTCTTGGTCAGTAAACCACAAATCAATCATTATCTTTACAAAGTGTCAAACTCGACGGTGCATCATACTACAAATTGTAAATTATTTGAGACAATCAATGACATTGTAATATTTTTAATTTCAACTCAATTTATCAATGATTGTATTTGTATTATGTAATTCTTTTTACACTCCTAAAAATCTTCATTACCATGTCTATAAAAAAATGATTTTATGGTAAGAAATCATAAATATGCCATAATAAAAAATTCTCTAAACCTTTCATCAAAAGAATGACGTTGAATTTCATAATTAAAAACATTTATTTAGTCAAATTTGAATATTTGTAAATATATCTTTGTCAAATCAATGTGGAAATATTCAAATTTGAAAATTCACAATGAATACAAACTACAATCACCGTAAAATCTAGGCTCAAAATTACCCTTTTCAAATATAAATGAAATTAAAAAAAGCACAACTTATTTTTTTCTTGAAAGTAATGTTTTTTCCTACCAAAAATTATTATTTAAAATTGGGCTACGACCTGAAATTAAAATTTCAAGCACTTAAGGGTTGAATGATGTTTAGTTATAATACTATTTATATGACAACTGCTTTAGTTTACTAAAATGTAAAAATGCTTCAAAGAGTGTACAAAACTTGTTCTATGCAGTGGTAAATTTTGATGTTGTAAGGAGCTATCAAGTTCGTTCACAAATAATTTTGTCTTCAAAATTGTGTCATTTTTGTCATCATCAAATTGATTATGGCTTGTAAAGAAGTTAACATGGTATAATAATATTTTATTTATTTATTTTGATGTCACAAATTTAATGGTTCAATATGATATTCACAAAATGAGTTATAACCTCAATATTTATTGCCCTTTCAATTTTGTCAAAATTGCAAATGTTGACCTTTTACTTTAGAAGAGTATTAACAAGTGAAGAGGTTTTCCACGTTAAATGGCAATAGTTAACAAATTATGCATTTGTCATACTCTCAACCAAAAGCAAGATGAATTACAAATAAGTTACAAATGTTTCATTTAAATTTTTCACCAAATATACTTTGATTGCATTGGTTGACAATGTTATATAAAGGCCTTATAATGTGAGAACTAATATAAGAACATTATACTATAGAAATCATCCTTAAGAGCCATATAATACGAAGGTTGTAGACTAGAGAAAAAATATGGTTATCAACAAAGTGGATAGTTCCTTTAACAAAATATTATAGAAAATATAACTAAATCTCATTGTCTATGCATGCTTGCATTGTTGAGCTTGAGTTTGGTAGGATATTTGTTTAAAGACATTGGGGAAATTTATAGACTTTGACAACAACTCTTTAACCCTTAACCCTTTGACGGTCCTACGTCCAGTATTTGGACGACGAAAATAATTAAAAATACTTAATAAAAAATATGATAAATCCAACCGTAGAGATGTGATCTTCACGTTGACATTTACAACTTTGCTTTGTACATCAACTCCATTTTTGGTATTTATCTAACATTTTATAACTTTTATTTGAAAACAATGTTGAATTGGGACCTTAAAGGGTTAAACATTTCATGTCATTTTGACTAAAAGATAAAACTTTCAAAAAATGATTTATTTGGAAACAATCAACCAAAAATGTTAAATTTTATAAATCCAACTATAATATTTTATCACTAGCATTTGTGTGAGAGTGTTTAAAAAAATTCATACAAGGTGACCATATAGATTAGAAGGTTATAATGTTGTTATAATGATGGAAGTAGAAACAAAATCATTTTGAGAATGCTTATCAAAATGTTTAGCAGTCAAAGAAGTAAAGTCTATGGGCATTCGACCATATTTTAAAATCACATGAGTCAAAACATAGGAAAGAAAATATAAAATAAAATCAACAATTGCAATAGTCATAAGTAACATAGGGTCTTCAAAACCATATGAGAGCATATTTTGTAATATATATATATATATATATATATATATATATAGTCTTATTATTTATAAATTCCTAAAAATACCCACCATACACACTTATTTGCCAAAAGACACAAAGGGTAACCCTCTGAATATTAAGTTTACTTACAGTTTTATGCATCTTGCAAGAAAAACTTTGTAATTTATTTGTGTTATATCAAAATAGTGTATTTTTATTTTTATTATATTTTAATAATTTTGAAAATAAGGAAAAAAATCCATATATGTTTAATTACTCTAATAATAGATAACAAAACTTAGAACCCAAGCCCACAAGAATATATTTACTACAATAATGAAAATAGGCTAAATAAAATCTTTGTTTGCAGATACGGCTTTACTTTACTTGAGTGTTTTTTTAAATAAAGCATAAATGATTTATTGCTCTATCTAAATTCTAAAATCAAAAATTCTATAACCTTTGAATCAAATGTTAGAGTAGTTGGTTGTCAAAACAATCTTATGTGCATTTAAAAAATTTAAACCAGGATACTTTATGATTGAGATGGTTTTACATATAAACTTCATTTCAAAATTAAATGTATTATACATATATATAAAATTGAATAGATCAATTGGAAATTATGAAACTTGTAGATTTGAATGTTTTCACAATAACACCAAAACTATTCTAATTGAATCATTTTTTTAGCATTGAACTTGCTTCCAAAATTTTATCATTTTGATAGATTGACCAAAATCTAATTGCGTTTTCATTTAAGTGTTAAAATTTTGAAGTTAAGATTTCAAACCATTATAAAATTCATTTGTTATACTATAGTTGAAAGTTAAAAGAAGGATAGTAGCGTTAGCTTAAAAAATAAGTTTCAATAAACAATCAATTGTAGTTGTTGGTCTATTTTAATTATGTCTTATGGAGACTTGGGCATGAATAGTTTAACTAATACAACAACTCATACAGCCAACGTAAATTGAGTGTACAAAAATTAAATTTGTGGTCGTTTTATCATCCTCCATGACATCCTAATAGTAATTCTTCACATCCAAAGCAAAGAATGTGGCAATTGAACTAGAGATAAGTCTTAGGGGCTGCACTCCGACCCCCTTAATCTAACCCTTCTACAATGACATCTTGGAATATTTTGCATACTTGCCATGCTAGCATTGACTAAGTGTCCCATTTGGAGAAAGTAATGATGTTATCTTCTTTGAACATTTTTCTCTTTAAATTTTAGAATAGAATGTCTCGTTTCAACCAATCACACCAAATTTTTGATCTTGATTTTTTTTTAAATTGATAAATTTTTGAAGTCAGTTGCTTCTTAATGCATTACATGAATATCTAAAACTTTTTTGGGAAATTGAACCGTACACATAATTTTAGATATCGTGTTTATCATTTTCTTCATTGCACCAAACTTGGTCAAATATATGTACATCTACATTTTGTTCAAAACTCCATTGTCATTTAGGGGTTAACTCCTAAATGCTCAAACAACCATTTTCTGGTCACTACCCAAATCTGTCGAGCTCCTTGGAACAAAAAAACAATTTTTTGAAAAAATGTAAAATATTTAAAAATACTACATAAAGTATATTTTCCAACTCAATTTGAATTATGTCAATCCAAGTTAAACTCCACCCGGGATAATTTTTCAAAGTGGATCATCTCAACATTGTCTTAGTATTATAAATTTTGCTATTTAGGGAAAGTAACAATGTTCTTTCCATCATTTCTTTTTCTTTTTTGAAGTTTACAATAAATAAACCAACTTTAACCAATCATCCCAAATTCAAACTCTAGAAGAGTAAATTTTAATTTATGCTTTTTTTTCAAAGGTTAATGCTTTTATTTTTTATTTTTTATTTTTATTTATGGAAGTTTGACCATGCAGATAATATGTAAAGAAGTTTGCCCTACATTTTGTTTATTAAACAAAACTTCATCAAAAATATGGAAGGCACATATTATAACACAACTATGTTTCCCCTCGGGCTTTTAGGAGTTAGGTTATAGTTTATTTAACTTAACAAATTTCCTTTTAGGTATTGAAGAGTTAATTCTACAATTTTCTTTTCTTTCTTTCAAAATATGAATTTCAATAATTGGATTATTCACAATTACACTTTCTTCTTCTTCTTCTTTTTTTCTTTTTTTTTCACCACAAAAATGTTCTTTTAAAGAAAAACTGATTTCCCAATTAATGTGGCATTTAATTCAATATCAACTTAGACCATCAAGTAATTTAATTGTTTGAGGGATTTCATTTTAGCAAATACCTTCTACTCGTTTACAATACGAATAAAAAGATATTTTTTGGAAAACAATTTCCCTGGAATGTTTGGATTCTATTTTTAGAAAATTAGTTTTTTTGCCGACCCTACTACCCAGGTACGGTACTGGTCACATTACACTACATCCCAAATTAATGAATAGGTGAAAATAAATAAATAAATAATAATAAATAGAAATTGGGTAGTACAGAATGTTAAAAACACGGTTGCGTACAAAGGCCACTTTGTCAGTAGGGCTTGCGAGCATTATTGAGATTGCTGACAAAAGTTGATCTCCACCGTTTTAGGTTCCCCATAAGCATCGTATCATGCTTCAGCCCTGACTCATTTTCATGTCCGCTCTAAGTTTCCACGAATTCAATTATTCCTACCCCCAACCCTTTTTCCTCCGTCCCGTTCATGCATGCAACTGATGTTTGTACTTCAAGCTTCCGAAGATTTTATTGTTGAATCTTTGCCCCCCAGAAAACAATAATAACTTTTATAATGCCAAAAAGTTGCCGGTCAAACATTGACCATATATGTATGTATGTATGTTAATATCAACTTGTTTTTAGTTCGTAAAATATATATGTATTTAGAAAGTGAAATTGGTTTTTTTTAAAGAAAAGAGCTAAATTGAATCAAAATTTCATTCCATGTTGTCATAGTTTTCGTCCATATTAGCAAACTCGCATTCAATTACGATGACTTCGTTTTGAAATCTTGATGAAAGTGCTCCGTTTGTTTGTTTCACTGGTATTACTTGTTTGAAAAATGAAAAATTGCAAAAAAAAAAAAAAAACCCATGTAAAAAAACACTCCTATGGTTTTGGGAGTGTTTCCCTTTTGTACATTGCCTCACCCATGTACAGTGGGGTACCAATCAAAATGTCGTTTTCGAATTCGCAGTGAGGAAAATTTCAGTACTGCCAACTTTGAAAGCCTCCCGAGAGCTCAAAAATTGGTATTTTACCACGAAATGTTTACCAAAGAATTATCTTTAAGTTAATTATATGTATGCCAAATTTGAAGGCCAAAAGATTCACCAAAAAAAGGTTATTCAAAATCTGCCAACATTGGTAGGTGTGGAAATGTTTTCACTGCTGCCAACTTTGACAGCCTCCCAAAGATTGAATTTGTTTTTCTTGCCATGAAATTATGGGAACAAAAACCTCTTGATGTTAATAACATATGATAAAAATTTCAAGGCCAAAAGACTAATACAAAAAAAAGATATAAACAATCTACCAATATGTGTAGTTGTGGGAAACAATGGGGGAAACCATTTCATTGCTACCAACTTTGATACACACTAGTAGATTGTAAATATTATTTTTTGTATAAATTTTTTGACCTTGAAATTTGGCATGAATGTTGTTATCATAAAGAGCATGTTGTGCGAAAAATTTCATTGTAAATAGACAATTTCTCAACCATGTGTCAAAGACAATTGGGAGGGTGTCAAAGTTGGTAGCAATGAAATGGTTTCCCCCATTGTTTCCCACAACTACACATGTTGGTAGATTGTTTATATCTTTTTTTGTGTTAATTTTTTCGCCTTGAAATTTTTATCATATGTTATTAAAATAAAGAGGTTTTTTCTCCAAGAATCTCATGGCAAAAAAAAAATTCAATCTTGGGAGGCTACCAATGTTAAAACGTTTCCACAACTACCAATGTTGGCAAATTTTGAATAACTTTTTTTTGGTGAATCTTTTGGCCTTTAAATTTGGCAGACATATAATTAACTTAAAGATAATTCTTTGATAAAAATTTCGTGGTAAAATACCAATTTTTGAGCTCTCGGGAGGCTTTCAAAGTTGGCAATACTGAAATTTTTCTCACTGCGAAATCGAAAACGACATTCTGATTGGTACCCCACTGTACAATGCTCTATTTTCTCTCCCTTTTTCTCATACTACTACCAAATGCATAATTTAAGTGGGCACCATTATGATGCATGGCAGAATTTGAGAGGAAAAATAACTATCACTAGTAGAAAAAGGTGCATGTGCTAAAGCAAATGTTGGGGCAATGTTGGCCAGTTCTAAACAAGTTTTGCCCATTTGCATGGGCATCTCTCTCAACATAGGGACCTTTTTTACTAGTTTATTTTTTTTAGGAAAAATAGAAAACCTTCTGTGGTAGCGTAGTTAGTTGTCGTGATCAACAAAGAATAATTATAAGAAGAGAACTATAAATATTTAAGAAATTAAATTTTTAAAAGAATTCTATTTCTTATGGTGAAAAAGATAATCTTGGAGAATATTCACTTATTTTGGCATTTGTTGAAAAAGAACTTTCCAAAAAATAATAATAATTTGACATGAAAATTAGTCAACCATGGCATATAGTAACCTACTCACATTGACTTAGCACAAGGTAAGCTTATGTTTAACTTATGCATGGATCTTTAACTCCTAAAGGACCTTGATTGTGTTTCACCAAAAAGCGCACAAAAAAATCCTCTTGTAGTGCATTGAAAGTTTTTTAATATTAAATTTAATTTGTACAATCATGGAATTTTTTTGGGGTTTGATAGTCTTCATAGATTACAAAATATTATTCCTTATATCCCACTAAAAACACCTAGATAACTGTTCTACAATATAGAACTTATTTAGAAGTTTTAGTGGAATAGAGGGATACATATATACACCAAACAACTTTTGAGGTTTTTTATTATTGTGTATTATTCGTGTTAGTTACTTATGAGTTGATTTGCAAAATAGTTGCAATGTTTGATATATCTAAAATCGCTTTGCAAATCTTGAATTAATGTTTAACAACGGCATCTGGACTTGCACCATCTCAACAAAAAAATTTGGAGACTCAAATTTTGGAAAAATCACAATCCTAACAGCAAACACAATACAATAAAATAAGTATTTTTAAAAAAATAAAAAAATAATAATGGTTTCAAGGTTGAATTTGATCCATCAAGTTAAAAATTGCCCTAAAACTATCATTCCTAGCGCAAAGAGTAAAAATGAATGAAATGGTTAATTCCATTTTCTAATTAGAAGATGTTGCACTATACTACTATAAAAATGTGTGAAAAAAAGAAATCATCCTATTTACTTTCATGGATCCCAATAGATTATTAGTCAAAGTCAAAGCATGTGATGAATATTTTACAACTTTCCAACAACACACATGTCTATTAGCACCTCACTTGAACTACCTCTAGAATTTTAAACCCAATAACTTTTGAGCATGATTCCCAACATGTATTGGAAACCTGTACAATTGATTTTGTAACCCCCTACCAAATTCTCAAAAACTTTGTGGAAGCTTACTATCCTTTAGAGATTATTAACAAAATAAAATAAAATAAAACTCTATTTTTAACCCTTTGATGCATTGCGTCAATTGCGTCCATTATATGAACAAAAAACAAATTGCAACCTTTCTATTGACTACATCCAGTATAGTTTTCATCCTTCCAAATTTCTTTTGATTCTTGTGCTAATTGACAATCATTTGTATGGTATGGATCTTTAAAATAAGATATTGTAATTTCTTTAAAACAACACAATTGATTTATGTCATGTTTCATTCTTCGTTCAGAAAGTGAGATCTTGAACATGATTTTTTAAAATAAGAAGGAATCAAAGGATGGAAACCACACCAATTTGTAGTGCATGTTATTCCAATTTCATTACAACACTATTTTATTTTTTGTGTTAATTTGAGATTTTCATCTCCATTTCAAGAGGAATACCTTGCAAAATTTGTTAAATTTTTTAATAGAAAATATGATGAATCCAATTGTAACCTTATACTTTGTTTTGCTTTAAATAAAGAATAAAGGTTGGTGTGAATCAATAATTTGTTTTTTCTTTCAACATATATACAAAGTCTTTAGTTTAGCCCATAAAATCTACAAAAAGGTTGTTCACAACTATCATGTAGAGGATAGAACCTTGAAAACAAAAAATAACCAACAAGAGTTCTACTTCTAATTATAATCTACAAATGAGAAAAATTATGATGTTGCAATACCTCAAAAATTACACATCATGGGTGCAATACTATTTGTCAATGTCAATGGTGTATGAACTATGGAATAAGGATCTTTAATATTACATCTAACAATATTTGGTATAAAAAACTTATAAAAATTCTATAAATCACATTCCTCTGCCATTATAATTATAATTATATACATATACACACACATATACATATACATATACATATACACATATATACATATATTCATATAAATATAAATATACATATATATACATATAATCACATGGCTCATTATATGGTTAGGTGTCAAAAATTCAATATATGTATATTATTAATAAAACTATATGTTTTACAATTTTATATTCAAATTTGGAATCATTGGTTGAATCTCACACATATACATATACATATCTTTACTTTTTGAATACAAAATTATATTATTCAACAAAACACAACATTTGTAATGTTTAAAAGCCAAAAATATGACTTGCGTCTACATTGTATTTTACTTATATTATTAAATTCAAAATTGTTTTAATCCTTAAATGCTCATGCAACCACATTTTGAATGTTACAAACCGGTAGGAAATAAATAAAAGATGAAAAATGATCCAATGTGAATGGTTTTGGCATCATCATATAAAGATTTAAATTTACTTGTATTTCCAATTGATTGACCCAAAAAGTCCTTTTTGAATGAATGAAAAATATTTATATTATATATGAATTGTATATTATGTATATTATGTATATAATATATGAATGAAAAATAATTCAAAATTTGGATTTCTTACATGAATTTTGTTTTATTTTGTTTTGTTAGATTTTTAATTCTATATACGTATATATTTGTATTTGACATGTAAACAAAACAGAAGGGTGTTTACATCCTAAGTTATATTTGAAATAATTGAAATCATGAATTAAAATACATCAATTTTAAATAATCAAATTTGTCCTTTAATTGAAAGACTATTCCAAATTTTGTAAATTCTTACAAAACAATATGACCGAAATGCATGTGTTGAAAATGGTTAGAATTTTCATTGATAATAATATTTTTTTATCAAATATTAGAATGTATGATTTTGTCAAAAAATATATAAGGTTATCTTCAATTGCTTCTAAAATGCTTGAGAAGACACACATATACGTATACATATATACGTGTCCCTTCTATTTTTTAAATTAGGATATCTTGAGGATTCAACCAAGTTGGTTTTGCACTTGTACAAATGTATTCACATATTGATTAGGAGAAAAAATCTAAGATATTGTTTATGTGTTTTTTTTCTATTTTTGTCAAAAATAATTATAGTCTCTTGTTGCATATAAATGTGTCTTATTTTGTGGAGTTTCCTATACAAAGGTCAGTTTAGACATAAATTAAGTGTTTCTAAAATTAAATAGATTTAAGATTTAAAAAAAAAAATTGGCAAACAATTTTGTTCAATATTGTATAGAGAACCCCCTTCATAACAAAGCCCCAACTTAACATGTAATAATGTTGAAAGATAATTTTTTGATTGCCGAATGTTATTTTTACTAATTAAAAAACTATGTTGATACCAAAACAAAACCTTCAAGTACGGTACACTTATTTTAACATGGTTTTAAATAATTATGATTGTTTGATAAATTTTGGTTAAATTTGTAAAAATCTTGGATTCGTATAGTATATGACATTTATTTTAAAAATATTACAAGTTATATATATAGACGTGAGTGGATTTTCATTATTTAATTCATTACTGCCTGGTTTCATAGAAGTTTTGGAGACCAACAACTCACTTTCCACAAAGCGCGATCATACAAATGGTTCACTGTGTAAAAAGTTTTATACAAGGTGAAAAGAAAGACGTGTTCAACCTTTCATCCTACTCAGCTAGGTGGACTAATTCTATATAACCTTTTTCATTGTACCTACTCAGCTAGGTGGACCAATTCCATATAACCCTTTTCATTGTACCTACTATTTTGTAAACTTTTGAACCACTTTTGAACTATTTTACCGTGTAAGGTTTTATACACCAAATGTTTGAGCACTATTTGTGGATGGTGGTTGCTTAGTTCCAAAAACATCAATGTAATCAAAGTATAAACAATTATTTTAAGATGATAATTGTAAATTATCTATTGGCTCATATCACAACTTATAGATTATTTGAAAAGGCAATGAAATTTATTGCCTACAATTTCAAAACTAATATTAATTTTGATCAATAAATTTTAAATAAATTTTAAACTTACAGGAATCAACCTTTATCATGTTTGTAGAAATTAATAAATTTTTAATGAAAAGATATCAATATATCTTAATCCTTTGACGGCTTCCATATAATGGATGACTAAGAGATTGCAACCTTCCTCAACATTACATCTTGTACAATTTTTCATCCATCCAAATTTCTCTTGGTTTTTGTGTTAGTTGACTATCATTTGTACGGTATAGATCTTAAAAATAAGATATTGTGATTTTTTGAAAACAACACAATTGGTTTATGTCAAGTTTCTTTCTTAGCTCAAAAAGTGAGACTTTAAACATGATTTCCAAAAATAAGTAAAATCAAATAATGGAAACTATACCATCTCGTATGGCATGTTATTCCAATTTTATTGCAATATTTTTAATATTTTTTTGTATTAATTTGGGATTTTTAGATGAACTTTGATTAAAAAATCTTGCAAAATTAATTAAAAATACTAACAGGAAAATACGATGAATCCAACCGTAGAGATGTGATCTTCACATTGACATTTACAACTATGCTTTGAACACCAACTCCATTTTTGTTTTTCATCAAACAATTTATAACAAATCTTTGAAATCAATGTTAATTCGGGACGTTAAGGGGTTAATGAAAAATTGATTTCAAGGTTGCATGAAACAATATGATGTTTAAGAACGATGAATATAAACTTACATTCCGTCCTACGTTGTTTAAAAACGAGATTCTTTTACTTAAAATATTGACCATAGAAATATTAGTTTTGTAAATTATATCAATTGCAAAGATGGACAAAATTGCACAACATTGTTTTATTTTATTTTTAATAATCATTTTCTTTTTACATGAAATGGTTGCCTGAAGTTGGAAAAAGATTATAAAGTGATTGTTGTAGCACTTAGAAAAAAGTTGTAACAAAAACTAATATATATAGAAAAATTAATGTTGTAGTACATATAAAACATATTAGAAATTTAGAAAAAGATATATATATATATATATATATATATATATATATAGAAAATTTAAACATTAGCGTTTTCTTTTTTCTTTTGGTTCTCCATAATTTGTACTACAGTAATTAAAAGTTTTTAAATAATAAAATAGAATGTAACATAAAATTGTATTAAAAGAATCATCATTTTAGGAAATTATTTAAATTTTGCAAGACACATGATTGTATTTTTGGATTTAGTTTATAATATTTAGAGGAAAATCCATATTCAGATGGTAATCTTTGACATTGATCGACCTATTAATTACTTTAACCATGTAATTTTATTTTTAGAGAAAACATATTATATGAATATTTATAAAAGCCTTGTAACATTGTCAAAGAGATCCTTAGTTAGAACAAAATAGTGTAGTTTTCAACATAGTATAAAATGTTTAGTATGTTGTTGGATTTGAGTTCGCTAGCATGTCCATTTGAAGACAATAGTAAGACATGTATCAAGACTTTGACGATAAAACCTTAAATTGTACCAAATTATAAGCATGAACCACGTTTGATAAGGTGTCTCTTGTTTTTAAAATTAAGTAGGATAAAAATCATCATTGAAAATAAAAATAAAATTCAATAAGAAATATTTTAAAGTAAAAATACAATACATATATTTTTTAAATTACATTTTATAGTAACATAAAAAAATTCTAACAAAAAATGCCAAAGACGTCTCTTTTGCACCATAATTGATGGGGTTTGAATTGTTATCAAATATACTTGATCTACACCTTGTATTATAGGCTATTGTATTTATGAGATCCTCCCAATCATTAATTTTCAAAAGATTTCTAGTACAAAATTCTTCGAAATAAAAGTAATTGGATTGATTTGTTATCACCAAAGTTAATTTTTGTAATATGGTGCATATTTAGTATAACACAAAAGTGTGCTCGAGTCATGTATAACAATGGAGTTCAATCACTATTTAGTTTTTCTCTAAATTGCAATACCATTTGACTACTTTAATCTTTAAAAGAGTTTTGCATATAATAACATTTTATGCATAAAGAAAAAATATTTAGCATATAGGAACTATGCATAGTTATTGGATGTCACGCGTTTTTCAAAAAAACACTTGAACACCTTAGTGATCCAGGGAGACCCAATCATGACATCTCAAGCTTTGCAAAAATCAAACTAGGTGGAGATACCCCTCTTGCCAGTGGGAATGAAGAGTCTATTGGGAGAAGTGCTGAATTTCAAGAAGAAATTTAACCACTAGTACCAAGTTCAAAAGTGCTACCCTTGATGCCCTCTTTCAAAGGTAGACTCAATATCCATTTGCATGTTTCGATTGAGAAGTGAAGAGAGAGTTGTGATTGAATTTGCATGCTGGATTGGTTAGGAACTCGTGACAAATTTAAAAAGTGAAGACGAGTATCTGTCAGTTGGAAAAAGGCTACTCAAACTCCAGATGGAAAACAAAGTCCTAAAACGTGAGTAGAAATGAAATTGTCGTCAACGTGACATACCAACTCATCTTACTGCGTCGTTCGGGTTGCCATTCTTTCCATAACTGTCTACGTCGTCTTTTCTTTCTGGGCCTTGCACATAGTACTAACTGCAATGATTAACTGAAATGTTTTGAGTAAACGATACGCATCAATATTTTGTTTGAGAGAGAACTAAGGGCAATGTCATACATGGTTGCAAACCTTGTAAAACCACGTAGTTATGAGCTTAAGTAAAGAATGCAAAAATTCAAATTTAAGGGTAAACATTATGGCTCTTTAAAGTTGATAGAGGACCATTGAAGTGTCGATTAGAATCAAGTGTGGATTTAAGGACCTCAAATTATTATTGGTACTTCAATACTTGAAGGTTCATTTTTATGTAAATAGATTCAATGTGCATTTGAAGTCTAATTAAATGGTGGTTTGAAGGCATTTCGAATACTAATTATGGTTTAGATATTTAAATCACCCTATTATTTTCTTCTTATATTTGGTTGTATTTATGAAATCCATTGAGATGGAGAGGGCATTGTGTTAGAAGTACATTTACCGTGTTAATAATTCCTATTAGAACATGTGTTAGTTATGTACTTTGACAAAGTTGTTAGTTAACAACTTGTAAGCAGCGTAGCCGTAGTTGTCGTAGTAGCCGTCATAATCGTCATAGCCGTTTTGGCGGTAATAGCCGTTATGGCGGTAATAGCCGTAGTCTTGTAGGTAATTGACTACGTGTGTTCACACTTGGTGTGAATGGTCTAAGTCACTTAGACCATTGTATAAGAGCTCGGGGGTGAGGCTCTTGATCATATCTTGATCATACTTCTACGGTTGGGTGGAGAGCTCCAATTTCATTTGCATTAGTAAAACTCCTATCTTCATAAACACCTCTTGTTTTTCTACATGGTATCAGAGCTTGGTGCTCATGTTTGCCCTTCGCGGGTTGAGTAGATTTCTTGTGAGGTTGTTTTAGAGGACTTGATAAATCGATCAACTTGAGGGAGTTATTTTGTGTAACTTTACTTGTAAGAACTTAAATCCAAAATTTAGAATCCTCGGTAGCTCTTGAAGAAGCAACGTGCGATTTTTTATAGTGGCAGTAGCAAGAAGAGCAGCCATTTACAGCTGCATAGACCAGTTGCAATGGCGCAGCAGTTGCAGTTGGGAGCAGCAGTAGCTGCAGTTGGGCAATAAACACTGTCGGACAGCCCCCTCGGGAACGCGTATCGGGAACACGGCACTACGGGAACGCGGCAGTTTTCAACTCTAGCAACTCCAGCAACTCCAGGGAGTGAAGAAATCAAGAAAGGCGTGAGTTTTTTCAATTCTATTGGACATGCCTTGATTCGGATTGCTATAACTTCTAGAAAATTGGGAGTTTGAAGTTGAAATTTTTTGAGGACGCCGGTGGCACAATCCTACACGCACCCAAACCTATTTTTTTGGTATTTTGGAAATATTTTAGAATTCCTATAAATATCCGAAGTTACCCATAGTTTGGAGTTTGTTTTACCTAGACTTCATTTCTATCCCTCTGTTATTTTCTTCCATATTTTTTTCTATTTTTGGTACCTTCATTGAAAAATGGCTACCGAGTACCGCACGATAGAGAAGTTTGATGGAGAAAATCGGCACATTTGGAAACTTAAAATTAAGTTCATCCTTATAGACAAGGGCCTCTGGAAAATTGTTTCCGGAAGAGTGCAAAAACCTTTTGGACCTGGAGTGACTCCAGAAGATGTCGAGAAATGGGAGGATCTAGATGAGAGGGCATTGTCATGTATTTGCTTACACATGAAGGATTCACAACTTCTTAATGTTAGCAAAGCCAAAAGCTCTGCTAAGGCTTGGGCGTCTTCAGAGACTCTGTATGAGCACAAAAATGCGGCCAGTCTTTTATTTCTTTTGCAACAGTTTTTCACCATTAAGATGAGCGAAGGAGATAGCATCGCGGCCCACATCAACAAAGTTCGGGAACTTGCCGAGCAACTTGCATCAATCGGGGAGAAGGTTTCGGACCTTTGGATGATTATGACGTTGTTGGGGAGTCTTCCGGAATCATACCAGACACTGGTGGTGACACTCGGGACAAAGGAGCCCAGTGCTTTGACAATGGAGATGGTAACTGCACAGTTACAACAAAAAGAATCGCGACATCAAGGGAGCGGTTCATCCTCGGAGGCGCCACTCATGGTGACGAAAAAAGATAAGTCGTACAACCATAGCCATGGTGAAAGTAAATCCTCTCATGATCACAAAAAGAATGCCAAGTGTAGATATTGTGGTAAGAAAGGACATTACGAAAAGGAGTGTCGGACCAAAGAGAGAGATTTTAAGTCTGAAAAACTGAAGAATAGTTTTCAAAAGAACCAAGCTAATACTGTTAAAACCGAAGAAGATGACACGGCTTTTGTAGCTGCTTTATCTGCGTCAGTGTCAAGTGACATGTGGTACTTTGACTCGGGTGCTTCTCAGCACATGACCGGATGTAGAGCATGGTTTTCTAAGTACGAAAACCTATCACTAAGTCGGACTGTCACTTTAGGAGATGATAGAGACTTGGTTATCAAAGGGAAGGGTTCAATCCCTTTTCAATTTCTACATGGTGATTGTATGGATGTACAAGACATCCTACATGTTGAAGGTTTACGTAGAAACCTTATTTCTTTGAGCAAGTTGAGGGATCAAAGATACCGCATCACATTTGATGATGTAGCAGATATCTTCACGTTCACGAAGGACGACATTTCATTCTCTGCAGTTCGTTCGGGAACTTTGTACTTGTTGCAAGGATCGGTGCAGAAATCATTGGAGGCACATCTATCGTTGGCGAAGCATGGCTTAGAGAAGGCCGACCTTTGGCATCAACGATATGGACACTTGTGCATCAACAACTTGAAGAAACTCAAAGAAGACAACCTTGTGCGTGATTTTGACATGGGTAAGAATTCAAAACTTGAATTTTGTGAAGGGTGTGTTTATGGCAAACAACATCGAGACAAATTTCCTAAAGATGGCGGTACGAGGGCTACGCGCATCCTCGAATTGGTACATAGCGATGTCAATGGACCAATGAAAACACCGACGCATGGAGGAGATAAGTACTTTGTCCTTTTCATTGATGATGTCACCAGAAAAACCTTTGTGTATTTTCTAACACAAAAGTCGCAAGTCCTTGAGAAATTCAAGGAATTCAAGGCATTTGTGGAGAACGAGACGGGGTGTCAAATCCAAACACTTCGGTCTGACAACGGGGGTGAGTATACATCAAAGGCTTTCAATGATTTTTGCCGAGAACATGGCATTCAACGTCAGTTTAGCACGCCCTACACTCCGCAGCAGAATGGAGTTGCAGAACGCAAGAACCGGACACTTGTTGAAAGTGCACGGTGTATGCTTCAACATGCAGGGCTTTCTAATGTATTTTGGGCTGAGGCGATCAATACGGCAGTATATGTGCTTAATCGAGCACCTACATCAGCTGTGAAAAGCAAGACTCCACAAGAAGCTTGGTCTGGTAAGAAACCAACCGTTGAACACTTTCGAGTCTTTGGATGTGAAGCATATGCTCACGTTTCAGATGAGAAACGTACCAAACTGGACTTGAAGAGTGTTAAATGTATTTTCTTGGGATATTATGAGGGATCCAAATGCTACAGACTTTTTAATCCTGAAAAGAAGACAATTGTCAAGAGTAGGGATGTCAAGTTTGTAGAGGTGAGAGAAACTAAGGAAATGGAAGGGATAGTTGAGGTTAGTAATGAACCTCTAGAACGTATCATCAAAATTGAAAATTTTGTTGAATCAGAGGACTCTTCATCCGAATCGGAGAATGAAGGTGAGGAAAAAGTGGGAGATTTAGTTAGTTCAATTGGTCAATGTCCACTTTCTGTCAAACAAATTCGTTCGGAGGCACGTAAAGTTTCACAAACTCAAGAGTTAGAGTCCATCTCTCCTACTCCACCTTCCCCTAGAATTACTCGTTCACGAGCCCGAGAGATTGCACGTGCACAAGCGGAGTCAGCTTCAAGTGCTTCAATTCCTATCACGACAGTCATAGATTCAGTATGTATGGCTCATGCTTTTCATACAAGCATTGATGAGCCATTAACCATATCTGAAGCTATGGGAAGGGATGATTCATCGAAATGGAAGGAGGCAATGGAATTAGAATTTCAAAGTCTCATCGACAACAAGACTTGGGAGCTTGTGCCATTACCAAAGGATCGCAAATCCATTGGTTGCAAATGGATTTACAAGATCAAGTACAACGCGGATGGATCGGTGGAGTGCTACAAAGCGAGACTCGTAGCGTTGGGATACCTCCAAAAAGAAGGTATAGACTATACCGAGACCTTTGCTCCAGTTGCAAAGATGACTTCAATTCGCACTCTTTTAGCACTTGCTGCTATAGACGATGCCGAAATTCACCAAATGGATGTCAAGACGGCGTTTCTAAATGGAGACCTTGAAGAGGAAATTTACATGGATCAGCCAAAAGGTTTTTCATCCAAAGGCAAAGAAGACATGGTATGTAACTTTTTAAAACCATCTATGGACTCAAGCAATCACCAAGGGCTTGGTACAAGAAAATTGACCAATACTTTGAATTGATTGGTTTGAAGAAGAGTCATGCAGATCCTAACATTTATGTGTTGAGGAATGCAACACTTTATCTTATCATTGTACTATATGTCGATGATTTGATCATGGTTTGTAATGGCTTGAGTTTTCTTTTGAAAACCAAAGTTGATCTTTCCAAAGTGTTTGACATAAAGGATCTTGGAGAGATCTTCTACATTTTGGGCTTGCAGATCACTCGGGATTGGACACATCCCATGAGTCACATCAGTCAGACGACGTACATTCAATCCATCCTGAAGCGATACAGTATGGAAGACTGCAAACCTTTAGCCACTCCTATGGACGCCAACAGTAAATTGTCAAAGGACATGGATCCACTAACTAGTGAGGATATAAACTCAATGGCGAGTATTCCTTATCAGAGTGCGGTGGGTAGTTTGGTTTATGCAATGATTGGCACTCGAGCTGATATTGCATATGCAGTGGGTGTGGTTAGTCAATACATGACGAATCCGGGACCATTACATTGGACTGCAGTCAAACGGATCTTTCGCTACTTCAAGGGTACGATGGATCATGGACTTAGCTACGGTGGGAGTCCAATTTCACAAATGGTTGGATATTGTGATGCGGACTATGCGGGAGACATTGACACTCGCAAATCCACTACCGGATACACATTCTTATTGTACGGTGGTGCTATCAGTTGGAACAGCAAGAAGCAACCAACAATTGCTTTATCAACCACCGAAGCCGAATACATGGCAGCTACACATGCTGCTAAAGAGGCAATTTGGCTTCAACGATTTTTCAGAGACATTGGATTTCTGCAAGATGTTCCGATAACCATTTACAGCGACAATCAAAGTTGCATCTCTCTTTCAAAGAATCCTACATTCCACGCTCGAACGAAACATGTTGAAATTCATCATCATTTTGTTCGTGAGAAGATTGAAGAGGGTAAGATTGACTTAGTTTTTTGTGGGACTCAGGATATGGTTGCAGATGTTTTGACCAAAGGACTTACACGTGAGAAACATAGTCGGTTCAAGGAAATGATGAGGATCATTAAATTGAACTAGTATCTAATATGTCATTAAGTGGGAGTGTTAGAAGTACATTTACCGTGTTAATAATTCCTATTAGAACATGTGTTAGTTATGTACTTTGACAAAGTTGTTAGTTAACAACTTGTAAGCGGCGTAGCCGTAGTTGCCGTAGTAGCCGTCATAATCGTCATAGCCGTTATGGCGGTAATAGCCGTAGTCTTGTAGGTAATTGACTACGTGTGTTCACACTTGGTGTGAATGGTCTAAGTCACTTAGACCATTGTATAAGAGCTCGGGGGTGAGGCTCTTGATCATATCTTGAACATACCTCTACGGTTGGGTGGAGAGCTCCAATTTCATTTGCATTAGTAAAACTCCTATCTTCATAAACACCTCTTGTTTTTCTACACATTGGATGAAATAACATGATCCATTATTACTTTTAATTAATAAATATGTAAAAGAATATGTATGAACATTTTTAGATTTTTTTGGTATACAATTAATATATACTCTATGTAATTATTTAGGATTTTTTTTTGAAAAAGCAAAGTAGGTCGAATCTCCTTCAATTTTGACTCTTTTCATGTTATGAAAATCATGCAATTTTAGTTAATCATCTCAATTTTTGGATGTTAAAAAAAACGTTTTGTGCATTTAAAAAATTTAAATGCTTTTAAGTCATTTAATAAAAACCTGAATATTTATTGAAATTTTTAAATGTATTGATAATTTCTAAACATAAAACGTTGTCTTCATCAAATATGTAGAAGGCACATTTTATAATTCATCTTGATGTTGATTCTAATTCCTTAGGTATTTAAGAGTTAAAAGAAATGATAAAATTTCAAGCAACTAAACTAAAAAACATGGTAAAATTCTAAAACATTTAAAAATTCAATCACACACAGAATATAAAACTAACAAAGTGAAACATTCACAAGCCAAAATACAAAGATTGATAGAAAAACAAATTGAACCTAATGGATTACTACAATTAAATAATTATGATACATCTATTGATTATTGTATAAAATTAATTGTTAATTTAAAAAATTTAGTGTATACGTATATATTTTAAACTTCAGGCTATAATTATTTTTATTAAAGATGTAGTTTTCTACTAGCAAAGTTTATGGAAGTACTACAACTCACATTAGAAGTTTTAGTGTTATGTCTATATAGGTAAAAAAAAAAAAAGCATCCTTATTTTTAAATTATAAATTAAAGTTACTTCACTTAAAGAGTGAAGTGTTAAGGCCTCCCTCCATTACCTTTGAAATTGTAAGTGTGAACATTTTCACAAAGGTAGGAGGTGTCTTGCTCTCAATAGGTTTCCACAATGAAGAATCTCAATATGAGTCATAACACAAATTATAATGATATAAGTCATATTATGAGTTCAAAAATGAAAATGTTGGATGTGAATATGTCTAGTTTGGAGTTTGACACGGCCTAAGGGAAATTAGAGTCTCGGATTAGAGTTAGGGAGATTGTGACAGTCACTAGTAGAAATCTTGTTCAATGTGTCAAGTCTTTAACCACTGAATGTTCTTTACAACACGAGTCACCAAAAACATGTTATAACAAACATCTAGTGATCAAAGACATGTGGCATTGGACAATGTTTCTATTGGTGAGCCAAGAACTTGAAAATGAACGGATATTCCACTAGATGCTACCAAGTAGTCTGCCACTTGTTTTGTGGAAGTTGTGAGCTATGAATCAATGGAGAGTAGGACACCAGAACTAAAGATTGGTAGTTAGTAATTTACATCTGTAGCATGTGCATTGATGAAATGTTCCATTTCACTAAATGTATTTTTTTTAAAACTGTTCTATAATTGCATTTCTTTTGAGCTTTTAAATTTTGATTTATGAATCAATTACCTATATATATAATGTTGATATATTTATATAATATTGAATTTTAATAATGCAATAGTAGAAAACACCAAAACATCTTTGACTTCGCTTCAAATGTTGTAATATGTCAATATATGCGGTCATTTATGTTCAAAGTTAAACATATTAGTTAAAAATAACACTCCATATTTCTAATGAATTTGATTTTTGGAATATGTAATTTCAAAGTCATTTATAAAACAATAAACATTAATTGAACCATGTGAATTTTGCCTCAAACTTTGAAATTTAAATAATAATAATGATAATTTATTTATTTATTATTATTGTTATGTATAAATTCAACCTCTTGAGAAAAAATTCATTGAAATTTTTATTTATTTATGTTTCAATACTCATATAAAGCTTCTATCATCACTATTGTAAAATCACTAAGCTTCTTCAAATGAACTATATGAACCATAGCAAAACATACAGTCCTTAAACGTAATATGTTTTGCTCCTCCTATCCCTTGAATAATTGTATACAACAACATGCACAAGTAGAAATCTTGGAAACTATACCTCCTTTAAATGGCCATCACACAATGCTTTAGCTTCCATTGGTTGCCTCAAAAATCCTTCTACTACCGTCGTTGCTTTTGCAAACTTGTAAAAAAATAAGGGAATTGGATCAAGAATTACTTTCTCCTTGTCTTCATTGGCCTTTTTTAGGATTTTTAGTAAGTGGTGCCAAGTGAAAAATGTCAACAATGGTAAACATTGCTATCTTATAATTTTGCAACCATCATGGTTTTTCATTCTAAATTTTAGAAGAATACAACTAAAAAAAGTGTCCCATAATTGAATCCATCAAAAATCAAACAAGTTAAAGATTTTAGAATTACTTTCAAAAAGAATATTTTGAGTCAATTTCTAACTTCAAAACACCAAAGAGCTTTAGGAGTTTAAAAATGGTATAATGTATTTATTTTAGAAATGTCCATTTGTAGGATTTTATATCCAACTCATCTACCTGTATGTGAGAGTTCAATAAAATTTACACAAAACAAGTGCATGAATTGGAAGATTATAATGTTTGAAGTAGCAAATAGGTTTTTCTTGGGTATATTGCTAGATTGTATTAGTGGATTTTGAAATTCAATATAAAATAACATGTAAGGGTTACAACCTACCAAATTGTGTCAAAGTGAAAGTAATTAGGTTTGAAATTAAATCTCAAATGTTGAAAAGAAGTACAAATGCACATTGTTTTTGAAAAAGGAATACATATCGTAGTAGGAGGTATTGGATAAATTATATATAAAAAAAAATTGTTAATAAAATTTCCATCAAATTAAAAAAGTTCAATTCCACTAATGAGAATGTTGTAGCAAGCACTATACACCTATAGAATCTTTAAAGTTTGAATAATCATGAAAATCAATTTTGAATGTGATCCTTATATGATATTTATACTAAGGAATGTTTTAGTTGCTTTCAATATAAAAATCCTCATATCTTCTACCTTACTAATGAAAATGAAATGAACAAAACCATTCTATACATGTATGGGTCTAATCCGGGGTCTAATCAACCATATTCTTAATGTTAATTTTTAAAATATACACTTTTTGCTGCCCAATATTAGTTTTCAAAGAAAACCTTATAAGTTTTGACTCAAATATTAAATTTTGGGGTTCAATAAAGGTACATTTTATACATCTCTGCCCAAAATTGATTGTAACAAACCGTCCAAAATTGAAGTTGCATAAAATTAATTGCAACCAAAATTTGATTTCTTCAAAAATTGAGGGTTAAATATTTATTTTTTAAATTTTATGTTCTATTATACAACACCACAAATTTCAAAGAAACATAAGGGTACTGCACAATACAGGCAACTAGATCGGCCTCCAGTTTTGGTCTATACTTTGTGTACTAGGTGTGCACATTTTGCATTTTGTTTGAGCGGCTAACTTTAAACCAATTTTAAAAATATGCAGCAATGAATCAATGAAAAATGAAGTGAACCAACTTTTAGATTACTTGACCAATTTATCATCAAACTTTGAATGTAAATATAGTCCACGTCTAATTCTATATTTGAATTTTTGAAAAGACGCCTCTTTGTAAAATTTCATTTTGAAGCATATTTAAAAAAGAAATTCATCAAAAAAAATCGAAATGAAGAAACAATTCATCTTTACCAAAAATAACACATTAAAATTTTCAAATTTTAAAAAAAAAATTTTAAAAGTTGGATGATATTCTTCTTCACATATTTGAACATTCAAAAGAATCATAGCTTAAAATTCCATTCACAACCCTCTTTTTTCCTTCTCTCTTAGAAATGTAGTGGTGCACTAGTGCAATGTGACAGTGCACTAATTCACTTTTTAGGTAGCCCTAAATCTGTAAATAATACCTTTTTGGGCAATGGCCTGATATGGGTAATAGTGAGACGCGTCTCACTATGTGTGACTTAGGTCTAACTCATTTTATGTGTGCTAGAATTTTCATTTTTAACACCATGTATATAGTTGCAGCCATGGTCCCTTTAACACCATCTATTTTTTGTAAATTTTCAATGATTTTTTCTTACCAAAAAAATATTTTTAAAAAATCACACTAATTCAGGAGGGGGTACCCATATCAGGCCATTACCCTTTTTTCAATTTCTCTCTACATATTTAAAGACACTAAACTTTACAAAAACAATTCAATTCATTTTACGTTACGGTGGTATATTTTGAAATTGCATGTTCAAAAAAGGCCCAAAAGTAGTGCATTGCGGCATGGAAAGTAGTTAACCGTAACATGCATTTGCCCCATAACATTCTTTAACTAGAACTGCAATACATCCTTTTGCGTGTGCAGTGAATCAACATTTGAACATGGAATTGATGATGTGGAACATGTAGAAACTATTAAAAAAACAAAAGTTTGTTAAGCTGCCAAACCATCTTTACCTAAAGATGTCTTTGATTCTTCTAAAGATTACAATTCCCGCAACAATTTTGGCTTGCGATGTTGATTCCCAAGGGTGAGCAATGAAGCTGCAAAGGAATGTTAACCCCTAACCGTCCCAATGTCCACATTTTGGACGTATTTTTGGGTTGCTTTCACCTTCAAAGAGCTGTAACTTTTTCATACGATATCTAATTTCAATGAAATTTTCTAAAAACCCCCCTTGTGATGTTTGGTTGTGTTGTAAGAATTTCATATCAATCCGAGATGTAATGGATTTTTGGAAATCATTTTAGTGCACGAGTCTTAATTTTGAACAGTTTGTGTATTTGAGTGGCTGCAACTTTGTGGGCTTGTTTTTCCTTTATCCAATGTTTGTTATTTTTTATTTTTTTAAATGTTACATTCCCCTTGAAGTTTGATTATCATGGTAAAATTTCCATGTCGATCCAAGTTGTTTTGAATGTTTGGAAGTCATTTTAGTGCACAAGTTTATTTTGAACCCATTTTGCTTTTTGGGTCAAATGGGTCACTTTTTGGGCAACATTTTGACATTGCAATGCCATTTAGGACACATCAAAAAAAAATCATGAGCTTTTTTTGGTACCGATGTGTTTATATGATGATTTTAAACCACTTCATAGCTGAAAGTTTTTTCATTTGAGTAGGTTTAGGAATAAAATTTCACCTCTAATGTGTTGTTAGGAAAATTTTAACATTCTTTTTCAGCACTAAAACATTATGATCTTGCAATCTATGCGAGAATCTATGTGGGCAAATGATTTCAAATTTGATTCACATCATCTACAACATGTATACGACAAGATTGTATGGTTGAGACTTTTATATCCCACTTACATTTAGACCTATATCACAACAAAAGCAATGATGTTTTTAAACCCAAAAAAACTAGGGACGCTTAGGGGTTAATTCTTAAATGTCCAAGCATCTAAATAGTGAATGTGGTTGGTCAAGTTCAATTTCAACCTTGAAGATGATTATTTTTGCTTTCCAATCCAATTAAGAAAATAGAGCTTATCATGTCTAGTTTCTACTTCACTTTGTAAATTTTAAAAAATCATAATATTGAATATTTTATTGCACTTGCAATGTCAAGAGGTCATAATCCAAACTACACTACAAGGCATATGTCATTATCAAATTTCCAAATTTTAAATTGAAATTTCCCGTATGGTTCTTCATTGTAACTTGAACAATTATAATTTTTCTCGTTATTTGGAAAATAAAATAAAATTACATGAATCTTTTGTGTATTTAACTTAAAGAATCATATCAAATTTGAAACGCATTAAAAAGAATTGTAAAATTGAGGACCAATAGGAAACACATGTTTCCATTTATTAAAAATATTTCAAAAATATCTCAAAAGCTATTGATGAGCAAACTCCATATGAAAGTATTGTTTAACTTTTTTTGTGAATGCATGAGGGCATTTTGGGGTTTAGGAGAAAAAAATGAAAAAATAGTAGTAAATTTTTATTTAGTTTTTGTCACAGAAGGAACAGTTTTATTAAACTGTGAAAAGTAACCTAATACGTACAAAGACAGTCAGTGCTCCTTCTTGTCAACAAGAGAAACAAAAACATTTTCAAATACAATAAGTTAGTAGATTTAGGATTGATTATATCACGATGGCATTTGAATGACTATTAAGCACATGTGTTATAATGGCCTTGTACTAGATAAAATGCATGAGCCATGCCATTCCTTTATATTAAGAAACTATTAAAAAAACAAGCATCTATGGTTGATTGGCCTAAAACCACCAACTTAAGCAATCTGGCCTATTTTTGGCAGTGCTATATTTGAAAAAAAATGACCGCATTTGAAATAGGTTTTGACGAGGATTGTGAAAATTTGCAACATCTAATTTGCAATTGTCAATTTTATACAAAATTCCAAAGTGGAAAGTATCATGTGACCCATACATCACATACCAATTTCCTAAGTTCACACTTTGTTGTTCCTAATTTCGCTCATGTGCCAACCCCAAACCACCAACTATTTCTTTGCAATGCTCGGCATGCCATTGGTCTACTTGAATAGTGAAATTGGTGGTTTTGAGTCTCAACAGATGGCCCCAAGAAAGCTCTACATATCATTATTGGGGGGGGGGGGGGGGGGGGGGGGGTGGTGGTTTCAGGACATCCTACTTACGCTAAGAAAAGCTCTGATGGCTCATTCCACACCTGTCACTTGAACGCATTTGCGTCGGGAATATGTGTCAGTCAAGGTAAATAGATAAAATAGATGGTGAAAATAAATTATAGTTTAATGCACTCTATAGTGATGAAGACGCAATGAAATAGTTTCACAATGCAAAAAGGAATGACAGTGAACTTGCGGCAATAGAATCCAGTTGATCAGTGTATGGACAATGTTTGCAGCAGGATAAGACAAGTACAAAATATTAAATCATTTCTTCAATTTACTCACCCGAAATTCAAGAACAGAGACGGGCGTGCATTGGATCTCTGGTGTGAATGGGCTATGACCGGAATAGAACATGTGAAGGAAGAGAATGCATTTCAATAGAATCATGGACGGAATATGTTTGCTACAGTGGTATTTAGCCCATAGAAATGAGTGTCCCTGTAATGCCTCTTCTCTATAGTTAAAGCCAATAAAAATGCATGAATCAACTTTCAAACCATTTCTAAGGATTACCATACCTTCATAACAACTTCATTTAAAACAATTCTCAAAATAGAAATGGAAATTTTGGGAATTTATTTTTCAAAAAAAAATTGTAAGGGAAAAATAGGGATCTTAGACAAAAATTTGGAAAAAAAATTATATATTTTTAGAAAAAAATTAACTATTCATTTGAGGAAGGGTGAACTTGCTAAGAAGGTACAGTACTGATGACTATGGTATATGCACCTAAAGTTCTCAACCTCTTAACACCTAAATGACCATGGAATCATGTTTTACATGTCACGTCATTATAAATAATATAAATATTTAGTATTATATATTTTTTGTAAATGAAGCTATCTATCTACTACAAATCGTGAATTCTTCATAAATTTTGGTGAATAATTCAAAATTAATTTTTTTTTTTTGAAGTGATTGTAAAGGAAATTCATAATGATTACAAAATGTACTCTCAAATTCTAGTTTTTTGAACCAAAAGTGTAAATGAAAATCTAAAATTATATATTTTTGCTACACCATAGTAATAGATGCCAAACTTGTAACTCCAATAAAACACTCAATTTTTTAAATTTATGAATAATTGAAAGTGGAGTAGAAATTAGACTTCGTAAGCTTTATTTTTTGGTTCAGCTCGAATAATATATAATTCATTTCATGTCCTAAATTTAGTTGAAGTAAAAAACAAAAGAATCCAAAATACACTACATGGTGAACCATTTTTTACTCATTTTGTAGTTGGAACCCCATGAAAAATCCAAAAATAGCTTGAATGATTTGGATTTAACTTGAAGAGGTGGCATGGCCAACAAAATCCTTCACAAAAAAAATTGGATGAAAACCATTCCTTTAGCAGTTGGAATTGAACAATGAGTTACATTCAGAAGCCAAATTTTGGCATCAATCTCATGCGTTTAGTTCTTAAAGCTCTACATGTATGATTAATGGGCGGTTTACACTTGTAACTAAGAGCCATGATCATGGACCTCTAAAATCTGCGATTGGCCGCATAATCTCGTCCCCGGACGACTTGGGTTTATACCACTTCAAAAAATAAATTGGGACCATGGGAGTCAAGGTTACTAAAAGGGTTATAAAGTGCCATAGGGGATAATAATTCATGGCCCAAGTTCTTTTCTGATGGATCGAGCAAAAGAGGTCTTTTGGCCACAAAACCTTGAGACCTCAAGTGGGCCTCACTCTCTTTGGTGCATGGTCACTCCTCTCCGTCCAAGATTGGTTTACACTATAGGATATGACTTTTGGTTTTAAGAATTGGATTTTCATTTCTCTTAGTCGTGGCTCGTGATCATGAAGTGTAATCATGGATTTTTTTTCATTTTTAGTGGTCATGGCTCTCGGTCACAAGTGTAAACCGTCCCTAATGTATAATCTATTGTAAAATGTAGGGTGGTGCATGCATGCATGTTCCCAATGGTGGTTTGGCCATTGGAACGGCCCTATTGTGTTGGGCTCCAACATAGGTCTATCTAGTATATTATATAGCTAGGGCATTGCATGCACGTATGCTCTCCAAGACGATTCCACCGCCAAAACACTCCTATGAGGCACCAATATAGTTCAACCTATTTATTATATAATGCACAATGATGCATACGCGCATGCTCTCTATGACATTTTAACATAATAATAGTCATGTCAACACAAGCTTGCCTAGTCTATTAAATGACACATTGTAATGCACGCACGTACACTCCTTACGATGGTTCTGCCCATATAATTGGCGTGCTCAATTTCAACACTATTTTATTATTAACTGAAAGTGGTGCATGCACACGCATCTTAGGACAATTCCGCCAATAAAAATGCCATGTTGGGCTAGAACATGAGGCAACCTACACAATCTATTATACAATGCACACTTATGTATATATGCTCCCCACGACGGGTCTATCACTTGAATGGTTGTACCAGGTACTAACTTATTTGTTCATATAATCCATCTTGTGTATTGTAGATTGGTAGCACTTTGGACAAATATTGATTGCTAAAACTTGTGCCCAATTTTTTTAAAAAATCCAACACATACTTGCCCAAATAAATGATAATTAAACCTGGAAATGTCCAAAGTGTCATGGAAATTTTACAAAAAACTTACAACCCAACAATGAATGAAAGTTTTTATATTATCCATCATATTTAACATTTACATGTGCCCAATTTTTAATAATTAATTTTGAAATTGCCCAAATATGGAAAATCCATTTTTTCTTTGCCCGACACTTTTTTCCAACTTTAAATAATTATTGGGAATTAAAGTGCTCAAGGTGCTACCAATCTACCGTGTTGATATACGAAAACCTTCTCAAATATTCTATACACTCAAATACAGAAGTCGTCTCGTATAGTTACTGCAAATAAATATGATACAATACATCGATCATTCAATTTAGGGCGTGTGGTACTAATTCCCAAAGCACTCACTATGTTGCCAAATCTCAAAATTAGCGAGGGCTGAAATTTTTATTGAGTGGCTAAAATCTTCATATCACGCTAATTTTACATCTATACATTTATGCATTAAATCATGTTTGTTTAGTTTTGTTTGTTGCGTTGAGATCTCACCAACCGTGCGTCCTCTGATTGCATTTTTGGTACCGTCGGAAAGCCCTCAATGAGGAGGGGTGCACGGAGTTGTTTCACTGCGTTTGGGACTTGAGGTGTGAAAGTCATGGATTTTTAATAAAATTTTGCCACCATATAATGAAGTAAATTATTCTAAAAAGCAAAAGCAAAAGCATGGAGAACGCAGGAACATAGAGAACACAAGGAGTAGGGGAAACATTTGGGACAACGACACAAGACCACACTAGTCATAATGATATTTATACTAGTAGAAAAGGTGGCGCTCCCAGGGAGATACCCTGGCAAAATCATTGTGCATGCGTGGAATTGGACACCACATGCCTAGGCAACTGTGTAAGTAGTGCCACCTTTTTTAATAGTGTTAGTGTCACCTTCACTAATTTCCCCCACACACTATAAACCTCCCTTCACTAATTTCCCACACACACTATAAACCTCCCTTCACTAACTGAGATAATCGGTGTAGCAATCACATGCTTATACGCAGTAATACTAAATGCAAAAATACGTTACCGCAGTACAGTAGAACTTCAGGTCGTTTAAGAGTAAAGACTGACCATTGTTCCCCATGATCTGCTTGGAAACCTCAGGGCTAAATGCATGGTAAGCCTGTAGCATGGTAGCCATGAAGTGTAATTATATGATTTTTAAATGATTCATGTAAGTTAGAAACATGATATTGTAGTACCATAGCTGGGTCGCCACCCCAACAACAAATAATTAATATTTTTGATAAAATGCATTCGTGTCTTAAAAAAAGATTAAAAATGAATTTTTTGATTATTGTTTATGGAAAAAAATAATTAAAAATGGCCCAAAATGCCCAATATAACTTAGAAATAGCAAAATATTGTTATGAATAAAAAAAAATTGGTTTTTTTTTCTTTTTGTCTTCATGATTTCCAATTATTTTCATTCTTTATTTTTTGAATTGTCTTTTGGCAACCCAACTATGATACTACAATACCTCATATCCCATTCACACCAGTCACCCAGCGGGACTGCGGTAAAGAATCTATGTTTATCAAGTAAGTTTTTGGTAGATACAATGTGCTCGTGTAAAATTTATTTTTTTAACTCGACACAAGAAAGAAGCCGCTCCAACGCATTTTAGGTGCCGCAATAAATTTGTGCTCCACCAACGCACATGCATTGATCAAAAGCAAGAAGAGACAAAGCTCTGAAACCGCAAGAAAAATTATTTTATTTTCAAAATTTACCTTGCAGCATTTTAGGAACGCAACGCAAGTGCAGGAGCTTCTTGGTGTGAATGGGCCATTAGATAGCAGCCATTCATTTGTATAAAACCACATAGCTTAAACTTAGTTGTCTTTCAGTTGCCTTTGACTTATTTCTGCTAAGTAATCTACACTAAATAGGGGTATGAAGGGGACCAATTTTTTTAATAGATTTACTATGTTTTTTTTTTTTTTTGTGCCAAAAAAATAAAAGAATTGTGACTACTTTATTTGTGTCACTTTTTATTTTATTTTAATTATTGTATTTTTTACAATAATGGTAAATATTTATATAATGTGCAATGTCAATAATTAGTATGGGTCCCTTTAATACCCCTATTCAATGTACAGTAGAAAGTTTGTAAAGCATTCCATATACCGGTATTTATTTTATTTATTTTGTGCCAATAGTAACTCTATTTTTTCCTTTTTTTCTTTTTGGCACAAATTGAAAGAATCAATTGTAAAGAAAATAAAATAGAGAGCCACCACAACAAAAATGCCACGGGGCAGAAGGGACCGACCTAAATAGTGAATAGTAACTCTACTTTGGCAAGGGCTTAACAATGTTGCAACCAATATTATGGTCTAGGACTAGACCACCTCACCATTTAGCTGAGTTTTTCCCCTTCTCCATCTCTTTGTCTGTGTAGCTGTTAGGCGGAAAATCTACACACTATGAATGAATTCCATATGGATGATGCGGCTTAATGTATGCGCATGTCCGCCCTTGAGTCCAACCTTTCTGTTGGTGTTTAGGGTTTTGGAAAACGCCAATGAAAATCTCTAGATCCTTGGGGGTGGGCACGTGCATGCATCTTTAAATAAATAAACTTTTTGATTCATGTCAATCATCACCTACTAGACATAATTTGAAATATGCTCTTGTTTGCACGTGGTTATATTGAATGCTCTTGTGATCTCTTGTCACTTCTCAGAGGAAAGGACGTGAATTCTTTGCTTACAAACTCGTGGCGTTTGATTCTGCCCGCCGCACAACAAGGTTTTGTAGTCTTTCATGTCAAGAATTTGGCGCGTTTATATATATATATATATATATATGAGAACTCGATGCGGCTCTAAAGAATGCTTGCGGGCTTAGTGAATGTATAAACCCTTATGACAGATTTTTTTGTCTGATGACCAAACAAAGAAAGAGACAGTAGAGGACCGAGGCCCAGGTAAATGAAGATGTAATTTAGCCTAGACCAATATTAAATTTATTCGTAAAATCAAGGTAGAGCTAGCTCTATGTGCTACACGGTTATTTCAACCTTCAAATAAAAATCGCAGAGGTTGTTAACCACAAGGAGCCAACCGCTTGCTTTGAGTAAATATATAGGAGCACGTGAAGATTCCGTGGTGGGAACTCAAGTGTGCCTGCTCTAGTTTTGGTACGGTGCAAAGTTTGAATCTCCTTAACAAAGAAGTGCATTGTGATTGGTCGTAAAGAAAGGAGCCAAAACTCATTTTTGCCACCTTTCAAGCTAAAATACAAATTCTACCTTTATAAAGTTCTTTGGCCCTTGCTAGGATTCACCCTTTTACTCTCATTGCATGAAAGATAAGAATTTCAAAACATGTGATTCTTGAAGTGGGGCTCTTGTGAACTTCCAATCCACCATCATCATTCTTTAAGTAAATAATGACGTGGTAGGTCCAATGTTCACGAATCCGCTGCAACGATTCTTATTCCAAAGCACATCTCACAAGGGCTAAAAAATAAAAATAAAAATAAACCTTATATTGTTTCCTCATGTACAATTTTTTTTCTCGACTTTATGGATAACTCTATTATGTGTAAAAAAATGATGATAAATATACTGAATATTGTAGTTGACAATAATTTTAATTTAATTTTAATTTTTTTAATTTTTAAAATTTTTTTTTGATAGTTGACAAGGATTGATTGCCCTGATTGAGCTGCCACACTTGGGCTGAAATAAGAAAAACAAAAAAAGGGTTGTCTGTCATAGACCTTGCTTGCCTTCTAGAATAAACTTATTATTCTTCCAACCACAGGCAAGAAAATTAGGAGCATGGTAAACATAATCATGTACATTCCACATGTCCTCACTGAAAATCAGGCTGCAATTTGGTTACTACCCAATTCTCATGATCATCCTCCTCTAATAAACTGATCATAAGTGAGGACTTTGCTCCCAGTTTAGCCTGGTCAAACTGCAGTTTCTGATTTTATTTGACCGCCATACCATAGGTCAATGTGCAGAATAATAATTATTATTTTTGAACGATTTTCACTTCGATGCTGAGAATATTACCTAAATATTCTATTTCATCAAAATACCCAAAAAGTTATTGTTTGAAACTATTAATTCAAAGGCTTTTCAATTTTCAATTTTTGAATGAACCCTTAAACGTTATTTACACTAACCCTCAACCCTAAAAACCCCAAACCCTAAACCTAAACAATCCCATAGGGATTTGCTACCAACAAGAAACTTTAGATTGGGATCTTGATAGCTCACTAGAACCATATTGATCTAAATTTCAACTGCTCTTCTGAACTCAAACCCATTAAAGGTATAGATCATTCCAAATAAAATCAAAGTACACCATATTCTATTGGCTGCCACGGCACATTCGGATGTTCAGAGGTTAACTTGTGTCAGAACATCTATTAACCCTTAACCCTTTAACGCGCATGCGTTCATATAATAGATGACGACCATTCTCTTGACTGCATCATGTACATTTTTTCATCCATCCAAATTTCTTTTGGTACTTAGATTATTCTTCAAATATTCTCTTTTTACCATACTAAAATAAATGTTTTTGAAAAAAAAATCCAAAACTTTTCATCTTTCACTTTTTGAATTAGTTTGTGTTGAACCAACAGTAAATGAACACAAATTTAACCCCTAAAGGACCGCGGTATTTTTTGTTTTTGAGCATCATTTTCACCTCTTTCTGTTCATTTTCTTGTGAAAAAATGGATATTTTTTTAGCAATGGATATTTCAAACGCGTTTGCAAGATTATAGCGTATCAAAAAATAAAAATAAAAATTGACACCATGGAAACCTACCCAAACATTGAAATGTCCTAGTTAGGATACTTGGTCCTTTAGGGGTTAAAATTTAAAATTCATTTAAGCTACTGTAGTCAATATGATCTTGTACCAGGTGTAAAAAATTTAGAAGTTTTGGAAAGCAAATACAAAAAAAGTTGTGTGGTTTAAAAATAATTGTTAAAGGAATTCATATCGATTCCAAATTTTGCTCAAAGAATCTAGAAATTTTCAAATGTTTTGAAAGCAAATTAATCATTTTGGATGATTTTTAAAAAATTGGGCCAAAAAAATTTGCATATCAATTACAAACTTTGCTCAAGAAATCTCAAAATTTTACACAATGAAAGTGTAAAGTTTTATGCAGAACATCAAATTGACAATAATGATATATTTTATATTTAGATTTGGAAAATTGAAAGGGGAATTTATCATAGAGCTAAAATCACAACAATTACAATTGCAAATGTGCATGATTGGATTTTTGAGAAATTTTCATAATTGTAAAGTAAACTAGGAAGTAGACTTAGTAAACTTTTTCTTCTGAGTTGCAAATGTAATTAAGATCATTTTCAACTTGAAATAAAATTAAACTATAAAGATTTTTTGAAAATGGTAAAATATACTCCCTCTGTCCCATAATGGCTGGCACGTAGGTTCTCTCAAATCTACCTCTTGAGGTAGATTTGAGAGAACCTACGTGCCAGCCATTATGGGACAGAGGGAGTACTATACAATACAAACTATCATTTTAATTGATTTCCACACTTCATTGTAGTAGCCATGCATTTGCTATTAAAAATTCAAATCCCAATTATTTAAATTAAAAATATATACATACTTACACATACATACGTATTTGTTTTAGCAATATCAATAATGTGTTTAAAAAAGATGCTTTATTCTGTTGAAAGAAACAAACATCACATCTAACCAGAGGCAATTAGCTTCGACAAAAGATATTATATATGTTTATTTTTAAAGCTAGTATAAGAAGGTTTCCCTGTCATTGAAGACACAAAGAATACAAAACTCAAAAATGAAAACAAACCTAATTTGGCTACATAACAGTTTGGATTCACACTACATAATGGTTTGAATTCACACGACAAACATAAAAGTGTAACCACTGGCCTAGCTACGTGGTTATGGAATCAAATGAAAAGTTTTTGATATTTGATTACAGGTAAATCTTTGTTTTAAATAATGAGTACAATATTGGTCACATTGCACTTATGAATAGTTGTAAAAATTGAAATTTTATCTTCCCAATTGTCACAACTTTAGTCACTCTTAAGATAAGTGTGTTACTTGTGAGGTACAGAGCTTTAATTGTGAGGAAGAACAAAGAAATATTGTGATATTTAAAAGGTGGTGATGTTATGAAGTATGATCATTTTTTAAAGCCTTTTTAAACCCAAAGAGCGGTGGTAACTATCAAAAATGATATCACACAAAAGAGCTCCCGATAGACTTGTGCCACAGAGGAAAGAAGAGAGCTCACTAGATGTGAAAAAAAGAAAGATGTCACCTTCTTATATGGAGACCTTGCGTTTAAGAAAAAAGGCTACTTGGCTCTCAAATCTCAATTTATTGCTAATTGAAGTAGTTGATATTCTAATAGTAATTTATTTATTCAACCTATTACGTATGATAATTATGATAATAAACCTAAATCCATGCGCTACGTACTCGAGCACGTACTTTCTATGACATTTTTTCATTTCTAATAATTAGGAGATAAAAGACTTTTAATAACCCTATACTTACCATCGATGTTAAATGCCATGCAAAAATAAACAAATAATATACTAGTTATGAAAACCCTAAAGACAACATATATATATCGAGTTAGCACTATTGCATTCAATATCACACTAACTGAGACTTGATTTTAAGTTATTTATTATGTATTTGGGATTGCAAACCAAGCAATTGCATTTTATTCCTTGTTTGTGATCAATATGACAATTCTATGCATAATCACTAAGTCATTTTTACTTTATTTGTACCTAAAATAATAAAATAATAAAATAAAACCATTACTTTTATTCCATTTTACTTACTTTCATACACTCTCCTATGTTTAAATTGCAATGTTCATCCCGTTTTTCACTACTTTTGAGTGAGAAGTTGAACCACAAGTAAAAATTTATTGTTCTTTAATTACATATGTAGTGACATATGAGTGAATCACCATTTATAATGCCTTGCCTTTACTAGCTTAGCACTTATTTTCTTTTAGAATTAATTAATCCTCCAAATTTAGATTAATAACTTGCTAAACTCGACAATTGTTTAAAAAAAAGAACTCACGAAAGCTTCAAAAATATTAAAAAAATATTAAGCCCTTTTAAAAAACGAACTAGTTTTTTCCTAGGCACAAAATTTCACTCTCCATTTTGCAACTGGTATGGAGGGCCATGCTAAGAATGAAATAGAAGGAGGTACCAAGTACCAATCCCCCGAGTCGGTCGGTACCTTCCAAGCAAATACAGGAAAAGGTAGATACAGAGACCCCGGGACGGAGAGAGAAGAGGCGGGGTCCCGCCCAAGAAGAAAAAGCGACAGAATAAACAGTCCGTCTTTATCTTTCCGTCGGAATTTCTTTTACTTTCTCGTCGCGTTTTCTTTCAGGGGTATTTTTCTTTTTCTTTTTCTTTTGCTATTGCGAGGGAGAAGGCAGGCGGGGGAAGGAAGGAGAAGAGAGAGCCAGGGCTATTTAGCATGGCGAGGCAGCGGCGGCAATGAAATTTACAGAAATGCCGGACGAGAGCTCTTGCTTGTGGTCGTCGCCGCTGCTGTTGCTGTTGCTGCTGCCGCCGAGGCCATCAGCAACAAACGGAAACGGAATCGCCACACTCGAAATGCTTTAAGCAGTTCATTGACGTCGCCGTCTGTCTGTCTGTCCGTCATCGTCGTCGTCGTCGTCTTCACGCGGTAATTGCCTGAGCCGCAACAGCCAGGGTAAGCAAACCTCTTCTGTCGCGCAAGCTTTTGTTAAAGAGAACACCATCGCAATTTGCTTCTAGGAAATAAGTTAGCACGGGGATTGTAAATAGTTCTTGTGCGTTTTGGTTTCGGTTTTAGGAAATTTCCGCGGGTAGGTTGAAAAGAAGGTGACTATGATGAGTCCGAATTGCAGCGGTGTGTCCCGAGCTAGGGCTACAGCAGAAAGGAAGGACGCTGCTGATTGAGTTCAACGCCAGGGGGCAGCTGTTGGCCTGTGTTTAGCTGGAGCGTTACTTTTCGTACCTTGAGTTTGCTTACTGTGCAAGTTGCTTATCTCTCTCTTTGTAGAATCGAGGTATTTCAGTTTCGCGCGTGCGAGTCTGTATAGTTATTATTATTATTATTCAGTGTAGGTACTTCGCGCGAGAGGAGAGACCGGCGATGTAATGTTTAGTCGAGAGAGAGCCTTGTTTTCAGCTGCGACAAGAGAGAGAGTTCGTGTGGAGAGTTTATTTTTTTATATTTTTTTTACAGTTTGTTCCTCTTTCTTCTTCAGTGGAAAATACGTTTCTTTTCGTTGGAAGAAGTCTAGAAACCCTGTCTACGGAAAGAAGTAGGGCGCAATCCTGTGTTGGAGTTCACACTGCTTCAATTCGGAGTTTCTCGAATGCTTGCTGATCGAGGAGTTGTTAGTGATTTTCGAGGACTGCCTTTCCGAGCTAGAAGTAAGTACGCTTCGATCCATGCAAACACTTCGTCAATCGTCTCAGCGCACGAGCTAAACGACGGAGTGTAAAAAAGCTCTTGGACAGGAGTGCCGTAGTGTTCTTGAGGGAGTTAAGTAACAGTGTTACTGAGGATCCAAGGTGATGGAACCTCGTGAATGATAGATACAGTCTCTATTTTTCCACACTCTCATTGTCAGTGTGTGTTTGCGTTGGTTCTGGTGGCCAGCATCGGAGACGATGACGACGAAGCTTCGGTTGGGAGGATTATCGGCAGCGCCAGCGACCGAAGTTGGCTGTAGGACATTGATGCGCAGCTTGCGGGTTGAGGGACAGCAATAATAGTCTGTCAAGCTGTTTAGGAAAAGTGGCCTGGTAGCAATACTGGTCCGAGAGGAGGAGACACACACATTATCTCGACGTTTGTTTACAAAATACTGACAAAAATCAAGTAAGTGAATGCGAACTGTAACTCTGTCTTTGGGGAGTCCGTGAGGGCAGAAGGGCGGGGTGGTTAAAAGAATAATTGCTTCTTAGGTAAGGATTATATTCACTAAGGAGCTGACAGCTAAATTGCAATCCATCCTCTTACAGCACTAAGTCTTTTGAAAGGTTCGGTTCGGGAAGAGACATTGCTTGGGCAGGTTCACTGAGAGCCTTAATCTCGCACAGGAGATCCTCATTTAGAGTATCTGCTATGAGCCTAAAAAGCCCGTAGAATGATGCTTACGTACGTACGAGTGTGCCCGCTGTTTCGCTCCTGTTTTGTCGCGTAGCACCCACACTTTCTCCTGATTCAAGCGTGTAATGTGCTAGCTCAGCATCTAAGGTTCTCCGATGCTTCTGCAATGCGACCAGAGTGCATTGCATATTGCGTCGCTTTGAAACTTCTGTAGCGATCGGCTAAGTTATTAGGGGGATCCGTAGAATTAGTGACAAGTAGCCGGTCTTTATTTCTGTGCAGGTATTCGTGATAGTTCCGTCATTCGGTGATCAGCTATGGCCCTAATTTTTTCTACGCGATAGCTTAATTTAAATGAAATAGATGCTTCTATTCGAGTTTTTCCTACATGAAACACCGTTGCTTATTTGACATGCTAGTCTTGTGCATCTATTTTTCTCATAGACGGCTTTGAATGACTACCAATATTGTGTCTTGATTCGGCACATTACGATAATTGAGCTTGTTTTCATGGTAGAAATGCAGAATCCTGCGGAAATTGTCCAACGCCCGGGGGCTGGAGGTATGAGTAGCCCTCCAAGCGCAGGAATGGGTGGTGGACTCGGGCAAGGGTTGCACGCACCAGCTATTCGTCATCATCAGCCACCACCATCATCGGCTATCACCCCCTCGCAAGGTGCGACTCCAGGGTTGAGCACCCCCCAGCCGGAGAGTAGCCCGTCAGGTCTTCATCCAGTCATGTCTACGCCACCGCAATCGAGCTTAGGGATGAGCATTGGTATGGCTAGCACCCAAGGCGTTCGGAGTGGGGTTGGGGCTGGTAGCGGGGGTGAGCAGCCTCCAAAGAGAAAGAGAGGGAGGCCTCGCAAATATGAGACTGGTGCTGCATCTTCTCCAGGCGTTCCAGGAGTTCCAGGTGCTCCAGGTGCTATTTATCCTGTTCTTCCATCTTTAATGCCTGCCTCATCATCCCCTTATACGCCTGGATCAGAAAAACGAGGAAGAGGTCGTCCACCAGGTTCTGGGAAGAAGGCGCAATTGGCTGCTCTAGGTGAGAAGTCCTCCCTCTGAACACTAGCGTACCAGGTTGTTTGGTCTTTGAATTTATTTAGTGAGATGAATGCTATTCTGTCATATCTTCTGTTGTCATTTGTGGCTGCCTTTATTTCGGTATGCTCTTGTTATTGATGATATTCATATTATTATTTCTGTGTCAGGGGTCGTACTAGCAGGCACAGGGCAAGGCTTTACGCCCCACATACTGACAGTGAACACTGGGGAGGTATAGCTTACATCTCATTTCTTGCGATTATGAATGCCGTTTGCTGTATTTCATATGGACTTGATGGATGTTATTATTTGGTTTGGAGTTATATTGTTCTTAGTACACTTCCGTGGTCTTGAATAAATTCATTGGTTATTCACAGCTGGTTTGTGGCTGCTGCAGGACGTCGCTACAACGATCATGCAGTTTGCACAGCATGGTCCACGTGCAATGTGTGTGTTGTCAGCCAATGGTGCCATTTCTAATGCGACATTACGGCAGCAGTCGTCATCAGGAGGCACTGTGACTTATGAGGTATTGCTTTCAAATTTATGCTCCACAACCCGAATATTAGAGTAGTAAAGACACTAACAGCAGAGTCTTCTGAAAAATCTTGTGGATTTATTATGTCTGTTCATTGGGGTTGAGAAGCAGGCATTGTCAAAAGTGAGAATATTAAGAGGATGTCTAAGGTGAGCTGCAGGAACCAACATGTCGCTTTGGAAGGGTCTATGAGTTCTTCTGGGGTTTGACTTTATTTCTACTATACATGCAATAATCATCTTGTAATCAGGCTGCAAAGTGATCGTTTGAGTGTGCAGGGTCGCTATGAGATACTTTCTTTGTCAGGTTCGTTTCTACCTACGGACCTTGGAGGTGGTAATCGGCAACGAACAGGGGGTCTGAGTGTTTCTTTAGCAGGGAGTGATGGGCGGGTAATTGGTGGAGGTGTTGCTGGAATGCTAACCGCGGCCTCTCCCATACAGGTATCTGACATCTATCTGCTCCTGGAAAGTAGGTTTTCAATGAAAATGAAGGACATTTGTCGATTTACTATTAGTGCTAGCCCAATAGAGATGCTTCCTATTTCTCGGTAAGGTGAAGGATTCCACTTTTGAGCAGTAGTTTCTGTATCACTTCATTATAATTCGAGTTACCTGCAAACCCTGGAGATCGATTACAAAGAGTTTACTTGTTTTCATGAGAAGCTGAAATTATCTTGTGGTCAGATTCATCTTTTATTCCAGGGGATGTGTTTTTTAGATGAAACATGTTCTGTCGCATAACTACAGCAGTACTAACTGATGATTTTACTGAACTCATTTAATTGTCTGTTTGGTTTCCAAGTCAATTTCATGCAAAGCATTATAATTAGAACAATTTGATTGTTACATCTTCCATTGTTGTGCTACAGGTTGTTGTCGGGAGTTTCCTTTCTGATGCTTTCAAAACTAAAGCAAAAACCGAGTCGCCACTTGGCTCTACCCCAGGAGGTTCATCTGGAGCTGGATCTGCTCCAGGATCTGCCCCTGGATCTGCCCCTGGAGGTCCACGCCCGCCACCGCCAAGACCTGAACCTAAAGCAAGTCCAGGTACATTTCCATGCATCAGAGGTTTGCATTTTTGTGGCTATGCATGTATTGGTTTCTGTTCATCGGTATGTTTTCCTGCAGAATATGATTTGCTAAAGTAGTACTGTGGTTGCTCTGTTCTGCTGGATTTATGATACTGGCTTTTAATTTTGTGCGAGGGGATTTGTTGTGCAGGTTCAGCACTTGGTCCTCATCAAACACCACCAGCCCCTTCTCCGACTGGTCAAGTGCAGAGGCCCCAGCCTATGAGCATTTTCCAACCGATGGCAAGTTGGCAACCGCCAAGTGGCTTAGGAGACAGTCGGAGGACTGATATCAATATCTCTTTGCCAGGTGGATGATGTTGAGTTTCAAGAGCACATGGATAGTTTTTTTTTGGCTGTTTCGGACTGAGGCCCAATCATTTCTACAAACTTTTTGGTCTTCCCTTTCTAAATAGAAATGGGTGTAGTTGCAGTGCCGAGGCTTCTATAGTGAACATACATGATCTGCTTTGCTTGTCTGGTTGACTGCAACAGTTCCTACCGCTGTCATCATTGCATAGCTGGTGGAAGACCAATATCTAGGAGCATTGCTTGGGGAAGGGGGAATCTTTAATCGTCACAACAGGCTCTCTGTGAATACAATCTTTGAGTTATTGGAAGACAGAAACAGGTGGGCAACATTTGTAGAGAGTTAGTACCCAAGGCAAGCTTTGTTATCCGGGCATCAGCTGCAAACGCATTTGTTATTTTGAAATTTTTAGCCCATAGGTGTAGCTTGGACATCTGTTTGAACATTCAATCTTGGACACACTTTTGACACTTATTTATGGTATCCCCATTGTACCCATCTAAAACAGGGTCTCTCTATATCTTTCAAGACTGTGTGATGCCGTGGCTGAGGGAATTGCACAGTTTCTGCTCTTCTGTGAAGTTGTTGTGTTCTGATCTAACATGTCAGTTGAAAGCCGATGTAGGTTTCTGCCGCCACCCAAAGACCCACTCCAGTTCTGCATGCAGCAGCAGCTTCGCTGTTTACTCTGTTCTCTTTTGTTGTGAATTGAATTATTGCAACATCTATCACTTCTTTATACCTTTACTTGATTTCATTAAATTGTATTAACAATAAAAATCCTGAAAATACTGTATGCAGTGCGACGTGCATGGACTGTTCGACTGGAACTTCACTGGTAATTCTCTTCATTTTTATGTATTTTAATCTGGACATCTCGTATACATGTTGTCTATCGTCAGAATCATCTCCTTCAGTTCTGGAGCACATTACTATGCGTGGCCCACCTAGGGATTCAAAAGGACAATTACCGGTACTACAGAAAAGTTATGTCCCAGTATCAATAATGCACTCCAATTTCCATTATAGTTGAAAAAAATTCTCACCTAATGTTTATTCTGCTCATGAGTGATTTTGTCAACCTCGATGATGATTTACTTTGTGGTAAACTTACTTGCATGTAGGGACATTTTTTATTGGGCCATGCAGCTTACAGGAGAAAAGAAAACCTTGCTTGCATGTGCATTCAAGCATGGCCCAATAAAAATGTCCCTACATGCAAGCAAGGTTTTCTTTTGCACAATAGCAATTATTCTCTAGCAGTAGAAAATATTTTCTACAAGTACTAGAATGTGATATTGGAGAAATTTTAATCTAGAAAGAAAAGTCAATCATACTCACCTATGTTAATTTCAAGTACTTAATTTTGATTTGTTGCACTCATCGGATAAATTAGAATAGTAATAGAACAACTTATTCTATAATTTTATGATGCTTTTAGCTTGAATTTTTTACAATGCTTGGAATTTGTGATAGTAAGAAATACAATTTCAACGGCAAAACTGTCCTCGCATGCATGCATAGTCTCTATTTGCTTGTTTACCAACAAATATCCAATGCTCAAACCACAAACACAAAAACCAACTCTCCCAAGTGGAAGATTTAACCCTTAAACGTATTTCAAAGCTCCATGGGCTTGATTGCCAAGGAATCTTACTTTTAGCAGGATCACTATTCAATTCCTTTTTACCAGATATGAATCATTGGATGCACAACCAGGTGAGGCATCCGATGGGCTTAGATGCAACAAAAAATTCTTCCATGCTTGTTCGAAACATTTAATCAAAAGTATTGAAAGATCATTTGATTCTTGCCCAAGTTCCCAATCGATTCCTCACGTGCTTGTTTCTTTGTTGTGATTGGTCATGCACCCATGCCCGACCTAAATATATAATCCATATTCTTTTAGAGGTTCTCGGGCTGTCCACTGACAACCTAAAATGTTAATTAAGGGTTAACAAATTTTCTCCATGTCGCTTATACATAAATTGCCAATTCAAACCAGTTGAAAAAAAAGAAAAAAACACCCCTGGAAAATTACATCTCCGCCCCTTCACAGGGTTCCTGTATGCAAGTCGGGTGCAGTCTGACAATTGGTACCCAACAAAACCCAATTTAAAAATAATAAAAAACCACCTAAAAACAATCTGACAATTAACACCCGACCAGAAAAAATCATCCAATAAAAGGCTGGAAAAGAAGGAAGTAGTTGGTTCAAAGGATGGTCCATTTCATAGTCCGGGAAGTTTTTTGAGCTTTACCGGTTACTTTCCTTTCATTCCAAGATTGAACCAGTTTTTCAAGTGTGGAGTCCGGTTATTTTATCTATTTAATATATAAAATAGAAATTTTTTAGCTTTTTCACCCGGTTTTTAGCCGCTCCTTCTAAATTCCAATCGGTTTTTTAGAAAATCAACCGGCTCATCTTACACTAGCTGCCGGTTCTCCCCGTTCATTGGTCCATTTTGTAACCAGTGATGGGTGGGTATTGACCATAGATTTTTAGAATGAAAATTACATTAGGAATTTAGGACCTCACTGATTTTTAACGATTTCCAAGCGGCATCTGATATTTCATGGGATTGTACATTTTTCGCACGTATTCCGCACGGATTTTGCACTAATTCCGTGTTGAATGCGCACAGCTTCTACATTCACTCTTTTGTTATCAACAAAATGCGAAATCCGTGCGAAATTGGCGAGAAATCTATGCAAAATCCGTGAAAAAAATGTACAAACCCATGAAATATCGGATGTCGCACGGGAATCGTTTAAAATCCATGGGATCCTAAATTCTTGATGTACACATGCCCAACTTTTACTCGTGGGTATTCAAGTCCAATAGAAATATATATATTCAACCCCTAAACATCCAATTTCTGAACGACTAATAGATTCAAACTCATCTTACGTTCTCATTGATGCTTGGATGAAAGTCGTTTAATTTTTTAGAGATGTTTCATCAAGTTGTTGTCTTGTTCAATGGTTGGATTTGGTGATACTAGAGTACATATATTTTTTAAATTACAAATGTAGAAGTATGTCAAGTTGTTGACCAAGCCAAAATTGCATTGAGTGCAATTCAAAAGTGGCCTTGAAGAAATAAAGATTTAATTAGCACAATTTTTTTGAGGAATCACTCGCGTTAAGAGGATCACATTTCAAATTAATTCCAACAGATTTTGCTCAAGAAATGTTAATGTTTTGTTTGTAATTAAATTTAGAAGGAAATTTTAATTTTAACTTTCAAAATTTATAATAAAATATTGGTGATAGTATTGGTGAATCGAACCGTATGGATGGAATCTAAAATTCAAAATCTAGAACTTTCATTTGTATATTAATTCCAAAATATTCTTCTGAATAGAACTTTATGATGAATTTTCTCAAATCGTCAATTTTAGAGACACCTTAGTACGTTTAGGGATTAAAGAATCATTTGACCCATTGCTAGTGTAAGAACACCTCCACCAACAACTATGAATCACACTTTGAAGATCATCCGAAAATTACAGATCATACCATGTAGTTCCCCCACTCAATTAGACTTTGAAAATAGTAAATAAGCCACTCACAAATCACCACGCATGGATTGTGCAATCAGGATGTGCAATAATAAAGAAGAGAAGATACACTGGCTTGAATTGTTTTGAGGGCCCTGAATCGGGTTATTCTATTCATTGTCCCTGTCCTCTCCCCTCCAAATAAATTGTTGACCAACCCATGCACATCCATTTTTCCACTCTAAATAAATTGTTGACAAGCCCATGCACATCCATTTTTCCAGAGCCAAAGAGCTATGCAAAGTGTAGTACATCTATTTTTCCTCTCCAAATAAATTGTTGACAAGCCCATGCACATCCATTTTTCCAAAGCCAAAGAATCATTTTTCTAGAGCCAAAGAGCTATGCAGAGTGCTGCAACATCCATTTTTCCAGAGCCAAAAGAGCTATGCCAAGTGCTGCACATCCATTTTTCCAGAGTCAAAGAGCTATGCAGAGTGCTGCTGGAGATGCTGTACTCCCATTTGCACTAGCACCGAAAGTACTCACTACACTCAGAAAAGATTGCCTCCATGAAATGACATGACAGACAAGGCAAGGGATGAAGAAGAAGAAGAGTGTCCCATTTACACTGCCACCGAAAGTACTCACTCACTCAGAAAAGATTGCCTCCACGCCATGACATGACATGACAGACAAGGCAAGTGTCCTCCTGTCCTTGAGCTGACAAAGCTAACTTAGCCAACTGAAGGAAGGGAAGGAAGGCAGGCGAATCAATGGCTGTACAAATGTAACTCTCCTTCTGCAACAGTAATGAGCAAGCCAAAGTATAATGGCGCACCCATGCGCACTGCACTACTAGAAGGTCAGGTCAGTCAGACAAACCATCCAGCAGGCTGTAGGCAGGCACCCCTCCTCACTGACCAAACGACGCCATCATCATTGCTGCTGCAGCAGAAGAGACTGAGGTTCAGGGTTTAGGGTTTAGGGTTTAGGGCTTGTTCTCGTTTTCCACAAAGGCATTGATCTTCTCCAACTGACGCAGACGCTCTTTGTAAGCTTTGTCATCCATCTGATCGTGCACCCAGCATGCAAAGATCTCGTCCAGTCCTCGCTTCTCCATGTAGTTGTGAAACTCGCTTCTTAACTCAGGACCGATTCTCCTGCGGGATGGACAGGCCTAGGGTTAACATGATCGTATAATTATACAAAGGTCTCCCTACCTATGGTTACGATGAAATCATACAGAGTAGGGTTACAGCGAGACCATACAGAATAATAGGGTTGCAATGAGATCATACAGATTAGGGTTAAGGGAGACCATACAGAATAATAGGGTTGCAATGAGATCATAAAGATTAGGGTCAACCCCTAAGCGTCTGAACGTGCCTTGGCGGCCAATAGAATACGTTGTATTTTGATTGTATTTGGAATGAATCCACACCTCTAATGGGTTTGAGGTCAAAAGAGAAGTTTAAATTTAAATCAATGCGGTTCTAACGAGCTACTGAGATCCCAATTTAGAGTTTCTTGTTCGTAGAAAATCCCAATTATATGACAGCATATATACTATCCCCATGGGACGTTTAGGGGTGAAGGGAGATCATACGAAGTGATCATGTAGAGGTCTCCCTGTAGATGTCTCTCTAGGGTCATACAGATTAGGGTTACAGAGATCTTTCTTGCAAAGGTTTAGAACGCCCAATACGGCCATCTGCATCACTGAACTTTGCAACGATGGCATTTTCTCATTTTACCTCAGTTTTCTGATTGCAATACGTGTCAGTTTGAAGCTCTTGTTCTATAATACAAGAGCGACAGTGTCGATCGCGTCATTTTCACACAAACAATCAGGTGATTTGCAGCAGGGGGTTCAATTTTCCTACAATACAGAACATACACAGTGGGCGCTTATTTAGGGGTTATATTGTCGATCATCCAGAAGATTGGGTGTTGTTTGGATTGACGTGGAAAGAGAAAGTGAGAGAGAGCGTACCAGAAGGCAGGGAAGAACTCGTTGTCGTGGAGTTTCGTGTTCTTATTCTTCCGGTAGACGATGTTATTAACCAGATACCCCCGGCGATCGCAGTCCACGTTGATCTGCAGTGCTTGCGGGCCCCCGCCTTTCGTGACCGTCATGGTGATGTTGACAATCACCTTCTGCTCTCGCCCTACTTCGTCTTCGAGTTCGTCTTCGAACAACTCATCGGGTTCGCCTCCTCGTGGATCGAAAGCCAGCGCGCATTTCACTTGGATGTCTTCCGTGCCTTTGTTGTAGCTCCGGGTCAGGAGCAAGTCCAAGTCGCCGCTCCTTCGCAGTTTGAAAGGCTTCGGAGGCGTCTCGTTGTAGTCCTGCAATTAATCGTCAAAACGCCATTAGCCCCTAAAACGCCCACCCAATATGGCCATCTTAGCATTTTCTCACTTTACCTCAGTTTTCTGATTGCAATTCATCATTTTAAAGCTCTTTTTCTATAGGGTACAAGATCAACAGTGTCGAACTGAAGTCATTTTCACACAAACAAACGGATGATTTGCAGCAGGGGGTCCAATTTTCCTACTCTACAGAAAAATACACTTAGGTTACCAACGTGTCGAACGCAAACCCTAAGAAACCCTAAACCCTAGGAAAGGAAAGGAAATGAGCGGAGGTTGCTGACCGACCTCGTACGCCTTCTTCATCTTTGCAATTTCGGCACTCAAATACGAGGACTTCTTTTCTGGGGCTGGCTTCACGGTCACCGATTTTGCACTTGTTGCGAAAAGCGATGACGACCCGGAGGCGGGCCGTAACAGGCGCGCCGCTCTCCGGAACGACATGGCGATGACAGAGTAGATCTTTTCAGTGCAAAGCAAAGATTATTAACCCCTAAGCGTCTAAAACGCCCGATATGGCCATCTGCAACACTCAACTTTGCAACTGTGGCATTTTCTCATTTTACCTCAGTTTTCTGATTGCAATACAAATCATTTTGAAGCTCTTGTTCTAAAGTACAATACAAATCATTTTGAAGCTCTTGTTCTAAAGTACAAGATCGACAGTGTGATTGTGTCAAACTGAAGTCATTTTCACACAAACAGATGATTTGCAGCAAGGGGTCCAATTTTTCCACACTACAGAAAATACACAGTGGATGCTTAAGGGATGCTTAGGGGTTAAACAGACCATTTGCAAATGTGAAAACTGACAATAAGAAAGTCGTCCACCAGGTTGCATATATACATATAACAAGCCTTTGTAAGCAGCACGTCTTTGTCTCCATCTGGTATCTTGTATCTAGAAACTTTTGTAGCAAAATGGTTTTAAATTGTCGCTGAGTGGTTTCAAACAATTTAGAGCTCCAGTTGCGCAGTGGTTGAAAATCAAGAAGAGCATGCTTTATTGAGCTTCAGACAGCAAGCTAGGTCTGTGACATGATAGAAGAATTTACAAGGGTGAGTACCTTCAGTATCTGGTCTCGTTTGAACATGTGAATATTATGGGGTTTGGAATAGATTCCATCTTGAGCCTAAACTTGGGAGGGCAAAGTTCTAGCTTCCACTACATGCTTGGCTGCAACTAACCTGCAGGATCGAGCACTACGCTGTAATTGAAGACATACTTTGCAAGGTCAGGTACGAATTGCTATACACACTGTACGAGTTGATCATTGGCGTACTTGGGTAGATTGAGTTTTGAGCAGCCAAATTCCGAAATTGCTCCAAAAGATGGGCTATCTGGGGAGGCAAGAATGAGATGTGGGGCTTCATCTTCCACCAATGACGACTGAGGATGTAAATTTTTTCTGAGGATCAGAGCCTCTGTAACAACAGACTCTATGTCAGTAATTATATGCATAGAAATTCATTTTGTGCCGTGATAAATCCCAAAGTATCAGGAGCTTGCAAGTTTGACATTCTTGAAATCAAGGAACGGGAATGGCAGATCCGTAGCCTTACCCCTAAACAGAACTCCAGCTGCTTGTTCTTGAATTCGTTTGCACGCGTGACAACCCCACGTGGCACAGATTGAACGAGTTGTTCTTTCAGACAGTCACTACCCATCTGAATAATCTGAGGAAGGAAAATTTTGAAAGCTAGATGTCTCCTTTACCTCAAATGCATCGACACTATGTTCATCCTCATCATCGTCGTCATCATATGCTGGAACTTCTGTAAGCTTCTCTTCACTCTCGCTTGACAAGCTGAAAGATTCAAGAGATTCCAAAAATGTAGCTGCACATGGTACAATTCCAACCATTCTCATGCGCTCCATTAACCTCTTCATGTCGCTTGCTCGATTCTCCTTGGAATAGGCCCTGCAAATCCAGTTTCAAACATGAAGCACGTTTCGAATCTGCAGATCAAAATTCGAGAAAAAATTATTCCATTACGACTAATGATAGGCACCAAGTACATAAGGATAGTTCTCTTAAGATAGATTTCCTGTTCAGCTTGAACATCTTCCAGCTGTGCGAAACTTTGCAGAGCAATAATGACAGCAAAACCCTAAATTCCGTGTTCTGCAATATTTACTTCCCAATCAATTTCTCAGCACAGAAGATATTGACATCCTGGCCAACCATGTTTCCTCGGGCGTAGCATACTGGAACCATCAAAATCTTACAGTTGTGGTATGCATCCTACAAACGAAACCGTCGTACATGATATGCTCCACAAGATAGTTCCTTGACTACTGTTAGTCTGAGTGCTAATTTGCACAGAAAAAGGGAGAGATGGTGTTCACCTTAGAAGGATTAGGTAGGATGATGTCCGTGGCCGTATCTGCCACTCCAGGGCATCGCTTAAGAGCTCCTCTGCTTCATTAAAGGAGTTGTGCTTACAGTATGCGCCAATCATGGCGTTCAATGTGGACTTCTGAGGCTGTATGCCAGCCTGCAGCATTTGATAAAAGCACTCACTCATTTTTGCGAACGCACCAACGTGACCATATCCGGCCATAAGAATCTCATAACTCATGAGGTTAAGCTTGAAATTTGCAGCTTCCATCCTGCTACGGGACCATTCCATCTTTTCCACCTCTCCTGCCTGTGCATAACTACTCATTAGGATGTTATAAGTTTTCCAGTCAGGTCTGTGTCGAGACTTGGCACTTGTCATACTCTTCAGCACCTGACACACAAAATATCACAAGCTCAAAAATAAGCAACTGAAACTTCAAGCTACTCTTTCAACATATTTCCAGAAGAGATGGTATCCAACAAGGTGGTTGGGTTTCATAAGGACACAGAAAACATAGAGTATTCCAGTACATTAAAAGAGAAGGTTTTTGCAGGGAAAAAGATTGATCCACTCCGATAGTACACGCACTTGTTCCATCTTAACAAATTCCCTCCTGCGGCCATACGAATCAATGAGAGTGTTTGAGGTCACAGTGTCTGGCTTTATGTGTTTCCGCAATCTCATGACAAACAATGTCTTCTCCATTTGTACAAAGTCTCCAGCCTTGCCATAAGCACCAATGACCCCATTGTATGATACCAGATCAGGATATATCTTGGTTGCTTCCATCTCCTGGAAGAATCTCTCCACTTGGGCAACGTCACATGCTTGTGCACTCGCCCTCAGAAGAATATTGTACGTCACCAAATTAGGCTGGCATCTGCCAACAAAAAGATACTGTGACTAACAAATTCAGATACACATGGAGCTAGTTGATCCAGCAAGCCAATTGACTCATACATAAATTTATCAATCGAGGAGACGAGGCATTTGATCAAAAGATGAGGCACATCACACGACATGATTGTGTACACTACCGAGGAAAAGAAAAACTGTGACCAGTAGAAAAGTAGGTAGAGGATACTAAAACCGTTGGGCATCCGATCCCGTCTTCTAAACTGACACCAGTTACCAATAGCAACTCATCTATTCATAGACTCGGTTGGCAAGTGGTGTAAGCATGACTTGGCTAAATATCTTTGAATGGAAATGGGGTTGTCTACTGTGACTTATAGTGATCTAAACATCCCAATTTGAAATTACATAAGAAATTTGTTCATAATGACAAAAAAAAACTGATACGTATTGGTTAAAATGCTTTAAGTGATGCAAAGAGTACCTCCACCTTACACATACCTTGCCCTTTGCTTCATGTCTTCCAGAAGTTGCAGAGCTTTCTGAAATCCTCGTCCCTTATCCCTGCTGTGAAGGTGAGCAGTGATGAGTGCATTGTACAAAGAAGTGTCAGGTCGATGGCCATTCCGTTTCGATTCACTGAAGAACCAGACAGCCATCCGTAGCTGCTTTGCCTTCCCCATGATGACGATGAGCTTCGGATAGAATCCGCCATCTGGCTTGTACCACTTCTGCCTTTGCATCCATCTAAACACCTGAAATATATTCAAGCACATCGAGTATTGCCTACATCATGATTATAAACATCTGGCTCATTCTGTACGATGAGTCTCACACGTCTCCCAAACCCGAATTGTATGAGTGGTAACCAATAAGAGGACATCTCAAATGTGGCTTGCCACATAAAAACACTAGTTATCGCATCGTTTCGTGTGTATGGAGGTCGTGCCATATGTGCACATGTTATGTGCATTCTACGTACTAAATCAGTGCAAAAACAATAACTATCAATAACATACCATTTTTTAACGTTATTGTGCATTTTAGATATCATATTCGTACAATTAAAGTACATAAACCATACGTTTTCAGTAAACATTGTAACGACATTGGTTTTTTGCGTCAAACTTGTGGTAATACATGCAAATATAACACAAACCTATGAAATAATATAAATCGTGTTGTATTTGCACAAACCTAGGAACCTTGCTAATTAGAGTCGGACCCTTCTATGCTTGAGACGAGAAGCTCAGCTATCTGTAAGAGAAAGAATAATCGCTGGTACCTCAAGAGTAAGAGTCCATGAGTTTTGTTTCCCAAGGCCTTCCAGAAGCGCAAACCAATCAGAGGACTTCAGAAACGGCGCCTGACTCTCCAGAACCTGTAGAAACCACGAACTCAGCGTGTAGAATCCAACTTGACCAAAAAAACAAATCCCTTTCAACTGATTATCGATTGTTTCAGTATTGACCCTAAGCGTCTAAAACACCCAATATGGCCATCTGCATCACTTAACTTTGCAACGGTGGCATTTCCTCATTTTACCTGCCTCGGTTTTCTCGGTTTTCTGATTGCAATACGTAATTTTAACCCTTGAAGGTTTTAGGGCATAGTAGATACGTAGCCGTATATTTAATATTTGTTGTAAGTAGAAAGTTCCAAATTGAGATCCCAATATCTTTTGAGACCATGTAGACATGAATTTTTAACTTCACTTTTGATATGAAACTCATAGGAGGTGTAGATCCATTCCAAATACACATACAATGAAATATGGCCGTATAAGACTGGCCAGAATGGCCAATCTGACCTTTTAAAGGTTAAAGCTCTTTTTCTACACTATAAGATCGACAGTGTCGATCGTGTCAAACTGAATTCATTTTCACACGAACAAATGATTTGCAGCAGGGGGTCCAATTTTCCTACACTACAGTAGACGCTTCAACCAATTGAAGCAGCAATTGGTAATACAAACCGAGGGACTTTTGTGATGGCATGACGAAAACGACGGAACTGTGTAAAGAGAGAGGCGATCACCTGGACGACAGAGGAGTGCCCGGCATTCAGGGTTTTGAGGATGGAAGGGATGGAAGGACGGAAAGCAGGCGTGGCATTGCGGGACGGACGCCTGGCAGCACGGATAGCGACGAAGCGGTTTCCGGAAGGACGAGCGATGGAGAGTCCGCTGAAGGATGGAAGCGTCCGTGTGGGAACGAAAACGACGGACGCCATCGCTCGGCAAACGAAACTCTCAGCCATTGCTCCTCTGGCAGCTCACAAGAATGACAACACTACTCCAAAATAAGTTCGAACACCAAATTTTCAATGGCCTACTTAAAAAATCCAATTCTACACTCAATTGCAGAGATCTAGAGAACTTCAGGTTTTTGGATTCATTTTGTCGTCTAAACAGAAATGAAATCAAAGTGATGATAATGACCTCCATGACGCTTAAGAAAAACACGGAATCCAAAAAGAGCTGAAAAAACAGGGGATGGAAACATCAAATTTTCCATGGCCTCCTTTGAATCAATGAAAAAAATCCAATTCTACACTCAATCGAAGATATCTATAGAACTTCAGGTATTCGGCTTCATTTCGACATCTAAAAAGAAAGTTTGAAATAAATTGAAATCAAAGAGATGATGATGACCAAAACATGGAATCAAAGAAGAGCAGAAAAAACAGGGGATGGACATCAAATCAAAGAAGCCTGTCTCCGATTTAAACAGGCAGTAAGGATTCAATGAAGCACACGAGATGACAACAGCGTATAATTGTGTTGTCATTCACGAAACCCTAAAAAAACAGAAAACAATGCACTTCCATACCTCAAACGATGCTCGTGAATCCGGCTCTCGCAGTCTCGTAATTGCCATCACGCATTTGTCATTTGAATAATTGATGCTAAATAATATGCGCTCGCTCGATGACGAAGCAGCAAGCATGACCTAATTAAGCCATAGCCGCGATGATCGTCACTCTCGCAATTTTCTACAGTGCAGCACATGCCCAGCAGTGACGCTGGTATCCCTATTTTCCAACCCAGACCTAAATATTGCCAAAGAAGAGGAGTTTGGCTGGTATTCACAAGCAATATACCAGTTTTGGCTGACAAAAAAACCTTCCCAAGTCAAATCGGGACCTTGATTTGAAGACAATAAATTTCGCGATTCGCAATAAATTTGAAGACACCAGTCATTGGTGGAAATGCTCTCATTCCTCAATAACTTAGTGTGTGAATCAGATAGATAGATAGATAGATAGAAACGCCGGTTCTTTTTCGAAGCCAACGTGAATGAAGTGTCCGTTCGTAATGTCATTGATACAGTGCCCACCGGACAGAGGGCCATTGGAACAAAACTACTCTTCCCTCCCGGGAATGGAGTGTGTGAATCAAAATGATAGTGTCAGTGTGAAATGTGCAACTACGAGCAATGGTGTTGTTGAGCGTGCAACTACAATAATTAATAATGTGACGAATGTGCAACTACAATCAATGAGGGTGTGTGGAATGTGCACTTACAATCAATGAGGGTGTGTCAAGTGTGCAACTACAATCAATGATGGTGTGTAAGTATACATCTTGGATTGGTTGCTAGAGATTCTTATATGACATATAGGAAATCAATTATTTTGATAGATTGACGTGTATCATGTGCAACAATAAATAAATGCATCGGGGCTATAGCAAGTTGCTACAAGATATAGTTTTTTTTTTAATTTGCTTTTGGTCATTTAAAAAAATCAAGATGGACAATTTTGCAATTATTTTGGTACACTTTCAAGATTCACATGCTAAGGCAACTCATATTTAAATGATTACCATGAAGTTTCAATAACTAAATATCAAAATGAATAAACTTAACCCTTTAAGGTCCCGATTCAACATTGTTTTCAAAAATTCGTTATAAATTGTTTGATAAATAATTAAAATGAAGTTGATGTACAAAGCAGAGTTATAAATGTCAATGTGAAGATAACATCTATATGGTTGGATTCATCATATTTCTTATTAATATTTTTAAATTAATTTTGCAAGGTTTTCTTTTGAAATTCAATTAAAAATCCAAAATTAACATTAAAAAACTTAAAAATATTGTAATGAAATTGGAATAACATGCACTACAAGATGGTATGGTTTTCACTATTTGATTCTTCTTATTATGGAAAATCATGTTTAAGGTCTTACTTTTTGAACTAAGAATGAAACTTGACATAAATCGCTTTTGCTATTTTTCAAAAACTCTCAATATCTTATCTTGAAGATCCAACCATACAAATAGTAATCAACTAGCACAAGAATTTATTATTAAAAAAATGGATGAAAAACATCCCCGTGCGTGGTGAAGGGACGCGTCTAGAATCATCCATCGTCCAGATTCTGGACGCGGGCGCGTCTAAGGGTTAAAGAACTTAAAGCATTAAATACAAAGTTTGATAGTTCTTTGAGACTAAATAAACCGATTGAATAAAAAATTGGTACTTTACTATTCATATTGCCAAACCTATCAACATTTCCATTAACCCCTAAGGGACCAAGTGTCCTAACTAGGTCATTTAGAGAACCGGGTGGTTCCGATGAACACATTTTTAATCGAATTTTGAAGAAAATTTAATAGTGGATCCTCCAATGTGTCGCGAAAATGGGGATTTTTTATTTTTTTTGAATTCCGTCACTGTATATGGAAGTTACGAGGAGAAATGTGTATTTTTCGGGAGAAAGGGCAGTGGGACAGTAAAGAAATAGTTGAATTTTAGGAGGGGCAACAAGATGGGCAGCTTGTGGAAAATGGGGTGGACTGTGAGGAGCAGAAGACCACTCCATTTTCCAAACTAATTGAAAAAATAGTAATTTTATTAATTTTAAATTAATTATTATAAATAAAAATTATTATTTTGAACTGAAACTTTTTTTAATTAAAAATTATTATTATTAACTAAAAGTTCAATTTTCTAATTAAAATATATTATTTAAAATTTTAAAATTTTAAAAAAATCTTTTAAAAAAATCGTCCAATGAGGGACTGTCACGTAGCAGACACCTTGAGAGTTAGTGGGGTTATGAACATTGGAAAGGGTTGGCACTTCATTTCCCGTCTTGCTCCCTTTATTTCCCCCCTAACCTCCAAAATTCTTAGAAAATGTGCTACATGTCTTCTAAAACTTAGAGATTTATTATTTTTCAATTTGTTTTTTTTTACCATTCTATAAAGGGTGGAATGTACTTATGTTTCACCGCTCAAATTAGTATTTTAACAAAAAAAAGTAAAAATATTGTAATTCCAAAAACAAAGAGTCTTTTTTGAACTTTTAAACCCCCAACAAGTGAGGGTGTTCTTCAACATCCTAAACATCTTGAAACGCAACGAAAATTGGTACACAACTAAGTAACATCGAATAGAATGTGAAAGTGAAGTGCGACGGGTTTTAGTAGTGAGTTATTTTTGATGTAGCCATGGTCAAACACATCTAAAATTTTCGGGCATGTGTTTTTTTGGGGTGTTTTTTCCATCAAACTCAATTATCTTGCAATCCGTGAGGTCAAAATCAATGAAATTTGTTGTGTATGTTTTTCAAGTAGTTTAGAACAAGATCTTATGGCTAGAAGGTAAAAAATAACATTTTTTTTGGATTTTTTGCATGGGGGAGTCAAAATGACAGCATTGGAGTGTTTTTAAAAGAAAAATACTCTAGTCCTTTAGGAGTTAAAGACATAGAATTAATGAATTGTGAATATTATATAATAAACATTGGAATAAATGCGGAATGCAAACTACCGTACGTGGAAGGCAAGGTCGGCACTTTCATGTCGAATAATTAATAAAAGTTGAAACAGTGGAGGTCAACACTTTCAAAAGTGATTATTAAGAAATCGGATATTAATAGCCAACATTCATTTTTTTCCGGCCGCTAAACGTTTTATTTTATTTTTTGTCTACGATTTTTGCTGAGGGTTATGTTTTCATCCAATTTTGAGTATTATTTTTTTCAACTTTTTGTTGACTTTATTTTTGTTGATTTTGACAAAATACTTAATAAATATATTTATTTTTTTGGCATTTTTTTGGGGAATTATTTTCTTTGCCGACCCTACCTTCCACGTACGATACTAATAATTTAGAATTATTTGAAAATGCTAGAATTAAAATTTAAAAATAAATTTAAATGCACATTAATTTTTCCAATGAATTCATTTTATAGATCAAAGGTTATATTCTTTAATGTCACATCTTCTATTATATATGCTTCAAGCAGTTTAGTTAGTTTAAAAAAATAATGTTGATATCTCACAAATAGGATGGTCAATTGTCAAATTAATTGTTGCCTGTTCTTACACTAGTCTAGTACAACTCTTTATAGTTTGATATGGAAAAAAAACCAAACGAAAAAACTTAGAACAACAATTTTGACGTGTTTATTTTTAACAAAGACACCTCCAATATTTTAGGTTTTAACTTTTAAAGGATCAAGGATTCATGTATTTAAAATGAAAAATTTAAACAATCATATTGTGAAAAATATAAATCAAATGGGACCAAGTTTGGTATTACTAAAATCACTAAAGAACATTGCATACATTGAATAAAAAATAAATAAATTTGAAAAAAGGAAGTATACATAAGACCTACTAAAAATTGCAAAAAATACCACATAAGGCCCTCTGAAGACCTTATGGTCCTTTAGAGATTGACCCCCAAGTAATCAAAGATCATTTTAAAGTCACTACCCTTCTCTACAAACTGTATGAGATAAAATCTACTTTTATAAAATATATTCAAATAAGAAACCAAATCTACTTTCCAACCCAATGTGAATCATGTCAATCCAAGCTAAACTCCACCGAGGATAATTTTTCAAAGACAAACACCTCAACATTGTCCTAGTGTTATAATACTTACTATTTTGAGATTTCAGTAATGATGTTCTCTTGTTTGAATTTTTTCCATTGACCATTTTAGAGTAGAATGTTTAGTTTTAACTAATCATAACAATTTTCAAATTCTAAAAATAAAATATGTAATTTTAGTGAATATTCAACAATAAATGCTTTTGAATTCATCAAATGAGAATGTAATGTTTTTTTGGAAAGTTTGACCATATAGATAATTATCAAACATCATGATTCTCATTTTCTCTTTTCAACCAAACTTCATCAAAGTTGCAGAAGTAACATTTTATAGCACCTCTAGATTTTGCTCTTATCTCCTTTGTCATATAGTCAGAGGTTAACAACAATCACTTCAATAATTTCTTGATGATTGACACTTGTAAATAAGGAAAGCAATATGTTGTTGAACACCATTTTCAAGCATATTAATCCCTAAATTTCTATTTTTATTTTTCTTACAATCTGTTTAAAAAAAGTTGTCAGACGGCGTTGGTCGGCGTGCTACTCCAACGCCCACCTTAAATCACTACAATAGAGTTAACCGAAAACAGAACACGCATTCTGACCCCCAAAAATCCAAGAAGTGAGAGTGTATGTTGTCTTGTAGTGTAGCCGAAATCAAAGCAAAAGGGCAAGAAGATACCCTCTCTCCTTAATTTTAGACACGAGCTCCGTGTTGTGAGAGCCAACTAATCAATGCAGTCACCTAATTATATCTCAAGTGGATGTGGGCCATGGCCTCTAAGCCTTGGCTCTCTTTGAACTCACCTTCATCTCAGTTTTGCCTCCTTTGTGACGGCAAAACTAGTTCACACTCCTTTCTATTTTGAATTCTTTGGAAACCATGCTAGTTTGCGTGGCTGCCTTAGATATGGGTCAAACTCACCTCACCTAACATGTATTTTCTCTTCTTTTCGGTTAACTCTAATATCTTCTTCTTTTTTAACATGTGTTCAAAGTTTTAAGATCTTGTTGACCTTCCCCTCCCGGTTGCCATTACCTCCATCTTCCTGTAAAACAAGCTAGCTACTGATTTTACATGGATGATGATCTCGGAGATTTTGCGTGCACATTCTCCTCAAGGGCAAGGCAAAGCCAGTGAAGGCTATATATGTGATGAGTGCACTCATAGAACAACTTTCAAATGTTATATTGGCGGCTCGCTGCATTCATTGCATTCCTAAGAAGTGTTGACCTAGTTCCTTTTCTACAATGCTACTATAAGTTAGAGGCATCAATCCGCAACTATGAAGAACAGTGTCTTTACTATACACGGTCTACAATGAAAGATTTTTCCTGTACAAAAGATTGTACAGAAGGAACCATGCTCTACAAGGAGATAAGTACAAGATTCCCATATGGGAAACGCAAACAAATTTCTCACAATTGTAACTTTCCCAGATCAAAAATACACTAAAATCATCCCAAGAAAGTTACAATTGTGGGAATTTTGTCCCACTTCCCATTTGAAATCCCATGTGGAAATGTCTTTTTTCTCCATGTGCACTTAGACAGTTCAAAATCCTATCCCTCCAGTTTATAGAAATAGCAATCAAAAGACATGGTTATCAAGACTCTATGCATGCAGCGACTGAGCAATTAATCGACGGACGGCACGTATACATGTATGCATGCATTTACGTAAAACGTACTTCGTCGAGATCATTGTTACGGAAGATGCAATTGAGTCAATTGCAAGTACTTTCAGATGATTCAAGTACATGGAATTGAAGGCCCGCATGATCGAGCAATTAATACGGTTGCTAGCAGCTTTGATTTTTTTTCTCCTCCAGTACCGTACGTGATTTGTGAATATGCGACCCACAGTCAGCCGGTTGAAAACAATCTGTAAGTTCTTGTTACGGTTGCTGCTAGCTCTACAGTACTACAGTCAGAACTCTTGTTTATGAGTTCAGAAAGTTGACATGTGGAATGTGTACACAATAGCAAATAGCAGAATTTTATTCTCTGCACATATTCAATTGAATGTGATATTATTGGGGGAATGTGATAAGAGTGTAGTAGCTAATAGAACTTGTTCGAAGCCACAGTTTTCTTCTTTTGGAGGCTGAGCTGATTGAACATATATTAGAGTTACTAGAGAAATTTGTAATGTCCTGAAATCTCAAGCTTCCGGTACTGCGTCAGTAAAGACTCTGGCTCATGGGACATTAAAAGTAGGAGTGTCGGGCTCCAAAAATAAAAACCGGATGAGTTATATTTTCGGTATGTAAAGTAGGGTGATTGAGTTTGCTCCTGTGTCGAGGCGCGCCACCGAGAATGCCGCTAGGGCCCGCCTATTAGTGCACCACAAGCTTGAACAATAGTGACTGCCAAGGTTTGAACCGCGGACATTGTGGCCACCAAGAGCCTTGTGATTCCTATTCCAAGGCCGGCACACCATTCTTGGGATTGTGTTAGAGATTATTCGGATAACTAAATTATCCAGGATACAGGATGCATCTCTGGATCACTGATCCAAAGAGTTTGCGAATTTCTCTACTAATCATCCTCCAACTGAAGATAATTCTACGTACGTGATTAGCCTTCGCGTATTTTCGCCCATTCTTGCGGGTTTTAGCTGCTGCGTGTGTTTACTATATATTATTATGTAAACCAAAAAATAACATGGATTTTGTCTCCGCTTTGACGAGGATTCAAACATAGTAATAGAGTTAATCGAAAACATAACAAGTGTTCTGACCCGCGAAATTTCAGGAAGTCTGACTGCATGCCCTCTTTTAGTGTAACCGAAATCAAAGCAAATAGGGAAGAAGATACCCTCTATCTTCAATTTTAGACACGAGCTCCAAGTTGTGAGAGCCAACTAATCAATGTAGTCACCTAATTATATCTCAAGTGGATGTGGGCCATGGCCTCCAAGCCTTGGCTCTCTTTGAACTCACCTTCATCTCAGTTTTGCCTCCTTTGTGACGGCAAAACTAGTTCACACTCCTTATCGCTATATTCGTTTAGTTGGAACTATTCCATTATATTGGGTTTTTTTTAAAATCTACAACTTGCATAGATTTAGTGGCAAGTATCTATGCTAGTTGTAGATTTCAAAAAGTCCCAATATGGTGGAATAGTCCCAACTAAACGAATATAGCGATCCTTTCTATTTTGAATTCTTTGGAAACCATGCCAGTTTTCTTAGTTGACTTAGATCGATACGGGTCAAAACTCACCTCACCTAACATGTATTTTCTCTTCTTTTTGGTTAACTCTAATATATTGTATGAATAAGTTCTAAATCCTCTTCGAAATATACGAAGCTCAAAATGTATGAAGTTTTGCATATAAATTTTTCAAGAACCGGTTACAAGTGGAGTTTCTGACTCTGTACATTTACTCAGGTTTGGCCTGCCCAAGGACGGGAACGGGGAAACTAAGTTAACTTAGGGTTGGATAACCTACTCGATAACCTATTACCACCACCTCCCCCAATTATGACAGGTACAACTTTCTTGGAGCCACCACAATTGAGACCCAAAACCACCAATTTCACTATTCAAGTAGACCAATGGTATGCCAAGAATTGCGAAGAAATAGCTGGTGGTTTTGGGTTAGCTCATGAGCAGATCTAGGAACAACAAAGTGTGAACTTAGGAAATTGGTATGTGATGTATGGGTAAAAGGTTACTTTCCACTTTGGAATTTTGTATAAAATTGACAAATGCAAATTAGATGTTGCAAATTTTTGCAATCCTCATCAAAACCTATTTTGAATGCAGTCATTTTTTTTTGGGAATTTAGCACTGCCAAAAATAGGCCAGGTTGCTTAAGTTGGTGGTAATAGGTTATCCAACCTTAGTGAGAGTCTGAGAGAGGAACTCTGGCCCGGAGAGCCAGCCAGCGTGATTAAAGGGTCTGTTGGGGGAAGTACATGCTGCGCGCCAACTGGCCTTCCAGGAGCAAGGGAAACTACCCTTGAGCTGCATTTCAGAGAACTAAGGGCATCCTCAATCTTCACGGAAAAGTGGCCCGCCAACGGCACTTTCCCGGGACAGCGTTGGCGACGTTCCCCAATCCTGCAGTAAATGGCACCGGTAAGTCTGCGGCCCCTCCAAAAGAACCTCATCGGCTGGTAATTTCTTCATCTTTCCCGGAGCTGGAAAACGGCCGGTACAGTAGGTCAACTACGCCAATCGAGGAGTGCAGAGCCTCATCCACGTGAATCAAGGAGCCTCAAGAGCGCAGGAGCCTCATCACGTGAATCGAGGAGCGCATGAGCGTTGGATGGAGCGCAGTTCCAGGCCCGTGTGCCAGCCAGGTTACTGTTCATCATCATTTAGATTACTGTTCATCATCATTTATTGCTCTTGCTTAATACCACCTGCCTCCATAGCTACTGATGTGATGTGGAATATCCCACATCGTTTCATTGAGGATGAAATGATGTGAGATATTCCACATCATTCTGTTTGAGGATGGCAGCAGTCACAGAGGCTACTCAATGTTATGGTAACGTAGAGGGCGTGTAACTATGCCAAACCCTGAAACGTATGTGAATTGTATTTTGAGTGATTTGGAAATGTGGGGATCAGTGGCAGCGCGACTAACTCCAGATCAGAAGGTTGCATGTTCGATTCACTTCGGGTTCAATAGAGAAATTCATAAAGTTCTGAAATCTCAGGCTTCCGGTACTGCGTCAGTAAAGATTCTGGCTCATGGGACATTAAAAGTAGGAGTGTCGGGCTCCAAAAATAAAAACCGGATGAGTTATATTTCCGGTAAGTAAAGTAGGGTGACTGAGTTTGCTCCCATGTCGAGGCACGCCACCGAGAATGCCGCCGAGGCCCGCCTATTAGTGCACCACAAGCTTCAGCAATAGTGACCGCCAAGGTTAGAACCATGGACCTCGTGGCCTCCAAGAGCCTAGTGATTCCTATTCTAAGGCCGGCACACCACTCTTGGGCTGTGTTAGAGACTATTCGGATAACTAAATTATCCGGGATACAGGATGCATCTCTGTATCACTGATCCAGAGAGTTTGCGAATTTCTCTAATACCCCGAACTCTGCCCGATTGCCGAAGGCTGCCGCCGTAGTCCTTTCCTTCTGCCACTTTGAAAATCTGCACCAATTCCGAAATTCTAAAATTGGCCTGGCATCTGTTTCCGAAACCCTTTGGATCCTCTAAAACTCTACTGCTCGGCGATAGCGACTTGCTAACTTGTTCAAGCCGCGGTCCTAGCTACCTTTTGTATCGGCGCTGGCTGAACATATATATATATATCTACGGAGTTTTGAAAAGTCGAGTTTCAGAGTCGGTTCCGTGGGCGTGGGCGTGGCTCTAGCATTGTGGACACCTGTACCTTTACGTTTTGCCGATCTCAGATCGAAAACGATAAGTGCCCTCCTAATTAATTAATTAGCGTGTGCCCACTGGGAGGATCGTGACATTTAGACTCCCAAGCAATAGATCAGTGGTTGAACATATTTCCTCATTAGCCCACTTTTACTTTCTCATTAGCGGATTAGCCCCTCTAAGCACACGGCTTTTAGACGACTGGCAGCTGCGTACGTGAGGAATCAGTCCGACGCTGGATTTTAGTGGGTCCTAGTACGTGTTTGTTTCGATTCAGTAGTTGGGGTAGATTCAATTCGTCAACGAACTGTCAGTTGTTTTGTGTGCAGATCGATCTACGGTATGATAGATCAACACGGCTGGGTGGAGGGTTTCGATCAGTAACCCTAGTGCATGCTTTCTTTTGATTCGGGTAGATTCAAAAGTAACGGTAATTCAACGAACTGCGTTTCTGTCCGTGTGCAGATCTCAACACGGAGTTCGCCGGATCGGAGCAGGTGGGGCTGCATGTCCGAAGAAAGTATTTCGAAATGCGGTAGAACGACATCCCAATGTACGTCGCTCCGATTGTCGTTGCTCTCCCCCGGCCCCTCAATTGTAGTACCGGGAGCTAGAGTGATCGATGTCTGCTCCGATACGTGAGGGCTGATCGATCGATCTGCTCCAGTTCTACGTACCTTCCAGTTGACGTGGTATTTCCATTCTCGTCCTCACTCCAGGTCCTACCCTCCGATCCCTTGCTCGATCGATCACATCTTTCATTAATTCAACTGTAAGATCGATCAGCAGTACGTGTTGATTGACCGTGTTATCGATCAGCAGTGTACGTCGATGGGTGCATTTCATTTTCACTTGTGTCTTTTCATTTTCAGATGCTTAACTTGCTCTGGTTCGATCTAGAACGGCGCGATCGAGATCTTGTTGAATCATCGTACATGCAAGGTCCCTAATTTTTATTCATGAATGACGACAGGCAGGGCTTCTATCTTTAAGTACTCACTTCTTCGCTCCAACAATTTGGTTTCAGCTCCTAGTTTTCACAAATGTTACGTCATGTTTTTTGCAGTAGTACATTGGTGGAGCCTGTGGCTAAGTTCATTGATTTCTTTTTCTTCCTATCAATAGGCTTGGAGTCAGATGTCGACACTGACATCAAAGTCTATTGATTACATTCAGTGATGTTTTGTTTTTGCAATTAGTCAGGAGACAGTTTATCATTTTTCTACTTTTAACTCCATATTCGTTTAATTGGGACTTTCCACCATATTGAGACTTTTCAAAATCTACAATTTGTATAGGTTTAGTGAACAATGTTCTACTGAATCTATGTTCGTTGTAGATTTCAAAGAATCCTAATATGATGGAAAGTCCCAATTAAACGAATATGACCAAATTTCTGTGGCTTGAAGAGCAATCCAAACTCCTTGGATGCTCTTTTCATATTAATATATATCAAGAGATAATACTCATGTGCTACCTAGGCAATACCAGTGTGATATATCTAGGTTTAAAGAGGCTACACATGTGTACTCCATGTAGGAAGTCTGACAATTATTCATTTTTCAAAAATCCTTTGTATCAATTACCCAGTCCAAATTTTATGTAGCAATTTGGCTAAAACTAGGGCCCAACAAACAATCACTGGTTACATCATTGCTCCTTCTTTAAACGAATCTTAACCAGTATTTTCTCCATAAGATTCTCCCAAAAAGTAGTGATAAAAGCACTGATCGGTTGCAGAAGGAAATTGGCCTCATCGTCACGGTTATCGTCACTCCAGAAGTTATTTCGTGCAGACTTGATTACCAGCGCTCCCATCGAGGCACAGCTGACACTGCCAAAGATGCCTTTCCATCAACACTGAGGGGCGGTTTAAACCAGTACACCACACAGAGAAAAAATATTAAAATGTTAAAATATTAAGTTTATATTAAGAATGATGTGGACAGCACTTTTTTCCTACATGGCAACAAAAGTGCATAGATTTTGAGTCTCTTGGATTTTGCGTCAGGTCAACCTGACGCAAAATCCGTACAATTGGTAATCAAATTTGAAAATGTTTTAATCCAAATAAGGCATATAATATACTGTTAGAACACTCTCATTGAGAGCTTTCTAACGGTATGTCATGCTCCCTTTGTTCAGAAATAACTGTCCTATTTAACCCTTGAAGGTCGACAGAGCCCTTTCCGACCAGTAGTATACACCAATATTCCATTGTATTTAGCATGATTCTTCACCTCCTATAGGTTTAAGATCAAAAGTGAAGTTGAAATCCACGTCAACATGATTTTAATGAGCTATTGGGGTCTCAATTTAAAACTTTCTGTTTACAACAAATGTCAAATATACGCCAATGTATCTACCATCCCCATCAGCCCTTTAACCCCTAAACGTCCACGCATCCAGTTATTGGACGTTTGTTGGTCAAACCCAATTTTGATCTTGAAGATGATTTCTTTTGCTACTACACTCAACAGAGAAAATGAAGTTTATCAAGTCTAGTTTGCACTCCACTTTTCAAATCTTAAAAATTTAATGTATTGAGTAAATTATCTCTTTTGCAAGCTTTGTAGCTCAAGCTCCGAATACACTACATGGGATGATTACTTTTCGAATTTCAAAATTTAACTAGTTTTTTTTAATGGAAAATATATCAATGATATCATGTGATTCTCCATTGTGATTTGCATCTCATCCAAAAATTAATCAATTTTTTGAAGTCTTTTTGTAATTAAAATGAATTTGTGAAGCATTTGACTTAAAAATTTGTAAAAAAATCATGTTAAATCAAAAAAATCTGAAAATTTCAGGACTTTTAGGAAACACTTAATTTCATGCATGAAAATATTATAAAATATACTTTGATTATTCTTCAAGGCTTAATTCAATATAATTCTGTAGTTTGACTTTTCCAGAAAGGACTTGTACGTTTAAGGGTTAAGGGTTAAGAACTTCACGTTGTTTTCATCAGAAAAGAGAAGGAAAAAAAACAAAAAACAATATCAAGTGCACAAGATGCTAATAACGTTACCTCTTGAAGGAGTGCCTCTTTGTGGAAAAAGATCATGATAAAGCCCATTTAGAATTTTTTTAAACTATGATCTCTCAATTGCAAACTCTCATAAGATTTGAATTCATTTGAGTTCTTAGGGCCGCTTCACACTATGGCCAAAGGTCGAGAGGCCGTCGATTTCCACAAATCAAATTGCAAGAAACCATGGTTTTGGCCTCTCGACCCTTCACACTAAAGTCCAAAGGCCGTGGACCTTCAAAATGCTTACGTGGCAACACTTTTTGACCAAGGTGATGGCCTCTCGAGAGGAAGTTTGGGTCCTACATTTTGCAAGACCCGTCATTATGGTCGAGAGGCCGTCGATTTCTTTTCATAAAAAATGAAAACTATATTTTATTGCTATTTTCAGTAGATTTCTTTGGACTCTCAATCCCAGGGCCTCTCAACTTGGACGGCCATAGTGTAAAGCGGCCCTTGATATCTTATGAGTTCCAATTCAGAATTCTAATCAGAAGGTTTCTAAGTCTATGTATTGTTCACCTTCCAATCTAGTCATATTTTAAGAAAAAATAGTATTAGAGGATTCAAGAAAACAAGATTCTGTTGTTAAGTTGAGCTCGCTTAAGGTTGAGTTGGTTGTTTCTCGCCAATAGTTGTCTATTCAGTCCATGCTCTAAAGCACTTTCCAATTTTTTTATAAAAGAGCATTATAGAGCCTTCATGATTTCTAAATTTTTTATGAAAAAAAAATATATATTGTAGAGTCCCAAAAATTAAGGAGGGTGTGATCCTCTAAATGCTTAAACCTTAACCCCTAACCGTCATGACGTTCATATTTTGGACATTTTTGGGGTACATTCACCTTCAAAGAGCTGTAACTTTTGCAAAACATGTCTAATTTTAATGAAATTCTAGAAAGCAAACCACATGATGTATGAAATATGTGGTAAAAAATTCATATCAATCCAACATGTATTGAATTTTTGGTGATCATTTGAAAGTAGGTATCATTTTTGGGGACAATTTTGTGCATTTTGATGGCTGCAACTTCGGAGGATTGTATCTCCTTTATCCCATGTCCACTTTCAATAAAAACTTGTTGGGTTGAATTCCCCTTGAAGTCTAGTTATCATGGTAAAATTTTCATGTCAATTCATGTTGTTATGAATGTTTGGGAGTCATTTTAGTGCACGGGTCTAGTTTGGACACTTTTTGCTTTTTGGGTCAAATGGGTCACTTTTTGGGCTACTTTTTGACATCGCAAGGCCATTTAGGACACATTAAAAAACAATTGTGAGTTTCTTTGGTACTCATGTGTTTATAAGATGATTTTGAACTACTTTAAATTTGAAATTTTTCATTTGAGTAATTTCGAAAACAAATTTCACATCTAACTGTGTTGCTAGGAAAATTTCAACATTCTTTTTTAACACTAAAACATTATGATCTTGCAATCTATATGGCCAAATGACTCCAAAATTAATTCACATGATTTACGACATGTATATTACAAGATTGTATAGTTGGGGTTTCTATACCTCATTTACATTTAGATCTATAACACATCAAAAGCAATGATGATTTTAAGCCCAAAAAAGCTAGGGATGCTTAGGGGTTAAACGTCAAGAGGGTCTTGGACACGCATCCTATAGATTATTATTTTTAAATAATTAAAGAGTTGTTCCACTTCCTCCCCTTTTCCCACCAATTCTCTTTCTAATTTCCTTAGAATGTACAATTCACTAAAACATGTTTCTTTTCTAAATTTAACCTTGCTTTTTCATCACCTTTCTAAAGCTCCTTTTTAATTTTGGTGGAAATAATTCAGTTAATTCTTCAATATTCTCTCAATACAATCCCGTGGGCCTTGTTTTGACGTTTAACCCTTGAACGCGTTGTCGTCCGTATACTAGACAACGAACAGATTCAACCTGTTCAGATCTCATCCAAATTTGAGAATCTTCATCCACCAAAATTAATCTTGGTTCTTGTGCAAGGTTAGTTCACTATTCTTTGAACGGTTTGGATCTTCAAAATAGGTTATTATTATTTTGTAAAAATAGCACAATCGATTTATGTCAAGTTTCATTATTAGTTCAAAAAGTGAGACCTCAAACATGATTTTTCAAAATAGTTAGAATCAAATAATGGAAACCAAACCATCTCGTAGGGCATGTTATTCCAATTTCATCACAATTTTTTGAAATTTTTGTGTGTTGATTTGGGATTTTTAATTGAATTTCAAAAGAAAACCTTTCAAAATTAAACAAAAACTTTTAATAAAAAATATGATGCATCCAACCGTACATATGTGATCTTTACATTGACATTTACAAGTTTTCTTTGTACATCTACTCCATTTTAGGGTTTTATCAAACATTTTACAGTGCATCTTTGAAAACAAAGTTGAATTGGGACCTTAAAGGGTTAAGAGTTCAAATCCTTGTAATAAAACCCAATAGAAAATCTCATGAATTGCACAATGGTTTATCCCGTTTGAAGTGGACAATATATAGCATAAGATAAAAAAACTGCCAAAAAAAAAAGGACAATTATTTATGAGCAAAGCGGGTACCGTACCAAGAAGGCATGGTCGGCAGAAAATAATTCCCCAAAAAAATGCCAAAAAATAAATTAATTAATCAAGTATTTTGTCGAAATCAACAAAAATGAAGTCAACAAAAATCGTAGACAAAAAACAAAAGAAAACGTTTAGCCGCTAGAAAAATTCAATGTTAGTTATTAATAGCCGAATTTCTAATAATTATTTTTGAAAGTGCCAACCTCCACTTTTTGAACTTTTATTAATTATTCGACATGAAAGTGCCGACCCTGCCTTCCTTGTACGGTATTCCTTATTTGAATTAAAACTCCGCTTGTGAAAGATGATGAATAAAAGCACATTTTGAAATTAGCTCTTGAGATTTGACAAAATATATTTAAGGAATTTGTAATTCATTTATAGCCTCTTCTTTGTTTACACTACCTCCAAACTGTATGATCTCCAAAAGTTCGCCTTTAATGAGAGATAAACAAAGGAGTTGTGAGAATTTTTTTGCCAAAGAAATCATTTAAAATTCATTCTTACCAAAAAAATAAAATCATGACAAAAATAATCAAAAAATACTCTCGATTTTAACATTTGAAAAACAATCTTCCAAAAATGATATTCCTTTAGTTGAGAAGTATGGACCTTGCTCTACCAATGGTGAATCTTGAACCTTTAATTTTTATCTGTCCGCGTGTCCATTTTTTGGATGATGTACATATTTCATCCACACTTTTTCATCTGTCATACACTTTTTGGAGTGAGGATTTTGTACTGTAGATATTATGTGTAGTTAGCTTCATTCATGCATGAATTGATTAGAAAGGAGATGATTTGTTAAAATTTTATGCCTCGTTTCATGTTGCAGTGATTCATCCAAAATTTCTAAGATCTTGGAGTTATCCGTAAAGTGAGCCTGTCTTTTATTGAGAAATGGGTGCACTGTTCATCAAAATTTTGAGAAACGCAAAGTCGAGTCCATTTATTCCGGGGCTAAAGACAGAGGCTCAAGCCAACCTCATGAGTAGTGCAACTATGTAATTTTAGAGTGATTGTCATGCAAGCAAGCTCATGCAGATTCTCTTCCTCATCTCCCCAACTAGCCAACTCATCATTAAATCGTTGAGGCAGCTGAACATCCAGGGTGCGCAGGTAAAGGCAGGTGAAAATTTTTTTCTCACCATTTTCGATGCTTGGAAACTTTGTTGCCTGTGAAACCAAAAAAAATCTCTCGCCGGGGCCTTGGCCCTTGGTTCACTGTGATGTTTTGTTTTCTCAAAGGAATAAAATGTCATGTTGTTTCCAAAAAAAAAAAAAAAAACTTTGTTGCCTGTGTTTTTTTTAGGTTCCGACACCTCTTCCACATTTAGGAGTTGATCCTCTCTTTTGTCAAATCCAGGCCCTAAATCCTCTCTTCATTTGACTTTACAGATAACTCACTTAGTTCAAAATAGTTCAAAAGTGCTCCTAAAAAAATAAATTCAAAAAATCAAGCAACCAAAAAATCTCCAAAAATCACTACACTTAGAGTGTTACATTCAACACATCACAACAAATTGCATCCACAAATTGTCAATATCCTATTCATAATTGAATTACAATAAATTTTTGAATTTTACATTTCAAATTTTATACAAAATATTGATGTTTGCAATCATGGGTTTGACCGTATGGATAGAATCTAAAATTCATAATGTACTGTACAACTTTAATTCATACATCAAGTTCAAAATATCCCTCTTAGTTGCATTTTATCATGCATCTTTGTCATCCTCCAAAGTTGGAGATGGTTGTGTGCATTTAGTAATTAACATGTTTGTAGACTTGAATCAACAACCATATTCATACACGTACTTTTGTCAAACTCAAAAAAGAATAAATTTAACCCTTAAGCGTCTACAGTACCGAATTACCTGGTCAAAACTCATCAATTCCTCACATTATGAAATATATTATATTTCTTTTGGTAATTTTTTCATGTAAGGTATTGTCAAACTGATTTACCATGTTTTTTTGTAATTATTTAAATAAAAAATATATAATAAGATTTTTTAAAGTTATTTTTTGTAAAAATCATGGTAATACAAAAAAACATAGAATAATATGATTTTTTTTAAGGAAAAATGTAAATAACATTGATAGACAACAATGTGTAGGTGGCATGCTTTTGAGCTTACATAGAAAGAAATTTTATAGAAAAGCATTTTCTACAGTGTATGTTGGAATTTTAGGGTTTTGAGCTTTAAAGTGTTATAAAAAGCACAATTTTAACAATTTCGAAGAACAACAAATTGGACTAGAAAGTAAAAGGCAACCTTTACATTTTCTTAGTTTGGACTATTTTCATTTGAAATTAAAAATTAGGTGAGATTCAACGTGTGACAAAAAATTGATGAAGCATAGCTCCACGGGGCTCTATATATGCTTAAGGGTTAATCACTAAAGTTCCACTATGTCCATTTGTTTTTACATATTAGAGTTAAGTGAAAAGAGTGTTTCAAAATGGAAAGAAACTTTAAACTCTCCCTAGACTCGTTTTGAGTTCAAAAAGACTGCGAAACTAGTCTATAGTGAGTTGTAGAATAATCTAAAGCAAGGTCCTGCACTACCATGGAGTGTGGAACTCATGACCTCTCCAATGCTAGAGGAGAGTTCTCACACGTTCTCCCCAAGCCACAAGCCATGACCATGGAAAACTATTCATGAGCAAGGATTGTCACAAAATATAATTATAGAAAGAGAACTCCACTTTGAACATTGCTTGAAAAATAGTTATATTTTCGGTTAACTCTATTATATGCATATGATTGTCGATGTATTTGATTACACCAAAGCGTGTGCATACACTTTTGATTTTGAGTATACTAAGTGTTTGAATACATCATTTTTTTAGTATAAAAGACGTATTACCGTACCCGGTTGTCACGTCATGCCAAATATTATTTTATTGGCTCTGGCCGTAGGGACGAGGCATTGCAGGGACACTCATTTTTTTGGACTAAATACCATTGTAGCAAATATATTCCGTTCATGATTCCACTGAAAATGCATTCTTGTCCTTTGCCATTTTCGTCCTTCACCTATTCTATTCTGGTCAGAACTCCTCGTAGTGTAGCTGCTTGTTTGCTTAAATGTTGCAAACATTTTATTAAGATTCTCTTTTCACCATAGAAAATCATTTTTTTGTGATATTTGTTTTAAAAAATAATTCATACTTCTCTTTTTATATTTATTTCCTGCCAACCGTGATGAACAAGATACAATATATGATCAAAGTATTCACACAAGGAGCCCAAGAGATGTTTACAAGTTAATTCTATTTTCTTCATACACGCAACATCTTTGACTTTTTCTTTGTAAAACTGCAGGTATCAAGTTTGAATTCTTCTTCAGGCCAATTGAACATAATACAAATCTTGAGAAATTGTGAAGTTTTCAAGGATTTGTGGGAGAACAACTCAGCCTTCCATAAAGTTTGGATTTTGTGGAAAGGAATATTCTCATCGTTGCAAAGAGCAAAGCAACCCAATACAAATATATTGCTAAAGTCAAACCACATACACCAAAGCAGATTCACATGAAGATACAGGAAGACTAAGCCTTCCTTGATTCAAACCAATGAAAGCATATTCCCTACACACACAAAAAGTGTTGTTTTTTACACTCTTGTTGCCTCTAAAGTAACAAAAACAATGTTGATCAAGCGGCTACTAGTCGCGTAGTCTTTGCCTCAGAGCGTCTCCACCCTGTCGCGTTAAAGGGACGCAACAAGCCCTTTAATGCGGCCTTGCTGAAAAACATGCCCCACCCCTCTCCATAAATGCGGCCTTCAAGGTGCGGGCTCTTCAAATTTTTCACTACACTCGCTATCCTCGCGGGTAGAGAGAGCAACTTGATGAGCCCACATTCCGGGATCTTGTTTCCTAAGATTCTCTGACTGATGTAATTCCGCGGATTCTGGAGCTTTAGTCACCAATGAAATGGCCCTCCGCAGTCAAGCTCCGGTAAAGCCGCCAGCCTCGTCACCCATGGAATCCTTCAAACAAGGCGTTGTCCTTTATTTAACTCGACCGTTTGTTGCTTGTGCCTTCTGATCCGGCGTGCGTTCGTTTCTCGTGCCTTTTGATCCGGTGTGGGTGGGGGACGTGGCCGCAACAACAGACAAAGTGCAAATAGGAGCCCTTCAAACCCTGAATGACAAGCCAATTCTTCTGCGGCAGGGTGGAGATGCTCTTAGTATATACCTTAGATTTACTTGTTGAAGAACCAGCCCCAGAAATTTTTCCTAAAGTACTGGATGGGCAAAAAGAATTCCTGAAGTACTTGAGGTAAAAGCTTGCTGAAGTACTTGTTGGGTAAAAGCTTGCCAAAGTACTTGATGGGTTAAAAGTTTGCCGATGGGTAAAAAGCTTGCTGAAGTACTTGATGGGTAAAGCTTGCTGAAGTACTTGATGGGTAAAGCTTGCCGAAGTACTTGATGGGTTAAAAGCATGCTGTAGTACTTGATGGGTAAAAGCTTGCCAAAGTACTTGATGGATAAAAAGCATGCTGGAGTACTTGATGGGTAAAAGCTTGCCAAAGTACTTGAGGGTAGAAAGCTTGCTGAAATACTTGATGGGTAAAAGCACGCCAAAGTACTTTGATGGGTAAAAAGCACGCTAAAGCACTTGATGTCTAAAAATTTGCTTAAGCAATGCTGCCTAATAATAAGCTTAATCCATGCGAGGCATGGTCCTATTCTCAGACTTTATGTTACTCCGTACTGTGGTAAGGGGCGGTTTACACTATGGACCAAGAGCCATGACCAAGAAAATTAAATCATTTTCATGGTCATGGCACTTGGTCAAGAGCCGTGACCATGAAAAATCAAAAATGCAATTTTAAATGACTTGGTTACTCTTTGTAGTGTAAAGTGGATTTAGACCGGGACAAGTTTAAGCTCGTCATTCTCTATTTTATCCTCCCCTTTTTCCTCCTTTCTCTTTAAATAATTGAACACTAGCCAATCAATGATTTTTGAGCCCCATAGTCTCCTAGATTATAGTTGAGTCGAGGCATTTGCTTCGACTCAACTATAATCAAGGACACCATGAAAACATTATCCATTTGGGAAATTTTAGCATTTTTGGGGACCTCAAAGTTAGTCGTCATTCTCCTTTTTTCAAAGTAGTGTAAAGCCAAATGGGACCAAGAGCTCTTTTTGGGCCAATCACAGATTTTAGAATTCCATGATCATGGCTCTTGGTCCATAGTGTAAACCGCCCCTAATATGAGGTGTATTGTGATGGTTTGAACAAATTAGCAAATTGATAATGAATTTATCTCAAGTTAAATCACAATCTTTGGAGTTATATTGAATAAGTCATGAATTTTCAAAGTCCAAGGTTTAGGTTACCTATTTGTGGCATTACACATGAGTTGAAATTGATAGTGAACATACCTTAACCCCTAAAGGGCCAGGTGGACACGTTGTGTTTACGAATAATTTCATTACTTGAATAATTTGTTTGGATTTCATAATTTTGACTCAATGTTAACTAGAGAATTGAAAATGTTCGTTTCAAGAACACAAAAAAACTTCAAGATTTGCAATTACATTGATTGATTCATTGGGAAAAAACTAAAACGTCAACGTAGGTGAACCTGGGACATAGTAGTTAGGGCGGTTGATGACTTGGAGGGCGTTTTCACACTTGGACGTCACATTTGTAAAGAAAAAAGAAGTGTCTAGTATGTAAAATATTTTCCAATATTGCATCATTAACACTATAAAATAATTACGGAAAATGTTTAAATATATTTAAATGGAATATTTTAAAAATAATTAGAATCTTTTCTACATATTTTATATTAGTTTGGAATATTTTGGAATATTCCAAATATATATTTGAATTCTTTAAAAAAAATTGCAATGTAAAAATTAATAACAATCACAAACACCGGCTCAACGAGTCACCAACAAGTCACCTCACCCAAACATAAATCTTTGAGAATCAATCATTGTTGTTGTATTTAGTTTTAGAACACCATTTTTTGTGGGCACCTAGATATAGTACATCTTTGTATGCTCCTAAACTTTCAAACGCTAATCATGGTTTCTAAATTTATGAGAAAGTTTGCAATGAATGACCTGTTGGTTTTATTCAAAATTTTCAAAAATCAACTTATGATCAAACCTTATAATCATGTAATATTTACGGTAGATTGTTCTGAAAATTAATGTACAGTCTCACAACTAAGTCCTTTATGAACTTCAACGGTGAAGTTTTCTACATGAATACCAATCAAGAGATACAATTGCCTTTCTGAAAGCATCACGAGAAAGTGATAAAATTTTAGGAATGAGCATGGTCCTTTAGGGGTTAAAGGATCATAAAAAAACTAAAAATTAAGATAGTTCTTACATGCGAGGCAAGTCCAAGTAATGCTTCAAAGTCAACAGTCACTAAACTATTTTGATTATTGTTGATTTATGGCACAATGGAGTATCATTGATGAAATAAATATTGGTGTCTCTTCACGGCCGGCATTGGTTATTGGTCCACTTACCTTACATGAATTTATTGTAGGAGCTTCTCCACTAATCCGCTAAAAAGACTGGGCCAACAGCATGACGAGTCCGGCTACAAATAACAACGCGCTTATTGTGGACTCCAACGTCATAAGTGTTCCCCACTGCAAGTTGGCAAATCCGCGTCAACGAGACCTTTGTGGCACTTGCAAATTGCCAATCTGGGGCCAAAGCATGATCATAAACTGCCTTTGAACTACCAACATGGAGAATATCCACCAAATTTGTGGTCAAAATATAATTAAACAAATAATTTAAAGTTCCAACAAAGCGATCAGAGACTGAGGCGTCAAATTGGAGGAGAGTTGAATTATATGGCGTTGGAAGATGGCTAATGGAGAATTGCCAATAGTTACAATTGACTTTCTCTCCATTGGAGTGGCCATTGCCACTGCTAGTGAAGAAGCTCTAAGGTGGACATACCTAAACCACCTAAGATCCAATTCACACCCTATTATCGATTCCAATTCCACCTTAGATTTAATTCAATCCTACCTCACTTCAAGTAAACAGTAAATGCAATGAGTGATGAGTGGAATTGAATGTAAATAGGATGGTACCCAACGTCGTCTCAAATTTGCCATTCCCCATACTTCCAATATATACTACATCACTTTCCATAGATTTAGTCCTTGTTGTTATAGCACTTAATTGGTGACCATATCTTATTGTTTTCATGTAATTAACCTTTAAAAGGTCCAAAAAGCCCTTACTAGTATTATTCAACAATATTCCAATGTATTTGGCAGGGTTCCACGCCTCCTATGGGTTTAAGATCAAAAGTGAAGTTAAATTTCATATCGATATGGTTTTAATGAGTCGTTGGGGTAAATTTGGAGCTTTCTATTTACAACAAATGTTAAATATACATCAACGTATCTATTATGTCCATCAGCCCTTTAAGGTTTAAAACGAACCTATGATCAATTGAAACAACACGAACCTACATTGGCAATTAGTGGGACAACAAATTCAAGATAGTAGTATATAATTCAATGAATGAAGATGAAAACACAAAGAGGTGGCTAAGTAATCAAGGCATTAACAGCAAGCCCAACAGTGGGAATATAAACTCTCCTCCAACTACATGTAGATTGGATTTCAAATGAAGTTTGGAGGTGGATCAACATGTCACTCCCAAAAACATTGCTATTCCAAATTAATTTCTTCATAAATATCGAATAAAAAAGGAATCAATGCATGGCTTGAAGCAAATGCATTTGGAGTCGGAGGAACAAACTACCTGACAACGCAGTTGTCCTGATATCGATGGTCTTCCAATCAATTAATGTGCCTCGACTCCTCCATGCATTTGTTTGGTGCCAACAATTATAGTGCGCAATGGGCGGCTCATATAGTGGAGAAACTTTAAGATACATCATGTTACTTCATCTCTAAGTTGCATGATACTTGTGTTGTTGGGGACGTGATTCGAACCCCAACTTGCATGCCAACCACTAACAACACACAATTCACTAATTATGCACTTGGTTAGGTGCGCTCATTTCATGAGAAAATTTGACTTAAAAATAAATTGTTTAAAAAGTTCTCTAAATAACAAATATTTTTGTCTTTCTACAATTGCTGACATTGTAAACAAACAATTTTTTTTCAATTTTCTCTAGTTCCAGCATTAAATCATTACATTATAATTTACTTTTATTTTCATTTTCATTTTACTTCTTCTTTTATATCAAGTTTTCTTTCTTCTCTTCCTCTTGTATTCCTCCTTGTGTTCCTCTTGTCTTCCTCCTTATCTTCCTCTTGTCTTTTTTCTTGTCTTTTTTTGCCTTCTATTCTGTCTTCATTCATTTCTTTCCACTTTTGGCTCTTCTTGTGTAGTCGCGGATCCCACACTTGCACCAAAGGTTTAATTTTTAGTTTTGTATTATACTTTATTATGGTTCAACTTGCTATTTGTAGCATTGAACTCTAAATAATAATAATTTGTTTCTTTTACTTTGATGAAGTCTAGCTTGCCATTTGTGGAGTTGAACCCTACCGAAAAAAAAGACAAAAAATTTAGGGTACAACTACCGGCTAAATCCTAAACGGTGACTGTACCCTGATTTAAAAAATATATATAGGGTTTAGCACCACAAATGCCAAGGTGAATGCTAACAAAAAAGACGGATTTTTTTAATAAAAAAAATAAAAAAAAATTTGTGCGAGTGTGGGATTTGTGGCTACACAAGAAGAGCAAAAAATGGACAGAAAAAAATGAAGAAAAAAATGGAAGAAAAAATGGCCATCTAAACCCCCCCCCCCCCCCCCCCCCCCCCCCCTTTTTGCTCTACTTCTAACTTTTTTATTGAACTATACTTGAGTTGAATAGTGTCGTGTCATAGATTGTCCCCTTGTGGGCCATGGGCTTGGAGCTTTGACGGAGTCATTGCAAGGTGTGGAGAACAATGACAATAGCTTGTTTTATGTTGTTTCTCAACTCATCATAGACTAGTTTTTGGTCTATTTATATTTCAATATGAGTTCAACAGGAATTCAACACAAATTTGCTAAAACTTTCCTCTTTGGGCTGACTTTTTGGTTAAGGATATTATCATGGGAATTTCAGTGCTCCAAATTGCGTCCTTGTAAAATTCAAGCATGGCTACTTTCGGCCATCTCAACTCAGGATCAACTTTCCAAGTACTGTAGGTTTAGTGTAGGATTGAAAATTAAATAAAGTTTAAAATGTCAGAATTTTAGGAAATTTATTTTTCCGATGAAAAGAATTGCAATGTAAAAAGATAATCTTAACAAAATTTCTATCTGTTGAACATTATTTTTGCGAAAGTATTGAAGGCTTGGCACAAAAGTGGGCCAACTTCACCCTCCACCTACAATACTGGCCCATGGAGTATAAAGACTTCATAAGTTGGCTATCATAACATTCAATAGCCTTCATGTGCAGTGTCTTTACATCCATCCAATGATATAGAAGTTCATTTAGAAAAGGGATGGACAGAGCCGATCGCTGGAGTGGAGCAAACAAAAATTGTAAAAATAAAAAATAAAAAAAATAAAAGGAGAAAAAAACCACAAAAATAAAATAAAATATTTTCAGCGTCTAACCGGCACGTAGCTTGGCGCCTATAGTGCCATCCCTTTTTGTATATTTTTTAAATATAAAAAAAAAGAGTTGATTTTATTTGATTTTTACAATTTAAAAGAAGAAGAAACTATTAGTCAACGTTGGCAGGCGTGTTGCTCCAATGCCAACATTAAATTACTACATTATCTTCTTCTTTTTTATTATGTGTTTGAAGCTTTGAAATCTTGTTGATCTTCCCCTTCACTGTTGCCATTACCTCCGCTTTTGCGTAAAACAAGCTAGCTACTAATTTTGCACGGAAGATGATGTTGAATATTCTGCACATTCTCCTCAAAGGCAAGACAGAGCCAGTGAAGGCTACTAAATGTTACGATGGGATTATGCAAGCATGAGGTCGTGCACTGTATGTGAATTGAAACCTGAAAATGCAGAATGAATGAATCATGGAGTCATCATGGACATCATGCAGTTGGTACCGGTATTTATCACTCAGCTCCTCTACCTTTTGGCGGCCGTGTGTGGCACAACGCTTAACTTATTGAATGAATGGAGTCTCACATTCATAAACCACCGGTTCTTCAAAATAGTAGAGGACGGTAATTTTTGGGATTACAAACAAGCAATTAATACTTGGACCCGCCAAAATATTCGCTTTGCTCTTGCAACTAACTAATATAGGAAGTTGAGTTATCTGAAAACAAAACTCCTTTTCAAGCGGAGTTTTAGTGGAGTTCTCTTCCTAAAAACTATAATGGGTGTACGTTGAACAATAGATGATGAAGGTTCTTTTACATTTGCGACAAGTGATTGGTTGGAAGTCAATATAAAGAGTTACACTTGTGGGTAATAAAATGACCTACCCTCTAAACGTCCAAAGAGCCAATATGGCCAAACTTGGTCGATTTTAAGTCAATTGTTGATTTTCCACTAAGTTCTTCATATCAAATGAAAATGGTCACAACTAAAAAAAGCGTGGAAGTTATCTTTTACTTTCCACTCCAATTTGCTATTCCTCAAATTTCACTTTTTACAACATATTAAAGCTCAGACCCCTAAAATTCCAATATACACTATAGAAAATGTTTTTTCTATTAAATTTCTTTTTATTTAAACTCAAGATGCACGCAACGTACATCTTGTTGTTCGTCACTGATATTTACATTTTTCCAAAAACATCATACTACCGTACCAGGAAGGCAGGGTCGACACTTTCATGTTGAATAATTAATAAAAGTTCAAAAAGTGGAGGTCGGCACTTTCAAAAATAATTATTAAAAATTTGGCTATTAATAACTAACATTGAACTTTTCTAGTGGCTAAATGTTTTCTTTTGTTTTTTGTCTACGATTTCTGTTGACTTCATTTTTGTTGATTTCGACAAAATACTTGATTAATTAATTTATTTTTTTGCCATTTTTTTGGGGAATTAATTTCTGTCGACCTTGCCTTCCTGGTATGATATTTAAAGTTTTTGTAATTATTGTGATTTTTACAAGAAAAACTTTTAAAATGCTTGTGAAATTCATTTTTATTTAAATAGTTGTGAGAAAATTAGAGTAAATCGGTTTAACAATAAATTATAGAAGAGAAATACCAAAAATATGATATGTATTTTAAAATGTGAAGAATTGATGAGGTTTGACTGGTAAAAATTTATGTAAGCATAAAAATCATGCTACTACAACTTGTTGTTTGTTCATCACTATTATTTACACTTTTCCTAAAATTAACTCATACTATTTTAAATCTTTTATATAGTTACCATGATTTTTAGAAGAAAAAAGGTTTGAATTTTTTTAGAATTTCATTTTATTTCCATAATTATGAAAGTTTAAGGTAAATTTGTTTAATAATAAGCCATTGGAAAAAATACCAAAACATACAATATATTTTTAAATTTGAGAAATTAATGAGGTTTGACCAAATAAATGTGGTGTGGACGCTTAGGGGTTAATGTGATAAAAATTTCATGTACTAGTGAAGATGGTCTAAGCCTATATACACATGCCTTTGAGAATCAGAATCAACATCACATTTTGACATGTATGTTGTAGAATTAGCTAGCTTTATGGAATGGAATTTAATCAATCTCTAAGTGATGTAAAGTTCTGCTATGGTTGTGTAATTTTGTTCACAAATAGGTGATTGTTGGGGTATTTTGCTACACAAAGATATTTGAGACTACTCTTGTACTTGGGCAAGGTGGACATACCTAATTTTGTCCAACACCCATTTACGTACTTCATTATTGATCATCAATTCCACCTTGGATTTGACACAATCTCACCACAATTTGAGTGAACACTAAGTGCAATGAGTGCAAGAATGAGTGATTGGTGGAATTGAGATGTAAATGGGACGATTTTAAGTACTTTTGTGATGAGTATGAGATCACAAAATGTTGGTTGAATAAATAAGGCAATTAAAGAAGCAATTTAGCATGAGCAATCAAGAAATAAATAAATAATAACATTGGGCCCGTTATAGGCCAACGTGAATAGAGTGTCTCTTCGTGATGACACTGACCCGATGTCCACTAGGCAAGGGGCCAATGTTACAACACTACTCTCCCCTTTCGAGGATAGACGAGCAATCAAGAACCTTTATTGGATGTAGGTTAGTGTAAATGGGGATGGTTTAAGTCCGAAAAGCCCAAGGGGCATTGGACAAAACATAGATGTGTTATAATATGTGTCTTCCATATGTTTGATGAAGTTTTGTTCAATAAAAAAAAATGTAGGGCATCATCCCTTCAAATTATCCGTATGGTCAAACTTTCAAAATAACTTTAGATACGTTGTTAATGAAATTAAAAGCATTAACTGTTGAAAAATTGTATGAATTAGAATTTTCACTTTTCAAGTTTGAAATTTAGCAAAATTGGTTAAAGTTGGTTCATTTCATGTAAAATTCAAAAAAGCTAAAGATACGACAGAGGGAACATTATTACTTTCTCCAATGTTATTTCTTTATTGAGGAACCTTCTATTAAGGTACGGCATAGACTGACTTTGTATAATCACAAAGCATTTTTGAGATCATATTTGTACTGAACTAAGTTTTACATGATTTGATTTTGTCTATATGGGATATTAAAATTTTACAAAAATTTGAAATTTCAATCTAAATTGGATTTGTAAAATGTTGTGATAATGACACAAATCATTTCAATAATATTGTATTAACCCTCTAAATTTCTTTGTTGTGTTTCTAAAAAAATATTAAAAAACACCCTAGAATTCCCATATTGAATATATTGATTAAAATTTGTCGTTTTTCAATTCAAGTTGTAATATTTCATACTAAAATCCAAAAATAATGTGTAGAAAAAATTCAAATCATTTGACTGTATGGATTACAAGATATTAGGGTTTGAAATGCAATGATGAAATTTAACAACAATATTGTAGCTTCTAGCAACTTTGGCAACTTTGCCTGATAATTAATTAAAGTGCAAAAAACGGTTAGGCAACACGAAAAATAAAATATTAATAATGGGCAGTAATATAAAATAATAATATTAAGACCGCACGCCTTTCAATCTTTTTTATTTTTTAATTTGGAAAAAATTAAATCAACAATTTCCCAAAAATTTAGACACTCTTTTAATAATTCATTTTTTGACCAAGCTACTAGAAGATACGGTAGGTGATTTGATGCCTCTAGGAGAAATTTCAACATGAAGAGTAAAGAAAAATTCAAAGAGTATTTATAATGAAGATCGTGAAACCTCAATGGCAAGTTTAATTTCGAGCTTTTAACAACTTGTTAGGTTTGGAGGCTTCTAGAAAAAATTATATTAGGAAACTCATAAATTAAGTGACATTTAGAGTCTTCAAATGAAAGTTTTGTTTGGAGATTCCAATAACAAATAGGTTTGAATGCTTCAATGACAAGTTAGATTTAGTGACTTCAAGAACATATTAAATTTGAAGTTTGAAAACCAGTTAGAGTTTGAGACTTTGAGAACAAGTTGGATGTTGAGACTTTGAGGTCAAGTTAGGTTTTGAAGCATTAAGACAAATAAAGGAATATCCTAATTCCTATATAAGAATTTATTTTTCACTTTCTTTCTTTTTGTTCCTCTTGGTAACATTTAGATGACATATGAATGAATGAATAAAATTGTTTATAAGGATTAATGAGAAGGTCATCTGTATGAGAAATGGAAGGTTCTTAAACTTTTGTTCACTTTTCATTAAAACATTTTAGTGATTTTAATTGTCGAGACATTAGAAGAGATTATTACACTGTCTCCTTGAATTTAGTGGAAAACAGATATTAAAGTCACGTGTGAGAGATGCACTTTTGATAACTTCCAAGCTCATGTTTGGCACATGTTATGCGCTTACTATTTAAACAATCTTTGCATTTTTGTTTATTGTGCACATTTTAACATTTTTTTAAGGGTTAGCATTTATAAAAATCGTCAATCAATTTAACAATGATTTATTGTCATTGGAGAAAGGTCTTGATTTTGTTCTTTTTCCATGCCCATAATTAAATGTTTTTGGACCCAAATTTAAGTCTATGCCATTGTGCCGTTAGATAAAGGTTTTAAATTTTGAATTAGATTGAAAAGAAAGAAGGAAGGGGGGGGGGGGAGTCCAGTTTCTATACAAAGATGAAATTGTTTCATTTCTCTTATTCATGCTCCTCATGGGTTTGGTTTTAATGACGTACTATCGAACAATTGAACAATGGAAGTTGGATCACAAGTTTAAAAGAAAGGACCCTCTTTACATAGTAGCAGAGATCTTTGAATTTTGCTTTTGTTCCTTTTTCATTTATAAACTAATGCCCAAAATAACACCTTTAACAACTTTTCAATGGCTAGTGCGTCGCTGGTACAAGTTCACGAAGCTTGCACTTGTGAGGGTAGAAAAGTTGATGTCAAGGTGCAAATCAAAATATCACAATTTTTTTCTTGTAATCACTAAACATGTAACTTCATTCGTCATTTCGAATGGAAGTTACGAGTAAAGCTCACGAGCAAAACACACATGTATTTACAACTTGTATCATGTTTATGTAACCAAAGTGTTCGTATCGTGCTTATGTGACTAGCGTGTTGCACCTCTCAATGTGTTGACAGGTGCAACACAAACATACGGTAGAACTCTAGGCGGGGCTTGGAAGCATTGATTCAGGTGCACAATAGGACCTAAGGGCCACTTCACACTATGACCAAAGGTCGAGAGATTGTCGATTTTCACCAATTGGATTGCAAAAAACCAAAAATTTGGTCTCAATCTTGACACTTCACACTAAAGGCAAAAGTTCAAAGGCCGTCGTCCTTCAAAATGCCTAAATGGCACATTTTTAACCAAGGTTGACAGACTCTAAAATTATTTTTTTGGTCGAATGGGAATAGAAACCCAAACTATGGTTAAGAGGCCGTCAATTTTTTTTCATAAAAAATCAAAACTATATTCTATTCCCTATTTTTAGCCCATTTCTTTAAACTCTCAACAAAGTTTGGCCATTCAATTTCACAACCTCTCGACTTGAACGGCCAGTGTGAAAGGGCCCTACGGTATGATGTCCTAAAACCACCACCTCCCCCAAATATGACACATGGAGCTTTCTTGGGGCCACCCCAATTGAGACTTAGAACGACCAATTTCATTATTCAAGTAAACGAATGGCATGCCAAGCATTGCGAAGAAGTAGTTGGTGGTTTTGGGTATCATTATGAGTGAAAATTAGTACCACATGGTATGGACATGGAAAAACCTAGAGGTCTGATTTGGGTCACGAAGTTCTTTTCATTTCAAAAATTTGTATAGTTTGAATATCGAGAATTAAATTGCGAAAATTTGTGCATTCCGTGAGAAACCTTCGTCCAAACGAACGAAAATATTTCTCATAAATAACCTTGTTAAAATGGCCCCATATTTCTTAAGTTGGTGGTTTTAGAACTTCCTACTTTAGGGCCGCTTCACACTATGGCCGTTCAAGTCGAGAGGCCGTGGGATTGTTGAGAGTCCAAAAAATGAAATGAAAATAGGGAATAAAATATATTTTTCATTCTTTATGAAAAGAAACCGACCGCCTCTCGACCATAGTTTGGGTTTCTACTCTCGTCCAACCCAAACTTCCCTTCGAGAAACCGTCGCCTTGGTCAAAAAGTTTTGTCATGTAAGCATTTTGAAAGGCGACGGCCTTTGAACTTTGACCTCTAATGTGAAGGGTCAAGAGACCGAATTCTTGATTTCTTACAATCCGATTGGTGGAAATCGACGACCTCTCGACCTTTGGCCATAGTTTGAAGCGGCCCTTAATATCGGTTGGCGAGGTGCCCGGCTAAAAGTCTGCCCGCCAGCAAGCCCACATAAAGAGATCCCTGACTCGGATTCACACTGGCAAGCAAGCACGGGCAGGGGGGCCCACCCAGCCGTCAAGAGTCACTCTCCCGCCAACTGATGAAGGCCCCGCCCCCGCCAGCCGTTGCCCGCGCTTTTTGAATTCCACCCCCGGCCGGGCCCCCGCCATATCATGCCGCCCCCGACCCGCGCCCGGCCCGGCCCGGGCATCATGGTCTTCGTCTCTTCTCCCGGGCAGTTCCTGTCCCTTTGTGATTTGCGCTCGAATTATTCCCCGTTGCTTTTGCTTGAGTGTTGATTTTGTTTGAGTGTTGATTTGAAGCGCTAGGATTTTGTTTATGAGTGTTTTGAAAGTCCTCAAGTATTTTGAAGGTTCTTGTTTAAGCTTTCGCTGTTTCCAAGGCAGGGATGGCGCGGTAGTTTCGGTGAGCTTTGTTTCATTGTTTGAAATCCTGAAGTTCCGAATTCTTTATGGCGTTTTAGACGTTCTTTGTTTTCAAGGCTCGGACTTGGATGGCGCCATGGTGTTACTGGATTTCTGACATTTTTCGAGTACGAGGATTCACGTTTTCGGTGTGCTGGTTCAGTCGTTGAGTGTGTGTCACAATGCCGAGCTCGCCGTATCCTGCGCGTAAGGTTGATGTAGAGGGACGAGATCCCGATTCTGTGGACAACCGGGCTCGGAAAAAGAGTGTGAAATTCGAAGAGGATGTGAAACCTGTCGTGGATCTAGAGGAGGTTGAGGACTGTAAACCGGCCGAGAAGGTGCGACGCGCAGGAGTACGTAGCTCATCGCGCATTGCTACTCTGGCCTCGCGGACGCCTGTGAAGCAAGAGGCTCCCGAGTTGTCTCCTAGCCCGCAGCGTATACGGAAGAAAGTGAAGGTGACGGTGAAAGAGACCAAGGTGACGGTGAAGAAAGTGAAAGCGGTGAAGAAGGAAGTCAAGAACGAGGAAGTGAAGAAGGAAGGGAGTGCGCCTGTGAAGGGTGAGAGCGATGGCGACCCGCCGAGTGGCGATACGGATGATCTTGGCGAGGTTGCCGAAGAGGTTAATCGTTCCAGCACGGACCAGCTCGGACAAAAGCTGCAACAGCAGCTCGCTGATAGAGCGGGTCTGAGCGACGCTATGCAAGTCAAAGCAACCATTCGAATTTTCAACTTCTTGTACCTCGAAGCCATTCAGGTTTGTTTGTGCATTTGAACCGAGAATTTTCATTTCGAGGCTTCCTCCTTAGCAGTCAGCCGTCATGCATGCCCATGGCATCTCACGTGCATGGGAATGCTGCGGGAACACAGAACGTGGCCTTGATATTCTTGATTTAATTCTGCATCATAGTAACCATCTCCAATTTAATAGAGTGAATATCTTAGATACTACCTATGAATATCACGTAACTCTGCTGGAGAGAGGTAGGAATTGGTTTTGTTAAAGATTTTAGTTAGGAGTGTAGAATTTAATACGTGTCCCTGTGATTTTTAACTGCCACAGAACTTTGGACTGATTTGTGAGTGTTTTTGTACCTGCCATTGGTTCCAGCTTGAAGATAAGCGTGCTACAGAGCATCTTATTAAAATCGGAGAGGCTGGCGCGGGTAAAAGACCCTCCAAACGACCTGATTTGAAAGCTATTTCAAAGGTAATATGACAGGAACAGAGGATTTGTTTTGGAAGTATGAGTTTGAGATCAATGTGTCTATGTTTTGAGTTTTCAGCTACATTTCCAGTTTTAAGACAGCAATTATGTTGCTTCGTTTGGGAGATTATTGCTGTGGTTACATCTGGGCACAAAGTTAAATAACAGATTCTTCAAAGATTCAGTTGGAAGTAGAGCGTTGGCATTGATTGGTACTTCAATACATTTCTAAAGAAGAAAACTAAACCGATTGTCTGTCTTTGATGTGCAGATGTTGGAGCAAAAGGCAACTCTTAACCCTGAGAAACAAATTGGAAACATTCCAGGTCCAACCCTCTACCTGGCCTTGACCTTCATTGTTCGAAAGCTTCCTACTCTACTGTTTTAACGTTTGGTTCTTTGTGACTTCCCTAATGCTTCTAACAATACAGTCATTCTTTCTGGTTTCATTTCACTCTTCAGGTGTTGAGGTGGGTCAGCAGTTCCTTTCAAGAGCAGAGATGGTAGTAATAGGTCTGCACAGCCATTGGCTGAATGGGATCGACTATATTGGAGTTGGAAAAGGCAAAGTAAGGCTCCAGTGCTTTCTGAAATCCCTATTCTCTGCTTGCTTTCACTTTGTACACTGAGAATTGAGAACTTTGTGCTGACACCTTGGAAAAGTAGGGGTTGTCACACCTTTTCCGAGAAGTTTGATTCTCTGAAGCTTGATAACCTAGGGAGAGAATTGTTGACCCAAATCATGGCCATTCTCCATGAAGAAGGTGTGACTCCCCTTGAGATTGTGTGAAGAATAAGAATGGCCATGGCTTCTCAATCTTCATGCCCATTCTTCACTTCCGGAGGGGAGGAATGATACTTCTCAATCTTCAGAGAGTGGGTCCTCCACAATTCAAGGAGAAAGTGCAATGTATGCATTCTTTGAAGATTGAGAATGGGAAGAAAGAGGTGTGACACTCCCAGTGTCAAATGCTCATGCTTTTTGTCTGTCCCTCTACGTTCATGAATCTTAAAAAACAAAGTGCTTTTGTGTATGTTATTTGCTTGTACATTTATTTGGGTGATAAAATATGCAGCACCGCTCTGCTGAAGAGTGGTTGTGGATATTGTCATGGATTCCACTGACTATGTATTTATGGATGGAAGAGACATGAGCACTTATTGGGTGTAGCTTGGGGTAACGTGCTTTTGTATGTATGTACCAGTTATTATGCACAAGCACCTGTTTCATATATATATGAGTTGACTAGAGACTGATTAGAGCTCCTCTTAACGGAATATTGTTGTGATGGTGCCAGTCATCAGATTTGGAGTTTCCAATCTGTGTTTCCATTGTTATGTCGGGAGGCTACGAAGATGACGTGGACAATTCAGAGGATGTGGTCTACACTGGGCAAGGGGGGAATGATCTACTAAGCACTAAGAAACAAATTAAAGACCAAAAGATGGAAAAGGGTAATTTAGCATTGAAGGTGCGTTTTTGCTATCATACTTATCTAAGGTTTACCATACATGGCGCCAAATGTGGAATGAGTTGTCAAATTTAGTTCAAATGTGTCTGCCATCATCAGTTTTGCATTCCGATCTCTCTGTGTGTCTTTAATCAATTTAATGTTATAAAAAAAGACTTATACATTTTTAATATTTTCAATTCAATCTCATTGCTGTATGGCTGAATGACTGTTCCAAGCTACTTGATTGTAATCCAGCATGCCAGGACAAGTTGCCCAAAGATTTTTTCGTGGATTATTTGAATCCTTCTGCTAACAGTTGCTGTTCTGATTCTTACCACGGTAGACCTCCAGCCATTCTGTCCAGAGTGTAATATTTGATTGGCAGTCTACCAGAGCATTATTAGCCACTTGAGTACCTCTGAACAGTACTTCTAGGTGGTCTTTCACTCATTTATTTCCACTTACCGGTGACGTTCAAAATGTTGGTTGTACAGAATAGCATGAAATGTAAACAACCTATTCGTGTCATTCGAGGCCATGATGACAAAAGGAGCTACAGTAAGAAGGTTTACACATATGATGGGCTTTATGAGGTGAATCTTCTGCTCGAAGACCAACATCTGTATGTTTAGCTACTATGATCTCATCATCAAGCTTGGGCTTCTCAATAATATTAATCTTTCAAGTCAACTTACTCACCTCTACATAAGTAGACATGGAAATGAAAGCCCGACGTATCTTTTCACTCGAGGGTTGCACTCTTTGCATAATCTTTGTTTTACATGCGACTTAACCTGTCCCTCTCCTTCAAATCTGTTGATTGGAAATTAATCACAGTTCCTTAATGTTGACTTCTTGTTTCGCAATGGAAATAAAATTCGTTATTCGATGGTTAAAGCAATACGGGTGAATGGTACCCAGGTTTATGATCACTGGGCTGAGAAGGGGATTTCTGGCTTCACGGTTTTCAAGTACAAGCTTCGCCGTGCGGGTGGGCAGCCCGTGCTCACTACCGAACAGGTGCACAATTCTATCGCACGTTGAGTCTTAGTCTAGGAAAAAGCGCCCATCCCTGTTGGCAAGGACGAGGCCTAATATCGAATATAATTCATTTTCTGACGAATTCTGTACCCCCTCTTTTCCCGCATCGTACATTGTGGGTAGTTGTTCATATAAGTTTAGCCCTTTCGGTGACACTGAAGTTCTTTAGGTGGATCTCTCCCGTGCACTCAAAGTTCTGGGTGTTGGATGGAAACAAATGTAGGTAAAATTCTCAAGAGGGAAAGTCGCGCCACTCAGCATTGCGGACCTCCGGGGGTACTTCTCTCTGGCTACATTTCTATCTGCATGAACTCTTCGAACTTTATTACAATTTGAAACCAGTTTTCTTCGTTCTTCACGAATAGGCGGTGAATCTAATCTGCGATTGTTTGCAGATTGGTGTGTAACGACGTCTCGAATGGGCAGGAGAAACTTCCAGTGCCTGCTTCCAACACTGTCGATGACCCTCCGGTCCCTCCGACAGGTTTGTGCGCCACCTTTTCAATGGATCACAGTGATAGCGTTCGTTTCGCAGATTCTCTCTGTTTTGATATATTTTCAATCTATGTTGACATGTTTATGAAACGTTATCAACCATACTGCAACTTCTTGTTTATATCAAATACTTCGCTGACCTCACGAACTCTGTGTTTGGCCGCTTAATAATTAACAGTTCTTTATGTATTCTAACTATTAGTTTGTCTTCTTGGCATGATTATGTAAACTAGACTACACGTACATCTCGAAGACTATAATATCGGACAATATACCAAAGCCGGCTCCGTCCAAGGGCTGCAGTTGCAAGGGGAAGTGCACTGACGAGGCGAAATGTGCTTGTGCTCGCAAGAATGGAGGATCCTTCCCTTACGTCCTCAACCATGGCGGAAGGTAATACTCCAACGCACTGTATCTACTAGATTATGGCTGTCATAATGATCTCTGCAAGGAGAAACTGTGACATAGCTCCGCCGCTGTCATGATACCTCTACCTTCTTGACATTCCAAGGTTCACGCTATTCTAGGGCTGGTATGTCGAACTCGTGTTTAGCGATGTATTTATTTATTTTTGTTTGATGGTGTCGACATTCCCTAAGGGTGTTGTTCCGCTAGGGTCTTCAAACCTGTTCAATAAGTTCTTACATAGATCGGTGTGCATTTTCTGATCTTGGTTGTATGTAACATTTGACCGGTCTTTGCTGCCTTAATCATCTGAAAATTGTGAATGGTATTGATGTGCAGGCTAGTGAAACCGATGGATGTTGTTTACGAGTGTGGGCCAGGATGTGGTTGTGGCCCTGAATGTTTGAACCGAACATCTCAAGCGGGGCTCCAATTTAGGCTCGAGGTGCGGGTTAACCTCTAGCTGTGCCGCATACTAATATAATTATCTATAGTGTTTTTGCATCTATAGTATTTTCAGATACACAAAATCCCTTCTCCACTAATACGTTTATTTGATTTACATTGTATTTACACGTGATTGGCTTGCTGAAGTGGAGCGTACAAATGGCTTGAATTGTGCAGGTATACAAAACCGTCTCGAAGGGGTGGGCTTGCAGATCATGGGATTTTATTCCAGCAGGGTCTCCTATTTGCGAGTACTTCGGTATATTGAGAAAGAACGATGAGAACTTGGAAAGCATGGTGGATAACGGCTATATCTTTGAACTTGACCTGATGCAAACTATGCAAGGCAAGGAAGGGCGCGAGGTAACAAATCTGTATTTCATTGATACACCTGATCCTGCTTCGTCCAACAAATGCGGATGCCCTGATGTCATGCAGTCTCTGATAGTTCTAAGCCTTTCCTTCCATGTCTTAAATTCGTACTCCTTGTGTTTGCATTGCAGAAGCGATTTGGTGATGTAGGACATGTCGTGGATGTCCACGATGAGGACGATTTGATGCAAGATGTCAAATATGTGATTGATGCTGGGAGTAATGGAAGCGTCTCAAGATTTCTCAATCACAGCTGTGAACCTAACGTGTTCATTCAATGTGTAATGAGTCACCATAATGATCATTTCATGCCCCGGATTGTAATGTTTGCAGCAGACAACATCCACCCATTAGAGGTGAGCTAATATTTCCTATTCGCTTCTCTTCGTTTCCGTTCGACCAACCTTCAAATACTTCAATGACGTAAACCTGTAAGTGCTCATGTATCATGTCGTGTGAATGGCAGGAGCTGTGCTATGACTACGGTTTTGCCTTGGACAGCGTGTTGAATGCCGACGGTACAGTCAAGCCAATGGCTTGCCACTGCGGAGCTCCATCTTGTCGGAAGCGAATGTATTAGATGCGATCTGTATATTGATGCTACAAGTTGCACCCATCGGCCTGACTAGTACACAGCTTTTGAACTTCCACCGTAAATTTTTTGGTGGCTGTTCCACAGGACACATTCATTTGGTAATTTTGGTGAATCCTCGTAGTTAAAAGTACCTACTGTAGTTATCCTGCTGCTTCTCCACTATTTTATTTGTTCTTGAAATTGTCAAATGTACAAAATAGAGGCGGAATGCATAGCCCTGTTCAATAAAGATTGATACAGAATGGCACTAAGCTAGTACCGTCTTCCGAAGTATCTTGCAGATGCAAGCCTTTTTGGGTGGCAGAGGATGGTGATACATCTCATCCGGGAAGTACACTGGAGCGTTTCTAGCACCATCAGATGTCAAAGGAAATCTGTGTCCGTAACAAAATGGATTCTACAGAGATCCGGGAACGATCAGGAATATTGAATGCGTCAGAATATTTGAACTTGACAACAGACATAGAACCGATCTTAACTTATAACCTCCTTGAATTCTTATTCCGTTCTTGTTCTTTTACGGGCCGGGCCGATGTTTCAATCTGAATGCCCAGTCGATTTCTGAGCCCGATGAATTGATTGCTAGTGCCTATGCCGAGTTTCGGTTTCCGTTTGTAATCTTGTAGTTAATATGATTATACATCACATTTTAACTCCTAAAGATCGAGAATCCAAAACTAGGCCTCATGCTTCTAGTTTTGAGTAGATACTACGTGACTTTCTTTTGTTCAAATTGATTTGTTGTCTCTGCCCTCACAAGGGAGTTACAGGACTTACAGGTCTGGAAGTAAAAAGAAGCCGTATAAAGAAAATTTGGGGTAAATACTGAGGCAGAGGCAACTACACTAAATAGGTAGATTAGTGTTAGATACACTAGTTTACATAAACATGTTGTAAGTTTTTACTGTTGACCAATTTTTTTACCCTTTGTATTGGTCAAGATGGGGATCTTTCAATAGTATTGGAATCAATGTCTATGGTAATCTTTTTTTTGAGAGAAAATCTATAATATTTTCAAATCTTATAATTATCTAACACTAATCTACCTATTTAGTTTAGCGGGAACATACATGGGACTTCTCAGTTTTTAACCCCTAAAGGCCCAATCAAGCCAAAACGGCTTGGTTAACAGTGTATTTTGACAACCTGGGGCCTTTAGGGGTTAAGTATGTGGTTTCCCATGAATAATATTTTTCACAATTTGACGAATCTTTGCAATGTACTTCATTGTAATATAATGTGATCGCATGTGAATAGTGTTTTTCAGAATTTGATGAATCTTTGGTCCTTTAGGGGTTAAAGTTCAAAACAATCCCATGCCTTATGCTTCTGCCATATGTGATAACCATGAGGTAAGAATCTTGCAAGAAGATTTTTTTATGATTGTGAATCATGATTGAAGAATATTTAAGCAACCTCTCTACATCCTTGTGATGTTTTGTGTAATAATGTATGAGAGGGTCTCATTAATTGGATTATGCATGTTTTGCACATAGCTACTCCATTATGCCAATATTTTGTTATGGATTAATGGATTTTGAAGATATGTGGCAATCTTTGAGATGTGGCAATCTCATTAATTGGATCATGCATGTTTTGCACATAGCTACTCCATTAAGCCAATATTCCGCTATGGATTAATGGATTTTGAAGAGATGTGGCAATCTTTGAGAAGAGGATTATAAGATCCCATAATGATAACCTATCTTAATTGTACTTACAATCTACTACTTAATCACCTCTTCTAAATTGGGTTTTTAAAAGCCAATTTGTATTGACGCTTTTATATTGGAATTTTTTTTGGGAAAATTGGGGCTAAAAGTAGGTTTTATTGTCACTTGGCTCTCGAGGTTTGGGCAAGACAGTTAGATTTGCAGCCTTCATAACTTCTCTCTAAAATAACTATGATTCTCTTCTCACTAGAGCGAGTTGTACCTTGCATAGTCTATTCATCATGTGGTTGAGGGTGAAGTACTAAAGTAGGGTGTAGTGATATGATTCATAATGGCTTTTTGCTTGTTAATTGTTGGTGGAAGGAGTTAATTTTGTAAGTTGTGAATCCCTTCAGTGCCTGTTGTAATTGGGGTTTCGTGATCGAGTTTAACTATTAATGGTACTTAACCCCTAAACGACTGTAAGGCTCCCATGGGGATTTTGGAACTAAAACGTGAGGAAATTTGGATTCTTGGGCTTTAAATTGTAGAATGAGCAACAAAGAGACCCTGGTACTTTTTGAGAGCCAAATCAATAAGTACTTTTCGATCGGAAATTCATCAAGTGAGCGATTTTTGGTGATTTTTTTGAGTTGCATGATGGGTATCTAGGCGTCACTTCAGACCCTCATATCTTCCTCCTCACTCCTTCAAATCACTTGAAATTTTTTCCACATATTTTAAATGATGATTTCTACTCATAATAGAAATTTCAAAACTTTTGGAGCATTTTAGAACAATCCGATTTCAACATGTGTACAAAATACCCCAAATAAGTTCCATTAATCTTCTCAACGGTGGCATTTTCTCAAAAATTATGCGATTTTGTTGATCTTTTTTCCATAGAAAAGATACGTAAGTCTTTTTTAACTTCAACGGTGCCGATTGTCAAAATTACCCCACACCAATGAGGAATTGAGCTTGCTACAAGAGCTAGTCAAGAAAACAAGAACTAAGTTCAACACCCCCCGGTCCTTTAGGGGTTAACCTGAACTCCTTCACTTGTTTCTTCATTGTTTTCCTAGTTTTAAATGTGGTTGTGTGCATGTTTTTGCATGTCTTTTCGTCTTATTCCACTTTAGAGTTCTGTTGTTGATACTTGTGGTTTGTGGCAAAAAGGGATAGTTGGGGTGAAGAGGTGGAAATGGTTGAATAGAGAAGAAGGTGTAGAATGACGAAAAGAAGTTAGTTGCGGCGAGGGTAGAGCTTAAGCATTAGGAGAAATCTCGGGTCGCAAAGGGGCCTTTGTCTTTGTCACGTGCTGAAAATTTGAGGGAAAACCGTGCGCTTTACATGCTGGCACCAATGATGCCAACAGTGCAGTTCTGTGGGTCGAGTCGATCGGCGCTACCAACACTGCCAGCATTGCCAACACTGCCAGCATTGCCAACATTGCCAGCACTGCGGCTTCCGACGTTGTTAGTGGGCAGCGACCTGCACCAATGGGATTACATGGAGAGGGGTAATTGGGCAACCGGTTCACCTAACACGGGTTGTCTTACAGGGCCCCTTTGGGACCCCAAATTTCTCCTAATGAAGAAAAGGGTGGTCAAAGAAACCTCGGAGGAATGCGTGGAACAAAGAAATGATCAAAAGTACTTCCACAAATGCACAACCTTTCAAACTCGTGCTGGATTCGAGTATGCCTGACGTGCCCGACGTTGAAGAAAAAGATACATAGAAAAAACCCTGCAATGTAGCTGCGAGCTTGCTCGCATTTGCACAACCCCACAATAGAATCTCCAGGCTGTTGTTTCCTTTGGAGACACCGTAGTTCTTGTCATAAAGTCGCCTTGCATCCTCGTCTCCTTTGCATCCGATACGTACCTTAGTATGTAGAATCAGAACTTTGTATGGTTGCCACGTGGGGACGAGGAAGAGTTTGATGAAGAAGAGATTGAATCATCCATGCGAAGAAGAAAAGGTGTTGTTTATGAAGAGTACTAATCAGAAGTGATACGATTGCCAACGTAAGTGACAAATTGAATGGGCTGCGCGTTTTACATGGGTAGAAGGAATTATGGCGTCTGATGGTATATTATACATGGTTAGGTATTGTCGTATTGAAAGATTGTGTTGCGATTGACAAGAAACCGAGTATAATGGTGTCCAAGCTTAATACTTTAATTTTACAAATATGATGGAAGAAGAACAACAAAGAAGGATTTGCTAGCAATTGGAGTGAAGAGTGGCGAGATGTATGTGGTGGTAAATTGTTGTTGGAAGAAAAATCTCCCTTTACATGCTACCCGGCTGCTCACACTATTAGAAAATGCCGACCAAACCTACAAAAAAATCAACAATTTCTTCTTGATTTGGGCACTAGTGGTCACAATTTGACATATTTAACAACTTTTTGTAAAGGGTTCAGTGGACATCTCCTAATCTCTATTAGTTTTAAGAGTACAAAAACAATTGTGACCAAATCAATAGAAATTAAATAAAATATAATATCATAATATAATATAAAAATGACATAATAATATTATATACTATTATAATATTATAATACTTATTGTGAATTTTCACTTTAAAGTTCTATGTTGAAGATTTATTTTGAAGAATACCAATCCCAATTGTAAGAATGTTCTAGTAGGCAATTTACACCATGTTTTTGTTTTGTTTTTAATAAATTTGTTTTCAAAGTAGATAGGAAATTTTGCCAGAAAAAAATGCTTTAGAAATTTTTGAAATTTTTCTACATGTACAAAAACGCCTGCATAAATTCATCTCTTAGATGTTACATGTTTATGGCTTGCGGGTATGTAATCTAATTCACTGCCCTTTCTCTATGAGTTTGTCCTAGAGCAAGAAGTAGTGACAGTTTTAGAGTAGATTGAAAATACATAGAACATTGTTGCGATGCTCAGGACTGAAACCGATTTGCAATTGCCACGGGTTGCAACATTTTGTGGTTCACAGCAAGGAGAAGAAATTGGGCAGTTTTATGAAAAAAAACCCCCAGAAAAAATGGTACTTCAAAGAAGTATCCAAAAAAAAGTACCCTGTAAAAGTACTAAAAAATGTACCCAAAAAGTAACCAAAAAAGTACCCCCAAAAATAACCAAAAACATTTTCTAAAAATTAAAAAAAAGTGAAAATTGTAAGGAACAGTTATGGAGTTAAATTAAACTACTAAAACTATAAACTATAAAAAGTTACTCGAAAAACGACTGACAGAAATAATAAATGCAGACTCTCTTGTTTGGTTTGGTAGAGTTCGAGTCTTGGCAACAGCTTCCGTTGTAATCCACTCAAGTGGAATGTGACTTAACCACTCATTGTTTGGTATCAAAATGACATGAAAGAAACCCATTTTGTTATAGTGCAGGTGGGGAGAAAGTACTAGTAACATGGTACCAAATGCACACCAAATATGCTACCCAAAGTTTTAACCCCTAAAAGCCCGAGGGGTATTGGACAAAACATAGATGTGTTATAATATGTGCCTTCCATGTGTTTGATGAAGGTTGGTTCAATAGACAAAATGTAGAGTATCATCTTTACAAATTATCCGTACGGTCAAACTTCCTAAATAATCTTTAGATCATTTTTTAATGAATTTAAAAGCATTAACCTTCGAAAATTTGTATAAATTATAATTTTCAATTTTAGAGTTCAAAATTTAGTACGATTGGTTAAAGTTGGGCTCTCTATCGTAAACTTCAAAAAAGCAAGAGAAACGATGGAGGAATCATCATTACTTTCCCCAAATAGCAAATTTTGTAACACTAAGACAATGTTGAGGTGATCTACTTTGAAAAATTCTCCCGGGTGGAGTTTAACTCGGATTGCCATAATTCAAATTGGGTTGGAAAGTAGACTTGATGTAGTATTTTAAAATATTTTTTATTTTTTCAAAAAATTATTTTTCTGTTCCGGGCAGCCCGTTTTTTCCGGGCAGCGACCAGAAAATGGTCGCTTGGGAGCTTAGGGGTTAAGAGCAAGACAGTTTCTGAGATAGGGACAAACCACAAGTTTGGACCATTTCAGAGCCACACAACGTATGTATTGAAGCAGCCGCCCAGATGAAATCTAAGAGATGAAATTATTTGATTTTTTTTCAACGTCGCTAAAATATCCAAAGTCTAATGTGGGAAAAAAAACAGCTCCAAGCCATCACGGTTTTGTTTCAAAGAAAAACCCAAATAATTTTGAAATCTTTTGTAGATATAGGAAAAAGCCTTCATGATCTACTACAAAAAACATTGATTTTTTTTTAAAATGTTAAGAATATTTAAAGTCCGTTGTGAGAAAAAAATAGCTCCTAGCCATGACAATTTTGTCAAAAGAAAAGAAATTCAACAAATGGATTTACATGGCAAAAACATCCCTAATGGTTGTGTTTATTTATAACTACCAAAAATTTTCAAGGATTTGCATAAAGAAATCCGCGTGGTGTGATGGTTGGGATTTTTGTTTGGAGTTAGGAAGTTGTGGGTTCAAATCTAGCCACTGTCAAAAGAGCCCGGGTGGACCTTGTGGCAATGTTTGGGTAGTGTAAATTTATTCCTTGGGTAGTCCAAAAATTTTCCTCGAGGAGACCAATTTTTTTTTGCGGGCAATCCAAGAAATCGACCAAGCAAGCCATAAATTTTGTTTGAGCAGCAAATAAAATTCCATGCAAATTTCATAATTTTTTGGAGAATTAGATTTTTAGATTTTTTAATGTTTTAGATCAACAAAATTTTGTTGACTGATGAGCTGGACAACATGACTGAAACAACTAGAGCAAACAATAGATTTTAGTGCAATATATGTTGTCTTGGACACTGATTTTCTAGTAGTGCACTACTAGAGAAATGGGGTCTGGTGTAGGAGAAATTCAACAGAAATTCTGTTGGTTTTGTGTGCGGGTTAGGAACAGTTGATTCTGGATCACAATCGAGAGAATTCTATCTTAGTTCGGTGTTGCTTCAATGTCCACGTTAGTAGGGGTTTGCGACAGTAATTACCAGTGCCGCATGTACACGTGTACAGATGAATAATGTTTCTCATCTAGCAATGACACCATCTGTTTGTCTAGGACATTGCAAATCCATAATATTAGGGAATCGTTATTTAACACCTGTCTATTTTGATATGGTCCATCCTACATTCAATAGCTTTTTAATTCCGATTACATAATTTGATCCAGATTTGGATGTGGTAATCTTCTTTGATTTGTCCAACCTGTCGATTACACGTGCCTCCATATTGATGAGTATGCTTTGATTTTCACGAGTATGACGGAAAAATGAAAAGGAACTGCATTCATTGTTTTATGTGTTTTAATAATTCAGTAGTACAGTACAATAGTTCATGCAATTTGGAACATACAAAACGATGACTTTAGCCCTTGAGGTTTAGGTTAGTTGTGCAAAACAATATGGTAATGTGTTCTGGAAATCACATTCATAGTATTGTAGTCTGATGGGCATTTCAATGGATTTTTTTGCATATAAAGTAATTGTCATTTTATTTCTAAATTGATGTGCACATATGAAGATGGGTGCGTTTGATGAAAAGGGCCGTGACAAAGATGGGTATGAGACTTGGGGAAGGGAGAAAAGTAAGAAAAAACCCAATACAACAAAGAAAATAGTGGCATCCAAATATGCGAAAAAAACAAGACGTTACAGTCAACATCCCATTGCCACATCGAGCTGCAGCCGTTAAGAAAGGGAGGGCTATCAATATGAAGGTAAAAGAAAGTGGTACTAAGAAGATGATGAAGTCCAGAAGAAAAAAAGAAGACTCACAAGCTACTGTCCAAATAACAGAGAAACAATACAAATTGCTTTAGAGTTTGAGAAAGAATTTGGCAGCATCAGAAGTGGTGGAAATGGCAGAGGAAGGTACAATTTTTTGTACCTTGTACTGGTATTGTGTAGGTTTTGGGATTGGATTTCAATTTGCAATTAATGGAATAGTATGAATGACAGTCTCGAAACCTAGAAGAGTGCTGCGTGCTTGTGCCGCTGGACAATATTTGAGCAGACAAAAATTTGGATGAAACGTATCATGTAATCTAGATGAAACAAAGCATGTAATATAGGGAGAATACATTTTTTACGCAATATATTAAACTGTGGCGAACTGACTTTAATATAATGTGCTAGTCATTGTGATATGGGCTTCAGAAAAGAAGACACCATCCTAAACAAAGTTCAAGAAATGTCAATCCCATGCAATAGCGAAAAGTGGCGCAATTTATGATGTGAGAGCAAGTCAAAAGAGGCAAAAGGAGAAACAACGTGGTGATGCAGAATTGTCACTTGTAGAACAATCCTCTCCTGAAGTTGGCGGTGGTCAAAAAGCAAAACGACGACAGCTCACTTCACTGGCAGCGCAACTAGGGTCTTCATCTAACGATGACTGAGATCATAGAGGAGAGGTACGTCATTGGAATCACAGAAGATTATGCAATAGGTGCATGACAATTTCCTAAACAATATAAATTTTGAAATGCACTCCTTGTGTTATATAGTGAAAACATAGACGGAATTGGATGTCGTACAACACTTGTGTAGTTCTCATACACTGAAAATGATGCCACGAAGTTTTTTGTCATGAGGCGTGAGCTAGCAATCACCCTGTAATAACAAAGCCAATGGCTCCCTTCCAAATGCAGGAATTGTGGAAGATAGTTCACAGAATCACAGTAAATCTATTTACTAATTGTAAATGTTTGACAAAAACTATAGTTGGAACTCATGCTTGTAGTTGGGTGTTTGTGTTAGGAACGTGTAAGTTTAAGACGGGTAGCTTCAAGTCCAACTCAACAAAGCCATCAGATTGTATCATTTCACTCTGATGGTTGTAGTTCGACAGAGAGCGAGGGAGAGAAGGCCATAACTACGTCAACGTTGGACATCCAAGAAGACAACACAGACGGGAAAGTGCAAAGTGAACGACAGAAAAGATTTAGATGGGAGCAAGGCCGAGGAGGAGTGATTCTAACTGACTATAATAACAAGACAAATGCTATTTTTGGCAAACACACTAGCAATAGCTATGGAAAGAGAGCGGAGAGCACAACCTTCTTCCCATTTGAAGAAGCAGTGGAAGAAGAAATTGTACATGCTGTGGTTGAAGGAGGGCCGTCACAGTGTAATCCCAAAGATGGTTCCAACGATGACTTTGTGGACCCCCCAACACATGAACGTCGCAAGAAGAGCAGACTTGACAATGACATATTACGGTCGAAGTCTAAATCAAGAGCCGCTCGAAAAAAAAGAGTAGTAGAAAGAGAAGTTGCATTGAGGAAACAACAGGCGGAGGGGGAGAAGCCTTACTACATAATGGTCAGTCCATCTGGAACGCCCTACAAAGATGGCATGTCCGCGCGGAAGATGGAGCTGAACAAGCTTTGCCAGGTATTGGACCCAACCATCCGCGACATCAGGCAACAACCTCATCACAAAATACAATTACTCAAAATAAGACTGACGAACAACTTCAATTACAGTAGGATCATTTCTATTCGGTTCATCTTACCTCTCATAGGCCGCAGACTATCAACCACTAGAGATGAGACAATCAATGAAATCAAAAGTCAGAGACATTGTCCACCCGAAGTGAAGTTGGAATACTGGGAGAAATTGAAACGTTCTTCCAAGTCTGCAAGCTACAAAAGGAAGTCAGAGGCAATGAAACGAGCAAATGCGTGGCGCCAGACTCTCGGAGGAACGGGTCCAGGTGGAGAAATTGGAGTTCAAGAATCTCTTAAGGTACGGCTTTGTAGATTCCCAGACCCCTACGAAGTTTGAGTAGAGATGTCACGACAGAAGGAATACGGAGGAAGAAAGAAGCAAAAGCTGATGAAAATCCTTTGGAACAAACAGACAAGTCCAAGTTCGGCATTTACAGATGAGAGTGATGCTAATTTTGAGCCTGATGAGGAACTTAATTTAAAATCAGCGGACGTGGAGGCTGATCCAAAAATTCTGGAGAATTGTACGGGCAATGTGCCAAGGACATTGGTTGATCAAATGACAATTCTAAAGAAAATGCAGGCCTAAATTAAGGAGCTGCAGGCCCAAATAAATGCAAATTTGGCACAAACATCAGGTAGCCACAACCAAGGACTACTGCATTCCATGATTGTCATGCCTTTGATAGGGTCATTATATAGAAATCTAGATGTGGTGAGGAACTTGATTAACTGAATGCCTCATTTTTGCTTTCTTTTCATACTGTTCTTATATAGTTTGGTTTCTACAAAAATGCAGCTTGAATGATTTGGAGTAATAAAACTTTACTACAATGTACCAGCAAAAGAAGATAACAACGGACACTCGAAAAAGAAAAAGCAGGCTACAAGATCTAGCTACAATCCAACAAAAATAGAAGTACAAATATCAAAAAGATTACCAGGACTACAAATAGCCTTTAGAGCTGAACTAATGGCCATACATGAAACACTTATAATAATCACCTCCAAATACATAAACGAACCCGCGCATATCTTCACAGATTGTCTAAACACACAAATAAAACATCCAACCCAACATAACAATCACGCTGATAAAACCATATTTAAAAATATGGTAGAGATGCTAAAAAAACGTACACAACCCACCACAATATACAAAGTAAAAGCACACGCTAAAATTCACGGTAACGAACAAGCAGATCAACTCGCAAAGGAAGGTACCAAGAAAAGAGACTACCAATTTGCCACCAAAACATACGAATTTGCACATACTACATCCTACTACTTCCAAAAAGACATATGGCCCGGCCCTAGTAAAAGACCTAACAAAGGACTAGTCAGATGTCTGAAAGGATATATAAAGAAATATGATCGAGAAAATAACCTAGAAATATTAGCAAAAAATTTCCCCAAAATCAATAAATGGACAATGAACCCCATCATAGATAACGACATATCTAATGATTTTTGAAACAATCCACGAATAACAGATTCACAAAAAACAAACATACTAAAATTTAGAACGGGCCAATACATGGAAACGCCAAAAAACAACTAATCTTTGGTATACAAAGATTCCCCTCAAAAACATGTTCTATATGCAACACACAAGACGCAGGCATATGGCTACATATACTCTTACTCTGCAAACAACACTATATACACGCCTTAAGAACCAAAAGGCACAATAAAGCAGTATGGGAATTAAGGAAACTAATACTATCCTCAAATAAATCGAGATGCTACAATCTCATGAATGCGGGCACATTTAACAATAATCCATAAGAAAACACAGTACCGAGCACAGTACCCCCATGGCTTTTACCATGCACTTGCGGACAACAAAGATGCCAATGTAATGCCAGATTTAAACCAGATATATTATGCATTACAGGCCTCCCATACCAAAGTACGCCACCACTAAATCCCGAAGATAACTTGTCAATACAATTTATAGAATTCACATACACCAACGACAGATTCTTACCAAAAACAATTGGCAACAAAATTCTAAAATACCAACCACTAATTAATGGTATCATTCAACAAGGATGGAAAGTAGATCCACTCATAGTCATCATAGCTGGAGTTAGAGGAACTACACAGGCCCCCTCAATGAAACAACTTGTAACAAAATTCAACATTTGTGAAACCTCCATAAAACACACATTTAAAGCAATAACTATTGCCATACAATATACTGGATCAATCCTTCTACACAAAAGACGTATAGAAAATAATCAACCAATACCAATAGAATAGTGAATTAAAAAACAAGGGGGGGAGGGGAAGGGGTAGTGGTGAAAACCACCGCTAGCTACTCTTTCAAACACTAGCTCAGCACAAACACTTGTCTCAGGGGTAAAATAGGGCCGGTTGATTGGTACAATTTCCTGCCATGATAACTCACTAGCAGTACCAAGTCAAGTGTATTACACCATTGCTCAAACAGACCCAATGAGAATCAAACCCGGACCACATAAATGTGATACAATGTCCTTCACCAACCAACCAAAGAACTCATGACTTGGTGATAGTACTTAACTCAAAACATCCTTTATATTCAAAATTGTACCCAACCATTAGTACTTTGTTACTTTTATTATGTTACTGTTACTAGAGTGTCCATTCTCGGAAGGAAAGTAGTTTTGTTCCAATGGCCCTCTGTCCGGTGGGCAACTAAGTCGTTGATATTACAAACGGACACTTTATTCACACCGGCCTTCAAAAGAGGACCGGAGTTTCTATCTATCTGTGAGGTTTGAAAGTAGGGTTGCATGACATAGTAGAGGGAGTGTGCAATACGAAACAACTCTCATTTGTCCACCCCCTTTGGATGCAAAAATTTGCGCTATACTTGCAATTTCAAAATGACACCACAAGCTTAAAAATCCATGAAATCACGGACGGAAAACTGGGTTGGGAAGGTAACCAAGTTTAGTTTCATGGCATAATTATTTTTGTTCATTGAAGTAGTCAAATCATACAACAGTAGAACTTTTTATGACACTATGTACCAAATAGTGCTACCACCATTGACACTTGTGACGGGCTTCATACTGAAGGACATGCTAGTAAAGAGAACTTCAAGGGTCTCTATACTGATATATTTGAATGGCAGTTGAACAATTTTGACTAATACCTCTTTCTTGTTTGGCCCTAGGCCATTTTGTCACGAACGTTTTTGTATGGTTTCAACATTCATTCTTGTAAATCACAATGGTAGTTCCATTTTGCTATTGAGTAAGTTGTAAACAACCAAATAACTCTCTTAGCAATTTCTCAAGCTTAATAGTAGGAATTTTTCATAGATTTGAAAGTCAGCCCACTTGTTGTGAACAGATAAGGTAGAATGTTTTTCCAATGCCTCAAAATCATACATGACAAAATGACTTGGGGCCAAACATGAAAGAAGTATTAGTCAAAACCATTCAATTATCATACAATATATCAAATATTAATACGGAGATCCTTGAAGTTCTCTTTACTAGCATGTTTTTCAGTATAATGTCCGTCACAAGTTCTAATGATGATAGCACTTCATTGTACTGTCGGGTACAACATGCTTACAAATTTTTCAATTAATTTTCATTAGAAAGTTAAACATTTTTTAGGAAGCTCTAGCATGCTCACAAATGAACCGATTTTGAAACCACAAATTGCATTGGAATTGCAATGAAGCGTGCTTCAACCTCATAATAAGTGAAAAAAGAATTATTTACAATAAGACAACAATTTGGATTTCTTTTATACACTATCTATCATTTTATAGTGAACATGTGGAATAAAGTCAAAGATTTTTGCATTAAGGTAAAGAACAAGTAAGAAATCATACAAGTAGTTCAAGTGGTATGGGATCAAGTATCTCTAAATCAATTGTGAAGGTTCATTTTTAATATGTACCATTAAATACAAGTTGTAATTTTCACAAATGGTGGCAGCACTAAATGGTAAATAGTATATAGAAACATCAAATTTTTGTATGATTTTCAATTACATACGTGTATTTGTAATGATGATAAAGTAGACTTTGGTGTGATTCCAATGCAAATTTTAATTTAACCCCTAAACATACCAACCCTTTGATCACAAGTAGATGCTAGCCTCAAAAAAGGATATTAGCATGACTAAGATGTACATTAGGTGTACATGGGAGGACCATTGCACACATGAAATCTACCCAACAAATTTGACATACTTGCATTTGGAGGCCACTCCAATATTATCAACATCTCTCCATCACAAGAGATTTATTCTAATTGGTAGAGGATTTAATAGGCTTGCAAAGGTGACTTGGATGAAAGTCATCCGAGATTGTATGAGAAAGTTACAAGGCTTTGAATCCGTTTATGATCCAATTTTTGGACGCTGGGACGTTTTGGGGTTAAAATCCTGTTCATTTTTTAGCATACATAGGCCTTCCAAAGTTCCCACAAATCTCAACTGATCCAAAAATTCATAACCACCTTGCACCCAACTATACATAGTGTATCATAAAAAGCTCTATTGTTGCATCATTTGACAACTTCAATGTAAAAAATCATCATGCCATAAAACTAAACTTGATTACCTTCCCAACCCAATTTACAATTTGCAAAAATCCATGAGTTTTTAACCTCTGGTGTCATTTCCAAATTACAGGTGAAGTGTTGATTTTTACAAATGTGATTTGCAATTCAACTTTTTGCTTCCAAAACCATCCATGATAGCTAGACAAAACCCAATTTGATACGATAGGAGAGTGACTACAAGGGGCTGCTTTCAATGAACTCATTGATTGTTGTGAGGTGGCATGCTAAGAGATAAAGGTTCATGATATTATCACATTCATACTTTTGCCATAGTAGATTCACTTTTGCCATACTACAGAAACGCTTCGTTTCTGAGGAGTTACCAAGAGTTACGCACCTGAATAATAAAATGAAGCCGTAAAAGTAAATCTAGGATAAATATTAAGGCAGAGACTCCTCGACTAGCCGCTTGTTTGCATCCTTTTTTATGTGTATTTACTTATGAAATAGTGAGTTGTGCATGGGCTACCGTACGTTGTGGTCGGTCGGTTTCGGACAGTCAGGTGTCGAAATTGAATTTCCACATTAGATTTTGAGAGGTCCACGTCACCCTTAACCAATCACAAGATGATGTGGCACTTTAGGACAAAAAGTAATTAATCAATGTCAAAACCGACCACGACGTAGGGTATTTGCATCCATTTCTAGCTGTCCACTTTGAGTGCACTGCTGTCCATGTAAGCAATTCTTACCTGCCATGTGTGAACCAACATTTTGATCACCTCCCAATCTTGACTTTGCACGTGAAAGTATGATTAAAAATCTCACCACAGTGTTTGTACAGATACGGGAGAATTTCCATGGTTGTACCAGACCGCTAGACTGATATGATCCAACGGCCTGACTCCTTCCCAACCTCACCCATCAGATCGATATGGAGAGGCTCCAGAGTCGATCCTGCAATGAAATGGACATCTGCATTATGAACCCACCGAGTGGTTTTATACCGGCTTTCCACAAGTAGGAAAAATTCTACTCGGTAGAGCATGGAGCCCCGGGAGCTCTCTTCAATATGATGGGTTCCGTTGCTTTTGCAGCATTCCCGATACAAAATAAGTGCCATGACCAATATGAAAAGGTAGACAAACCAAATGAACAGATCAAAAATTATTTTTCTTTAATTAACCTAAACTTGCCACAAATTTATTAGGGATCGTGCTGATCCCTTTCGTGCACGCCTGTGTTTCCTTTGCCTTACACGCCAAAGGCCAAAGATGAGCACAAACCCTGCAATGAGAAAGGAACATTAAATTAAAGCTCGTAAGACTAGCACTCATTGAACCAACTCGCAAATGATTTCCAACTTGGAATACAAACTTGATTTTCTCGGAAACATACTAATGGTATATACTGCTAGCATGAGTGAAAACACTTCCAAGGGTGACAATCTAAGCACCTGAGTATGACTGCAGGAATCGCAAACCTACAATACGCCCCTCGAAACAACGGAAGAATAAGAGCAGTTCAATCATAACAGCTGCCAGCAGATTATTGTGTTGTTGTACTAGACATTTCATATAGAACTGACTCGCAGTCATACCTGTTATACATAGAAGAATTGGGGCCAGCCATTGAACAGCTGTCTGAGTCGTGATATCCAGCTGCACAACCACTAACTTCAGTCAACTCCTTAAAGACCGGACTGGCTTGACAGGAAGTTAAGGCTGGAAGTCATTAGTGGACACCATGCTCAGGCGCATAACTAGCAGTTCTTGAGTTATAGAATGAAATATTTTGAAAACAGAGGGTCTAGAACAAAAGAAGATTAAGAAAGCTCCTCTGAAGCACTTTATCCAGAGTGACTTCCTCAGTGCTGAACGGTTTGCTTATCATAGGAATGAAACCAAGCACAGGGTAAGATCATATAATAAGTCAGAAAGTATGGAGACGAGAAGGTATGAAAGGTACTGACCTCATCTCGGGTCCACCATCCGAGCGGCAATTGGGAGGTATTCTTGACCCTCTCATTTGTAGTATCCGCAGTCCTTAACTCAGGGACTGATTCATTTGCTACAGTTATAGCCTGTGTTGGAAACACAAACTCTGAAATCCGATCTGTCTCACTATCTGACCTAGAAGTTGGTACATTGGAAGACGCATCTGGCCTATTTGAATCAGCTGTAGAATCTCCTTTAAGCTGAGATGCACTATCTGACGAAGTATTCTTAGACACGCCAGACTGTAGATGACCCCCAGCGATGGGGTTCGGTTGCAAGATGTTTCTATGTGCACTTGCACTAGTAGTGTACTCAGAAATGTAGCCTTTAGAGCCCTGCACTGCAACTGGAGAATCCAAGCCACATCGTAGTGGATGTTGCAAAACGAGAGAATAGGCACTAAAATTAACGTCATCCCGCCGCAGAGGTAAGGGATCATCCATACTGCCAAGGGGAGAGCCCACCAACTCATTCGTTGCAGGGAAAATGACAGGATCTTCAATATTAGAACTTGTAAAATCTAATAGCTTCTTCAGCAACCAATAGCAGTTGCTCACCATGTGGCTGCTGTCCAAACAATTGGAGTCTCCATAGACAGCAATGCGTCCTTTTCCTGCTTCTACTGCTCCCAAAATAGGCGATTCCACCTGTTTTCATCACATGCATATTCTTCATCAGAACATGCGAGTAGAGAAGGTGAGAAAGAAAGAAAGAAGCAATGAACATACCATTGCAAAACATGCAGACAAAGAAATTAGGTTGCACGTATTAAATTTGGGTTTCTTTTAGGTATTTGCTATTGCAGTGCGCTACAGAGTTACATCAAAGATGAATGGGGAACTCAGTGTACGTTTCTTGCCTTTCACTGCATACAGTCAAACTGTATTTGACGCAATTCCCTAATTTGTTAAATTGGACCTCTATTTCTACAGGAGCAAATGTAACTACAAAGCGCCCACCCCGGCTCGTCGTCAAGGCTATTCGTAATCTCAATGATACCAAAAAAAAAATACGTGTAGAACACTTTACAAGTGGCATACGAGAAGCATAAAAGAGATTTCTATTCACGCAAATTCATAATTTATGAAAAGAAAAGGATATATTTTGAAAGATAAGATACAAAGAAAACACCCAATTATGGATACAAAACAAAATACATAATCACCATGACGATAGCACAAAATAAGATGAATTGTGAAGGAAAGGACCTGAGCTCGCACAGAACTGCGTGACGAGATTATGCCAGAGCGACCTCCCGAGCTATCCTGGAAAAGAAAGCGGTGTACAAAGCCTCCAATCGGAAATCGTAGGAGGTCAGTGCCTGAGGCATAATGTGCTCTTTCACCTCCTAGAGAAAAAGCACCATTAAGTATTGTGTCCCCAAAGGCAATACCAAAGGGAGCAAGCAAGTCATTTAGAGCTGGAATATTAGCCCCGCCAGTAGCAGGAGTCCACCAACTTCGAGTATTATCGTCAAAGAACTTCATTTTCACCATGGTCTCGACATGATACCAATCCGCAAAAACAATCAACCCAAGCCCTTTTGTCTCCACGTCTTCTTGCAACTTCTTGATTTCCTCTTTGTAGTATTCATCTTCCAAGTCCACCATGAGCAGTGTTCCATATTGAGTGGCATCAAAGCATGTTAATGGGGAACCGAGGGTTTCAACATAGTAACCAGCATCACGAAGGACATCAAACATCCCATGGAAGTTTGTATGTAAATGGTCCCCATGCCAATCCAATATATCGTTCCTCACATCTAACGAGTCACGAGGGATATAACCAGGTGGATACCGTACACTGTGAAACTGATCCCACAAGATCCGCTTCTCCCGAGGAGGTGTAGGAATGACTGCTACCTTTAGTGGCAACTCACAATCCCATCTACGTGGACTACTTTCCCCCTTCCCAGGAGGAGAAACTACCCTAAACGTGATTTTTCCTTCTAGTGTTCCCTGATACCTGTTGCCTTCGGGTTTAATCCTAAGGTATAATCCCAAAAACCCTGTCCATGGCCAGATCACATCTGAATATGTATATCGTATGTCCAACAACCTGCCTGAATCTCCAGAAGGTACCCATTTGGGTGCATCATCTATGTAACCCACGACGCCCATTCCGTTCAGTATCGTTGCGTTGAAAATGACAGGCATAGCCCCAGCATAGAGAGGTTGCCGCCAAAAAGGCCATGCATAAGGACTATCAGTCAGATCTAGGGCACTGGGCATGATGCTCACACGGGGCTGGTAGTTAGCCAATATTTCATACGATTTTAACCTGAAATAAATCAATAGAAGATGTCAAAATATGCAAAGAATGGCAATTTCCACTAAGACTCACCTCACACAGTCGGAAGAAAACAATTTCAGATAAGTAAATTTACCAAATAAAGAAAGATATACTGTCATTTCAAAGCGAAGTTACTAAGGACACAATTTATCAAGTTCGTTAGTAACAAGGTTTCTCTGAAAAGGATACACATGGTCGTGTACTCAGATAATCAACTTTCACTTATCTTCCCAGAAAATGTGCGAAAACCTCATTCTGGTGGCAAATTGTCTCAAAATTTTTAAAAAGCTTGTGAAAACACCGCATGCTGACAGCTGTGACCTTTTAACACCTCACCGTATTCAACTATTCAATAACTCTCAAAACAATACATCCGAGAGTACACATGGTGTGATCCTGTAATCGTATGAGGAAGTAGACAAGGAAGTAATCATAAGGACATCAAAACAAAAACTTGAGTAAATCACAGGCTACATAAGCTATTTCATATCCCCAAATGCTTTCTCTTGACTTGCAAATCCTAATCCTTACACCCACGAACACATAGAGGTAGTAAATAGAGAAAAGTTCTGGAAGGGATCGTACAGGTTGAGTCGACCAGCTCCTTGCTCAAACATATTAGGCCCAGACAGGCGAGAAGCTCCCTCAATCAGAGCTTGTTTCATACTAGCGGGATTGAGCAGCTTCCATCGATCCTTTTGTGGAACCACACTAGCAAGCAAACAAACCGCCCCAGCCACTACTGGACTGGCCACACTCGTTCCAGATAAACTCTTGCACCCAGTGCTTATCTTAGACCCTATCACCTCTCGTCCATAAGCTACAATATCGGGTTTTACACGACCATATCTGCCCACCACAAACATGTGAGATTTTCGAAGCACTTCTTTCTTGCATGAACATATTCATCCCATAAGCGAATGCATGAAAAGGTGAAAAGGTAACTGTGCAATGGTACTTTTAGCCACCTAAAACAATTAAAAAACCACCTGCGAAAATCCCCCATCCAGCAGCTTTAACCTGCATCTTTCACAGTAATGAGGGTCTTCACACTGTTTACTCTTCCACTTCAAGTTTCATACAAAGTAGATGCAATTTTCATTTCTTCAAACAAGAGCAAATATGTGTGGCAGAATCATCACGAATAGAAAATAAACTAACCCATGCGGAATTTCCCACGTGCTCATGCCTCGCGATGAAAAGGATGCAATATGGTCGCTGTAATCAATGCCTCCAACCCCAATTACGTCGCTCTGATCAGCTGGATTATTTAGTGTGCCGTAGAGAGGTCCATCATTACCTATAGCTGATACCATGATGATATTGTTCGCAGTCATCTCCCACACCTGCAACAGGTGTCACCGAAATTTCCAGATGTTGTGATGCTCTCAGTCCGCTTGTGACACTGAATGAGATTAGGGAAAGGACATTCCATGTCAACTTTCCGAAAAGTACAATATACCTTAAATAAAATAATTTTGGGAAAATTTTGAGTTATTTATTACTGCAGCTCCTGGAAGCTGTATCAACTGTAGACCTTGAGGCTACGAAATAGGATCTACGGCTTTGTATATGACACAAGCATAAAAAAATGACATCTAGAGTACCTTCACATCCAAAGTTTAAAACATAACTGCCACATGTTGATGAATGGAAAGAGAAATGCAGTACCTTTTCAACAAAAGGTACATCCAGGTAATCAGGTCCCCCAATGCTTAGGTTGAGGACATTAATCTTGGAAGCAATGGCATAGTTGAATGCATCCAAGAACCACGAGGTGTATGATACCTGCATCCCCACTGGCAACGTTAATCCTCATTATCTGGCAGGAAGTACAATCTTCATGCAAAAGCACTACCTAGATACGCATAACAGTTTGCGTACTCTACTAGAGCCACAATCGTACTCCTTGTTGCTTCTTCTCAGCGTCCCATGATTAGGTTAATAGTGTTGAGTGAAATAAATGAAATAAAGCCATTGATGCGATATGATTACCTGAGCATCAGTGAAGACACGGAAGGCATAGATTTCAGCATCTGGAGCAAACCCCAGGCACTGAGGATCTTGGCTAGAAATAACCCCTGCAACAAAGGTGCCATGGCCAAGATTGTCATTCAATGTGTCTTCGTTAGTCCAATTTGTTCTCTCCTGCAATCACACACCAACCAGAACGTGCATCAGTCCCATCACCATACTCACGTGAAAAGAACAGTAGTGCACAACCGAATTTATACAGTAACGCACACGGACTATTAACAACTCAAGCCTGGATCATCAAGGTCGTGTACCTCAACCCTGGGGACATGAAACACAACTGAAGAACAAAATAACTTAATTAAGAAGCAGGACATCATGTGCACTGGATCTACCTTAATATTGCGGAAGTGAGGATGGTCAGCACGAACACCTGTGTCAAAAACTGCCATCCTAACGTTTGCACCAGTAAAACCTTTCGCCCAAAGCTTCTCTGCTTCGAACATGGATGTGATTTGTGACCGCTGTTTCAACAACACAAACATGTGAGCAACTAGCTTCCTGGTTGATTAAGTTGATATGCTAACAACAGTACCAGTGATCATTGTCACAGGAAACACCTTACAATCCTGTTGATAGTGCAAACCTTGCAGTGTTCGTGGAAAGAATCGGTACTGAAAACTGGAAAGCATTCGACGGATATACTTAAAATATTGAGGAGTCTATGCAAAGAAATGGTCTTTATTCCTTTGTACAAAATGAAAGCAGTTGCTACATATTCTAATGCCACTAGGAGGATAAAATTAATATTCTAAGATGCAAGGAATCGATATTTGAAGCCTATCTGGCACAGGAACTACAATTCGAAGGCGAAACCAATTCAAGATAAGATGCATATTACCAGGAAAGAGTGCATGATATAAACCATGGTGAATGACAACATATTGACCAAAACGTTGGGTTTCACTGCATATTGTGTCTCACGAAGTGCAAATAATACAAAGAATACCCTGGCCACCAGATGGTTTAACAGAATTAAAACCATAAATCACAAGCAATAGATCTACAGCATTAGAGAGAGCTCCCGACCTTCGCCAAAACATACAAAGATACTCTGAAGCATAAACCGCAATGGCGTTACCTGCAAAAGAAGCTTGCGGTCGTGGTTAAGCGATATATTGGCGAGGAGAGGAGTCGTGGCATCCTCAAATTCACTTTCAAAAGAAAGTTTCGTACACAGGCGACCCGGAGGTTTACTTTCGGGCATTTCCTCCCTGCCATTCACTTCAAACTCTTCATCCTTTCCGTCTGGCCCTTTGTCACCTGTCCTGCGGCTATACTCATCTTCACTCTTCTCGGTTGTCAATGATCGAGTGAAGCGCATCTGTGGTGAGACATCCTTCACGAACTCCAATTTCCTGAGAGCTTCTAGCATATCTTCATATTGCGTCCTTTTTATCCTCAACAATGCAAAATCTGTGGGGAAAGCCGATGCCGGGTTGTTACGCTCGAGCCATTGCCAAACCCTACCATTACCCCCAAGCTTCTCCTTCAGAGCTTGTTTAAACTCTGAGGCGTGTCGGTACTCCTTGAATCTGACAATGTACTCGTCATTTACTTCTCCTAAAGCTCTCACAGGGCCAACTCCTCCAGGAGTGTCACGCTTCTCTTCCAGAGTAGGCCGACCCTGCTCTGCTGTACACTCTAACGACAACCCGGAGGAGCAAGTCTGGAACTCCCGCCCACCACTTCCTGTGTCTCCTATGTTACAAAACCCGGATACAGGGCCAGGGTCTACAGCAATCGTTTGCCATAAGGAGGCGTTACTGGAGCTCAATGGTCTCGAACAGGACAGCAGCAGGAGCAGTACCAAGGGCGCTCCCCACCCTGAAAACGCTCTCATACTGCCCTGCCGTCGCGACTTCTCCTCTCTCACGATTGCGGCCTGCGCTACTTCCCTCCCAATAACTTCCTTCCAAAAATTGGTGGATCCGTCGACTAGATGCTAAATTTCTCCAAAATGGCGGCCTAGTAGAATCCTCTCATAGGACTTCAAAAAATAGGTCTTCCCTCCAATCTAATAACCCGGTCTTTTCAGCCACCGCTTACCATACAATGGTCTTCTTCTCTGCGATCTCGACCAGCCTGGCTGCGTATCCATGCTTAGTTCTCATTCACAAAAACCTCGCCATTCCACAGCTTCCTTTCAACGACTCTGCTAGCCGCAAATTCTCAACTGGTACGAAGAAATATTATAGTCGAGATATATTATAGTCTCTCAATATGAAAGTACAAAACGAAGCCGAACCTAATGGATCGACCAAACCGCTGTCCATCAGTCCTCAAACACGAAAGTCAAAGATCGTCCAAAAACGCGGCCAAAGCTTCTGGCGAGATATGAAACATAGATAAATATAGAAACGATTGTAGCCTCCACCGGTTCGGCTCTCAATCTCCTTCACCTTCACCTTCACCTAACCTCCTCGTCACTCAATCAATCCGCGCACAAAAATCATAGGGCTCGAGTCTCCAAATCAATAATAATGCCTCCAATGGTTTGTAATCCCTGCTCTATTCAGGCCGCCAGCTTCTGAATCCGTCAATTTAATCCCTCCTCGCGCACAAAGCTCCAAATGAAGCGCTTCAAAATCCTAAAATACTGGCTCCATCACGGCCAAGTGGGGCCATTAATGGTGATCGGAGATGGCTTTTAACTTACACGATGCCATAACAACCAAACATGATCTCCTCTGTCTCTCTCCAGAAGCGGAAGCAGCAGTAGTAGTAGCAGCAACAACAACAAAAACAGCAACAGCAGCAGCAGCAATGTGGAGACGACGGAACGGGCCGGGCGGTCAATCATCCATCACACCCGGCCCGTGATCACCGTCGGGGGTTGGGCATGGGTCTCCGTGGTTTATTACCGGTACTCCCGGTAATAAAACCCAAGCAGTCACTTATTGACCAGAAACTATGCTCAGGTCAATACCTGACTGATTGGGGTGACCTGACACCTCCAAAATCCTTATGTTGTGTAAGTTACTTAGGGCATGCTTCCTATCTCTTAACCCCTTAACATACCGATCCTTTGAACGCAAGTAGATGTTAGCCTGAAAAATAGATTTTAGCATGACTCAAATGTACAATAAGTGTACATGAAAGGACCATTGCATGCATGAAATCTACCCAACAAATTTGACATATTTGCATTTGGAGGCCTCTCCAATATTATGGACCTCTCCCCATCACAAGAGATTTACTCTCATTGGTAGAGAACTTAATAGGCTTGCAAAGGTGACTTGGATGAAAGTCATCCCACATTGCATGAAAAAGTTACAAGACTTTGAATCCATTCATGATCCAGTTTATGGACGTTGTGACGTTTAGGGGTTAAGGTACAAACACCTATTCATGACAATATAAGGGACGTGGTATCTTGGGAGTGCAAGCAACATGGAATGAAATCATGAATGTCTTAACAAATCTAAGAAGAAGTGTTCGATTTTGGAATTAATTTTTTTGGAAGCATGAGCAATTTTACATGAATTTTTACAGCAGGGATGTTGTAGACACCTATTCTAAGTTGTAAACTTACCCCCAAAAAAAAAGGACCACCTGTGAAGCAACATTGAACTAAATCAATTGTGAAGCAACAAGTGAAAAGCTGCCGGTAGCTTTCAAACTTATCAGGGTTCATTTTTGGTTCAAAAGTAGCTGGCTACAATGGGTCGTTGTTCATTTTAGATGTTGCTACCTTACGTACAAATGGTGTACATACTATAACACATTTTACATCCTTTTAGTCAATCACAACAAAATTGTTAAATGGTGGTAGTAGGTAATTTATCTTCAACGAGTTAGTGTGAGATTACTGTAAGCTATCAATGTTAGGAGAAAAAACTAATCTCCTGAATGGAATATTGTAGACACGTTTGATAAAGTTTCAAAAAACAACCACTTTGAAGCACAGTTATCATCATCCTTAATAATAACAAATAAGACTTACAAATTATTTTATTGATAGGTTGCTTTACTACACAGACAATTACTAGTGGGACCCGTGCCGTTGAGCACATTGCCACAAAAGGACCTCCACGAGTGTGTATAGTCTCTTCGACGGATTCCAGCACGGAACGGTCGAATGAGACAAAGCGAGCTGTATTGTATAATAGATTGTTATGGTAGGAGCATTAACCCTTTAACGTCCCGATTCAACACTGTTTTCAAAGATTTGTTATAAAATGGTTGATGAAAAACGAAAATGGAGTTGATGTACAAAACAAAGTTGTAAATGTCAATGTATAGATAACATCCGTACGGTTGGATTCATCATATTTATTATTAATATTTTAAAAATAATTTTGCAAGGTTTTCTCTTGAAATTCAATTAAAAATCCAAAATTAACACAAAAAAATTTAAAAAAATTGTAATGAAATTAGAATGACATGCACTACGAGATGGTATGGTTTCCATTATTTGATTCTACTTACTATGGAAAATCATATTTAAGGTCTTTCTTTTTGAACTAAGATTGAAACTTGACATTAATCACTTTTGTAAATATTCAAAAATTCACATTATCTTATTTGGAAGTTCCATACCGTACAAATGGTATTCAACTAGCACAAGAATGAAAAAAAATAAAAATGGATGAAAAACATCCAGTACCTACAGAAATCGAGCTGCTGAAATTCATCCGGCGTCCAGAATCTGGACGCCGGCGCGCTAAAGGGTTAATACACTTTTTACATGCACACTTTGAAGCCTCAAAAACGCCAAAAATTGGCACTGTTTTTCTATTATATATTACTACATATGGTTATCTATATTCACCTATTTTTGTCAAAGTATCTCTCTTTCGGAGATGTACATTCATATGATATCGTTGCTTCAAAATGTAAGAACCAATTAGACTTAATGTATGCATAAATTTTGGCATGTATAGAAGCCTTATGTCTTCCTTCCGAATTTTTGTGAAAAAAATGAGAAAAAATTCATCAATGTGCACAAGAGGATTCTCATGAAAGTTATAAAAGTGTCTTTTTGAGTTCGTTGTTGATTCCAAGGCTATAAAAAGTTTGCACTTTCAACATGCTTACACCTCCAAACACAAATTTGAGTATTCCATTTTACAAATCTTAAATTTTCATTAACCCTTATAGGTCTAGAGAGCTCTTTCCGACCAGTATCATACACCAATATTGCATTGTATTTGGCATGGTTCCACACTTCCTATGGGTTTAATGCCAGGTTTAATGACAAAAGTGAAGTTAAAATTTATTGACATAATTTTAATGAGCTATTGGGGTTTCAATTTGGATCTTTCTATTTACAGCAAATGTCAAATATACGCCAACATATCTACTATCCCTGTTAGTCCTTTAAAGGTTAAAAGGATCACCAATCAAGTGTAAAATACATTTGAATGGTTGACATCTTACAATAACCTTCAATATAACCCTCAAAAGAAAAAGAAAAACATAAAGAAATCTCCAAACAATTCTAGAGTTTGAATTTTCATCAAAAAATCACTACTGACGGCCTACAAACTTAACCCCTAAAGGACCAAGGGTGAATTTCCAAGTTCGGTCAGCTTAGTATAGAATGAGTATTGATCTTCAATTATTGAGATTTGTGGTGATTATACTCTTTGTAGCGAAGATAGGATGGTAATTCGCGTACATAGATGATGTATAGATCAAAAGATACAATCATGCAAAGGTGAAAAACTTAATTGCGGGCAACTCCTAATTTTTTTCATACAATGAGTTGTGCATCTGAATTTTTGTACACAATGAGCTAACACCGCTATATACACAACTGCCAAATTCATTTTAGCAAATCTGAGACTAAACTTTACATTTTGGGCATTTTCAGAAAGTTTCAAACTTGGGCAACAAACCAAAAAAAAAGCGCTACCAACTTTGAAGCTTATAGTCTTACTATTGAAGAACCCTAAACGGTTGAATTTTTTTAGGTTGCAACAAGTTGGTTAAAATATCCTTTTGTTGGATTGATCAAAAAGCTTTTAGATCAAAAACTGTTTGTCTTCTTACGAGAAGGGATACTTTGGAGTGTTTGGAAAGAAACATAGTTGTGGCCCTTTTGGGCTTAATAAAATCACTTTGTTGTACACGTGTGCAGAACTGTAAGCGATAGAGATTCTCAAACTTAGGTGTTCAACAGTTGAAGCAATGCACAACAGTCAACGACTGACTTCCCATCACTCCTTCATCCTCCTGGAAGATACGAAAGGAAACGTAAAAGTAAAAGCTGTACAGAAAGTAAAATTCAAGAAAAAGTCAAAGCTAAAGTTCAGAAAGAGTAAGGTAAAATACAAGAAACAGTTAATCCAGTCATCACTTACTACGAAATTCACATTCACTACAATCTAACTTAAGAAGACGTTTACAGCACCCACATCAATCAATACGAAAGACCACAGTAATTAACAGAAAGTAACTATGATACTTGCGTCAGAAACATCGATTCCTATCAACGCCGGTGGCAGATATATAACGACAGCAAATGCACAACAAAACTCGAACCCAATTCAAAAACATAGACTAAAAACAAAGCATGAAGCTTGAAGAAAACACATCATATCAAAGCATCACTATTCCTCACAATACACCACCACAACTAGGAACACGTTAACAGGTCTTCCACATCCAAAATCACACTAATGCAATCCATTTCCACACTCCACGCCCCAACGCCTCATCAAAACGTCTCCCTTACACAACAAGATATTGCTCACATCCATTCTCAATGTCAGATATCCGAGTTCCATCACATACAAATGCCTCGTCACCAGGAACACATTCCTCAGCATCTAAGCCACTAAACCACCAAGCTGTCAATGTCAGTATCTCCCACCCACCACGTCAAACCCGACATCAACCTCAACTAAAAATGTACATACAAAGCCATGGAAATTGTCACATTGTTCGCTCCTCTACCACTACTTCTCTCTTCTCGCATGTCACCATTTCTCGCCACCCACACAGTGCCTTCTCGACACACTTTCACGTCCTCTCGTCCCACATGCCTACCGCAGGGACTCCACCGCACGCTATCAACATGGCACAACGCCCTCTTTCATGGCCCGGGACCCTCTAACCTTCTGTTCTCTCAAACTGCTACTATTATTCAATACTATGGTACAAAATGCTTCCTCTTTCAATACTCCAGAGGCTCAAACAATCATTTCATGTGGTACCCTAAACAATGAACCCATCACGAATCTGCTGTCCTGTCAGAGCCCGCTGTTGCAACCGTTCCTCCTCGCCATCTCCCTAACCGCTTTCACGGCGCCCGCACTGCTCCCTCCCTCGCTCGCTCTACACACCAGCCGGCGTCGCTTCACTCGTCTCGACCAAGGACAATTCGCTAGCACATTGTCCTGCAAGTTTCATGTCAATTCACCACACTTGTCACACAACACACCACGCTATGCAAACAACATAACAAACTGCTTAACCCAACCACCATTCTCACTCCGTTCACACGCTCCCACATTCAATTGCCGCATACACTACAACCCGCACCGTGCCCAACCTTCACCAGGATCTGCGGACAAGAACACCTACATTGCGGTTCATTCAGATATCGAATCGAAGACGGGCACGTCAAAGCTGTACACAACCCCAGACCCTGCACAATCACCACACATAACTCCTCAGAACTCCAGATTTTCTCACACCAAAATATCTCCACAAAAATATACATTCCAAGCGCTCGCACATCCAACACAAACAATCCCCTCGTACTCCACACAATCCCCCTCAGATTATTAATCCACTCATCACCGCGTACCCGGCTCACGAGTGTCGACTTTCTAGGTTTTCCAGTATACTTGTGACCGGTGATATTCAACCAGTCCTCCTGGATCTCTTTCCGTGTCAGAACTAAGTGTAGTTTTGGAAGCTTCAGCGGCGGTGGAGCCGGCTCCTCGTTCGCCAACCGTTGAGCCACTCGTTTTGACCGCTTCGTGGCTCCTTTCGTGCTGTTCGTGGGTGCTGCTCTCAACGCAGCAGGCACACCCTCACTACCACGATTCCTGCACCCATTCCCCTCCTCCATCAATGCACTCGTAAACAATCACCACTACTCAAGCATCTGTTATTTTAGTTACCCCAACTGCCTCGATGCCACCACGCGAGTTCACTGCTGCAGATCGTATAATGAACACAAAGACGAGCCCTCAAATGTATACATATACTCTCCCACCAAAACGTAAAAGCTTCGCTTTCCATGCCCACTCTAGCTTGGACTCCCAGAAACCACGCAAATAACAGCCACTGCCACTCTGCCAGCCTGGAAATCCTCTAGTCCACTTCCTCGACGCACAACGATAGCACACACCCATCGTCTCATCAAAGACCCGAAGCCCATGACACCCTCCATCACAATTACCTTCTGCATTGCCTCATGGACTCCCGCAAGGAATATGAGGTCCTTGCCAGAGAATCTCATTTACAACAACAACAAACATCGTGCTCCCCTCCCGCACATTACCCCGATATATAACTCCAACCAAAACCATACGTACATGCTCCTCGATCCCCTCAAAGACCCATCCCACCAACTGCCCTTCCATTGTCATCCACACCCTAGTTGTCACAATGCCTGTCCAAGACTCGTCTTAATCAATGTCCTCCAAACACTACCCATCCAACGTCAAATGACATCAACGACACAACCCTGCTGCCCCATATCTCTCATCGGTCAACACCTCACAACTTCAATTCACACGTCACTGAACATTCGACAACAACAAACGCCCACCTCATTAACCCAACGACTTCACACAAACTCCCTCAACCACACAAAGGACTCTGCTTCCAGCCCCCATTCCTCCAATACACTGCACAGCTATGCTGCGTGCATAGCCGCTCAACCGTGTCCATGAATGAATGCCATTATCCCCGACCCTGTCAAGAGTCAAGCGTGTGTGGGTGGAAATGCCCTTCCTCATCCCAGTCGCTCTTTCATAACTTACATACCACAAATCACCTGCAACACAACGGACACACCAAACCCAACACCACCAATATCCCGGGGATCGCTACCTCGTCAACGACCGCAACCCTCGCTCCACGTCTTCCTTGGGAGGAGTGAAAGGCCGCGGCAGACGTCGTTGCCGCCTCCGCGCCAGCGGCTGGGCCAGTTGCTGCTGCCCTGTCGTCGCGTGACCCGCTGCTCGTCTCGCACCGCTCGTCGGGTTCCCTGACTGTTGCTTGCACCGTCTCATCTTCGCCCCCTCGCCCTCTCCTGCCGCCGCCGAATCCTTCCCCCCGCCACTCACGATGCCCTTCTTCTGCTCTCCCTCAGCCTCCTCTTTCCGACCCTTCTTCGCATCCGATCGCTCTCGCTGCTGATGTTGCGATGCTTTCTTCGCCTTCGCCTGTCGATGCTGGTTGTTCGCCTCTGCCGCATCCGCCCCTCCCTGCGACTCCGCCACCGGTCCCTCCCCTTCTCCCTCCCTCTCTTCCGACCCCTCGTGCCCGTGCATCTTTACATTGTCCTCGTCGCTCGAATGCCTTCACATATCCATGCATCATCATCACGGTCAGCGCAATTCAACGGACCTCCGCCAACCACCCAACGCCATGTCCACATCATCCCTCATGTCCTACTCAACATCTACTTCTACACGATCGCCTCCGCCTTCGATTCTCCCACACTCTACTTTACCCTTGCATACCACACACCTACGCTGGGCCCGCCCGTTCCTGCTCCTAATCCACTTCGCCCATCCATCATCGCCAATATACCATCCATGTCCATGACCCCTCTCCGAAACACACACTGTGCATTTCCACGCCCCAGAAACACACACCCACATGTAACTTCCACACTGACCCTCCAATGTCATCGTGACGCATGCGGCACCCGCCGCATGTGCCACGCCAGCTCGCTTCCATACCACGACGCCCCACACAACACGCATACAACATGCAGATTCCACCATATTTCTCCCCCGATCACCCTCCCTGCCATCGCTCTACGCAACACCCGCATCAACTACCCAGCAACACGTTGTGGGATGATGAAGAAAAAAACCTCTACCTTTCCGTTGTTAGCAATGCACTTGTATGTCCAAGCTTACGAACTGCAGACACGGACCTGCTTATTTCACGTTGCCACTCCATAAATTTCTCGCTCCTCACCACCGCCCGTCGTGTCCCCGTCCCCGTTGTTCCCGTCGGCTGCATTTCCCATCCAAACCCACACGCTTCCACATTCACAATCCTTCGTCACTGACCTAATGCCCACCATGCAATCGCAACACACATATTTCACCCCCTTCACATATATCCATCCACTCACTCACTCACTCACTCCCTAAATAAAATAATCAAAAAGATCCTAACTACATACATGTGCACATGCACATGGCAACATCCCAACACACCGCCGGCATTTGAATTCCCCCCAACCCGTCAATTCCCCGCAGCTCCCTCCAACGTCCCGCCCCAAATCACACGCCAACCACCCCAGTCCAAAACCTCCAACATCTCCTAATTCGGACCGACCGACCGTTGCCAGGATTCTCATCCCAACGGAGAGAATCCCCGCGCACAAAACAAGAATAAAAAAAGAAACGAATAATAATAACAACAATGATGATAACAATACCAAGGACAACATACGCACCGCATCAACCGCAGTAGCGGCCATAGCCTGCCAATCCCCGGCTGCTGCTGCTGCTGCAGCGTCCAGCACGATTCCGTCGACGATGAGCAAGACTGGTCAAGAAGCGTGCCGTGCTCCCCGGCTCTCCTGAAAGCCGGGGCATGAGAGCATCCCTGGGCCCGTACACTCGCTCCGCCCGGGCCTGGCAGGCAGTCACAGCCAAGCACGCACCACCAAAACGCAAGAAAAAAAAAGAAGCTGGGGAAAAAATTTACCCAGAAAATTAATTAATTAATTAATAAAATAAAGAGGTCCAGAAGAATGACAAGTGAAGGAGGGAATGAGGCGGCCTAACTTACTCACTTACTTACTCACAGCACACTCAGCGAGAGAGAGAAAGAGACGGAGAGGCAATAGAAAGGAAAAAAGTGATTGCAACGACAGCAACAGCACCAACACCGACGACGACTGCCTGACGGACCTGAAGCAGGCGAGGGAGGAAGACAAAGGCTGGCGGGCTCACTGCGCTAGTGATGACAGCCGGACCAACGTTGCAAGGGACTGAGCAGCGACTACGGACCATAAATACGGACAAACGCCAAAGCGAAATGAGGAAGGCCCAACCGCGATCAGTCCAACAATAGCTTAACAGTCCTGGTCCGGTCCCAGGCCTTTCCCTTCTTCCCCGTAAATTGGTCCAGACGTCCTGACTGACATCCCCGTGTCCAACGTCCCAACTTCGTTCTCCGGTACGAACTACAAGTCAAGGTGGGATCGATGTGAGTTAGTTCTGAGCATCTGCAGTTTGCCACTCATTTATTCCCTTCATTTCATTGTGTTTGTCCTCGCTTCTCATTAGTGATTGAATCTTAAGACCTATTCATGGCTTATATTATTAGATTTATGTATACATCTGTACAGTGTTCTTATTAGTTGTTGTTTTAAACAACAGAACAATGTAGTATGTATGTCCATCCTCGAAAGGGGAGAGTAGTTTTGTCCCAATGTCCCTATGTCCGGTGGGCACCGGGTCATTGACATTACGAACAGACACTTTATTCACGCCGGCCTTGCAAAAGGGTCGGTGTTTCTATCTATCTGTTTAGTATGTATGGTATTACAGTACCGTACCTGGAAGGCACTTAGGGCCTCTTTGAGGGAAATACTATGAGGAATGAAATTTCAGGCAATGAGAAACTGGTCTTCTCTTCCCATTGGCTGAAATTTTTCTCCTCATGGATTCTTGCCTCCAATGTAAATAGGCCTTTAGTTTTTAGTTTTTTTTTTGGGGTTGAAATGCTGCCAATATTCTATGGATATTCTATAGGATTCTCTTTAATTCTATAAAAAGTAGTTTTTTTTTTAAACTTTTTTTTAAAAAAGAATTTGGGCATCTCTTTAGATAATTGATTTTGGATGTCGGGTATTGTATTGATGATTAAACAAGTTGTTATATAATATGACGTTGAACTTGATTTTCTTTGTATTTCTCATTGTTTGTCATTTTGTTTTTCACAAGCTTTTAGCTAGGTTGCTAGTTGTTGTTTTTTTTTTTTGTACGAGCATCTTTAATCTTGGCTTGTTAAAGGATTGCGTCATCTGGCTTTCCAGGTGTCCTTCATACATTCCATTTACGCGGCTTTCCGTTCGAGTGACTTTTGCCCATCCACACCACGCTAAGAACCAGGGTTGTTGTGATGTGACTCTTGGTGACAATGACAGAGCGGGATACTTGTCAAAATCATGAAAAGATCGGACTAGGAGATGAAGACGATGTTTAGAAAAGCCCTTGTAGTAATTGATTGTTTAAGAGTGGTCATTATGGCGTGCGGTTTATTAAGAGACGCGTCAGTTTCCGTAGAGAGCTCATTTAATGAGTCCCTTTGGAGATGGTTTAACTCCATCGATTTTTTGGCTTTATTGCTAGATCTAGATCCTTCTAGGTGGAGTTCTTTCAATTTATTGCCACCAACTTGTATGTATACGTTGTAGAGAATAACCATGGTCGGTAGGGGAGTTTAGGAATCACAAAGAAATTTATTTAACCCCCTAAAAGTCCAATTGTCCAGAAAGTGGACAATGTACAAAATCCAACAAAAATTTCTCATCTGTCATTGAGTTTTTGCAGCATAGGTTTTTATCATATATTTTATAGGAGATTATCTTCATGTGTGATCCGATTAGAAAGGGGATGATTTGTGAAAAAATTATGTCTCCTTTCATATTGTAGTGATTCATTCGAAAAATTGAAGATTTTAGTGTAAAATTGCTCTTAGAAAAGTCAACTCAATAAATTAAGCAATCAAAAAAATCTCCAAAAATCACTACACTAGTGTTACATTTCAACCAATCGCAACAAGTTTCATGTGCAAATTATTTATATCTTATTCGTTATCAATTTATTTTTTTTAAATTCAATTTTAAGTTTCAGTTTTTATACAAGAATATTGGTGACAACAATCATAACATCAAAAATTTAAATTATACAAGTTTTATTTATATATGAAGTACTATATATCTAAAATTTCTTTCTTTCTATATCTAGATTTAGTCAATATAATTTTATTTTAAAAAAAATTATAATTATTTTCCATTTTTCACTATAATAAGTATGTATTTTGAGTGGATTACTTTATAGTGTGGATTTCTTACTATATATTGTGAGTTTTTTCTTAAACGTATGTTATACAACATTTTCTGCATTTAATTTTCTTTTAATTTTCTTTTAATATATCCCTCTTATTTGCATTTCATAAGACATCTTTGAAATTCTCCAAATGTGGAGAGAAGTGAGGACATTTAGTCGTTAAGTTACACTTTACTAGAGATCTCATGTACATGAACCATGTGTATGGCCAAGTCATAAAATTGTTACTTCTTTAGACTTGAATTGATTAGGAAGTAAAAGAATAAGTATACACTAGGATCTCGTGACTGATTCTGTAAGCCAGCTCTGCACTTTATGTGTTGAATTTATTTCATTGCAAAGACTAAACCAAAGCTTGTACTTAAAAATTTAAGATTCTACACACATGAGACTTTAAAAGACTATATATCAATGTCCAGCATAATAATTTTAGTGATCATAATAATCACAACTTTTTTTTTACTTATGGTTGAAGGACATGGATAGTAAAATTAATTACTAAATTATACTAAGGCTATGAAAATAATGTAATTAATTCCTAAAGGATTGCGGGTTTTTCCTGTTTTTGAGTGTCATTTTTTTCCCGTTTGTGAGTATTTTTTTGCTCTTGATAGAAAATACCAAATTAAACATTTAAGTAAGATTTAAGAATTTTTTTACCAATTTAACCCCTAAACGTCACAGCGTTTAGAAACAAAACGATTAACATATTCAAACCCTTCTCACGTTCTCATCAATGCTTGAATGAAAGTCATTCAATCCTTTGGAGATTCTTCACCAAGTTGTTCTCTTATCTAACGGTTGGATTTAGTCATACTTGATTACATGTTTTTCTAAAATTACAAATGTAGAAGTATGTCAAGTCATTGACCAAGCCAAAATTGCATTGATTGTAGTTCAAAAGTGACCTTGCAAAAATGAGGTCATAGATTTAAGAAACACAAAAATTCAAAGAATCACCACGTTTAGGAGTATCTCATTTCAAATTGATTCCAACAAATTTTACTCATAAAATATTAATTTTTTTCTTGCAATCGAATTTAGAAAGAATATTTAATTTTAACTTTCAAATTTTATAACTATTTAAATATTGGTGATAGTATTAGTGAATCGAACTGTACGGATGGAATCTAAAATTCAAAATCCAAAACTTTCATTTGTATATCAATTCCAATATATTCTTCTAAAGAATACTTTATGATGATTTTTCTCAAATTGTCAATTCCAAGAACACCCTTATACGTTTAGGGTAAACAATTTTCCCCATGTCTTCAAATATGGTTATAAAATGTAAAAAAAGACTTCAATTTCATCATTTCACTTCAAACGCTGTAACCTTGCAATCAGTACGGTCAAATTCTATGACCTTGAAAGTCGTCCAGAGTTTCTATCAATCTATTTAGATCTTGAAGATGGTAAAAACTTTGAGTAAAAATAATTGAATGAATTGAAAATAATATTAGTTAGATTCTTTGGTTTTGTATATTATTTTAATATTTATTTGTCTTTTTTATTAGTTGGAATCGAATGTATTTTATTATACAAAATTGTATTGTCAAAAAATAATTATTTTTACTTTCAATTTTGCCTATTGACTATGGGTAAGTTTTATTTATTTATTTGTAAACTACTTTTGGATGATATTCTAGATTATAAAAACAATTTCATATTTTATATTTTACATATTCATTTATTTGTAAATTTTTTTTGTTGGATATTTTAATTTATGTTACTTGTTTTTATTTGCATTCAATTAATTTTTACTTTTAAAATTCCACGATTGGAAAGTTTTATTTATTTATTTGTAAAACTATTTTGGTGGGTATTTAAAATTATGATATATTTATTATTTTATATATTAAATTTTATTATGAAAACCATTTTGACTTTGATTTTGATTTTTACAACTTGACAATTGTTAAGTTTTATTTTGATTGTGAAAAGCATTTTTAATTTTTAATTTTAATTTTAAAAAATTGACAGTTTATACATTTTATTAATTTATTCGTAAAATTTTATTTTTAAATTTCAGATTATGAAATCTATTTTTCTTTTTGCTTTAAATTTACAATCTGACAATTGGAGTTTTTTGTCTTTACAAGTGTAAAGTTGTAATTTTTAATTTAATTTTTAATGTCTACCATTGGAAATGTGTATAAAAGTCTAGATAAATCTAGAGGTCCCTTTCCTGACCATGAGATTTGAGTTTATAATATGTGAAGTAGAGTTTACCATCTATCATTGTTATGGTTCCAAAGTGGTCAATACACTAGTATGTAATAGCTAGTTTTAACCATGTTAGAATGAAAGGATCATGCACAATTAATCTTAGTTTCTAATTTTTCACTTAAAATCATGTCATAGTTGGTGATTTTGTCAACTAATCTCTTATAAATCTATACTAATTGTTTTGTACAACCTTTCAACGTATATATACAATACTAAAAGATATGCATTTAACACCTAAAAAATATGAATTTTGAAAAAAGAGAATATATTATTGGTATTTCTATTAACACTTACATATTAAATTTCTTAATCAATGCAATATTTTTGATGGTACATCTTAAATGTTGACACTTAGAAATTGTTAATTAATTTTGTTAAAAACTAAAGAAAAGAGTTTCGAAAGATTGAACATTGTTGTAATAATTTCTTTCTAAGCTTGAAAGAAAAAACGTATGAAAGACATGTTACAAACATGAAAAAACACATCATGATAAAATTACATGATTGTAATACGTCCTTTGTACGTTTTTTTTACGATAAACATACGGAAAACATATGTCAAACGTAGTCACCCATGTTCATCTCAACAACATACGCAAAACATTGCAAAAACATGACTTCTTAAGTTTGTGATGTTGTGTTCAAATCCCAAGGCATAACTCATGATTTTTTACATTCATGTATTAAATTTGTATGTGTTATCATACCTAGGAGTCAAGGTCGGAAAATAGAAAGTACAAAAAGAGATCCCCGATTTTGTTTAGTATTTTATTTATTCAGAAAGAATGTATTTTCTATTTTGCCTTAGAAAATCTTTAATTGCGGCTCTTCAAAGGGTTGCGCCATGTGCCATTTTCCATGCTTTTTGAATGTCCCATTTATGTGAATGGTGGTTGGTATGGCTTTTTCACCGTTCACAACCTCCAAGAGCTAATGCCATGGTGATATGGCTCTTGGTGACAAATGAAGGAGTGCAAAAGAGGAGATGAAATTTGAAAAGCCAAAATGCCCTTTCAGCCCAAACATATGACCGTTGCCGAGTACTCATCGAGGCGTATGATTCAACAAGAGTCCCATTGGAGATGCTCTTAGAGAATCATTGCATCGTTTCAACAAAATAAAATAAAAAATAAAACATGAACTACAAACCCCAAATAGTCGGGTACGATAGTCTTTTTCATCACATTGTCACATGAGAAGAATGACTATTTCCAACGCCAAAATTCCACACCATCATACGCAAAACGCAGTCCAACAGAAGTTTATAACAATACGAAGCTTTAAGTGTGTGATGACTACAATGTTTCCACAACAACATTAACAACAATTTAAAAAGATGAAAATGAGAACTTACTTCTATGTAAAAATAGTAAGGGGCTTAGGATATAACATTACAAAGGAGGTGTATAAGAATACAATATATTCATGAATCAAGACCAAAACGACGCAAGCAACAAGCAACAACAATGGTTGTCTCACTCGACCATTCCGGTGCGAAACCGGTTCATGGAGGTCACATCTACGACCATGACACTCCAACTTTTGCGGTCATGTACTCAACATTATGGGTCCCAGTAGCACTGAATCCAAATGTGTAGTCAATCGAACGTGTCACAAACTCCGAAGTCCGAACTAACTCGGATTGAGGCTAGCATCGGAGTTCGAACCGGAGAACTGAGTTGAGACGTTGGACGCGGGGCCATCAGTCAGTATGTCTGAGTATCAATTTGCGGGGAAGAAGGACAAGGCCTGGGACCGGACCAGGACTGTTAAGTTAAGCTATTGTTGGACTGATCGCGGTTGGGCCTTCCTCCTTTCGCTTTGGCGTTTGTCCGTATTTATGGTCCGTGGTCGCTACTCAGTCCTTTCCAACGTTGGTCCGGGCTCGCGGCTCATTCATAACGTTGGTCCGGTTGTCATCACTAGCGCAGTGAGCTCGCCACAGTCGCCAGCCTTTGTCACTTCCGTCTGGCAGTCGTCGTCGGTGTTGGTGCTGTTGCTGTCGTTGCAATCACTTTTTTCCTTTCTATTGCCTCTCCGTCTCTTTCTCTCTCTCGCTGAGTGTGCTGTGAGTAAGTAAGTGAGTAAGTTAGGCCGCCTCATTCCCTCCTTCACTTGTCATTCTTCTGGACCTCTTTATTTTATTAATTAATTAATTAATTTTCTGGGTAAATTTTTTCCCCAGCTTCTTTTTTTTTCTTGCGTTTTGGTGGTGCGTGCTTGGCTGTGACTGCCTGCCAGGCCCGGGCGGAGCGAGTGTACGGGCCCAGGGATGCTCTCATGCCCCGGCTTTCAGGAGAGCCGGGGAGCACGGCACGCTTCTTGACCAGTCTTGCTCATCGTCGACGGAATCGTGCTGGACGCTGCAGCAGCAGCAGCAGCCGGGGATTGGCAGGCTATGGCCGCTACTGCGGTTGATGCGGTGCGTATGTTGTCCTTGGTATTGTTATCATCATTGTTGTTATTATTATTCGTTTCTTTTTTTATTCTTGTTTTGTGCGCGGGGATTCTCTCCGTTGGGATGAGAATCCTGGCAACGGTCGGTCGGTCCGAATTAGGAGATGTTGGAGGTTTTGGACTGGGGTGGTTGGCGTGTGATTTGGGGCGGGACGTTGGAGGGAGCTGCGGGGAATTGACGGGTTGGGGGGAATTCAAATGCCGGCGGTGTGTTGGGATGTTGCCATGTGCATGTGCACATGTATGTAGTTAGGATCTTTTTGATTATTTTATTTAGGGAGTGAGTGAGTGAGTGAGTGGATGGATATATGTGAAGGGGGTGAAATATGTGTGTTGCGATTGCATGGTGGGCATTAGGTCAGTGACGAAGGATTGTGAATGTGGAAGCGTGTGGGTTTGGATGGGAAATGCAGCCGACGGGAACAACGGGGACGGGGACACGACGGGCGGTGGTGAGGAGCGAGAAATTTATGGAGTGGCAACGTGAAATAAGCAGGTCCGTGTCTGCAGTTCGTAAGCTTGGACATACAAGTGCATTGCTAACAACGGAAAGGTAGAGGTTTTTTTCTTCATCATCCCACAACGTGTTGCTGGGTAGTTGATGCGGGTGTTGCGTAGAGCGATGGCAGGGAGGGTGATCGGGGGAGAAATATGGTGGAATCTGCATGTTGTATGCGTGTTGTGTGGGGCGTCGTGGTATGGAAGCGAGCTGGCGTGGCACATGCGGCGGGTGCCGCATGCGTCACGATGACATTGGAGGGTCAGTGTGGAAGTTACATGTGGGTGTGTGTTTCTGGGGCGTGGAAATGCACAGTGTGTGTTTCGGAGAGGGGTCATGGACATGGATGGTATATTGGCGATGATGGATGGGCGAAGTGGATTAGGAGCAGGAACGGGCGGGCCCAGCGTAGGTGTGTGGTATGCAAGGGTAAAGTAGAGTGTGGGAGAATCGAAGGCGGAGGCGATCGTGTAGAAGTAGATGTTGAGTAGGACATGAGGGATGATGTGGACATGGCGTTGGGTGGTTGGCGGAGGTCCGTTGAATTGCGCTGACCGTGATGATGATGCATGGATATGTGAAGGCATTCGAGCGACGAGGACAATGTAAAGATGCACGGGCACGAGGGGTCGGAAGAGAGGGAGGGAGAAGGGGAGGGACCGGTGGCGGAGTCGCAGGGAGGGGCGGATGCGGCAGAGGCGAACAACCAGCATCGACAGGCGAAGGCGAAGAAAGCATCGCAACATCAGCAGCGAGAGCGATCGGATGCGAAGAAGGGTCGGAAAGAGGAGGCTGAGGGAGAGCAGAAGAAGGGCATTGCGAGTGGCGGGGGGAAGGATTCGGCGGCGGCAGGAGAGGGCGAGGGGGCGAAGATGAGACGGTGCAAGCAACAGTCAGGGAACCCGACGAGCGGTGCGAGACGAGCAGCGGGTCACGCGACGACAGGGCAGCAGCAACTGGCCCAGCCGCTGGCGCGGAGGCGGCAACGACGTCTGCCGCGGCCTTTCACTCCTCCCAAGGAAGACGTGGAGCGAGGGTTGCGGTCGTTGACGAGGTAGCGATCCCCGGGATGTTGGTGGTGTTGGGTTTGGTTTGTCCGTTGTGTTGCAGGTGATTTGCGGTATCTAAATTAGAGCGACTGGGATGAGTGCGTGGATTTCCACACGTTTAAGACTTGACAGGGTCGGGGGTAATGTCCTGGATAAAAGGACACGGTTGAGCGGCTATGTATGCAGCATAGAGGTGCAGTGTATTGATGTAAGGGTGGCGTTTTCTCGGGTTGTTGAGGCGGGCATTTGTTGTTATTGAATGTTCAGGGACGTGTAAAGTGAAGGTGTGAGGTATTGTGCCGATGGGAGTTGTGGGGGAGTAGGATTTTGTCGTTGTTGACGTTGGACGGGTAGTGTTTGGAGGATCTTGATTAAGAGGACTCTTGGACAGGCATCGGGACAACTAGGGTGTGGGAGTGTGATACTGGATTGCAATGGAAGGGCGGTTAGTGTGATGGGTCTTCGAGGGGATCGAGGAGCATGTACGTATGGTTTTGGTTGGAGTTATATATCCGGGTATTGTGCGGGAAGGGAGCACGATGTTTTTTGTTGTAAACGAGATTCTCTGGCAAGGGCCTCATATTCCTTGCGGGAGTCCATGGGGCAATACAGAAGCGAAGTGTGTCATCGGCTTCGGGTCTTTGATGAGTAGATGAAGTTTGCTATTGTGGTGCGTTGTGGAAGTGGACTAGAGGATTTTCCAGGATTGCAAAATGGAAGATCCTGTTTTCTGGCAGTGCAAGCTAGAGTGGGCTTGGAAAGTGAAGCTTTTACGTTTTGATATGAGAGTATATGTATACATTTGAGGGCTCGTCGTTGTGTTCATTATACGGTCTGCAGCAGTGAAGTTGCGTGGTGGCATCGAGGCAGTGGGTGTAGCTAAAATAACAGATGCTTGAGTAGTGGTGATTGTTTACGAGTGCATTGATGGAGGAGGGGAATGGGTGCAGGAATCGTGGTAGTGAGGGTGTGCCTGCTGCGTTGAGAGCAGCACCCACGAACAGCACGAAAGGAGCCACGAAGCGGTCCAAGCGAGTGGCTCAACGGTTGGCGAACGAGGAGCCGGCTCCACCGCCGCTGAAGCTTCCAAAACTACACTTAGTTCTGACACGGAAAGAGATCCAGGAGGACTGGTTGAATATCACCGGTCACAAGTATACTGGAAAACCTAGAAAGTCGACACTCGTGAGCCGGGTACGCGGTGATGAGTGGAGTAATAATCTGAGGGGGATTGTGTGAAGAAATGAGGGGATGGTGTGTTGTGGATATGCGAGCGCGTGGAATGTATATTATTGTTGGGGATATTTTGGTGTGAGAAGATCTGAGGAGTTATGTGTGGTGATTGTGCAGGGTCTGGGGTTGTGTACAGCTTTGACGTGCCCGTCTTCGATTCGATATCTGAATGAACCGCAATGTAGGTGTTCTTGTCCGCAGATCCTGGTGAAGGTTAGGCATGGTGTGGGTTGTAGTGCATGCGGGAATGGAATGTGGGAGCGTGTGAACGGAGTGAGAATGGTGGTTGGGTTAAGCAGTTTGTTATGTTGTTTGCATAGCGTGGTGTGTTGTGTGACAAGTGTGGTGAATTGACATGAAACTTGCAGGACAATGTGCTAGCGAATTGTCCTTGGTCGAGACGAGTGAAGCGACGCCGGCTGGTGTGTAGAGCGAGCGAGGGAGGGAGCAGTGCGGGCGCCGTGAAAGCGGTTAGGGAGATGGCGAGTGCGAACGGTTGCAACAGCGGGCTCTGACAGGACAGCAGATTCGTGATGGGTTCATTGTTTAGGGTACCACATGAAATGATTGTTTGAGCCTCTGGAGTATTGAAAGAGGAAGCATTTTGTACCATAGTATTGAATAATAGTAGCGGTTTGAGAGAACAGAAGGTTAGAGGGTCCCGGGCCATGAAAGAGGGCGTTGTGCCATGTTGATAGCGTGCGGTGGAGTCCCTGCGGTAGGCATGTGGGACGAGAGGACGTGAAAGTGTGTCGAGAAGGCACTGTGTGGGTGGCGAGAAATGATGACATGCGAGAAGAGAGAAGTAGTGGTAGAGGAGCGAACAATTCGACGATGATTCCATGGCTGTGTATGTATATTGTAGTTGAGTTCGATGTTTGTTTGACGTGGTGATACTGACATTGACAGCGTGGTGGTTTAGGAGGGGTGAGGGTCTTAGATGTTAAGGAATGTGTTCCTGGTGTCGAAACATTATTTGAGATGGATCTCGGATATCTGACATTGAGAATGGATGTGAGCAATTTCTTGTTGTGTGAGAATGAGGTTTTGATGTGGCATTGGGGCGTGGAGTGTTTAATTGGATTGCATGGTGGCCCATTCATACCATAAGGTCTTGCATTTGCTTTGCGTTCGTGGAGTGCTGCAAGATAAAATTTGAAAATAATATACAATTTCTTGCGGTCTCAAGGCCTTGTCTCTTCGTGCTTTTGGCCAACGCATGTGTGTTGGTGGAGTGTAATTTTTTTGGAGCACCCAAAATGTGTTAGAGCAGCTTCTTGCATGTGTCAGGTTTGAAGAATAAATTTTACAAGAGCACGCTATATCTACCAAAAGTTTACTTGACGAATGCAGATTCTCTACCACACTCGCATTGGGTGTTTGGTGTGAGTGGGCTATGACTGTGAGGGTGGATGTGGAAGACCATTGAATGTGTTTCTAGTTGTGGTGATGTTTGGTGAGGAAGAATATGACAATGCTGTAGTGTACGTGGTCGTCATTTTAACCCTTTAATGCCCAAGGTACTGTAGCTTGATAATGTGGGAAATCTGTGCTTTTATTGATGAATCTTATTATCTTGTTCTATCACTACTTTGTTTTTAGTATTCAACCTCTTGAAATTGAAGTTACCGTGTGGACCCACCTTATAGTGGATGGCTCATAAACCAACAGTTTAAGCTTTTCATGCAGATTAAATTTGAAGCTTTCAGCGAACACCTGTTGGAGATATTGTTGGTTTATAGCACATGTTGGTTATTGGGCCATTCACCTTACTTCAAAATTGCAATCCACATCCACTGGTTCTGCTGGTATATTATAGTGATAGCAAACACTGAATGCAAGCATCAAATATTCTTCATTTCACAGTAATGTAGCTATAGTATGGCCTATACTAAATAAATCCAAATTATTATGAATTTACCGTGCCAAATATGAATTTTTTTTTTGAAATTAATATTTTTAATTGTTTGATCTCAAATGGGTAATTAGGACTAAGAGCAGGCGCAACATCAATCCTTTTCCACTCACTAAACCTAATTCTGGATGATAAAGTACCTCTTATGGTGTGGAGTTTGATATTTGCACACCAAATATTGTCAATGTAGTGGGGGGTGGTTCTCGCATCAAACTTTTTGTCCTATTCTCTCACGAGACGATGCTCACACTTTATGAAGTTATGTTTAGTAAATTTATTCTCCGCGATTATGATTGTTCTATGTAATGACAAAAGTAGTAGTATGTAATTGTTGATGCACTCTATTCCAAACATGTTTAGTGGTTGTTGATGGGGACGTTTTCATTTCTCACATACCATCTTGCATGTGAACTTGGTACACACCAAGCAAGTGCTGGACATGCTCTAAAGTTTCACGATAGATGGTGATGCCATGTTATCCAATATTGGTATAGAAAAATGCCATATCCGTCCAACATTGGTATAGGACGATGCCATACTCCTCCAATATAGACAAACACATAAGATTCATCAAAACATGTGAAAAAAAAATCTCGATTAAAATGTAATTCATATGAATTTTGAAAGTAAAAAGTCAGTCATATCGAACTTGTGCTACATAGGTGGTGCTTTTTACAAAAAAAGAATAGTACGGTGATTTGCCTCCAACAATTTATTTGGAGAGAGATAGTGAATACAACAACCTAGTTCAGGATCTCCAAAACGATTCAAGCTAATGTATCTATACCAACTTTGGAATATTATGACATCACCTTCTACCATAAAACCTTGGTTCAAAATACCCATTTGAGATTTACTATACTAAATCGTGTGTTTAGTGTCTGGGAAGAATTGATGTCTTTTACAATGATTCATTTAAAGGTAAAGAGAAATAGTCTCCCTACACTACATAGGAGTTTGCTACTTGACATTCCTACTTTCATTGAGAGTACAATGATTTATCTAAATTAAAAGAGTGATCTCAATTGCATGCTATAATTATTATAAAATTGCCATATGTCATAAAAACACTACATTCATTTTTTTTACAAGGACAGTGGGGGGGAGGGGGGGGCGCCTCAACCTATCCTAAGCTAAAAAGGTAAAATGAGGGAGAGGAGGAGGGAAAAAAGAAAAAGGAGGGGGAGGAGCAAAAAAGAGAAAAAAGAAGAGAATTGAACATTGAGATCTCCTCGACCATGCATTCGCCGGTCATGTTCTTTGTACTGGCGGAAAGCTCTTGACAAGGAGACGTGCACCAAAGCCTTTTCATCACTTTAAGAGGTACATTGTGAGAGTTATGAATTTCTTTTAGTGATTTTTGACATCATAAATTGAATTAAACTATGAAAATTGAAATATGGGAGTTTTTGATGTCATTCTCAGCATCGTCAAAAAGCTCTCGATGAGTAAGGGTACACTAGAATCATTTCATAATTTTTGAACCTACGATGTAAGAGTTATGGATTCTTAATCAAATTTCCTTACCATAAATTTTATTAAATATGGATAAAAGAATCCAAAAAATAAAATAAATTACAAGCATGGGTCAATCACTTGGGTCAACATCACATGGCCGTAGTAGTTGTTTTCTATAAGTCAAACAAAAGAAAATTGCAGTGGTCTTCAATTTAAAAAAGACAACAACAAAAAAAACCATGTGTTTAAGGTGAATTTTTTTTAATTGAATTTATAAATGAAATAAAAATTCCGTAAATTGATCTTGAATAGCTTAATTTTTTTTAAATTTAGCTTTCTAGAATAATATTGCATTGTATATATTTCAATTTGATGGTAAATGTTGTAGATTATTAAAATTTTAGTATTATTTAGTATTATTTTGACTTTGAATTATTTTTAAGGTTTTAGGATATTAAAAAAATAAAAATAATTATTGGCATTATCGGAAAATAATATTTCAATAATGATAAATTAATTGTAAATTCTATATAATAAATGAGATAATCTAAATTGAAGTGAAAATAAATGAAATTATGTGGTAAAGTGGAAAATTTGCAAAAATATACAAAAAATCACCACATTCACTTTTTGGTACATGGTCATTCCTCTTGGTTCACATTTGGTTTACACCTAGTAAAGGTTTATAAACCTTGTAAATTGATTTTTTTTATAACTCGGACCATGGAAGTCGCCCCATGAAGTCGGACCATGAAAAAGAGCCATGATCTTCCATGGTCAGACTTCATGGTCTATGGCATAAACCACCCCTTAGTAACCCAAATCAAGGATCGGGGAGAACTGACGGTTAGTTACAAATGAACCGGCTGGGTTTGAGAAATAACTGGTTGAAGTTTGAGACTTTAAGAGAATTACCGATCATTTTAAAAGAATCTGTTGAATATACCTCACATGAGTAAAGCAAAACTGGAAGATGTCAACATGTAACCGGTTGGACTTAGAATCACTAGGATCTTGACCGACTAAGGTAGGATGTCCTAAAACCACCAACCCCCCCAATTATGACATGTAGACCTTTCTTGGGGCCACCACAGTTGAGACTCAAAACTGCCAATTTCACTATTCAAGTAGACCAATTGCATGCCAAGCATTGCGAAGAAACAATTGGTGCTTTTAGGTATCATTATGAGTGAAAATCAGTACTACATAGTGTGAACATGGGGACACCTAGAGGTTTGGTTTGAGTGACGAAGTTCTTTTCAATTCAAAAATCTGTATCAATTTGAATATTGGGAATTAAATTGCGAAAAATTGTGCATTCCGTGAGAAATCTTCTTCCAAATGACCAAAAAGATTTCTCATAAATAACCTTGAAAAAAATGAGGCCGTATTTATTAAATTGGTGGTTTTAGGACATCCTACCTTATGTCCAAAAACTTCTCGGGCACTGACCCAAATGAAAAATGGAAAAAAAGAAGGAAGCCCTGGTGTCCTAGGAAGTGCACTCTTCAAGTACTGTAATTATACACAAGGGTATTATTTAGAACAAGCATGTACAAAATGTACGTATGGGAGACATATGTCAATCGAGCGGAAAGTAAATATACATGGGGCTTGGAGTAAAATTTATCATTTTTAACCCATGTGTACAGTGGGGTCCAACATGGAATGGCGTTTTTGGTTTCGCAGTGAGAAATGTTTTAGTACTGCCAACTTTGGAAGCCTCCCGAGAGCTCAAAAATTGGTATCTTACCACGAAATTTTTACCAGAGACTCATCTTTAAGTTAATTATATGTATGCCAAATTTCAAGGCCGAAAGATTCACCCAAAAAAAGTTATTCAGAATCTACCAACATTGGTAGCTGTGGTAATTGTTTCACTGCTGCCAACTTTGACAGCCTCTCGAGAATGGAAATTTTTTTTCCTTACTTTGGTTTTTTTTTTGTAGAAACCAATTTGTGTTAGTAATATATGGTAAAAATCTCAAGTCTAAAATATTAGTAAAAAAAAAGATATTCCCAATCTACCAACATGTGTAGTTGTGGGATACAATGGGGAAACCATTTCATTCCTACCAACTTTGAATACTGCCAACTTTGAAAGCCTCCCGAGAGCTCAGAAATTGGTATTTTACCACGAAAGTTTTACCAAAGAAATATCTTTAAGTGAATTATATGTATGCCAAATTTCAAGGCCAAAAGATTCACCAAAAAGAAGTTATTCCTAATCTACCAACATAGTAGTTAAAGTTGGTAGCAATGAAATGGTTTCCCCCATTGTTTCCCACAACTACACATGTTGGTAGATTGGGAATATCTTTTTTTTTACTAATATTTTAGACTTGAGATTTTTACCATATATTACTAACACAAATTGGTTTCTACCAAAAAAAAACCAAAGTAAGGAATTTTTTTTTCCATTCTCGGGAGGCTGTCAAAGTTGGCAGCAGTGAAAAAAATTCCACAGCTACCAATGTTGGTAGATTCTGAATAACTTTTTTTGGGTGAATATTTCGGCCTTGAAATTTGTCATACATATAATTAACTTAAAGATGAGTCTCTGGTAAAAATTTCGTGGTAAGATACCAATTTTTGAGCTCTCGGGAGGCTTCCAAAGTTGGCAGTACTAAAACATTTCTCACTGCGAAACCAAAAACGCCATTCCATGTTGGACCCCACTGTACATATGGAAATGTATTTTGAGGTTGTGAGATTTGTACATATATTGCTTGATTTTAGCCAAAAAAAATGTATACAAGGGTGTTTTAATAAGGGGATGCACGCACGTGATTCGTGGCTTTTATTGAATTGTGCACTTCCTGAGCCTGGTGTGGCCCTACAGAGAAAAGTGACAGAGAAGTAGTATTGCCTTATCCACATCCCATTGGGCTTCCCAATGGCCCTTGCCATCCTTCATGACTCCAATTCCCCCGTCGCGCAAACCTCAGTAAGTTAGTAGGAGTTCCTTCAGCGATGGCGCTTCTCGTCGCAACAAACATGGCAACCTCGTCGTCGGCCATCGCTCCCACCACCCTCACGCGCACCACGCCATCGCCATCGCCATCGCCATCGCCATCGCCATCGCCATCGCTCTCGCTCGCCAAAGTCTCTCGGAAGGTCCTGAGCGCCACAGTGACCTGCTCCGCGGAGGCCCACAAGGAGCCTGCGCAATGGGTACGCAATGGCGCGGTGGCGCTGGGCGCTGCGGCCATGCTGTTGAGTAGCTCCGTTGCCCTGGCCGTGGACGAGGGCAGCGCCGATCCTCCCCCGTTCCAGACGTACTACGGTACTGCGGCCAGTGCTTCCAGCTATGGTGGCTATGGCGGCAATGCCAACAAGAAGGACAGCGCCGAGTACATCTTCGATGTGCCTCAGGTCCGTGCTCGATCGCAGTTTGGAATCTTGACTATCCAAGTTTCGTATGTCTTCTCAGTCCACTGTGTATTTTCTCCAGTGTAGGAAAAGTGGACCCCCCTGTTGCCAATCATCTTGTTTGTGTGGAAATGACTTCAATTTGACACGATCGACACTGTTGATCTTTGAACGAACAAAAGCTTTGAACGAACAAAAGCTTTGAACGAACAAGAGATCAACACAACGAAGATCAACAGTGAAATGATTTGTATTCCAATCAACAGTGTCGATCATGTACTGTTGAATGCAAATCATCTTGTTTGTGTGGAAATGACTTCAATTTGACATGATCGACACTGTTTTCTGATTGGAATACAAATCGACACTGTTGATCTTTGAACGAACAAGAGCTTTAAAATGATCTGTATTGCAATCAGAAAACCAAGGTAAAAATGAGAAAATGCCACCGTTGCAAAGTTCAGTGATGCAGATCATGGGCATTTTAGACGCTTAGGGTTTGCGCTGTCTGTTCTAGGTTGGTCGATTCTATATGATATTTGCTAGGGACACCCGAACTCGCATTAGACTCATCAATTTTGTATGTGTTCTCGACATCAAATGAACGAGGAGCAAAAAAATGTGCTATTTGGAAACTGTATGCAAGATTTATGAAGGTTGAATGATTTACTGGTAGACTGACACTTGAAATAGCTGTTTAAGTGATCTACGTCCCTCCTAATCCATTGACTTTGAATTTCTCTTGGAGTATCCTCGACTTGGAGACATTGAAGTTTTTAGGTTTGAACAGGCTTTCTTGTCTTGAAAAACTTGATTTAAGATTTCAGAAAATGTAGGGCAGGTCAAGATCATTACCTCAAAAAGAACACAGTGTTCACCCTTACGATAGCTGATGTGAATCTTCGAAGTCCGTTGGCTGCTGACATCTACGTAGTGCATTTCGCTATACCATAGACGGGCATTGATTCATCACAGAAGAAAGTGTTTTAACCCCGGTCCTGCAATTAGGGTTGTAGCATTGGATGTCGAGCTCCAGCTCTGGATGTGTCCACATTTGATTCATTAGGGGTGTCGGACCCTGCTCTATGATTTGCGGGTTTCGTACAAAATTGGTCACAGTGCAATTCTTCTTTCCCCAAAGTACTAGCAAATCTGAAATCCATGGGTGTTGGACCTTGCGATTTCTGCTCTGCAAGTTTGTTACCAAATTGGGCATAGCTCAAGTGTTCATTCCTCACAGTACTAGAGTTTTGGAACGCAATTCTGAAATCGCTTTCTCACAGGCACCTCCTATTTAGAAACTCTTGAGCCATTAGAGTTAACCGAAAAGAAGCCCATCTAACCTCCCTTTTTGCTTACTTCTAACCTCTCTTTAACCTCTCTTTTGAGCTATACTTTTTGCTCTACTTCTAACCTCTCTTTAACCTCTCTTTAACCTCTCTTTTGAGCTATACTTGGGTTGAATAGTGTCGTGTCATAACTTGTCCCCTTGTAGCTTTGATAGGAGCTTTGATAGGAGGTGTGGAAGTCATTGCAAGGTGTGGAAAATAATGGCAGTGGATTGCTTTAGATTGTCTCCCAACTCATAGTGAACTAGTTTTTGGTCTATTTATATTTCCATATGAGTTCAAGAGGAGTTCAAGAGGAGTTTGCTAAAACTTTCCTCTTTGAGCTGACTTTTCGGTTAACTCTATTCTTCGTAGGTCCCAAAAGTGGAAGGAGAATTCAATTCAATGGAGAACGCTCGCCAGTAGTGATGGAATGGTTCATGTGCAACAAGATGCCTAAGAAGTTGTTGATTGTTTCGTTTGCAGGGTTGGAAGGAGCGTCAGATATCGAAAGTAGAGAAAGGCACAAACGGAACAGACGCAGAGTTTTACAACCCAAGGAGGAAAGACGAGAAGGTGTACCTGACGTACCTGTCTGGATTTCGCAAGCTAGGGCCCCGGGACAACGTGCTGAACAACCTGGCTCTGTCCGACGTGAACTTGCAAGACATTCTGGGAGCAGCCGAGGATGTGAAGTCGGAGAATCTCACGCAGGATGGGCAGCTGTACTACGTGTTCGAAATCGACAGTCCCGTGGCGCACGAACTCATCAAGGTCACTTGTGCAAAGAACAAGCTCTACTCCCACTTCGTCAAAGCCCCCGCCTCCGACTGGGCCCGGGACAATGCCATGTTGAGGAAAGTGCACGATTCTTTCTCCACCATTGGTGACCCTACCCCTGTCACATAGACACACATCATACTCACACACACTCTCTCACTCACTCTAGTGTTTTGTATTTCTAATGTAATCAGTACTACATGAATTTAGAGCTGGATGATGAGCCTGTATTAGCTGGAGAGAGAGAAATGGGGGGGGGCTGTATAGGGAGATGAGAGAACACTCTTTGTAGTCTTTCTAGATAATATGTACCTTAGCATCCTTGTAAGTACCGAAAGCAGAATCAAAAATTCCCACTTGAAAGTCTCGTGCTCACAAGAACTGACCTTTGAACAACATGCAGAACTTCATCTTTCCATACTCTATATCAGTTGTCAAATTTCTCCACTATAGATGGCAATCACTCTATTTCTTAACCCCTAAGAGCAGGCCCAGCAGCATCCTTTTCTCACTCACCAATGCTATTTTTGACTGGTAAAGTGCCTCTCATAGTTTGGAGTTTGATATTTCATCTCCAAATATTGTCCATATTGCTGAGGTGATTTCCCCATCAAGCACTTTGTCCTACTCTGTGACAAGACCATGCTCTCACTTTATGAAGTTAACTTTAGTAAACTTATTCTCCATCATTATGATTGTCTCAAGTTGAGACAAAAGTAGTAGTTTAAAATTGATTGATACCTTTATTTTAAGCATGCTTGATGCTTGTTGGAGGGGAAGTTCCTAATTCTCTCACACCAACTTGTATGTGGACTTGGTGCACATTGACGAACTGCTGGGCTTGCTCTAAGAGCAGGCCCAACAACAACCATTTTCCACTCACCAACTCTATTTCTGAATGATAAAGTACCTCTTGTGGTGTGGAATTTGATATTTACACACCAAATATTGTTAATATAGTGAGTGGTGACTCACATCAAGCACTTTGTCTTGTATTATGTGACAAGACCATGCTCACACTTTATGAAGCTAAGTTTAGTAAACTTATTCTCCACCATTATGATTGTCCCATGTAGTGATAAAAGTAGTAGTATTTAAATGGTTGATGTACTCTATTCCAAGCACGTTTGGTAGTTGTTGCTGGGAAAGTTTTCATTCACTACACACCATTTTGCATGTGAACTTGGTGCACAATGAGAAACTGCTGAGCATGCTCTAAAGGACCAAGAAGCCCAAATTGAACCTCTTAGCAATTTTGAGTAGGTCTTATGTGGACTTTTTCTTGTTCAAATTTATTTTTTAGTTGACGAACACATGCAATGTTCTTCACTGATTCTAGTGATATAAAATTTGGTCCCGTCTAAATTATATTTTACACAATATGATTGATTGAATTCGTCATTTTGAAACTATGAATCCTTGGTCCTTCAGGGGTTAAAAAGACTTGCATTTACTGAAGAGAGCATGCACATGGCACTCCCCTATAATTTATTTATTTATTTGCATTGAAATTTTGGAGACAAAAACAACTCACTGGTACTTGGAATCAAAGGGCTCTTGTCAAGAATGAAAGGGCTCTTGACACTATGAACCCTTGCATGTGTACAGCCCTCCCTAAATCGGGTAGTTTTGCAAAGATGCATTACAAAATGCAAAAGGGAGATATTTTGAATAAAAGTTGTACAATTAGGTCCAATTTGCTTATGAATTTCCCTCTGCAAATAAAAAAATTCAAAAATTTTGAATAATGAGTTTGTGCTAAAAGATGATCCAATTTGAAAATGGTAAAGTGCGTTGCAATCACATTGGAGTGTACTACAATATCATTACAAACTTACACATGTATTAGTGAAAATCATACAACAGGTTACAAACATTATATATACTATCTACCATTGAGTGCTCTCACCCTTTGCTTCAATAATAGTGTCCATTCTAGCAAGTATAGTTGAAATGAGCATTTGAAATTGTTTATGAGATACTTGAGCCTATACTTGTTGAATTATTTGTATCATTTCATCTATCTTCTTCGTACTTTCTTCTTTTGTAATGGTACAAGAGCTTTCATGGGTTTTGACAAAAGTCCACTTGTCATCATTCTTCCAACTAAACAATCAGTAGTTGATTATGTGGAATTTATCTGTGAAATCACATTGAGCGGCTTCTATTTTATGCATGATAGACCTACTCGATGGAGGATGGTGCTCCACTACACCGTAGTACATAAGTACCTTGATAATTGAAGACAAGCCGATGGAATCAAAAAGATTATGAAGGAGAAAGAGGAAATGATACAAATCATTCAAAAATTACGGGCTCAAGTAACTCAAGAACAATTTCAAACGCTCATTTCAAATATGCTAGCTAGAATGAACACTGTAATTGAAGCAAAGGGTGAGAGCACTTCATGGTAAATATAGTATATAATACTTGTAACTTGTATGATTTTCACTTATACATGTATAAATTTGTAATGATATTGTAGTACACTCCAATGCGATTACAACGCACTTTACAATTTCCAAATCAGAATTTTTTTTTGAGTACACATGCATTGTTCAAAGTTTTTGAAAAATTTTCCTGCAAAGGAGAATTCATAAGCAAATTGGACCTAACTGTACATCATAAATTTTAGATTCTATCCATACAGTTAAATCTATGATTGCAATCACCAATATTTTTGTATAAAATTTGAAACTCAAAATTCAAAATTCTTTTGTAATTCGATTAAGAATAAGATATTGACAATCTATGAATGAAATTTGTTGTGACGTGTTGAAATGTAATACTCTAAGTGTAATAATTTTTGGAGATTTTTTGGTTGCTTAATATTATGAGTTGACTTTTCCAAGAACACGTTTGATTCGTTTTGAACTAAGATCTTAGAAATTTTGGGTGAAGCACTGCCTCGGGGGGTGCACCTTTCATTAAAACCTAGAATCACGTGCGTTCGCTGCATGCTCTAAAAACCCCCTATATACAAGTTTTTTATTGTGAAATGAAGTAATACACATACAATTACAACAATAAATATACAAGTGACAATATGTATACACAAAAAAACATTCATTCATATATAGTCATTAACATAAGTATACAAATATACTTTTGAACAAAAAACAACCGCACATTATGTATAACAAAATATTCTAACTTTCATCAGCAAAGTCGTTGAAAACTTTTTCATTTCCTGGATGTAACTCATAAACATTTGATTCAGCAATATATGTCATTGTAGCCAATGCAATTAGTCCCTTAGTCTACCATCAAATGATCAGTAAGATCATATGTGCACTTCTTATTAGCCCTTTTTGATACCAACATAAACCAATCTCCACGTTTGATGGACGGTCCATCAAGTCAATTGGATCCCTATACTGCATCCAACGATTACCAAACTTCCTCCGCATCCTATAAACCCTCCCAACAAACCAAACCTTAACTCTAGTAGATTTTTTTTGGCCTATCTCATTTTTTCACAGTTTTAGCTTCAGGTATGTTCAAAAAACACACAACAGTCACAACCTAGCTTTAATAAAGTATCATGGTTTCCGGCACTAAGGAGTTTAGGCTTCATATACAATATGCTAGCCTTAATTCGAGTCAACCGGTCTTTAAACAAAGAAGAATTGCCATTCAATTGACTAACAAGTGTACTTTTAAAAATTCTAAATTCCCCTACCATTACATAAGCCACAGCTGACAAGCGAGCGCTCAGGCAAGCGAGAGAGCGGCGGCCGACCACAAGAGAAAACAAAAACCTAAGATGGGAGGAAAAAGAGCTCAACGAATCGTCCTAAAAGGCTAAAACCCTAATATTGCCTTTTTGCCCGATAGTACCCTCATACTTGTACATTGCTAATGAAACTCGTTCATCCTAGTTTCATCCAATATGAAAACTTATGTTATGTAGTATGGTAACGCTACCATACAAGTACAACTGCTGTATACTTTTTAAAGGCCCTCCATATATGTACGTAATTACAAGATATAATATGTATACCATATGTATACGTAATACGGCAAAGTTCAAATCAATGCCCCTCCTGTGCACTCACATATACTCGTACATGTTTAGTACAGTGCACCCCCCGAGAGCACTGCAACATGAAATGAGACGTAAAAAAAATCACTAATCATCCCTTTTCTAATCGGTTCACATGCATAAAACTAACTTCTCATAAAATTAATAATAGAAAATCCACACTGCAAAAAGTGCATGACGGATGAGAAAACGTGAATGAAATCTGTACAACATTCAAAAATTGGAGGCTTGACAGTTAAAGGTTAAATCAACTCCTGGGTGAGAATTCTTAAAAAGGAAAATACTCATCATAAACTTTCCTTGTTTATTAGGGCCTCTGTACACTAGAGGCAAGAAGCCGTGAGGAGAGAAATTTCAGACATAAAAACCGAGAAGACCAATTTCTCATTGGCTGAAATTTCTCTCCTCACGACTTCTCACCTCTAATATAAAGAGGCCCTCAAGCTTCTCAAAGGGCATTTTAAAAGCATTTGCATTTTCTGATTTCATTTTCCTCTTCCAAACCCTTTGGAGACACCAGATGTTCTCCAAGGCATTTCCCAACATATCTGCTCAAAAAACCAGTGGAATGTCGGTCTGGGTGTCTGGACACTCAATTCGGAATGGGAAGAGTCGCTTAACCCTAAATTGCCTATTTTTTTTGGACGATGTGCAGATTTCATCCACATTTACTCATCCGTCTTGCATTTTTTGCACTTCAAAATTTTCACCATAGATTGTATGGAAGTTAGTTTCATGCATGTGTGAACCGATTAGATAGGGGATGATTTGTGAAGTTTTTATGCCTCATTTCATGTTGTCATGATTCACTTAAAGATTTTAGTTCAAAACAAATCAAACGTGCTCTTGAAAAAGTCAACTCATAATATTAAGCAACCAAAAAATCTCCACAAATCACTACACTTGGAGTATTACGTTTCAACCCATCACAACAAATTTCATTCATAGATTGTCAATATCTTATTCTTAATTGAATTACAAAAGAATTTAAAATTTAAAATTTAAAATATCATACAAAAATATTGGTGATTGCAATCATAGATTTAACCATATGAATAGAATCTAAAATCCATAATGTATAGCTTTTATTGATACACAATGTTCAAAATATCCGTCTTAATTGCATTTTCTAATGCATCTTTGCAGAACCACCCAATTTGGAGCAATGATCTCAAAATTGGCTAAAATTGGCTAAAATTAGCTAGATTTCTACCCAAAAAATGGGGCTACTAAACATACAAAGAAAGAAAATGATTTTTTTTTAAATGTAGCGAGAATGCTCATCATGATATAAACATGTAGCAACTTCATGAGGTGATATCCGTGGATATCATCGTGGTATCACCTTAATATATCAAGGGTATTGCCGGATATTATAGAGGTATTGTGAGTATTGTATGCACTCAGTTGCAGAAGTAGATACCATTTAGTGGGAGGTCACATAATGTTCTAAATGTCATAAAGTAGTTCTGAGATCACTAAATTTTGGAGAGGACTGTAAGCATTTAGGGGTTAAAATTAAGGAGGACATTACAGGGATTTACAGCTGCGACATGTGAACAATACTGACAAAGAGTTTAGTAACAGTACTGTAGTAAGGGCATCCTCAATCTTGCCTCGGCAAAGTGGCCCGCCACCCACATTTGGAGGGGCACTTTTGGAAGCGGATTTACAAAAAAAAAATTTACAGTTGAAGCGGCCCCAACCCGGCCGGCACTGTTGCCTCGAAATGCAGTCCATCCTGACAACCAATGCTCCTCGAATTATGGCCGGTGCTCCAAATTAATGAATTGTGCACATGCAACTTGCAAATCCCAAAATTCAACATTTTTTTACACATCTATGAATGGATCCTAAAAATATATATTTTTTAATATAAACTCTTTGAACATATACATTTTGATTCCATTGAGGTGCAAGATTTTATTTTTTTCATTTTAAAGTCTTTTTACTTGATCAAAATGAACAAATTAGGCAAAATTTGGAGGTTAATGAATAAAAAATAATATAGTTACTTGTAAAAGCTTTTACTTTAGTTTTCAATTTAAAAGTGTTTTCAAAAGTATAAAAAAGTAAAAGTGTTTATTAAATTAAGTAGAAAGTAAAAAACAAAGACCCCAGATAGTGCAGCTGGGGTCCCCAGATAGTGCAGTTGGGGTCCCCAGGTAGTACAATTTTGCTAAAGCTAATTTGGCTCTTGTTAATTTTGCTAATTTAATTTAACATAGCTAATTTGGCTTTCGTTAATTTAATTTTGCTAATTTAACATGACTAATTGAGTATAAACCAAAATGAAATTAAATTGAAAGAAGAAATTGAATTGACATTTGTCATTGGTGAACCTCTTCACTTTCATTAAAAATTTAACCCAAATTCAATTGAACTTTAAAATCACACACCTTCCAAAATCTTAGTTTTGAATGTGCATTCCAAAATATACTATTAGATACTATTAATAATATCCATAATTAGAATAGAGAAGTTTTGGAACAAATCACAAAAAACTCAAATATAAAATCTTGTTAGAAAAAAGCTCATATTAATTTTTTCATAAAACAATTACTAGTGGGTACAAAGTGAAACGAAAAAGAAAATCATTAATAAGATTGACATGGAATTGTAAAATATCAATCTTGCCATATCCCGAGGCCATATCCCTCGTTGACTAGCTGTACCGTGGAGAAACCTGACTCCGGGAAAGAGGGCAAAAACACCGGCCGATGAGGTGTGAGTGGCGGGGCCGTGAACATACCGTCGTGGTTTACGGGCGGATTGGGGCAGGTAGCCGATCTGACATCGGTAAAGTGCCGTTGGCGGGGCTTTTTACAGTGAAGATTGAGGATGCCCTAAGCAAGCTCAGGAAGTCCACTTCTGGAGCCAGGGACCGTTACCCGTTAAACCCAATGCAGCAACCGCAAAAACCGCAAAAACCGCAAAAACCGTGAAAATGTGACGGAGGGGTTTTACCGGGCAAAAACACCGAGGGTCAGCTGAACGCCATGACCATTCAGAATTGAGAGATCCTTGGAGGAACATGCCCACAAATTATTCACTGGCTTGAGGGGACGGTGGAAATCAATGAAATCGATTGACGTCGGGTTGCGAAATTCTCAAACAAAAGAAGAAAAAATATTGAGCTCTGAGCAAGCCTCTGATGTCACCGTCGTCACCGCCCTTTCTCGAGTTTGTTGAGGAGTCGAAGATTTCACATGCTTATCTCTCGCTGAACCAGCAAAGAAAGAACATCATCTCACGGTTAGCATAGCAAAGAGATAACAGATGGCTGTGGGATGAGTCATAGTCAACCGTTGTAGGAGTCTCTATCTTCTTCAGTCTGCATTGACGCTGGCTATTCATGGAAGGGAGAAATTCATGGTAAGAGATCTAAGGTTCACCCAATGAGTTGTAGTCACAACACAGAAACATATTCTCGAAGTATTCCAGGCTTTGAAAGACTGGCAATGCAAGCAAGAGGAAGAGACTGGATGCGATACTCCGAAAAGTGTGTCAATCGGAGCAGACATGGAAGCAAGAGTGGGAGTTTCATTTTCCTGATCAAAGAACTAGGACGCAGACAGCAGCAGGCATGAGAGAGGTAATGACAAGGTGAAGCACGAGAGACATCAAGACACACGATTAATCAAACTGCAAAAAAATGGGGCTGTTACATTTGTATGCCGAGTCGGACAATCCCCGTTGTGGGATGACGCGTCAATCCTCCAAATGGAACTGGAATCTTGTCAAAGCCGAGCTTGGTCATGTAATCACATTATCCCCTTCCTGCATCATATACAGTGTAGTTAAAGAGTAGAATCTATTTGCATGGCTCTGAATTGCAAATAATCAAGACGAGTCTAAGTAAAACACATACTGTCCTAATATGGAGCACATTGTGGAGGTACCTTCAGGGAAGGAGAGCCACGCATAGAATCCGTGATCCCTTGTTCATATATGGAAAACCCGGCGATCGAGGCGCTCTCGGCGTCAAAGAAGGTGCGTAACCTAGAACGATCATGTTCTGAAATGAACCGTCAAGTGTCACTGCATATATTTGAAAAAAATGCTTCGAAGAAAGACGAGAATTCAGTTCTGAAGGCTTACTACTCACCTATGCCTGCTGATGTCGACAGTGATAGTGCACCTCGAAACAGTTGCACCGTCTCGAGAGGAACGCTATGGGCCCGATTTCAAGAAAATGAACAAGGCAGCTGCTATTCAGTGAGTTGTTTACCATCGGGCCATTTTTCTCAGGAATTTAAGAGTATCATTACGCAGTCCAGTATCAATGTCTCATGGATATGTTGGTGAAACTCACCGTTACTCCTATTGTGAATCTGCAGCCACTATTGTAAAGCAAATGAGCAAAGGGCTGCTCGGGAGAGATTTTACTTCCATCTCCAACACAAGCACACCCTTGTACTAGAGACCAAGCTCCATACCTCGTGATGATTCGTCAATAGCAAAAAATGTCATAACTAGTGTGATGGAATATCTCGTGTTCTGAATCAAGTCATCAATCTAAACTGACTGGAAGAATAACAACATGAGATTTTGAGAGCAATGTGTGATCTGGATGTTGATAATTTGTGCAGAACACCAAGACCAAACTCCCCTCGGACAAGAATCCTAACCACAGATACGGGCTTTCACTGCCAGGGTAACAAACTCCACTTATTCAAGAAAATTGCTTAAAGCGGAGAACCCTAATCTCTCATCGAGTTCTGCTTTCTAGTCCTGGTAGCAATGCTTACAACAGCTGGAACGTCATAAAATCTTGCAATAATGATATGAACAAGCTCCGTTTGATTTCTCCGGGACTCTTAGCCACAACATTACACATCATATTGAATCACAAGAATCTATGTGGTTTGCAGGGATGGGAATTTCGATGCAATAATAGGAGGTGCTTACCAAGATGCCTGGATTGACATGAACGAGTACTTCAAGTCGAAGTATCCCGACCGCTACACCGAACCGCCAGCACGAATGGAGGTCATCACCAACAAAGCCACCGATCTTCTCCACCAAGTCATCCGAAACCGATTGGACCCGCCCCCTTCCAAGCCAAAGTTCATGCTGTCCCGATTCAAAAACGTGGCCAAGAAAGTCAACACCGAGAACAAGACTCCGTTGAAGCGGCAGGGCCCGTACCACAAATTCTACGGGATCAAAGGGGCGAACAAAGCACCTAGCTGTGAAAAGGGCATTCACAGGACATAAGAACAACAACCTAACTTGAGCTCCACCAAAATGATCAGGTCACAGGAGATGTGATTACCTTCATACCTTTCCAGTGCTGTAACCCTAATTCCTGTTGCTGGAAGCTCCACCTTGAAAGGCCACCTTGAAAACAATGCCAGTACTATCAAGCATGTGAAATTTCCTTAACTGAGTTGCCGTTGAAGCTTCGTCCAGTAATTTTTGGAGCAGCCAATTAGCACGATTACTCAGACTCACGAGGAAGGACATGAAATTCATCAAAACCTTGGTCTTATTGTCCGTGCCCCTTCGAGTCTATCCCTCACCCTTCGATCATAAAAATTATGTAGCTCAAGTACAAACTCTGTTTCCATCAAACTTACAAGCTCGCTTGTTGCCCGGTGGCATGGAGATGACCTAAATCTGCACTTGACAAGTACAAGGAACATTTACCTAGTGGCTTGCAGCTCACAGGCTTCATCTACAACTTCAAGGAGCAGAACACTCAAGGGTTTTAGTGTTCACGAAACTACCTGAGTACTCGGCCAATAAAATGCTCAAGTACCTGCTTGTGAATTACCCTAACATCAAAAGTACCGACTCTTAAGTAATCGGTGGATACATAGCATAACTATAACAAAGAATTTTCCAGAATGCATATCATGGGTTAGTATAAGGTACGTAAAGATGATGATCCCGCAAGAATTTTTAAAAAGAAACTTGTATTGCTAACATGATTGGTACTGGTAAAAGAATCTATACTGGTGAATTTGGAACCATGCTCTGTTTACAAACATGCTTAAAATATGCATGAGGGGGTATCCTTATAATACAGGAAATGTCTCAAAAAGTCGTTAACGTTGAGAGCCAATTTCTAATCTACACTCATTGTTGAAGTAAGCTGTACAGGCAGAAAGTTCAACATGCTGTTGTAGATCACGAACAAAGCATGTCTATTGCTGCCTCTCATGCCTTCCGCAACCTGGCTCTGAAGGTTCGCATGGTCGAAATTTTTCGCAGATGCACAAAATCTTTGCTCATTGAAGGGCTCTGAAATTAGAGCGAGCACTGGCCTTGGTGCCAACTATGATCGGAGGCTCCAGACAAATTAACAGCGAATGGGCTGGGTTGAGAGTCAATACCCTGCATATACAGCATGCACAATCTAGATCGTGCTAGACAAAATGGGGCCCTGATTAGCTTCGGGCTTTCTCTTGCGTATTTTCATGCTCTGCCTCCAAATAGAATGCAAGATCATGTGAAAAGAATCATACTCTGTATCTTCAGGATCTTCGAGCCAAAGAAAATGTCTTCTGATGATCCCCAGACGACTTTGCATAGAGCGGTAAGTACCATCTGGTATATTGGTCAAGATGCTTTTCAGATGAGGGATGTTCTTCTCCGCCACAGTGATGGAAAACTTCGTCCAATCCAGCACATCGCTAAATGGGAGCACAAAGTTATCAGATATGATAACAGGGACACAGCCACTCAAGATGGCCTCAACAATCCTGGGACTGTTTACCTCGAAGCCTTTGGGACATAAACAATACCTACTGCGTTTCATGTGTTCGGCATATGAGATGTTCGTGGCAATCTCGGGAGGTAGGACCTCGTAGACCTTCATACTAGGATCCTTATCTTTCCAGTAGCGGGTTAGCACTGGTCGCACTACGCCGTGCATTTGGCCAGCATAGAAAGCTAAAAAATCACGCTCATCTGGTGGCAGACTTCCGGTGACTAAATCTGATTGATTTCCTCCCTTAAGCGTCTGCGGAATGGAAACATCTTTCAGTGTATCGAATTTCGCTGTAACATCAGCATTGCAAACCACTTTCATGGCATTTTTGTGAAGGTCTTCGTTAAGCATTGTCGAATGTGGGGCCTGTGACAGAGAATAACACCGGTCAATGGGTATTATACCCAGAGCTCAATCTTAAAAGAATAAAATTTCAAAACAAATACAGATAGTTGCTGTATGCGACATTCCAAGCAGTTCCGTCAAGTATGGCTAGGACCTTGAAGTTGGTAATTTACGGAACCAGATTGAGAATTTGACGGGCATAAATTGATTACAATACGACCATCTGGTGTCAGATTAACACTGCCAAGGGCTCACAGGTAGAGTACGACACTATACGGAACTGCATAGAATACTTTCTACGTTGCAGAACAACTTGAAACTGTCTGAAGCAGAATACTTACCCAATCGTGACAAGATACAAAAAAGTGGTCAGTACCACGTGTCCGGTTCCAGTAAGGGTACTTGGAAGCAATTGTTTGAATATAATTTGAAATGAAGGTCTTCATAGGCCGCATACTGCGAGAATACGGATCCTGCACAAAGTCCACCAACTGGCGCACGCTGTACGGGAGCAGAAACATGTTGGCTTTTTTGGGGTCAGACACAGTAAAACTGTTACCAGGATCTTCCATGCGCTTCAGGAAAAGACCCTCGGTTGCGTAAATTCCCCCAGCTTTAGCTCCATGTACAAGTGGCTTGAATCCTTCTTTGTACACATAAATCTTCAATCTCTTCTTCATTTCTGCATACGTCCTGATACAAAATGCGAAGTATTGCTCTCATGGTTGTTAGGAATATGAATATTTTCTTGATCGATTAATATATGATGTCAATTGATATATGATCAACAGAAATTACAATGGCATATACAGTACTAGACAGGGAGGTGTTTCCCAAGCATGCTTCAAAAGAGTGTAGTAGATGTGCAATAGTTTGTGGCATTGGAAATTGACAGCCGAATCAAGACATGGAAATAACCAAATAACGTAGAAATCGGGGTGGAACTTACTTTTTAAAATGAGTTAAGTTGTGATAAACTATTTCTTCGTGACCACGCAACTTGAGGACGTTGGAGACGAGGCTTTCTGATTTTCCTCGCACGTCACCTCCTACTTCAGTCTCCATCAATTTATTATGTTGAGTTCCCTGCATTCACAATTTGAGAACAATTTGAGAATGTCACAGAAGCCGATGCGGAGTCGCTTAATAAGCTGTGGGGTACCGGAAAAGGCTGCCGCATTAAATGAGAACAATCTACTGTGCCGAGAACCCGGGGCCGAGAACAGTGCGTACCCAAAGCATTCCATGAAGCGTATCCAAAACCTTTCGTCTAAACACCATGCCCGCTCGTGCAGCTCGAGAATGGTTGTTCTTGACACGTCCAGAAAACCGCGCCGGAACCAGTCCGGTATCAACTGCTGCTTCTCCTTGGCCATTGGAAATTCGATCCGCCGCACTCGCGATGCCCCTTGTCGACGGGTAATAGAACCCCCGGAATAACAAGAGGACCACGAGAAGTCCGATCAATACGACTACGACAGGCCACGAAAGCAATTTCGTATATCGGTGCTGCAGATGGTAGAAAGATTGGTGGTGAGTTCTGTCCAGGTGAGAGGCCCGAAATCCCTTTTTTCCTCGGTTTTGCATGCGCTGTTCGCTGTAACTGAAGCTGACGCTTCCGGGCAAGAAACCTTGAATGACATGCTCCTGCGGCACAGCGCCGGACTTCACTCCAACACCAGCTTCCACGTCATATTCTAAGCTGGGCGACATGCCGAAATAATCGGGAATATCTCATATACTGATTTATGTACACGTGTACCACGCTTTAGCCTGCTTCTCTGCACAAATGTGAGAGTGCATTTAGAGATGCTACAACAGTGCCAAAAGAATAGCCTCAAGCACAAGGGAATCAGTAGTAGGTCAGAAATAGGCAAATATCTCAATCCATCTCGCCATTCTGCAGTAGAGTAGATAGTCGTTAACTTGAAGCCTTACAATTTCAAGATAATTCTTAAAAAAGAATGGGACGAGTGAATCTAAACTACCGAAACGAAATTTCTTGCGTTGTGACCCGTAAATATTTCTGGTCTTCAGTTCGGATTTCGGAAGCACGAACTGTACTGTTTACTGTATCCCCAATCTTTACCTAAATTTAGATAATCATCAAGAACGTCAGCAATACAATCACGAAGCTGCAATAGCGAATTAGAATTGGAGACGCTGCGACAATCTTGAACTGAAGAAATCTTGCTGAAACAGAAACTAACTCGCGTTGCAGGCACAATAATCGTAATTAGGGAGTACACTTGTCCGAAAACCAAATAAGGCATGACACCAGATACTGACGTATTTCCGTTCACTTGCGGCTTGAAATTTTAAAAGATCACCCGATCACCGAGGAAATTCAACTACGAATTCGCGAACCACCGCATCTTGCTATATCAGAACTAGCTCGCTGCACATGAATTGTACTGAGGGAATAAATTAGTCCGAAAACCTACTGAGACACCGAATACCGATATATTCCCGTTCTTGATATTTTAAAAATCCATATCGCCGATCGTGAACCGCTGCAATCAGAACCAGCTCGCTACACATTAAGTTAATTGCATGATCAGGGAACATGTTTATCCGAAAACTAACTGAGACACCGGATACTAATATATTTCCATTCAAGGCGATCACCAAGAAAACTAAACTACTAATTCGTGAACCACCGCATCTTTCTACCTCGCTGCACATTAATTCTAAATTGGGAACAAATTCGTCCGAAGACGAATCGTTGACACGTCGCAAGAAAATTCAACTTCGAATTCGTGAACCCCCGCATTGTTTCAATGTAAAGAAATCTATCGCAAAAAACAGAAAAAATCTACACGCCATGCAAGAAAGCTTGTAGACCTGCAATTGCGCGACAGAAAAAAATGATGTTCAATTCTCATACCTGAAAAAAAAGCTTCAAGGCGCTTAACATTCATAAGAAATCTTCTGCAAAATTATTAACGGTACTCCACACGCGGAATTCTCAACAAGAGCGCGGCCACGGAATTACTCGAAGGTCGTGAAAATTGAGGCAATGAAAATGGCGCCGGTGAGGAACCGGAGAGACTGCTTGCAGCGCTTAGAGGGACGAAGCAAATGGATGATTTGTGGATGAATGGTGGAAGAATTGTCGGATGGATGGTTCAAATTAGCCCGCCCGGGCCCTGGAGGGAATATCTGCGCCACGTCGACAGCGACAGGTATGAATGGGACAAGTTATGGAGGCGGCTGGCGACACTCTTTGATGATGATCTTTTTCCGCGCCCATGCCTCCAGGTGGATGAATGTCTGCACTTTCATCGACGGAATGAAATATTGTATTATTTTGATTCACAAATTGGATTCCTATGTACAGTATTGTGGTTTCGTTTTTAGTCTTTAATATTGAGTAAATTTACATACAATAGACATATATGGAAAGTCCATGAATTTTTGTTTGCCTACTAATCCTTAAAAGACCAAGGATTCATGGTTTTAAAACGATAAATTCAACCAATTGTATTGTGAAAAAATATAATTTAGATTGGACCAGGTTTTATATCATTAGAATCAGTGAAGAATGTTTCATATGTTGATCAAAAGAAAAATAATTTTGAATAAAATTAAGTTTACATAGGACCTATTCATAAAAAAACATAAGGCTTAATTTGGATTTCTTGATTCTTTAGTGGTTAAATATAACCCCCCGATGTTTAAATTGTGAATATGAAAACATAATAACTTAAACAATGGTTGATATTTCATTGAATTAAAACTTTAAATTGTAGTCATTTTGTTGTATGATTTATTAATCAATTTGAACATTGTTGATAGTTAATTATCATAGATGGTTTTGGATGTAGTAAGGACCATTTTACTCATTCGTTTGTGTCGTAACATTTAGTAGCCTTCAAATGTACTATCTCAACCTTTAAGAGAATGTAAAGGATATTTTTCATCTTCAATCTCAATGACCTTTGTTGCACAAAGGCGGAGGTAGTGGTAGCTGGATGGAAAGGTCAAAAAATACAAATTGGCAAGAGAGTGATAAACTTGGCCATCGCCATCGCCATTACCGGAAAGTCTCATCATGACACGTTATGTCTCAAAGCCGAAAAGTCTTTCTAGGCAGTTTGATCATTCATGACTTCCTTTTGATGATCATTCATAACTCCCTCTCGACCTTGTCGATTCGTTGCATTAGAGCAGATTTCTATGGGACGTGTCGATCACCAACTCTTGGAAGCGGATTGACTTGTTGACTTTTTAAAGGCGAGAGGACCCTAAAGTTTCCATGCTCATTACCCTATGTTTCATTGGCAATGCAGAGGCAGTATGGGAACGTATTACTTTATTCCTGAACGAAAACTTTATATTAGCAAGCTAGTCGTAATTGCGTTACGTAAATTGGCGATTGGTCATGCTATGCATTGGAGAAATGTTTGGAGTTGCTTGAATCTATCGTATCAAAAGTTGTAAAGAGGTTTGTTTTGGATATGCTAGGAAGAGGACAACATCATTTATATGAAACAAACATAAACGGTACATGTCAAATAGGGAGAAGGATACATGGGACATTCATTTCTATCCGGTCTTGCATTTACAGCTTGTAAGACTAGAAACCTAAACTCTAATGGGAGATTCACGTTAGAGGTTCGACTTACATGGAAATGCATGGAAGGGTGCTAACAGGAAGGTCCAACATGGAAAGTTGTTCTTAGATAGATGAAAAGATAAAGTCTTCAAAGGCTACCAAATGTTATAGTAGACCTAAAATTTGTTGTATTATATTTTACTGCTCAATTTTTAGTAATTAAATAAAATCTTCTCTAAATTTTTTTAGATTTTTTTTCTTATACCTCTATAGAATCCTTTTTTAATTATTTTTGTTATACTATAGATCTTTGCAATTGTGCAACTCATGTCTCATAGAGGCAATTTTGGAAACATTAAAAAATCTTCAAAGGAGAAGTATTGAGATTGTAGATTTCACAACATTTAGATGAAGGCTACTAAACGTTATTACGCAAAAAAGGAGCATAGCTCTACTTGCCGCATTGTAAGGGCCGCTTCACACTATGACCGAAGGTCGAGAAGCCGTCGATTTCAACCAATCAAATTGCAAGAAACCATGGGTTCGGCCTCTTGACCCTTCACAATAGAGGCTAAAGTCCAACGGCCATCACTCTCCAAAATGCCTACGTGGCAGTACTTTTTGACCAAGGCGACGGCCTCTCAAAAGGAAGTTTGGGTAGGACCGGAATGGAAACCCAAACTATGGTCGAGAGGCCGTCAATTTCTTTTCATAAAAAATGAAAACCATATTTTATTGCCTATTTTCAGTAGATTTCTTTGGACTCTCAATCCCACGGCCTCTCGACTTGAATGACGAAGCGGCCCAAATGCAGTTGCAAAGTGCATGGACAGTAGCTGCAGCAAGAAAAGACAAGGCTTTCATTGAATATTTTTTTTGTTTCTTGGTTGTTACATTCCACCATTTGGGGAACGCAGGTGAAAGTCCGGCAGGGGCTTGCTGTGAATTGGCCATGAGAAACTGCACAGGTGTGGGCGCCCCCGTCATCTGGGATTTTCCCGTCCTGAAGTTGCCTGTTGAAGTCTATTAATAGGACATGACATTATCCAGCTAGTAGCGACTTCTTCACTGTGACCAAACTGACTTCTTCACTGACCAGCTAGCGACATCTTCCTTCTCTTGTGGTCAATGTATTGCGGAGCTTTTTCTTGCCAGCATCTGCCTCCGTCCCTCCTTGATGTAAGGTACAGATACCTATAACCGATAACTTAAGCATTTCAGCATAGTAGAGCTTGGGTTATCGGGACGGAGAAATTTTTTGTTCGTAGAAAAATAAGGTTCATGAAGAATGAGCATTTTTCCATGAATTATCTCCCAATATTGAAATTTGTATAATTTTTCAAAGTGAAAAGTACTTCAGAACCCATAACCGACATATACAAATGAGGTACATCTGTTCCTTCACAATCTAGGAATTAGGATATATCGGTTATTGGTCACCTGTCGGTTATGGGTGTCTCTACCTTAGTCAGAGCATGGCCACCCATGGCCTCAGAGGGTCTCTGACCTCAAGAAGTGGATGAAAAGTTTTAAGGGGCCTTTCAAAATGCTTCTTGACTCTGGATTCTAGCGTGTTAGAGCATGGCCACCCATGGCCTCAGAGGGTCTCTGACCTCAAGAAGTGGATGAAAAGTTTCAAGGGGCCTTTCAAAATGCTTCTTGACTCTGGATTCTAGCGTGTTAGAAATTGGGCCTTCAGAACACTATTTAGTTGACTATTCGATGATTATTCCTCCCGTTCTACTTGTGATTGGTTCATTGACTATTTGATGCGCACTTTTGATACGTTAAAGGGCGTGCAAGGGTGGGGGAGTGTGAGTGCAAGGGCCCTTCACATGTAGATGAATAATTTGAGAGAGTTAGTCCTAGCGTGCATGGGTGGGGAGTGTGAGTGCAAGGGCCCTTCACATGTAGATGAATAATTTGAGAGAGTTAGTCCTAGCGTGCATGGGTGGGAATGCTCTTAGAAATTAGGCCTTGAAAACACTATTGAGTTGACTATTCGATGATTATTCCTCCCATTCTACTTGTCATTGGTTCATTGACTATATGATGCGCACTTTTGATACGTGAAGGGCGTGCAAGGGTGGGGGAGTGCGAGTGCAAGGGCCCTTCAGATATAGATGAATAATTTGAGAGGGTTCGTCCTAGAGTGCATGGGTGGGAATGCTCTCAGGCATAAGAGCATGGCCACCCTTGCCCTCAACAAGCGGCCTTTTGGCACTGTAGAGGGCCCTCACACTTTTTTCTCTCCCACCCTTGGGTTTGCCAGTGGCCTCTCTTGCAAGGCCTCTCTAGAAATGAGCTTTGCTACGCTAGGTTGTGGAGTCTTGCATTTGCCTCTGGAGCTTGAAATCCGGGCTATTTGAGGGAGATAATCATTGCATTAATTGCGATAATCATCCATGGCCCAACATGCATGTGCTGGCGTGGCGCTTTCCATCCTCTTGATTTGAATGTAATCAATGAATCATTCCTACCCATGGCCCAGCATGCATGTGGTGCTTCCCATTGGCCATAGGCTCTTCATTTTTCAGATTCTCAAATTCAAGGAGACTCAACAATGGGGGTTCAGAATTTGAAAGGCCACTTGAACTCCTACAGTGCCCTCTCAAACCACTGTTGAAGGCCACTTGATGAGGGCATGGGTGGGAATGCTCTAACATTCAGGAGCATGCACTGTCCCTCACTTGGCTCTACAGTAGATGGTGTGGAATATTCCATATCCAAGAGTACTTCTTCAGTAGCTTAATGGACACGGGGAGGCTTAAGGGCGGACTTCCATGCAAAGGGGGCAGTGGGTGGAAGGCACTAGAAGACAAGAATTGAGGTCTCAAGAACCACCCATGCTCCACCCATTTCGGTACAAATGAAATTTATACTCTAGAATCCTCTTGTTTCCACCCATATCGGTGGAGCTTCCTCCTTTTGAGGACCGGCCACCCACTGTCCCCCTTGCTTGGAAGTCGGCCCTAAGGTGATGAGCAAAGTGCATGAAGGGAAGGCAATGGGCATGAAGGCTACTGAATGTTAGAGCAATATTAGAGCAACTCCACCGCAGCCCTCCCAGAGTCTCTCACACTCCAAAACTAAATGAAAAGTGACAAGGGCCCTTCAGAAATGCCTCTTGACTCTCAATCCTAATGTGTTAGAAATTGGGCCTTCAAATCACTATTTAGTTGACTATATCCCCACATTCTACTTGTGATTGGTCCATTGACTATTTGATGTGCACTTTTGATGTGTGAGGCTGGGGGAGTGTAAGAGCAAGCCCAACAGTTCCAAACCAAATATGTCCGCCAAGCATCAATTTGAGGGCCATTTTTAACTTAGAGGAATGTTATACAAGAAGTAGTCCAGCAACACTCCTTGTGCAAATACCAAAGCAACTTATAGAACTAAGATTTTATGAAAGTAACTTCATGACCTTGAAGCAAGGGCCGGTGAATAGTGAATAGTCTTCAAGCTTGTTATTTAATTGTTGATTGAGCATCTTTGCTTGCTTGGAGTGAGAAATTTGCTTGCGCCAAAGCTTTTGTAGATGGCAAGGAAACCTCAAACTTTGACTCCAAAAACTATTTTTTTTAGCGTTAGTGGATAATTGCTAAGTCAAACTTTGAAGCAAGTCAAAATGACTCACCAAATCTCGGCGTTGGTCCCTCCAAAACACCTGCTGCTGTGCATGCTCTGAGGCATATTGCAATTTATCAGCTACATGCTTCTCATGTTCCATCTCCTACATCTTCGTTTTCAATTTCTTTATATGGTTGACTTTGATCTTGCATGTGAGCTTCTGATTATAACTGAACGTTTCAGAATTTATTTGTTGAAATATCTACTTTATCAAAATATCTCAGAAATTGACTCGTTCAAAAGTAGATATGTTTGTACGCATGAGTTTGCCACTTGTGAAGGTGCCCTTGTCTGTTTATAACTTGATACAAGTATATTCTGTTCTTCACCGACCGAGCGTTACAGTGATGGGAATACTAAAATTAAATAAGTTCAAAATGTTTATCGATTGTACACGAAACAAAAAACACCAAACCCACATGTACCTGAGTGACACCAGGTGCAATGAGGACTGTGTCTCCCGGCCTACATCAAACATTTACACAACAGAGTCCCGGAACAATTCTTCTCCGATTGCATCATCATGCCAGATCAGCATGAATGTCATACGAACAAGACCATGAATTATTCTTCCAGTCGCCATCCTGTACAGACGATGTTACTCCAGGTAAACACACACACTATTTGGCTTTGCAACCCTAAATATTAACAACACATGTCCAACGGCAATCCTCTGACGAACCTTACCCTTTCGCAATATCAATAACAAAATTTGAATCCTACACACAATTGATATCATAACAATTGGTCGAAATATTCTATAGTAGAAGCTTTTACCTAGCTCTCATCACTGCCTCCTGAAGAGTTGAAAATCGATTTGGTGCAGACTTCAAATTCAGTAGCCACATGCGCTTATTCAATTTTGGTGTCCATTCCGGTGGATAGTAGAAATTACCTGCTTGAGCAGTCGCTAAGGAGGAATGTCACACAAATTTCACAACCACAATTAGCATTAGATCCACAAAAACCAAACACTGCAAGCTTAAGGAACGGTTGCAGAATGTTAGAATGGCTAAGATTTTCCGAATGACACAACCACGTTAGAGTTTCTTAAGTCCAAAGTACTACGGTACTGGATGCTTTTTCACTGGTACCTGACAGCCACTGAACTCACTCGTGCAAACCCTCAAGATCGATTAATCTTTCAAAAAACCCTAATGTTGCATTGTCTTGCTTACATCAATACGAATTGCAGTGTTCTTATTGAGCAACTGACCTAGAACCTCACAAATGATCCAGAACTCACGCAACTGACCTAGAATGCAACTCACGCAAATGAAACAAAGATATACAAGGAGCTAAGTGTTGGTACTGCAAACGAGATGTTTTGATGGTCTTGCCCTTGGAGGAAGGAATCCAAAATTTAAGGGTGAATCCAAAACTGGAGCAATACACTTTATGCGAACACCAAGGCAACATATTAAAAGAGCATTTTACAAAAAGAAATTGATGATCTCAATGCATGTGCCAACGAATAGTATTTTAGTCCATTATCTAACTATTGATTGAACAAATATTCTTGCTTGGTGTGAGTAATTTGTTTGCACCGAAGTTTTTGTAAATGGCCAGAAAGAATACAAAACATGGTGTTGCCACCTTAACTTGGTGTGAGGCTTTGTGTTGTTGAGAACATAATTGAGCCTCATTAGCCAAAGCTACCTTCAAGTTGTTCTTGGGCCCATGAAATTGCATGATGATGCACAAAAAAGCTTTTCATGAGTTTGAAAATCACCAAGCTTTTACACACCTAATAATGATAGACCACCAGGATTTTTCATAGCTTTTAACTATTTCGAGTGAACAAATAAGAATATATTAAAACTAAATTCATGGTAGATTCTTCAAACTTAGGTGATTTTACGGATAACTCTAATGTTGACCAATTACCGTTTTCATTGTTATTGTAATGTGGTTAGTAATATGTTCAGTTACCAGTAGCAGCTCAATGAGTATCAATGATTGCAGACTTGAAATCCCCGGGTGTTTGGACCTTCTTTTAAGAATGTTATCAAAAATTCACAAAACACAAATGTATAAAACTCTAAAACACAAATATATATATGCTCTAAAACTATCAGAAAACGGTGTTGTCTTTTACTCTCTTCTCAACATTGATTTTGACACATTGTTTTTGACACTTGTTTTTGTCAAAAACAATGTCGAAAAGACTGTCAAAGACCATTTCGCTAGCGTAAGGTGGCCGAGTCTTGAGATGAATATGTCTTGGTCCTGGAGAGAAACTTGATGCCATGCAATTGGAAAACCACCTTCAGTGAGGCCTACTCCACCCACCCTTTTCCATGCATGCAACTCCCTTCACCCTCCCCATCCTGGAGCCATTCCCTTCACCAACTATTGCATCAACACATGTGGACCAATCAGATCTTCACAAATGAACTACTGCCAATTCTCATACTCATACTCTCATTCCACAACACAAGTCGCTGAACATCCAATGACTACTCAATTCAATGATCATTCCCAAATTACATCGTGTCCAAATGGCGGAGAGCCTCAAAACAATCAAACAACACAGTCTCAATCTCTCACGAAGCCTTCGGCTGCATGGTGGAGGGATGGACATTCAATAATCGATGTTCTCTTTTCCCCTTTCTTCTTTTCCCCTCATGTGTAACCCATGGAGATGGAAATAGATCCCCTTACGATGCTACTATGTACAATACAAACCCCGCAGAGAGCGTTCTACAATTGGTTCAAAATTCTACAACTGGCATGTCGTCAAATTAGTCTTCACAGACTACGTGGCATAGTTGATGTGGTCGGAATAGTCCCGGGTGCCTGCGCCTTCCCACCCCATCCACTCCTCCCAGTCCTCCCACGAGCCGTCGCCCACTCCCGCAAACCCTTCCAGATTGTCCGACAAGTCGTCCTCGAACTCACCAAACTGCGGCGTCGTCTTGTTCAACAACGTCTGCAAAACCATCACAACATGCACCGCATCAGCCACAAGTCGGTATACAAACGATTCACTGATTGCTCGGAACCCCTTAGTAAGTGATGTGTACACACAAAAAAGTTCCTGATCAGGCCAACATGCTATGAGACTACGGCACATTCATCACAGCGTGGACGTTTTGCAAGCACTCTAAAGTATGTGTCGGCCAAAAGAACTTTGAAACAAGTCGTGGAAAAACGGACTGCGGTATATCAATCACAGCGTAGAGACTTTGCAAGAACTTCCAAAGCAAATTAAAATAAGTCGTGGAAAAACAGAGTACGCTGTATTAATCACAGGATGAAGATTTTGCAAGCAGTCTATATGTCTGCCAAATCAAAAAAAAAATTAAGAAAATCTGGAGAATTACAGACCTCGTATGCGAAGTTGATCCGTTGGAAATTGGTGGTGCAGTGATTGCCGTCGCAGACATCCGGGTGGTACTGAAGCGCCAGGCGTCGGTACGCTTTCTTGATCTCGTGTTTGCTCGCACCCGGCGCCACGCCGAGAGTCGTGTGCGGATCCCGCACCGAATTACCGTACGCCATCGTCACCATGCCATAGCCGGATTTCCGTCTCGGGCTCGACGAGCTTCCTACAGCTCCTACACTCTTGGGCGAAGAAGACATCGGAGACTCGCCCTGGAAAGGGCTTCGACAAATCGGAATTGCCTCGCTGGTAATCATTCTCTCCTGGTCTTACAGATCGAAACCAAACTAAAGAATGCTGCTGCTCCTCGAATTCAACAGGAAACTCTCAAAGCACTACACGTAGAATGATCGAAAGAGATAACCTAGAATGGAGCTGCAAGGAGCTACAGATCGTTCGACAAATTAGAGATTGCACGTGAACACGATAACGAAACGATTCTACAACTCACACCAGAGGAGAAGCGAAAATCAGAGGCGCAATTGTACAAGCGAGAGAGAAGAAGAGAAGAGCTCTGAGTAGCAGTGGGGACTCTCATATAGTGCCCCTGGGACGGCCATAGGTCCTGCGGCTATAGGTCCCGCGTGACCTCCCGCCAGATTTAGCTGACGTACACAAAGCGCTACACCACGATTTATTTATCCACTGTGGATAAAAGGGTAGGCTTACGCGGAACTTTGACATGTGGAAGTGTCAGCCAGTGGAACAGAGAGATCCAGTAATTAGTGTAAAATCAGCATAAGGTAGGAAAACCAAAAACGGTTAATGCCCTCAAGGCCAGTGATCTCATACCGTAACACCATAGCGGGTTCGCCATCTGGAGAACGAATATTTAATTTTTTTGAAAAAATAAGGTTCGCCTCTCGAAAACTGAATTTCTCAATTTTCGTTTTTTAGCAAAAAATCAGTAAAAATGACCGTAAATAGCTTAGAAATGACAAAATATTTCAAAACTAATTTATTCTATTTTCGTTTTTCTATCTTCAGAATTTTCTAATTTTTACGTTTTTTATTTTTAGAATTATTTTAGGACGAACCTGCTATGGTACTACGGTAACCACTTTATGACATTTAGAACATTATGCGACCTCCCACATAAATGGTATCTACTTTTGCTACCCAGTGCATACAATACTCACGATAGCTCTATAATATTTGGCAATACCCTTGATATATTAAGGTGATACCATGATGATATCCGCGGATATCACCTTATGAAGTTGCTACATATTTATATCATGATGAGCATTCTTGCTACATTTCAAAAAAAATCTTTTTTTTTCTTTGTATATTTAGCAGCCCCATTTTTTGGGTAGAAATCCAGCTAATTTTAGCCAGTTTTGAGATCACTGCTCAAGGCGTGCACTAGAGTTGCAGTAAAAGAGGGAGGTGGTACACCGAAAATGTAGAATTTTTGCATGACCACAATTACTAAAAATTTACTAAAATTTACTATTCTTTTTTGAATTTTTAGTAGCCTTATGTGCGGTTTACTGTGATATTAGTTAACCGTTTTAGGTGTTTTCATGTGTAGAAAAGGAAGAGTCTAGTATACAAGAAGGGGGTTTGACAAACTTCTCACTTTGATAAATTGTAGATAATTATTTACGGGGAATAAAAATACGAAACAACTTGCATTCTTCATCATTTCTTCTTCATCATCTCAAAAAAAATTCACATAATTTCTAACTCCATTCCTTCTGGTCAAATCACCTTATTTTCACCATTTTTGGTTTTCCTACCTTAATGGAATTTGCCAAATTATAGTTTGAAACTCAGAGTTTTAGGCTAAAATCCAGATAAATTTTGTGATACTCAGGGCCTCTTTACACTGGAGGCGAGAAGCAGTGAGGAGAGAAATTTCAACCAATGAAAAATTGATTTTTTTGGTTTTTGAGCCTCCCACTCGGGGGGTGCACTGTACTAAACATGTACGAGTATACGTGAGTGCACAGAAGGGGTATTAATTTGAACACTACCGTATTACGTATACATACAATAAACACATTTAGAACTGAAAATATTCACGTATACTTACACTAAACATATATTTAAAACGGAGTACATCTGTATATCAAGGTATTTTAGACATATAGCCTCTCGTATGTAGGGGGTTTTTAGAAGGGGTCATGAACGCACGTGATTCTCAAACATAATGTAGAGTGCACCCCCGAGGCCTCCCTTTGACTGAAATTTCTTTCCTTGCGGCTTCTCGTCTCTAGGGTAATATTGGCAGATGGGTTCTTATCTAAACCATTTGCTTTTCGAAAAATATTGGATTTTTCCTAGTTCTTTTCGAAATCTCCATGTTCAATGGTGGAGTTCTTTAAATGAATACAATTCTCGGCTGGGTGTTTTTTAACTATTATTTTTGCAATGAGACCAGCTTCATTTGTGTAAAATTAAAAGAAATCAATAAAATAAGGCAAAAATAATTCCCTATTTTAAATTTGTTGATGGTTCGTATAGCTCATTTGTGAGTGTAAGCCATAGTTTTGAATTCAAAATTTTCAAAATTGGTCTATGGGACTCTAGCTAAAGGGAAAAAGTATAAAAATAGGCTTGCGTGTAGGATTGCTTGTAATAATGATGAAGATCAGTTTTCATGTGTGTCACTCGCTTACTAGACTCTAGCAAGAACAAAGATAAGTATATTGGAATTATGGCGGAGTAGTGTTAGAATGTGGCTTAAATTCACTGATATCTCTTGGCATGAGACGCAAATTTGACCACCTTATTTAGGTTAACTCTTGATTTGAAAAAAAATTGACATTTCTTTTTTTAAGTATATTATTGCCAACCTTGCCCTCATCTACAATAATAGGGGGGTGTCCAAGTGTCAAGCTTTTGCCTAAGTTTTTATGGTTTCAATTCAAATGCAAAAGACAAGAGATTTGGTGAAGGTTTAGTAGTTTTTGGGCATAGATTATAGTATGCTAACATGTGAAAAGTTTCTCGTAAAGTTTCCCTTCACAAACTTGCACTTTGACACCAAACCTCTCTAAGGGTAAGTTTCGATGTGTCTCGTTCACTCACCATATCATGGAAAACAATAATTAAAAAAAACTATTTGAGAAAATTTTATCTATTAAACCTTATTTTCTTAAAAAAAACTTAAATATTGTATTTAGATTTGCCGACCCACCTACATAGTATAAGAGAGCAATGCGAGCCAACACCATTTTGAAATGGAACCATGGTCTAGTTACAATTAGAAAATAATTTTACATGGCAATGACATGATAGTCCCAAAATTCAAGGAATATAAATGACATTTCTTCATTACTTGGAAAACTGAATCCTAAAGTGAAGATTCTCTTTCAATCCAGTTTTCAAAAATTAGGGTGCTCCATTGTATTATGCTATGTACGGTATTGTAGTACATCGTTTAATTTGATGGCAAATTTTTGCCTAAATCTTACCTGAGTTTGGATGTGGCTACTTGTACACGGCTAAAAAAATTGAATAAAAAAGTGGATAAAATCGCCAAAGTCTTCTAAAAGAAACCAAAATCGCCATTATTTGGATGAAAGTGCCTTATAATAAACAAATTTATGAATGAACATATTAATATGGATGATTCTATCCATGTTTCCCTTACTTGACTACATTCGAAGGTGTATGCTGGTCTACCAACTAATGGAAAAAAAAAAAAAAAAAACTGCTGTAGTAAATTTATGTACCATATTTTATTATTTGTGAAGATTCTTTGGCATGTATTTGGTGCTGAGAGAGAGACTAACTGACGTGGCACTTCTTTTCCAAGGAGCTTTATTCCTGCATGATTTACAGTACTGCAAGAAAGTGGTCCCCTGTCCAAAAGCCCAATTCGCTTTTGCACGGCAGAAATTTGGCACTTCCCAATCCCCATCATAACATTCGGTAGCCTTCCAAGACAGTGATTTTTTTTTGGTTTTGAGCTAAACGCTTATATGGCTACTTCATTGAGATTTCAATGTTTGATTTGGCTACTTAAATTATTATTTTTTGTCTGAATGGGACTGACGATGCTAAAGGTCATGTACCCTTTATCCTTTTTCTTGCTTATTTTATTATTATTTGAATAGATCTGGCAATGCCAAAGGTCACATACCCTTTATCTAGAGACCACGTGGCACACAAACCTTGGACGCGGTTTGCTTTCTGACCATTTTTGGTTGAAAAGGCAATGAAATTCTTATAAGGCCAATCGCTAGAAAAAAAAAACATTGTTCCAAGAGGGTGCCTTTTAGTTTCATCCGCCTTTACATGTGGAGTGACCACCGATTTGTAATGAACCATTGAATCAAATAGTTCACTGTTAAAAAACAAAACACTCTTAAATTGTGATTGAGTGAGTGCTTTTGATTATTATTCACCATGGTTGATTGCTCTTGCTTAATGCCCCTTATCCCCATAGGTACTGATGTGATGTGGGATATTCCACATCATTCTGTTGAAGGAAGGCAGCAGAGGCTACTGAATGTTATGATGCCAAATTGCCAAATCCTTCTCCGGGATCATTTCCTTGTAAAGAGTTAAAATTGAAGAACAGAATGTTGGCAAAATCATAACGCTTTTTAGCTCTTGCTGGATCACACCCTTTACACTATAGCAACATTGTAGAGAAACTACTAAACAATAAAATAGTCCAACTCTCCAATCCTCTTCGTTTAGACCTGCTGATGTTAGAAAAAATTCCCTGTGATTCTGATGATCCCTTAACCCCTAAAGGACCGGAGTATTTTTCCTCCAAAAACACTCAAATGCTGCCATTTTTACTCCCCCATGCAAAAAATCCAAAAGAATGTTATTTTTTACCTTCTAACCGTAAGATCTTGTCCTAAACTATTTGAAAAACATACACAACAAATTTCGTTGATTTTGACCGCACGGATTGCAAGATAATTGCGTTTGATGGAAAAAACACCCCAAAAAAACACATGCCCGAAAATTTCAGATGCGTTTGACCACAGCTACATCAAGAAAACCTCACTACCGAAACTTGTCGCACTTCACTTTCACATTCTATATGATGTTACTTAGTTGTGTACCAATTTTCGTTGCGTTTGGAGATGTTTAGGATGTTGAATAACACCTTGCACTTGTTGGGGGTTTAAAAGTTCAGAAAAGACTATGTTTTTGGAATTGCAATATTTTCGACTTTCTTTATTTAAAATACAAATCCGAGCGGTGAAACACAAGTACATTCCACCCTCTACAAAATGGCGAAAAAAAATTTGAAAAAAAAAAAATCTACAAGTCTTAGAAGACATGTAGCACATTTTCTAAGAATTTTGGGGGTTAGGGGGGAAATAAAGGGTGGAGGAAGGGAATTGAAGTGCCAACCCATTCCACTGTTCATGACCCCACTAACTCTCAAGGTACACTGCCACGTGGCAGTCCCTCATTGGACGATTTTATTTTTATCTTTAAAAATGATTTTATTTTTCAATTTTTAAATAATATTTTTATTTATGAAATTTAACTTTTAGTTTAAAATAATATTTTTTTAATTTAAAATAATACTTTTCAATTTAAAATAATAATTTTTATTTATAAAAAAATTAAAATTTAAAAAAATATTATTTAAAAAATTTGTTATGAGTTCAGGAAACGGGGTGGTCTTCTGCCCCCCATAGTCCACCCCATTTTCCACACACCGCCCATCTTGTTGCCCCCCCCTAAAATTCAACTATTTCTCTAAGGCCCCGCTGCCCTTTCTCCCGAAAAAAACACGTTTCGCCTCATAACTTTCATATACGGTGTCGGAATTCGAAAAAAAAAGAATCCCCATTTTCGTGGCACATTGGGGAATCTACTATTAAATTTCCTTCAAAACTCGATTAAAAATGTGTTCTCCAGAACCTACCCGATTCTCTAAATGTCCTAGTTAGGACACTTGGTCCTTTAGGGGTTAACAGATGCTTCATATTTGAAGGTGTGACAATGGGCCTTTGAAGAACTTTATGTGAATGTACTATATTTTGAATGAATATGTACTCTTTTGTCCCATACTAACTCCTAAATGCCCAACCGCCCATTTTTGGGACAATGTACAGATTTCATCCTTGTTTTCTCATCCATTATGGCATTTTTCAAGGAACTAAAATACTACAAGATTATATGGCAAGATAGCTTTATGCAAGTGTGATCCAATTAGAAAGGGGATGATTTGTGAAAATTTTATGCTTCATTCCATGTTGCAATGATCTACCAAAAACTTCAAAGACTTTAGTGTAAATGTGATTTTGAAAAAATAAAGTCGTAAAGTTAAGCAACCGAAAAATCTTCAAAAATCATTACACTTAAAGTATTACATTTCAACCTATAACAATAAAGTTCATCCATAGATTGTTGATATCTTATCTGTAATTGAATTGCAAAATATTTTTGAATTTCAACTTTCAACTTTCATACATAAATATTAGTGATAGCAATCATAGATCTAATCGTCTGGATAGAATCTAAAATTGATATTGTACAACTTTTATTCATACATCAAGTTCAAAATATCCCTCTTAGTTGCATTTTATAATGCATCTTTACAAAACAACCAAATTTGGAGAGGGATCAAGGAAGTCTATAAGTATGAATTTTGGAATATATGAGTGAACACAAGGTATTTAATGGGGGGTTATGAAATAATTGAAATATTATACTATTTATAATACAATTAGGATATTTTCATGGTATATTTTAAGAATATTCATGAAAATATTCCCAATTGGTATTAAAACACCCAATATTTTTTTGAGTTTTTAAAAATTTATCTCAAATGAATAGAAGACACCCTATATTTGTTCTCTAATGGTTTTTAAAAAACATTATACATTAGTGACTTCTTGTAGTATGAATATGATATTTTGAAGTACAAAAGAAACTATGTGTCTGGACTTGGTGCACAATGACAATGTTGGGCTTGCTCTTAACTCCTAAACGTCCCCGTGTTTAGAAATTGGATCACGAACAGATTCAAAGCCTTGCAACTTTCTAATACAACCTCGGATGACTTTCATCCAAGTCATCTTTGTAAGCCTATTAAATTCTATACAAATTACAATAAATCTCTCGCGATGCAGAGATGTTGATAATATTGGAGAGGCCTGCAACTACAAGCATGTCAAATTTTTTGGGTAGATTTTAGACTTGCAACGGTCCTCTCATGTGCACCTCATGTACATTTGAGTCATACTAATATCTACTTTTGAGGTTAGGATCTACTTCTGTTCAAAGGGTTGGTACGTTTAGGGGTTAACCCCTAAGCGTCCTCACCTATGTCCAGTTTAGGCAGTTTTGCAAAGATGCATTATAAAATGCAATTAATATGAATATTTAGAACTTGATGTATGAATAAAAGTTATACATTTTTATTTTTAGATTCTATCTATACGGTTAGATCTATGACTGCTATCACTAATTTTTTTTTTATAAATTTTGAAACATAAAATAAAAATTTATTTTGTAATTCAATTACGAATAAGATATTGACAATATGTGGATGAAATTTGTTGTGATGGGTTATAGTGTAGTACTTTAGGTGTAGTGATTTTTGGAGATTTTTTGGATGCTTGATTTTAATAGTTTTTTTTTTTCAAGAACACTTTTAGACCAAAATCTTCAAGATTTTCGGTGAAGCACTACAACACAAAATGAGGCATAATTTTTTCAAAAATTATTTACTTTTCAATCAAATCACACATACATGAAGCTAACTTCCCATAAAAAATTCAGTAAAAAATCACACCACAAAAAGTGCATGACGGATGAGAAAATATGGATGAAATCTGTACATCAGGCCAAAAACGCCTGCTCGGGCAGTTAGGGGTTAAGGGCTAACTACACTGCATCAAATTGATGCACTATACTTTTAGATAGAAACCCCCGTCGCCCATCAGAAACATAACGTTCAATAGTCTTTGGTACTGCTGCCTTTCCCTGACAGATTGATGTGGAATATCCCACATCATTTCATCCCCCGAATGAAATGATGTGGGATATTCCTCATCACATCAGTAGCTACGAGGACATGTGGCATTAACCCTTAAACGTACCACTCCTTTGTAGGAAAGTCAAACTACACAATTTAGCCTTCAAGATTTATCAAAATATATTTTGTAATATTTTTCATACATGGAATTGAATGTTTCCTATCAGTCTCGAAGTTTTCAATTTTTTTTGATTTAATACGGCCTTTTTAACAAATTTTTAAGTCAAATACTTCAAAAAATAAAATTTAATACAAAAAAGCTTTAAAAAATTAATATTTTTTTGGTTGCAAGTACAAATTACAATAGAGAATCACATGATATGTTTTCTATAGAAATTTTTTATTTAAATTTTGAAATTCGAAAGGTGAACATCCTATGTAGTGTAATTCAAACCTTGAGCTACAAAGCTTGCACAAGCAATAAAATACTCAATAATTGGAATTTTTAAGATTTGAAAAGTGGAGTACAAACTAGACTTAATAAACTTCATTTTCGTAGTTGGGTGTATTAGCAACAAAATTCATCTTCAAGATCAAAATTGGGTTTGACCAACAAACATCCAGTAATTGGATGTGTGGACGTTTAGGGGTTAAGCAAGAGCAATCAACCATGGTGCACAGGAACTCAAAGCACTCCTCAATCACAATTCAATAGTGTTCTATAATTATTTATTTGATTCTTGAATAGTCCATTCAAATACAAATCACTGCTCACTCTATAAATTAAGGTGGATGAAACAAAAAGGCACCCCTCTTGAAGACTACTGAATGTTATGAAGCTTTCAATTTTTTCTATACGTACTCGAGCCCTTCTAGTAAATCAAGGGTAGATCCCCCCGTAGATCTTCGTTGAATCGAACGGTAGAAGCGAGAGCATCTTATCTAGGCTTGCGTGCAGACTGAAAGATGAGTACCAAATCTTGCCTTCAGAGTTATCCGTGGGAGAGTGATGCTAAAATAGGCAAGCCCGATTTTAGTAGATGACAAGGCATCCCATCTTGCAGGGGCAACAGAACAGAACAGAACAGCTCTAGCTTTTCAATTCCTGGAACGACGGTACTGAATGATGATCTGCTCACTGGTTGTGGGAGCCGAAAGTTGTGGTCTGGAGCAGTTTGTCAGATCACGGGAACCGAAGTTGTGGTCTAGCGAGCCTGTGTCAGTAGGGTACGTAGAAGATCGCTGTTGCAATGCATGGTCTCTGATCAAAGAGAAATAAAGTGCTGTGACGCTGTAGTACGTGTAAAGTGCGTTCTCTCAATGTGCTTTTACGACGCACTTTCTACCTTTCCCATCATACAGTTTCAATGCAAACCGGCTGTCTTTGGAACGAACAATGTGAAATTTTGCTTACAATTGATAAATATAGAACAGTCTAGTCTGAGCAAGTGGGCTGAGTCGTCCGACACTGGAAGGCCCAGAGTACGAAAAGTGGGGTCATGTAGTCCGTCATACAAAGTCAATCCACAACGGGACCTACCGATCAGGCTGTCTGCAGCCGAATCGATCCTTGGATCATGAAACCAATCAGATGTCGAGGGCTCTTTAATACTCCAGCCATTAATACAGGAGTGAATATATTTGTGCATCATGGTTCACTTCCACACCAATGACACGACTCAATTGAGAAAGGTCTCGGCGACAGAAAAGCTCGGAGTTCATGAACAGTTCTGTAGTGATGAGGCTAGAGAGGAGTGAGCACAACAGTGAATTGTAGAATCGTTTCGTTATCGTGTTCACGTACAATCTCTAATTTGTCGAACGATCTGTAGCTCCTTGCATGCAGCTCCATTCTAGGTTATCTCTTTCGATCATTCTACGTGTAGTGCTTTGCGAGTTTCCTGTTGAATTCGAGGAGCAGCAGCATTCTTTAGTTTGGTTTCTGTAAGAGCAGGAAAGAATGATCACCAGCAAGGCAATTCCGATTTGTCGAAGCCCTTTCCAGGGCGAGTCTGTGATGTCTTGTTCGCCTAAAAGTGTAGGAGCTGTAGGAAGCTCGTCGAGCCCGAGACGGAAATCCGGCTATGGCATGGTGACGATGGCGTACGGTAATTCGGTGCGGGATCCGCACACGACTCTCGGCGTGGCGCCGGGTGCGAGCAAACACGAGATCAAGAAAGCGTACCGACGCCTGGCGCTTCAGTACCACCCGGATGTCTGCGACGGCAATCACTGCACTACCAATTTCCAACAGATCAACTTCGCGTACGAGGTCTGTAATTCTCCAGAATTTTGTAATTATTTTTTTGCTTTGGCAGACTGCTTGCTTAATCTCCACGGGGTGACGATCGAATGTACGGTACTCTGTTTTTCCACGGCTTATTCTAATCTGCTTCGTTAGACACATGCTTGCAAAATCTTCATCCTGTGATTAATATAGCGTACTCTGGTTTTCCACGACTTGTTTTAATTTGCTTTGGCACTTCTTGCAAAGTCTCTACGCTGTGATTGGTATATCTCAGTCCGTTTTTCCACGACTTGTTTCAAAGTTCTTTTGGCCGACACATACTTTAGAGTGCTTGCAAAACCTCCACGCTGTGATGAATGTGCCGAAGTCACATGGCATGTTGGCCTGATCAGGAACTTTTTTGTGTGTCCACATCACTTACTTAGGGGTTCCGAGCAATCAGTGAATCGTTCGTATACCGAGTTGTGGCTGATGTGGTGCATGTTGTGATGGTTTTGCAGACGTTGTTGAACAAGACGACGCCGCAGTTTGGTGAGTTCGAGGACGACTTGTCGGACAATCTGGAAGGGTTTGCGGGAGTGGGCGACGGCTCGTGGGAGGACTGGGAGGAGTGGATGGGGTGGGAAGGCGCAGGCACCCGGGACTATTCCGACCACATCAACTATGCCACGTAGTCTGTGAAGACTAATTTGACGACATGCCAGTTGTAGAATTTTGAACCAATTGTAGAACGCTCTCTGCGGGGTTTGTATTGTACATAGTAGCATCGTAAGGGGATCTATTTCCATCTCCATGGGTTACACATGAGGGGAAAAGAAGAAAGGGGAAAAGAGAACATCGATTATTGAATGTCCATCCCTCCACCATGCAGCCGAAGGCTTCGTGAGAGATTGAGACTGTGTTGTTTGATTGTTTTGAGGCTCTCCGCCATTTGGACACGATGTAATTTGGGAATGATCATTGAATTGAGTAGTCATTGGATGTTCAGCGACTTGTGTTGTGGAATGAGAGTATGAGTATGAGAATTGGCAGTAGTTCATTTGTGAAGATCTGATTGGTCCACATGTGTTGATGCAATAGTTGGTGAAGGGAATGGCTCCAGGATGGGGAGGGTGAAGGGAGTTGCATGCATGGAAAAGGGTGGGTGGAGTAGGCCTCACTGAAGGTGGTTTTCCAATTGCATGGCATCAAGTTTCTCTCCAGGACCAAGACAAATTCCTCGGCCACCTTACACTGGCGAAATAGGGGTGAGCTGTCTTTGACAGTCTCTTCGACTTTGTTTTTGACAAAAGCAAGTGTGAAAAACAATGTGTCAAAATCAATGTTGAGAAGAGAGTAAAAGACAACACCCTTTTCTGATAGTTTTAGAGCATTCATGGCCATGCACGCTAGAGTTGACTCGCTAAAATTATTCATCTATATTTGAAGAGTCCTGGCACTTACACTTGCCCACCCTTGCTCGCCTCTCAAATAGTCAATGGACCAATCACAAGTAGAATGTGGGATACGCTAGGGTTGAGAACCAAGAGGCACTTTGAAGGGGATAAGAATGAGACTGCAAAATGATTCAATATCTCTTTATTTCTTGAAACTTAAGTTGCAAGAGGTTCCTTAAAATAAAGAGAATATTAGTAAAGAGATAACATGGTTTATTTTTGAGTCTAGGATAAAAATGAGACTGCAAAATGTTTCAATATAACAAATTCGGCCTTTGAGAACAATTAACAATATGATATCATAATATTGGGATGATTAAAAGCATCAAAACATATTATGACATTCTAGTACGCAAAGTTTTAAAATCTAGAACTATAAGTTCTAAACAGGCAAAATAGTAGTTAACAAGATTAATATTTCTTTCGAAATCCAGGTGCGAAGGTAGGATGTCCTAAAACCACCACCTCCCCTAATTTTGACTTGTAGAGCTTTCTTGGAGCCACCACAGTTGAGACTTGAAACCACCAATTTCACTATTCAAGTATTCCAATGGCATGCCAAGCATTGCGAAGAAACAGTGGTGGTTTTGGGTTAGCTCATGAGCGGAATTTAAGAACAACAAAGTGTGAACTTAGGAAATTGGTATGTGATGTATGGGTTAGAGGTTACTTTCCACTTTGGAATTTTGTATAAAATTGACAAATGCAAATTAGATGTTGCAAATTTTTGCAATTCTCATCAAAATTTATTTTGAATGCGGTCATATATATTTTCCGAATTTAGCACTGACAAAAATAGGCTAGATTGCTTAAGTTGGTGGTTTTAGGACAATCAACCATACGTACTTCCCACACATATATTCACACTCCGATCCATGACGGCTCACTAGCTGCTGCATGCATCATGCATAATCCCTCCGTCCCATAAAAGATGATGCTTTTGAAAAAATGAAAAACCAAAGCAAACCATAATGATTTCATCAAAACTCTAAATAAATTAAGTTTCTATTTTGGAGTAGTTGTGTGTTGATGCAATATCATACTACACATATGCTATGTGTCTCGTATGATATGTGGCATGTAGCATCATGGTGATGTTTGCTGCAATGTGTTCTTTCATGCAAATGAATGAACATATATATATATATATATATATATATATATATATATATATATATATATATATATATATATATATATATATATATATATATATATATATATATATATATGTATATATATATATATATATATGTATATGTTAACACTGGTTTTAGCTAATTCATATGTTGTTTATGATTTAAATATGAGCAAGCTTCATATATGCATGCATCTACATATATCATAGTGGTTTTATGCGCCTGTCTATCACTCCTTGTGTCCCACATTAAGCTTCATGATTCCCTTGTGAATATATCCCATAACAAGCTTCCTATTGTCTGAGGGTTCTCAACATTGTGATAAAGTTCCATGCCATTGGGCTGCATCATCAAAATTAATGCTTCCATTTTGAGGGTTGAGGGAGCTTAATATGGGACAGAGGACTACCTGGAAAATAGCGGCAAAAATGGCACTTGTAATCAGGTGACGCATGCAGTAAAGCCAGTATTAAATTAATTTTGAGTAAGTGCAATTTGACTGTGGGTGGTTTGATCAGATTTTGTTTAGCCGGCGACCTTCCTTAGTCCCACAGGTGCAGTTGCATCCCTAGCGATTCCGGAGACATACCCAGGGTATGTCTACGCGCAGGGGCATCAGGCACGCCTGCCTGGACTTCGACATTGGTGGCGTGCCACACACACTCTCGTGCCACTGAGATGCTGTTCGTGTTGAAGGCTTAGGGAGTGCACTATTCAATAAAGCCAGGAATCACGTGCGTGCATCCCCTTATTAAAACATCCTTTATACAATTTTTTTTGGGTTAAAATCAAGCAAATATATGTACAAATCTCATAGCCTCAAAATACATATTCATGTGTACACAAGGGCTAAAAGTGAGTAATTTAACTCTAAGCCCCATGTATATCTATTTTCCGCTCGATTGAAATATGTTTCCCGTATGTACATTTTGTACATGCTTGTTCTAAATAATACCCTTGTTGTGCACGCACGTGTATAATTACAGTACTTGAAGAGTGCACTCCCTGGGTTGAAGGGCAGCATGTACATAGGCTTTGTGAGCGATGACAACGTGCTATACGTTGCCACCCTGCAGCCCGGCGATGTGATTGTCCTCCCCCGCGGCCTCTCGCACTTCCAGCTCATTGTGGGCAATGAGACCGCCATCACCTTCTACACACTCACTTCCCATTAATCATAAAAGTATCAGAAAATTACCATCCGATGTATTAAATTTTGATACAGCATATCATACGTAATTATGAATAGAGAGCTAACATAAACTAATTCTTCTTATTGATTCTGTGCAGTGTGCACTTCTTTTAACACAATAAAGCACTACCATTCTCTCTGCATTTAACCCCTAACATCCTCCAATCCACAGCTTTAAAGTGACAAATTCAATTGATCATATTTTGAAAAATATATTTGAGTTGGGACCAAATTTTATATCACTTGGATTAGTGAAGATCATTGCATATGTTGATAAAAAACAAATTGCAGCGGAAGTGTGGTGGCCCCATAACCTATTGTTTTACATTGCTGAACCAGATAGAACACACTCATACACGATCACACCGTATCAGGCAAGGAGCAAACAGAAAACCTAGACGACAACAACAAAAGACCAAGGAGAGAGACAGGGAAAAAATACTCGCTTAGCTGGACGCGGGAGGAAGACGAGGAAAATCATTCATCCAAAAAGATAATTCATCTACATTCATCCAAGACTAAACAAACGAACATCCTACTTTGTACTTTTTGCACAATGTAAAGCAATAAATTTGAACAAAAGGAAGTTTACCCTAAACCTATTCAAAATTGTTCAAAAAACATGGTGACCATTTTGGTCACCGCGAAGGCTGAGGGGTTTAAGTTATTCAATGGTTTCCATGGTATCTACAGCACAAAGAGATATCTTTAGAAAAACATAGGTTTAGGGTGGATGAAGGAAACACATTTAACATCAGGTTGGGTGGTGTCTCACAATCTTACTTTAATAGACTTATAACTTCAGTTGGTGGTTTCTCCAAAAGCCTAATTGTCTAAAATTTCATAACTTTTCCATACGATATGGAAATAACACATATTTAGTGCATTGAAATCTTCTTGATAATGGCATGGGGACAAGAACAACCAAAACAAAATTTGTCACATATACCAAACAAACTCAGTCTTGGGAATGGAGATACTACCTTTTGGTCCAATTCCAATCAGTACACAAAATCGAATTTTATTAGGATAAATAATACTAAGCTATACACAGTGGGTACGTATGTACAACCCAATAAAAAAATGGACACTAACTATATAATGATTTACGCATGTAATTAAGCCTGTGTCGAGTAATATATACGTACAAATGTATATACACATAATATATACGTAATATATACGTACAAATGTGCTCTGTTGCTCTGCCATTCTTTGGCCCAAAATCTCCACCTGAACATTTTTTTCCTTCAAATTCATGGCCATGAATGAGGGCTGGTGTTGGACAGCCACGTCTGATCCACTGCCACCGAGCAGCTGCTTACGAGCCACCGTCTCGGTGTACAAGACGGTGCCCTCGCATTCATTCACGGTGACTCTTTTCAAACTGTATGTGCTCTCTTTTCTAGTTGGTTGGAAGAAATTCTTAGGATTTATTTAAAAAGTTTGTGCATTTTCAATTCAAGAACTGGATTTTTTTATGCCTTTGAGTGTTTGACTAGCTATCTACGCTCACTAGTAGAAAACATGGTAAGAAAGAACCGTAGTCAAAATTGGTTGCGGTTGTGTTGACCGGCCTAAACGACTGCAGATTATTATTTTTGAATTTCCAACTGCAATTTTAGGAATTTCAGTACGTGTAATATATTGTTCAAAAGTTCTTATAAATACCTTTTTAACGGTATGTTACAAGCCCTTAAATTATTAAAATTGTAGTAGTAGATAAAAAAGAGAAATTTGCGATCGTTAAGCGACTGCAAAACACGTTGGTCAAAAGAACCGCAGCCATTTTCACTGCGGTTTTTTATACCATGTTTTCTACTAATGACTAGAGCCAGGAGCCCAAAACTTCCAGTTAAACCCGGGCCAGGTGAAGCAGGACCTCCAATTGATGAGCACCGGAAGTGGATGATCGGCACTGCAATTTATTTGGCCTCGATCCACTTTGTGCACTTGAAGCTCACCCCCGGACTCCGTCACCGTCACGCGCTCAAAATCACAACAGTCGTCGGAGCTGAGAATGAGCTTCTTGAGCACACGGTCAGCTTCTTTTATATTTGCAGGCTCCAAAGCAAACTCTTGGTACGTCCAATTGACATCGATCTCGATGTTATGCTCACCCCCGACCATAATTTAGGCCAGTTTGGCGTAACAGTTTCGGTTCCCAACTCGTAATACTAACTCTTGCTGCGTACGGTTGACGATCACGGTCTTCACCTTCGAGTTCGCCATGATCCAATCGATCCACGCCAGCTGCAAGTAAGTAAGATCTAAAATTCAACCCCTGGTACGTCGACAAGTTCTTCACCTGCAAATTAAACAAGTGCAAGCACGATTACATATCCCAAGTTCAAGAACAGAGAAATTCAGTACACTCAGTAAATACAATAACGAAGATATAACTAGTTACCTCCAGGGATATATTAGTAACTGTTGTGTTGGGATATGCATCTGGTGCAAGAGAATAGTGAGATCGATGCACTTTGATGGTTCATCCATCAGAGTAGTCACCAAGTTATACAGGATTCTGAAAGTAAGTTGACGCATATGTGAAGACTTCTCCGGGAAGTTAATTAGCCACATGTCGGCCATTTACCATTAAAATATATAATTGAAGTGCCTAGAGCGGAAGGTAAAGCGTCGTCGTCGTCAATGGCGGCGGATGCCCGCGTTCTAACTTAATGTGTGTGGTCCGCATATAGTATAACCAATCAAACGTTGACTTTGATTCTTGCATGTGCGGCCACCGGTTGCCGATGTTGCAGACACAAGCGGCTGTGGACTTTGATCGACAAGAGGCCCCCACACATCGACCTCAACCGCCGGCTGCAACCGCGGCACCGGTATAAGTGGCACGGTGTTCTCGTTGGAAGATCGGCGAGATCCTGGAAGATGTCGCTACCCTCCCACGTGGTCAAAAACCTTGCAGCTGTTTGCAATCACGACTGTTACAGCGTGGTTGAGCTTCTAAGACAATATTCAATGCCTAATCAAAAATAGCGAGTCACTCTTAACCTTCCACATGTATTTTCATCAACGAAGGCTGCAGCTTGCAGCTACATTTGTGTGGGACAAAGCATTGTAACCAGGATCATACACTATGTGCTACACTGGAACCCCGGGTAGCCATTAAGTCGGATACTATGGTCGAAGGAACATCGATCATGTACACTATTAGCAACTTACAGGGGATCTCAGACATTTTTGCCAGGGCAAAAAGTGGATAGTTTGGCCTCATTTTTTACCCCATTTAGCATCGTGATGGAAAGTGTACATTGGGAGTCGGGGTTCAAACTTTGACTTCCCTTTCTGAAACCTTTATTGGCCTATCGGGATAAAACCATAGTGCTTTCGAGAGGCGCGGGGCAAAAAAACTGCCCTTGGGTAAAAAACCCTCATCTTTACCCCACCCAAGTTTGGCCCCGGAGTCAAATTGTGAGGGTTCCCTATGTTAGGGAGTGCATAATTCAAGCAACGTTACAGCTTGTTAATAAGCATCATTCAGGATCCTTGATGTTGTTACAATAGTTATTCCCCTAATGTTGAGCACTAACAAATGACCTAATCAGTGTAATACCGTAATTATGATCCTAGTACTCTAGTACTAGTGCAATATATCGCTGTTGAAAATTGATGTTACTGAGTTGGGTGTACATACTCTTATCGAGATGAATTAATGCCAATTAACTCGCTTAGTTAAGTGCGGACTTGGAGGAGTAAGTTCAAACTGTACCTTGGATGAATTAAGGTAGCGGACCACATTCCCGACTGAATTTCAATTGTGGCTAGTTGGCCAATTTTTTTATAAATTTTGAGTGCTCCGCAAAGCTGGTGCCAGAGCAACCCCAAAAAGAACAAATGTTTTTAGCATGTCTATGATTTCCTACAATTTTTTAAAGCGAACCTCTTAGAGTGACCAGTCCTCGACCATAGAGTACGTGTTATGTCTACAGGTTGCATTTCTAAATCTGCATACTCGGTAGTCTAAAACCGAGCACATTTATCCTCTGTCAACAAATGAGGTTTCCCCAAAAAAATACGCGCAGTAAACAATAAAGCCCCTTCCTGGGCGCTTTTATAAATTTTGTTGTCCACATATTTGGACCCAGCCCCCAGCCCTAGGAGTCGCCATTCAGACCCTGACGGAAATTGGGTCTGCTACCTTAGCAAGCTTGATGGCTCGATACACAGGGGTCTCATATGGTTTCCTGTGTTGGATTCCCCTGTGAGTGTGTCACATTCTCCTCTGAGCTTCAGAATTCGACACATGTTGGAACTTTCCTATTACAAGTAGGTGACTAATCTTAAGCAGGTGATTTTGTACACATGTGAAAACTTGAAATCAGAGGGAAAAGTGACACTCACGGGGGAATGACCACATGAGAACCATATGAGCTACCTGTGGACACAAGAGTTCCAAACATTTTTGCGGTGATAAAAAGTGGATGGTTTGGCCTCATTTTGTACCCCATTTAGCATTGTGTCCAAAAGTGCAGATTGGGAGTTGGGGTCAAACTTTGACTCCCCTTCTGAAACCTTTACTGAGATAAAACATGATTTACCGGGGTAAAATCATGGTGCTTTTGATGGGCATGGGGGCAAAAAAAAACTGCCCCCAGGTAAAAATCCCTCATTTTTAACCCCCACCCCAAGTTTGGCCCCGGAGTCAAACTGTGAGGGTTCCTTGTGGGATCACCTACGAAAGTAACTAATAGATCATACGATTCTTAACTACATCAGATTGATTATCTAAAATTTTAGCTGACTGTGAAAGAACGAAGTAAGTTCCTGATTGGCTCTAATCATCTAAGTATAACCGGTAATAGTTCAACAGAAGATCAACCAGAAGATTTGGCTCGGCATTATTGACTACGGCCGTGTTGCTTGGGACTCCTTCATCAAAGAGTCTAAAAAGCATCCTAGACAGACTCAGTTACTTCTAGATCGATTCAAAAGCAACTGGTGCAGTCATGGTGTCATTTGCACCATTGACGAAACCAATAGCAAGGTTACTTGGAAACTCACTTGTCCCACGTCCGACTTTTTACTCTCTGTACACTAGTTTACTGTCACTCAGGCTGTGGCCGATCTCGGCTGCTCCTTTTGTTTTTCTCTCCTTTTGCAATTGAAATCAATTTGCGTCAAAAAAATAAATAAAATAACCGGTAATAGTTTCATATTTTCATCAACACGTGCGGCAACTTTTTGGGTGAGAAGAGGAACATGGAGAGCCAGATTAGACGCAATTGCAGGCCATATCAATAGTGCAACTCGGACCCATGAAAATTTGTGATATCTGGTCAACGCATGGCTAGCTGCAGAGCACTGTTCGGGAAGATTTTTGAGCCAACCAGTCAATGTCCTCTATTTTCCAAAAGCAACGGGTTTTTTGAGATTATATCCAGTATATTTTGTCTATGAATACTAAATATAATTATTTTTCAGTCATTTAGTTCGGTGTTTTGCCTCTATTCTTGAAATTCAACCAGCTATTTCCAAAAACTAACCGGCTCACTTGTAACTAACTGACAGTTCTTCCCGGGCAGTGCTGCAGAGGTGAACTGGTTGTCGAGGCATAGAATTAAATAATGTAGAAAATGCACTTGAATATTGTGCTTAAGACGCACGGAGTAGGACACTATCACGGGGAGTTTGGAAAAGTGACAATTTCTTGAAAATTTGCCATTTCAACGAACATGAAAATCAATTCTTTCAGCCCACTAGATAATCAGCCATTGTTGCATTTAAGCTACTCGATGGTTTCTAAGGTAGCTGTTATAGCACAAAATGATTACGAAACCAAGAATCTATGGTCTTTAATATAGTTAATCCAACATAGATTAGGAAAGCTACATGATCAAAAAGCTGCACCACTAATAAGTGCACAATACACCTCGCAAGCCCCTACATATTTTGTAGTACTATGTCCGGGGTGCACTTTACATTATGTTTGAGAATCACGTGCGTTCATGATCCCTTCTAAAAATCCCTTGTATTCGAGAGGTTATATGTCTAAATGTCTTTGTATACAAATATATTTTGTTTTAAATATATGTTCAATGTAACTATACGTGAATATTTTGAGTTCTAAATGTGTTTATTGTATGTATACATAATACGATAGTGTTCAAATTAATACCCCTTCTGTACACTCATGTATACTCCGTACATGTTTAGTACAGTGCAGCCCGGGTACTAGTATGTAGAAAAGCGTCTACCTCGTGTCCAGCTGTAACTACCTAGCTAACTCTTGGGATGGACTATCAGGCTACCGTTCTCTCTTTTATTTAAACATGAGAATCTATACCTGTTGTAAGAAAATCTCAGATTGGCAAGAGGACGTATGAGAGTACGTACGTACTTACCACCTCGGCTGTGGATATACAGTGGTTAGCAGAAGTGTTCGGACAGGACGCTTCCACTTCCAATATGAGCTAGTTTTCCTACATAACTCACATTCAAGTTGTAAAAATTTAAACATACAATCACATAGTTACAACAAACATGTAACATAACATTTATAATAAAAAATGTCAATCAAGAAATCAATCAAAAATAAAACACATGATGTGGGTGTCCAATTCTTCATGCAAAAAGTGAAGTGGTTATCTATTTACATTGGAAACAAAGCCATGAGCTACAAAATCAAGCTAAAAACTTGAATGTAGAATCATGATGACTACCTAAAAACTTGAATGTACAATCATAATGACTACCATCGTGTATAGCCACCTTTTGCTTGATAAACATCTGCAGCTCTCTCAGGCATAGACATGATCAATTTCCTCACGGTATCAATCTCAATGCTATACCAAATTTCTTGCAATTTCTCCCACAAATCCTTCTTGTTAGTGGGTTTCTTCTCCAACATTCTCATACGACAATCAACTTCATTCCAAAGGTGTTCTATAGGATTCAAGTCAGGAGATTGAGCCGGATGCCAAATTCGTTGAAACTCGTGTGCTAACAACTAATCTATAACATACTCAGAAGTATGTTTGGGATCGTTGTCGTGCTGAAAAATAACATTCTCCTCTTCTAAATTATGCATGTGTATAGTATTCATGAGCTCCATTTCCAAAATTTCACGATACACAAACTTATCCATGTTCCCTTCAATAAGACGAAGGTTGCCAACTCCCTCCTAAGTCATACATCCCCAAACCATAATGTTTCCACCCTAAATTTGATAGTAGGTAAGTAGGTTGCACATGCTGATTTAAAAGATGCTCTTCTCTCTTCCTCCAACAATATTGCCTCCCATCTGAGCCAAACAAATTGAATTTTGACTCATTTGAAAAAACCACATAACTCCAATCCATCCAGCTTGCATGCCTATACTTCTTTGCCGATGCATATCGACGTGCTTTGTGCTTTTTTGACAAGAATGGCTTCTTAGTTTTCACTCGTGTTCTCAATCCTTGCCTCCAAAGACATCTTCTAATTGTACCATCACTCAAATCCAATCTTTGAGATCGCATTTCTCTACCCATTGTTGTAGTTGTACCATTAGATGGTGCATTCAACAACCTTACAACCTCACGATGACCACGTTCATCAAGAATTCGAGGTCTCCTTTATGATGGAGCATCTCTCAAATGACCTCTCATTGTAAACCTCCGCACTATAGCATGGCAAGTGCTCCGAGAGATGCCTAGAACCGCTGAAATTTCAGAGTAAGAATTCCCTCTCTCATGCATTTGAAGAACTCACTTACGTTCAACAAAAGACCTTCTAGGAGCCATAGTTAATCAAGAGCAATCTTACTCAATCACAATGAATCTTGAAATGCAAGAGGTCTCCATAAATACATGTTGATTCTCAAGATTTTTTAGATGCACAACTTGTGTGCATAATGAATTGGACACCCATGATTGACACATCATGAACTGTGCCCTTGCAAGTGACTCAATGTCAATGATGGTACTCTTTCTAGTTTACAAATGGCTCTTTAGTTATAATTAGCTGAAGAAATTAACACCTACCTATCAAACTTGACAAGTGTTACTACTAAACTAAGATTGTCATTATTGTCCAAACACTTTTGCTAACCACTGTATAGTTGGGTCCTTTGTATAAGCTAATGAAGGGCCTAATGGGTACATTCACAGTATAACAAGCCAAGGAAACTGTAACCAATGATTAATCTAATGGATAATTAAGCAATTTAATCTTATCATTTGAATTGATAATGTAATATAAATTAGTAACTACATATATTATATGTCATTCTACAATATACTAAAGTTTGATGATGTTTGAGAAGTTATTGGTACTCCAAAACGACTAAAATGTAGTTGTAACTAGCCGTTAATAATGATTAAAATGTGCTAAAATGTTCATAATATGTTGCAAATGTCCTTAAATTTTTCTAATATCTACATAAATTGAAGATATAATTTCTTAAATACTCATCAAGAGTCGTTAGATTTGGGCGGGGTTGGCTCGAACGTTATATTGTGAATGCACCCTAATCTGTCAATTTCTTGTTTGTATTTCTTGGCTAAGTAGAGAGAGCGGATAGGAGGCTTACAAGAGTTTCTCGTTGTGGATGTAATTAAAAGTCACATTCAACATGGGCATCGGGTCATTGACATTACGAACGGACACTTTATTCACGCCGGCCCATTTATTTGGGTTGGTGTTTCTATCTATCTATCACATTCGACATAGAATACTGACAGAGAAGGGTGCATAAACTGCCCCTTATACTGTGAGTGCTATGGGTATTTGACATGGACCAAATGTAATTTTGTGCATTTTCATGGTAGAGGAAGCAAACGGTGAAGAATGGACTTCGAATCAAAATGTTTGAACTTGTGTAGAATTACTTATGATTATGGGAATAGGGGAAGCAGGGCATTCTAAATCCAAACTGTAGAGTGAAGCAAGAATAATGAGGCTGTGATCATTCAATAATAGTTGAAGAGCTTGATTTTGCACCTTTGTGAAAAAAAAGTATTTGGTATTCAAAAATTATGCATGAAGTTTCACCAATCGTTTGAACATGATGATGAGAATAATGTTTGTTCATGAATTGTGAGACAAGCTTCAATAAAAAAATTTCACTAATGATTTCTTAATGAGTATTACTATCGTTAAACTTGCAGAGAACTTGTGGATACATAATTGTGCCTTTGCATGACCTTTAACCCTTAGACGCGCTTGCGTCCAGAATCTGGACGATAGATGATTCTGGACGCGTCCCTTTACCACGCAAGGGATGTTTTTCATTCATTCAATTTAAAAAAAAATTCTTGTGCTAGTCGGTTATCATTTGTACGGTACAGATCTTCAAGATAAGATATTGAGAGTTTTAGAAAAATAGCAAAAGTGGTTTATGTCAAGTTTCATTCTTAGTTCAAAAAGTGAGACCTTAAACATGATTTTCCATATTAAGAAGAATCAAATAGTGAAAACCATATCATCTTGTAGTACATGTTATTCCAATTTCATTACAATATTTAAAAAAAAATTAATGTTAATTTTGGATTTTTAATTGAATTTCAAGAGAAAACCTTGCAAAATTAATTAAAAAATATTAATAAAAAATATGATGAATTCAACATACAGATGTGATCTTCACATTCACATTTACAACTTTTCTTTCTACATCAACTCCATTTTCGGTTTTCATCAAACATTTTATAACGAATCTTTAAAAACAGTGTCGAATCGGGACCTTAAAGGGTTAATTGGTCTCAACTTTTACATCAAGAGTTTTCTTTTTACATACTTAAGATAATATGAATACAAAGAAATGTTGAAACTCAATATCATTCCTCGCACATTTACACACATCACAACAAGCGCTTGAATGGTTTTTACCTCCACAACGGTCAGTAAAGTAACATTACACATTGATAATAAGAATAGCATGGACAATTAACAGTGGTATTGCCATACTGGTAGTTAAAGGCGGGTAGTTAGGGAAGCACTCCACACGAGCCAAAGGTAGATGGAGACAACGCCATTGCATTGTTCTTCCCAATTGAGAACTTGTAGTCATGGGCAATTTAGACAGCACAGTCGCCCTTGTAAGATGTTAATCTTAAGTTATGTGTGTGTTGCCTTCTCTGTGTTGACACATTTAATACGATGATGCTCTCTTTTGTCACTTGATCTCTCTAACGCTCAGTTTTTTTGTCACAATGCTTGTATTTCTCTCTACACCCATTCTTATATTCTGGTATGGTCCACTTATTCCAAGTTAAGTCCTTGGAATCTTAGTCCAAGCTACCTCTTTTCTCTATCTAAAACCAAGGCCTAAGAGAACCTTGGTTGTCAACACATATCTCCATAACCAAAGGTCTTGTCTCAAAACTATAACTTGTTATCTTGATCCTCTAAGCCCTCGTCTCTCAAAACCCATGCCAAGCTTACTAAACCTTGCGTGTCTTACTTTTTGTCATACTACTTACTAAAACCTAGCCAGTACTTACAACTCCAAGTCTCTCCTATATCACTAAGCATCCAAGATGATCAAAGTCCTCTTGAGGGATTCACGTGATTTCTTTTAGCTAGAGTATTGTTTACTAAACTAACTTTGTTGCCCCAAGAAATTTTTACAATTTTCCAAGCTCCAAGAATACCAAAATTACCACAGTTTCCTTGGCAGTCCCCTTCAAATCTTTGGTCGGCTAGAGTATTATTCGCTAAGTGATACTTTGCGTAGCGCCCTAGCTCACCATACCATCCCAAGAATCCTTGATATCTTAAGAATCTGGCCTAACTTAACCCTTAAGTGTCCAAGGGTTTTCTTGAAATGCTTGATGTGTCATAATGTCCATCTTATTGAACTTTTATGATCTTCAATTTTTTAACGTGTGTAGAACACAACAGTAAAACAACATCCATACGGTTAAATGTTGGAAGAATGCTATGAATTATTTAATAATCAATTTATAAGAATTTTCTTTGAAAATTCATAAGAACTACATGTTTAGTCATTTTGACTTGGTATCAAGTATGATAGGTCAAAAACATTGGTTTTATATGATGGTTACCTTGTTCATGTTAGAACTAATCTCATTTGGTAGAAAACTTAAAGATTCCATTCCTGGCAGATTTTCAAAATTGTGACAATTTGAGATGCTGTCACTTCGAGGGCTTTAGAGGAAAATTAATAAAAGTTTTTTCAAAGATTCTTTTTGGAAAAGTTGCTCACTTTCAATATCTACAAGTGGAAAAAAATGACGCTCAAAAATTGTTATTTTTGCAAAAGTTATGGACGTTTAAAAAGGGCTGAACTTTTTTTAAACTCTGAAATTTTTGATCGACCATATATGGTCGATTAGGCAGTTAGGGGTTAATCTCCATTCTTGATCCAAATTATCCATTGTATTTTCAGTACCTTCTATGTGAAATACCCAGCCAACAATGGCAGAAAGACAAACTAGCTGCGCAAATGTTCATTGATCATCAAATTGCATCTCAAGAACAATCTGAACTGCCAAAAATATAACACCAATCTCTCAATTCACAAAACTTCTGTTCTCAAAACGAGCTTGTGTAAAGTGGTCGAGGCATTGAATGCATTCTCTAGGGCATTTGTTTCAGGTACTCCCGAATACTAGAGTTTGGTGATTGGGTCCGGGTCTGATATGGGTTCCAAAAAGGACTATCTCACGAAAACACTGTCATTTTATAATTCACTTAATGTGTGTTAGAAATTACACATTTTCAATTCACATGAATTTAATGATAGATTCATGAGAAAGTTGTAATACTCCATCCAAAATAGTATTGAGCAAGAAAAATTGAACAATTTATATGTTCCTTTTTATTCCTTTATTCTTCAAATCCGGAACTGTCTCAGTTCCGGATTTGAGACAAAACGAACAATCCGGAACATCAATTTATAGTGGAGTAGTTCATAAACAAGAAATTTAGCTAAAACAACGTTTGAGTCATATCTATGTTTAATTTTAACTCTTAATTTGATGTTTTACTATATTTCCTTATTTATGAGAACTTTCAAAAATCAAATATTTTTACACAATCTAAAAAGACTATGACTTCATAATATCTTTGTCTTAAAACTATATGATATGCTTAAATATAAAATTAATAAAGTGCATGAATATTTGTTTTAATAAAAAACCTTAAATACATAGTCCTTTTGCTACTATAATGTGACCAAGTGCTAGATATGATAAATTAGGAAAAACTTCAATTTTTGAATTTGACCTATATAGCACATGATTATTGTGTACCAACATGCCATCTATAATACCATGTAATTTTTGTAATTTTCCAATAATTTTTTCATTACCAAAAGGACATTCTTTTAAAGTCCGGACAGTCTGGGAAGGGGTACCCTGATCAGACCCGAACCCGATTCGCAAGTAGTCCACATTGTCAATAGTGAACAGTCTATCACAATATCACCTGCTTTTTATTGTATGACCATATTCGTTAAATTGAGAAAATTTGTAATCTCATATTATCTTTGACTTTACATTTAGATGATAATTAGTGTTTGATATTGATTTTTTGGTGAATTGAGACTTCAATATGTTAATATACTCACAAACCTTTGATTTCATAAAACTAGATATGTTCATAAATTTTTGATTTGTTAGAATAGAGGTCTCAAATAATAGGGCTAAAGTCCCAAAATGTTCATTCTCACAACTTCAGTCAATGAATCATCATTGCCCAAACACATAGTAATACAAGATTATGTACTAAATGTAGAGAATAGTGTCATGAAAAGAGCAGTAAACAGATAAATTACTCATAAGCTGCCTGGGCATGCATACACAGCCTGGGGGCTTCCCACTCACTCAAGACTTTAACTCCTGGTTGTTAACTGCTCGTGTAACTGTAGGATTAGTGGTAATTAACACCACTAATCACGGGACTAATCACAGCCGCTAGTTCTAGTAGTTACTAGTTCTGGTGCTGGCTCTGATAGCCTGGGGTACTGTGTTTCACAAGTACGGCTGAGTCATCTGTTTGTTGCCTGGCAATAGACAACACAGTTAAAAAGCCAGAACAGTTCTCATCTGCATGTCGTAAGTTGCTGATCACGGGAACGAAACACAAAGGGGTTAGAATACAACTTATAGAAGATATATGCAGTTATACACCCCCTGGACGAATAGACTTAGTGTAGTTAACTTAAGCTCGTTTGATTTCACAGCCTCTTCAGCTACCTCATCCACTGTCAGGCTGTCTAAAATACCACAATAAACACCTTCAAGATCTATAAGAAACTCATGATGAAAACTCAGCTTCTCCAGCAATAAAAATGCAAGGACTCTACCTTCGCAGGCGGAACTTTGACGAGTCACCAGAATCCTTCACCTGAAATGCGGCTCTCTCCTAGTGGCCTCCACGCAGCCACGTACATACAGAAACTCCTGCCGGTCTTCGACAAGAAAAGTATGGATTACAATTTATTACATACACTAGATCATAATTTACCAAAGACCACATTTTCAAAGCCAGGAGCATGTGTCCATGTAGCCAAAGCCAAGACCATACTGCTGAAGCCGAAGACCACGTTTAATTCTATCACCTTGGACTATCGTCATAACGGATGACCTTAACCGTAGGCAACCTGTTCTTTGGCTTTGACAACGTGGTCTTCAGTTTCAGCAACTTGGTCTTCGTCTTCCGCAACATCGTCTTCAGCTTAGAGAATGTGGTCTTCGGCTTTGGCTACATGGTATTTAATTTGGCTTCAACAACATGGTCTTTGGCTCATGCTTCAACAATATGGTTTTTGGCTTCGATAAGTGATTTTTGGCATTATAAACTACTAAATGTAAAAATTGCGTTCCTTAGAAAAGCACGACAACTCACAGCACGAGCAGGAGGAGGACCGCAAGCCGGAAGAGTGAGGATGCAGGGGAGTACCCCTAAACCCTAACCCAGGGTCAACCAGAGTTAGTTTAGGGTGGATGGACACATCTTCATTCCACCTCCATCTGTTCGTCGGGGGACGAGCGAGGCGGCAATCCACCCCGGAAAATTTAGTAATACTTGAACTATTCAATGAAAATAGATCCATCGCGATTTCTGGACACGGGCTGCAAGAATGGAGAGAATGAAGCCGAGAGAAAGCGAAAATGGAGCCATACTTTCCAGAAAGCAGCAATGGAGTATCCAAAAAAAGATCAAGACTTGCGTCCCGATTCCTCCCTCAAAACGCTTGCACAAACATTGATGCAGCTAGCAAATACACGGACGATTCCGAAAAGCAGGTGAGCAATGTAATCCAACTGCATGTCGACAACGTATCAACTTCGCACCCATTCGATCACATGCGACTCTTGCCCATGCACCAAGCAAACCCATCCACTGGATGTACAATTCACTGTGTATGCACGTGTCCAATGATTAATGATCGTTACATATACAACGTCACGACTGCACACTTTATATTGAATGGCAAGGAAATTAATGAATGAACAACAAAGACTGTAATTACTGATGGACTCAGAGCGCAGTAAGAACTGCTTCTAAACGCAGGAACCTAGCCCAGACTCATATTGGGCGGGTTCTTTTTTGTTTTCCCCTTTTTCCCTTTCACAAATTAAAAGACGTCAATTGCAAGAGAGATAAAATATCAAGCCACCACGACAAATGCGACGCGGGGCAGGAAAACCAAACTAACTAAGTTACTGTAACAAGTGGGGTCAATGGGACCCCAGTAATACGCCCCCCTGCCTGCTGCAAGTGAGCTGTTATTGGGCTGTCATTACTCGGCTCACTACGCCGAGCCTGCTCCAAACAATTTTCCCAGAAATAGAAAAAGCAGTGACTCAGAATCTGCATCCCCTTAAAGAATCTTGAATCTTGAATCTACCCACGGAATCCTCCTAGAGCTTGCCTCGTACGTACGTACTACGGTACGAGTCCCAGATGTACAACACGTATCAGGTTAAAACTGGAACGATTACCGCATGTCCGCATGTACTCTACGTCTACTAGAACTGGCTGGCAGTACAGTACTGCGAGTTCAGGGGGAACACGTGCAGTATCGGGAACCTCACAAGGGTCCGAACACGGTGTTCACCACACGGCAATTCTTGCGGATCTCGCCCAACGTGCCCCTCAGCGTGTTGATGTTGCCCATCTTCACCATGGCCTTGTTGAACGCGGCCATGAACGCCGCGGGGTCGCCGGCAAACTTGTTCACCAGAGGCCTGGTGCGGGAGTCCGTGAACAGCACCTGATCCGACGACAGCACCGACTTCTTCGCCTGCAGGTTCTTGTAGTACTGCGTGTCGAACTTGAGCGGCGTCACCTGGTCCATGTCCACCGTGACGTCGAACAGCCCCGGCCGCGGGCAGATGGCCTTCAGCTTCGCCGCGAACGCGGGCGGCAGGCTGGGATCCGTTCTGGTCTCATGGAACTTGTACAGCCGGTTGTCGATGTGGTGGCACGCCACGTCGCCGATGGTGTGCGCGCCCGACAGGGTCACCATCTCGTCGCGCGTCAGGCCCTGCTTCTTGAAGTTGCTGGTGAGATGGTCCACTCCCATTTTGGGGTCCGGCAAGTTGGCCACCGCCTGCGCCCCGATGGACACCATCCCGTCCCTGCGGCCGGCGGGGACCGAGTACCGCACTCCGCCGGTCAGTCTCACTCCGTCGCGAGCGGCGAATGCCAGCAGATCCGCGCACGACACCACTCCTGGGCACGCTGCCTCCAGCGCTGCCTTGATCTGGTCCACCACGCCGAATCCCTCCAGCCGCACGTTGGGTGCCGCCATCTTCTCCGTGTTCGCTCCATCCAGAAGCACGGAACCGTCGCAACCCTGCAGTTTGATCAAGAGCCACCCGTTACCACCGCAGCAGTAGACCAGCTACCACCATTCATCATGTATATAATTACACCCATTTCGTTCAAAACATCGATCTTCTTAAGCCAGCAGTCCAGCACCGCACTAAGTAGAGAATACCGGTTCACAACTGGGCTATACGATCATGGACTGAAGCGAGTCGCTGCCAACATTCGCATTGCTTGTGATGCAGTAAACATTCTTCATGTCATGAGCACTTCGCGAATCTATCGTCAGCACTAGCTATCAGTCACACTGGTGCACATTACTACAGTTACGTACATTACTACAGTTACGTACGTCAAAGCTCTCCAACTTGTAAAAAATCAACATCATTCGGGATGAGTAGTTAATGCGGCAAGTTCTGGTACAACATTGAAGTTACAGTGCATGACTCTGCAGATGAATAAACCTGGTCAGTTTCAAACAGGGAGAAGAAGTTGGTCACGCACGTTAACGAAGCAGTCGTGGAAGTGAAGGCGCAGCAGGTCGGGCGCGATGTTTGGCCCGATTTCGGGGTTCGCAGGATCCAGCGGCGCATTGAACACCTTCTTCATCTCGGCGAACACGATCCTCTCCGCATCGGGGCATGTGCCCTGGTAGAAGTTCACTTTCAGTGGCGGCGGGGGGACGGGAGTGGGCGGCGGGGGGAAGGGAGCGCCGGAGCTAGTCACTGCGCTCACCATCAAGGAGAGCACCACCAAGCTGGTCATGAGCATCGTCATCGCCACTTGCGTCATCCCACCTGCAGCCATCGCGAAGTTCAGTCTGCTACTGCAGCGGCTCTGATCCAACTGCAACTGAAGCCACTTGTATATGAGCACCTGGATCAGAACGATGGATCAATATATCAGGCGAACAGGCATACAGTAATGCGTACTCTCACGTACTGTCAGTGCGTGGAAGCAAGGTACAGTGCGTAGTACGTTGCGCATGCAATGGCAAGGAACTCACTCAGTGCATTCAGGCGCAGCTCCCACCACCTTGAGACAGACTGACCGTACGACGTCGGTGCAGGGCGAAGTGAGGCACGAGTGGAACACACTCCGCCCTCGACCTTTGTGCATTCTGGCATTGTCCGACGAGTTTGCTGTTCGGTTGAGGCTTGCGACTTGAAATCCTGACAGTCGGTAACTATGTCCTTCATCCATCACTGTAGATTTGACGTTTTCAGGCTTTCAGCCCGGGATTCTCAACTCTCAGGCGGGGTCTGTAGTAATTGTTCATGAATTTTAGTTTATATTTGGGATTCAAAAGGGCCAGCGGATTGCTTGTGGTAGAAGTACTTTTGGTTCTCTCCCGCTCAGGCCGTTCCGGGCGCGGCGGTCATGTATTTGTTACTCCTTTTTGTTTTTCAGGTATGAATTTGTTACTTTTGCGCGCAATGCAACAAACTTTTATTTGTGGAAAAAAAAATAACAAAGTTTGCTGTGTCACAGTAAATTGACATTAGTTACGAGTGAATTAGAAGGTGAAACCCAACCGCTTTCTTTGCTGAATATAGAGATGGGTCACTTGCACCTCGTCCAATAGAGTTATATTAAGCTTGGAAGAATTATTTAATAGTTTTCTCTCCCGGTTAGTCCGCCCAACACATGCCAGCGTGTGCTTCGAATACTCGCTCGTCCAAATTTTGGGTTTGCCGGGCAGGATTCTATTTTGAAGGTTGTGTCGCAGAAGGCTCTACATAGAGGAAAAAAAATTGGAAGCCCTGCAAATGAAGGGATAAAATATATGAGCTTGCAACCACTAAGGGCGAAACTGAACAGAGGAGCATAACAAGGGAGTGGAAAACTGACATAGAATGCAGCTACGAATTATTGAATATATTGATCGATGTTGTATCTTTAATGTTTGAAGGAGAATGAACATGGAGAGAGTAAGGGGCGGTTTACACTATGGACCAAGAGCCATGACCAAGAAAATTAAATCATTTTCATGGTCATGGCTCTTGGTCAAGAGCCGTGACCATGAAAAATCAAAAATGCAATTTTAACCCTTAAACGTCAAAAAAGCCCCAAGGGCCTTTTCGAAAAGGAATATTTGAGAAAAAAGTTGATTTTCTCAACCAAATCAAGCGAGACTTGTTGCGTTGGAAAGCTATTGAAAAAGCGATCTAGATTCCAAATTTTCGCTTCATTTGAGAGATTGTGGAATCATTGGTAAGCAATCAAAGTTATCAAATTGAACAAGTTTGAGGTTGGGGCAGCTGAAGTTCAGCAGTGCCGCAGTGCTACAGTGCTACAGTGCTAGCCAGCAGTGCACTGCAGAGCCGTTTTTACAAAAAAAAAAAAAATTATTTTTTATTTTTTATTTTTTTTCAAAAAAATTAGATTCTTTCCGGGCTGCCCCGTCCAGGCCCTCTTGACGTTTAAGGGTTAACCCCTAAACGTCCTCACCTATGTCCAGTTTAGGCAGTTTTGCAAAGATGCATTATAAAATGCAATTAATATGAATATTTAGAACTTGATGTATGAATAAAAGTTATACATTTTTAATTTTAGATTCTATCTATACGGTTAAATCTATGACTGCTATCACTAATCTTTTTTTATAAATTTCGAAACATAAAATAAAAAATTATTTTGTAATTCAATTACGAATAAGATATTGACAACATGTGGATGAAATTTGTTGTGATGGGTTATAATGTAGTACTTTAGGTGTAGTGATTTTTGGAGATTTTTTGGATGCTTGATTTTAATAGTTTTTTTTTTTCAAGAACACTTTTAGACCAAAATCTTCAAGATTTTCGGTGAAACACTACAACACAAAATGAGGCATAATTTTTCAAAAATTATTTCCTTTTCGATCGAATCACACATACATGAAGCTAACTTCCCATAAAAAAATTAGTAAAAAAATCACACCACAAAAAATGCATGACGGATGAGAAACTGCGGATGAAATCTGTACATCAGGCCAAAACGGCCTGCTTGAGCAGTTAGGGGTTAAATGACTTGGTCACTCTTTGTAGTGTAAAGTGGATTTAGACCGGGACAAGTTTAAGCTCATCATTCTCTCTTTTATCCTCCCCTTTTTCCTCCTTTCTCTTTAAATAATTGAACACTAGCCAATCAATGATTTTTGAGCCCCATGGTCTCCTAGATTATAGTTGAGTCGAGGCATTTGCTTCGACTCAACTATAATCAAGGAGACCATGAAAACATTATCCATTTGGGAAATTTTAGCATTTTTGGGGACCTCAAAGTTAGTGGTCATTCTCCTTTTTTCAAGGTAGTGTAAAGCCAAATGGGACCAAGAGCTCTTTTTGGGCCAATCACAGATTTTAGAATTCCATGGTCATGGCTCTTGGTCCATAGTGTAAACCGCCCCTAATTGAGTGATCATGATAGATTGATGGCACTTACACTTGAAGTCTTAAATAGATCATAATATAGGTTTTGAATATTACATAGTTTGTTGTTTTGTTAATTTCTTCAATTTCAATGAAGTTTTACTTTATATATGCTTTTCTATGATAATTTCCATATTATAACATGATTAGAGGAGCTTTCAAACTTCTATGGTGTGCTTGCATGCCAATGTAATCAATTCTTAACAACCATTGTTCATGAGTAGTTCATTGATCCCTTCATGATTAGTCCATTAGGCTTGGGGGAGCTTGTGAGAATTCTCCTTTAGCTTTGGGGAGGCCACAAGTTCCATGCCCCACGGTGGCATAGGACCTTGCTTTAAATTTTTCACCGTAGACTAGTTTTGCAATCTTGTTCGTTTGATGCACGTGTAAAATACATTGAAGGACTACTATTTTGACAACCTTGGGGGTTCACTTAGTATCAATTTTGGGTACATATGACTATATGAGCGTACAAAGGGTATTTAATTGGGTCTCTGAAATAATTGGAATGTTCTATTATTTATAGTATATTTAGGGTATATTATAATAATATTCCTAGAATATTCTTCCATTTGTTTTAAACGCCCTACATTACTTTTATAAATTTATAGTTTTTATTTTAAATGAATAAAAGACACCCTATATTTGTTCTCTCATAATTATCTAAATTATCGACAGTGACCTCCCCGGGTTGACAACCCTACACACAGAAAGGGAAAATAAATTAAAATGAACCTTCATTTTTAATGTTTTGTTTTTGGGAACAGACGAATGAACTCCATTGCATGGAATGAAAACCATCACATTGAACCAAGAGGCGAATCCATGGCAGAGAAATCTAATTTTAAAAAATTGAAACTACCACTCTATAGCTTCCTAAATTGCCACCTAATCTGACTATTGTTCCTAGTGCCAAAGAAGTCAGTAAACAACCATGTCTTGTAAAAAGTAGCAAGAAACTGGTGGGAGTGAGGAGGATAAGTTGTTATGAGTTGCTTCATTTTTAATGCTTTGTCACAAATGAAACTTGTTTCATTACAGAACGGAGTGATTGAGAGCAGCTCCACCGTAACCCTCCCAAAGTCTCTCGTACTCCAGAACTAAATGAAAAGATCCAAGGGCCCTTCCAAAATGCCTCTTGACTCTGGATCCTAGCGTGTCAAGAAATGACCCTTCAAATCACTATTTAGTTGACTACATTTGACATTTCCACATTCTACTTGTGATTGGTCCATTGACCATTTTATGTGCACTTTTGTTGTATGAGGGACGTACAAGGGTGGGGGAGTGTAAGTGCAAGGGCTCTTCAAATGTAAATGAATAATTTGAGCGAGTCATCTCTACCGTGTAGGAGTGTGGATGCTCTGAGAGCCTCTTTACACTAGAGGTGAGAAGCCGTGAGGAAAAAACATTCAACCAATGAGAAATTAGTCTTCTCGATTTCTAGGCCTATCATTGGCTGAAATCTCTCCGCACAGCTTCCCGCCACTAGTGTAAAGAGGCCCTAATATAAAGGATAGAGATTCATATGAAGATACGGCTCGTGGGAACTATATTTGAGCATGCAGAAGCTGTGAAGCTGAATATGGAATGGACAACGCCGGAGAGGCACGATGGAACCGCTCGAGAGCTCCGCAAGATACGGTTAGGAGATGTTAGGGTGAAGCAACTTGCCTCGTCTTCACCCCAACTAGATCTAATCTGTTCTCATGCTTTCGACTTGATCTATGATTTCATCTGCTTCATGCTGATTATCCTAGCCTGTTTAGTGATTGTCGATCATTCATTGTCCGTTTAGACGGTATTGTTGGTGGAGTAGCGGGAGATCTAACCTTCTGGATTTACGATCGGCTTTTGGGCTGATCCGTGCAAACGTGGCAACATGGACTCTATTGTTTCGTACGCTGACAAAGTGCGAGCCTCGAGAAATGTGGAGAGATTCGATCCTATGTTGGAGGAAGCGCGCTGCCTTTACGTGGATGATGCGGAGATGCCCCAGGCCGATACGGAGCTCACTCTAACCAAGGTCCTAGCAGATCAGGATGCTTCAAAGGGAAAAGTGAATGACAGAATCCCCTGAAAGCGGATCCGGGAGATTCGCTCCCTAAAGGGTACAGTCGGAGCTATGCGGGATTCTTGATTCGGGACACCAAGAGAACAGTCTCTGTGAATCAGGAGGTGGTTAACCAGGAGATGGACTACCTCTCAACTTCGCAGTAATTGGCAGCTTCGTCGAAGGGAGGCCACCACAGCATGAAATGCATTTTTGGCTGGCCGATTTGCAGAAAAAGGTAAGTGGAAACCTAACTCTCAGTCGTAACCTCGAAAAAGGCTTCTTTATTATAAAAGCTGATAGTACAGAATCCGTCAAAGGGATGCTCCTCGCAACTCCTTACAAAGGATTTAAAGGCCTATGCATTTTCCAGAAATGGACGGCGGAATTCGATCCCGTTACTTTTGAATCCAGTGCGGGATCTAGTTCCGTGTCCCCCAGCACTATGAAAATCCCTACTTCGATAACTTTAAGACAAATCCCTGAAGAATTTCAAGCTGTTGTTCGTGAAATTGCGGAAAGTATTGGAGAAATCATCGGTGTAGACTCTTCTAACGATAGCACTCAAGATCCTAGATTTTGTGTCGCGCTTGACTCTAGCAAAGGCTGGGAGTCAACGGTACCTGTCACTAACGAATCCACCAATGTGACTAAGGAAATCTTAATAGACTACAATTATTTGCCAATTCGCTGCTGCTTTTGTTTGGACACTCAACACTGTGTTAAGGATTGTCCAGCCAGGCCTAACAATCACAGATCCAACGATAATCGGAGAAACAACTCCAAGCCCCAGCCCAGAGGCAAGGTCCCAGCAACAATTCAGACAAGCCAGCACACATGCAAGGTGCTGACACACCACAAGGACACGAGAATCCAAGGGACCAAGAGAATAACCGGCCCAAGCAGAGATGGCAAGGTCGCTCGTCGCATTGGCAACAGAGGAGCAGATTCCACATTGACAGCGAAGGCTTCCAAACGTACACTGGTAAAAGCCACCGCAAGCCGAGAGGTCCCCCAGTGCTTGTGTCCCGGTGGGATGAAGGACCCAATGGAAGGAGCATGCTTGGTCCAAGCCAGGAGCACCCGGGCACTGCCAACCCCGAAGAACCGACTCAGTCGCCCCTGCCAGGAGCCGCACACACAAACTCATCAATTCCCAAAGACAATGAGAATCACCAAGATCAGCAGAACAAACTTGCACAAGAAGAGGAGGGACCATCGGAACCCAACTACACGGCAGATTTTCCTACCTTGCCAACATCACTACGGCCAATCAATACCTCCCAAACTCTAGTACACAGCAGCGGCTCCGAGAATCAGAGTAGAAGCCCAGACGGGGAGATGGCTTGGTCCCCAGAGAAATTGACGGGAAGGAAAAGGGGCGGACTTGCCCAAGAATCCGAAGAACAATCCAGCGACTTAGAGACGGGGAGGAGCCAGGGAGGTATGATCCAAGACTTGAACATCCCGCCAGTGATGCAAATGGACTCCCCCACATCGACTGCAGCCCTGCCACCAGTCACACAACAAAACGGCCCGGAGCCAACGACCGAGCCTCAAACTTCAGCACCAATCTCGACCCCCATTGAGCAGGGTCCCAGTGAGGACAGCACATCCAACTTCACGCGAGACACCCCGAGCCCCATACTTGAAAACAGACTGCATGCATTGCCACCAATCTCCTCCATAGTGAGTGATAGTGGATACACATTGGTTGGCCTCACTTACATGCAAGCAAATCTCACGCCTGGTGAGATTGACCTGATTTATGAAGTAGGTCATCCAGAGCCACTTCACACTCTCATGGCACGCGATGAGGAGGGCATCACCGGGCCATTTTCGGCACCTTGGGTGGACAGAGTGGCGCGACGCAAATTGCGGCCTGGCGGAGATATTGCCGCTCCCTATGGGAACGGAGTCTTTCGCACTCGGCAGGAGGCTATTCCCAGAGCAGACAGAGACATTCATGGTGGTATACCCATCATGCGAATAACAGAATCCCCAAAACCGGCCTCCTCCAATAACTCTCTCCCGTTCCTATGATTTTACAACTTATGAGCTTAAACTTACAAAGAGTTAATGGTGCGCTAGCTCCTCAAAAAGTCAAGAATTATTTTAGCCTCCACTTTAGACACTTAGACATACTGTGTTTCCAAGAACACAAGCTTAGGGGCACCAAATTCCAACACTTTGGCAACAAAATTTGGAGGCAAGCCACCTTTCTTGGATGCGAGGCGGAGGAAGGTTACAATCATCTAGATGGCGTTGAAGGTGCCGGCAAAGGTGGGATATGTACTTTCATATCACCAAGACTATCTCCGTTTTTACATAGCCACGGATCCATTGGCACTAATTTAGCTCAATTGTGCCGTTTCTCCAACTTACCGGGAGGCGACATTGCGTTTCTTAACGTATATGCACCCTACTCGGACATTTATATGAGAACTCACTACTAGAAAATCATGACCAAATCAACAAAAAATCAACAGATTAGTGTTGGTTGGGGTACTGCAATGACCGATTTGACTGATTTTTAAACTTTTTGTAAAGATCAACAATTTGCTGCCTACTTTTTGTTGATTTGAATAGTACAATGACCAAATCAACAGTTTGCTGCCTACTTTTTGTTGATTTGGATAGTACAATGACCAAATCAACAAAATTTTAGTGAATGTATAATCTTTTTTGGAATATTTTTTGGAATATTTTTTGGAATATTTTGGGAATATTTTAGAATCTATCGAACTATTATATAATCTATTGGAATATATTGAATCTTTTGAATCTTTTGCAATTTATGAACTCGATTTTTTAAAAGGTATTTTTTTTTACTTTTGAACAATTTCTGGCACCTATGACAAATAGATCCAATTGGTTTTAACTTCTTTTATACAAAATCTTAATAAGATTGTGAACATAATCCCCAAGGTTGAAGGGCATCAAAGCACACAATTATGACTTTCAAAACACTTAAAACATTTAAAACACCCTTATTTGGGCAAAATTTAAACACCATGGTTGAAATTCTATGTATTCTAAATGTTTTTAACCTCTAAATTAAATGACTGATCAACCATTTTTTGATCGCAGCCCAACCAACAGTGACTATCCATGAGCAGAAACTAACATTTTCCAAGTTTTTATTTTTTTAGGATATGGTACATAACTATTGGGATCATATTTACCTCAAACTTTCAATATCCTAACAATGAGTTTAGGGTATCCCCATGTTGTTGGGCATGCTCTAACACTAGTAGAAAAGGTGGCATTGCCGAGGAAGATGCCCACGTAAGCAATGCTCAATTCCACATAAGCATAGTGATTTTGCTTGGGCATGTCCCAGGGGCGCCACCTTTTCTACTAGTGTAAGTGTTTGCCATTTCAAAATTTGAAGTCTAGCATATGACAAGATACCAAAGTCATTCTCTTTTCAAATAGATAATTTAAAATTCATTGAGTTTGTTTTGTAATCATTTAGTACTAGAATGAGTGTTTTATGTAATTGGATTATATAACTGCAATTTTGCAGACTTTCATCATCTCTGACAAACAATAAGAAGAGACAAGAAGGCTGATATTCCCTAAATTAAAGCTGTTGAGGGTGAATTTTGACACACTTCGGCTACTAACTGACTTTCAGTTCTATCAGAAACAATCACACGGACGTCCAAACAAATAAATCTACTTGAATGGGACGACAGTTAGTCATCTGTGAACCTTTTTTTTTCTTTCTTCTCTGAATCTCTATGCTGGAAACTTGGAATCTTCTTTTTGTTTCTACACAGTAATCCATTTTTTGGAAACATTCAATCAATGGAACTCATTAACCCCTAAGTGACCAATCAACCATTTTCTAGTCGCACCCCAAATAGCCATGATTAGAAAATGACATTTTCAAGTTTTAATATCTTGTCAAAATTGGGGGGAGAGATCTTGTTCTAGTGTTGTTTGATACATTTCATTTGCAATATTGAGGTTTAGTAAGGAATTTTTCAACGACATAGACCTCAATATTGTCTTAGTGTTATAAAACTTACTACATCGGGAAACTAATAATGTTCTCTCCTTTGAAGACTTTGCTTTTAAAATTTTAGAATAGAATGTTTAGTTTTAACCAATCATACCAAATTTCATACTCTAAATGTAGAATTAGTAATTTTGGTGAATTTCAAATGACAAAAGCATCTAAATTCATTAAATGAGTATTTTAAACTCTTTTTGGAAGTTTCACTATATAGATAATTACTAAACATCATGCTTCTCATTTTCTTTTTTGAACCAAAATTCATCAAAGTTGAATAAGTAACATCCTATAACACATCTAGGTTTTTTCTTTACCCCCTTTGTCATTTAAGGGTTAACTTATTCATTCACAATTATAAAAAATAAAAAATAAAAAATAAAATTTAAAAAAGAAAACTTCATAGGCCATTTTGTCATAGTAAAATAACTTTTTTTTTAAATCTTTGAACCAAGAAAAGCTGCGAAATCAAGTTAAGTTTCATCTCCAAAAATCCGTTTGTGATTTTTAGCTTCCATTCAAAAGTTATAGACAATATTGAGAGTGGGGTAGCAAGGAATATTTTCTTTGATATTTTCAAACACCCTCTCTGAATATTGTCTATAATATTGTCTAATTTTTGACTGGAGGCTTCAAATCACAAACGGATTTTAGGAGATGAAACTTAACTTGATTTCCCAACTTTTCTTAGTCCAAAGGTTTTTGAAAAAAGTTAATTTACTATGTCAAAATGGCCGTCAAAGTCTGCTGAGTTCCAAAACATCAAATTGTAAGTACTTATGTAAGAAAACATTTACACTTTGTTCATCACGTTTTAAGTATGGTGTGTTGGTTAGAGTGTTGAGTGTTAAATGCAAGGTCTCGAGTTCAAACCTGATTGTCAACTGAGTTGATGAAATTGGGTTGCCTAGAAATCTGGGCATCCTAAAAACGTTTTATTGCCCGAAAATTCCGGGCGACAAAAAGAAGTTTTTTTTTTTTTTTTTTTCTTCGGTCCGTGACCAAATCAATAGAAAAAATCAACAAAACTCTGTTACATAATGTCCAAGTCAACGCGACCTAATCAACAGCCAGGACCAACGCTTCCTTGTTGATTCTGACACAGAATTTTCTACTAGTGACTAGACTTTGGCAAGAAATTACTCAAAACTTAGACCCTAATTGTCGTTGGATTGTGGGAGGTGACTAGAATATGGTTGAGTCACCCTAGGACAAGTCCTCGACAAGTGGCCGGATTCTCTTTGGTTTGGAAAAAATGGCCTTTGAAAGCATGAAGGCCCATTTACAGATTCATGACTTTTTTAAGCCCACGGAATCCTTACCTTATTCGTGGGATAGTAAACGCAAGGATGGCCATAGGGTCATGGCGAGATTGGATAGATTCTATGCCTTTGCATCCAATAGCACCAACCCGGGTGGACACGTCCACAGTTACAAAATTCTCTGCGACTGTACATTGTCCGACCATCTCCCAGTTAAGCTTAGTCTACAGCTTAAGGAAGAAAGGAAAGCAGGGAGTTCATACAAGATGAACGGAGCTTTTCTGAAGGACAACTCTGTGGTAGATCAACTGCGACATATCTAGGAGTCTACCCGACCACAACTGGAGTGCTTTGGGAAACTCCGACGAGTCACTCGCTGGTACAGAGCCTTCTGCGTTCGCGAGGCTAGAAGGCGGAGAGAGCAAGAGCTGTCTCTGAGACAGAAGCTTCTTGAAGCGCTGATCGAGCTGTAGGCAGCCCCCACCCAGTTGCCGAAGCGACAACAGGTTGAGAGTCTGGCAGCGCAGCTCCAGCAAATGGAGGAGTGGAAGGCAGATGGACAGCGCACGCACGCGAGGATCAGATGGAGAACCGGGGGAGATAGGGCGTCCAGAGAATTTTTCAAATCGGTCAAAGCCAGATCCAAGACGCATCAGATCGTAGCACTGGTAGACGAAGATGGCCGACTTCAAGAATCTCAATCTGACCTCGAACGGGTCTGCCACAATTTCTACTCCAAACTCTACAGGAGTCGAGACTTACAAGCGAGCCAAGAGGAGGCCAGCATCGCAATCCTGGACGGAGTTAACCCGAAGGTAACTGCCTCCATGCAATCGGCTCTCAGGAAGGAAATAACCCTAGAAGAGCTTACCTTCGCCTTGAATTCGATGGCCAGTGGTAAAGCACCCGAGCCAGATGGGGTGTTGCTTGAGTTTTACCAAAGTCTTTGGCCAAGTATGGGCCAAGATTTTCTTCGCATGATACATAAAGCTTGTCACTATGGGAAATTCCCTAAAGGTATGACAGAGGGGCTCATTGCCCTAATTCACAAAGGCGGGAGCAGACATACACTAAACAATTGACGACCGATTACTTTATTAAATGAGGCGTACAAAATATTTGCAAAAGCTTTGCAAATTCGACTACAACCCATTCTAATGGAGGTAATATCTCATGACCAATCCGCCTTCTTACCTATGCGCTACATTCTTGACAATCTTCTTCTAACTCATGAAACTATAGATTTTGCCAAATTCTCTAACCAACCACTCTTGTTCCTTAAGTTAGACTTTGCCAAGGCATATGACAAAGTAGACCTTAGATTTCTTTTTAGAGCTTTGGATAGATTTGACTTTCCGGTTGAATTCTCTCATTTGATTAGACTCCTTTTTGTAGACGCGGAAGCTTGCGTGAGTGTTAACGGTAAAAGATCCTCTAAGTTTCTCATTCTCCAAAGTGTTAGGCAAGAGTGCCCCCTGGCACCCTACCTCTTTTTAATTGTAGATGAAGTCTTGAACATCTTCCTTGAAGGAGAAGCTAGTAGAGGTAGAATTAGGGGAATTGACCTCCCCAATAGTGACTCCCCCCAATTCTTAGCTCAATATGCCGATGACACCTCTTTAACTATTAGAGCCGAGGAGCATTATGTTATTCACGCGGTCCATTCTCTCCTAACTTTTAGTGAGGCCTCCCGCCTTGTCATTAATTGGGCCAAATCAGCTGCCTATTGGTGGCATAACGAACTTAGGATTAGACCCGAGTGGACTAACTCTTTAGAGTGGACTTAGGTTTCTAGGGAAGAGGTCTCCAAACTTTTATTCACTCCCTTCGGCCTCTCTCTTAACACTACTGACATTGACAATCTCTTGCTCAATAAGGTAGATAGGAAATTAGAGCATTGGGTGAAAACCAAGCTTAACTTGGCCGGGAGAGTCGTAGTAGCTAACTCCGTCCTTATTTCCTCCATGCTTTATTTCCTCGCCATTTGGGGAGGATCGTCATCCGGCATTAAGAGAGTCGAAGGAAAAATCAGAAACTTCCTATGGGCAGGGACCACAACCTTTGCAAGAGCAAAAGTATTGTGGGCGTCATGCTGCCAACCGCAAGCTGAGGGCGGTCTCGGGCTTCTCAATCCCAGTGAAGCAGTCACGGCCCTCTTAACCAAGTGGGTACTCAAAGCTCATGAGCCGGGTACTTCGAACCTCAAATGTCTGATCAGACACAGATTGTACCATTACCAACCGTACAAGAATGGGAACTGGGGGTCTGGGGCCCTAGCCTTTTGTGGTTTCTGAATCACAACCACCAAGCGAGATTCGGTTCCTATGTCTGGAAGCGAACAGCCCTTGCGTGGAAAACCATGGTACGCAAGACAGAGATATCCCCACCATCGACCTATGACGAGTGGCTCAGCACCAACATTTGGTGGGGCACATCCTTCAACACAATCGGCCCCTGTTTCTCCAAGTTTAGGGCAACACAGCTCCACAAGCTCGAATTTAGGTACATTAGGGACATGTGAATTCATGACGAGCAATCCTTCCTCAGTGGTCCAGAAATGCACGCTAGGTTTGGTTTACTCGATTCAGAGTACAACAATTGGGCGGCCATCTGCCGGCCTCTGACGCTCATGGGCAGTCGTTTTTTTCTTCAACGGAGCAGTCGACCAGCCTCCAAAGATTGGATTGGGCTGTATAGAAACCCAAACGATGCGATCCCTGTGGTTATAACCATGGACGCCCACGTTCAAGAAGGCAGGATTGATGGCACGAGACAACCACTGAGATTGACGCCAGCTGTCCCTTGCTGGAACGTACAAGAAGTCTCACAAACATTGGCTCAACTACCGGTGGAGGAGCGCCATTTGGACGGTTACGTCGAAAGAATCCCTGTAGTAGAGGTCAGATACGGCCAACGGAAACTCTCCACCCTCCTATTCTTTCGTCGCGTCAAGGAGTTACTTCTGGATCTATACAAAATCAAATGGAAAGGAGGGAATGATCTCCTGTCCTATACCACAAAATTGGGGAGGGATCTTCTCCGCCAAAAGGCTGCACCCATCAACCTTGCAGAAACCAAATGGTTTGGAGTGGTTCCTGAGAATTTTCGATTCTGTTGGAAGAATGTTTGGGATGCTGATCGAGTTTGGAAAGAAGCAGTGCTGCTTTGGAAAATTTGGCATAAAGCCGTTGCTGTGAATCTCTGGAGAGGAGTGATCTCGATTGATATTGACACATCTTGCCCGGTTTGTGAGCTTGGAGAAGAAGAAAGTGTGATATACAGATTCTGGAGCTGCACCCAAGTTCAAGAAGCGTGGAGCTATGTCTGCACACTCACAAATTATCTGACGAACGACAACGACAACACCATTCATCAGTGGCAGACCCCTACTATCAAACATGCTCTCTTTGCGTACAAGATTCCGAGGAGCAAAAGACCGGTCAACAAGATTTGGTCTCTGGCGAGAGGCTCAACCATCTAGTCTCTTTGGATTGCACGCAACGATCTCGTCTTCAAGCAATAAAGATGGAGTTACGAGATGATTAGACGGAGTATTTGGCTAGGTATACAGGATTATGGTAGAGGTGCTTAGTCGAAAGTCTAGCTTAAGATCAAGAACAGGCCTCAGAATAGTTCTCATATTCTGAGAAAGTTTGACCGTCTCTGGGGCAGGAACAAGCTCTTGTGTCAGAGACAGGGCGCTCATATCTCTTGGGGGGTCTTTAACCCCTTTCATCATACTGGTTAGTTCTCTTGCCCCGTGGTGGTTCTGCTATGGTGGCTTTGTATTTTACCTCACTGCAAATGAGTTTTCAATTTGTGTCAAAATATATATATATATGGAATGGACGTAGCGTTAATGGGAGATTGGGAGATGGGAATATTCGAGGATACAACATTGACATTCAGTACCCCAGTTCCACCTGACCCGGACAATGCGTGACTGTGTCAACTGAAAAGGAAAATTATGAACTGTACAGCCTTTGACATGTGCGCGGTGTCCAGTTTTCCACCCGCCAATCCAACAATGCTTTGCGTCCCGCTAGTGTGGTGAATATTTTATTATTATTATTTTATTTACTCAAATATAAACAGCTATGCTAGGAAGAGCTCTAACCATTACCTCTTGCCCTGTCTGTAACTCCAATTGCGAAGAGAACACCTTGCATCGCTTCTGGGCCTGCCCACAAGCTTAGACCGCTTGGACGTTTGTTTCAAGGATTATGGTGAGGCTCCTTGGATTACAATCACCAGCTGATCACCTGATCAACTGGAAGCAGGCTATCTTTGCCACCAGACCTTCCTGTAGACTCAAACCAGTGAGCGGCATTTGGTCATTAGCCAGAGGCACCGCACTGTGGACCATCTCGATTGCTCGCAACGACGTTGTCTTTAATCAGGAAAACTGGGACAACGAGAAGATCAGAGGGACGATCTGGAGAGGTTTAAGCGACTACGCCCGCAATGCTTGGAAAGCTACTTCGGCTAGAATTCAGGAAAACCCCCAGTCTTCTACGATTGAGCTTAGCAAGTTTGACCGCAAGTGGGGCAGACAACAACTCTTCTGCACTAGACAAGGTCATCTTATTACTTAGGTGGCCTATGCCCCTAACTCCTTTACGTAGGTTAGCTTCCTCGCCCGGTGGCCCTTGGCCCCGTTGGCTCTGTATTTTATTTTTCTTGCAATTGATTCTTTCAATCCGTGCCAAAAAAAAAAAAACTCTAACCATAATAAAACAAGTGAAGGACGAGAATGCATTTCAGTGGAACCATGGACGGAATATATTTGCTACAATGATATTTAGCTCAAAAAATTGAGTCAGAGTCAATAAAGGGAACCCTTTTCTGCACACAAAGAGAGAGAAACATACAAACCTATCCCGTCATCATTGGCGAGACCAGTGGACACCTAGACCTCACTAATTGAACTAAACATAGGACCGCTAATATGCCAACAAGGTTGAATGCCATCCCACTTGACAAACAATCTCTTTTGGCACCAAAGGGACTTAACCCCTAAAGGACCGGGGGTGTTGAACTTAGAACATTATATTCATTAAAATGAGAGGATTCCAGAATAATGAGAGTTCAAAAAGTCTAAAATAAACCCAAATTGAACCACTAACCGTTCGAAATATAGGTTAAAACAATAGAAGATGGACACAGTGAAGATCAAATAGAGTTCATTTAATAGAATTGTGCAATAAAAGATTGCAGAAGTGACATCTATTTATAGTAAGTATAAAACGAATATACATTTTTTGGGTGTTTGTATTGCAGGACGGTAATCCAATCTTGATAATGTCTCATAAAGCTAGGAAAAAGAATAAGCGAAGCGTAAAATCCTATATAAGAACATGAGCTCCACGTATTTTCATAAGTCTATAGTCATCACAAATAGAATCCCTAGCGGGTCTAGGGTTGCGATCGACTCTTCAGGTTAGCTTCGGCCTTCAACTGAAGTTCAGCTACTGCCTTCAACATCACATGACCACGACTATCGAAGTGATACATCGACAATCGCCATTGCGCGATCTCACGCCTCTGTTGCGCCAGTCTCAATTCCTCCCTCTCATCTCGAACCGGAGCGGATCTCCTCCTGAATTTGTCATGCGACTTAGTCTTTTGAAGACCCGCATTCACTGAAGGGAGACGAGTACGCAAGGGCGCATGAGAAGGCACATCAACACGGGCTTGGGTTAGATGAGGCGGGTCTGATGACAGCATCGCAGGGATCTTTCGGACAGCATTTAAAGTAGCAGAGGTCTTGCATGGTTTGGGAATGTCGGAACCCTGCAAGTACAAGGGAATCTACATCAAGTATACATCAAGGCAAGATCGTCTAAGCGAAATAATGGTGCGGGGAAAGAAAGTATTCGTACCTCAAGAGAATTAATTGGGTGTAAGGCGTCTTCATAAAGCTTTCTCTGAGGCACCCTATCAGACGGAGAATGCGAGCGACGAGAAGTAGAGGGTTCTCGTGACCGCAAAGGAGAAGGTGAGGACTTGGGCACAGGACGGGTACCACCGTTAGGAGGGCTGTCCACAACACCATGTTGAATTGGCTTGGTGGAAAAGTCCATGGTTGACTGTGCCGTAGCTGCCGACCACAAGACGTTTCCTCTACTGAGTATAGCATACTGGCCATAGTCCATGATAGAATCGGTGGACGCTGTGCTTTGGAGGCCAGCACCGTGGGCTGGATTGGCAGTGGCATATCTTGCCTGAAGAGAATTACCAATGAGGTCAAATACCAACGAGCGCATTGCAACGAAACAGAATTTTCCAAGTAGTAAAAAAAGAGAAGAAAAATGACGCAAATTGAATATGGGTGCGATTAAGACATAACACATTGCAACGATAACATTCAAACGTCCATAATATTCATCTCACAAAGTACTCAAGCGCAGATGTTGTGAAGACAAAGGTATATTACAATTACAAGGGATTATACACATCAGTCAAGGCAACCAGAAATCGATAGGTAGTCCGGAACGGCCACATCACTAAGAAAAGGGCGTCCAGCTATAGAACCGTACAATGAACTAGGAGCTAGGCAAACAATGAGATGCGTGTACAGCCTCCATGAGCGCGCTGTACTCTCGACGGTCGGGCTCGTCGCAGAGCATACGCCGCCCAATACTATTGTCCCTACGGAAAGATAGCAACCATGTGCCAGGATTGCGATGGAGACGCCGAAACCATGGAAGGAGAGCATCATGGAGGAAATTGTCACGCGCACCGTCTCCAACGTAGGACCAAGAGTCAGGGAGTATTACATTATGGGGCTCATTCAAAATGTGCTTATTGGGGCTGTCGTCCACTACAACGGTGTTTGCGGACGTGAATCTGCCACCATAGCCTGTGAACAGCTTGGCCAGATTCTTAAGGAACAAGTTCTTATCAGTGCCAGGCACTTTGAACGAGGACAGCCAGCCGTGCCTATCCCTACACTTGAGGGTTTCGCACGACTCCTGGCCAAGTACAAGGGATGGGAGGGGCTGGATGCCGCGGAATAAATATCGCACTACCAATTCAGTGGTAGACTTCTTCATGGAGCTCCAGACGGTAACGTCGGCAAACATGGTCAGCTCCCGTAGGAACGAGAAGCAGAGTGGACGCACGTACACTGCTTTGGGTCCGACTACAGCGGGGAGAACGACTGAGTGCTGCGCCGAGTATTCATTAAAGGCCGTAATCCCGGACCGGGATTTCAAATTCTCACAGACGCAGAGGATTCCATTCAGGTCCAGGACGACATTGAGCCATTTTTTGGGAGGCCTAAGCTGTGGCGACCGAATGACCGACTCCGAAGAACCTCCACGAGTAAGAGGAGGACCGAATCCCTGGCGACAACGGGCAGACAAATGTGCAGCCAGTTATGATCCTAAACCGACACATTTCGGACGACATCGTAATAAAAACGGCACACGGTCGAGCGCGAAGACAACAAACACGAAGTTCCGACCATTAAGAAACGTATGGAACACACCTGAAGGCCGGAGGACCCAATAGACTTCGCACTGACGACAGGTGTGGCTGTCGAAGGTGCAGCGCCAGCAACGTGACGAGGAGGGGAGGCCGATGTACGTGTGCGCTCATCCAATTGAGAATCCCGCTGAAGTCTACGTCCGGACACCAGTGATTGAGAGGCCGGAGGGACGACATGAGAGGAAGGGACTGCGGGCGAGTTCGGACTAGGCACCAAGGACTGACCGCCCCGATTACATTGCGCGGGCGGATTAACAGCAGAAGGCAATTGAGCGTCAGGCACAATGTGGGCACCAATGGAGCCTGCAATGACAGTAGATGAACGTAAATTCCGAGTGAGGAGTGTGTAAATTATAGAAAGGCCAAAAAAATTTGAAGTACAAAAAATGTTCATTGGAAAATGTCCTAAGGACTCTACTCAACCAGGAGTTGAAAATCCTACAAATCCTACAAATCCTGAGCCGTGTATACAAAAAACCTACAAAAACCTATGATACAAATCAACTCGAGTCGAGCAAAATCTATACAAATGACATTGAGTGATTATTGGGAACCACCTGCTGCAGCGTCTGTGCCGGGCGAGACGGCAGTGTCTGCATTGTCACTGCCAACGGCTCCGCCGAATCCCAGACTCTCGTCAAGGCTGTATGGATCGGCGGCATCACCAGCAGCGCCCGATGAAACCTGCGCAGGAGCCGGCGAAGTGGACGGAGCAGACGCAGGAACAGCTGGTGGCGGCGAGGGCGCAGGAGGAGGCGGACGCGGCGCATCAGGAGACGAGGGCGCAGGTGTAGGGGGAGGAGGAACAGCAAAAGACGAGGGCGCAGGTGGAGCAGATTCTCCGCTGGTGGTTGAACCCGACGGCTGATTACCAAGCAGCAGAGGTTGAGAAGCCAGCGGCTGCGGGTTCAGTATGGCCCCAGAAGGCGGCAGAAGGCTCTGCATCAGCGCCTGCAGCGATTGCTGCATGACATTTTGATGTTGCTGCTACTGACGCTGCTGTTCCATAATGAACTTCTGAAAATCGTACTGCTCTTTCCTCGTCTCCTGGTGCATCCTAAGATTGTCCTCCGCGGTCTTCGAGGTCTGAGCAGTGAGAGCTGCAACCGTGGCAGCCAACGTCTTCAAAATTTTGTTTGAGGACTCACGTTTCTTCCTCTTCGACTTCCGCTCGGAGGAAGGAGTCCCAAGCTGATAGCCAGAGGACGCGGATGAACTTGGCGCATCAGACTTCCGGGGGGTATCCAGAGGAGGAGCATTGTCGTCCTTGTCGTCATCCTCCTCATTGGAAGAGGAGGTTGACGAGTTCTCCTCATCCCGCTGCGTGAGTGGGGGATCAGACCACTGATCTCTGGATTTCCTCTTCGGTCTGGAGGACCCAGGTCGTGCAGCAGGGGTACTCTGCTCCCCATCAACATGCAGAGGGTATCCGTCCTCCAGAAAGTCTGCCTTGTCGAGGTCCAAGGCGTCGATCGCAATAGAAGCAAACCAGTCTTTCATTCTTTTGTCCCCGACAGCGTAGCTGTTCACGCAACACATCTACACAAAATGGCATGGCAGTCGTCAAGTGAGTCAGGGTTGATATAATTAGGGATTTACAGTGATTTAGATCGCCTCGACCTAAACTGTGAAGGAGAGGCAGTAAGAAGGGATGAGGTAGTATGAAGGGACAGTTCAGGCCGAATCGACCTAAAGGGTGTGGGCACTGAGAAGGTTGAAGGTTTAGTTCAGGTCGACACGAGCTAAACAACAGATTCGAGTCTAAGATCTGCACACTTAACGTTTAGGTCGACCCGACCTGAGACACATTGAGGATATAGTTTGGGCACTTCCCAGAAGAGCATGTATGCCCGTATGAATTTTAGGTCGACCCGACCTAAAATGTATGAACGGTAACACTACGTAGGGTCAGATCGACTCGAGCTGAAGAGCATGAGTCCAAATGCTAAACTACTCACCAGTGCAGCGCAAGTGAACTTGGATCCCGCGTAGACGGAGACGACGTTCGACCCCGGCATGCAGAACGCGTTCATGAGCCACAAGTAGAACTCCATTCTGAGTTTTGCGTTGTACACGCGGTACAACAGCTCATCGTACGCCCGGGGCTTTGTGTATACTGTGGTCTCCGGAGTGAAGAAGTTGGGCGGGATCGACACCATCGGAATATCAGGCCTTTGCAAGAAGACCAGGTGCACTTTTGCCCGCGCCTTCTTATGGTTCGCCGGGTAGTCTCCGAGTCGCTCATTCCTTGCTGGATGGTAGTCCGCATACTCCATCTTGTATCTGCGGAGTTGGTCGTCGTGCTCAGCGAAATGAACTGCCTGGTTCTGCTCTATCATATCAGCGCAGATGAAGAGCCACGCAGGTACTTCATCGAATTCTGGTTCACGTCTTTCTTTTAGAGAAGACATGAACTCGTGAAAGTACGGCATATCCGTACTTGACTTCTCCTTGTCACCCACCCCGGGGAGGACTCTGAAGTCGATGACCCCCAGCTTCATATCCACAAACGTGACATTTGACCAGGCGCCCTCGGGCCAGTCGGCATGCTCGTTTAACTGCGGGTCGTATGGCCGGAAGTGAGCGTTGCCGGCGGGCTTCTCGAATTTCTTCCTCTTCTCCAGGAAGACTTTGAAGAACTCGTATGCGTACGGGGAGATTTCTGCGGTCTTCTTGTTCTTGCTTCTGACCTGCTTTGCCTCCTTGAAATATACCTCGCCCGGCCGCTCAAGGAGTACATTCATTGTCGCCCTCGTGACGTGGTAGTCCTCCTTGAACTGCCTCCACTTCTCCGGAACCAATTCCCCGGCCGGATTGAAGAGTCCCAGATCACGATTGATGTTGTGCAATTCCTTCTTGACAAGGTGCTTCCGCTTCCTTCTCTCCACCCATTCCTTGGTCGAGTAGCACCTGTCTTGAACGGAGGATATTGCCTTAATCGTGACCTTCGGGTATCCCCGGGTCCATTTTGGGTTCCCATGGTTCAGGATATGCCTCGCGAGTTTGGTAAGGTCCTCATAGGTTAGATTTCCCAGCCATTTGAAGAACTCGCGTGTCAGATTCCCACTCTCTGGATTCCAGTTAGGCTTGTCCTTGAACGGCAAATCAGTGTCTGGGTCATGGAGCTCTCCGGCACCCGCTCTTAAGATCACTTCGCTCCAGAGGTCGAACACGTCGTCCGGCGCAGTGATCAACTTCAACTCATTGTGGATGTCGAGCAGTTCGGACGCATTACTTTTCTTGGCGTCCTTCTGCGCCTGCGCCACGTCCAGCATCAGGAACCGCAGCTTCATAGCAGCTTGAAACTCCTGCAAGGGCACAGACACTGTTAGCTATTATACAGTCATTCAAGTCGACTCGACCTAAACCAACACTGATTGTGAAGTGCACGAATTACAAGGACACTCAGTAGAAAAGATCACGAAAGTATGAGCGTTTTAGGTCGACTCGACCTAACTCGCAGGTGCCACTGATCTACTCTGTAGGGACGGACTAGGACTTGGAGTACTATCGAAAGCTATTCAGGTCGAGTCGAGCTGAACATTACGTTGAACTTTGTTTTGTTGATGGCGGCTTCCTTCGTTCTTGACGCCTGACTGCTTGTTCCCACCTGTACTAACTCCTTCGGGTTCTTGGGGCGATTGAGTTTATTCCAGACCTGCCGCGCTCCCAAGATGTTAGTCGCCCAGGACGGCTTGATGGGGCCGAAGTGGTTGACCCGGTTGTATTACGCGGATATTTGACGAAGTTTTTCGTTGTTCTTCGTCCAAACGATAAAGCAGTTCCATTGCGCGAACTCTTTGATGTCTTTGGGATCCATCCTTTGTTCTCGCATCATGAAACTTGCTTTGACACTGTGCTGCCCATTGATCAACCAAAACTTTCCATCTTTGATGGAGTCCCAGCTAGTGGGCTTCTCGTCTAGGTCGCAAGGCATGAAGCACAGAGTCTGCTTTGTGCTTCTATCGGGCATGCTGAGAAGGAAGCCCATGATCTTCTCTGCAAGACCCGGCTCGTACGACTTGATGTTCATGTCAGGAAGCGCATCGACTAGTTGCTCGATGGGGATCGTTCTCTTATCTTCAATTCCCCAGACAAAGGCGTCAGTGCAGGTCGACCAGAACGTCTTGTACGCCTCGGTCGACCGTGCGAAGTCCGGTTTCTTGTTTCCCTGCATGGGCTCTGGCAACTCGGTCATTGCGGATGCCAAGCTAACGTCGTCGACATCTTCAGGAGCCCTCCTGCCTACAGTTTTCCTCTTCTTCGACGTTGAGCCGAGATGGCTTTTGGTTGGTGGTGTAGGTGTAAGAGGCGTGTTGGGCTTGCGCTTCCCGCGGCTCTGTTGGGGTCTTGGCGAGTTTGTGCCCATGGATCCCGCACTACCTCCCTGGCTGCGGTTATTGAGGGACACACTTATTGGTGTCATCGATAGACTCTGCATGTCCATCTTGGCCTTGAAGGTTTCGAAGTTCTGGATCACCTTCCGAATTTTCGAGCAGAGTTGGGCCCCGCGCAGAGGCTGACCGCTGGTAGACATGAAGTATTGGCTGTCAAATTTATTCTCCAGCTCCTTCATCATTCCTCTGAATTCTGTATGTTCGAGAGAGGCTATCAAAGGGCTGATGTTGAATGGAATGACAGCGGAGTCGAGAATCAGCGTGAAGTTGTACTGATTCTTCTTTTTCCATTCAGTTCTCGTTGTAACGCAGTGCAACATGATTTTGGAGCCATCACCGTTGCTGATGTCTTTGACCTTCTCGTGTAATGAGAGTGGGAGGTAGGTCGGCGAATTGGTGTTCTTCGTGATCAAGCAGCAATCACGAGTCATTGGGATCATGTTCAGACTCCAGAACTGAACAAGATTTTGTTCTTGCAGTTCCCAGAACTCCCCGAAGTTCGCGAGGTCGTCGCCTTCTGCATCATCCGTGCTCTGTGGATGTGCAACTTTCTTGTAGTAGAGGTTGAGGGGTTCACTTTGCTGTTCCCTTGGTGTCTTCCTCTCTGTTGCCATTCTGTTCACAACGAAGACAGACAAAGATTTAGGTCGGTACGAGCTAAAATGCACAACACACACATCAGCATGGCCTCTAACGAGTGTAGAATTTTCTGTCATGCAGTCTTGTCAACGGCGAATTACCAGGACGTCGATATTGACCAGACTCACATCATAATTTAGGTCGAGTCGAGCTAAAACTTAGACGAGGTTGTAGTACACTGAATTTGTATCATACATTCACTCAAGAATGTAATACTATTTAGGTCGAACCGACCTAAAGTGGAAATATAGTTAGGAATTACGGATACATGCTGTAGTGCCTATGAGTATAAGTTCAATGGGATTCTGTGGGATGCAACCTAGTCGATTCGTCCTGGTTTTTATTGATTCGGGGCAGGCCATGTAGGGAATTTTAGGTCGGGTCGACCTGAATGTTCACATCTAATGATATGCGATTTAGCTTTAGGTCGTACCGAGCTGAATTCCATTCAGCTTTGATCAGATTTTATGACTGTGTAAGGTGGTTTAGGTCGAATCGACCTAAACTGCAAAAGGGGAAGTGTGTTTCTACCATTTGTTTTTACATTTCATGTTTTAATCATATGACATTGTATTTTAGATCGGCTCGAGCTGAATGGAGTGCAATTCTATTGAATTTTACGGTAATTTGACCAATTCTATCTGAATTAGCACATGGCACATTTTCATGTGCCAGACTTCCTACTGTTTATATCGACAACTACGATCTATAAGTGCAAATTTAGGTCGATTCGACCTGATTTGCTGAATGGGGAGAATTATTTGTCCCAATCTTTTCTTCTAGGTTTTCTTCGTATTCGTTTTATGATATGGTAATTTTGGTCCGGACCACCTGAATGGAATGCAATTTAGGTCGATTCGAGCTGATCTGAGGCATTCACTGGTGAATTTTAGGTCGAAACGATCTGAAATACTATTTCTGGCAAGACTTTTATGTCTGTACTTTGATCGAGTCGACCTAAATTAATGTTTCCCTTGATAATTTCTGTGTCCATTTACATCGACTCGACCTAAATTTACATCGACCTAAACTGACATCGACCTAAACTACCATCTGTTACCAGCTGGTTATTCAAACACCATTCCCCTTAAAACATAACAGAACATAGCAAATCTAAAACTATTCTATATCATTTGCAGGTAGACACTGCATTCAGTGCACAGCAAAATGATACATGATAGAAATGATACTAGTCAGTAGAGCACTGACCTAACCTCCTGGAATATGACTTCAAAACTCTACAAAAAAATTGCTCCTGATGGCCAACTTCTTGAATCTGAAACATTGCAACCAATAGAGCACGAATAGAATCAGCAACCAATACCAACACCCATAGCATCAAGACAATAAGTTTCTATGTGTTGATGATTGTACGCTAATACACTCACTTATAAAAATCCCCACTTTAATGTAAGCACACTGATCACTCCACCAAATCGTTCGCGGAATTAACCAGACAACTCACTTTAGAAACTTCATTTAAAAACCTAAACCCTACCATGGAATTCTGAAGCCAAACCAAAATCCATGCACAACTACCCACACAATCAAGTAAGAGCCCTCAATTTGTCATTCCTTACTATGTCTGCACGTGATAGTTGGCCTTGCACCAACTAAAAACGGCCATGAACCACCTCCCATAGAATCAAGAAGGAGCTCTCAATCTGTCAATCTTTACTATGTGTGGAACTAAAGCAGACTTTAATAACCTAAACTCTACCAAGCAATTCTGAAGCCAAACCAAAACCCTATCAAACGATTCTAAAATTATCAAGCTAAGTAAAATTAAAACCATTAATTTGTGCAACACCAGAAGCTTTATCACTGCACTATCAAAGTATTATTAAGCAATACAAAAAACCTAGCAAGCAAACAACCCATGGAATTTAGAAAGAGCTCTGAATATATCAAGAAGACAGCAATAGTGTGAAACTTACCTCAAAGAATACGGCCCTCCACTATCAATTTAGCACTTCCACCTGGAATTTTTAGCTTTGCACCCTAAAATTCGACCTCCAACTTCAATCAAGGAACTCCAGCTTCCAACTTCGAACTCCAACTTCCAACTTCCAACTCCAACTTCCAACTTCGAACTCCAACTTCCAACTTCGAACTCCAGCTTCCAACTTCAACTACAGCTTCAACTTCAATCAAGAGACGCTAACCTAGCCCCACTGCCACTACACTGAAGCTTGGAATTCACTCTAAACCCTAAAAGAAGAAGACACACCACGACAAGAAGAGAAGAGCAAGACAAGATAAGACCAGACAATGCTAAAAACTAAGTGACAACCGTGTGAGAGAAAAGGAGGTGCGACGACGACGGGGGAGGGAGGAAACACGACGACGACAACGGGGAGGGAAGAAACACGACAACGACGACGCCGGTGAGGGAGGAAGCAGCAACGACGACGGTGAGGGAGGAAGCGACGACGACGGGGAGGGAGGAAACACGCAGCGACAAGAATGAGGGAAACCAAACCCTAGCCGATGAGAGAGACGAAGCACGGCTTTAGGGTCTCCTTTCCACGGGCACAGGTACTCAGACCACAGGCGCGGGTATATACGGGTATATACGGGTATACGGGTATATACGGGTGTACGGGTATATGGATATACGAATATACGATATATACGGGTATATATGGGAATACGATATATAATATATGGGTACGGGGACATGGTACATGTTAAACGGGCACAAGTACGGGTACGGGTACGGGTACATGTTAAACGGGCACGGGTACACGGTTACATCGTACAAGGTACAAGGTATATGGTAGAAAAAAATACCCCACAAAATGCCAACGTCCAAATGTACATATACATATATGTACGCATCAAATTGGTTTTGGAAAATTGAGTAAAAAATCATGCAGTCGGTGACAAAATGAATTAAAAATTAGGCTTGGTCATCAAACCCAACGTTTCATGTACTGCAAGTTCTTTATCATTAAAACCATTGCTAAAAGGAGGCTGAATTCCTAAAACTGACAGCCTCCACCGTAGCGAGCGGCTTGCCAAGAGGACATCAACTTTCACATCAGTTATTACCTTTACTTAGTTCTCATTGTCCATGCATGTTCAGCATCTCACACTAGCTCACGTCTCTCTGCCTCTGGAGGTCCGCCATATTTTGGTTGAGTTTATTTTTGTTGATTTTGAAAAAAATAATAATAAAGTTATTTATGATTTTGGCATCGTTTGGGAGGATTATATCTACGGACCCTGCCTTCCACCTGCGGTAGTAGACTCGTTGGCGTATATGTGACATTTGTTATAAAAAGATGGTTTCTTATTGGAATTATAATAGCTAATATACATACATGTGTTTCATATATATATATATATTTCGTACAGGCAAGGCAGGGATGGCAAAAATAATACCTATAAGAAGTGCCGAAACATTAAAGAAATTATGAAGTATTTAGTCGATATCATAAAAAATGGAGTCAACAAAAAGTAGTTAAAAAAAACACTACAACTTGGATGAGAACATGACAGTCTGAAAAAATGGTAGAGAAAGAATTAAAATTATAAAACGTTTACTAGCAGGCCGTAAATAATTATTGATATCTATCAATGGCCGATTTCTTAATACGTACCGTCTATTGAAAGTGCCGACGTCCACTGTTTTAACTTTTATTAATTATTTGACATGAAAGTGCGGACCCTGACTTCCGCGTACTATATATAATTGAATATATATATATATATATATATATATATATATATATATATATATATATATATATATATATATATATATATATATATATATATTTTATATTTATATATCCACCTATCTTTCTACATAATTATATGTATATAGGTATATATACATAGACACATATATATATATATACACAAATATATATACAACGTGTTTCTATATTTGTACATTGGCATATTGTTCACATAATTCTGGTTAAATACTTATTATAATTTTTACAGTATTTCCTGAACGTCCCCGCGCTTAGAAACTGGATTTCAAACAGATTTCTAGTGTTATAACTGTCTTTTACAACCTCAGATTGTCTTTATGCAAGACTAGTCACCTTAGAAAGCTTATTAAATTATCGTCCAATCACAATAAATCTTTGACTTGTGATGGGAACTTGTTGATAATATTGGAGAGGCCTCCGACTACAAATATGTCTAATTTGTTGGGTACATTTTATGGTTACATATAAATCTTTGCTATGCTAATATCTGATTCTGAGGCTAGGTTAAACATAATATGTTTAATGGGTTGCTACGTTTAGGGGATATAGAGACCTGTCTTACGCCGTAAATACCCTAAACCAATTGAAGTATTCTTTATTTTTCATCCAATCATCCACAATTGTCTGATTTGTATCTGTTGCTGTATTGAGTTTAATTTTTGAATAGAAGGTTTAATTTGGACCATTCAATCGTAACTTCAATGTTAATTCCAAATTTTGTAGCCCCTTCATGCCCTCACCTATGTCCGGTTTGGGTAGTTTTCTATTGTAACAACGTATTATAAAATGCAACTAATATGAATATTCAAAACTTGATGTATAAATAAAAGTTAATAATTATACGTTTTGAATTTTAGATTCTATTTATTCATATGATTTAATCTAACATTGTTATCACTTATAATTTTTTTAAATTTTAAAAACACATAATAAAAAACTATTCAGTAATTTGATTACGAATATTAAGATATAATTATATAAAAACAAATTTTCTGGATGAAATCTATTGAATGTGACAGGTTATAATGTACTACTGTTAGTAGGTGTTGTGATTTTTGTATTTTTTTTAATTAGGTGCTTGATTTTAATATGAGTTATTCTTTCATTGAAGAATAATTTTAGAGTCTGTAAAATCTTCATAATTATAGGTGAAACATTGAAACACAAAATAAAGAATAATATTTCCACAAATTGTTTCCTTTTCAATTGGTGAAATCACACGCACATGAAGCTATGGTAACCTCGCATACAAATCTCAATTAAAAAAGATTCACAGTACATGAAGATTACATGAATATAATTGGTTTCAGTTTGTATTTTAAATTCAAACATGAATCATAGTAGGTATGAGCGGATGAAGTTTTATATTTCTGCTAATTCATCCATCCGTAACATACACGTACTTCATCATTTGAAAGAGTGTCATATATACATTAGAAGGGAAAGCAAATGAATTGAGAGGGTCTATGGCGTGAAATAATGTATTTAAATGAAAGTATTTCGAATCCTTATATATTTTGAATTCTAATATAATAGTTGTTGAATCAATGTATTAAATGTAAAATCATGATGATTTCATTGACACTTGCTTTAAAATATGACGTTAAACGTTTTATAATCTGATTGTGGATCATTTTATCCTAAACCTTGAATTTAGACCTTTGTGATTCTAATAATAATGTCTTAATTTTCATGAAATTTTTAGATTATTTAGGTGATATACAGCTGTATCATTCGAAAGTCATGAAATATTAAATATTAACAATTTAGTCATGCTTTAAAAGATTTTGGTTTGATGTAGTGGACTGCATGGAGATGAGATGAAAATGATTTTTTATTTAATCTTTGGACGTGAATCGTAGAAGTTATGAGCGGATGAAGTTTCACATATTTGATAATTCATCCAAATAAACATCGGTTAGAGTTTAGGGTAGAGTAATTTAATGCTTTCGGCGTATTAAAAATTATTTACAACTTCTGCATTTCTTTTTATCATTCTTTTGGATCATAATCACTTGACATTTAGGGTTGAGGCCCCATTAAGTACAGCAATTTGCAATTTTTCATATTATTTACTTGCACGTAAAAAATAACCTAAACACTTCCAATGGCAAGCATGACTTCAATGTAATAATCATGCATTTGACAAATTAAATATGTTTACAACTTGTTTAATTATGATCATTCATTTCATTAATTTTCATTTGAAAAATTTGCACTACTGACAATAAAAATATGAATATGGCAATAATTATTTATGATTTGGAAAATTATGGGTTCATTTGGTGGGTACCACTTTGAACCGTGAGTCGCGCAATGTGTGACTTCTGTCTAAGTAAGTCATTTTAATATATGTGTGGTAGACATGATCTTGTCTTTCATACGATTGAAATGTATATTTGCAAGCATGGTGTCTATAATGCCCATAGTTCTAATAATATTGCATGTTTTTTCAAGATTTTTGTCACTCAAATTAAATCTAGTGTTCCTTAATATGTTCCGATTATTTGATAATTCACGTACGTAAAGCCAAATATAAATTGCACTACCTACACGTTCAAAATAATTTAATGTATAATGAAATGTGAAGTATTTGCAATGAATATTCTCTAATAGAAATGCTTGTATGAATTTAAATTTTCCGTATATCAATTCAATATATTTCATTATTTAATAATTAACGTGAATAATGCCTTTAAACTAAATATTAACACAATAAAGTAACACATTAAAATTAATTTTAACGGAAATACTTCCAACTATATCGTTACTTGCTTTTATATATTTAAAACACTCCTCATTAAGACAATTACATTACATTTCCCATTATTTTATTAACGTCACTCACTATATTATTAGAATGCGCCCTGACCTGTAGGTGGAGTACATTTTGCCTTACTTACTATATAAGTTACTTGCTTAATACTACAGTGAAAAATACATAGATACACTCGGGGAAGTCTCTTAGTTACTTAGTGTAAGTTTTGGATACGTATAACCGTAAAAAGGTTATTTAATAGGGGGCTAGGAAACAATTGGAATATGCTACTATCTGTAGTATGTTTAGGGTATACTCTACGTATATTCCAAAAAAATTCCAAAAAAATTCCTAAATTCGTTTTATCACACCCTATATTACTTTTACAAATTTATAATTTTTTATCTCAAATGAATATAATGATCAGTATTGTAATTCAAGTCCTTCACTACGCTAGAGTTCAATTGATACTAGTGCGATACAGAAGTTGCCAAAATGAGGTCGTAGATTTTTAAAACACGACAATCGTTAGAAGTCACCAACTGAATGCATGTTTTGAAAAATCTACTTTACAATTATTCTAAAGAAGTCCTACTCAACTTAGTCATTATAATTTTGTTACTATCAAATGTAGACTGAATTATTTAATTTAACTTTCAAAATTTATAATTAAATATCGTTGATAGATTTAGTAAATACTACCGTACGGATGGAATCTAAAAGTCAAAATGGTGAACTTCCATTTCTATAAAAATCAAAATTACTCTTAGTTATAAATAGTAGTTTTGACGATGTTTACCAATATGTTCAGTGGTTACCTTTAGGTAGTGAATGTCGAGAATTTCCATAACCATATGAGAACAAATATTGGGTGTCCTTTTTTCATTTAAGATAAAAATAATAAATGTATAGAAGTAATATAGGGTGTTTGAAAACTATTTAAAGAATATTCTAGGAATATTCTTAAAATATACCATAACTAAATTATAAATACTAGAATATGCAAAATTACTTCATAGTCCTCGATTAAATACCCTAAAACCACTCTTGAAATTTAGAGGAAGATACCTCTCAGAGGTGGTTATTTTATTGTCAACTACGTTTGTACTTTCGACAAATCCAACAAAGTGTAGTTTGAATGATATAATTATTATGATCTACAATTTAAATTAGAGCAATGTCTCACTGTAGAATTTTCCGTTCCTAATGTTCTTGTTACATAGAGATGGAATCTATATTTGAATGAAGTATTCAAATACTATACAGAAATCTATTATTGTCGCGTATATTTTCAGTAAGCTTTCTCCCTCCATAGTTGTAAAGTGCACCGAACCTCGTGAACGATATGATTTTTAAGTGGATGAGAAACGACGGTTCAAAATTCTCCCTTTCTCTTCCCGCCACATCGTTCCCGCCCTATTGTCTATAAATGTTGAAGTGCGACTGAAATATTCTTTTTCTCGTTTCTTTGCGTGCTCATGCTCCTCCGTTCGCGTACTCCACCACACCGGTCCTTGTACTTTCGCATGGCCGAAAGGAGGAATTTTTTGTTCTTAAGCTTTGAGTAGATTGCGTGTAGTTGCGCGCTGAGGCTGTAGAATCGTGTCAAGAGGAGCTGTGTTTGCGACATATTCCGGTAAGAGATAACTACCTATCCAGAACTTCAAGTTCTAGGGTTAGCGCGCACGATTTAGATAGGGTTCATTTTCAGTTGCATCTCATACTGTTATGTTATAGTAAGCATTCGGACAGCACTTTCTTTCCCACCATTGTATTTTGCGTACCTTTCACTTGCAATCCACAGTTCAGTTGCTGTTGCTTCAATTCGAAATGCAGATTGTCCATGCCGTTGCTGTCCGATATTGTCGCCGTGAATTCCGGGACATATTAGCTCGACTCGACCTGAATATGTTCCAAGGTTCTCGAAAATGGATCATCTTGCCCTAGTAAAATTAGCTCGGCTCGACCTAATATGCACCAACGTTATCGTCTTCTAGCCTTGTACTTGATTGAGAGTCACCTTCCAGTTTAGGTCGACTCGACCTGAATTGCACCAACGTTACCTTTGTAAAGCCATGTACTAGAGCGAGACACACCCTCCAATTCAGGTCGACTCGACCTGAATTGCGCAAACGTTACCTTCGCAAAGCCGTGTACTAAAGCGAGACACACCCTCCAATTTAGGTCGACTCGACCTGAATTGCGCAAACGCTACCTTCGCAAAGCCGTGTACTAAAGCAAGACACACCCTCCAATTTAGGTCGACTCGACCTGAATTTCACCAACGTTACCTTCGTTAAGCCGTGTACTGGAGCGAGACACACCCTCCAATTTAGGTCGACTCGACCTAAACATTACCAGCGTTGCCTCCTTATACCCGTTCACTGGAGCACTGAACCACCTTCTGTTTAGGTCGACTCGACCTAAAATGCACCAGCCTTGCCTCCTTATTGCCGTCTACTGGAGCTCCGATCTACCTTCTCGTATAGCTCGAGTCAACCTAACTCATACAAGTACTGGCGTACTCACCTGGACTCTTCTGGTCTATTCATTTCGGGTAGAGATGATCTTCATCGTCACGTAATGTTGTAATACAGATTGAAGTCCATCGCATCTAATGTATATGAAGCCTCGTCCTTCTGTAAGCATTGTATATTGTATTCCATACCATCTGTTATCCTTAATTTAGCTTGAGGCGAGCTAAATCGCGAGGACGCTTACATTCCATTTCAGATGCTCTACATCATTCGAGACTCTGCATTTCATTCCACATGGTTTACATCATTTAGGTCGAATCGACCTAAACATACCTGCCCGATGATCTTGTGTTGGCAACCTAACACTCTGTCATATTTCTCACCCTCAAATTTGAAATCTTCTAGTGGCGACCTCAACTGGGGTACCCTTCCGCGTACGTACATGAAGTGAGCGGATGTGGGAGGAGATTCTTCAGATGTAGTAAGCTCAGTCCGACAAAAATTGATGTGATGATGGAATCAATGTCTCGACATTTCTTGATCGATACAATTTAGGTCGGGCAGACCTAAACTGAGACATAATCAAGAGAAATGAGATCGATTCCACCTAGACGACATCTGCAGACTGACCATAGCGTTACGCTTGAGACTCCAGGATTATCCACACTATAATTTTCGAATGCCTCTTGTTCCATATGTACATCTTCCGATTTCCTCTTCTGATTTAGCTCCCCCCGAGATAATCCTACATATGGGAATCTCATTCCTTTGTACTATATTCTAACATAAGGGCATGCAATCGTTCAGGGGTCCTCAGTTCGTCTACTGCTGCCATGGACCCTGCTCGGATGCTGATTCATGGAGTCGACTCTTCCGACGATGAAGCTGAGGCCCAACACACACTAGACGTCGAGGTTTCGGATTGTGAAGGCATTCCGCGACGTCAATGGAATACTAAGTGTGTAGCTCTGTTTAATGAGGACGGCTTGCATGTTGGGGACGGAACTTGTCATAGTGTCAGCTCAGACCTTGTCCTCGGTGCGGACGGACCACTTGGAGACACTCACGTTGCTGTTCACATAGTCCGCAGTCACTCCGAGGTTGACATCCCCTGCGAGTCGAGGTACTCGTTGCGGGCTTGGCCGATTCGGCTTGTCCATATCAATGGAGCAAGCCTCCATGATCATGAACTTCGCGACAACTACAACCGTCACCAAGCTAGTCTCACGCAACCCTCTTCCGCTAGGTCGTCGAGATATACTAGTACAGTGAGGAATCCGCCCCGGGAGACTTCCATCAAATCGCAGCAACTCCTCACTCAAGACTCTATCAACTCCGTCTCCAGCAAAGTTTGTTGCAGCAAGAATTGCGTTCAACCCTTTCCGAGGGATAAGATTCGTGCCTTCCGCGAACGTATGTATCAAGGCACCTCTTTCCAGTTCAGATTCCACATGAAGATGGACATCCACAGGCAGATTCACCGTGATTCTCAAAACCGGAGGGTTGTGACTATCGAAGGTATTGATGTTTGCGTGCGAGCATGGATGCATATTGCAGGTGTCCCCGAAGCAACATTCTACCGTTATCAAATATACGCGGTGCAGGGGCGGCAAGCACATCCTCATGGAAATTCGGGAATCCGGAAGCCTCGTAATCACACCGTTCAAGCCACCGCCACGCTGCGATGTATTCTAGAGAAATCCGCGGACCACATGCCCCACCGCACGAGGACGCTTAAATCCGGGGAGAAGGTCGTTTCCATGATTCTGCCGGCAACCTTTCAGTGGAAAGACACCATTCCCGAACTGAACAGGGTGAATGCAGCGTTTGGGTTGAAGGATGTCTCGCCTTCAAACTTGAGCAAGATCAGGTTATCCACCTTCAGTGAGTTTGATGCAAAGAAACCAGGTGACAATTTCGCTCGGTGCGCAACGTGCGACAAATATCATTCTCTTAGGAGGGGATCAATAGCTGGATCCCAGCAAGCCTTGCTGTGGGCTAAGAGGTTAGACAAGCATCTGGCTCTTGCACGTGCGCATCGAGAGTTCTATTACGCCAACCGCACCCGATCTAGGGACTTCCCCCACGAGTGTCTCACGATCATGCATGACAAGATGGACCACGCGAAAACAGCTTCTCCGGTTTTCTCCCACAAGAGCAAAGAGATTGATGGCCTTGTGAAGTTGCCCGTTTCCGTTACTGGTATGCTTGCACATAGCCACGGCGATGTGCGCTATGCGCATTACGGCCTGGATCTATTCTCGCACGATTCCAATTACACTATCGGCTCAATAGCCAAGTTGTTGCGGGATCTCGAGTTGCCTCCTAAGTTTGCATCTGGGGAATTGTTTGTGGGATCAAGGTCATCTCCATTGTTTGATGCTGTGCTTAAGGGGGCAGAGACTTGTGAACCATCGTTGCGTCCTACCGCTGGAACCTCTCCTCTAGCGACTCCTTTGCCGTCCATTCTCCATGTGCACATGGACAATGCTACCGGTGACAACAAGAATAGATTTGTTTTTTGTTTTTTGTCTCTCCTTAGTGCAAAAAAAATATTTCGTGAAGTTTATGTTACTTTTATGCTGGTGGGTCACACCCACGACGACATCGATGCGTTGTTTGGAAGGTGGAGCATGTTGCTGCGGAAGGACAACTTTCCTACGATTCCTTTGCTCATGAAGTCCTTCATGGATGTGGAATCTATCCCCACTATCCCACACCTTGTCGAAGAAGTGCCCGATTTCAAAGGATTCATCGAAGGCAATATTCTGAAAGGAGATGAAGCACTCGTAGGGCACACCAAGGCACAACAGTTCAAGTTCTACCTTGACTCCACTGGTTGTCCGGTGATGAAGTACAAGATTTTCTGCACGGATGTAGACTGGTTGCCCAAAGAAGGTGGAGGGATCGAATTGTGGAAGGAGGATTCCGAAGGTAGGAGTTTGTGGCCCCGCGGTGTGCCAATTCCTGTTGAGCAGCGTCCGATGAGGAACGTGGAAGACATCTTCAAAGGTATATCTGGATTTATCAAATACTGGGAGAATTTGTGCAATGAGGACCTCACCGAGGAATTCAGAAGACGCTATGAACACTTGATTCATTATTGGCGGGCTGTGAAAGTAGCGCTTCAAGAGCCTCCGCAACCGTCCAATGTTTTGACAGATGGCTTCTGGTCCACATCTCGGGTTGAAGCGATTGTGGAGGATCAATACGCAGAGGACGGTGACATTCGGGAAGAGTTTGCAGAGGATGACATTTACGTCGGGCAGATGCGGGGTCGTCCATTGCCATCATTTAGGGTGGGTCGAGACCTTTACGAAGGCTACTTCCTTGCAATCCGACCAGCAGATGGTGACACTCGGCCAGTTTGGATTGCGAGGGCGTTGTCTGATCCTAACTGTAATCCAGAAAGACCAAACTGTGTCCTCATTCAGTACTTTCGTCCAACATCAAGGGATCAAAATGTCCAGGACTACTACACTGGATGGGACACCTCGAGAGGTTTGCGTTGGAAGGTTGATGATACCGAACCTCCACTTTGGGAAGAAACAAATGCTTTGATGACAGCATGGAAGTCTAGGATTAAACGAGGTACTGTCGAGTGCATGATCAAAATTCCATCAGCTCAGATTGAAGTCATTAACCAAAGTTTGGCTTTGTATAATTCTACTTAAGCCGCTGTTGATTGGAGGCGATGGAGGGTATGGCTTGCTTGCTACGTTTATGTGATAGTGTGTATTTGACTATTATTGAGATACTTTGCGCTTTGATGCAAGCGATATAGAGTCTATACTATGACTAGTTCATTAGACGTTGTAGATTTCTTTTGACTTATTTCTCATTTTATATTTGCGTGTATCACTTTGAAGTTGAAGATTTCCATTTCAAAGACTAAGTGTTTTGATTTAGAAAAAAAAACGTATTGCAAGTGCAATATTTATATTTTATTAATATATTTACTATTACATTGTACGTTTACTTCTTTGTATATTTGATCCGTTTTCCTTAAAAGATTAACTATATGTGTTTGATTTTAAAAACAAGTATATATAAAAGGTTTAGTGGTTAAGACCACTGTTTTTTTGTTAGCACGTTAAGCACTTGTCACAGTTTAGGGTACGGGGCTGGTTGGTTGTTACAAATTTCCTGCCTGCCGAGGCTCACTTAGCAGCACCAAGTCATGCATATCTCATATCCGCTCAAACGAATTCAACGGGAATCGAACCCGGACCACCTATATGAGATAAACACCCACTCACAACCAACCATTGAGCTCATGACTTGGTGTCCAGGAGATGAAAAACCACTCCTTTATACATAAGCATTATTTTTATTTAAAATGGTACTGTATTAGTGTCGAATCGACCGTTCTTTTCATGACTCTCATTTTAATGGAAACTCCTCCTTTCAACTAGGACCGATCATTCTTTCGGTAACTCTCGTTTTAATGGAAATTCCAACTTCCATAGGATATATGTACTAACTATCCACCTAAATTGACAACCCATTTAGATTCAATTCCCCCCCTTGAAAATGAGAGATATGATTTTGAGAGGTCCCAATTCTCTCATTTTAATGAATATTATGTTTTAGCTCTTGTTTTCTTGACGAACTCTTGTAGCAAGCTCAATTCCTCATTGGTGTGGGGTAAATTTGACAATCGGCACCGTTGAAACTAAAGAAGACTTCTATAGCTTTTTTATGAAAAAAAGATCAACAAAATTGCATAATTTTTGAAAAAATGCCACCATTGAGAAGATTGATGGAACTTGTTTGGGGTATTTTGTACACATGCTGAAAACGGATTGTTCAAAAGTGCTCCAAAAATTCTGAAATTTTTACCGTAAGTAGAAATCATCATTTTAAACATGTGGAAAAGAATTCAAGTAATTTGGAGGTGTGAGGAGGAAGATATGAGGGTCTGATGTGATGCCTAAATACCCAGCGTGCAACTCAAAAAAATCACCAAAAATCGCTCACTCGATGAATTTCCGATCAAGAAGTACTTACAGATTCAGCTCTCAAAAAGAGCGAAGATCTCTTTGTTGCTCATCCTACAATTCAAAGCCTAAGAACCCAAATTTCTCCACTTTCTAGTTCCAGATGCCCCCCGGGGGCCTTATGGTCCTTTAGGGGTTAAACTGAGTAAAAAGTTGAGCAGCTTTCTTGGGCTTGTCATTGTTCTTTTGGATCTCTGATTGGGTTTTAAACGAATATAATTTCCATCAAAGTAGGCCCAACAGTTGCTCATTGTGCACGAAGTTCACATCCAAGATGGTGTATGAGAAGTGAAAACTTCCCTAGCGACAATGACTAAACGTGCCTGGAATAGAATATATCAACCAATTACATACTAATATCTTTACGATTACTTATAGCAATCATAATGGCGAAGAATAAATTTTTTTTGCACTCCATTATTTAAGCTTTTTTCTATACCTAAAGAAAATTCAATGGTTTGAATGTTTTAACCACATGATGCTTGTTAATATCCTCGTTATTCCACTTGAGAAACCCTATCTGCCACGTCTGATTAATCAAACTAAAAACTTAACTTCATAAAGTGTGAGTATAGTCTTGTTAAAGAATAGGATATGGTGTGCAAATATCAAATTTCACACCATAAGACATACTTTATCATCTAGAAAAAGGTTTGGTGAGTAGAAAATGCCCCGACTCTAAATCCCCCCCTTGAGGATATTTGCGAGGATATATGCGAGCATTATTCACCCACAGACCTTATTTTCTGAAATTTCCTTTCTAGGCCCCCAGGATCAATTTTAGCAAAAAAAATTGCAAGTATGAGGCCTACGGCTTCTAATTAGTTCAGGAGGACTCCCTTGGGAATTTCAAACCCTTGAAAGAGGGAGTTAAATTTTTAAGGTGGACCCCTATATGCACAAAATAGGGGGGCACTTTTTGTCCTCTTGCATTGACATCAAGGTTGGATTTAGAGTCAAGGTAGAAAATGGGTGTTGTTGAGCATGATCTCATGCATCAATGAGAATGCTTTGCTAAGTTAATAGGAATGTGGAATGGAGCTTCAATTCACTTTTTTTCTATTGAGGTTCAGTTGAGCTTGTATAAAAGTTAGGCCTTGGGAGTAAAGGAAATAAACCCCTAAAGGACCATAAGGCCCCCACGTGGCATCTGGAACTAAAAAGTAAGGAAATTTGAGTACTTGGGCTTTGAATTGTAGAATGAGCAACAAGAGACCTTGGCTCATTTCAAGAGTTGAATTTGTAGGTACTTCTTAATCGGAAATTCATAAAGTGTGCAATTTTTGGTGATTTTTTAAATTTGCAAGGAGGCTATCTAGGCATCACTTTAGACCCTAATATCTTCTTCCTCACATCTCCAAATTATGTAATTGTTTTTGTAAATGTTTAAAATAATGATCTCTATGTACAGTCAAAATTTCAAAAAAACTGGAGCACTTTTGAACAATACAATTTCAGCATATGTAAAAAAATACATCAAACAAGTTCCATCAAATGAATCTAACTTCTCAACGATGGCATTATCTCAAAAATTGTGCGATTTTGTTGATCTATTTTTTCATATAAAAGCTACGTAAGTCTTCTTTAATTTCATCGGTGCCGATAGTCAAAATCACCCCATACCAATGAGGAATTGGACTTGTTACAAGAACTAGTCGAGGAATCAAGAGCTAAGTTCAACGTCCTGATCCTTTAGGGGTTAACATTAAGAGCGTTTTAACATTCTACCAACATAATGGGGTGACATAAATGACGGTTAAGTGAGTTAACATATTGACAAGTAACAAAAGATAGTAAAATTTGTAAAAAATAATTCTCTTTTTCACCATACAAGACAATATGGTCTTTTTGAAAAAATAATTTCTTAAAGATTTGGTCACATTAGAAGAGGAGTGAACCCTCTAAGCGGCTTTTTCGATGTTCGGGCAAAAATCTAAATTTTTATTGGAATGCCTTTTTAATAAAATTATTTAAAAAATAAAATGTTAAATATAATAAAATTAAATTAAAAATATTATTTTAAAATGTTAGAAAATACTTTTAAAAAAGTTTAAAGATTTTTAAATAAATAAATAAATATTAAAAATATGAAAAACACAATTAAATTTTAATTAAAAACACCTTAAATATTAAAAATTTCCAATCTGAAATGTCAAACTCATGCCACATTAGATTTCATTTTTAAAATACTTTTTATTAACTAAATATTTTTAAAATTTTCAAAAAATTAAAGAAGAAAAAAAAAAAACTCTAGGTCTCTTCGAGGGCTCAAATTTCTTGTAATGAAGGACAAGTGCACTTGGGTGATGTATATATATACCCCACTTGTGAGAGGCATTTTCTTTACAAGAACAACAGCAAGGCTCCTCATTGTTGGAACAAGGGGATCCCATACTTAGGAGAATAGCGAGTAAAGTTGAGAGCCATGCTGAGGTGTCCATTTAACCCTTAAACGACAATGCCAGCCCCACGGGCTTGGTTATATTTTGGGAGAATCTTGCTCATAACTTTTACTCCATTGCATCAAATGGGGTTTTTTGAATGCCAAACCGAGCATCTTGGAGAGATCTATACTTCTTTAGAATAGAGCCAAAGTAAATTAAAAACAGATTCATGCTTAAAATGAAATTTAAAAGAGATTTTGGGTGTGTTATCAGGAAAGCATATGTCGTTTAAGGGTTAACCCCTAAAGGTCGGGGCTATGAATATGGAAGCTCCGAACCTGTGACACTCAATTTTGCCACTATAAATAATACAAAATTTGACTTTACATTTTTAGTAGATGAAGTCACCTGTTTACTAAAAATCATGATTTTTTTTAAAGTTTTGGTTAAAATTTGAAATTATTAGGATTTTTTGAAGTGATTAGAGTTAACCGAAAAGTCAGCTCAAAGAGGAAAGTTTTAGCAAATTCCTCTTGAACTCTTCTTGAACTCATATTGAAATATAAATAGACCGAAAACTAATTCAAGATGAGTTGGGAGACAATCTAAAGCAAGCCACTATCATTATTCTCCACACCTCGCAATGACTTCCACACCTCCTACCAAAGCTCCAAGCCCACGGCCCACAAGGGGACAAGTTATGACAGGACACTATTCAACCCAAACATAGGTCAAGGGAGCTCAAAAGAACGCTTGAAAGAAGGTTGAAAAGGGAGGTTCCTTGGCCTTCTTTTCGGTTAACTCTATTGTAAAGAAAACTCATATCGATTACAAAATGAACTTAAAATTTCCAAATTTTCTTACCAATAAAGAAAATTTTAGTGAAATTAAAATCATATGTGCTCCTAAATTTAGATTTTTTGCTACACCATGAATATACCCACTGAACGTGTAATTGCAATAAAACACTCAATTATAAATCAAAAATCAAAATTTCAAAGTAGAGTAGAAACTAAACTTAGCAATCTTTTTTTTTGTAAATTAAACTCAAATCCACTAGAACTCATTTTCATGGCCTAAATTTAGTTTAACCAAATCTAGCAGAAAAATCCAAAACACACTACATTGTGAATCGTTTTTACAATTCTTTTTGTAGTTTAGAGTGAATTTTTTTTTGGTGTATTGCATGAGTGTAGTAAATCATAGCCACATTCGCTCGATTCATTTTTTATTTTGTTTTAAAGAGGGACTTATTCAAAGTTTCCTTAACCCCTAAATGACGGAGGGGGTAAGGGCAAAAGATAAATGTGTTACAAAAAATTACTCCTTCAACTTTGATGAAGTTTGGTCCAAAAGAGAAAATGAAAAGCTTGATGTTTAGTAATTATCCATACGGTCAAATTTCAAAAAATAGCTTTTTTTATCATCTCATAATGAATTTAGAAGCATTTAACCTCAAATATTTATCAGAATTACAAATCAAATTTTTCAAAGATGAGAACATCATTACTTTCCCCAAATAGTAAATTTTCTAACACTAGCGAATGTAGAAGTGTTTTTCTCTGAAAATTTCTCCCGGGTGGAGTGTAACTTGGATTGACATGATTCAAATTGGGTTGGAAAGTAGACTCGATTCCCTATTCAAAAATATTTTTTAATTTCCATAAAAAAAAATCTATTTTGGGTAGCCCGTAAAAAAGGGCAGAGACCGTAAAATGGTTGATCCGTCACTTAGGGGTTAAAGGCTGATTTTAAAGTTCAAAGGGCTTTTCCGGGTACTCCAATCAGACCATTGCCCGGTTGGCTCTGGCAATTTAGAATAAACAATATAATGATATAATATAATGGCTCCTCCATGTCATCACATTCACATTGTTGTATGTCTCACATGCACAAATTAGGTGTCAAAACCCCCTAAAGGACATGCAATCTCTTCATTTTTGAAGATTTGCAAAAATCAGTTATAAAATACATGGAGGAATGTTATGGAGTTGGTATATGATTGAATAATTTTTTTAGATTATATCCAAATAGTTAGATATACCATTATTGTTAATTTATTACTAGTATTTTAACTTTTATATATTATTATTTTTAATTTTTGACACAACTTGAAATTCAATTGCATAAAAAGAAGTACAAATGGAGCAGCCAAATTTTAACATAAAATTCGAACTGAAATTTAATGTGTAATTTCTTTGTAAATTTGATTACAAACAAGGTATTCAAATAATTTAAATCAATCTATTCTTATTATTGGAATAGATTTGAAATGTGATAATCTCATTGTGGTAATTTTGAACTTTTCTAGTGTTTGAATCTATAATTTCATTTTTCTTTGCCTCATTCAAACTAAAAGTTGATTTAGTCAATTTTTCATATATTTTTTATTATCATAACTCCTTTTAAGAATTTTGGTAATTTCAAATCTAACATTCCTTAATCTATTTGAGGGCATAGGTGAAGATGTTTTAAAGAAGTAATCAATTACTCCTTGGACCTGTCAAAGTATTCTCTTTGCTTTGACAAATAGCAAAAAAATCCTGTAGCTGTGCAACTCCAAGAAATATTATTTTTTCGTAGGTTGGATAATAAATGATGAAGAATCCTTTTCATTTTCCACACTGGGAAACAAGTGATTGGCTGGAAGCTATTATAACAAATTGTACAGCTGGAGTACTTGAGTGACTCCTATTCTCCAACCAAAAAAATTGAGGAATTTTTGCCAAAATCTTACCTAGTTTTGGAAGTGCTTACTTCGACACTAGATAAAATGGGCAACAAGGTGAATGAAATTGCCAAAATCTTTTCAATAAAATACTAAAATCACCGCGATTTTAACGAAAGTGCCTTCTAGTACATAATTCTATATAGATGAACATAATATATTTGTATGGATGATTCTATCCATTTTTTCCTTACTTGACTACTTTCTAAGGTGTGTCTGGCTTTACTAACGGAAAAGCAAAACGAAAATTGTTGCTACCACCACCACTAGTAATGAATTTATTTTTATTTTTCTTTCTTTCTTTCTTTCTTTATTTTTGACATCTAGTGATGAAGTTTAAATGTGATGAAGTTATCCCAAACGAGTGGGGATGCTCTAAATAGAGTCCTGGACTGTTCTCCAGATTTGGTGTATTGACTTCGGAGCACATGCTGGCATGTGCTGGATGCACGAAACCGGTGAAAAAAGAAACTCTCAAATAATCCCAGGCAGCTTATTATAACTAATACTGTATCACGTGTTTGATAATAAAGCGGGGTTCGTCCTTTGTTTAGGGTTCTGTACAACTACAACCTTAGGGCCGGTTTACACTACGGTGGAGAAGGCCTCCGGTCGGTCAAGAATGCTTGGCCAAGACATGGTTATATGAGGCAAATGGTGGATGTGCCGGAGAAGAATGAAAGGCAATAAAATATTTTTAATCACTTGGGCTTCTCCAGCCTCAAGAGGCCGGACAAGAAACTCCTCCTTCGGAAAAGCCCAAGTCCAAAAAGTGCTGCCATGTAGGCGGCCATGTCATTTTATCATCCATGAGAAATCTTCACCACCATTCTTGTCTTCACCTAGTGTAAACACTTTCTGGTGAAGAGTTGCAATTTCGGCCAATCACAGTTTAGAATCACCCTTTTTTTCATGACCGGTGGACTTCTCCACCGTAGTCTAAACCGGCCCTTACTTCTAGCTAGGCTTGGAGTCCTTGTGTCTCCTTCTAGCTTTGGTCCTGCGTCGGGTTCTCACCCTGGCCGGTTTCCGGTTGGGGTGTTTGTTTCCTTTTTTTTCCTTGCAATTGAATTCCTTCAATTTGTTTCAAAAAATAATAATAATAATAATAATAATAATAAAACGGAGTCACGTTCCATGACAGGAATCTGAGGTAGTAGAGTTAAGTGAAAAGAGTGTCTCAAAGTGGAAAGAAACCTTGAACTCATTTTAGACTCGTTTTGAGTTAAAAAAGACTGCAAAACTAGTGTATCGTGAGTTGGAGGATAATTTAAAACAACGACATGCACCGCCATGGGGCATGGATCTTGTAGTGCATGTTATTCCAATTTCATTCCAATATTTTTCAATTTTTGGTATTACTTCAGGATTTTCAATTGAATTTCAAGATAAAAGTTTGCAAAATTATTTTAAAACTATTAATAAAAAAAATAAGATACACACAACCATAGAGATGTGATCTTCACATTGGCATTTACAAATTTTCTTTGTACATCAACTCCTGTTTTGCTTTCCATCAAATATTTTATAACACTTCTTTGAAAGGAGTGTTGAATCAGGACGTTAAAGGGTTAATTTTATTTGCTACATTAGAGTTATTTGTAAAGTCCCTCAAATCCCTTCTTTTGACTTGTAAAATGGAAAGGAGAGGATCGGCATGATCTTACTGTAGACCCAAAATAGAATACTGGATGGATTGAAATTTTTATTCATAAAAATTTGGAGGGAGGGAGAAGAATTGGGTAGTGGGGTGGGACCATGAGGAGAAGTGGTGTGAGAATGCTCTGGTACTAGCTCTAGTCCACGAAAAAAGCAGGACAGAAGACTGGATGCTTTTACAAATAACTCTATTGTGTTCACAACTTCAGAGTTTGATGTTGACCTTGAATACTTCTTACTGGTGTTGACACAGAATGACTGATGATGCTATGAATGTTGTTGAACGAAGTTCCACAATAAAAGCCATGGCTGGTATATGTATTTGTAAGGTGGTTATTCCATTACCAACTGGCACCTTAAACCAACAACTAGGGACATTTTTCACAAACAATGCTGCAATGATGTTGGTTGTAGCATGAGTTATAGTTGGTAATGGGTTCTCTCTTGTTGGTTTTAGTATGTGTAAGTGGTTATAGATTTGTTGTTGTTGGTTTAAGGATCTTTAGTGTGTGCAATACAAATCTTCTTTAGACAAAAATAATTCTACGGCTATGTGACGTGAATGGGATGTATCATGCTTCAACTTTGAAAATTTATAACTAATTCATTCTTCATCCAAAAACTATGTTTCAACTTGTATTGAAATCTATTTCTTCTTGCCCAACTCTAAAGTATAATAATAACACTCATTTCGTTAAAATTGGACTACATTTCGTTAAAACCGGACTTCTGGATTGAAAAAGCGATGGGGAGTGCTACCCTTCGCAATAGAGATAGGTCTCTAATTTTTCTACAATGCTCTTATTTATTAATTTTCAAGGAATTAGAAAGCACAACATTTCTTACACCATATATAAATGCAATTTGAATAAAGCTTGGAATTTTTGTGTATATTTACTAGTAAAAATCTTGTTCAATGTGGCATGTCTTTATTAATGATTATATGTCCATTGTGACTTGATTTTAGTGACTCAATATTCAACTTTGAATCACTAACAATAATTCACAATGAACATGTAGTTGTTGAAGACATGTCACAACTAGTGATTGATATGACAAACGCATTAGCTAGTATTGTAGTATTTGTAATCATTGTATAAACAAACGTTCCTTTTCCATGACAAACGTCATGTCATTATAGTTATACTTCACTTGCTCTTCCCGAGATTCATGCCCACACTCATATAGTCATATACCAATGACAATATTCTAATAACATGTTGATTCAAAATCATACATATAAAATTTTAAATGGTCATTGACCATCAATTCAAAGAATTAGCCTAGTCCAATATATTAACAACTACTCACATTATCTAAGATTCATCACACCAAGTGAATTCAAAAACATTCTCTAAGGTTGAATGTTCTAAAAGGCTAAAACCACCAACTTAAGAAATATGGCCTCATTTTAACAAGGTTATTTATGAGAAATGTTTTTTATCATTTGAAAGAAGATTTCTCATGGAATGCACAATTTTTTGCAATTTAATTCCCAATATTCAAATTGACACAAATTTTTGAAGTGCAAAGAACTTTGTGACCCAAATCAGATATTTAGGTTTCCCCATGTCCACACCATGTGGTACTGATTTTCACTCATAATGATACCAAAACCACCAACTACTTCTTTGCAATGCTTGACTCGCCATTGGTTTACTTGAATAGTGAAATTGGTGGTTTTGAATGTCAACTGTGGTGGCTCCCAAAGAACTCTACATGTCATAGTTGGGGGAGGTGATGGTTTTAGGACATCCAACCTCAGTTTGCATATTCTAGGAATTCAAGATAAGTCTCTTTAAAAAAATATAAATTTGTATTTTTAGAAAGATCATTAGACTAGTATTGTAGCTGGAGAATTTTTTTTGAGTTCATGAAGAAGAGAAGTTCTTCAAATATTACATTGCCAGTGGTTGTAACCCTTATGTTGCAACTCTACCAATCCCTCTTTTATCCTAGTGAAGCTTTAGTGTTGGCACTACTTACCACATATTCCAACAACTCTTAGTTCTGCAATGCAAATATATTTTTGTAATGATACATCTTTGAATGATACATCTTTGAATGATCCACTATGCTCTATTCACTATGATACGTGTAGAGGATGTTTTCAGACTCCCAAAGATTAGGGTCCTCTTAGGGAGGGCACTTTCAAATTTTACGTAACAACTTACAAAAAAAGATGGGGTCCAAATAAATATTTGAATGTAAATTTAATAAATCAATTACATTAATATAGGATGCTCAAGATTGATTACAAGAATAAAAATAATAATATTTTGAAATGTTATTAATTATAGTGAAATTTAATTTTTGAGGGTACTTTTTAATACCTTTTTTCACATATGATACTTAAAAGATACAAAAGTGACCTCCTTGAGAGGGTCCTCCAAGTGAAAGGTAGCATTCCACGTTCTCTAGATCCTTAATTGGGTCATAATTTCTAACTATTTTTCCTTTTTTCTAATAAAATTTAGCAATTTGGAAAGCCCTTTTCGGTATCTTTTCAATGACATATAATATGTCTTGATTTGTTGAATATGGCATTGAGAACATTGAATTCCACCCAAAATTCCAATTTGTATCCCATGACGCTATATATCAACTTTGAAAAACCACAACTTTTGACTCACAACTTTGACTTTAGTTCAAACATTCTTTAAATCTATAGGTGGATGCTCTCAAAACGTTTTTAATTTATATGGCATCTTTTCATCACAAAAGGTTTTTGCATATTGTTCATTTAGGACACTTTTGGTTTCTTCACCTTGTTTCTTGTAAGGCTTGAGATATCACTCCAAAGGTCCCCCTTAGTCACCACATTATGTTAGAAACCAAGTGACACCTAGAGAACCCAATAAGAGGCCTTAATTTTGTTGAGAGTGGTTTATAGAAGCCTAGAGATGCTTAGAAAACGACTTGAAAAAGCCGAAGCCAAATTGTATTAAAATAGTTTTGTTAGGTTCAACTTTTCAGTTATTTTTAGATAGGAGCTAAAAAAAACTATTGAAGACCTCCTAGCTCTTACACACCTCTTTCCCACCTAATAATGATAGACCACCAAAATCTTCCACACTTTTTAATTATTTGAAATAAATAAATAAGAGTATAATAAAGAAAGATTCTTTGTAGATTCTTCAAATTCAAGGTGACTTGGTCAAATTTGGTCAAATTCATAACTTTTACTTGATATGTCCAAACACAATGTGACAAATTTTGTGCACCCCTCCTAGTTGAGAGATTTCCTGTAGTACCAAGAACGCAACGAGCGGGGCATGGCCCGAGAGGACGGATAGGTATTGAACAAAATAACGAAATAAGGATTTATTATAAAATGTACCTTCTTTTTGTTCGATGAAGTTTAATTCAATAGACGAAATGTAGAGCATGATCTATACAAATTATCCATTTGGTTAAATTTCTTGGCAGTTGAACCTATACTTAGTGTAACAGTTATGAATTTTGATCAAATTTTCACACCAAAAATTGAATCAAATAAAAAGATAAATTTTTCTAAAATACAAAAGCAAAAGCACAAGCACAAGGACTAAGAAAACGCCCAGATTCATGGGAACATGCGGAACATTTGGGCCGACAACATAAGGCAAACACTAGTATACTTGAAATCCACAATTCTACATTATTTCTCTCCGCTCATAACGAATGCCAAAGTTACTATGGCACACCACGTGCTTCTATCATTTCAGAAATTGAAGAAACTCAATTGCAAGAAAGTAAAGTGCAGAGCCACCACAATAGCAACGACGCGGAAACTGCATGTGCTTCTTAAAACCAGTTCAAGTCCTTGAACAATTAGAGCATGGCCACCCATGGCCTCAGAGGGTCTCTGACCTCAAGAAGTGGATGAAAAGTTTCAAGGGGCCTTTCAAAATGCTTCTTGACTCTGGATTCTAGCGTGTTAGAAATTGGGCCTTGAAATCACTATTGAGTTGACTATTCGATGATTATTCCTCTCATTCTACTTGTGAATGGTCCATTGACTATTTGATGCGCACTTTTGATACGTGAAGGGCGTGCAAGGGTGGGGGAGTGTGAGTGCAAGGGCCCTTCAAATGTAGATGAATAATTTGAGAGGGTTAGTCCTAGCGTGCATGGGTAGGAATGCTCTTACTACAGACCCTGACAGTTGAGAATCCCGGGCTGAAAGCCTGAAACGTCAACTCTACAGTGGTGGATGAAGAACGTGGGTACCGACTGGCAGTATTTCAATCCACAAGCCTCAACCGAACAGCAAACTCGTCGGACAACACCAGAATGTGCATAAAGGTCGAGGGCGGAGTGTGTTCCAAGCGTGCTATACTTCGCCCTGCACCGACGTCCAACAGTCTGTCTCGAGGCGCTTCTCGATCAGGTGGGAGCTGCGCCTGAATGCACCGGGTGAGTTCCTTGCCATTGCATGCGCAATGTTCTGCCTATCTCGCACTAGCACGCACTGTACTGACAGTACGTGAGAGTACGCATTACTGTATGCATGCTCGCCTGATATATTGATCCATCGTTCTGATCGATCCAGTGCTCATATACAAGTGGCTTCAGTTGCAGTTGGATCAGAGCCGCTGCAGTAGCAGACTCAACTTCGCGATGGCTGCAGGTGGGATAACGCAAGTGGCGATGACGATGCTCATGACCAGCTTGGTGGTGCTCTCCTTGATGGTGAGCGCAGTGACTAGCTCCGGCGCTCCCTTCCCCCCGCCGCCCGCTCCCGTCCCCCCGCCGCCCCTGAAAGTGAACTTCTACCAGCCCACATGCCCCGATGCGGAGAGGATCGTGTTCGCCGAGATGAAGAAGGTGTTCAATGCGCCGCTGGATCCTGCGAACCCCGAAATCGGACCAAACATCTCGCCCGACCTGCTGCGCCTTCACTTCCACGACTGCTTCGTTGGCGTACTTGACCAACTTCTTCTCCCTGTCTGAAACTGACCTTTATAATTCATCTGCACAGTCATGCACTGTAACTGCAATGCAGTACCAGAACTTGCCGCATTAATTACTCATCCCGAATGATGTTGATTTCTTACAAGTTGGAGAGAGCTTTAACGTAGTATTGCGCACCAGTGTGACTGATAGCTAGTACTGATGATAGATTTGCGAAGTGCTCATGACATGAAGAATGTTTTACTGCGTTCACGAGCAATGCGAATGTTGGCAGCGACTCGCTCCAGTCCATGATCGTATAGCCCAGTTGTGAACTGGTGTTCTCTGCTTAGTGCGGTGCTGGACTGCTGGCTTAAGAAGATCGATGTTTTGAACGAAATGGGTGTAATTATATACATGATGAATGGTGGTAGCTGGTCTACTGCTGCGGTGGTAACGGGTGGCTCTTGATCAAACTGCAGGGTTGCGACGGTTCCGTGCTTCTGGATGGAGCGAACACGGAGAAGGTGGCGGCACCCAACGTGCGGCTGGAGGGATTCGGCGTGGTGGACCAGATCAAGGCAGCGCTGGAGGCAGCGTGCCCAGGAGTGGTGTCGTGCGCGGATCTGCTGGCATTCGCCGCTCGCGACGGAGTGAGACTGACCGGCGGAGTGCGGTACTCGGTCCCCGCCGGCCGCAGGGACGGGATGGTGTCCATCGGGGCGCAGGCGGTGGCCAACTTGCCGGACCCCAAAATGGGAGTGGACCATCTCACCAGCAACTTCAAGAAGCAGGGCCTGACGCGCGACGAGATGGTGACCCTGTCGGGCGCGCACACCATCGGCGACGTGGCGTGCCACCACATCGACAACCGGCTGTACAAGTTCCATGAGACCAGAACGGATCCCAGCCTGCCGCCCGCGTTCGCGGCGAAGCTGAAGGCCATCTGCCCGCGGCCGGGGCTGTTCGACGTCACGGTGGACATGGACCAGGTGACGCCGCTCAAGTTCGACACGCAGTACTACAAGAACCTGCAGGCGAAGAAGTCGGTGCTGTCGTCGGATCAGGTGCTGTTCACGGACTCCCGCACCAGGCCTCTGGTGAACAAGTTTGCCGGCGACCCCGCGGCGTTCATGGCCGCGTTCAACAAGGCCATGGTGAATATGGGCAACATCAACACGCTGAGGGGCACGTTGGGCGAGATCCGCAAGAATTGCCGTGTGGTGAACACCGTGTTCGGACCCTTGTGAGGTTCCCGATACTGCACGTGTTCCCCCTGAGCTTCACTGAACTCGCAGTACTGTACTGCCAGCCAGTTCTAGTAGACGTACAGTACGTACATGCGGTAATCGTTCCAGTTTTGCGGAGGGGGATGTACTGGATACGCACAGTGCACCTGGAGATAGTACATCGTGTAGTATGTAGGTGCTGGGACATTTCGTTAGGTAGATTCATTATTCAAGGATCTGTGCGGGGATGCAGATGCTGCTTTAGTCTCCGGATCCTCATCATAAAGTCCAACCGTGAGCCGGAACGTTTGGCAAGTTTTCGTTTTTGGAGACCAAGAGGAACTCGGTTTAGGGGCTGGCTCCTTTACCATGCCAGTCTTTACACAGCTATGTATGCTGTGTAGCATCGGGGAAGTTATTACTTCGCTCTGATTCTTTGTCAATAATTCATTTATTCATTTTTCATTCAATTAAAGGTTCATCTGAGGCTTTTTTCTACATAATTATCGATTACTATTCACTGTGTGACTAGAAATGCATGTGTAAAGTGCCTTGCAGCGAATGGGTTACTTTGCATGGTTTCGTTATGGACAAGACTCATGATCGGGATCGAATTTAAGACTTCATTGATTGACATGCACTGCATGCACAGGTGCTTTCATTAGATTGCTCGAAAGCCGCACCTGCGTCTCCTTGCAATGGTTGCGTTTTTACACAATCCTATTTGCAGAATTGCATGGCTTGGCTGGGTTTTCATGGCTTCTGGGCATGATTCATGACTGGAATCGAAACGGACGTGCAATGCTTTTAACGTTACTTCCATTGGACACAAAACACACTCGTGATGGCTTGTATACGTACACACATCTGCATGATTGTTTGCAGGGCTGTCTTCCGAGGTTTAGGTACGCATGCATGCTTGTGTAATTAATCAATATAATGTCAGCACCGTGAGAGATTTCCCTGACGTACACAGCGAGCAATGCATGCACGTAGTCAAGTTTTGGGTGTAGCTCGACAGGTCATTGTTACATACTCTGAGCAGAAATGATGGATCTGGAGCCCGCGCTGAAAACTGATTTGCTCGAAGCCAGACCGGTACGGTATGGCCGGATTTTCAAATGAGAGAACCACTGTCATGTCACGTTGGACACTTGGAGTTGGACCAAATGAACATTATTGAAGCTGAGGATATATTAAGTGGACCATGGCTGATTATGTTCGCCGTACCGACGTTTCTGCTGTCATTGATTTTGTCGTGGACTTTTAGACGTTGGGCACAGCGAAAGAGACTGGGTTGCGATTTATATATGGTTAACCTTAGCCTAACTCCTTCAGATGTCACCAACATTAGCTCTGCACAATTCAAATTACGTCTAGATGTCAAAACCCAATCGCCGAGAAACTGCAATGAAATCTTCATGAAAATCAGTACACGCAGAATTGATGCAGGGAACCTTGTCCATTTCACTGGGAAGTAAACATTACTACCAAACTGATGTTTATAGCAAGTTTTGCAAGTGGTTGTTCAATTTAGCAAGAGAATTTATTATCATTCTTGTACCCATTACTGCCTGGTAATATGGTCAGGGTGCCTTGTGGATGAAGAGAAATTAATTTGCTCGCGATTTTTCTTGCTTAAGTTATCTATCTTTTTTGGCGTGATTTAATTGAAATTGGCATGGCATGATCACGTAGCCAGACTGAAACCACAAAGCTGTTAGTGCCTCACTGATGAATCCCGCGCCAGGAAGTGATTCACAGAACTCTAGCTAGCTTTTTGAACACCTTTAACTTCGATTATTTTGTGAGATTGGAGACCGTGGCACCCAAGGGAAATGCTTCATGTAAAAGCTAAAGCGGCTCCCCCTCAGATCTCTCAGTAACTCAGAGCTGGAATTATGTCAAGAGTTTTGGTTGATGAATTATGCGCTAACTAGCTTGGATATTATGATGAAAGAGTCATGCTGTCTACAGAAGCCTGTCTGGAACTTGATCTATACTCATGTTAGATTTTGGGATGTTCTATCTTAACTTTGAAGATAAGTGTTACAAGAAAACAGGAGGGAGATTGACCTAGGACACAATACAAGTGTCTCGATGTGGTTAATATCTTAGGTTATTGCAAAAAAAATTGAACTGGTTGATACTGGGGACGTTAATTACAACGGGACGTTTGTTTGTTTGTTTGTTTTGGTTTTTTCTTTTTTTCACACGAATATGGTACGTGATGGCCTGATGGGGGTACCCCTTCCAAAAATAGTGTGATTTTGAGAAATATCTTTTTGGTAAGAAAAAAATATTGAAAAATTACAAAAATTAAAGGGTGTTATAGGCACTATGGCTGCAACTACATCCATGGTGTTAAAAAAAGAATTTCTAGCACACATAAAATGAGTTAGACATAAGTCATAATATGTGAGACGCGTAAAGGTAGTACCCATATCAAGCCATTCCCCAATAGAATTAATCCATTGTAGAGAGAAAGTTAGCTCCCAGTCAGGTCCGGCATGGGGAAACAGGGAAACACAACAGGTAAGATAAAAAGCTAGCATGAAGACCGGTGAGTTGCCACACTAGTCTGTCATGTTCCCATGTAGCTAAACTATTGTCATAGCACCAATTCTTCTTGAAGATCTTGCACTAGTAGAAATCTTGTCTAATGTGACAGGTCTTTAAGGACTAAATATGCAAATAGTTTGTTGTTGCAGCCAATGAATCAATGATTAAGGTCTGCCCTATATGTGTCCAGTGAGCACAAGAATGAGCATAAGAACTTGCAATCTCATAAAGTCATGAACTACCTTATGTGGAAGGCAGGATCAAACAACCTGAATCAATTTTTATTTTTTGAAAAATAAGGGTTTAGACAAAAAAAGATTCATGAATATTTTCCAGGATTCTTTTTTTCAGCATGAAAAAAGCAATTTGATCAGTGTTATTGAAATTTATTGTTAGAAGTATTTTTTCTTTTTGTCGAACCTGCCCTCCACCTATGCCGCTACAGGCTTAATCCTTGGTTTTTCCGTGTCCACAGGATATGATAGGACCTAAAGTCAGAAGTCATAGCTAAATAAGGGACCTCTCTGGTGTGAACAAAGATCTCGGGGAGTGCACTTAAAGTTAGAATTATGAATACACGTGAGTGCGTTTTAATGGCATACCCCCTACAATACTTGGCCTTAAAATAGTTTTTAAATTACGATTTTTTAGGTACTGAATCATTACCTATATATCTATCATTTAGTACAAATTTCAGACCCAAATTTTTTTTAAATCTTATTAAAAAAATGATAGAAGTTTACACTAAAATGTGTTGTTTTTTGCTTCAAAAATCAATTTAAAAATATTTACAAGTGATTATTTTTTGAAATTTATACAACAAGAACTTTAGATTGTGTTCAACAACTTCATATTTTTCTTACAGTTTTCAGATGATTTTTTAGTACATACATAAGGGGGGTCAAAAGTACGCACTCACGTGATTCCTAGTCTTAACTTTGAGTGCACACTCCCCGAGACAAAGATAGGGTCCAAATCAATCTTTGAAGTTCAGTTTTATAAATGATTTACATTAATATAGGATGCTCAAAATTGATTACAAGAATAAAAATGAGAATTTTCTCAAAATGTTATTAAATATAGTATATATTTCTAAATTTTAGGATACTTTTAAATATCCTTTGTTCACACGTGATACTCAAAAGATACAAAGAATGACGTCCCCAAACCTCTCTAACACTGGTACGTAATGTTGTGTGATATCACCACCTGCAAGGAATGAAATTATTGGGATGTAAATGTGCACTAGTGCTGTACATCCAAATCCAGTGATTCAAATTATAGTGCACATGAAAATTGGCACAACATATTGGCATCCATCAATGTGCACACAACAACCAAGTACACAATATCTGTGCCTATGTGAGCTCTTCATACTTTGAAGGGGTTAAGTTGCAAAAAGAGCACTATTTCCCACATAATCATACTTGTGATTCATAGGACAAAATAGACTCTGGGACATGGTTAAAAGTCATTGTGTTTAAAGTCACAGGCCGAACCCTAACAGTTTGACTCCGGGGCCAAACTCGGGTAGGGGTAAAAATGAGGGATTTTTATCCGGATAAGTTTTTTTTTGCCCCCATGCATGTCAAAAGTATCATGGCTTCACCTTGGTAAAAGGTTTTAGAAAGGGAGTTAAAGTTTGAACCCCAACTCTCAATCTGCACTTTTTGTCACATTGCTAAATGGGGTAAAAAATGAAGCCAAACTATGCACTTTTTACCCCGGCAAAAATGTCTAGGGACCCATGTGAGTTCTAAGATAGAATTACCGTACCAGGAAGGCAGGGTCGGCAGAAAATAATTCCCCAAAAAATACCAAATAAATAAATAAATTTATCAAGTATTTTGTCGAAATCAACAAAAATGAAGTGAACAAAAATTGTAGACAAAAAAACAAAGGAAAACGTGTAGCTGCTAGTAAAATTCAATGTTAGTTATTAATAGTCGAATTTTTAATAATTATTTTTGAAAGTGCCGACCCCTACTTTTCAAACTTTAATTAATTATTCAACATGAAAGTGCCAACCCTGCCTTCCTACTACGGTATCACATTAGGAAAAAATTGAACCCTCTTAGAAGGCTCCCAGAAGAGGGGTACAAGAGGATCTCACAGATTTATTTTTCTGTACTGTAAGGTTTTTTTCTCCTATCTCCATCCAGGGACCAGGGAGGTTTGAAATGTACAATAATTGGAGGATTGGGCTTTTATAATTGGTCAGCTCCTGGAATTTTGTCAAACTCTTGAACTTTCACACAAGATGACATTCAAACCTGACTGTTAGAAATCTCGTACATCGCTTACGCTCCCCAAACCTCAATATTTAATTTTGGTGGTAACATTTTAGGGGCCTCGAAGAGGGTTCAGACTTTCTCCAATGGTAATGGATTGAGATAGAATTTATCAGAGTGATGGATTCTATCCTTAGACAGGTTACAAATATTTCATTGCCAACTGAAACACATAAGATAAGATGACAAGGGTTTTGAAAAAAAAAAATTAAAATTAAAAACCTGCAAGTTGCAGAGCAAGAATAGAAGAGCAGAATAAATCTTCGAGCTTGTATTAATATCTTACTCTATTAAATATCACTTATAATAATTTTAAAATATATTTTAAATATGCTATTAATGGAAAAGAGATCCGGGCGGGTATAGGCCAAGGACTGGCCGGGTATTGGACATTGACAAGGTGGAGGGGAAGATGACCCTGAGAATTGCATTTCACTAGTAGGAAGTGTGTTGTTTTTCACTTACTATAAATGAAAAAGGAATGAAACCGCGCTAGGCACATTGGTTGTATCAGTACTGGTGAGTGGCTTTTGGTCACAAGAAGATAGGAATATAAGCATAATATTCAGCCACTATTCATTCTTGTTGATTGTTCCCACAAAATGGGGAATGAAAAATGGCAGACCTGTCTTCTACTAGTGATTCTTTTGGCAAAATGTAAAGAAGCTATGCGCTACCAAGTCCTAACTCATCAAAATCTACATTAGGAGAAAAATGGGGTCCCAAAGGGGCCCTCTAAGACAGCCCGTGTTAGGTGAACCGGTTGCCCATACATCCCTCTCCTTCTAAACCCATTGGTGAATGTCGCTGCCCATTGACAGCGTCAGGAGCCGCAGTGTGCTGGCAGCGTCGATTGGCGCGACCCACGGAACTGCACTGCTAGCAACCACGGTAGCACCATTGGTGCCCTTGTCAAAAGTGCACGATTTTGCCTAAAATTTTCAGCACGTGCCAAAGGCAAAGGCCCCTTTGTGACTACAAATTTCTCCTAATGCCAAATCTCTTTCATTGGTAGGATACAAAAATAACATTTTTCATTTTGAATACTAATATAGTAATATCTCACAATTTACATTGTCGAATTTTTTAAAATTTTAGTTCATATTTTCAAGTTAGTCCAGTGCAATATCCTTTTTTAGTGTATTCTTGGAGGGGAAGATGAGGTCACTCCATTGTCAAGTACAACACCACGTGCGAGACAAAAAAATCTACTTTTTCTAAGTTGCATCACAAAAATGGATCAAAATTTTATCAATTTTTTTTCATGAGTAGATATACACAATATCTATTACATACTAAAAATTCATAACCAAATCTGATGATTTGTTTTTTTAATAAAACATACCGTTTCTAACTAGAATGACGCAGAATTGAACTAAAACAATTACTATAAAAAATTAATATGGCTAAAAATTTCAAAAAAATATAAAAAAGATGTTATCAATGGTTATGTATATGTAGAAAAAATATCATAAAATTTAAAATTATCTATGCCATATAATATAGGGGTAGCAAACTTGTCTCGCACGTGGTGTTCAACTTGACTATGGAGTGACCCCCCCGTGGGAAGATGTTTATTGAGCAAAAGCACCTCATGTTATTTGGAGTTAAAGTTTCATTGTTTAAATGTTTTGATGTTTTGAATGTTTCAGTTTTTTTTTTAATGTTTCAGTTTTTTGAATGTTTGAATTATTTTCATATTTCTTCATTGTTTGATTTCTTGAGTTTAATTAATTATAAAATTTAAGTAACATTTTTTCACATTTGAACTCTTGTATAACCTTCCGCTCAAATTTACATATTGAATAAAAAATAATGAACATTCAAAAGTCCAAAGTTATATATTGAAAAGTTACTTGACATTTGTCATGAAATTATAGATTAAATTGTAATGACAAATTGTTGTATAGTTTATGTCACAACCCATGCCACCAAATGTCACCACTAAAGAAACACAGAGTAAGAACTAAGTTCTTAATAGAAGCATTATGCTTTCCAACCCAAAATTGGAATGGTGTGTAGCTAAGCAATCAAATCATTAAAAACTAAATGCTTTTAAAAAGAATCCTACTAGGACAAAGATTGATCTCAAGGCCTAGAACAACATCTAATCATGCATTATCGGTAGTGAAGATATTTTTTGTGAAAAATTAATATTGTAGAAGGGCTCCATATTATAAAAGGGCTTGGTACGTCAACAGATGCTTTCTAGTTGGTTTTTTAAATTTTTGTTTGGTTTATTGATTGAGTTGTCCTAAGTTGCCCTTCAATATGAGATTACCTTGATGCACTTGATATCTTTTCATACAATACTCAAAATTTCACCTAATGTTGTTACATACAAGAAAGAAATTGTTTTTTGTTTGTCTTTCTTAATGCATTTGAAACAAGTGAATGTGGCAAAATTGCAACTTTTTTTGGCTAAGTGGCTAACTTTAAATCCAAACAAGCAATATTTTAAAGAAAAAAAAAACATAAAAGTGAATGTTGTGGATGCATAACTAAAATTTTGTATAGTCATAGAAATTTTGGTAAATGGACCCTATATATGTCAAGGCCTAAACTAATTCCAACCTAAAGATCATCATTTGGAATTAGCTTTGAATTACATCAATTCTCACAATATTTGATAAAGTTTCTAAAATTTATGATGTAAAATGCATTTACTTTTATTTCATCACTGATCGATAATTATTTTTTCAAATTACCATAGTATATGATTTGCTTCGGCACTACTGTAGTACACAATCGGATTTGGCTATAGGGTGCCAAATATTTAATTAATTTTCTAAAAATAGATTTTGCACTTGTAATTTTTGAAAAAAATTCTTCTTTAAACTTGAAAAAAAGGTGAAAAAATTTCCTAACATTTTGGCCTTTATTAAAATAATATGAATAATGCCGAAATTGATCATGTACTATAGAAACTATATTATTTTAATAAGGGCCTAAATTCTAGGGATTTTTTTTCACTTTTTTCTCAAATTTAAAAAAAAGTAGAACTGCCCAATCTATTTTTAGTAAAACAATTGAATATTTGACACCCTATTTATAAGTCCAGTTGTTTACTATAGCAGTTATCTTTAATTTCAAAGAAAGATTTTATTTATGCCATTCTAATTAGTAACATGAATTTTTTCGAGAATTTGAAGAATATTAGAAGAAATTATATATGATTTTATTGACATCGTTTAATTCTATGTCATATTTATCAGCAATTTCATTGAATACCTCTTTCTATTAATGGTTTTTTTCAAAATATTGTACACTTTAAAATTTTGTAAACTTTTGAACACATGGACCCTAGGTTAATGACTACTATAGTTGTTTGATAAAAAAAACCCAAGGTAGAAGAATATCAACTTTGACTACTATAGTTGTTTGAGAAAAAAAATGAGGAATTTTTCCCTTTCAATGATTATTAGTTTTGAAAAGGAAAATTATTCATCCAAATATGAATGTTATACTTTTAAAGAATATAAAAATTTAGGCTCTAAAAATTTGTGAAATAAACAAATTTATTCATTACTACAAGAGTTAGAATATTAAAATATTCCTTTACACTAATTTGAATGACTGGAGTTTAATAAATGTGAATATTTGAATGAAATGATCTAATATAGATGAAAGTTAGATAATAATTCCACTACTTCAAACATTATAAAAACAATGTAGCTTACGTTATATTGATTTCACCTAAAATATTGTAAATTTCTATTTGAAGCAAAATTATCATGCAATTTCAATTTATTATATGAGTACATACCATCCAAGCTATAAGCTCAACTATAAGCCTTTGTAACATACCATTCTAATTTTATGAGTAAATATACCACAAGTATTGTAGCATACCTAGTTACCTCTTATTAATCTACTTAAAATCTCCCTTTGAAAAGTACAAAGGTATATGCTCAATATTCCTCCTTTGCAAAATTCAAAGATCTGTATGCAAATGAAGAAGGCAATTATTTTTGTTTATATGATCTTGTCCTCTAACTTTATCATGGCCATAAGATTGTCCTATTTCCACCAAAATCACTCCCACTCATTTGCTCCAAAGTCCTCAACTTGGCCATCGTTGCCATGAACACCCGCAAGATCCGTGTTGCAACCAGCCACTTTCTACGTGAAGTTGATGCAAAGACATTGCGGATTAGAACTCGGATTGGAATGCTTGTTGTGGTAATGTCACTAACATGTTTGACGAATGTCTTCAATGTTGTGCCAATTGCACTGCATCTATCCCTTTTTTTTTGCACTTGGAATGTCGCCTTGAAGATTAATCCATAGCGTTTCAAATGTAGACCAAAGCTATCAATAGTGGCAAGAAGTTAAAATTAATTCTATGTACATAATACATTAATTTGAAGAAGAAAGCTTTCAAAAAAGATTGAGTCAAAGAGGCTCGTTAATGACATTAAATGGGTATTTTTCCCAAAAAATACCAAAAAAAACACAAAAAATCCTAGGCTCTCATGCTCTTGGGCTCTTTTGCTCTGCTCCCAGGCTCACATGCTTGCAATCCCCATCGTTGCAATAGTTATAGGATTCCACACTTGAGCAAAAACAAACTTCACAGAGAAATAGCAATTCTTTTGCTTCCTATGCACTTGTATTGTAATTTTGCTTTGTTAGAATCTGTAAAAACAACTTCAAAATAAACAATTTGCATCAAGTAATTTGAAAAAAAAATCTTCTTAAAAGCATCACCTATTATAGGAAGGAGAGAGTGTTTCACAAAAAAGCATTTGTTTACTTCATAACTTAGCCTAATTTGCTCTAATTTTGGTCACTATGTCACCAAATTGAGTTCTCTTATTACACTCATGTCGCCAATTTGTACTCGAATCTTCCATAGTTGTAGCCAGATTCAAACTAAGGTAGAAGCACCCAATTCCGATAGTGTACCTAATGCCGATAATTTCTACAGATGGCTTTCATTTTAGAACGCAAATCCAAATACGTCATAGAGCCTTTATTGTTAGTTGACCAAAATGATAAGCCATTTATGGTCTACCTAGATGTGCGTTCTAAAATGAAAGCCATGTGTAGAAATTATCAGCATTGGGTACTATGTCGGAATTGGGTGCTTCTACCTTAACTTGAAAATTTAATTCGCCACTGCCAACTATGGAAAAACTTCCGAGTTCAACACTTTGCTTCATTGACTTAGGCTTTGTCGCCAATGCAAATCATTATCACCATCTTAACTGCATATAAAAAAATATTATAACCACTATGGCGATGAAACAAAAAAAACAACTTAGTCACCACGTATCAGTGTCTTACATCTGAGATTTGATACATGCAATGTTAGTACATAGTGACACAAATAGGGTGCTTTCCAAATTGTGGAACAAACATTTTATAATTCTAAATTCCAATGATGACCTATGGTCGAAGCTGGTTAAAAAAATGGTATTGATAACTTGTGACTTTTCAACAGTTGTAGGGTTTATAAGTGAGCCGGTGAGTCAGCGCGAAGTGAAGTTCTAGAGCAAGTTTTTCTATGATGTAACCTAATCTTTCACATCGTTGAATGGTCTTCTCATGACTGTTTCATTCCGCCCTCAAAGAACATTATATGTGAAGTAACCTAGCCTTTCACGTCTTATTCAATTTCATGACCTTTCACTTAATCACAGAGAGAAGCAAAGCTCTAGTATTTTAATGCAATATAATAAACATGTCCTTTGCCTAAAAAGACAAGTCCATTGGCTGTCACACTATTGTCAAAAGCATGAATTAGACTCTCGACCTTCACACCACAGGGCAACTTCCAAGAGTTGTTTTGTTCAAAATTTCTTACATGGTAGCATCTTTTGGCGCCAAGGAGTTGTGTGCTCGACAAAAAATTAATCCGCACGAGAATGGGCATTCGTTTTTCTCCATTGAAATATTCAGAATATTTCAATAGTGCACTAATCAAATTGATGAATTCCTTTGCCCTTTCGGCAATCCCGCATAGTGTGAAATAGCCTTGAAGAGAGGTTTACCTTCCAGTCATAGAAGCGCATAACACAAGGAAGGACAGAATCAATCCCGTGGTTCTCGGCCACAAACTGGAAACATTTTCATTTCTTGTACATAAGGTTTTCATACCTTGTTAGACCACACCATTTACACTGTAGCAGCACTGTAGAGAATCTCCTACAAAAATAATTCAACTCTCCAACCCTCTTGCTTGGACCCGCTGAAGTTAGAGAAGATTCCTCCACTCCTCATACAAGATGCTTGAGATTTGGAGGTGGACAGTAGGGAGGCTCAAGATCGTTATGTAGGGGTTGCGGTATATTTCTTGCAATAAATCCATTTGTCATTTACAAATTGAAAATAAAGACAGTAACTCCGAATGGACATCACTAGCGCAATAAAATCCTTCCAGAAAAGCACATATTTATCATGAAAAGTTAAGAGAATGAAACCCACCATAGTGACCATACATTTGAACAATAAGTTACGCAGGTTACGCCATAAAAGTTTCCGAAACCTTCGTCTTTACAAAAGTGATGAAACGAGAGCCTCTTCTTTAAGGCCCATGTCGGGTTAAAAGAGTCTAATAGTACAATTGCAGCCTTGCGGCCTTGTGAGCAGAGAATCCCGCCAGTATAATAAGGGAGTTCAAACCTATGAACCTCAGACAGTGACAACAGCCACTGTTGCTCACACCAAACTACAAAACTGTCTACGCTATAAAGTAGTTGAAACTACTGTTGGGCGTTAGAAGTTCCTCTCAGGGCAAAGGTGAGAAGGACTCTCCAGCTTTTCAGTAAATGCCTGTCAACAGTGAACTCCGTCAAATTCCCCTGACCAGTCCAATCAATGAGTCTAGCGAAAAATGTTACTATACAATGCGAAGCATGGACGTGAGGAAGGATCTGCTACACCTCACCACAGCTCTCTGCTGTCACGTAGTATTTTCTATGATAGGGTACAAGCAGATGTGCAGAAAATACACATTTCTTCCTGTAACCTGCAACACTCCCAGCTTTTGCACTCCCAGTGGTTGCACCATCTACTCTAAGGGCACGTATACATTTGATTGCCAACTGTGGGAGTTCAATCCAACCATGCTTTCGGTGTCACGACCGCCTTCGGCTTCGTACTTCATCTTCTCTATAGCCACTTCTGGCTCGGAACGTAGCATCTGCACGAGCGAGCCAATTCTCCCTTCCTTTGATGTTGGGGTCAACCAACTGCTTCACGTTGTTCTCCTTGCCTAAGTCACCTGGTTGTATTTCAACCTCTTTTCTCATTACTTCTGTGGTTCCCAGAGGTTGAGCAGCTGCAACGAAAAACATGGAGTTGCGTCAGTGCACTATAACGACACTGTACTGTACAAATGGGCTTCTACAAGCACTCTAACAACTTGACATGTGAAAGTGAAATTACAGAGAGGGTTGAGTGTACCATTAATTACTGACGAAGTGGGATAGGCTCAGTACCTGGAGATGGCTGTGCTGCATTCAACTCCACTGGAATTGTAGCAAAATCTACACCTCCAGCGTCAGCAGGTGTTTCTTTTGTGGTGTTCTCCTTGGCACTTTTCAGCGCCTTTCTATCTTTGTTGATAATTTCCAGCCTTCGGAAGAATTCGTACTCTTTACGCACAGCTTCATCCAGCTGCGGGTTCTCGTGGTCATCGCTCCTTTCTGAGAAATCAGCCTCGGAATCGGTCCTTTCGTTCAGAAAGGCATCGTCGTCCAAATGATAAGCATCGAGCTCCACTCCATCGTCTCTCTCCAGAGTGGCGAGTGCAGATTGGGCCTTCTTGACGAGCGAGTCCGACCCGAGCCTGGATTTCTCCACAATCCGCTTGATCAACATCCTTCCCAGCATCTCCTCAGCCTCCAACACCAGATTCTCCTCGCTGAACACATTGATGTCATCCAAGTCCGACCTGGCCTGCTGCTCAGACTCGGATGCCCGAGATTGGCACTCCCAATCCGACCCGGTTGCAGGACCAGGCGTCTCGCCGTCCATCAACCCCTCCCACTGCGCAATTTTCTCCAGGACTGTGGGGCTCCGTTCCCCGGGCCACTTCACAGGCTCACTTTGAGGTGCCTTAAACAATTGCTGCCTCACCTTCTCAACAGGGGTGGTCAGTCCCGCGAGACCCACCCAGAAGGAAGGATTGTCATCAGCAGGAACCCCGCCCGGCTCCAATGGCACTGGCCTGATTGTCGAATCTATGTACTTGACAGAATAAGGAATCTCCATTGCCTCAGACATGTTGGACAAAGATTTTGATGACTCAATGTCTCTTAGATCAGCTGTACAATGGTCTGGAGGAGGGATCTCGTTTTCTGATAGCTTACTGATAAGCACTGGATTAACTCTGTCCGAGTTGTATGAGGTCCGTCTGCTAGGAGGGGGTACCAAGATTTTTGCCCGAGGCACCAAAGTAGCTTTACCTCTAACTCTTTCAGGAGTCTCCTCCAAGGTATCTGAAATTGAGACTGAACTTGAGAAGAGACCAAGACTAGGAGTGGTACTGCCCATCTCTACGCTCTCGGCATGATTGCCGTATGACTCCAATCCATGAACAGAATCGATCAGCTGCGTAATAATCTGAGCATTGTCCAATATTGGTTTGCAGTCCCTGGCAGTCATTCCAGAAATGCCGTCGGAACCCTCTCTTCCCATATCTTCAGGTTCCTGTGATAAACACCAAACGAAGGAAGTTAAAATCTGCAATTTAGTCTGAATATATGTGTAGCCAAGACACGTTCACTGAAGTAGGCAATATCAGGGCACCAGCCAAAAACACACTCAAACCACACCTGCTTTGCAGGCACTGTGTGCAAGCTTGAATTTGAATCTCCTTGAGTTACAGGTCCTGACGATGGATGTGAACCTGGGTCTTCCTCTGACACAGTGCTGGTAGCTGGTGCACCATGTTCCTGCGTTGGAAGCTGAGGGAATTCCTGACTATCACTTCTCGGAGCAGCTGATACCTCTCTGCCCTCAGTGGGTATACGTGGGGTCAAATATTCATCGCCTGCAAGAATGGAGCCTATTAGAAGACTTTGAAGGACTTAATCACAAGATTGCAGATACATAAAAAATTGAGCACAAACGGTAGCATTGACAAAATGATAAGCTGATGGTGTCTACACTTTTTAAGATTAAAACTTGACAAGTGACTGTATAAGAACAAAGGATCACCTGAAGCAGAAACAAACGAAACCTTAGTTAAGCGCTCAACTCTCTCCTTCCAAAGCTCGAGCTCCTTCTCCCTACTTTGTAACTTTGATAGCGCAGCTTCAAGGTCATCTTCCAACTCAGCAATCAGCTTGTCTTGTCGAGAGGTCTGTAATTTATCGTACATTTCAGCCATCAGCGAAAATGACAATGGGGATGATTAATCAGACAACCACATCAATTCAAAACTGTACAGGGACACAATGAGTTGAATCAATGCAATGGAATCAAACTACACCACACAGAGTTGGACAAACCTGTAGTTTGCGCAATAAGCGCGTAAGCTCTCGTGGTGAGACTGCGTAATTGTTCAAGCATGCAGGTTGTCCAGAAGGTGACTGATCCTCGTCCGAATCTTCTTCAACTCCTGCAGGCAGGCCTGATGGTTCTAGATCGCCATAAACCACCGACGCATCCACGTCCAGCTGTGCCAACCATCACCACCAGCAAATCCATCAATCATCTGCCAACTATTGTGGTTGTCTTTTGTATCTATATACTGCAACTACAGGTAGGTTTTTACCTGGCATGTTGAACCCTAAAGGACTAAGAATTCATGGTTTGAAATGACAAATTCAATGAAAAATATAATTCAGATTGGACCAAATTCTATATGACCAGAATCAGTGAAGAACATTGCAAAAAACAAATGAATTTGAACAAAAAGAAGTCCACATAGGTCCGACTTGGGCTTCTTGGTCCTTTAGGGGTTATAGACATGAAGATCGGGAGATATGTGACTAGCTAGCCCATCAAACTTGCTGTACGAAATTTTAACAGGTTAGTGAATACCTCGTCCATAGATGAGTATTGACTGTTCATCGTTGCGGACTCCCCCCCAGTAAGTTGATCAAGCTCAGCCTCCAACTCCGCTTCAAGCTCAGCCATTTGATCTTCTTGCTGCTCTGATCCATAATAGCTCCTCACAGAATACCGACCTCTGCTAACTGTTCCCTGCTGAGCAAACCCCAAAACCGTGACAATATGTTTAGAATTTTCACATCCAGATATTCATTTCTGAATAGCACTACAACTTTTTTAAACCACGAACACGAAAAAAAATTAAATCTCCACAGTTCCTGGGGTAGTATGGATAATGAAGGTGAACCTATCTGCAATTTTCATGCATCACTCAACTTGATTCTCTAAAAGATGTAAGACAGAAGCATTCAAAACCCTTTTAAGAGGTAGAAGGTGCCACACCAGCGATCGTTCTTAGCGCCAAACTAAGAGAGATTCGTGCACTAAAAAAATGAAAAATTAATTCCATTAAGGTCAAGAAAGGTGAAAGGACTAGAAACATTCCAAGTTACTCCAACTTCTACAGAAACTGCCATTTCTGTTGAAGGGCAAACACATGCAGGATTTCGCATACCGTGGCTGAATCCAATCTATTGGTGCGTGCAGGACTTTTCCTTCTGGCAAGTTCCAACTTCAGAGTCTTCAGGTCCGCTTGCGTCTGATCCAGCAGCTCATTCAGCCTTTTCACTTCAAGTTCGTGAGTGCCAGAAACAAACAAAATCCCTAGGCTCACTCCAAAACTGAAAAGGAGAGTTTCGAAAGAAGGCTTGGTTGAACCTGAAATAAGACAATAGACGGTGAATGTTAGGCAAGTGTGTACGTCGTTCAATCAGTCAACAAGGGACAACGCAAAAATAAAACGGGGAGTTACAACGCCTTAGTTCCACGAAATCAACACACTTTCCCGTCCAGGAAGAATCAACAATAAGCCTCTCTAAAGGTAGGAAATTTTATAATAATAATAATAATCAATCCAAAGTAGAAGGAACAAAAATTAACTTCGCATCACCCAAGACCCAGAACGGCCATGCCTTACTACTTGATAATACTTACTACTTCCCAGATTCTACTTCTATCTCCGAAAAGGTTCCTTTTTTCAAATGAAGGACCTAGGAAGGTGACAGACCAATACTCATGGAATACCCCTAGAGAGAATCCTATCAAGTCCAGGATCATGACGTTCTGAAAGGAAGTGCCAAGAATGAGATACTTTTTGTTTCTTTAGAACTGGCAGAAGAAGAGTCTCCTTACAATTGCTGTCATTTGAAGCCTGATTGTTCCCTCGAGCTCTTCTACGGCTCGGAGTGCCACTTTTGCTGCTGCCATCAGTTATGGATAGCTTTGCAGCATATTCTTTCAAGAATGTGGAGAGATTTGGCAATACTGGAAGACCAGTTTGTGTGGGTTTGGAGCCGCTTTCGTCGCCAACACTGGGAGATGAAGGTGGAGTATTGTAGTCCATGCCATCCTCTTCCTCAGCCACTGTTGATGAGATATAAAGCGGCCGGCTAGCTCGGTCACTAATGAGTGCATCAGCCACCTGAGAGTTCATTCGGTGATGAACAAGCATTGGATCTGCTTTGACTCGGTTGATGCTGATGAGTGCATCGGCCATCTGAGCCCTGAGACAACTCTCCATGGACGTCACAGGCTTCGGGGAGCCCCCAAGGCCGCGCAAACTCCGAGCCAAAGCTGTCCCTCGGCTGGTCTTCTTTGGAGACCATCTCTTGTGAGCTTCACTCAGCTGATCAGGGACAGCCTCGACGAAACCAGCCTCATAATTCAAAAAAGGGTTCGTGTGTCCCACCAAACCCCATGAAAAAGCACCAGATTGCCAAATTTCAGCAGCAGCAGCATCTTCTTCTTCCTCCTCATCCTTCGCCTTCTTCCCAAACAAATCTCTCGAATCCCAAACAAAGTCTCTGGAATCCGTGAAACTGTGCCTCCTTGGCTGCTTTCCCGAATTGTTGAAAGATAAACTTACTTTCCCCTTCCCAGTCATCTTGCAATCAGAATTTCCCTGATCGCTACAGTCGTTTCCTCTGGGGCTGGAAAGTAAAATGGTAAGCCTATCTCAAAACAGCACCCTATAATAGATCTATCCCTATCTGCTATCAAAGAATTGCCTTCACCCTCGCCATTTGACACTACACTATCAACACTCAACGACTCTACCTGCAAAGGATTGTCAACAAATTCAGCGGCTGAGACCAGATCGCTGTCAGTACTGTCAGAGCTCGCAGGTGAATCTTCCTGATCGATTACAGGCTTTTTAGAATCCCCGCCACCAAAGTGTTCAAACTTCAGCGAGCCAAGAGGCAGACTGAGATGACGATCTGCATGAAGAAGCAGGGCTCTCTTTCAAGCTTGTCTGTTGTTGATCTTCAAAACCGTCATCTTAGATGATCTCTTCTCTGGAGCCCCGGAGGGAGCTGATACAGCTCTGTGTAAAATCTGGCTTGGTTCGTTTCGACTTCTTCTCGAATTCCACTAGTTGCTTATACACATCGATGCCGTCCACATCCTCCAGCAGAGGCTTTCCTGTGAAGAATCACCCATACTCGTGACTGACCTCCTGGAGAAGATTTTGCTAGGGAGCGATCTAGTCCGCGAGATCTTTGAAGCCACGCAATGTGCTCAAAAAACCGTTCAATTCGTGCAAAATCAGCACCTCCCCTTCCCACCTTCACTTGAAGTAGTCATGATCTGATATGACTTCGTCAGCCCCCAATTTCAAGCTCCCATGGTGTTCAAAAAACACGATAGCAACCACATCCTCACAACGTCTAACCCAGAGCCAGGGTACAGAAGAAACACCTCTCTCTTGCTGTGCTTGGCTCCCATTCATCCCGGATGACTAGATTATGGAACTCGATTGCTGCTCCTTGCTATGTCGCTGCAACTGGAAACTTCAACCTGCAAGAGCGCAACTTCATATTCAATTCTGCAATAACACCAATTCCGCCAAAAAAAGACGAGCATGAATCAGACCTACCATACACTAAAACTGTAATTAGAGACCTGATCCCGTCTCCGAACTCCCTTTGTTGAACTTCAATTAGCAAGTTGGGTGTAAGCATCTCTGATCTTCGAATGGAAAATGGGGTTGCCTACTGTCCCTACAACAGTGGTCTACAACCTCCCGCTTCGAATGATAGCATAAGAATTTCAGAGAAAAAATTTGCTCTTGTAGTACTGAAAGTGATCTCTACACTAATCTTGACAGAATCACCTCAGAAACCCTGAAACGCAGCCTGAAACAAGCCACGCTTCAAAGATGAAGCTCATTGAAGAGCCAATCTCATTCTGCCAAAGAATGAAATCGTGGCCAAAGACAACGCTCGAACTCCGACATAAAACTCTTTCACCTGCAAATGTCGGGCTCAGCAAGCTCTCGAAGACCTAGACTACCTAAACCTCTCAGGATTTCCGCCGTCTCAATACAGAACTATGAAATCCACGAAGACGCCGATCGCAAAACTCCTGGTTTGCAAATCCACAACCATCCCTCACATTCCCCCAAGAATTTGAAAATTTTCAATACCACCGCGGGAGTGAATTCGCAGGACCTAATCGAGAGGGAGGGCAATGTAGCTCACCTTGGAGCACGGGGAGACGAAGAGGAGGAGGAGGAGGAGAAGCGAGGTGGCGTTGCCATAGCCATAGCACGACATGTAAGCCAACGGGGGGGGCGTGGACGTGGACGAGTGATGATGGGGGCGGCGAGCGCGCGTTGTCCTACTACTACTAAGGCTAGAAGAAGACGAAGAGGGAGGAGCGGAAGGCCGGGTTGGAGGATCCATGGTCGACGATGATGAGCAACAGAGAGCGAGGGAGATTGTGAGAATCGGAACTCATCCGTGAGTGATTCCGAGATAACTTAGATTCTTCGTGGTGAGGACTGACAGCGATTGATCGAGGGAGCGATGGAACGATCTGTGGGTGGCGGGCTCGGTCCATCTGTGGCTGCAGCCAGCACCGTGCGGGTGGCCAGCCAGCGACGCAGGCGCTCCGTTCATCGGAGAATGTGAGTGCACGGTGGACGGGACATCGTTGGCGGCGTCGTCGCGGTGTGAATAGGACCCTCAAACTCACGTTCTCTGTTCATCCATTTCCTCACTCTGTCCATCTGTTTCCTCCGACGGGACTGTAGAAGGAAGTAAACAGAAAGAGAATACGGATGAACAGAAGGAAAATATGGATGAACTCATAACTATATTTCACGGTTCTGTTCATCCGGCGTCGACACAGACACTTCGTTCATCGGAGAATGTGAGTGCACGGCGGACGTGACGGCGTCGTCGTGGTGTGAATAAGACCGTGAACTCTTCATCCATCATTTTCTTCTGTTCATCCGTTCCCTCCCTTCCTTCTACAGTACCGTAGGTGGAGGTGGAGGGCAGGTTCGGCTGAAAATACCTTCAAAAACAAATGTCGAAATTTATGGAAAATATTTTTTTTAATGGTGAAAAAAGAAAATCTTTGAGAATTGAGTTATTCATAAATTCAAAGGTGGTAGTTTGTTTGCTACTTGGTAATTTCAATTTTAAAATGAATTGCTTCGCAAAAGACTGCCAGATAGATAGATAGATAGATAGAAATTCCGGCCTCGTTAGAGGCCGGAATGAATAATGTGTTTGTTTGTAATGTTAATGACCCAGTGTCTACCGGACAAAAAGTAATTAGAACAAAATTACTCTCTCCTACCGAGGATAGATACTTTAGTGACTAGTACCGTTTAAATTAACCAAAAACTATTAGTTGATTAAGTGTTTGATATATGTAGGATTCGGTGTGTCTGTAAGAGCACCAAGTCGTGAGTATTACGGTTGGTTGGTAAAGGGCAATTTGTCACAACTATGTGGTCCAGGTTCGATTGGAATTGGATCCATTTGAGCAGTATTATGATATAAAAGTCTGTCAGTAGCAACCTAGTACTCATAGAAGTTCAAATAAACCATTCTTTTACAAAGACAACAAAATATACCAATAAGCAAAAGAACTCGTAACCTACAAATTTCTAACAAAATTATTATATAGAATATATTTAGTCTTTAACCTCAAAATGCTTAAGGTTTTTGACCAAAACTAAACATGCAATCACATGTGATTTTCACAGTTTGTCAATTTGAATTGTAAGAAATATTGTAGTAAGGAATTGAAGATTCCATTTATTCAAATGAATTTTCAAAAAATGTATTGGTTTTTACATTTATGGTAGAAATTTTTACCAATGTACATTAAGAAGATTATAGATGAATATTAATATAATTGAATTTTGATATAATTGAATAAACTTATGAGATTTATGACACGTTCAAATTTTTCAAGCATTTACCATTTCTGGTTTATAGAAGAGTCTAAACTCTCGTCTAAACTCCAATCTTATAATGATTAATTAAAATTTTAAAAGCTCCAAACAAGAGATGTATTGCATCATTAAATATATTTTAAATCACATGGTTTTAGGCAATTGTAGCAATAAAGCGATAAATGCTTGTAAAATATCTTATGTCAATCTTCTATGAATAATAAAATTGAAACATTGTAGGACTTTGGACTTGTGATCTTTTGAGAACCTTTTGGGCTATGATACCTTGGGTAATAGGAATTGAAGAAAAGAATTCCATTACCATATATTCTCAATTAGACATATCAATGAAGTCGTTAACGAGTCCTAATACAATATGTAATGGCCTTTTGAAATTATACATTCAGGTATAAATGCAATTAACCCGTAAAAGCCGAGGGGTATTGGACAAAACATAAACGTGTAATAGTATGTGCCTTCCATATGTTTGATGACGCTTGGTTCAATAAACAAAACGTAGGGCATCATCTCTACAAATTATCCACATAGTCAAAATTCGAAAAAAATAACTTCGAATATATTTTTATTGAATTAAAAAAATAACCTTTGAAAATTAGTATAAATTAAAATCTTTACTTTTACAGTTTAAAATTTAACATGATTGGTTAAATTGGTATATCTATTGTAAACTTCAAAAAAGAAAAAATTATGGAGGGAACATCGTTACTTTCTCCAAATAGCAAATTATATAACATTATGACAATGTTGAGGTGATCCACTTCAAAAAACTCTCCCCATTGGAATTTAAGGTAGCGGACCCAATTCCCGACTGAATTTCAGTTGTGGCTAGTTGGGAACGTGAACCAACTTTTTTATAAATTTTGAGTGCTCCGCAAAGCTGGTGCCAGAGCAACCCCAAAAAGAACGATTTTTTTTAGCATGTCTGTGATTTCCTACAAATTTTTAAAGCAAATCTTGTAGAGTGACCAGTCCTCGACCATAGAGTACCTGTTATGTCTACAGGTTGGATTTCTAAATCTGCATCAGTGGGTAGTCTAAAACCGAGCACCTTTATCCTCTGTCAACAAATGAGGTTTCCCAAAAATAACACGTACAGTAAACAATAAAGCCCCTTCCTGGGCGCTTTTATAAATTCTATTGGCCACATATTTGAACCCAGCCCCTAACCCTAGGAGTCGCCATTCAGACCCTGACGGGAATTGGGTCCGCTACCTTAACCCCTAAAGGCCCAACCAAGCCAAAACGGCTTGGTTAACAGTGTATTTTGACAACCTTGGGCCTTTAGGAGTTAACTCGGATTGACACAATATAAATTTGCATTGGGAAGTAAACTTGATGCATTATTTTAAATCAATGTTTGTTTTTTCAATAACTTTTTTCCCAGGCAGCTCGTTAAAAATGGGTAGCGACCAAAAAATAGTCTCTTCGCAGCTTAGGGATTAATGTTATGTCTCAAAACATGGTTACTTGGTTTCTTTTTGCAATGAAATCCTGTTTCATTTGTTAGAAATAATAATAATAAAATTTTAAAAATTGTTGGGCGGTAAAGGGTTAAATGGGTTTTTGTATGGAGAATATCTAATAGTTGGAGAATATTCTAAATCTTGAGTTCTTCAGGTATTGTGCAGAACAGCGAGATATCTCATTCCTCCAATGAAATGAATTCCTTTGCTGGAAAAGGGAGGCTAAAATCATATGATGGGCGGGAGCCAGAGCACTTTTTTGTAGGCTGCTGGGCAAGCAGATTAATATTCCCTAGCTCACAGAAGCTTTGCTTCTAAAGCTCGACAGCCATGTCAATGGCACCATTGCATGTCCACGTGGCTATGGTTCCAGTTCCCACATTCAAATTTAAATAGTAGTGAATATTCCTAGAATATTGGAAAGGGAGTTTCCTTCTTTTGCTAAGAGTAAGGCAGGATTTGCTCAAATGGATCAGTGTTAGATTCAGTGTTTCACTTGTCACAGTAATTCTCATTCTTTAACCCAACTACAGTATTATCTAAGGTAAAATGCCCACATTTTGGAAGTCACTCACTTTCTCCAACTTACTATACTCTAGTAGTGTACAGTGGGGTACCAATCAAAATGTCATTTTCGAATTCGCAGTGAGAAAAATTTCAGTGCTGCCAACTTTGAAAGCCTCCCGAGAGCTCAAACATCGATGTTTTACCACGAAAGTTTTACCAAAGAATTATCTTTAAGTTAATTACATGTATGCCAAATTTTAAGTCCAAAAGATTCACCGAAAAAAAGTTATTCAAAATCTATCAACATTGGTAGTTATTCACTGCTGCCAACTTTGGCGGCCTCCCAAAGATTGAATTTTTATTTTTTTGCCATGAAATTCTTGGAAGAAAAACCTCTTTATGTTAACAACATATGATAAAAATTTCAAGGCCAAAAAATTAATGCAAAAAAAGATATCAACAATCTACCAACATGTGCAGTTGTGAGAAACAATGGGGGAAACCATTTCATTGCTACCAACTTTGAGTACTGCCAACTTTGAAAGCCTCCCGAGAGCTCAAAAATTGGTATAGTGGGTACCACTCAAAATGTCGTTTTCGAATTCGCAGTGAGAAATATTTCAGTATTGCCAACTTTGAAAACTTCCCGAGAGCTTAAAATTTGGTGTTTTACCACGAAATTTTTACCAAAGAATTATCTTTAAGTTGATTATATGTATGCCAAATTTCAAGGCCAAAAGATTCACCAAAAACAAGTTATTCAAAATCTACCAACATTGGTAACTGTGGAAATTGTTTCACTGCTGCCAACTTTGATAGCCTCCCAAAGATTGAATTGTTTTTTTTTTGCCATGAAATTCTTGGAAAAAAAACCTCTTTATGTTAATAACATATGGTAAAAATTTCAAGACCAAAAATTATGACAAAGAAAGATATCAGCAATCTACCAACATGTGTAGTTGTGGGAAATAATGGGGGAAACCATTTCATTGCTACCAACTTTGAGTACTGCCAACTTGTGCAAGAAATTGTAGTAGTAAGTTCTTCCCAAAGAGGTAGTTGTGTTGAGGAAGGAGGAATGAGAGCGTAAGCGCTATGCAGGTGGTGTGAGCAAGCATCGACAGGAGCGGAAGCGACGTGTGTTGCTGGGGCGTCTACGGCGCGACCAACACTGCTGCGACGGCACTTGATCTTACTGCAGTGCTATCCGCTCGGTTTCGGAACCAGTGTTTCATTAGCTGTGGATTCAGATCCAGCTATTCGGAACCAGTTGCTTTAGATCCAGTGTCTCACCTTGTTTCAGATCCGCGTTGTTGTGTATCGGCACCAGTGTTTCAAGATCCAGTTGTTTCCGCTTGTTTCAGCTGCAGTGTTTTGTAACCAGTGTTTTGTAACGTGTGTTTCGTAACAACGGAGTGTCAGATCTAGTTGTTTCGTAACCAGTGTTTCAGATCCAGTTGTTTCGTAACCGGTGTTTTCAGATCCAGTTGTTTCGTAACTAGTGTTTCGTAACTAGTGTTTCGTAACTAGTGTTTCGTAACCAGTGTTCAGGCTCCAGTGTTTCGCCTCCAGTGTTTCAGATCCGTTATTGCAGATTGTTTGGCCGCCGCATGCAAGTTCGGACGTCTGCGCAGGTGTTCAAGGAACCTGATCCACGCGCCGCGAATTCCAGATCTCAGATCCGGCACCTGAAGTTGGATTGTGTTGTCGATACTGAGCATGCTGGCGACGCACAACAGGTGACCCATTCACGACGTGGTGAGATGCAGCTCCTTTGACGCCTGCGACTGATGCCCGACTGCAGCTTCTGTGACTGCATCGGTAGCTCACTCCCACTGCTCGCGATTCGAAGTCAGTAGCAACAACACCAACTTTGCATCATCGCAGCATCACCACCAACCCATTCAGCTCAATCCACCAAGCGCCCGCAACGGAGCAGGCCGACAACGCTCAACGACAGAAGACCCAACGTCGGAAGCCAGTTCGATAGTTCGGCAGCTTCGATCGAGTTCGGCAATCAATCGACAGCCATCAGTTTACTAGTTCGGCAGACCAACTTCGAGTGCAGTTAAGTCCAAGTTCGAATGCAGTTAAAAACCGAGACTGCAGTCCAAGTCCTGTTCAAGTGCAGTTAAAGATCGATACTGCAGTAGTGCAGTTCAAGTCGCACGTTCGAAGGTCAGATACAACATCAGCAGATCAACACGCAAGTTCGAGAATCGAGACGCGCAGGAGATTGAGACGCAAGTCGAGACGCCCAGCAGATCGAGACACAACTTCGAAACGCAAGTTCATGATTTATTTTGTTTGGCAGGGTTTGTCAACTCAAACAGCTGCAGGATCGACAAGGTCGACATTCGACAAAGCAGATACCAAATTCAGCCAGAAAGATCGATGGTCCAAGCAAGGCAGACCAACAAGTACCGATAGTAGCAGACGAAGGCAGAGACCTCCATTGAAGGTACTCAACCAGCACTAACAGCGCAGACAGAGGTAACCTTCACCCATTTCATCAAACCACCTCCCTCACAAGGTACGTTATCTCCTTCTTCACATAATTTCTTGCTTTTTGTTCACAGTAGATAGGAATGGTTCAATAAGCGCATGTGACACTCCTTTAAATGAACACCTAATAGTTCACAAACTCCTCTACTACAAAGCCCCACTACACGCGTCACTGGAAAGTAGAGGAACAATACCAAAGCAACTCAACAACACTAATTTATACCAATTGCTTTACTCCAATAACTCCTTTACGCTAACCAAATCTAACCTAATTAATTTAATTTGTGCCATATCTTATAGATACAAGATGGCAGGACAAGGAGGAGGCAAGGGCGCTGCTAGAGATCTTACAGACGACTCGGATTATATGATGATGGACACAGAATCTCCACCCCAAGGACAGAAGAGGAATGCAGGCAGCAGAGCATCATCAGCGGAGAAGAGGAGCAAAGCATCGTCAGTTGAGAAGAGGAGCAAAGCATCATCAGCAGAAAAGAGTGGCAAGTCAGCATCCGAGGAAAAGACTTCACCATCTCAACGTTTTTGGCTTGGATTTGAGGCGATGGAGAAGCTAGCCATTGACGAAAAAGCACCGGAGAGCTTCGAACCAGTCCCACTCCAGACCCTTGTGAAGAAAGGCCTCTCAGAGAAAGAAGCAGCAGGACTCCTTATCTCGGTATTCTCCTACCCTCATGTCAGTCAAACTCTTTTTCCAATGATTCGCTCAGATGGCATAGAAGGGTAGCATTTCAACATTACCCAGCTCCCATTTGAGGTTGAAACGGACCCAGACACTGGCCTCTCATATGACTATCATGTAGCGATTTATTTCCAACAACCAACCCGGCAATATACTCATGAGGAGATCCTAGCATTAACACAAGCGCGCTTGAAAGATATGAAAATTTCACTAGGGGCTAAGATAGCAGAGCCCATTGCAGTTCTTTGTAGAAATGGCTCTGCACGGCATTGGTCTGGAACTATCAAATTGCATTTGAAGCATCCTGGGGTAGATGGTATAGATCTACTTAGCGGCGTTAGGCCTTTTATCCTCACCTTGGATACCATTATTACAGTTGGGAAAGTCTGCAAAAGCTATAACACCATAGCTAGAAACAATATGCTATTTGTGAAGATCAACAGTCTCTCTCTTGGGAATGTCACTGGTCATAGTCTCTTCAAAGAGTTAGTTGTAGAAAGCTTTAAGAGGGGGCAAGAATTAGAGATCACGGGTGTGCAGAAAAACACTACTGAGACATGGGCATGGTTAGTGGCACCAACTCCTTCTCAAGCAGAGAAAATTGTGCAGTTCAAGGCTACCTTTCGCAATGAAATTATAGCACCCACCATCAAAACTGGGGAGAGACTTTCTACAACTCAACTGGCCAAGAAGAATTGCTTGATGTTGGTTTTGCAAGGTTTGAAGCTCACAAAGATTACAGAAGAGACACTTCACGAGATTATGGGGCACAAGAATGTCTCCTCTAGTTTCTTTCCAAAGCAACGCGACAACCTGCACAGCGGATCAGTCAACATCGAATGCCTCAACCCTACTGTTTATCGTCAGTTTTTCAACAAGACACACAAGATTCACAACTCCCACGTGACTTTCACTCCACATCCGAAGAGCTTAGAAGGAACACTACCACCATCAGAAGAGCAACAGAAGCAATTCGGATTTTGTGACATCAGCACCGCCCTTGTGAACACCATAGAAGCGATTCAGAATGCACCAAGCAGCCAAGGGAAGAAACCAAGAGCAGAGAAAGAAGACATCATCGAATTCAAAGAAGAATTGAAGATAGAGTCGAAGAAGGAGTTGAAAGCAGAGCTCACGATTGAGTTCAAGGAAGAATTGGCAACACAGAAAGCAGACATCATCAGCACTACCAACACTTATGCCCAAAGACTCAAGTCCAACTTGCACGAGATAATGAGAAGGCAGATGGCAGAATTTTCCAAGGAGGCCTCAATAGCAATCATGGGTAAAGAAGGAGGATCCGAACTCTTAGCACTTCTGCCTCTACCAAACAACCAGCCAAACATGTGAAGAAAAACAACCCTGTAGCTACACCATAGTTTTTCTCTTTAAAGTTCTTCTACCTTATAGCATTATTCAATGCTAAAATATTAACTCAACACAAACAAAAAACAAAAAAAGCTACATCAAAACACCAAAAAAATACAGAAAAAAACTCAGAAAACTCTAAACAAACAAAAACAACTAAAACCTTAAAAAATAATAAAGAAGAAGCATATTTTAATGCTTTCAAACAAACAAAACAAAAAACAAAAAACAAAATATATAGTCCAAAAAACAAACCAAAAAACAAAATATATAGTCCAAAAAACAAAACAAAACACAAAACGAGGTTCCAAAAAAACTCTAAACACACAAAAACAACTAAAAACATAAACAACAACAAAGAAGCATTTTTTAATGCACTTATCCAAATAAAACAAAAAACAAACAAAACCAAACAAAAACATCAAAAACCACCCTACAAACCTCAAAAAACACCTCTTCAAAAACAACACTTTCTCTCCCCACTTTTTACTACTACTTAGTAGAGATATTGAAACTAACCCAGGGCCCAAAAACATAGACAAAAACCACCTAAACCACAACATAAACCTAAACATACTATCACCCAGAACTACCATAGTAAATCCAACAACTCAAGTACAACAAAAATGGACTCGGCCTACCGGCCTCGTCCAAAGAAACAATACTAACAACACTCAAAATAATAATAAAACACGCAAAATAAAACCCTTCTCAAAAAGAAAAAGAAAATACACACAAATACTATTTCTCATACTACTACTATTACTACTCCTTGGAGACATTGACCCCAAGTTCAAACTTGAAAAAGTTAGAAACCCCAAGTTCAAACTTGGGCTACTTGGGAACCCCAAGTTCGAACCCGGGACAAAAACGAACACAAGACAAACAAATCACCAATTAAATAAAAACTCTAACATAAACAAAACAAAATCCAATATTAATAACACAAAGTACAAAGTAAAAACTCACCTTTTCAAAAATAAAACATTTCCATTACACCGTTTACTTCTACTGAGCAGAGATATCGAAACCAACCCGGGACCAGTGCCCAATATTCTACAACATAAAAAATACATAATACACAAAACAATAAGAAATACCAAAAACTCCAAAAATAAAAACCCCAACAAAAATCAAAAACCTAAGAAACAAAATAAATGGACTCAGCCTGACGGCCTCGTCCAAAATAAGCAACAACAACAATGGACTCGGCCTACCGGCCTCCTCCAAAATAGACAAAAAAAAAAGAAAAAAGAAAAAATAGCCCAAAAACTTCTTCTAAAAAGAAATTTTCTTCACCAAATATTAATACTATGCGGAGACATAGAAACCAACCCCGGGCCCATGCCCGTCTTATTAAAAACACACCCACCCGCATATAGAAGAAGATCCAAATCATACTTTATACCAAGTACGATTAAATTACAACTAGAATACCAACATTTAGCAAAACAATTTTCATCTATCATAAATATAACACATCCAAATCATGCAGAAACCCGTAACGACTATCCACATTTATCAAATTATATTTATCAAAATCAACACCATCCATCACCAAAAATACTTTATGTTCTTATCATTACAATTAGTCCATCAAAAGAAACATGTGATCAACTCCTAATACAAACTCCAAACCCTGACTGGACAACTCTACTACTAGAAAAAATGTCCCTGCTACAAAACCCACCTGAAAGGCACATTTTAACTAGACACCCATACACAGAATTCACAGAAATCAACCAAAACCTAATAAACCCACCAAAAACCATTCACAAAGAAATTTACGATTTTATTCATCAACACAATGATTCTATAACCCTCCAAAACATGATTGATAAATTCTCATTTCTCCCTATCAACTTATTAGAAGAAACCTTAAAAATATATGAACCACTACACGAATATAATCATCCCCCACCACTCCCAAATATACCTACAATTCAACCACAAGAAATACAAACAACAAATTATAATACAAGATTTATTACATGGAATGCCTCATCACTAAATACGGCCCTTCCAAATCTACATGAACTAATTACCAACACACCAGACGAACCCGCCATCATCACAATACAAGAAACTAAAATAACCGCTACAAAATCTACCAAATACATACAAAACCTATTTCCAAAATACAAATTAATTTTTAACAACACACATGCCCTAACAAGATGCATGCAACAAAGAATACCATAGATACCCGCAAGAGGAGGTCTCCTCACACTAATACATCAAAAATATGCATGCCCCGGCAATGTCACTAAAATCCCAACCCCTAGGGAAATATCACCTTATCTACAAATAATAAAAATAGACAACAAACCATTGCAAACGTGGCTAATTATTCACATGTATATGCCATCACATGCAGAAGACATACAATATATACAAATGATCCTACAAAATATAACACAACAAATCAATACACATCCAAACGCCACACACATACTATGTGGTGATTTTAACAGAGACATAGCACTCATCGGAAGACAAAATGGAACCGACACAACTCCACTACAAGCGGAAGACATAGAATGGAGAACATTTACTAACAATCTACACTTAGAATACATCCCAACAAACTGCCCATACTCAAGACAAGGAGGACAAAACTATAACCAAACCAGCTTAATAGATGGATACTACATCAAAACACCAGATAATACTTTATATATATCAACTACAGGCAATAACCACAACCTCAACTCTGACCACTCTCCAGTAACATTATACATACCAACAAACACCTTACTAGCGAGACCCATACCAATAATAAACAAAACAACGAGAATACTAAACCCCATACCACAAGAAAACATTGAAAAATTCAAAATAGAATACTTTGAAGAAAATGCGATGCAAATAAATGAACTCACCACAATACTATCAAATGACCAATTAACAAACAATCAATGGCAAACATCATGTTCAAAATTAGATCACATGATACAAAACATTTCAGATAAAATCCAAGAAACTTGTAGTGCACCACCACTCCCGACACTAACAAATTGCACTTCCCAACAAGGAGGCTTCTTACCAAGAAAACTACAAAAAGCATGGAAAAAGCACCTCTCTACCTACCATCTAATTAGAAAAACAATTTACATAATAAAAAATACACAAAACTGGCCAACACATCCAATAATGGAAGAATTAAAAACCTATACAAGTGTAAACATACCACCACTTCAAACCGAAGAACATGATCAACAAGAATGGATACAATCACTAGTAGAAATAGCCAAGACAGCAAAAATACAAGCCCGTAAAATCACCACAAAATATACCCAAAGTTGTATAAAAAAGGCAATACTAAAATAGAGACAATTATACAACAAAAGTCCAAAGAAAATAAACAAGAGAGTTTTTAAAAACCTAGAGACACCACCATTAGATTGCATATTGGATAGAAACAACAACATACTAACAAGCCCAGAAGACATAGCAAACGAAATCCACATACAACAATCAATTAGCAATAGACCTACAGTACCTACCTGCTACTATCAACCCGGACACCCATCACACTGTACATGTGGAGTTAGACAATACCCATGGCACGACCTTGATGGATTTGTAATAGAAAAAAGAGGAAACCCACAAATCCCACTACATAAATACTTTGACAAAGAAATAAACGAAATGTGTCTCAAACATCTATCTAACAATAAAACACTTGGCCCAGACAAAATTCCCAACTCTATACTAAAAAATATGCCTGAAAGTTTTCACAAACTACTCTTTTTATTTTTTACTCACTGCTACAAACAAAAACAAATCCCAGCCTCATGGAAAATAAGTCTAACCATACTACTCTATAAAAAAGGAAATCCTGCACAACTGCCAAACCACAGACCAATAGCACTTGCAAACACAATATACAAATTTTTCACTAGTACACTAACATACATACTGTCAGCGTACGGTGAAGAACACCAAATCCTACACGATAGTCAACAAGGATTCAGAGCAGAAAGAAGTACAGCATGACAACTACAACTCCTCATAGCAGCACTAGAAGATGCAAAATTTACAAATCAAGACATATATCTACTTTATATAGACTTCAAAAACGCATTTGGCTCACTTGATCACGCAAGGCTCCTAGCTATAATGAAAGACCTTGGATACCCGACAGACACAATAATGCTAGTCGGAAACATCTACTCCCACTCAAACACTATATTAACTGGAGAACACTTTGAGAAAACAAAACCAATACCGATCCAAAGAGGAACCATACAACTTGACACATTTAGCCCATATCTCTTTTTAATTTTTCTAGAACCACTCCTGAGGTGGTTACAAAGAGGAGAAAATGGATATACATTTGGCACATCAGAAATTAAAAACAGCTCTGCAGCATACGCAGATGATCTAGCAGCTATATCAAATAATACAAAATCACTACAATTACAACTAAACAAAATTGACAAATTTTGCGAATGGGCAGACATGGACTTGGGAGTGCCCAAATAAATCCAAAATGCAACCAAACAAATTCAAAACCCACATGACAAACCAAAAAATCAGTTACAGAGACCAAACACTACCAATACTCCATCAAAATGAACCTTATGTCTACTTGGGCATACAATTAGTTCCATCACTAAAATGGAAACTCCAAACACATATCACCACTACTAAAATAATAGACCAATGTAAACAACTATCAAAATGCCCTGCCACTATCAAACAAAGAATCAGTATGGTGGATACAGTAATCAGAGCAGGCATAGCCTACAGTTTCTTTGCAGTCCCTTATTCACTACCAACTATCAAAAAACTTGATAAGAAAATTATTGCAATCCAAAAAAAAAATGCGGACTACCTAAAAGTACTACAAACATAATAACACAACTACCCCATAATTTATTTGGACTAGAAGCCTTCTCTCTAAAAAATGCCTACCTCAGATGCATTGGTGAACAACTACGAAATGCACTTAATGACAAAGGGAGACTAGGAATAATATATAAAGGACTAATACAACACATACTTGTTAAAGTCGGCGGTGCCGAAGACATCCCACGAATTAAACGCCAAGATTGCATTACATCTCCTACAACACGTACATTATTCCTTCTGAAAACAGCAGGTGATATACACCTAAAAAGCACAGAAGAAAATTTCCAACTCCACATGACCGAACTAGAAAAAGAATGGCGAACTACGGTCATAAACGAACTCCCACACTTAGACCCAAAACTCTCCATAAAATTATTATATAAATTATTGGCACATAAAATTTACAATATAGAACAAATCACCCTTCCCAACAGAACAAAAATAATGTCACCAGAAGATTTTAAAATATACTATCAAAACCCCACAAAATTAGACAAAAGTGCACTAAACTTAGCAGCAAAACTCTTCTGTGAACCAACATGCAATGAAGATTGCACAAACACATGCCGAATACATTCCCCACTACGCACACTCAAAGATAAATATAAAATATACAACCCCCACAGAATCCCCAGAACACCAATAAACCCCGTACAAATCCCTCAACCACCTCAACCACAACAACCAGCCCCACCACAAAACATAAAAAATGACCCCATAAGATTCCCCATTAGCACAATATTAAACTACAAAACAATTACAACAAAAGATAAATATAAAATACCTAAAAAATACAACACCTATCTATGTCAATGGATAGATTCAAACCACATAACATACAATAAATGGTTACAACAACGCGAACTATTTCCACTAAACCTACCAACATTAATACATCATAATCTAAATCTACTTACAAAATATTACACAGATTATAAAAACAAACAACATCAAAATATCATAAATACACAATTTACACCCGAACAAAATAGAGACACAAGATACATCCCACGTCCAACAATAATCCCGCACATTAAAACATCCACAATTGAATGTAACCCAGAAAGAGACATAGACACAAACAAGTGCACCATTCAAACACAAAATGATAAAACCCACATATATAATGACACCGGTAAATATATCACCACCATTCCAACTACAAGAATAAAATGGTTATGGCAACAATATAACAACAACAAATACAACATCCACATACTAATACCTGCTATACAACCATTTGAAACAGAAGTAGTCTGGCTATACCAAAGATATGAACACAAAAACCACAAAAAGAATACAATAAGAACACCACACCATACCATCCCATCTAACATTCTAGACACACTAATAACAACATTTAATATAACACACTCATACTTTTCCTCACCAATTACATGTTCCATGAAATCTACCCAATTCTACTGAACATTCGCTAGAGACAAGATTTTTGGCTCACTAGGGGAAGCCTTTCAATACAAATGGAAAGGTATCGGATATGCACACCCAAATGATGCTGAAACAACACAACAAGCAATACATTGGGCAAGACTAGCAGCAAAACAAGACCCAGAAACTGTCACCATTTTAGCAATCCCAGACACCAACTGGTACCAAAATCTATCACCGTACAACGGACCCTTCCCGGATACGCATGCCATTATACATTTTTCCGCGGACACCATTACGTATGACAAATCTACAATACCACTAGAATCCAAAAAAACCCGAAACAAACCACTTGCAATGCATATATGGTGTATACACCATCAAAACAACAACATTGGGACAATAAACCAAATAGACACCATAAACACAACAATAGAAAATCTACAAATTCCGTAATACCATACACAAACAGCACCACCCACACCACCAAACACAAAAGTTAATAAAAGCACAAAATGGAACAAACTCATATACCCGCCCTATAACAATCTACAAAACATGTGGGTAAATCCCCTTCCAAATTTCAAAATAAACACTACACTAAAATTTCTACCACAATACAGCTATTACACAGATGGATCCTTTTTACCACCTAAAGAAGATGATGACGGCCATTGGAAAAAAGAAAAAGTTGGATATGGAATCTACAACCCATCTAAACCAGATGTACAAATATCAAAAAGACTGCCTGGATTACAAACATGCTTCAGAACAGAACTAATGGCCATACATGAAACACTTTCACTAATCACCACTAAATACATAAACGAACTTGCACATATTTTTACTGATTGTCTCAATTGTATACATGTTCTAAACACAACACTAAAACACCCAACCCAACAAAACAACCACGCCGATAAAAACCATATTAGAAGAAATGCTAAAAATGCTAAAAATGCGAACACAACCAACTACAATATACAAAGTTAAAGCACACGCTAAAATTAACGGAAATGAACACGCAGACCAACTCGCAAAAGAAGGTACCATGAAAAGAGATTATCAATTTGTAGTAAATCCACACAAATTTGCACATATCACACCTTACTACTTCCAAAAAGACATATGGGCCGGTCGTATCAAATGACCAGACAAAGGACCAGTTAGATCTCGGGGGGTTCACTGGTGAAAATTTTAGAAACAACGTGCGATAAAAAATAGGGTCCAATATATTCATTGTAGATAAATTTTGTAAAAAATGTACACGTAAAATAGGGGATTTACAAAAAATGAAACATGTTTACATGTAAAATACCATCACATATAATATTCTCAGGCTTTTTACATGTAAAATACCATCACCTTATAATATTTTTTGCAAGGTAAATAACCCCCCAAATAAATAGGTCATTATCGCAGGTGTATGCAAAATATACAAGGGAGTGCCTTCCCCGAGAGTTAGATGTTTGGAAGAATACATAAAGAAACATGACCGAGAAAATAACCTAGAATTACTGGTACAAAACTTTCCCAACATTAACAAATGGACAACAAACCCCGTCATAGATAACGAAATGTCCAATGACTTTTGGAATAACCCAGCAATAACAGACTCACAAAAAACAAGCATACTAAAATTTAGAACCGGTCAATACATGGGTAATGCCAAAAAGCAATTAATTTTCGGCATACAAAGATTTCCTTCAAAAACATGTCCCATCTGTAATTCACAAGACGCAGATACATGGCTACATGTACTTTTAATATGCAAACAACACCATATACACACACTAAGAACCAAAAGGCACAATAAAGCCGTATGGGAATTAAGAAAATTAATATTATCCTCAAATAAATCAAGATGCTACACTCTCATGAATGCGGGCACATTCAACAATAACCCAGAAGAAAACACAGTCCCTACATGGTTATCACCATGTACTTGTAATCAACAAAGATGTCAATGTAATGCCAGATTCAAACTAGATATATTATGCATTAAAGGCCTCCCATACCAAAGCCCACCTCCTCTAAACCCCGCTGATAACATAACCATACAATTCATGGAATTCACATACACAAACCACAGATTTTCACCAGAAACAATTGGCAGAATTTTTTTTAAATACCAACCTCTAATTAATAACATCATACAACAAGGTTGGAAAGTAGATCCTATCATAGTCATTACAGCAGGAGCTAGAGGAACCACACACGTCCCCTCTATGAAACAACTAGAAACAAAATTCAACATTTGCGAAACCTCCATAAAACACACATTCAAAGCAATAAATACCATTGCCATACAGTATGCCGGATCTATCCTTTTACATAAAAAACGTATAGAGAATAATCAAACAATACCAACAGACGTAGTACATTAAAAGAGGGGGGGTAGTGGTGAAAACCACTGCTAGCCATTCTTCAAATTCACTAGCTCAGCTTGTCTCAGGGGATAGGTGGGGCCGGTTGGTTGGTACAACTTTCCTGCCATGATAATTCACTAGCAGCACCAAGCCATGTATATCACACCACTGCTCAATGAGCCCAACTGGTTTCGAATCCGGACCACATAATCGTGATACAACGCCCTTCACCAACCAACCAAAGAACTCATGACTTGGCGATAAAAATTAACACTAAACATACCTTTATACAAACTAACACTCACCCAACAGAACTTCGCTTTTCTCCTCTGTTACTGTTACTGTTGCTTTGTTTTGGTTACTATAGTGTCTATCCTCGCAAAGGGAGAGTAGTATTGTCCCAATGTCCCTTTGTCCCGTGGGCATCGGGTCATTGACATTACGAACGGACACTTTATTTACGCCAGCCCTTTCTATAGGGTTGGTGTTTCTATCTATCTATTTATCTACTGCCAACTTTGAAAACCTCCCGAGAGCTCGAACATTGATATTTTACTACAGAAGTTTTACCAAAGAATTATCTTTAAGTTAATTATATGTATGCCAAATTTCAAGGCCAAAAGATTCACTGAAAAAAAGTTATTCAAAATCTACCAACATAGTAGTCAAAGTTGGTAACAATGAAATGGTTTCCCCCATTGTTTCCCACAACTACACATGTTGGTAGATTGTTAATATTTTTTTTTGCATTAATCTTTTGGCCTTGAAATTTTTGTCGTATGTTATTAACATAAAGAGGTTTTTGTTCCAAGAATTTCATGGCAAAAGAATAATAATATAACCTTTGGGAGGCTGTCAAAGTTGGCAGCAGTGGAAATTTACCAATGTTGGTAGATTTTGAATAACTTTTTTTTGGTGAATCTTTTGGCCTTGAAATTTGGCATACTTATAATTAACTTAAAGATTATTTTGTGGTAAAACATTCGTGGTAGAACACCAAACTTTGAGCTCTCGGGAGGCTTTCAAAGTTGGGAGCACTGAAATTTTTCTCACTGCGAATTCGAAAACGACATTTTGATTGGTACCCCAGTGTACATATCAAAAAAATTATATGTAAGACAATAATACATAGTGATTGTCCAAATAGCCTCGTGGTACAAATAGGGTGGTTTAAACTTAACCCTTACAGGACCCATGATTTATGTTTTGTGAATGACAATCATATTGGAAAATAAATATAAATCAAATAGGACCAAATTTTATATCACTCAAATCAATGAAAAACATTGTATGTACTGACTGAAAAAAAAAGATGTACCAAAGAAAGTCTTCAATAATGCTACAAAATCCCATAGGTCCAATTTGGGCTTCTCGGGCCTTTAGGAATTAACATCATTTGAGAGTTGTGGGACTCACCTTTTTCCACTAAAGATTATGCTAAAGAAAACGATTTAGATTCTTTTTGTAAAAGTGTGAAAGGCTTCTGATTGAGAATGTTATGTGCTCTATAATGACTAACATTTCCAAACTTCAAAATTGATTTGTTAAGTGCAAAAATAAGAAATGTTCTATCATTTATTAGTTGGTGCTATGCTATGAAAGGAGGTGAATGAATGTAATGTATTTAAGGATTGTTGCTGGGAAAGATTTCATTTGTCACATACATCTTGCATGTGAACTTAGTTCACAACGAGCAATTACTGCACAACGTACTCTTATAAAGTAGCTATATTTAAAAGCGATATGTTCCTTAAATTGTAACACCCTACTTATTATGGAAGGCTGAGCTAGGGACAATTCATAATTTATTCATACAATGTTCAAATAATGCAGGCTAAAGTGCGTTGGAATCATTTTCAATTTGCTATTAAGACCTACCAAAAAATATTTTCTACTTTACGTCTGTAAATAGGCTCAGTTGGAAAAGCGGATGCTTTAAGATATAATTATCTTAAATAAAAATGTACTTTGAAAGGTGCTTGGAAGGGTTTAAGGTAGAGGACTTTAAACCCACCACAGTTCTAAACCCGCACTCTACCAAGGACGAACATTTTGAAATTTTGAATGTGCCTATGGTGAAGAGCACCATTTTAGAACCCATGTCTATTCAACTTCAGAAATTCTTGATTAATTTTAGGAATATCCATTTTTTTATTCAAAATATGTTGGTCTTTTCTTGGATTTGTCTTCCAATGAAAAATCATGCTCAGTTCTCCATGTGTCGTCATAAATTCACAGCCCTTAACCTCTAAATGTACCGATCCTTTGAACACACGTAGATGCTAGCCTCGAAGATGGATATTAGCATGGATCATATGTACATGAGGTGTACATGAGAGGACCATTTCAAACATAAAATCTATTCAACAAATTTGATATACTTGCAGTTGGAGGCCTCTCCAATATTATCAACAACTCTTCATCACAAAAGAACTATTGTAATTGGTAAAAAATTTAATAGTTTTACAAAGGTGACTTGGATGAAAGTCATCTATACTTATATGAGAAAGTTGCAAGGCTTTGAATCTGTTCTTGATCCAATTTTTGAACGCTAGGACGTTTAGGGGTTAACCCTTAAACGACATATGCTTTCCAGGTACCACACCCAAAATCTCTTTTAAATTCCATTTTAAGCATTATTCTGTATTTAATTTACTTTGGCTCTATTCTAAAGAAGTATAGATCTCCTTAAGGTGCTTGGTTTGGCATTTTTAAAACCCCATTTGGTGCAATGGAGTAGAAGTTATGAGCAAGATTCTCCCAAATATAATCAAGCCCGTGGGGCTTGCATTGTCGTTTAAGGGTTAAAGTGTCGGGTTTAGAGCCTCCTACCTTAGAATGAGGATGCCCTTACGACGACAGTGGCAGGTATGTGCAAGCCACTAACATTTTAACCCTTAGACGCGCCTGCGTCCAGAATCTGGACGATGGATGATTCTGGACGCGTCCCTTCACTACGCAGGGGATGTTTTTCATCCATTCAATTTAAAAAAAAATTCTTGTGCTAGTCGGTTACCATTTGTACGGTACGGCTCTTCAAGATAAGATATTGAGAGTTTTTGAAAAATAGCAAAAGTGGTTTATGTCAAGTTTCATTCTTAGTTCAAAAAGTGAGACCTTAAACATGATTTTCCATAATAAGAAGAATCAAATAGTGAAAACCATACCACCTTGTAGTACATGTTATTCCAATTTCATTACAATATTTTTAAATTTTAAATGTTAATTTTGGATTTTGAATTGAATTTCAAGAGAAAACCTTGCAAAATTAATTAAAAAATATTAACAATAAATATGATGAATCCAACCGTATAGATGTTATCTTCACATTAGAGTTAACCGAAAAGAAGGCCATGAAACATGCCTTTTCAACCTTCTTTCAAGCGCTCTTTTGAGCTCCCTTGAGCTATGTTTGGGTTGAATAGTGTCGTGTCATAACTTGTCCCCTTGTGGGCCATGGGCTTGGAGCTTTGGTAGGAGGTGTGGAAGTCATTGCAAGGTGTGGAGAATAATGACAGTGGCTTGCTTTAGATTGTCTCCCAACTCCTCTTGAACTAGTTTTCGGTCTATTTATATTTCAATATGAGTTCAAGAGGAGTTCAAGAGGAATTTGCTAAAACTTTCCTCTTTGGGCTGACTTTTTGGTTAACTCTATTGACATTTATAACTTTGCTTTGTACATCAACTCCATTTTAATTTTTTATCAAACATTTTATAAGGAATCTTTGAAAACAGTGTTCAATCGGGACCTTAAAGGGTTAATGTAATATAGTCGTCTGATTAATGAGCTGTGAGGGTTAGAGTCTGGCTAACTACAAATAGGTGCCAGTGGTGCATGCAATTAGTGAAGAAGCTAAGCTAGCATGACTAAGTTATTGCACACACAATGAACGTCGGTGATTTGTGCGTCCGGACGTCAAGTGGAGAATTTCTTATTAAATTTGTGTGAGCAGGCTGCCAAGTGCCATGTACCCGAGGGTGGCAGTCCCAAGGAGGCAAGTGAAGGACCATGACACCTACTTGCTGATCACATGGAGCGGCCATGCAGAGGAGAGAACCAGACCTCCCTGTCAGCACTAAATTACTCCATTCTACTCTCAGAGTATGCATTTTTCCAATCCTGCCAATTCATGAATTAGTTAAGATGCCCATTCTATAAGTGCCAAAGGCGGCTGCTCGTCAGAAAGAGCATCTCACTTCCAGCCAGCTGACGGAGATCCTCAGATTAACACTAGACCTCATTATTCGATCATATCAACCTCGTCCCCTGCATGCCCCTGCCTTTCAGTTTGTAGCTGGGGAACCCTCTGTCCCCAGACTCTAAGGGCCGACTTCCATGCAAGGGGGGCAGTGGGTGGCCGGTCCTCAAAAGGAGGAAGCTCCACCGATATGGGTGGAAACAGGAGGATTCTAGTGTATAAATTTCATTTGTACTGATATGGGTGGAGCATGGGTGGTTCTTGAGACCTCAATTCTTGTCTTCTAGTGCCTTCCACCCACTGCCCCCCTTGCATGGAAGTCCGCCCTAAGGGCGAGCTTCCATGCGAGGTGTTAACCGAATATTCGTTGATATTCCCTTAGGCTAAGAGTATGCTAGTCTGTACCCAGCAGGAATAGACCCGGCTGGCGATACCCGGTTGTATAGGCTGGTATAGGCTGATCGACTCGACTATTCCGGTTGACCAGTCTGACACACTGTCAGACCAATCTCCTATATGTACTTTCCTTCTCGTTGAGAGAGCGGTTGCTATACATTTTGTACATCTTCTTAGCAGCCTCAGTTGTACTTCATACTTGCCTTAACTCATCTTGTGCGCACTAGTATGGTAGACTACTGCTGTTAGACTACTACTGTTTCCTGCTCTTGTATCACTCTTTGTGGTTGTATCTTGGTTAGTTGTAGTAGTCTGTGGGTATGCAGGAGCCGACTCAATAGCATACTGGTGCTTTCTCCTAGTCGACAGTACGTTCTCATTTGTAGAAACTTCTTACTACTCCTCTCCTCCCCTAGTGATTAGCCTAGCGTAGAGTATTCTTGTGAGGAGTAGTCTCATTCGTTTAAGGTTGGTTCCTAGAAAACCCCCTTAACATTTGGCGACCATGCAAAGTTCAGCTCAGACACCAGTCTTTCTGTTGGGCTAGTCAGATCCAGATCTAGATCTAGATCCAGATCCAGATCCTCATCGATTCAGATCCAGATCCTCATCGATTCAGATCCAGATCTAGCTCATAGTCAATCCTGCCGACTATCGTTTGGCACTATACGTCCTTGGGAAACAACAGTCATCTGCTTTCTACACGAAAATCATAAATCTTGAGAAAAATCCAGAGCCCAAGTAGCCATCAAGAGCCTCGGAGATCATTGTGTGTGACAGTCGACCAAGGTAGTCAACAGTCGATAATGCTACTGACCAGGATTCTGTAAGAGCAGTCTGTGAACAAGGCTTACGGTGCCAAAGAGCAACCGACTAGGCCAGCACAAAAGACTAGCCCAACAGATCTCAGAGCCCGACCTACCTAGTAGAGCCAGATCTAGATCAGACTGCTGCCGCGTCACTAGTATGGACAGACTGCTGCCGCGTCACTAGTATGGAACGACCGCGTATACGAGCTACCGGTTCTCTTTTACCACTCGAAGTAACTGTCGACCAACTCTCTAACCCTCGTTTTCACAGAGAATGGCGAAACTTACAGTCGGAGACCATCCTACCGACAGTAGTACACGATACTACCACGGGAATAGATCCCCGACCAACATATGAGATTCGGCGGCAAGTCGCAGCATCGACTTCTACCGACCCGTCTTTACAACACTACATGGAGATCACACAGGGAATGATGAATACCCCGGAAGGTACCATTTTTCACGAAACTTCTGTACCGATGGGACGAGGCATCCCAACTATACCAACCCGACCCCTGGCGATACTACCGACCATGTATACCACGGCTCATCAGTTCACCCGCCCGACTGTGGCGTTCTAGACGATGTCCAACCCGTCTTCTCCACGAAGGGTCCCCAACGACCCACTCGATTTACCGGAACGACCTTCCAGTGCGTATCAACGACTAGTAAGGTACGCTACCGAACCTCCCATCATTTTGCATCAACGACAGTTAGAGATAGATCAACTGCGTCGTAGTAGGGACGTATTAGACTCCCAACTTGCCGGTCTCTTATCCAGCCAAAACTCGACATCTGAGCAACTACACTCGGAATCTCAACCAGGTCGACCGGACCAGTCGACTACATTTCACCAGGAACCCAGTTCTCCTGGTCAAATGAATAGTCGACCCGGGACACCTAGAACCGACAACCAATATCCGATTGGCATAGACGACTTTGATAATGACCTAGTTAATAGGATCAGACAGATCTATCAATCTAACCAACAAGTCGACCAGGTTGTAACTTGACCCAGTCTCCCGAATATTCGCACGCATACTCATGAGCCGAATATTCTATACCTAGATCAGTCGAGGGTAGCCCAAACCACCACTCCTAGAGTGTCGACCCCTCGGACTAGTCTACCACCTAGTTACCAAACTCAGCCCGCAATAGGCATTCCTATGATTCAGCCTATCAACCAACCATCATTTCCACAGGCACATACCAGGCCCCTACCACAGAACCCGTACAGTCGACCAGTAGCTTCCCAGCCATCAGTCCTACCGACTGTCAACCAGTACCAACCCACCATACCTATGTGTACATCTTGTGGTTGCTATGGTCATTTTCTCGAACAATGTGCACTATACAACCCTCGGTCGATAGACTATTCGATACCTGCAACTCAGATTCAGCAGCAGTCTTCCTACCCAGCAGCTACACTCTCGACTCGGACGACTGTTCGGAAACCGGTAGCGATGCCCACCTACAAGGAAGGAAAGTGTGCCATTATTTATGTCCATCGATTTCTCAATGCCCTTACTTTGAATGGCGAAACTGATGCGGCTATTACTATAGCGTTATTTGGAAATTCGCTAGTCGATGCCGCTAACTATAATTGGTTCTCGACTCAACGAATGTCCTACCCACACCAAGACTTACACGGCATTCTCGATGCCTTCAAACACCGCTACCAGGATATCGACAATGACGACCAGGCTTACCTACGTTTTCGCAGTATGAAACAGGATGCCAAAGAGTCGGTTGACGATTACTACGAACGGATGATGAAACTAGCCAGCCAGTTTGAGGTCCTTCCGGCTGATAATTTCCTACTAAGCAATTTCCGAGCTAGTTTGTTGAAGTAGCTGCAGGTAGCTATAGTCGGACTACCAAGGTCGACACTAGTTAGCCCAGGCTAAGAAATCGGCTAAGCTAGCTGAAAGCAGACTACCAAAGGAACCCGACTCGACCACTACCGAGCGAGCCGAGACTACCAAACGAGCATTTTGCAACCGATGCAAGAAACACGGCCATCTCGAACGCAACTGCTAGCTCAATCCAGAGAGCGAGATTGGAAAAAGGCGTGCAGCGGCTAATACGACAGTCCCGGTAGCAGTAGCCACACCAGTGTCGACTACCTCCGAATCAAGGGGTCGACCGCCCCGGGATTGCACACCACGACGAATATTCCCTTGTTCACTTTGCAAAACCTTGGACCATCCGACACACATGTGTCCCCTGCTGAAGGATCCGAAGGTCGTTAAATTCCTTAATCAGCAGATCGAAACCAAGCCCAACACATCGTCAGTAGTCATTGAAGAACTACCGAACACTACAGTTGGTGTCCTGACGATCGCAGCGATTACTAGAAGCCAGTTGACCCCCGAGCAGTCGACTCCCGACGGGACCACGGAGACGACCGATTGGACTGCCCAGGAACTACTACGTGATCAAATGATGCAGGAAGTTCGTCAACTCCAAGCCGAGTTGGAAACAACAACTTCCACTAAAGACCCAAAGTCGACTGAGGACTCGCCCTCACTCGACTGGGACGCGGATGGACGTGACTTCTATGTGAGCGATGAGCGGAGAGCAGAGAGCAGAGAGCAGAAAAAAATGAGCCAAGAGCACTGAATTTACTAAATTTAGAAGAATATTTTTGGAATATTCGTATATAAATAGAATATTCAAATAATTATATTTTTAGGGTAAAGATTTGACCTATAACCGTGGGCTGGAATGTGGTAAAATGGCACTTGATTTACGTATTTCTTCCAACCATTTGAGTGGACACATACACTTGTTTGAAAGTTGCTGCAATAAATATAAAACGTGAGCAAATGACAAAATTTGATATAATAATGGATAGCATAAACCTTATATTACTGAGTCAAGGTCAGATATAGTCTGATACATAAATGGGAGGTCATTACTTCATTCACTCTATTGAATATAGTATAGGGTACTTCTATAGCCACTCCTACTTTTTAGCGAAAGGGTGAGTCAAGATCCCACTTTCAAGGACCAGTTTGACTTCGTTGAAGCTAAACGTTGGCGCGTGGATGAACATGTCAACCCAGGGATTGAGATGACACACCTTCAAGAAGATGAAGTACACATGCTTGCAATATGAGAATTGGCGATTCCCACGGAACTTTGTCATTGTCTTCTTGAATGCAGGGCAGCTGCAGCTTGGTAGGGAGCTAATTGTGATCTGATACTGCTTCACATCCGGTGGCGCTCCTGCGTCTAGAGCGATGATGCAGCCATGGCCAGGGTGAGGAATCATTGTTACAGCATGGAGTCGAGCTTTGAGGGACTCAGAAGAGCCCAAAGCCAGCCTCTAATGCGGATTTGGGCGGCCAGCATTTCGCCTGACAACCTTCCCTTCTCTTTTTCCAGGATACCTATCCGCATCTGCAGGTACGGGCACGGTGTCCAAATTTGCAGGTGGCATTGCTGTAGAAAACAACCTTCTTGGAGAGACAGGCAATTTTTGCGGTAGTTGGAACCCAGCAGCTTCGAGGGCAAGGATTTCACTTTGCTTGAGATTTGTTCCAAGCTTCACTGGCCAGACATCAGGGATGCTGGGCCTCTCTTGTTGCCTAGAGTACGGAACTACCCACTTCCGCCTTGAACCTTTGACACACCTCTCAATATCATCCGAGCAAAAGTAGAACTCCTCCGACACTTGTAAGTTCTTCCTAGTGTTGTGCCATTGACCGGTGTACGTAGGCGCGGGGGTGGGTTTAGCACCCCTCACGATTTTCTCCTCACACTTCTGCTTAGTAACAACTATTTGAGCCCAACAACATTTATTTGAATTCTTTGCCAACCAAGCAATGTGCCACTCCTTCACGTTAACTCTGGTCTCCTGAACACAAGAGACGTGACGAATCTGTCCTTGACTACGTGGAGAAGGAACTCCGTCGTCGCCTTCTGGTCAAGAAGGTGCAACTTCGTGGACATTGAATTCATCCTCCTCAGAAATTACTGACATGTGAGCGGTTCATTCCTTGGTTTTCCTACCATAGCCACGAGGATGCGAGAAGTTTACCTTATCGGGTCTGTGTGACTCATCATCAGCTCCAAGTGGCAAATCTAGCCTACACTTCATGGAGCCAAACACTTCCTCTCCAGCCATATGAGGATCACATGTATAGAACTCGTCCGCTCCAGGCATGTCAAGCATGGGGTCCTTGAGGACCTTGGGGTCACCTGGTTTTTAAAGCCCTACGCTTAGCCACGTGAAGCTTCAGCTCTTGTTTGCTTGGTCCAGTCGCCCCTACATTGTCCTTCCAATACTGGTAGTAATTGACGACTTGCAGAAAAGCCTGGATGTAGTCATCCACTGTAGCAACATAAAGATCACCACCGTTGTTGCCGGACGCTTAAAGCTACTTGTTGTAGACAGTCTCTGCAAGATTGCAAGACGGCATCTCTGCGAGTTCGTCCTCTGAGAACCTCTGAAGAAGCCATCTGAAGAGAAGTTAGCCAAAATAGGAGGTCGGGTCCGACTTGCTACTTGTAGACTGTAAGGGCATGGAGCTTGCAACAAAGGACGTATGTACTCACCCCGGTCATAAATCCTCCCCATTGGCGATAACGGAAGTGCCAAAATGCCAGCCACAGCTCAAAGTTTGCTCAAGGCTGACTCGGTCACAGCTCCCGCGGATATCCACCATGCTTTAAGTCCTTGATACAATCTCTCAGTCTCGGCCATTGTTTGAGACTTCCTGTATTGATGACACATCTGCTGTCAGGGACACAAGAACTCAAAAACAAGAACAAGATAACAAGAACAAGAGCATGAACAAAGACCCAAGAACAAGAAGTGCAATAGTACACAAGAGTGGTTCTCAAGAAAGTATATTGAGCTAAATCGATAGTTGATCAAGATTCAAGACAAGGCAATACTCAAGGTTGCTCCTAACTTGTGTTGACGAGAGTGAGGAGTCCCTCACCTCGTCCCCTAGATATACTAGTACTAAGGAAGCTTCTGCAGGGGCTTCCTAGAGATTATGAGAGTCCCTAGGAAGTATCTAGAAGGTCCTAAAAGTCTAAAGAACTATAGAACTTCTAGAAGTATTCTAGAAGGTTCTATATCGGTGGCAATACCCATCACGAACTAGTTTTCTCACAATAATTGTATCACTGTGGCAATATCCATCACGAACGAGTTTTCACACAATAATTGTATCACTGTGGTAATATCCATCACTAAGGCAATACCCATCACTAACTAGTTTTGGACACAATAATTATATCTCTAGTTTTAAGGCCTAGTCTTTGCAATACCCATCTCATGGTTCTATGTCCATGACATCACCTCCCTCTCTAGCGACGAGTCTTCACGAGGAGTGTTGTTGTGGACTCTCGATCAGACACGAAGAAAATAAAAATATGTCTCATGGTTTCACCGACATACTCAAGTTGTCTAGCGCGAGTCAAGTGGTTTAAGGGTCCTTGCAACCAGCGATAGTGACCGACGCCCGCTACTTGAGACCATGCTTGGACCTCTGTATCTTCGTTGCAAAAAAGTCCTTCAAATAGAGCTTCCGGGCGACCTTCAAAAGCAGGCTCTACTTCGATGACAATCACCAACGATCTGCTACTAGGTATTTTTCGACGTTGCCGTGGTTCAAGAGTTTCTTCATCTCGAGGCCGTCTTCGTTCCTGAGAAGATCCAGCTTCATTTCGAGGCTCGTGTGGTGGCAAAGGATCTGCAGGCTGGTTCGGCAATTGTGATAAAGACAGCTCACGCTCAGACTCCGGTTGCGATTCAGAATCTTGAAATACCTTCCAATTAGACATACTGAGAAGAAAAGAAGTACAAGAGAAGATGTTTCTGAGGTTGAGAGCTGTGTTGCTCTTTGAGTGCTGTCCCCTCTTTGTATACAGCTCTCAACGGAAGAGCTTCTTGTTGAAGTTATCATCGAATAGGTCGTGGCTTATCAAGATAGCGTCGATGAAATTCCTGTACCTTTTGAGGCGCGCCAACGACATTTATTGCTGGTTCCCACGTCCGTTCATTAATATCGTAACCACGCCAGTGTATAAGATATTCTAATTTGCTTCGTCTTCGCCGCGAATCAAGTACTTTCTCAACCTCATATTCCTCGTGGGTATCAACTTCAATGCTGGACGGTGGTGGTTGTTTTCGTCCTGGTATATTCGACTCTTTGTATGATTCTAACAGTGATACATGAAAAACAGGATGTACCTTCATAGATGCTGGTAGGTCCAACCGAAAAGCCACCGGATTGACTTGTTGCTGAATAGGGAATGGTCCTAATCGACGATAGTCCAACTTATCACATGGTCTTGTAGTCTTGATATTGCGCCGAATAAGCCATACTTTGTCGCCGACTAGGAATGACGGTGATTCCTTTCTAAGTTTATCTGCGGCGGCTTCGTAGCGATCTTGGGCTTCTCCTAAATGAATCTTCATCAACGCATGGAGTTCTGATAATCTTGTTGCAAAGTCAACAGCTGCCGGATTCTCATTCTTTGACTGATTTAACATGTCAAACTTTGGATGATATCCATAGTTGGCAAAGAATGACGTTTGTTGAGTTGATGCATGAACGGTATTATTATACGCAAACTCAGCCAATGGCAAGTGCACGGTCCAATCGTCTTGTTGATAGTTGATGTTGCAACGCAAATACTGCTCCAATACTTGGTTTACCCGCTCCGTTTGGCCATCAGTTTGAGGATGAAAAGCTGAAGAGAGTTTGATTTGCACCTTCAAGATTTCAAAGAGAGATCTCCAAAATTTAGAGACAAATTGCGGTCCACGATCTGAAACGATGTCATCCGGTAATCCATGATATCGATAAATGTTGTCCAAAAATAATCTTGCTATCTCTTCTCCGGTGATTGTTTTCTTGCAAGGAATAAAATGTGCCATTTTTGTCAATCGGTCAACAACCACGAATATCGTGTCAAATGACTTTGATGGGGGTAAATCGATGATGAAATCCATAGAAACAGAAGACCATGGCTGCTTTGGAATAGGCAACGGCTGCAAAAGTCTATACAGACGATATCGTGGATTCTTCGATCTAGAACAAATGTCACAAGAAAGAACGTAGTCTTTGACAGCCTTCCACATCTGAGGCCACCAAAAATCTCGAGAAATGAGTTCTGACGTCTTGTTGAACCCAAAATGTCCGGCTGCAGGAAAATCATGACGGGCTTGAAGAATTTGAAGGCGTGCAGAACCTTCTGGAATATACAAGCGCTCCTCAAAATACAAGAGGTCATCCACGAACTTGAAATTGTCGCGATCAATCTCAGAGCGACGCCGAATGTCAAGAACAAGAGGGTCCGTTGCTGATATTGCACGAACTTGGTCAAGAAATGATGAGTCAACTGGCATAGCCAAAGTCGCTCCATGAACTCGAAATTGCTCGGTCTTTAGAAGAATTGTTCGTTGTTGATCATATGCTGCATCTCCATCTTTAGGCGCAAGATAGGATCTTCGAGATAAAGCATCTGATAATCCTTGTTGTTTTCCAGGCCGATATGTGATGACAAAGTCAAAACGAGATAATGACATGTTCCAACGAGCTTGTCGCCTATTTAATACACGAGCTGACATAAAATACTCAAGATTTTTGTGATCTGTATATACAATCACCTGGTGCAAAGCGCCTTCAAGGAAATGACGCCATATTTGAAATGAGTCCACTATAGGAAGTAGTTCTTTGTCATGGATCTCGTAGTTGATTTCTGCAGTAAAGAATTTTCTAGAATCAAACGCAAGTGGATGACGTTTTGCGTCATCGCCCTTTTGCGATAAGACTGCACCTAATGCAAAGTCTGATGCATCAGTCTCCATGTAAAATGGTTTTGAGAAGTCTGGATGAATCAAAATTGGAGCCGTTGTAAAAGCAGTCTTCAGATTCTGAAAAGAAGTCTCCGCTTCAAGTCCCCAATCGAGTTTGTCTTTGCATGTTAATCGAGTCAATGCAGCAGCAATTTGAGAATAATTCTGGATGAAAATTCAATAAAAATTAGCAAATCCGAGAAAACATTGTACATCACGTACCGTTCGAGGAGTTAACCAATTCGTGATAGCTTCAATCTTCTTTGGATCCATAGATAAACGTTCATTTGAAATAATATAACCAAGAAACTCCACTTGCGGTTGATGAAATACGCACTTTTCTGCTTTTGCGTATAATCCAGCATCTCGTAGTTTTTGTAATACCAGCTTCACATGTTCTTCATGTTCTTCAACATTTTTGGAATAGATTAAAATGTCATCTAGATAGCACACGACAAATTTATCCAAAAATTCGCAGAAAACGTCGTTCATCAAATGTTGAAATATGGCAGGTGCATTCGTAAGTCCGAAAGGCATGACATTGTATTCAAAATGACCATACCTTGTTCGAAATGCAGTTTTCCATTCGTTCCCTTTTTTAACGCGTACTAGATTGTAAGCTCCGTGTAAATCAACCTTCGTATAGATCTTGGCCTGTCCAAGTTGATCAAGAAGCCCAGATATCAACGGCAACGGGTATCGATTCTTCACAGTAATCTTCTTCAAGTCGCGATAATTGACACACATTCGTAAAGAGCCGTCCTTCTTCTTGACAAAGAGTATTGGGGCACCAGCTGGGGACTTCGAGTGTCGGATGAAGTTTTTGGCGAGATTCTCTTCAATATGTTCCTTCAACGCTACGAGTTCGTTTTGCGAGAGGTTGTAAATTGGACCAAAAGGTGGTTGCGCGCCATCTTGCAGATCAATCGCGGAGTCGTAAGGTCGATGTTCCGGTAAAATATCAGCATTCTTCTTTTCAAAAACATCTTGAAACTCCTTATACTGATCCGGAATGCTCGTGCCCATAGTTGCTTCTTCACGAACCGGAGTTGCATAAAAAACAAATGGATTGCTATGTTTCGCAGCTCTCATAAAAGCCTTCACTCCAACGAACAATGGTTTAGGGTGACGAAGTTTGGACCTAGTTGGTTGTGTAAAGGGAATCATACTAGGGAATGACTTGATTTTGAGGTTACTCCAATCTATATTAGGATTGTATTTTCTAAGCCAAGATAGTCGTAGTATGATAGAGCTTGTAGGGGTTTTAATGACATTGAAAACAATAAAACTATTATGGCCTTCTAACTCTATTTCTAAAGGAGTAGTTTCGTGGGTGACATGACCTGAGGCTAAGGGACGTCCATCTATTACTTCTACTGGAACGGGATAAGGTTTTTTAACTAAAGGAATATTGTGAAGTTTTACGAAATCTTCATCTATGAAACAAGCAGAGGCTCCTGAATCTCTCAAGGCGGATGTTCGAAAATTCAAACAAGCAAAAGAAAAAGGAACGTTAAAACAACGAGAAGGTTGACTGGAAAGGAAGAGACCTTGTGATTTGAACTCGTTCAGCCGCACGGTCTCTATTGTGGCTGGGTCTCTTCGTTTTTTGATTGTTGATGGTCCCCCACAAACGTGCTCCGTGTCTTGAAAGTATGACGGTGTTGCTTTTTAGAGCAACTGTCGGCTTTATGGCCTGGTTCTCCACAATACAAACATAAACCTTCTTCAAATCGTCGTTTCTTCTCTTGTGGCGTAAGTGGCTTGAATCGAACTGCATCAATTTGCATGTCTTCCACTTCCGAATGACTACTTGAGATATTTGTCGAAGCAGCCGAGTGCGAAGAACTTCTATATGGTTTTGATGAAGTCCAAGAACATTGATCTTGACGTCGCTGAAATTATCGATTGTCGCACTTCACGGCTTGACTTATTGCCTCACTGAGTGTTTGAGGATCAGGTAAAGACAATCACAGGTCCTTGACGTCATCTCGTAGTCCCCAATGAAATTGACTCATAAGTGCTTCTTCGTCCCAATTGATGTCGCACGCTAATTGTCGAAAATCTGATGCATACACAGATGCGGATCGCGATCCTTGTCGCAAAGAACGAATCTTGGTTGTCGTCTAACGAATCTTGTCGTGCTCTCTAAACGCCTCTCCAAAAGCAGCTAAGAACATCTCGAAGTTGTTCAAGATCGGTGATCTTTTTTCAAATAGAGGAGCAAACCAAGATAGAGCTTGCCCCGTAAGTAAGGTTCCAACTAGACCTACTCGCGATTCGTCTGTCGGATAGCGATGCAGTTGAAGAAAGGTAATAAGCTGGATTTGATTAACAAACCCTCGAAATTCTGAGCGTGTGCCATCAAACTTCTCAGGAAGGCTAATCCGGGGCTCCTTGAACCTCGGAGTCTTAACATGTTGAGGAGATGGATTCTCCTCTTGAGTTGGAAGAATTGATAGTTCTCCGGATGGAAAAACTTGAGGCGCAACACTCGTTTGTGAAGGTCCAGCTCCGAGATCATTATGAAGTCTAGTAACAAAATTCTCAATTTGGTTGGTCCTAATCGACAAGGCTTTGATGGCTTTGAGAACGGCGTCTAGTTTTGATTCAGCTAAGTCTGCTGGGTTCGTATCTACAACTCCCGACATCTTGAAATCACTCTAGAGAAGGAAACAAAAGAATTCTATGAAGAGTAGAGACAATTAAAGGTGGGTAATCCGCAACCTTTAAAATGTTAAAACCCAATCTTGAAAAAGGGGTAATCCGCTCTTGATCAAGAAAGACCAAGCTCTAGTATTGTCAATGTCACTCTCGTCAAACTGTCAGGGACACAAGAACTCAAAAACAAGAACAAGAGAACAAGAACAAGAGCATGAACAAAGACCCAAGAACAAGAAGTGCAATAGTACACAAGAGTGGTTCTCAAGAAAGTATATTGAGCTAAATCGATAGTTGATCAAGATTCAAGACAAGGCAATACTCAAGGTTGCTCCTAACTTGTGTTGACGAGAGTGAGGAGTCCCTCACCTCGTCCCCTAGATATACTAGTACTAAGGAAGCTTCTGCAGGGGCTTCCTAGAGATTATGAGAGTCCCTAGGAAGTATCTAGAAGGTCCTAAAAGTCTAAAGAACTATAGAACTTCTAGAAGTATTCTAGAAGGTTCTATGTCGGTGGCAATACCCATCACGAACTAGTTTTCTCACAATAATTGTATCACTGTGGCAATACCCATCACGAACTAGTTTTCACACAATAATTGTATCACTGTGGTAATATCCATCACTAAGGCAATACCCATCACTAACTAGTTTTGGACACAATAATTATATCTCTAGTTTTAAGGCCTAGTCTTTGCAATACCCATCTCATGGTTCTATGTCCGTGACATCTGCTTGTGTTGGTCCCACAGATCTTCAGCGATGTATTTCTCAGTATGCTTCACCATGGACTGGGTCCAGTGAAATTGACAAGTCCTCTCACGGTCGTCCATACGTTCCTCCTTGTTGCCGGACCCATAGACAACCCAAACGGCGTTCCAGTTGGTCAGGGCATTGTCTGCCATGAAGCCCTTGAAGTATGGCATGTCAACTCCATGTCGCTTCATCACGGCGTTGAGATTCTTCCAGATGACCATTTGGGCTTCACTATCCTCCGAGTGCATATCGCAGCAAGCAATAGTCATGACACGGCAATAAATGGAGTCTTAGACATGGCAAGCCATTGTTGTCCACTGCATGACTTGTTTCACGCGATCAAACATTGACCAGGCATTCTCAAGATCACCATTGGGTTGCATCCGCTTCACTAGGTCCACCCCACTCCCAGAGCCCACTTCAGACGTCTTGAAGACGTACACCTTGTCTAGCTCGGAACCTTGGCCAGGAAACATATTCATTTGAACAAAAGTCCATTTGCTAAGGCCTCGCAGCCTTGTCATGTTGTCCATGACACCGTACCTTCTCAAGTACCTGAAGGTGCCAACCTTATTTCGAATATCTGGTCAAGCCATGTCCTTGCATCAATCTAGCACTGGAACTAGTTCCTCAAAGCTCAATGTCTTGGGCGGATCGTCCTTGGACCTCAACAAGAAGCCACCAATGAGAATCTTGCTTGCCTCCAATACCACTACACTCTTTGTCGCTTGCGGAGTCTTCTCAATCTAATCTCCAATCAGAATGTTGATTTCGACTTTGGTGTCCCTATAGTCACCAACCTTAACATGATGCTCGTGAGATCCAAGGTAGGTGCAAACACGAGTTCTGTTACGCTTGCCGGACACATAGTAGATCTTTGCTCCACAAGTGGCAAGACAGGAGGGCGGTTCCTTACACACCTTGCACACCACGGTCGAGCCTCTAGAAGGACCCTGATCCACAACAAACGCCTGCAATGTGCATCCATCAAACTCAGTCTCGATCACTTCATAAATGCGATGTTCACGTCTGAGGTAGTCGCACTCTTTATTCTCACATCGCAGGTGCCCTACACAGTTGGAGAATTGAAATGAGAGACCCATGCCATTAGTAATGTTGGATGTGATGGTCTTGGTCCATACATGGCCATTGTAGCGCTTATCCATTTCTTGCATAGCCTTTGCATGCAAACGAGAGGCAGATGCTTCAGCAGGAGAGTCAGTGTGCTTCATCGTGTGGTTTTGAGTCTTGGATTTTTACATGTTCATGGCTTTGTCAAGAATGTGATCACATGATGAGTGGTATTTTTTTTGGAAGATTGGTTCTAAAATATGTTCTACCTCCTAATATTTTCATAAAGCCGGGTCCGACCTATGAAAATGCGCGTGTACTAATGCGCTGTGGCGCCACTGATGCGTGCGTGCGATCAAGTGATGCGCTCGTAATGCGAGTGTACTAATGCGGCAGTAGCGCCAATGATGCATGCCATAGCTCTTGAGCATGCGAGTGATGTACCAAGGATGCATGATTTATCTATTTCTGGAATGACCCTACTACAGAATTCACAAACTCCAGAAATCAACGAAAATTTCCAATGGAGGATGTAGAAGGATTTTGGCCAACGGAGGATCCTCCGATAGATCATTGCATACTATCCACCTACGGAGGATCCTCCGATGTGCTCCATTATGTTCCACATACAATGTTCAACACATATAATGCTCTTTGAATAGTAAGTAAACTCTGTCTTGTCGAGAATTAGACAGTCCATATTTGAGCCCTTTTTCCAGAACTAGATAAATCTAGCATAAGGTGAGTGGAGACCATAATCAGGGGTCGGGTCCGAAACTCCATTCAAACACTAAGTTGTGCGAGTAATGCACCAAGCTAAGGGATGACAAGAATCATGGGTCGGGTTCGACACGCTATTTTTCCACTGAGTTGTGCTTGTGATGCACCAAGCTAAGGGGTGACCTTAATCAAGGGTCGGTTTCTTACTAGTCACTAAGCCACAAAGTTTTGCTTGTGATGCACCAGTAGTAGGAGACCATAATCAATGTTCGATTCCAACTTCTCATTGAAGATGGTGAGATGTGCATCTGACGCATGAGTTGTGGGAAGACCATAATCAGGGTTTGGGTCCGACCTCTCATCGAGGATGTTGAGTTGTACGAGTGACGCACCAGCTCTAGGGAGACCATAATCAGAGGTTCGGGTCCGACCTCTCTCCTAGGGGGATATAATATACCATTGGAAAGGTGCTTTCAAGACCTTTCCAACAGTATATTGCACGCCCAAATCTGCCAAATATTGAGTTCGCAAACAAAAAAAACAGTCCTGCGAGCCGGTTAGAATTTAGTGGTCGGGTCCGAACCTTCCCTAGGGGGTTATAGTATACCATTGGAAAGGTGCTTTCAAGACCTTTCCAACGGTATGTTACACGCCCAAAACAACCAAATATTGAGTTTGCAAACCAAAAAAAACAGTCCTACAAGCTGGTCAGAATTTAGTGGACCCAGCCTTTTCAGATTGTGGCTTGAGGTATAGACAACAATATTGGGACAGGTAGAAACCGTGGGTCGGGTCCGACACTCCATTTAGGCATTGAGTTGTGCTTGTGTTGCATGAGCTGACTAGCTGAGGGATGCCCATTATCAGAGGTTCGAGTCCGACACTACATTTAGCCACTGAGTAGTGCTTGTAATCACCAAGCTGAGGGATGCCATTATCAGGGGTTTGGGTCCGACACTCTATTTAGCCATTGAGTTTTTCTTGTGATTCATCATGCTAAGAGATGCCCATTATCATGGGTTCGGGGCCGACACTACATTTTGCCACTGAGTGATTTGAGTGATGCACAATGCTGAGGGATGCACATTATCGGGGGTTCGGGTCCGACCTCACATTTAGCGACTGTGTTTTGCAAGTGTTGCATGAGCTGTGCTAAGACCAAAATCAAGGGTTCGGGTCCGACCTCTCATTTAGCCACTGATTTTGGTAGTGCTGCATGAGCTGAGGGATGCCATAATCAACGGTTCGGGTCTGACCTCTCATTTAGCCACTGAGTTTGGGAGTGATGCATGAGCTTTGGGATGGATATAATCAGGGTTCGGGTCCGACTTCTCGTTTAGCCACTGAATATTGGTAATGTTCCATGAGCTGTGGGATGATAAAAATCAAGGTTCAGGTCCGACATCTCATTTAGCCACTGAATTGTACAAGTGTTGCATGAACTGAGGGATGCCCATAAACATGTGCTCGGGTCCGACACTCCTTTTAGTCATTGAGTAATAAGAGTGATGCATGAATTCAAGGATGCTCATTATCATGGGTTCGGGGCCGACACAACATTTAGGTACTAAGTAATTTGAGTGATGCCGAAGCTGTGGGATGCCCATAAACATAAGCTCGGGTCCGACACTCCTTTTAGGCAATGAGTAATTCGAGTACTGTATGAGCTCTGGGATGCCCAAAACTAGAGACTCGGGTCCGACTCTCCATTTAGCCACTGAGTAATTTGAGTAATACATGAGCTGGGGGATGCCCATTATCACAGGTTCGGGTCCGATACTCCGTTCAGCCACTAAGTAATAAGAGTGATGCATGAGCTGTGGGATGCCTATTATCAGAGGTTCGGGTCCAACAGTCCGTTTAGCCACTGAGTGATTTGAGTGATGCATGAGCTGAGGAATGCCCATTATTAGAGGTTTGGGTCCGATACTTCGCTTAGCTACTTAGTAATAAGAGTGATGCATGAGCTGTGGGATGCCTATTATCAAAGGTTTCGGTCCAACAGTCCGTTTAGCCACTGAGTAAGTTGAGTGATGCATGAGCTGAGGAATGCCCATTATCAGAGGATCGGGTCCAATACTCCGTTTAGCCACTGAGTAATAAGAGTGATGCATGAGCTGAAGGATGCCCATTATCACAGATTGGGGTCCGATACTCCATTTAGCCACTGAGTGATTTGAGTGATGCATGAGCTGAGGGGTGGCCATTATTAGACGTTCGGGTCCGATACTCCGTTTAGTCACTGAATAAGTTGAGTGATGCATGAGCTATGGGATAGTCAATGAAACCTTCAATTGGACCCAAGGTTTCGAAAGTATCCTGCAGGTGAAGAAGTCATGGAAATTGCATCGAAGAAGGTCACTACTAAGGGTAAGGCTGAATCCACTACTACTGGAGGAGACACGGTGATGACTGATGCCCACAGTGTCCCCCTTCCACAGTTCCACTCGCTCAGGTTTGGGGGTTAACTACATGTTAGGCTCTTTGCAAGTCCAGCTAAGAGTTGGAGACTACCTTTATATGCGGAAGATATTGCACCGTTGCAAGCATTGGAAGCATCTCCACCTTCTATGATAGAATCTCCCCCGAAGTATGACTCTCGTGTTTTAAAGTATTTAGATGTTGCAGCTGAGGTTGATTTTGATCTAAATGTGTCTCAATTTCAACCTAGTGAAGCGGAGGAAAGCTCAATGTCGCAATGCACGAGCATCATTAATAATGGTCTGATTTATGTGGATGATGAGGCGATTAGTGAATAGCCCTCATCAATATTGTATTTCCTTGCAACTAAATTATATATCTAGTGTGTGGCATTGGTTTTCATACTGTCAAGGTGCTGGTTTTCATGTTGGAGTTAGGCTATGGTGTGAGTAAAGGATTCAGGCTGTGGTTTGAGTATCATCGCGTGGAGTGGTTGGAGTATCGGAGTCAAGCTGTGGTTTGAGTAATAGAGTCAGGCTGTGGTTTGAGTAGCGCGAGTCAGGCTGTGGTGTGAGTGGCGTGAGTCATGTTGTGGTGAGACCTATGTGAGTCAGTTGTGGTGCGAGTAACGCGAGTAAGATGTGGTGCGAGTAACGGAGTCAGGTGGTTGTCGGGTCCGAAGCTTGATCTGGTCGCTTGATCTGGTTGCTTGGTCATGATAATTCATATTGTGCTTGTGGATGGGTTTAGGAGTCAGGCTCGTGGTACGAGTATAGGGTGTTATGCTGTGGTACGAATCAGCCTGAGTGTTGTAAGTAACGGAGTTAGACTGTGGTGCGAATAGCGCGAGTCAAGCTCTAATGGTGAGTATCGCAAGTACCGCGTGTGTGTAAGAAACGCGTGGGTGTGAGTAACGCGAGTCATTTGTGGTGTGAGTAATAGAGTCAGGCTGTGGTGTGTGAGTAACACAAGTCAGGCTGTATGGTATGAGTTACTTAGAGTCATGTTGTGGTCTCTCAGTAATGTGTGTCAGGCTTTGGTGTGAGTAACAGAGTCGGCGTTGGTGTGAGTATGGCGTTCAACGCGCTGTGTGAGTAACAATATTAGGTTGTATGGTATGAGTAACGGAATCAGCTGTGGGTGTGAGTAACGCGTTCAACGCGTGGTGTAAGTAACAAAGTTAGGCTGTGATGTGAGTAATGCGAGCCAAGCTGTGTTACGAGTGACGTGAGTCAGGCTCTGATGGGAGTGTAGGGTGGTCTTGGTGTTCGTGTCGTCATGCCATGTGTTCATGTTGGCCAAGTGCTGGTCTTGGTGCGAGTCAGGTTTGACAGGTGTGTTGCGAGAAATGCGTAGGGGTGATGGTGTGAGTAGCGGATTTAGGCAGCGTTGCGATAAATGCGAGTCACGCTGTGGTTAGAGCGTAGGCTCGTCTTCGTGTTTGTGTGGTGAGAGTCATGTGTTCATGTTGGCCAAGTGGCAAGTGCAACGCGTGCTGCGAGTAACGCGAGTCAATCGTGTTGCGAGAAATGCAACGAGGTGATATGTGAGTAGCGGAGTCAGGCTGTGGTGTGAGTAATGGAGTCAGCTGTGGTTTGAGTGTAATGTGAGTCAGGCTGTAGTGTGGGTAATCGAGTCAACTGTGTTGTGGAAGAATTGCGAGTCAGGCTTTTGTTTGAGTAACTTAGAGTCAACTGTGGTATGAGTAAAGCATTCAACGCGTGATGTGAGTAACGCGAGTCAAGCTTTGGTGTGAGTAACGGAGTCAGACTATGGTGTCAGTAACACAAGTCAGTCTCTGTTGCAAGTAACGGATTCAGGCTCTGGTGTGAGTAACATGAGTCAGGCTGTGTTCCGAGTAACGCGAGAGAAGCTGTGGTGCGAGTCTAGACTGGTATTGGTATTCATGTGGTTATGTCATGTACACGTTCATGTTGGCCAAGTGCGAGTCATAGAGTGCCATTCATAGGTGTGGAGGTCATGCATGTGTGGGAGTCATGTTGTGGTGCGTTCGTGTGTTCATGTTGTCCTGGTACTCGTTTTAATAAACTAACGCATGGTGTGAGTAACGCGAATCAGGATGTGGTCTATGTCTGGTCTATGGAGTGACACAAGTGCATGAGTGATGCGTGGATGAATGTCCACATATAGATGAATGTGGATGAACGTCGTATGAAAAACCATGGATGAATGTGCCACATATGGATGAATGTGGATGAATGTTGTATGAAAGACCGTGGATGAATGTCCCAAATTCCATATCTCACAACTAAATTCTCCTAAATTCCACGGTTATACACGCCAATTCTCCCAAAATATATTATTAAAAAAATGAAAAAATCCATGGTTATAGGAACCCTTACCCTAAAAATGACTGCAAAAATGTTTAAAGTCTGCTCTTTAATTTCTTCTCTCTGCTCTCCACTCTCCGCTCTTTGCTCACATACGATCTTTCCCCCTCCGTCTGGGGCTGAAGGAGTGCGTAGAGTGCAGCAGAAAGCAAGAGCGGATCGTGCGAGTGGGGCGGATTCTGGGATCGGGGCTAACGCACCGCGTGAAAAGAAGACGAAGTCAAACCCTGGGGCTGAGGCTCAAGCTCCTAAAGCTGAGACTGGGACTAAGATGAAGAAGAAGTCGAACCCTGGGATTGAGGCTCAGGCTTCTGAGGCTGGGCCTGAGACTAAAAAGAAGAAGACGAAGTCAAACCCTGGGACCGAGGCTCAGTATCTTGTGGCTGGGCCTGAGACTAAGAAGAAGAAGACGAAGTCGAACCCTGGGACTGAGGCTCAGGTTCCTGTGGCTGGGCCTGAGACTAAGAAGAAGAAGCGGAAGCCGACAAGGGATGAGACTCCAGATGTCGAGTTGATTGATCTTGATGCCATACCGCCGATCGGCTGCGAAGATGAAGTTGAGGGTGATGTCAAGGGAGCTGACACAGGAGGAGATCAGTACATCACGGGTGGGGGTGAGGGTGATGACATATTAAGGGGACATCGTAGCTCACTTGATACCGATTCGAAATTCGCTGCGCAGATTGCCGATCTTGATAGGCAACTAGACGAGGGGCCCAATGTATGTGTCAGCAGTGGTGGGCAGGATGTGGCTGCGCAAGTTGGGGGTGCGCAGGATGAGGACCTCGAGGCAGACCCAAAAGAAGGGCAAGATGAGGGTGCGCAACTTGGAGGTGCGCAGGATGAGGACCTCGAGGCACACCCAAATGAAGGGCAGGATGAGGGTGGGCATGGTGAGGGTGGGCAGGATGGGGGTGCGCAGGATGAGGACCTCGAGGCAGAACCAAATGAAGGGCACGATGGGGGTGTGCAAGGTGGGGGTGTGCAAGCTGAGGGTGCGCAAGATGAGCGTGAGCAGGATGAGGCTGCACAAGTTGGGGGTCCGCAGGATGAGGACCTCGAGGCAGACCCAAACGAAGGACAAACTGAATGTCAGGATCCGATGGGCACAGGACTGGACGAGGAGGGTGGCGTGAGCTCTATCGGAGGATCCTCCGATGGTGGCATGGGCACAAAGGATTACACGGGTCCTGGTCATGATTATGAGGGCAAGGTAGGTCATAACTAGCGGTTACCGATACATTTAGGCGTGACTTGTAAATTGCGGATGGACAGGTCTGTTGTGGATATTTGTAAGATGCACATGCATGTTTTCCCCATCATGCAGGCGTCCAATACTGATATGTAGGCAGCATGTATAGTAAATGAATCTTTTGAACACTACAGTGTAAATAATGCATGTAAATTACTTAGTTTACTTGCGAACAAGATAAGAGAATTCTAATAATTCTGTCATTGTCTTCCCTTAGTAAACGCTTAATATTGCATTGACGAAAGTATACTCTAGGGTGCAGTTAATGTGTTCTATTGGGGGATCCCCCGATAAGATGCAATGCCTAATGCTTTGGATGATATCTTGAATCCTCTAATCTGTGGTCCTTTCAAGGGACAGAAGTATCTAACAACCAGTATGTCTCCAAGGATCCACGGTTCCTCCGATCAGAGGAGTATTTCCCGGTGTCAAAGAGGAGTAACATCCCATTTATAAATCCAAGGTGGACTCCTCAATCGACCGATGAATGTTCCTACTCGCAGATGTAGGGATCGGGGTTTATGGAGCAGCAGCCTGAGTATCTGAATGAGGACTCCGATGATCTTAGGAACAGGCAGAACGCAGCTGACATATTAGCCAGTGTAAGGAAGGCGCGCCCATCACTTCTTGACTTCAATTCTGTTGGACCTACTGTAGTCCAAGGTGGTAGAAGTGTGGTGACTCGAGTGTTCCGGACCGAGGGTGGCAACAAGGTTATGAAGACTTCGCGATTTGTGGCATGTGCAACACCCCAATCACAGGAACCACTAGAGTGCGTCAGTCTCTCTGGTGGATATGAGTTTCCTCGTGACGATACGGAGGAGTCCAACGTAAGCGAGGCAATGACGGCATTAGCAGCTTTTACGCCAGATGTTGTCCCCACTCCACAGGTTCACTTATCGACACAGGCTTCACCAAGTCAAGCCGTGCAAGTCGGTGTCCCAAACTACGGTGAAGACATGGAGGCCATTATTGAGGATGCGGCTACTGATCTCCATGCATTGAGTCCAAAAAAAGGTACTAGTCAATAGTATTATAGTGGGTAGTGACTAGTGAGCCAATCTGTACCCCAACTCTTGATGTGGTTTGAAGACACCATTGACAGTTCATATGACTGTTTAATTTTAAGAAATTCATCGGACGTAGTCATTCTCTTTCTTTATGACTAACACGGAATGTCTCATCGTATGTGAGTCCATCTGTTCAATGAATATACGGAACCCATTGTACAATGCTCTATCGGGGGATCCCCCGATACGGAATTTTTACTCTACAAGCCATCCATATAGTTTGCGGGATGGGTCCCATAATTACCTAGCGTAGTCCTAACTCATGTGCACTGGTTTTTCGCAGTGACGGCGAAGACGGCTGTTCCAATTACGCGGACATTGCGGAGTCAAAAGGTACATCCTAAGTACTCAGTTGTGCTTGATTTGAATGGCCTATTAGTTCACAGGGTTTGGAAAGAGGAAACCAAATACAGGCCTGGCTATGTAGAGTTCTTAAACTGGCTGCATGAGATCGTTCACTCTATCACAATTATTTTGGAGTGCGGCACAAACGAAGAAGGTTGATTACATGGTAAAACACCTTATCTGGAATACTAGATTAGAGAGGGGTAAAATTCATGTAATGAGTCAAGAAGCGTGTACAGTGTCATCGGCGAAACGTCAGAGCAATCCACATAAGCCATACTTCTTGAAGGATGTCAGAAGGTCGCAAGGCAATCTGGACTAGAGAGCACGGAATATATCCTACTTATTGATGACAGCCCAGAGAAAAATCTTTTGAATTTTGAATTCCAAGCCATTCACCCTTCCACGTGGTCTGGAGACGTTCAGGACAAGTTCCTTAATACCGTCCTAAAGCCTTGGCTGGAAGGCCTCTTCTCGTCTGCCCAGGTTGTGCCAACCTATGTGGAAGCCAACCCCCTGCCCGGCGGTCAGAGTCCCATATGAAAGGACAGCCCGTTAGCCCAACACATCCTTGGAGGGATAGCATCTTAGGTTAGTTTAAATTTTCCTGAACATCACAAATAACTGTGCATAGACTTCCTTCCGAGATACTCTTTCCTAGAAGATTTTACTTTTCATGATACATTTGTTTGTTTATAGCTACCGAATTTATGTTTTGTTTGATGTGCTATCGGAGGATCCCCCGTTAGAATCCCACGTGGGGGGGGAACGCACATTACAAACAATGCCTATAGACTTCCTTCTGGGATACTCTTTTCAAGCAGATTTTACTTTTCATGACACATTTGTTTGTTTCTAGCCTTAGAGTTGATGTGTTGTTTGATGTGATATGGGTCATTGGTTCATATCGAAGGATCCCTCGTTAGAGTCCCATGGGGGAAGACAACACGTTACTCCCATCACGGGTGTCAATTGGATTGCATCTTAGGTTGGACATACATTACAATCACTGCTCATTGTCTTCGTGCTGGGTAATTTCTAGCCTTATAGTTCATGTGTTGGTTGATGTGATATGGGTCATTGGTCCCTATCGGAGGATCCCCCATTAGGGAATATAGCACCTTACTTCAATCACGTCCTCATTGGGATAGCATCTTAGATTGGACATACATTACAATCACTGCTCATTGTCTTTGTTCCGGGTAATTTCTAGCCTTATAGTTTATGTGTTGGTTGATGTGATATGGGTCATTGGTCCCTATCGGAGGATCCCCCGTTAGGGAAGACAGCACATTACTTCAATCACGTCCTCATTGGGATAGCATCTTAGGTTGAACATACATTACAATCATTGTTCATAGACACCCTCATCCGGGATACTCCCTTCCAGGAATGTTAACTACTCATGACAGATTTGATTGTAACTAAGTGAATGATTTGTATTTAGATGTAATGTGGGTCATTGGTTCCTTTCGGGAGATCCCCCGTCAGCGTTCCATGGGGAAGGACAACACATTATTTAGCCCAAACACATTCATTGGCGAATGGAAAGCATTCTAGATTGTTACCGATGTTACTAAACATCACAGATTCACAGTATCCGTGCATAAATTTCCTTCCCGAATACTCCTTTAATTATATGTTTACGACACATTTCTTACTTTGTAGCTTTTGTCTTTATTTGTTGTTGGATGTGTTTATTGGTTCCTATCGGAGGATCCCCCGTTGATGTGTGTAGTGTTGTTTTTCATTATGCAGCACTTGATGGGAAAGCTCAAGGACAATGTGGTGGATGAGGTCAAAGAGGATGTGGGCAGTAACGTGAAGATGGTGATCGTTCTATCAGTGAATGGATTGCTATGTTATGAGTAATACGACAAGTTCACGCCACCTTCTTTTAATCCGAACAGCATTAAAGTTCAACCTGGGCTAATACAATTCTTTCGTCTTTTGTTTCAATACTTCCATGTTGGAATTTGGTCTTGCATGCTTCCAATCCGTCGAAGAAAGGTCATGCAATATATCCTACCTGAAGACATGAGGAGGCAATTGTAATTTGTAAACGGATGGAACAAGTGTGGGCAACCGGGGAGCTATCCGTATTGCTTTAAGAAGCTCAAAGATCTCCTACGCCAACGAAATGCAAAAGGGGACCGTTTACCAGATAAAGTTCTCATGGTAGACGATTGTAGGCACAGGAATGTATATAATGGTGACTTCGCATGTTACTTTCCTATTTCATGGATGGGGGAGAGATCGCTACCCAATCCACGTAATGTTATCCCCAATATCTGCACCGCATTACTTCCTTTCATCTTTGACCTTCGAAGATATAGCTCAGTGAGAAGATTTCTTGAGGAGAATGAGTTCGATGGAAAATTCAAGCGGAAGTTCTTAAAGCCGTGGCACATTAAGCGAGTTTGCATTAGGTCTGATCATTTAGTTGGACTCCCTGTACATGATGTGAAGAATGGTTGATGCAGCGTTGTACATTGTATGATTCACTCTGTGTAATAAAAGATTGTTCCATATATTTTATCTACCTCCGGGCTACTTCTATCGGAAGATCCCCCGATAAGATGGTGCCTGAATGTAAGTTTCAATTGAATTCTTCCTCAGTTTAGTTTTAGCTTAGTAGTCAGAGTCACTCCTTGCGGAATCAAATTGCACATGATAGATTGATTGTGGATTCGATTGGAAGCCTCATCACTTAGTTGTACTGGCTATACTTGATGTTTTGATTAGTTAGCTTAGCCTGTATCGTCAGAGGACGGGGTAACCATGTTCTCGTAGATGCCTCTGGTAGATGGCGTTCTATCAGGGGATCCCCTGTTGATTTCAGCTTACATGGGTCCTGATTTTCCCGAAGTACTCTCTCAATCATCCAAGTTCTCCCGCAGGGAAGGCGTTCTATCGGGGGATCTCTTGTTGATTTCAGCTTACAGGGGTCCCGACTCTGCCGAAGTTTGAAATCATTCAAGTTCTCCCATCAGGGAAGGCGTTCTATCGAGGGATCTCCTGTTGATTTCAGCTTACAAGGGTCCCGACTCTCCCGAAGTTAGAAATCATCCATGTTCTCCCGTCAGAGAGGGCGTTCTAACGGGGGATCTCCTGTTGATTTCAGAAATCATCTAAGTTCTTCCGTTCTATCGGGGGATCCTCCGACAGGATCTGACTGGAATCCCCCCGTGGTCCAAAATTCAACCAGAATCGCCCGTCTTATTTGGGTTTCTGTCCGGAATTAGACAGTCCATATTAACACGCAATTCGCTATTTACGCACTTGGCTATATAATCATGCACTTGGCCCTTGGGCGCAATAAAAAATTTGTCTAAAAAATTCTCTAAAAAATTTCAATTTTTATCTTTTTACAATCACTTACATTGTAGACAAACAATTCTTTTATTTATTTTTTATCCGTATCTTTATCTTTTCTTTTACCTTTTCTTTTATCTTTTCTTTTACCTTGTTTTCTTTCGTGTCTTCTTTCTTGTCTCCATCTTGTTTTCCTTCTTGTCTTCTTTCTTGTCTCCATCTTGTTTTCTTTCTTGTCTTCTTCTTTTTCTTCTATATTTCTTCATTTCTTACTTTTCATTTTTTTTCCTTCTTGTGGCAGCCGCAAGTCCTACACTCACAACAAAAAAAAACAAAAAAAAAAAAAAAAAAAAAAAAAAAAACTTTTTTTTTTTTTTTTTTTTTTTCCGGATTTTTTCTTCTTTGTATAGGGTTCAGCCATTGTGGTGCTGAACCCTAAAATAAATTTTAAAAAATTGATTTTTTTTAGGGTTCAGCTGCCGGCTAAACCCTAACCGGCGGCCAAAAAAAAAAAAATTTTTTTTTTTTTTTTTTTTTTTTTTTCGGCCGTTTCGGCTTCTCCCTCCCCTCTTCCCTCTTTCTGTCATTTTCCTCTCCCTCTCCCTCTCTTTCTCCCTCTCCCTCTCTTTCTCCCTCTCCCTCTCTTTCTCCCTCTCCCTCTCTTTCTCCCTCTCCCTCTCTTTCTCCCTCTCCCTCTCTTTCTCCCTCTCCCTCTCTTTCTCCCTCTCCCTCCCCCTCTCCCCTATATATATGAGCGGAGGGAGAGGAGAGAAAGGAGAAAAGAGAGACGAGAATGGGATAGGGTGCGCGGCCGCGCACCCTATCGACCGAAACAGCCGAAAAAAAAAAAAAATTATTATTTTCGGCTGTGCCGGCGTTTAGGGTTCAGCCAGAGGTTGAGCCCTAAAAATATATTTTTATTTTATTTTATTTTTAGGGCTCAGCGCCACAATGGCTGAACCCTAAACAAAACAAAAAACCAAAAAAAAAAAAAAAAAAAAAAAAAAAAAAAAAAAAAAAAAAAAAAAATTTGGTTTTTTTCCTCCTTTGTTGTGAGTGTGGGACTTGCTGCTGCAACAAGAAGAAAAAAAGTGAAAAGTAAGAAATGAAGAAAAATAGAAGAAAAAGAAGAAGACAAGAAAGAAGACAAGAAGGAAAACAAGAAGGAAAACAAGATGGAGACAAAAAAGAAAACAAGATAAAAGAAAAGATAAAAGATAAGGATAAAAATTTAATAAAAGAATTGTTTGTTTACAATGTAAGTGATTGTAGAAAGACAAAAATAAAAAAAAATTAGAGAATTTTTTAAACAAATTTTTTTAAGCCAAATTTGCTCGTGAAATGAGCGCACTTGGCCAAGTGCATAAATTGGGAATTGCGTGTTTATTTGAGCCCTTTTTCCAGAACTAGATAAATGATACATACCTCATGTGGCTTTCATGGCATCGCAGGTGTGCCTTGAATGACTGGCGGGGTCGAATCAACGGAACGGTGGACCGTGCTTGCCCGATGTGCACCACAGGCCTACGTGAGACTGTCCTACACCGCTTTTGGGAGTGTGAGAAAGCTCGCAGTGCATGGCGATGGGCGACTCATGTGCTTAACAAACTCACAGTTGCAGACACAGACCCTACATATTGGCGCACCTTCCACTCGAAACAAATATTGTTCAGCAGCCAGATTCCACGCCGCTTCCGTAAGGTTCTGGGGATCTGGAGCCTGCTGAGGGGGGTGGTACTGTGGACCCTCTGGCTTGAGAGGAACGACCTCGTATTCAACGGCATCAAATGGACGGAATGCAAGGTCAATCAGAAAGTTTGGTTGGGCATCGTCGATTACGGCCGTGTTGGCTTGGGCTAATGTCAAAAAAAACTCCGAAAAAAATCCCCGCCAGGCCGAGTTCCTGGTCGATCGCTTCAAGAAGAGATGGTGTAAACACAACGTTATTGGGGCGCTCGATTGTACTACTAGTAAAGTCCAGTGGAAGCTCACTGGTTCAGTTTCCGATTACACTTACAGTGTCAACTAGTTACTTACTTCATCTTCTGCTCTTACTTGTTACTTGGGTCTCCTCTGGCTACAACTAAATTTGGCTGTTCCATTTGTACTTTCATTTTGCAATTGAAATCTTTCAATTTGTGTCAAAAAAAAAAAAAAAAAAAAGAGTTCTACGGTGGAATAAGCCAGATGTCAATATGTCATTGATCCAATTCTGGCGATACTATACTCAGAGGATGTACTGTACATCACCTAAAAGTATGTTCGCACTTGGCCTTAGAGGTGGTCTTACAAGGGGGTCTTACATCCTTAAAAAAGTATGTGTTCCCACCTACATTCTTTAGTAATTACCAATCCTACATGGATGTACACATGGCACACTTTTAAGAATGGGTATTGGCTAACATTTAGGAGGACAAAAAATATTTGAGCAATAGTAGGCAATTGTTAAGGGAGCACCAAAATAGGAATATTCCCTAGTTTTGAACACTATAGAATGGTCTTAACTAATGTGGCACTTGAGGGGCCATTATGTAATCCCCCTACTATTGCTATCACCTTTCCAAACCTCATTGATGACACCTTTCCTACAAAGAAGGTATTTTTCCCAAAATTGTGGGGGTGTTAAATTTTTATCCACGGTCTTTGCAAAGGCCAAGTGCGAACAGGCCTTAAGAGAATCTACACCCTTGCATAATGCTTTGGTCCACGTGCTGAAATTATAGATGTGTATTTTATTAATTAAAATATTATAATAAGTTTTTTACTTTGATTAAGGTTGGATAACCTATACCACCAGTGTTCAGGAAGATTTTTGAGGCAACCAGTCAATGTCCTTTATTTTCCAAAACCAACCAGTTTTTAAAGATTATATCCAGTATATTTCGTTTATGAATACTAAATATAATTATTTTTAGTCATTTAGTTCGGTGGTTTGCCTCTATTCTTGAAAATCAGTTAGCCATTTCCAAAAATTAATCGGCTGACTTGTAACTAACTGTCAGTTCTTCCCGGGCCCTGTATACCACCAACTTAAGCAATCTGGCCTATTTTTGGCAGTGCTAAATTTGAAAAAATATACGACCACATTTTAAATAGGTTTTGAGGAGGATTGCAAAAGTTTGCAAAATCTAATTCACATTTGTCAATTTTATACAAAATTTCAAAATGGAAAGTAACCTTTGACCCAAATCAAACCTTTAGATTTTCCCATGTCCACACTATGTGGTACTAACTTTCACTCATCATGATACCCAAAACCACCAACTAGTTCTTCGCAATGCTTGGCATGCCATTGGTCTATCTGAATAGTGAAATTGGTGGTTTTGTGTCTTAACTCTGATGGCCCCAAGAAAAGTCCACATGTTGTAATTGGGGGAGGTGGTGGTAATAGGTTATCCAACCTTACATATGTCTATTTGAAGAGTCATTCAACACAAATTTTTCACCACCCTCACACACCAAATGTATTCTCCAAATGTTTTGTGTGGCAAGATAGAATCTACGGAGATAAGATTGCTTAAGTTTTATGATTGTTGTAGTGATAAGTGTAAATTTATTCTTAGTGCTAAGTTCACCTTGATCTTGTGTTTCAATAATGAGTTGTGATTTGTTAGCCTTTGTTACACTAATAGAAAAGTCTAATTTGTTACTTGGGCACCAATGAATAATATCAAAACGTGATGTTCAAGGCCCATATTGGCATTAACCCTAAAACGACAATGCAAGCCCCACGGACTTGGTTAAATTTTGGAGGAATCTTGCTCATAACTTCTACTCCATCGCACCAAATGGGGTTTTTAAAAGGCCATGCCGAGCACCTTAGAGAGATCTATACTTCTTTAGAAGAGAGCCAATGTATATTAAAAATAGAATCATGCTGAAAATGGAATTTGAAAGAGATTTTGGGTGTGGTATCAAGAAAGCATATATCGTTTAAGGGTTAAGCTAGTGCCAATATACACATGCTCTTACACTATTCCTTAAGGCCTAGCTGAGATCACCTGTTGTACTAGTGTTGCTACTGGTAGAAATTAGCTCTTTTTTTACAACCAATCTTCTCATTTATTGCTAAAACTCCAATCTACCAAAGAAAAAAGGGTTCTTTAAATAATTAATGAATGGATTGATCGAAAAAAAAAGAACATATTTAACTGAACTTAGATTTGAAAACTCATTACATAAGAACATGACCAATATTTTGAAGGCTATTTAGCATTTCTCATCTAGTTTGGACTTTTGACATACCTCCAAGTGCAAAGATGTAGATGCTCTATAGCTCTATTCGAATGTTGATTTAAGTCATCCATCAATAAATTTTTAAACTTTTGTGATTTTTGCATACAATATCCAAATAATGCATTCTTTAGTATGTTGAAACCCTCTTTTATCAGAGATATCTATAAAGGTCTAGGGTGGGTGACCCAGACTTCTATGGGCAATTTTCTATCTGCAAAATATTTGCAAAGTGTATATCACAAGGAAAAGAGAGAAGATGCCAAGTATGCTAGCCATCAATAGAATAGAAGAGCAAGCTTGGGGGGTGCAGTCTACATTATGTTTGAGAATCACCTGCGTTCATGACCCCTTCTAAAAATCCCCTTCTATACGAGAGGTTATATGTCTAAATACCTTTGTATATAGATGTATACCGTTTTTAATATATGTTTAGTGTAACTATACGTGAATATTTTCAGTTCTAATGTGTTTGTTGTATGTATACGTAATTTGGCAGTGTTCAAATTAATATCCCTTCTGTGCACTCACGTATACTCGTCTCGATACTCGTACATGTTTAGTACAGTGCACCCCCGAGAGAGCAAGAGGCTCCTTAGAGCCATGAAGTGCAAAGTTCAAACATCCATGGCGGTATAAAATTTGGCTATGCGGTTCAACTTTGGGACAGGTTCCAGTGCCATTCCATAGCGGCGTGTTTTAACACGGGGCCAAATCCTATCATCCTACTTCATTTGTCGGAAATATAACTCATGCTGCGTTTTTTTTGCTACTCGACTCAAGTCAACTACTGTTCTTGGAATTTGTCTAGGTTCTTGTAAGTACTTGAGTACATACACAACCTCTCGGCCTCTTTATTTTTCACTTTGTATTTATTGTTTCTATCCACTAGGGGAGAGACTATGGAAACGCTTTGTTTTTTGAAGAGTTACCCGGAGTCACGCGCCTAAACAGTAAAATGAAGCCGTAAAAGTAAATCTGGAATAAATACTAAGGCAGAGACTTTGCAACTAGCCGCTTGTTTTTGGCAGTAACTTTAAATTACTCGGTGATAAAGAAATTCAAGATCCCTTTAAATGAAATATTTGATAATATTCATTCAGGAATCTTTGATAATAAAACTTGGATATTTGGAAAACTACTAATTCTAATTGAACATATAATATTATTATTTTCAATGAATATGATATTAATATATTATCATATTCAATATTTTTTAAAGAATGAAGATGAGTAGAGAATTTATGAATTTTCCTAGTGTAAGACTATTTCTGCTTAGGTGTAAAATGAGCAGTTTCTCATAGGAAAAAGGGACCTTTTCCCCTGGGGCGCACTGTGAACAGATATAAACAAGTGGCTAGTCGCAGAGTCTTTGTCTTAGTATTTATCCCAAATTTACTTTTACATCTTCATTTTATTGTTCCTGCACATAAGTCTTGGTAACTACTCAAAAACGAAGTGTTTCCTTAGTTTCTCCCCGATGGGCCAGAGAACCTATAGTGACATTGATAGTTTGAGTAGATGGTTTAATCTAGCACCGAAATTAGGGAAGATTGCCATGAAAGACAAGCGTCGGTTCTTTGCAAAGAGAATAAACTAATTTTATACCATGCTTTGGATTAAAGGACGGGCGCTAAAGGAATTGGATGGGCTTGGGTCTTATTCAAACCAAGGTTGTTGTTTTTCATTGACATGCTTTCACTTTATTAGAGGAGAATGAGAGGAGATTAAACAGTGAACAAGTTGTTTATTTTCTACAAGAACGAGGCTAGGTCTTCCATGGGGAGTGGTAATTGGGACTCTTTCGCTATCTTGTCAAGTCCAATTTGGGTGTGATTGCATGCAGGCATCACATAATGGTTGTAGATAGGCCATAGGGGCTTGAAATTGAATTGGAGCTATTATATCTTTTGGAAAATAAGATAGAAGCATCCTTAACCAATAACTTAAGCTTTCTAGCCTATGTGCTTTGGGTAAGAGCACAAGACAAATAGTATTTTTCTTCATAGGAAATCAGGAATCATGACAAATGAATTTTTTCCATTATTCATCCTAAAATAAATAAATTTTTACAAATTCCAAAGTTAAAAGTTAGTCATCATCCAAAGTTGATAACGAAACTATTCCAAATATGTGAACATGTGATTTCACAAACCGGCCCAAGTTGCTAATTGAAATTGACTAATATAAGTAATAGTGCAAGAACTTGATTGATAAACAAAAATTTCTACAGAAGTGGCATTGAGTTTGGATGGTTTGGTTGTTATTGATTAATCCTCTGTTCTATATTAAGCTTTGACAAAGCATTTTAAATTTGTCCCACATTAAGCTTCTTGTTTGCTCAAACTACTACTCCTATTTGTTGAGGGTCCACATTGTTGTGCTCAGGGTCCACACCCTTGGACTAGTTAAGTCATTTATTTTCAGGGTACAAGAAGTTTAATGTAGGACAAATGAATATAGGCTAGTCTACACGTTTGTTTTTGGTGCATTATTGGTTATGGATGCTTCTACATTAAAGCATCCGCATCCATGCCCTCCCATAGTCTGACACACGCAATATCTAAATGAAAAATGCTAAGGGCCTTTCAAAAATGCCTCTTGACCTTCGATCCTAGCGTGTTAAGAAATGGCCCTTCAATTTAAGTTCACTTGACTATATCCGACATTCTACATGTAATTAGTCCATTGACTATTTAATGTGCACTTTTGGTGTTTGAAGGGCGTTCAAGGGTGAATGAGTGTAACTGTTAAAGGGGCTCGTCAAAAGTAGATGGATAATTTTAGCTAGTCAACTTTAGCGTGCATGGGTGTGGATGCTTTCATGGCTCATTCACACCAGTCACCCAACGCGAGTGCGGTAGAGAATTTGCGTTCATAAGTAAGTGTTTTGTAGTTACAACGTGCTATTGTCTCACTCATGCAAGAAGTTGTTTTAATGCATTTTGGAAATTTTCCATCCACCAACGCACACGTGTTTGCCGAAGCAGGAAGAGACAAGGCTCTAACACTGCAAGAAATTGTATATTATTTTCGAAATTTACCTTGAAAAATTCCAGGAACGCAATGCAAGTGTTGGAGCTTCTTGGTATGAATGGGCCATCAAAGCATCTACACCCATGTTCTCCCAGAGTTTAACACATGCAATAACTAGATGAAATATGCCAAGGGCCCTTCAAAAATGGCTATTGACTCTCAATCCTAGCGTGTTCAAAGATGACCTTTCAAATCTAAGTTTAGTTGACTGTATTCAACATTTTACTTGTGATTGGTCCATGGATTATTCGATGTGCATTTTCGGTGCTTGAGGGGCGTTCAAAGGTGAAGGAGTGTAAGTTCAAGGGCTCTTCAAATGTAGATGGATAATTTTAGCGAGTCAACTTTAGCATGCAAGGGTGCAATTGCTCCCAGTGACAATTGAGTTAACCGAAAACAAAAGAGGTTGCAACAGGAGTCAACTCGAAACGAGTCTAACATGAGTTTGAGCTGAATTTCCTCATTGAAAGCTTCTTTTCGGTTAACTCTAATGCCGCCACCCCCTGAGCAAAAACCTGGTCACTTGGGTTCAGTTAGAAAAAGTGAGTGAGGGCTGCTTTTGTTTGGGTTGCTGTTTTTGGTTTCGGTGACTAATCACGGTCACGAGTTTACCGGGGTGAGGTTTTGTTGAAACACTGAATACAGAAAGAGCTGTTGGTGCCAAGTTGAAAAGGACTGAGGAGCACATTCTGTCACTTCTTGTTTTGAGCCTTGTAATAGAGATTTTCCCCTTCACTATTCAGTCAACTGGATCATCGCTTTGAGAGGAAGGCGGATGATGTCATCCACACTCTTCTGAGGTGCTATATTCCGTGCACGCTTACTTAATTATCAGTCACCACTAATTTTAGGTTTGCATCGGAGATTGAATCTGGGTAATGCAAATTCTCGTTTTATTCTCCAAATCTAGAATTTTTTGGTGCAATTGTGGGTGTCAGATGATGAGATGCTGCCGGGCAAATTAGAGCATTTCCAACCGGGCACTTCAAACATGGATGGATGACTTGCCAAATAAGGACGAAAAGGAAGGAGGGGTAGAAACCAATTTGGGAGCCACCAGTGATAATTTTGAAGAATCTTTTAAAATAATTATAGGGTCCAATTTAAAATATGAAATGTAACTATACAATAATGCTTCTTAAGGGTAAATATACGGCGGAGGTTAAAAATGTGAGCATCATATAAAGATAGTGAATGTCAAAAGGACAAAATTTGTATTTGTAACCACTACTTATTTGGATGAATTAAGGACCCATTAAGAACTAATTTGGATGATTAAGCATTAGAATATGCCATTAACCATTTAATGTTCCGATTCAACACTGTTTTCAAAGATTCGTTATAAAATGTTTGATGAAAACCAAAAATGGGATTGATGGTCAAAGCAAAGTTGTAAATGTGGCTATGTAGAAAAGTTGAAGATCACATTTGTACAATTGGATTTATTCTATTGTTATTTTATATTTTTTAATTCATTTTGCAAGGTTTTTTCTTGAAATTCAATTAAAAATCCCAAATCAGCACAATTTTTTTAAAATGGTAATCAAATTGGAATAACATGCACTACTAGATGGTATGGTTTCTATTATTTGATTCTACTTATTTTGGAAAATCCTATTTAAGGTCGCGCTTTTTGAACTAAGAATGAAACTTGACATAAACCAATTCTATTTTTTTTCTAAAAATCATAATTACTTATTTTAAAGATCCAAACCGTACAAGGATAGTCAACTTGCTCAAAAACCAAGAGAATTTTTTTTTGATGAAAATTGTCCAATTTGAATGAGATCATAGCAGTTTCAATTTGTGCGTCGTCTACATAGCGGACTCTGGTGCGTTAAAGGGTTAAAGACTCTATTAAGGACTACGTAAAGGTGCAGGGTTGGTTCATGAATTGATGCTTTTACCTAAAGGGCCCTTTCAATAATGAAGTCAACACTCTCAAAATTTCTCAAATAGTGTGTCCCCTCTAAATTTCATTTGGATGTATTTATTGTCATGAACAAGATATTTGTCCAACCACTTTGACGTGGTGGTTTGTGATTTGTTCATTGATTAACTATGCTTGAAGTACTTTAGGTGGGAGACTTTTATTTTAGGCTCTTTATATTATGGAATATTTTGAAGGGCCGTTCAAGTTTAGCGAGCCACTATTGGAGATGCTATGAGGGCCACTTTACATGACGGGCCTAGGCCAAAGCCAATTCACAAGAAATAGTAGCTCATGCCAAGAAGGAAGGGAACTTTGATTGAGCTCTGAGGAAAGTGAATTGGGTTTCGATTTTGGTTCAACCTAATTCTCTTCCTTGGAGCTATGTCAGATTTTTTAGGGCATTAGAATTTAATTTCAACCCATTAGATAAGAATTTGAAGAAATAGCCTTGATTCCATCATATAAAGGCTTTGGGTAGATTTCAAGGAATAAACCAATCACATACAAGGATTCATATATGTCAAAGCTTTAAAATGGTTTTGGCCCATCATGTAAAGTGGGCATGATTTGCCATATCTTGTTTGATGGGGCTGGTATTTCAAAAGCTGCATCCCTTACATCACTCTTTCTACCTTCAATCATGCTATAAAGGCCTCCTTCTATGTGACTTTTGGTCGGTCTTGGAATTATGCATTTAGTAATGAAGAGAGTCCAAGATCACTTCCATGTGTACCTAAGGTAGAGCAATCCGGCATACTGTAGACTCATTGTAAAGCGTTAAATAAGATAAATATTGAGGTTCAACCAATTATTGAGTCCACTCATGCAATAGCAAAATGGATGAAGAAGAAAGTCCATTTTCTACTTACACTATCAACGATAGAAATGGGTTTTTCCTTACTTGTTGGGCTTTTGTCGTCTAGTGCGGTTTTTGCCTATGAAGGGCATATGTAAGGAGACCCTAAGACCCTCCCCACAATGAATTTTACATTGACATGACGACGAATAAAAGATTTGAACATAGTTCTCGAATTTGAGGTTGTTTGAAGAGGCACTCTCGTCCTTGCAACTTATCGGAACAAAGTTGACGTTTCAAGTGGCATTTGGCAAGTTGACAATGCGGCACAAGTAGCTTGGAGTTGCGCCACTTGTAAGTAGCATGTTTGTTCAAGAGACACGGTGACAATGCTCTAATGTAAAGATGGGATGTTTAACCCTATAAGGACCAAGACTAATTTTTCAAGTTTGGACAGCTCGATGTGGAATGACTTTTGACATTTTCTATGGTGATTATACTCTTTGTAACGTAGATGGGATGGTAATTTGCGTACGTAGGAGATGTATAGAGCAAAAGATACAATCATGTAAAGGTGAAAAACTTAAGTGCATGCAACTCTTGAAAATTTGCATACAATGACCTATGCATCTAAATTTTGGCACAAAATGAGCTAACACCCCTACACACACTACTACCAAATCCATTTTACCAAAATCTAAGACTGAACTTTGCATTCTGGGTTTTTTCATGAAGTTTCAAACTCGGGTATGGAACCCAAAAACTACGGTGCAACCAACTCTGTAGTTTATAATCTTACTGTTGAAGAACCATGAGTAAATAATAATTTTTTCAAGTGATAATAAATTCAAGTTGGTTGAAAGATCATACGGTTGGATTGGTCATAAGGTTGCATACTGAAAAATATTGGCCTTTTTTTGAGAAGGGTTACTTTTAGGCAGCTTTGGAGTGTTTGGCAAAAAACATAGTCATGGTGCTTTAAGGGTTAATTCCTAAATTCCTACAACTCTCTCCAAATTTGGAGAATTACAAAGATGCATTATAAAATGCAATAAGAAGGATATTTTGAACTTGATGTATGAATTAAAGTTGTACATCATGAATTTTGGATTATATCCATATGAATAGATCTAAGATTGCTAAATTGAATATTGAAACTCAAAATTCAAAATTATGTTTTAATTCAATTACAAATAAGACATTGAAAACTTGTGCATGAAATTTGTTGTGATGGCTTGAAATGTAATTATGTCAAGGAATAATTCAAAAACTCAAATTTTGAGGCAGAAGATATGGCTCTTCAAAGTCAATTGAGTCTCATGGCACATAAATTAAAATTGAAGGTGAGACTTGTTGCAAGTGAACTAGTTATGACACACGATTTGTGAAACTCTTGTTGATGGCGAAGGTGTAAGAGCTGTTTGCATTGTAGATGCCCGGGGTAGTAACAATAGTTGTCTCATGCTAAGAGAGCTTTGACGATTGCTCAAAGTGACTCCCCAAAATGGACATTACACCACATTTGATGTGTATGTTTACCCACCTATAGGCAATATTGATCATTTTCTAAATGCCAAAGGAGACTAGAGACGCGAAAAAGTTGGTTATAGCATATAAAATTATCCTATAAAATTAGAAGTCAAAATACCAAAAAAAATTCATGGCCTTCAAATGGCCATATATATACATATATATACATATATATATATAAACACTTTGACTACTTACTACCACGTACCAAAATGAACGTGCATACATATTTAAAGATTGTTTAAATTTCATATATCCACTTAACCCCTAAATGCCTAGCCAGTCTTTTTTGGCTTTATGTACATAATTGAATTTTGTTTTCTCATGTGTCATGCACTTTTTGCAAGTGAAAAAAATACTACAAAATCCAATGGCAAAATAACTTCATGCATGTGTGATTCGATTAGAAAAGGAATGGTTTGTGGACAGCAGTGAACTTTGTATGGGAAGATATACCTCAATAAAGCATCCAAAAGTTGATTTCTACTATGCCAAATCAAATGGAAGTTGTGATAGCAGCTAAATGTGGTAGCACTCGATGGTAGTTGCTTGAACATAGTTTCTAGTGAATAAGACATAATGTAAAATTTGTGTTATAGTAGGCTTCTACAATACTGTAGATCTCAAATGGTACCTTATATGACTACATTCAGTGTTCAAATCTTTGTGTAATACATAAACTTCTTTTCCTTTGCCTTGAATGTGTTTGAAAGAAAATCACTAAATTCATTAAAGTCACATAGAGGAAAATTTTACCTACACAATGTGAGTTTTTGTAATACGAAAGATGTGGACAATGATGTCTCCAAAATACATGTGCAATCGATTTTTTTTAAATTGTCACATTTATTTTTCAATTAATTAATATGTATAGCCATGAAAAAAAATCGCCAAAAATGAAGTTCCAATTTTTGAATAATGAAATTTTATATGTTGGTTAAGATTCCATAAAACAACAGATTTAATAAGATAGTTTTAATAAAATTTTCTTAAAAAGATAATTAAAAGGAAAATCTTCAAGGACTTCATGGTGGAGTTGCAAGACTTATTGAACCCCACTGTAAAACTTTTCCAATGTAGAAGTGCACCTATACAACCTAGGGCACCAAAACATTCTAATGCACCAATAGTTAGTGCATACATGAATGGTTGTACCCGTGCATAACTATCACGCTTGAATCTGGGAGTTGAATTTCAATTATCTTATCACATTTAAAAAAAAGTTGATAGGTCTTTTCCTTTAACCCCTAAACGCTCTCCAAAAAAACCCTAATTCATTTTAGTTATTTTCGTTGATGATTTTTGAATGCTTTTCAAAACCATTTTTTCACATTCCAATTATACGATCTTGTAATCCTATGCCGTATAAACCATCCCTTAAATTTTAAAAAGATTTGACCATACGGATGCCAAAATTATAGCAAATGAAGTTGAGATCTTGAAATTTCAAGCCCTGAAAAATCCAAGCAGCCTTCCTTTGATAGGCTCTCAAACCCAAAAAAAGGTTGAAACAATCCATTAGCAATTTTTAGAGACCTTGAAATGAATGGGGGTTTGAAGAAAAACAATAGATCTTAGTCAAATTAGAATATTTTTTCAAGTCTCCTCCAATTGGAATAACCCATGTGAGCAAGAGAGAAGTTCCTATGAGGTGCTCAATGAATCTCATTGGCTTAGATTTTTGGCAAGCCTGCCCAAAGTGTTGAAACTGATTTCAACATGCATTGAGGTGTTCCGCTCTGAAAAATTCCCCAGAGTGGAATTTCGATCAAAACATTCCAACAAACATGATAAAATGTGCCAATAGCGGCACATTGGATGTGCTCTTTGCTAGTATACCTTTTTGTATGGAGCTGCAATCAATGCCTCGGTTGGTAGCACTAGGCAATAAATATTCTACTCTAAAATCTCTCCTTTTCTGAGAATATGCACTTCCGTTTTGCAAACATGTAACCCCGTGAGAATATAGAGATCTATTACCTATCCAATAGACTTCACAATTCTTAAATTGAAGGATTCTTGAGTAAACAGTGCCATTTCGAAATTCTCCTTACTTGCATCATTTTGGGTACAAAAGACCAAAATCCGACACTTAGTGCCAATACAGACTGCCATAAACAAGACTAGCCAGACAAGCAAACTGCACATCACTAGCGGGAAAAGGCGGATTACAGGCTACGTGGTCAAAACATTATCGCAGTAACACACAAAAATTCCGTCGCAACTCATGCAATTCAAAACACTCCACAAGCACAACTACCACCAATTTACAACCCCAGGCAAGCATTCCAAACCCAAATCCTCCGTAAATACCTACGTAGAAATCACAGAGACCTCTGTAAATGAAACCACCATATCATTAGCATATCCCTCAGCAACCAGTGATCCTCATTCGCAACATCCTAAAAACTCATATCCTTCACGAGCATCCCGAGCAACTAACATCCCCACGGCACACAACCAAGAAATATAAATGACCGGCCGAACAATACAGTACAATGAAGACCGCATGAACCCCTTTTCAGGCTTCTCGGCAACAACCCGTCCTTGTGCGTCGTCAAATTCATCAAAAGCTGTCGTCATCCTACTGGAGACGTGCGCAACTGCTCACTGACAGCTGACGCTACATCCTGCTCCTCAAACTCCGCTTACACCGCCACTCTCGCTCACCTGCCTCCTCACAAACACAGACGTTCACTGCAACACCACCAAGCCACCACCGCTGGCCCACCTCGCTACTTCCATCTCTCAACCATCCCATGGTAACCACCGCATCCCATCACACTCCCACACGTTACTCGCACTGCCCGCACAATCTCAACACACACTCCTACAATTACAAGATGACAACAACGTGCCAAAAACCCCATCGTTTCATTCGGACTGCCCACCAATTCAGCACCAGTCCTCCCCAGCCACCTACATCAGGGTGGGTTCACTCCCCTGAAACCGGTTTCCCGGCTGCACACCAACCCAGCTTCCGACCAATAGCAACCACCAAAGACACCCAACATACGCTACTACTTACTATATACGCGACTGCCGCCCCTGGAACCAATTCTGATCTCCCACACTACAGGCCACGTCTGCTTCCCTCCCACAGAAGGTTCCTGCATGTTATGTTCCTCGCAGCCTGCTATGCTGCTCGGTGCCCACTCCGAGCCAACAGTCCGTCAGAAAACGCTCCAGGGACCGCAACCCTCCTACTACTGCTCTTTCCAGATGCGTCCCGTCACTCTCAGCTTCAGCTCCTTGCGGTCGCCGCCCGAGAAGAACAGCGCCATGTTCCTCTGGATGATCAGCCCGTCGTGACTGTCGCGCACTTTGCGATGGCTGTCGCGGATGCTGCGCGGCACCCCTTGCCAGATCAGTTTCCGCCCGTTTGCTCCCACCTCCAGGCTGTAGCTGAAGTTCTTCGCCTCGTTGTCGTCCCCCATGAACCGCAGAAACGCCATGTACACAGGGGCCATGCCCAGCTGGAACGCCTCAAAATGAAGGCAAAAATGCTGCCCGAAACAATTGAACACCTGCCAGCCCACGCCCACATCACTTAATTGCTCCTCCCCCCTCCCACATTCCCATCTCTTATAACCCCCCACCTTCGTCACTTCACCTCTCACCCACTCGCCTTCCACCACTACCATCAGAGACGACACACGTGCAGGTCACGACATACACCACAACACAGTCAGATCCTCACAAACTGGCACCTCACAACTGCAACCGTGTTGCTCCAAATACAAGAACAAGTCCCTCACAACCACCCCCACCCATCGCTTCTGCAACCATGACTCCCCTTTCCCAGCCCCACCCCACGCTCACCGTCAACATCCACGTCGCGTTCTCCACCTCCTGCGGATTCGACTTCACGTAGCGGTGGTTGAAAGTGGACCCGTTGTGCATGTCCACTTTGTGCTCGTCCCGCAGGTGAGCCACCAGCCCCGCAATGTCGCCCGTCACCGAGCACTCCGACCCCGCGTATGGACAGTTGTACGGCCGGTACGTGCACTGCGCCTCGTGCTTCAGCTTGCTGTAGTAAGGAAAGATGTCCGGGCACCCCAGGCTCTGGTACCGGCACGGCAGCTCCAGCGACTCCGCCACCTTCTCCAGCGCCAGGCACCGGATGTTGCCCAGCTCGAATCTGCAAGTCGGACACCGGTTGTGCACCCTTTGCTTGCAGTTTGAACACAATGTGTGTCCGTTCGGGCACTGCATCCACAACAAAATCCCCACACCCATCGTCAGTACACAGCCCCGCAAATCCCCACCCATGCACTCCCATGCCAACCACACACGCAACCTCCCCGCACCCCATCCACATTCCCCGCCCCAAAGCTGCACAAACTGCCGCCATCCCATCAAACACCATTTTCATTCGTGCACATGCATTCAGCATATGACCAGCAACTCGACCTAAACGAATATAAAATCCAATCCTCATGGCGTCCATTAGCCTATCATTCGCGAGCAAGCAACCCCACTCCCTTCCACCCACACCAAATGCGCCCAAATGCACGGATTTCACGAATCACACGACTCTCGCGTTCATTCCACACACAGCTTTCATCTCATTAGCAAATTCCACCACACCGGCCCCGTCCGCCAACCCAACTCACAGGCACACCCCGTAGCCGTCTCTTCCTTGAAACCCCTGTTACTACGCCCTGCTCTGATCGGTTCCCAGTCGCTACTAACTTACGCCTGCCCGAATGAATGCATTCTACCTCGCCCAGGGGGGTGCGTTCGGATGACCAACCTGGTGAATGGGCGGATACATGGAGTTGGTGCACACCGGGCACTCCAGAAGCTCGTGCACGCTGCTCGCCGGCGTCCCCGCGGCCTTGCGAGTCACCGACGTCAGCGTGCTCTTCGACACGGCCCCCGACTCCGTCTCCGACTCCGTGCTCGACGGCGTGTCGCCCTCCCGAATTGGGGATTCCGGGATCTCCATCTTCACGTTCGACGGCGCCATCCCGCTCCTCTCCTACCTACGCTGCGCACAATCCACCCTACACTGCCCGCTGCCCTACTGCCTGCTCCTACTTTCACGCCCACCGCCCGCCTGCCGTTCAAAACATCCAATTCCTGCTCGCGCTCCCTACTTCAATTCCCACACGCACACTCTACAGCCGCCCATCAAAACCTACGACCCACCTCTCCGGGACGCAGTGCCGCTCGCTCACTCCATCCCAACTACCGATTGCCGGTCCTGTTCCTGTCGCCGCGGACATCAGCATTGTGTCCTCAACGGGGCCCTCCTCTCCATCACAAACCGGATCCCATCACACCGCCAACCTCAGGTCAGTGGATTGGCCCGCCCTCGCCACATGCTTCCCGATTCAGCCTCATCGAGTCCGCCCATTCCGACCTCTTCGCATCCCGGAACGCACGTAAGTCTGTATCTCTCTGCCTTTCCCTCCGTCGAGTCCCTGCCCTAAAATTCTACACCCTCTGACACACTTACTTACAACGCGCTTGCGGACCGCCCGATGCGGCTCCCCACTCCTCGTCCTCCTTCCCAACGTTTCTTTCAAAATGGTCTCACCTCACCCAATGCCGACTCGCCGCGGACCAACACCATTCCCGAATTTGAATTCCCACCCAATGCCCACCACACCAACTCGCAAAAAGAAACCTCGCTCTCACGATGGCGTCCGTCACTCGCCAATGTCGAGCTAATTTCCCTGCCTGGACTCGATCCAACACGACCCAGTCGGTCTCGCTCCCACTAGCACGCGCACGGCGACACAACAGCAGGACATCTACCCGCCCACTTCGGATCCACCATCTCACACCGCCGCAACCGAATCACCGCCACCCTAGTAACGAAGCTCCACAGACACACGTATGAGCGAAATGCCCCGAGACAGCCTCCCCAGGAGCTCCCACAGCTCCAAGTCCTAGGTTAATGATAAGTGAAGCTCCGCCCGCGAAAAGCTGGACGCCTTTTTGGCAAAGCCACGATCCGGCTCCGAGGCCCGCAGCTGCCTCGACACTCGAGCCAGGGACTCCTGAAACCCTAACCCCTCCCCAGATGGCGAAGGGCTGCTCTACGGTAACAATTGGCCGCGGAGTTCTGCGCCAGCGCTAGAGCCAGCAGACATGGCCTGGAGCAACATAGTAGAACTAAGTTATGTGGAGCGGAATGAGAAATCTGCGAGGAACATCCGGCGGGACGTGGTGAGGCTTAGAATCATCGTCGTTGTGGCTATGGCGACGAGGTCGCTTTGAATGTTGCGATGAATGGGATTTGTGGGAATGGTCTAGGCCGACGTCGACGGTACCGGGCGGATGATGACCGTGTCTGGCTGTGTATCACATAACCGGCTAGTACTTACCATAAGGTAGAGGGCTCATAAATCGATCAAATTTCAATTTGAACAAGTTCCTCGTGAAGTGTTCAAAAGAGTTTTTTGGGAAGAATGTGCAAACTTTGTTGGAGAGCATTGATGATGGAATCAAAATTTTCCAATTTTTCTTTATTTAGTTATGAATTTTGGAAGGTGATGTCATAAGTATTCGTTAAACGAATCAAACTGTGGTGTGCATTTGAAGGTGGGCTTGATGGCTAGAATCTTTTTTCTGAGAAGATTGGCCTACTGCACGGTTTTTGGTCCTGCACGGATTATGAGCCCTCTACCTTACATGAGGTAGGAGCACCCAATTCCAATAGTGTACCCAATACTAATAATTTTTAAACACCGTAATCATTCTAAAATGTAGATAGATAGAAACTTCGGTCCTCTTTCTAGGCCGGCGTGAATAAAGTGACTATTTGTTTTGATATTGAGCTAATGTAATTATAGGTAAACCATAGATAACTTATCATTTTGATCAACAAACATTAAGGGCTCTTAGATTTGTGTCCTAAAATGACTAACATGTTTAGAAATTATTGACATTGGGTTCATTGTTGAAATTGAGTGCTCCTATCTTAGCTGGTTGTTCACTTTCCAATCACAACCATGATCTTCACGAGCCAAGGTAGTAGATGGGGAGTTTTCCAACATAACATTTACTAGCCTCGAGGAGGTCACTTAGTATAAATTTTGGGTACATATGAGCGTACAAAGGGTATTTAATGGAGGGCTATGAAGTAATTGGAATATCCTACTATTTATAGTATACATTAGGGTATATTCTAATAATATTCCTACAATATTCTCCAATTGGTTTTAAAACACCCTATATTACTTCTACAAATTTATAATTTTTAGCTCAAATGAATAAAAGACACCCTATATTTGTTCTCTCATAGTTTTCTAAATTCTTGACAGTGACCTCCCCGGGTTAGTAGCCTCTGTGACTATTGCCTTCCCCCAACAGAATGATGTGGAATATCTCACATCATTTCATCCTCCAATGAAATGATGTGGGATATTCCACATCACATCAGTAGCTATGGGGCAGGTGGCATTGAGCAAGAGTAACTAAGGTTGGATTTCGTAAAACCACCACCTCCCCCAACTATGACATGTAGAGTTTTTTTGGGGATACCATAGTTGAGACTCAAAACCTCCAATTTTACTATTCAAGTCAACCAATGGCATTTCAAGCATTGTGAAGAAATAGTTGGTGGTTTTGGGTATCATTATGAGTGAAAATTAGTACCACATGGTGTGGACATGGGGAAACCTAAAGGCTTGATTTGGGTCATGAAGTTCTTTTCATTTCGAAAATTTGTATAAATTTGAATATTGAGAATTAGATTTTGAAATTTTGTGCATTTCGTGAGAAATCATCTTCCAAATGACCGAAAAATATTTTTATAAATAACCTTGTTAAAATGAGGCCATATTTTTTAGGCTGGTGGTTTGTATCAATTTAACCCCTAAGTGACTAATCGACCGTTTTTATTGTCGCGGCCCAAACAACAGTGACTGCCCATGGTCTCGAAATGACATTTTCGGGTTTTAATTCATTTGTGGAAATTGGGTGTAGAGATTATGTTCCAGTATCGTTTAATGCATTTCATTTGCAATATTGAAGTTTACTAAGGAATTATTCAAAGCCAAACACCTCAACATTCTCCTAGTGTTATAAGATTCTCTATTTTTGGAAAAGTAGTGATGTTCTCTCATTTGGAATTTTTTCTTTTTTCAAAATTTTAGAATGGAATGTTTAGTTAAAACCAATCATACCATATATCAAGTTCCAAAAATAAAATTTGTAATTTTAATGAATATCAAGCTTTTTGCATTCCTCTATCACCTTTAATACTTTCACTCTAAATTTAGACCAACTTACACGGCTAAATTTGGAATAAATTTTGTTTATTTTTAGTCCAGTTTTCTAAATTCCGTGGTCATAGGGGTCCCTTTTTCCAAGTTTGACTAATTGAATTTCATATTTTTTCTCTCCGCTCTCCATTTGTGCTCTGCGCTCTTCGCTCACGTACGAGCTTTCCTGAATCCAAGACAAAGCAAAAAAATAAAATTGTTGTAGTGGTAAAATTTACACCACTCCAATCAATTCTGAAGGAGATATGTAGCAAGTTTGTAGAACTTATTACGACATTAACATAGGTTTGTAATGGAGTAAGCATTAGTACTAGAAATGAATTCCATTTAGGAAGAGGTGAAATAATGAAAGCTCTTGATTTGAGCAAAGGTTATTATTTGTTGGTATACTTTGCAACAAAATTGCAACTTAATAAAGAAACACTTGAAAATTTGCAAAATGACCGAAGTTTGATCTTAGAAATTGCAGCTTTTACAAAAGAATATTCAGCACACTAGCTGGAGCTATTTTTTAAAAATTTGCAACAAAAGCCCTTTTGTATAAATATTTGATTTGGAGCAAAATAAGCTTATTGATTTACAAAAATTAGATAATTTGTTTACAAGAAATTTTACTAATCTTTTCAATGATTTGTTTAATAGTATCCCTTGTAATAATGATTGTAATTTTTATACTTATCGGACTTAGGCATCAACTTATTCTACAACTAGAAGTTTGGAATCATCAAGTGATAGGTTCAATTGCAATGGTAGATAGTCTATTGTGCCTAAGTAGTTAGAAGTTTGTATTGAATTTGAAGCTTGTGATCGGATTATTGAAGTAATTTGATGTGGAAAAATAGACTTTCATTTCATTATTTCGTCAACAACATCAAAAAGGTATATTAGAGTTGGTATCTTTGTACAAATCTTTGACTGACTATACTGTGTTTTTCAAATGTGGTAGAAGTTTAATATGCAATTGGTAAAAATTGATATAAATGCAAGAATTATTATTTTTGAATAAATAATAAAATATAAATTAACTTTAGGATATATATAGATACATGTTCAGATCCATACCCAAATTCAAATTAATTCTTTTACTATAAGTAATGTTATGTATATCTGTTTTATATATTTTTAATTTCTATATGTTTAAATATTTTTTTAGTTTTATATAAAACTGAGTATAAGATTTATCATATGCTTTAACTATTGAATATAATTCTTTTTAGTTAATTTTTTTATTACAATGTTGCTTATATTATCCTGTAGTTAAAAGCTTACTTATTATATTTGAAATTTTGTAAATATGATATAGATTATTACACAAGGGAGACAAACACAACCACAATGGAAGAAATCCAAATTTAATTAATAAATTAAAACAAAATCTATAAGTTGAACATAGAAAAGAAAAGGATAAATAAATAAATAAAAGAAGATCAAAAATAGAATTGGAAAGAACACAAAAAAAATTAATTATAAAATAAAACGAAAACAATGGAAAGAAAAAAATCAAAACAAAAAAGACAAAAAAAAGTCAATTGTTTTTTAACACATTTTCTAATGTTGAAATGAAACTCAATTAATCGTCAATGAGAATCTTCAATGTTCCATATAAATTTATAAATCCAAATGATTTTACAACAAAACATATGTTTTCTAAAGTATATATTTTTTACAAATCAAATTTGTATTATAACAATATTACATATACACTTTCAAATATGTCATTTTGAAATTAGAATCAAATACTAATATGTGAGACTTGTATATTTTATAACAATTTTTTGAAAATGCCATTTTAGGTATGTGAATTGGTATGACTTTTCTTCATCTTCAACTTGACGTACGTCAAATTTTGTCACGTGAATCAACTATGGTGCCTTATTATAGAACTTTGCTAAGGGATTCTTATCTAAAACCTTAATGTAAGATTTTATCAAAAGATTATGATTGATGTTATGAACCCTCATGCACATAGATATGTCCTAGGACCTCACTCACGGTGATTAAGTATACGACATCAGGCATGAAAAATTTGCTATACGACCTTGAGGTTTACAAATTTTGAACATATTCAAAGTTTGATTTTTATAAAATATGAATAATTTTGTTTGTATTCAAAATTATAAATAGATTACATCTTAACGTACTCTCATCAAATAAAAATGTTCAAGAACTACATAATTTTCATTGCTACAAAAAATGTTCACTTTGGTTTGTGTTTGGTATATAAAATTAATAATATCTTATAATGTTTATAATGATTATAGTTTGCAGTTCAACCAAAGAAAAACGTATTTGCCAATTGCACATTTGCTAATTTTTGTATAATATTCACAAAAAATTCTAAACATTGAGTTTTATCCAATGTAACATATCCACATTAATTGCTTCATATGGATTTCCGAAATTTGTATCACCTCCAACAATTCACACAATGCACGTTGCTCTTTCCAAACCAAATACTTTACCAATTTATACATTTGCCATTATGTTGTTGCACAAAAGAATTAAAATGTTCAATTTTTTAAAACATTATTATATTCTAAAATATTCAAATAATTTTATGGTTATTGACATTATTTAAAGTGTTTTTTATACAAAACTTATTCATGAAAATTAATGTGTAAATGTTTCTACGTTTGCTTACAATCAATAAAGATGTATAAAAAGGCAACAAAAGCGTCAATTTAAAGTCATTTTAATATTTATTGCATTTATTAGCAGTTTAAAGATACTTCTCTATTAACCCCTAACCGCCCAACCATGCATATTTTGCTCGATGTACAGATTTCATCCGCGATTTCTCATCCGTCATGCACTTTTTGTAGTGTGATTTTTTTACTGATTTTTTTATGGGAAGTTAGCTTCATGTATGTGTGATCCGATCGAAGAAGAAACAATTTCTGAAAAAATTATGCCTCATTTCGTGTTGCAGTGTTTCACCCAAAAGTTTGAAGATTTTAGTCTAAAAGTGTTATTGAAAAAATAAACTCATAAAATCAAGCATCCAAAAAATCTCCAAAAATCACTACACATATAGTACTATATTATAAGCCATCACAAGAAATTTCATCCCCACACTGTCAATATCTTATTCGTGATCAAATTACAAAATAATCTTTTATTTTATGTTTAAAAATTTATAGAAAAATATTAGTGATAGCAATCAAAGATCTAACCGTATGGATTGAATCTAAATTTCAAAATGTATAACTTTTGTTTGTACATCAAGTTTCAAATATTCATGTTAGTTGCATTTTATAACGCATCTTTGCAAAACTGCCCAAATTGGACATAGGTGAGGACGTTTAGGGGTTAACTGCTAAATGCCCACAATCCTCTCCAAATTGGGCAATTTTGCATATATGCATTATAAAATGCAACTAAGAGGGATGTTTTGAACTTGATGTATCAATGATAGTTGTACATAGAATCTATCTATGAAGTAATATCTATGACTGCTATCACCAATATTCTGTATAAGTTTTGATATTTAAAATTCAAAATTATTTTGTAATTCAATTAAAAACAAGATATTGATCATTTGTAGATGAAATTTGTCAAAATGGGTTGAAATGTAATACTCTAAATGTTGTGATTTTTGGAGATTTTTTAGTTGCTTGATTCTATGAGTTAACTTTTTCAAGAGTGCTTTTGAACACCTTTGAATTAATATTTTAGAAATTTTTGCAACATGCAAATGAGGCAGAAAAATTTCACAAATCATCCCCTTTCTAATTGGATCACACATGCACAAAGCTAATTTTCCATACAACCCATGTTAAAAATTCCATACTACAAAACTTGGGGGGTGCACTGTACTAAACATGTATAAGTATACGTGAGTGCACAGGAGGGATACTAATTTGAATATTGCCGTATTACGTATACATACAATAGACATATTTAGAAAAGAAAACATTGACATATACATACATTAAACATATATTTAGGATGGAATAGATCTGTACAAAAGTTTTAGATATATAATCCCTTGTATACAAGAGGGTTTTCAGAGGGGGTCATGAATGCACGTGATTCTCAAACATAGTGTAAAGTGCACCCCCCGAGACTACAAAAAATGCATGACAAATGAGAAAACTTGGATGAAATCTATACATCGTCCAAAAAATGAACGCATGGGCAGTTAGGAGTTAACCCTTAAACGTCAAGGTAAGCCCCATGGGCTTATTTAAAAGAGAATAATGAAGAAAAAAAAAGTTAATTTTCTCAACCAAATCAAGCGAGACTTTGTGCGTTGAAAAGCTACTGAAAAACGATCTAGATTCCAAATTTTTGCCTCATTTGAGAGACTGTGGAATGTTGGTAAGCAATCAAAGTTATCAAAATTGAATAAGTTTTGAGGTTAGGGCAGCTGAAGTTCACCAGTGCCGCAGTACTACAGTGCTAGCCAGCAGTGCACTACAGAGCCGTTTTTGCACATATATATAATTTCCCCAAAAATTTAGTTGCATTTCGGGCTGCCCCGTGTAGGCCCTCTTGACGTTTAAAGGTTAAGTATAGGTAGACATTGAATGACTGTAGAGCATTTTTATACACTTTTTCAACTTACGTACATTGATTACAAAAGGGGCCATATAAGAGAATTTCCACTGTAAATATACATACATCATGAAAGTTATTGTGGTAAAGTACTGATAGAAACCGTATGGTGACCTTACAACATGTTCGGCTACGGCAAGCTTTGTCATTCCCATACACATTTAGCCTCGACATTATATTTATTGCATTATATTGCATTCTTTTATTAGCGTAGCTGTTCGAAAACACTATGGCCCGCAGTAATTACCTGAGGCTTTACTGATAATTATTTCTTCAAAATACAGCGGTAAAATTCTTCCAAAGTGAATGAATTTTTGTAAAAATGGTTGCAAATTTGTCCAAATGGATGAGTGTACCCACACCATGCATTCACCCACAGTATTTGATGATTTAAGTGTATTGAGGGCCATTTTACATGATAGGCCAAGGCCAAAGCCACTTCACAGGAAATAGTCTCTCAGACTAAGAAGGAGGGAACTCCAACATGGCCCCAAGTGAATTGGAATTTCATTTTTGTCAATCCAATTCTCTTCTTTGGGGCCGTGCCAAATATTGTCCTTAATGCATTAGAACATCATTTCAGCCCATTAAAAGATGAATTTCATGGAATGACCTTGACTCCATTGTTAAAAGCCTCGAGGTTGATTTCGTGCATTAGAGCAAGCTCAACAGTTCCAAAGAAAATATGTTTGTCAAGTATTAATTTGAGGGCCATTTTCAACTTAGAGGAATGTTATACAAGAAGTACTCCAACAACATTCCTGGAGCGAACACCAAGGCAACTTATAAAACGAAGATTTTATGAAAGTAACTTGATGATCTTGAAGCACAGGCCGGTGAATAGTCTTCAAGCTCGTTATTTAATTGTTGATTGAGCATCTTTGCTTGCTTGGTGTGAGAAATTTGCTTGCGCCAAAGCTTTTATACATGGCGGGGAAACCTCAAGTTTTGACTCCAAAAGCTATTTTTTAGCGTTAGTAGGTAGTTGCTGGGCCAAACTACGAGATGACTACACCAAATCTTGGCGTCGGTCCCTCCAAAACACATGCTGCTAGGCATGCTCTTAGGACTTTTACATATCTGATGCTGTACTTACTTCCGGCCACCTTGTTCAAAAAGCGCGGGCATGGACGACATACCCATCCACCGTGGACGGGCGACCCCCATGCCCGCGCCCGGCGTCTTCCCCGCAAGTGCCGTTCTCATTGAGGCCCGGGCTGCTCTCCGCAACAACCACAGCGACCGCGTCGGCACAGCCACTCACAGCGATGATGATTCTAGTGCCCCAACCCGCCATGTCCCGCCGGATGTCCCCGGCTGCATTTTCCGAATGTAAATCTCCACTTGAAGCATTAGCTTAAAACTTAGACCATGTTCCTGCGGAGCCTGGCCGCTGGCGCAGATCTCCGCGGCCAATTGTTACCGTAGAGCAGCCCTTCGCCATCTGGGGAGGGGTTAGGGTTTCAGGAGTCCCTGGCTCGAGTGTCGAGGCAGCTGCGGGCCTCGGAGCCGGATCGTGGCTTTGCCAAAAAGGCGTCCAGCTTTTCGCGGGCGGAGCTTCACTTATCATTAACCTAGGACTTGGAGCTGTGGGAGCTCCTGGGGAGGCTGTCTCGGGGCATTTCGCTCATACGTGTGTCTGTGGAGCTTCGTTACTAGGGTGGCGGTGATTCGGTTGCGGCGGTGTGAGATGGTGGATCCGAAGTGGGCGGGTAGATGTCCTGCTGTTGTGTCGCCGTGCGCGTGCTAGTGGGAGCGAGACCGACTGGGTCGTGTTGGATCGAGTCCAGGCAGGGAAATTAGCTCGACATTGGCGAGTGACGGACGCCATCGTGAGAGCGAGGTTTCTTTTTGCGAGTTGGTGTGGTGGGCATTGGGTGGGAATTCAAATTCGGGAATGGTGTTGGTCCGCGGCGAGTCGGCATTGGGTGAGGTGAGACCATTTTGAAAGAAACGTTGGGAAGGAGGACGAGGAGTGGGGAGCCGCATCGGGCGGTCCGCAAGCGCGTTGTAAGTAAGTGTGTCAGAGGGTGTAGAATTTTAGGGCAGGGACTCGACGGAGGGAAAGGCAGAGAGATACAGACTTACGTGCGTTCCGGGATGCGAAGAGGTCGGAATGGGCGGACTCGATGAGGCTGAATCGGGAAGCATGTGGCGAGGGCGGGCCAATCCACTGACCTGAGGTTGGCGGTGTGATGGGATCCGGTTTGTGATGGAGAGGAGGGCCCCGTTGAGGACACAATGCTGATGTCCGCGGCGACAGGAACAGGACCGGCAATCGGTAGTTGGGATGGAGTGAGCGAGCGGCACTGCGTCCCGGAGAGGTGGGTCGTAGGTTTTGATGGGCGGCTGTAGAGTGTGCGTGTGGGAATTGAAGTAGGGAGCGCGAGCAGGAATTGGATGTTTTGAACGGCAGGCGGGCGGTGGGCGTGAAAGTAGGAGCAGGCAGTAGGGCAGCGGGCAGTGTAGGGTGGATTGTGCGCAGCGTAGGTAGGAGAGGAGCGGGATGGCGCCGTCGAACGTGAAGATGGAGATCCCGGAATCCCCAATTCGGGAGGGCGACACGCCGTCGAGCACGGAGTCGGAGACGGAGTCGGGGGCCGTGTCGAAGAGCACGCTGACGTCGGTGACTCGCAAGGCCGCGGGGACGCCGGCGAGCAGCGTGCACGAGCTTCTGGAGTGCCCGGTGTGCACCAACTCCATGTATCCGCCCATTCACCAGGTTGGTCATCCGAACGCACCCCCCTGGGCGAGGTAGAATGCATTCATTCGGGCAGGCGTAAGTTAGTAGCGACTGGGAACCGATCAGAGCAGGGCGTAGTAACAGGGGTTTCAAGGAAGAGACGGCTACGGGGTGTGCCTGTGAGTTGGGTTGGCGGACGGGGCCGGTGTGGTGGAATTTGCTAATGAGATGAAAGCTGTGTGTGGAATGAACGCGAGAGTCGTGTGATTCGTGAAATCCGTGCATTTGGGCGCATTTGGTGTGGGTGGAAGGGAGTGGGGTTGCTTGCTCGCGAATGATAGGCTAATGGACGCCATGAGGATTGGATTTTATATTCGTTTAGGTCGAGTTGCTGGTCATATGCTGAATGCATGTGCACGAATGAAAATGGTGTTTGATGGGATGGCGGCAGTTTGTGCAGCTTTGGGGCGGGGAATGTGGATGGGGTGCGGGGAGGTTGCGTGTGTGGTTGGCATGGGAGTGCATGGGTGGGGATTTGCGGGGCTGTGTACTGACGATGGGTGTGGGGATTTTGTTGTGGATGCAGTGCCCGAACGGACACACATTGTGTTCAAACTGCAAGCAAAGGGTGCACAACCGGTGTCCGACTTGCAGATTCGAGCTGGGCAACATCCGGTGCCTGGCGCTGGAGAAGGTGGCGGAGTCGCTGGAGCTGCCGTGCCGGTACCAGAGCCTGGGGTGCCCGGACATCTTTCCTTACTACAGCAAGCTGAAGCACGAGGCGCAGTGCACGTACCGGCCGTACAACTGTCCATACGCGGGGTCGGAGTGCTCGGTGACGGGCGACATTGCGGGGCTGGTGGCTCACCTGCGGGACGAGCACAAAGTGGACATGCACAACGGGTCCACTTTCAACCACCGCTACGTGAAGTCGAATCCGCAGGAGGTGGAGAACGCGACGTGGATGTTGACGGTGAGCGTGGGGTGGGGCTGGGAAAGGGGAGTCATGGTTGCAGAAGCGATGGGTGGGGGTGGTTGTGAGGGACTTGTTCTTGTATTTGGAGCAACACGGTTGCAGTTGTGAGGTGCCAGTTTGTGAGGATCTGACTGTGTTGTGGTGTATGTCGTGACCTGCACGTGTGTCGTCTCTGATGGTAGTGGTGGAAGGCGAGTGGGTGAGAGGTGAAGTGACGAAGGTGGGGGGTTATAAGAGATGGGAATGTGGGAGGGGGGAGGAGCAATTAAGTGATGTGGGCGTGGGCTGGCAGGTGTTCAATTGTTTCGGGCAGCATTTTTGCCTTCATTTTGAGGCGTTCCAGCTGGGCATGGCCCCTGTGTACATGGCGTTTCTGCGGTTCATGGGGGACGACAACGAGGCGAAGAACTTCAGCTACAGCCTGGAGGTGGGAGCAAACGGGCGGAAACTGATCTGGCAAGGGGTGCCGCGCAGCATCCGCGACAGCCATCGCAAAGTGCGCGACAGTCACGACGGGCTGATCATCCAGAGGAACATGGCGCTGTTCTTCTCGGGCGGCGACCGCAAGGAGCTGAAGCTGAGAGTGACGGGACGCATCTGGAAAGAGCAGTAGTAGGAGGGTTGCGGTCCCTGGAGCGTTTTCTGACGGACTGTTGGCTCGGAGTGGGCACCGAGCAGCATAGCAGGCTGCGAGGAACATAACATGCAGGAACCTTCTGTGGGAGGGAAGCAGACGTGGCCTGTAGTGTGGGAGATCAGAATTGGTTCCAGGGGCGGCAGTCGCGTATATAGTAAGTAGTAGCGTATGTTGGGTGTCTTTGGTGGTTGCTATTGGTCGGAAGCTGGGTTGGTGTGCAGCCGGGAAACCGGTTTCAGGGGAGTGAACCCACCCTGATGTAGGTGGCTGGGGAGGACTGGTGCTGAATTGGTGGGCAGTCCGAATGAAACGATGGGGTTTTTGGCACGTTGTTGTCATCTTGTAATTGTAGGAGTGTGTGTTGAGATTGTGCGGGCAGTGCGAGTAACGTGTGGGAGTGTGATGGGATGCGGTGGTTACCATGGGATGGTTGAGAGATGGAAGTAGCGAGGTGGGCCAGCGGTGGTGGCTTGGTGGTGTTGCAGTGAACGTCTGTGTTTGTGAGGAGGCAGGTGAGCGAGAGTGGCGGTGTAAGCGGAGTTTGAGGAGCAGGATGTAGCGTCAGCTGTCAGTGAGCAGTTGCGCACGTCTCCAGTAGGATGACGACAGCTTTTGATGAATTTGACGACGCACAAGGACGGGTTGTTGCCGAGAAGCCTGAAAAGGGGTTCATGCGGTCTTCATATACGGTATTATACTGATATTTCTTTTGGTGTGTGATTGAAGGGTACGATTAATGTAGGTGGAGGGTGAAGAGGAAAAGTGCCGGACTTCCTTAATTGGACAACTCTGTATTAGCTTAATTTTCTAACTTCACTATTTTTAGTACAGACGATTGAGGGATTGTTCTTCTCGTGTATGCATATTCTAATTTTGTAAATCATTGGTTGGAGTCTGAAGCTATTGTATAGTAGGACTTCTTTATGAATTGGGTTGAGGGTCCCTATTTCTGAGTTTTAGAGTGGAGCGTTGTGTGCATTGCTTCCATAGCTGGTCCTGGGGTGATCAATTTAATTGTGTCTAATGATGTAGTCAACATGGTATATTAGCAGAGGTGCCTTGAAGAGTTGCAATTCAGACTGTAGTGTTGTTGTGCGTTGATGGTCACGGAGTTGATATTTCAGTTGAATGCATTTTTTTGGGGGAATAGTTGTATATTAGAGTTAGATGTTGCCGCGGTCAGTACTGTTTGCCTTTCGGTGGTAACGTAGAATTCCCGGGCGTGGTTGTGTGGGATGCTCAGCCCAAAGTTGGATTCAATTTTCACTGCAGATTCAATGGCACCATATGTTGTTGAAATCCGTGTAGTAATTACTTAACGCTTACTGGCCGATTGTATCGAAAGTGTCTGTGCTGGTGTTGGTTTTTGAAACAACTTTAATGTACTGTACTTTATATTGGAGTAGAGAGGTCTACAATACTGAATTGATTGAGATGGGTTTGCTTTTCAACAGTACTGTGCTGTACTTTTGCAATTGTTGCTGCGGGCATGTTCAGCCTTGAGAATGATAATCCAACCTTGTCGGCGATTCCAATCTTGATGCATGGCCCCCAACCGATCGATCACTTCACTAGTTCTTCGTAAATATACCAGTAGTTGCTGATAATATCAAAATCAGGATTTAATCTTTGAAAGGGACAGTAGATACATTTAATCCTTGCTGTACATTTGGCACTTGTTGTAAGTAGAATGTTCCAAATTTGAGACCCCAATTGCTTATATCAACATGAATTTTGACTTCACTTCTGATCATATCACGAACCATATCAAATATAAGGTAGACGGCGCTTATTCTGTGCGTGCTTGTAAACTATGCCCCAAATATAAGGTAAACGGTGTTTATTCCGTGCGTGCTTGTAAACTGTGCCCCTTAAGACCCAAATCCATGACTGCCTCCATGTTGCATGATTTGATATGTAGATTTGAACACCACCATGGCTGGTTTAAGGATTCGTCTTGAGCGCCATTAGTGGCAGCATGACACCGCTATAGAGAATGTTGTTGTAATCACTTTCAAGATTTCTCATTAATTGATTAGATTTGATAATTTTGTGTGACCGTTGCTAAAAGACTTCTCTCACTCTTGCAAGCGTTTGGAATTTTTGCATCCACTTTTCTTGCAGTCCATGTTCAAGAATTGCTTAAGTGCATGGAATGAGCACCATCTACCTTAATGAAATATTGTTGTATAATACTAGTTGGAATGCATTCCCTGGACCTTTATGGGTTAAGATAAATTTTATGGAGTTGATTTGGACCATGAAAAAGTTGGGTTAATGAGTTGCTGCACTTTATATAGTGTGGACAAGAGTATTCATGAAATATACACTTATTCATGTAAACACAATATACAGTGGTCTACTATAATTTCGAACTCACATTTGAATTAACTAAAAACAAGCATCCAGCTCTGTTGAATCTATGCGGAGTTTACCACCCAATATTATCAATATTTGGCATGGATTGTGCTTGAATATTTTATTGGTCCCCTCATGAATAGTCCCTTATGCTTGGGGGAACTTGTGGGAACTCTCCTTTGAGGTCACAAGTTCCATTCCCATGGGCTTGCTTTTGGTTAACTCTATTATTTCATGGAGTTTAGAAATAGTGTGAATTGAGTTGATTCATTGATTTAAAAGAAATTACATTGATTTCAACTGTTCATTTCTATCAGATTGATTTCAACTGCTCCCACGGCCACAAGCTTGCCACACTTGCTTCTCACGAATCTAAGTTTTCCGAACTCCCCCGCCTAGTCTCCCTTGATCCATTCTTGTTTAATTCATGTGTTCCACACTTGTCTAATTTGGGCATAAGTTGAGAATCTAGTCTTGTTTTTTCATTACCTTTTCAAAGCACCAATTCATCTCGTTTTTGGTGAAGAAAATCTATTTTTGTTCCCATTATTCTCTCATAACTAAGTCCATGAGACCTAGTATGACGTTTAAGACTTAGTTTGACGTTTAAGGGTTAAGCAACTCACTTTGTAAGTTATCAAATCTAATCAATTAAGGTGGTTACCCCATTCCCAACTGGCTCCTTTTACCAACAGCTAGGGGCATTATCCGCAATCAATGTTGTAATGATGATGGTTGTAGCATGTGTTACAGGTGGTAATGGGTTCTCTCTTGTTGGTTTTAGTATATGTAAGTGTGGTTATGGATTCGTTGTTGTTGGTTTAAGCATCTTTAGTGTGCAATACAATTCTTCTTTAGACAGAAAGAGGTGTACCTATATGACGTGAATGGGATGCGTCATACTTCAACTTTGAAAATTTATAACTAATTCATTCTTCATCCAAAAATTATGTTTCAACTTGTGTTGGAATCTACTTCTTCTTGCCTACCTTAAAAAAATAAAAATACTAAATAATATCACTGCCTCATATCAGTTGGGAATGGGTAACCACCTTACACCTTCAGAGCAATGATTCAATCACTCTTGAAGTTTAGAGCAATGATTCAATCACCTGGAAAATTTAGAACATCTGCATAGCACTCTTGCATGCTACAGACGCAAAGAGCTCCATGGAACGATTCAAGTTTCCCTAGTTAGATTTAGAAGTTCCAATCATAGTAGACATGCCAATGATCGCACAATTTTCATTGCACAATTTCAATAGAAATTTAAGGTACCGTCCAACCATGGCACGCCATATGATGAAGAACTTCAAGTAATTTTTCATTAAAAATCATTTTCAATGTGTTTGACGTGCAATAAAAGTTGTTGTGCAAAACATTTTTGAGTGTGATTTTTTCAAGGTGAATCCCAACTTGACATACCACAATCTTTCAAAATTTGAGATGGTGTGAGTTTCTACATTATCATGGGGAAGGATTTGAATATTGCATGTGAATTATTGGCATGTCTACCTTATATCATGTTGAGAATTCGATATGCGCGAGCGTATATATAAATAAATATAAATATATAAATATATAAATATATAAATATAAATATAAATATAAATATATAAATATAAATATATAAATATAAATATATAAATATAAATATAAATATATAAATATAAATATAAATATAAATATAAATATAAATATATATTTATATATATTCTCAAAATATGTAGAAATTGGTTTCTCACCAGATTATCTTAATTGCATTTCAATGCACCATAATGGCGCCATGTTCACATGCCTTGAAGTTCCTGATGACTAGCCATCTTCCATGAATTTGATTATGTTTTCATCCCCATTGTACTCCAACTATCTGTTTATCTTAGAAATCATAAAGGTGTTGAACCAATTGGGTTACAAGCGAGAGTACAAGACAGTCGTATGCAACATGTCCAAAACCCTAGAAAGTTGTGGAGTAAGGTTATGTAAAGAGCAGTTGTCCATCTAGACATATTTAACTCTACTGTGAACTTCTCTTCTTCCTTTCTCTCTCAAGTTTGAACACGTATAGTGGGATTAGGGAAACGTGGCATGCATCTACACTCAAGTAGTTTTCGAATGGGACAACTTCTAAAAATAGGGCGCATTTATAACTCTAGTTGTAGTACTCCGAAGCTGATAGACTCAAGGTCTTGCATTGCGACAAAAAGTGGTGTACCTTAGCTTGTAAGTTCTAATCACCCAACCTTATAAAAAAATGTGGCAAATATTAAGGCTTTCATTCAAGGTCGTATTATGGAGGGTGATGAAGCACTTGTTGGCCATACTAATTAAGGCACAACAATTTAAGTTCTACTTTGATTCTAGTAGGTGCCCTGTGATGAAATACAAGCTTTTTTGCACTGACATCGATTGGTTACCTATGGAAAGTGGTTACCTAAGGAAAGTGGTGGAATTGAATTGTAGCAAGAAGATTTTGAAGATTAAAGTCTATAGCTCCATGGGATGCCACTGCAAGTTGTCCACTATCCAATGAGAAACATTGAAGACATCTTCAAAGGAAATTTTGGGTTTATTAAGTATTGGGAGAACTTGTGCAATGAAGATCTTGCAAGGGAATTTAGAAGTCGTTACAAGCATTTGGTTCACTATTGGTGTGCACTAAAAATAACGCTACACCTTGAACCTCCTGAGCCCTCCAAGTTTTTGAGGGACAGTTTCTCGCTGTCTACGCGGATTGAGGTAATAGTAGAAGATCAATACACAGATGGTGGTGGGATTCAAGAACAATTTGCAGAGAATGACGCCTATGTAGGTCAATTGCGGAACCACCTATTGCAATCCCTTAAGATGGATTGGGATCTGTATGAAAGCTACTTTATTGCAATTCGAGTCGCGGATGGTGATACTCGACCAGTATGGATTGCAAGGGCGTTGTCTGGTTCTAAGTGTGAGTTGAAGAAGCCAAATTGCGTCTTTATTCAATAAGGTTGGATGTCCTAAAACCACCACCTCCTCCAAATATGACATGTAGAGTTTTTTTGGGGCCACCACAGTTGAGGCTGAAAACCACTAATTTCCCTATTCAAGTAAACCAATGGCATGCCAAACATTGCAAAGAAGTAGTTGGTGGTTTTGGATATATCATTATAAGTGAAAATTAGTGCTACATGGTGTGGTCATGGAGAAAGCTAGATGTCTGATTTGGGTCACACAGTTCTTTTCACTTTGAAAATATGTATCAATTTGAATATTGGAAATTAAATTGCAAGAATTTGTACGTTCCGTGAGAAATCCTCTTCCAAATGACCGAAAAATATTTTTCATAAGTAAACTTGTTAAAATGAGGCCATATTTCTTAAATTGGTAGTTTTAGGACATCCAACCTTACTTCCCTCAACATCAAGAGATCAAAATGTTTAAGACTACTAGACTGGGTGGGACATTATAACTGCATAAGTAGACTACGGTGGAAGATTAACCCCTAAACGTCCACGCATCCAATTACTGGATGTTTGTTGGTCAAACCCAATTTTGATCTTGAAGATGACTTTTGTTGCTAATACACCCAACTAAGAAAATGAATTTTATTAAGTCTAGTTTGTACTCTACTTTTCAAATCTTAAAAATTCCAATTATTGAGTATTTTATTGCTTGTGCAAGCTTTGTAGCTCAAGGTTTGAATTACACTACATAGGATGTTCACCTTTCGAACTTCAAAATTTAAATAAAAAATTTCTATGGAAAACATATCATGTGATTCTCCATTGTAATTTGTACATGCTCCCAAAAAATATTAAAATTTTAAAGCTTTTTTGTAATAAAATTTATTTTTTGAAGTATTTGACTTAAAAATTTGTTGAAAAGGCCGTATTAAACCAAAAAAATCTTAAAATTTCAAGAGTGATAGGAAACATTCAATTCCATGCATGAAAAATATTAAAAAATGTATTTCGATAAATCTTGAAGGCTAAATTGTGTAGTTTGACTTTCTTACAAAGGAGTGGTACGTTTAAGAGTTAACAAAAGGCTACCTTTGCTTTTGGAAGCAAATGGATTCTTTGATGATATCATGGAAGTTTAGGATCAAAAAAGACACCGTAGAGTGTATGATCAAAATCCTATCTGCCATTAATGACAATTTGGCTTTATATATATATACTTCTACTTAAGCATCTCGGCGTATAGAGAGAATTATAGAGTGCTTCTAGCTCTATATGATAGTTTGTATTTGCTTCTTACTTACATAGGTTATGCTTTGACATAAGTAAAAAGGATCCTATGTTGTGCATTCTAGATTAGAGGTTATGCTTTGACATAAGTAAAAAGGATCCTATGTTGTGCATTCTAGATTAGAGGTTATAGATTTCAAATTATCGATTTCAAATTATAAATTTGCCTATTTTAGTTTGATGTTATAGATTTTTGTTGAAAATAACTATTGTGGTGAACTTTTATTTTCCCAAAGCAAGTGCAATTTATATATAATTAATATATTTACTATTAAATTTTACATTTACTTGTATATATGTTTGGCCTCTTTTTCTTCAGTTATTCATTTTCAAAATATAATTTAATAATATTACACATTAAAAAAAATTGTACTGGTTAAAAACAATTTTTTTTGTTAGCGCATTAAGCCTTTGTTATAGTTTTGAGGACGGGGCCAATTGGTTGTTAAAACTTTCTAGCATGCAAAAGCTCACTTAGCAACACCAAGTCAAGAATTCTCATAGTCGTTCATACAAATTCAATGGGACCACCTAAATGAGATAAACTTCCTCACAACCAACCGTTGAGCTCATGATGTGACTTACCTTATCCACAAAATCAATGACGTCATACAATACTACATCTATTGGACTATTGGAGGATGCTCATTCTATGCATGACTTTCATTTTAATGGAAACTTCTACTTTCAACTAATGTATCTAGTGACCATCAACTTAAATTGACTACCCATCTACTTCAATCACCTCGCCTTAAGATGAATAATATTACTTTGAAAGGTTCCCATTCTTCAATTTTAATGAAAATTGTGTTCAATTTATATTTTGTATTGAAGACTATTTATTTGTTAATTTTTAAAGTGAAATTATAGCAGGCTATTTTTATATTGTGTTAATTTCCAATGTAATCTAATTCTGGATTCTACTTGGTGAAGGATTTTTTCAAGTGACGATTGAACATCACTTTAATAGATTCACTCTCATATATACATATATATATATATGTATACATATGTATATATATGTATATATACATATATATATATGTATATATATATAGGGAATAAATCCAAGTAAATGATAGAAATGAGTGTTCACACCTTATCTAACATCTTTTAAAGTGTAAAGCTCACTTATTACTTCTATGCTTCTACATTTAATTAAATTAATCTCAATGATATAACACTTGATAATATGGTAATCTCAATTATGTGATATGTTTTTATATGATCAAACTTTGGCATCTCCAATTCTCTCTACGATATAATAGATAGTCATATTATACATGAAGTTGTAGTATGGCCTTGTAGTATGGCCTTGATACTTTGATACTTTGAAACCCCATCTATATCATATTATAGAAGTTATATATGCATTGGCTAAGTATGACAATTTGTTAGGTTATTTTCTTATTCTCGTTATTCATGAGGTTGTAATGCAAGTGTATATCCACTTAATTCTTAATGATTGAAGCTGTCTTAGATAAAAATTAAATGTACTATAAAATATGTGTTATATACATATATATAGATATAAAGCTTAAATCTTATAAATATAAATGTGTATATATATATATATATATATATATATATATATATATATATATATATATATATCTTATAAATTTTATTAGAAGATATTATTAGACTATGTTATGCATTATATATTTTTAAATTTGTGGAAAAAATTAATAGATGATTTCCACCCTCTCTAAATAATAACACTTGTGCACCCTCTATAATATCAATAGAGGGTGCACGGCAGTTTATAAATAATTCCGATTGCCTACTGATGGCTTCTGTTCCATTCATAATCGTAATCTTCATATTCCTCGTCTTGCTGTATAATAGCCTTTGTCGTGTTCTCATCATCGTCGCCGTATCACTGCGATCGATCTGCCACTTGTCTTTATCGCCAACTTTGTTCTCGCAATATTCCGTCTTGATCGCCATTGTAATTGTTGCCATTGTCTAATTGTTTGACAAGTCACAAATTGCAAGTGACCAAAACTCTCAATTATAGCCAAAAATCACGACGCCTCCACTTTCCAGATCACTATTTATAAAAAATGTAGAGTGTGCCAATATTCAAACCAAAACCTTCGCAATGACACCCTATTGTTTATGATACTTGAAATCCAAATCTGCTTGTCAAATTCTCTACCTACACTTTTCTAGTCCAAATTGATTAGTGCTTCGAAGACAAGCTGAGAATCAAGAATAGAAGGAACTAAAGTTCTTTAAACCTCTCTCCCCAAAAACTGCATCCGTCCATCATCCCAATCTTCATCCATCTTCTACATTAAATGTCTATTCCAACTACCGCGCCTTACTTAAAAACTAATCTAGCAAAAGGGTCCTAAATCACTAAGTCTAAAAACTATACTAAATCTGCAATATAAATTGTGCATCGTAAAATTTCCAAAATTGACATACCCCTTCAACTTTAGCTCAGAAGAAGTACAAAAGAAGGAAAAAAAATGATATAAGAGAAGTTGCGTCTGCAATCTCCACTCGTTTTTAGGCTCTAATCACATCCAAAACCCTAATCTACCCCATCTAAACACCCTCCTTTTTTGATCTAGCGCAAATACATCAAGTTTGCGTAAACCATACAAAATTGACGTTATTTGCACTAATATGTTGTTTTACACACAAAAAGGCATTGTAGGCCCTAATTCCTACTAAACCCTATCACACGACCACTCTATACTAAAATTGTTTGCTCATTATTACTCCAAATCATGTTAGTACCGAATTCCATAATAATTTGCAAAACCATCAATTGAAAAATTAATTTCTACAAATCCACACAAAGCACACACCAATCAAAATTCACGGACATATTGTAAACAACTACTAAATCTCCAAGTTAAAATGCATCAAATCTACGATTTTTCTAAAACGCCTAGAATAATCATTGCAACCTCATAGAAATTACCAAATACCACGGTAAATATTCTACTGTGGTTTGTGAGCCATTTGAACGACTCAAGCATTTATAAAAAAAGTATCTTGGCTTTGAGTATAATTTGGTGTTTATGAAATTGTGGAGTCAGTCTTTAATACCAAGAGGATAAAGGTTATTCTATAAAATTATTTGGAAAGAATTACAAAAGAAATACCATATTAACTCCAAAATGCCTACAACCCTTCCTAGATTTTAAGAATTGCAAAGATGCATTATAAAATGCAACTAAAAGGGATGTTTTGAACTTGATGAATGAATAAATGTTGTACATTATGAACTATAGATTCTATCCACACGTACCGTTAAATCTATGATTGCTATGTCCAATATTTTGTGTAAAATATGAAACTTAAAATTCCATTTATTTTTTAATTTGATTTCAAATAAGGAATTGAAAATATGTGTATGATTTGTTGTGATGGGTTGAAATGTAATACTCTAAGTGTAGTGGTTTTTGGAATTTTTTTGATTACATAATTTTATGAGTTATTTTTCTCAAGAGCACTTTTGAACTAGAATCTTAGAATTTTTTGTTAATCACTTCAACATGAAACGAGGCATAAGAATTTCACAAATCATCCCCATTCTAATTAGTTCATACATGTGTGAACTTCAATTCCCATATATGATATCAATAAAAAAATCCACACTGCAGAAAGTGCATGACGGATGAAAAAAAGGTTGTCATCGTGTACCTCGTTCAAAAAATGAAAGCTTAGGCAATTAGAGGCTAAGAATCATTGGATATATGTCAATAGCACTTATTGAACTTTTAAGCGTTCCTTCATAATTTTGGCATTGAGAAATGCATAATATAGTGGGCCTGAGCATAGAGATGTATTAAGGTTTGGTCCAACATGGAAAATGAAAAGCATGATTTTTAAAAATTATTTGTACATATGATTTTCCAAAAGTAGATTTAAATCTTCATGTAATGAATTTAGAAGCATTTGGCGTCAAAATTTTACCAAATTTACAAATTTTATTTTTAGAATGTGACATTTTCTATGATTAGTTAAACCTAGACATTCTATTTTAAAATTTAAAAAAATTCAAGGGAGAGAACATTGTTACTTTCCCCAAATAGTAATTTTTATAACACTAGGACAATATTGAGGTCTTTGTCTTTGAAAAGTTCTCCTTGGTGGAGTTTAACTTGGATTGACATTATTCGAATTGGGTTGGAAAGTAGATATGATTTTCTATTTATCTTTTATTTTATTTCTTATATATAATTTTTTAAAATATTTTTTAGCCCGTAAAAAGGGCAACGGCTATAAACTGGTCGTTTGGCCACTTACTGGTGAAACAATTTCCAACATTCAAATGACACTACTCTTAAATTAATAAAGTTGTTCAAAGTTAAAACCAAATTAATTTCTTTGCTACTTTTCTCACTTTGTTCGTTGCTTATCTTTTTCCATTACTATTATTAGGATGAACTTAGCATTAATTTTAATTATAAATTTTAAGCTTTGAAATCATGTTGCTACATGTATTTTTTTCAAGTTTTAACTCCTTACTTTCCGTTTGTGGTCCACAATAAAGTATATATATATATATATATATATATATATATATATATATATATATATATATATATATATATATATATATATATATATATATATATATATATATATATATATATATGTATATATAATTTTGTTTATTTGTTTATTTTTCATGTTGAAAAAAAATCAATGCTAAGTTCAAAAGATAAAAATCATATTCAAAATGTATGCATTGTTATTATAAACATATAATGTTGAATTAAATTGATATTAGTCATGTAGTGAGTTATGTAGCAAGTCTAATTTTGACAATCATACTATTTTAATAGCTTTGGATTTTCAAAGCACCGCTTTTACAACTCCGCCATTTCAATTATTCTATAATTTTAGTGAGCATTTGTAGGAAGTGAATAGATTGATTTTCCTATGCTAAAACCTAAGTTAAAATTTAGTCTTGTTGTAAATTAGTCCTGTAAAACCTAAGTTAAAATTTAGTCCTGTTGTAAATTAGTCCTGTAAAACCTAAGTTAAAATTTAGTCCTGTTGTAAGTAAGTCCTGTTGTAAGTTAAAATTTAGTCTTACAAAATCTTTTTTTTTTTGCAATTTAAAAGAAAAGAAAATCAAAGCTTTGGATTGAATTTTGTTCAATTTGGAAGTCTCAACTAATAATTGCTCTAATAATAAATGAATAAAATTTTATGTTTAATCAATGATTTAATGAGTTCTTCTTACATTCTTTTATTCTAGAATCCTTCTTGTCATTCGCATACAAATTTGCATGATCATTATTTCCAAGATGCTTATAGTTTTTTAGTAAGCTACATTTATTATTTGATTATGTTTGTTTGACATTTTTGAGTTAAATGCCATATATAAAATTATATGTGTGAATGAAATTTATATCTTCTTTTATTAATAAATGTCATATTAGACACAATTTACAAATATTGTGTTTGGGATTTCATCATAAAATGCATGTATTTGGGTAGAAGCAAGCCACAGTTCTATAAAAATGTAATCATAGTGCACCAAAATTGTAGTGAAAGCAACTTTCTAAAATCCACCTTGCATTCTAATTCAGTTCTTTACATTTTCTTTTAATATTCATCCTGTTCTAAATCACATTATTTACCTTATCAAAATCAATTTATGTTTACGTGAACAACTATAAGATAAATTAGGAAAAAAACAAAATCATGCAGCATTTACGTGCACATTTGCATCACCTATTATGATGTGTGCATTCCATGTAGAATTGGAAGTCACCATTTTTAGCATGGTTCTAGTACCTATTATAGGGTGGTGTAAAATTTTAATTTTAATTTTATGAGTTGTCATGACATTTTTAAATAATGTTTTAAATTTCAAATGGACATTCTTTTTTGGACTATAAAATCAATGTTTTTGGGATTTTTTTTCTCATTTGGCATTATTCACAATTAGTGTAGGTGGGCTTAGAATTGAAATATGACAATTGCTTCGCAAGTTCACAAAATCAACAAAGAGTTCTATGTTAATTGTGCTTCTTGGTGCATAATTGGTCAATCCTTCATACTATTTGGTACTTGCACGAATGTGTACGCTTGAGATTTGAGTGACCATAGCTTGCTTCCATTTTTATTTGAATTTTAAAATGATTAAAAATAATAATTGGTCTTATAATAGTTATAAGGTATTCATTTAGAAATTACTTTCACTTAGAAACAATATATATTTACTCAAAAATTTGATAATTGAGATTTTAGTACTTTGACAACTATTGTCTTCCCCAATTTCAATATCTACTACAAATGAATTATTCTCAACTTTTTTCTTTTCATGACATAAAGTTTAATTTGAAGTGCTTTGAAATATTGAAGTGATTTGAAATATTGAAGTCCTTGCAAAATATAAAATTAACAATATAGAATTGGTTGGTGCTCATTTAAGGTTCATACTGGTAGCGACATAAATATAAACATAACCAAACATAAACATCAAGAGTGGAAGAATTATTACACATACTTGGTATCATGTCATATCAAGTGCAAAACTTTTACAAAATTGCCAATTAAAGTTGATTAACTTGAATATTGAGTAAAGATGCTTGAAGAATTCATCCTGTTTAAGAACAATACATATGAGATTGCATAAGATGTAAAGAACATAATGCAACAATTGTATCATGAAGCTTTGTAATAGTATATATAAATTGGATGCAATTAGAAATTTCTATTAGTAGGACTACAAAATCATATCATATCTATTATAATGATAAAACATAATAAGTGCAACATAATTAAGTAAATATTTCTAGTATCTTTATATTTCAATGTTTTTAACAAATAATTAATGTTTTACTTTGATAGATTTCTATCACTTTCATATTTTTACAAATTTGAATTTAATGTTTTAAAATGAATTTTTATTTGAAAAAAAATTGTCAATTTGATAGTTCCAATTAAATCATTTTATAATCTGGCATCTTAAAGTAATTATAAATTATGAACTTGACTTATTTAAAAAAAAATTGTTTTAAGAAAAAAAATTGGTTTATTTTATGAATACAAGTAAAGAATAATTTATAACACATAAGATCACAACTATTATTATGCATTTTCATTATTGTATTACTAAAATGGTGTAAAATGTAGATCTTTTCTACTAAAAGTAAATATAATTCTTGAACATCACTAACAATTAATCAGTGTTATTTATAGTTATTTAATAAAGTGGAATTAATAAAATGTCAATAAATAAAAACTTAACATGTTATATGTTTCTCTATTTGAATTTGATACCATACAACCTTTGAATCCTTAAAAGTGTAAAACTCATCATAAGTAAAAAAGATTTATCATTTTTCTTCTAAATCATTTTAATATACCCTGCATGAAATAGAATGTAGTATGTATAATATTGAATTAGTACAAATCTATATAAAAATTGCATATCACCATTTTTTATGTTTATTTCTAGTGTTGAAGTATTTACCTTTACAAATATGCTCAATATCATTGTCATTCAATTTTTATGATATAGCAACATATTTTTTATGATTCTTTTAAAAAAGTAAAATTATTTTATCTCATAGATTTAAAATAAGAACTTATGATATCAAATTGTAACATCTTGGCAATTTGTAAAAGAAGAGATGAAAACACACATTGGATTCAATTTTTGACTTGAATTTTGAAGCTGTAAATTTTTATTCTAGTATTTTATTAAAAAATAACCTATCACAAAATAAATACCCTAATAACTTTACAGTGATATTAAATCATATAAAAAATAGTAAGCTTGAAAAAAATTACACATTTTACATTTGCTAATTAATTTCACCATGTGATTGGTTTTGAATATAATCTTTAAGTATAATGTATGGAATTATTTTTGGTAGCTTTATAGTTGTTATTTATATAACTATTTTATTATTTGATATATTTTCATTAAGATACCAAAAATATCAATTTATGTAGGGATTATAAAACCATAAATTCAAAAAAATAATATTAAAATATTTTAAGAAGTAGATTCAATATTTGATTCATAATGATTCCATAATTTTTTTATAACCCAATACAAAATAACATGATAAAAATTTGATTTGTCATTTTGTATAATGAATTATTACTTTAATTTTATTATGATTTTTTTGAAATATTCATTACAAAAAATTATATTAAATATTATGAATAACAACTTAAAATTTTTAACACCAAGTTTTGAAGATATATTGAAAAAGTCATATATTGATTAGAAACTAATATCATGTGAAAAACATTATCAAGGTTGTTCAAAATTCTGAATTGATGTGATGTTGAACATGATCAATTCATTGATAAAAGTTTATTCTTCAAAATCCAACTAACTGTAAAATCAAATCTAAAATTAACGTTCTATATATACAAAATTATTTTATTACAACTATTGCACTATGCTAAAAGAATTTGTTAATTTTGCAACTCAAATATCCTTGTTTTTTTATTCACTAATATATGTGTCCAATGGCTTCCCTGCCCCATGCCTTGACTTTCCAATGTAAATGTACAATGTTTTGTGTGCAAGCATTACATGCTACAGCCAATCACTTTGCATGTGGCACAAAACAACAAAACACTTGTAGAACAAATGTGAACTTTGTCAAATTGAATAATTCATGTCTTTTTAGTTGTTTCCTTCATCACAGTTGATCATGAATTTTATTCATGCGTAATATTCCACAGCAACAATCTCAAGTTTCAAATTTGATCTCTATTTTTGCACAAACATATGAAATTGGTTAGACTCTTCTTTTGTGAGTCAAATTTGACATTGGAATGAACCCAAATTTGAAAGGGGGTATGCAATTTGTATTCAAATATTATTCATACATAAATTCATTTGATTTTTTGATACATTTTAATCAAATAATTTAAAAAAATGTTTGTTCATCACATCAAACTTCAAAAGTGAGATCACAACATATCACAACCATTTTTTAATTGTAATATTTTTTGGCCCTACAAAAAGAAAAAAAACATTTATTGTTTAATTATCAAGATGTACTCATAAAAACTGATTGAAAATGTGTATATATCTTAATGAAATACAAACCATTTTTGCAACATCAATAAAATGATTGTTGTTGAATAGAGTTTTGTATAGGTGTAAAATTTCCAACAGCTTGTGAAGGCATGGTTTGTTGAATTATTCCATATTGTGCATTATACGTAGCTTGAGTTGGATACGAGTTCCCCTGAGACATCTAAACAAACATTATTTAATTCTTAGAGGATTCTGTAAACATTAAATATTGAAATGTAATTACTACATAAAGGTTTATAGGACTACAAACAATCTATTAATGACGCTAATTTTTTTTTGAAAAGTAATAATAATTTATTAAACCTTGAAATTGAGTACTAAATCAATTTACTTAGTAATTGATAATTTAAATTATTTTACCTCTGATATTGATGAAGTATTCACCATGTAATCTTGATTCATATTTGCATATCCTACAGAATGATACAACAAAGTAGAGCATATTCTTGACAAATTAAACGTAAAAAAAATAATGATGATTTTGAATTTGGATTAAATCCATAAAATCAAAATCTATAAAAGTAGCTAAGAATGATTCAATATAAAAATATTATTTGTTTAAATTATATATATATGTATATATATATATATATATATATATATATATATATATATATATATATGTAGTAATGAAAAATATTTGAAAGTTTCATAATCTTCGTTCTTACATAGAAATTAGTTTCTTTTGGTATTAAAATATAAATAATAAGTTTGTAGAGTTTGGCATATAATTAATACCGTATTGTATTGTCAATGTTGAAAAGAATTTTACCATTTGAAGACATTGAAGGATTAGTGTGAGGAGCTGCATCATAAATTGAATATGGAGTTCCACTTGGAGGAGTAGCAAGAGTAGGAACTCCTACCATAGCAACAGACATATTTCCATGTTGGGTTGGAATATGAGACGATTGCACAATGTTGTGACCTACATGAAGTCCTTGAGATTGTGGTTGTACATATGTATTAAATTGTGGTTGTTCTTGAGAACGCACAACAGATGATCTACATCCATATAAACAATAAGAATATTTTTGTAATTGTACTGTGAAATCTATATAAGGATTAAAAATAATATATTTTATATTTTTAAGTTTATTTAGGTTTTGGATTTTATATAATGAAAGTAAATATTTTTCAAAAAACATTAGAAATGTATGTTTCTATGCACTAATAAAAATTTAAATTCTCCAAATTATAAAATCATAAATTTTAATGCAAATATTTCATTAATGTTTTTTTATACAAGGATATTTATTTACAAAATTTTATTATGTGACACTATTTTAAAAATAAATGATGTCTCTAATTAACTTATAATGACTAATTTTATAATGTATTTTTGATAAAGAAGAAAATAGATTTGGATAGTAAATGTATTGAATTTTTATTAACCTTTGAGCTTCTGAAAACAATGGTTGTACTCCAAATGCTTGAACATTTGTATTTGATTGAATAGGGATTTGCTCAGGAGCTTCCAAACGTTGACGAGGGAGGGTTCTTTGAGCATCAGCAAATCTTGTTTCTTCATCCTTTGTTGAAATTTCATCAAATTTTGATCAAATCAATAACCAAGTTGATTTGAAGAATTAAATATTTTTGGATAATATGAACACTCTAAACCTTTAAAAAAAAGGAATGAATATTAATTTAAACCAAGAATATATACATTTGTGAAAATTTCAATTAGTATAAATTAATTACCGTTTGAAGAAAGGGGCGTTTCATTCCTGAAGCTTCATAATCACGATTTGTACTAGCAAATCCAATTGGAGGTAAATCACGAGTATTAAAATTTAGAAGTGGAGGGGGAGGAGGAGGAAGATTTTTATTTCCAAAAGCATTCTCAGCTAAATCACGACCGTTAAAACTTTCACTTCCAATTCCAATTCCTCCTGCAAAATCCCTTCCTCCAAATCCTGGATTTCCATAGCTTCGTCCGCCTTGAATTCGATCATAGCGCTCCGCATAAGTTTCCAAGTTTTGAGTTGTTACTCCTCCACGAGGACCTTGGAATGAAGGATTAATTGCTCCACCACGTCCACCAAATCTTTCTCCTAAACCCCTTTGTGCTACAACTCGTGAAAATTCATTATATCCATTTAAAGGAATGGCATTGGGATTGCTTATAAAGTTACTATTGTTTCCATTTCTAAAAAACAAATTGTTTGTGTTGTTACGTTTATTTTTTCCACTTCCAGTACGAGTTCCTCCACCAATATTTGGAAGTCCCAAAAATGTATTGTTAAAGCCACCTTGCTTTGATTCGTTAGATCGACCTCGAGAATTTCGATTTCCTCCCCCTCCACTAGTACCACCACTTCCTCCTCCGGTATTGCCACCTTTTCCTTTGCGATTAGAACGTTCACGGTCACCAAATCGTTGTTTTGATTGTCCGGGCTTAGTGAATTCTGATTCAGGAACCTTTTCCATAATTTTTTCTAATGCATTGGCAGCCGCCATTTGCTTTGCTCTCGCCTTGTTGCGACCAACACCAAATCCTCTTGTGGGAGTACCGCTTGCTCCTCCGACATTTGAACCACCAATCACTGCAGTAACTGCAAACGGACCATTGGTTTCGGCTTCGGTTTCATAATGGACTTCAAAATGATGTTGTGAAGCATACTCATGAAGCAAGGACAATGGTGTTTTATTGTTCAACTTTTGATCTTTGCGTAATCCTTCAATTACCTTATGTACTTTGGTTTTTTTATGTAATTCATATTCATCAAGGGAATCAGAACCAAATCCACACATTGTACATTCAAATTTATCAAGAGTAGGCTTTGATACAACATCAGGAACATGTAAGATGGGTTGTTCATTATTTCCTACATCACATAAATTTATAGAAATTGAGTCTCCATTTTGAGGTGGTTCTTGTACAAGTTTTGTACCATCTGATTTTTTTTCTTTTTTTTCTGCATTTGTTGTATGCTTGTCTTTCAATTGGTTTTTCACATCCAGTTCTTCATTAGTTCGTTTTCCACCTCGTTTTGGTTTTTTTTCATGCCTTTGTATATTTGACATTCCAAATGTTTGACCTCCAAACCTTAATTGGCTATCAAAACGTGGAACATTACCCCAACCTGATAATACTACGTGATTGAAATAAAAATAATGTTTTAAATTATTATTTTTCAAATAATTGTAAACTTTAATAATTATAGTATTTTCTATAGTAAAAAATTTAAACACTATTAGAATAGAAAAATATAGAATTTTTTATTTATAAAAAAATAAAAACATACGCGTGTAATTTTCAATACAAAAGCTTACCATCATAAGGAATTAGCTCCATTCCTCTTGGAATTCCAACTCCCATTCCCATCCCCATCCCCATTCCCATTCCTAATCCCATCCCCATTCCTCCTCCCATTCCCATCCCCCCTCCCATTCCTGTTCCCACTCTGTGATCACCTCGAAAACCAGATAGATATCCACCACGTGTTCCTCCTTTAATAGGCTTGTTTTTGGTTTGTGGCTTTGCGAGCATTACTTTAACTTTCATCTAGTAAAAACAAAATAATGATTAAAAGTTCAAAAAATTAAATTAGTAACATTGTAATTAAATACAAAAACTAAACATTAAGCACATACATATTCATTATTTACATACCTTTATATCTCCAACTCTGATTTCAGTATTGTTCAAAGCTTCAATGCATGCTAAAGCAGCATCTCGGTCAATATAGTTCACAAATCCAAAATCTTTGCGCTTTGCCGATAACATGTTGCGGGCTAAAACAATACGCTCTATTGCACCATATTTACCAAAATGTTCTTTGACCTTTTCTTCATCCCATGTTGGAGGCATTCCATCCACAAAAACAGATTTCACCTACATTGACAACTAAAAATGAGTTTCCTATAAAAGAATAAAACAAGACCAATTGCACACATAACATTCTAATTCTTTATTTCTATAATTTCATATATTTAATTGAAACATTTTGATCATGTATACAAATGTATCTGCATACTTGAGACATGGTATCTTCATCGGGTTCATTTAATGGTTGTGCCCATGCAACTTTTGCTGAACGGTCCATTCCAAAAATTGCATCTGATTGTTGAAGGCGTCGAAAAGCAGTCAAAGCTTCTTTATGTGTATTGAATTCAACGAATGCAAATCCACGGTTTACTCCTTCAAGTTGGGGATCTTCCATCAATGTTATATCTTCTACATTCTCAATACCAAAATTCTTCAACGCATCTAACACCTAAATTTGATGCAATGAATATTTCAACTTCAATAAGAATATTGATAGAACCTTTGTACAACGTGATATGTAATTATACAATCAATATTTTTTTTTATCACATTTAGTTTTAAATCATAAGATTCTATAAGAAATATTATTGACAACATCAAATTAAAGCACTCACCATTTCTTTCTTCCACGACTTGCTGATATTGCCAAGAAACAATGTGTCATTCTCCTCACTTGGCAAAACACCACAAGAACGTCCTCGAATCTACATACAAGAAATTGAATTAAAAAAAGACTATCACAAACATAGCTAAAGTATGATTTCCAAAAATAAATATGAAAATTCGATCTAAGACCAATATAAATGAAGATTATACTAGGTGTAGTCCAACTAACTAGGCTACACATGCTTTAATAGTGAATGCTACCTTTGGTACTTCTTCTTGGAAGTAAACTCTACGACCACATTAAATGATTAATAATCCATATTTAGTAATCAATAATTCATAAAAAAGTTATCATTTATATGTTATCATTGGCTTGCATTTAAAACCCACAAGCATTTATAGCGGTGGATGCTATCTTCTCATTGAGCTAAATTATATAATATTCTATAGTAGTTGCAACAACTCACCTTCCTTTATAATTCTCTATTGTTATAAAAATAAACACTTAAAGGCTTACATTCATGATAGAAAGCATGCACAATAGCACATAGCACTAATCTATAGAAAAGAAGCTATCACTTTTCAAATCAATAGTTCTTTCTAAATAGAAACAAAAATTTGAAGAACTCTCAATGCAATCAAAGAAGAAAGGAACGAGGGATACTACGAAGCAATTAGGCTACAAGAAGCCCTATCCTTATAATTTCCTATATTCAAAATATTGTAACAAATAGTAGTACACTTTTCAAATAGAAACCTATTCAAACTTCCTCACATTCACTATAAAAGTAGCTTTTGTCAATATAATCCCTCCTCCCCATCCAAAAAAGATGGCATGTGATTACAATAGCATAATATTTCAAATATATAATTGATAACCTATAAATTTGTAATTTGAAAGCTACATACGCAATTTCAATATTAAGGTAGACATATCCAATACCCATTAAACAAATTTAGCGCTCATTTAACCCTTTGACGCGCCAGCGTCCATATTCTAGACACTGGATGATTTCTAACGCGTCCCTTCACCACATATGGTGATGTTTTTCATCCATCCAAAAATTTCTTAATTCTTGTACTAGTCGACTACCATTTGTACGGTACGGATTTTCAAAATAAGATATTGAGAATTTTTGAAATATAGAAAAAGTGGTTTATGTCAAGTTTCATTCTTAGTTCAAAAAGTGAGACCTTAAACAAGATTTTCCAAAATAAATAGAATTAAATAATAGAAACCATACCATCTTGTAGTGCATGTTATTCCGATTGCATTACAATATTTTTTTAAAATTTAATGTTAATTTTGGATTTTCAATTGAATTTCAAGAAAAAACCTTGCAAAATTAATTAAAAAATATTAATAACTAATATGATGAATTCAACCGTACACATGTTATCTTCACATTGACATTTACAACTTTGCGTTGTACATCAACTCCATTTTAATTTTTTATCAAACATTTTATAACAAATCTTTGACAACAGTGTTGAATCGGGACGTTAAAGGGTTGATAGAGGTGAACATTTGTGTTCAAGTATGTACGATACTAATACGTGAGGACAAAATTGAGTGCTAGGTAGTACTTCCTATGTCCAAAAATAACTATCCTATTTTTGGCATTTATGTCCCGAAAGAAGTGTCCTATGATTTTATACTTCAAACATAGCAAACTATTTTGCAACTCAAAATATTTTCAATTGGATTTATCATAAATTTTTAAAATCCATAATTGTAATTCATAAGATTTTCATAATTCAAATAAATTCAAATCTTTTGAATTGCAATTCAAAAATCACAGCTTTTTAGAATTAAAATGGGTATTATCATGAATTATTTTCCATTCCTTTGAGAAGTCACGTGAGCAACACTATGTTCACTTTTGGAGTAGTAAGACGGCTCTTTTGGGTAAAAAAACTTTAAGTTTAATGTTTTGTTAAAAATAGGAAAATGATTCATGAACAGAGGGAGTAATGGATATGTCTACCTTTATATTATTGACAATGATGCAAGAACAACACAAAACTTGCACTCTCAACCTATTCAAATTTCCTCACATTCACTATAAAAGTAGCTTTTGTCAATACAAGACCTCAACTTCCAAAAAGAATGGCATTTGATTGTATTAGCATATGATTTCAAACACAAACTTGGTAATTTATAAATCTATGACTTGAAAGCTACTTATGCAACTTCAATAAAGTAGAAATATCCATTACCATCCATTTAACAATGTTTTCTTCATGTACCAATGGTATACATTTGTGTTCTAGTATGTACTCTATCAATACATGAGTGCAAAATGGAGTGCTGGGAAGAAATGGGTATATCTACTTTATATTATTGACAAACATTAAGAATGATACAAAGCCTCATTTCTTTCCAAAAAGGATAGCATTTGATTACACTAACATATGATTTCAAACATAAACTCGATAATCTATAAACAAAATTGGCTTGAAAATTATTGTAAAAAACAAGTGGTTGGGAAAATAACTTGTATTTCATCAAAAGAAGTTTAAAAGAGGTTTTTTTCTTATAAAAAATCATAAACTTTGTGATATTGAAACTTTCGATAGTGATAATGTGGGAAGGAAAGTATAACTAACTTGCACTCGCTCCATTTCCAGGGCAGCTTTCTTGGCGAGGGCGGCGGAGGCAAAGCGGATGAAAGCATAGCCTTTGTTCTTACCAGTTTGCGGATTCTTCATGAGACGGACCTCTACGACGTCGCCAACCTTCTTGAATACGGATGACAAGTCATCTTCTGTGGTCTCCTTGTCCAACCCTCCCACAAATACCTCTAGCCTCTTTTGCTTGCGTCTTTCTGACATTGGCAACGCGTCCACTCCCATGTACTCTGTCACCTCCAAAGGTTCAGTAGCCTCAGTAAGCTCAGGCTCATTTTCCCCTCCATGTTCCTCTAACTCCACCTTCTCATTCATGCTCCCCTCAACCCCTGCCAAGTCAATATCAGACATAAGTCAATTGATCTCAAAACTAACCTTTTCATTAGCCTCAATGTCACATTCTAAAAGAGAGTTGTGTGTACATGGCACGTTTATCATTTAATATGCCACCTCTTTTAGAGTGTTGCATTGATATTCTTTTTAAACGCTAATTCCCATCTCCTATATCGTTATTTGTTACGAACAACTTGTCTCTTGTAATACACTTTGTTGGCCTTGTAGAATGTAAGTATGGCTTGGCTAAATCGGTCGATAGCCACTTATATTTTAATACACATGGGGTTGTCAACTACCTATTTTAATCATAGTTTACAACCTCCCATTTTGAATTATTATTCAGAAGAAATCATCAAAAAATATACTCAAAACTTTTTGCAAAAGAAATCATCTTAAGTTATTATAACTCAAAAAATTTAAGTTTGTGCATGAAACTTTACTTTATGTTACTCTCATGTTGATTCATGTTCAAACCTATTAAAACTTTGATGTCTAAATTCTTGAAATCAAGGTAAAGGATAACTCAACGGAGCAATAAACATTTGAGTTTAAGAGAGTTTGATTTTTGTGAATCTCTTTATTGAGCACAATAATGATTGAGCTCTATATTAATCTCCTAATGAAAGCACATTTCTACATATTGGTTGAAGTGATGCAGAGAATATCCTTCACGGGGAGGCAATCCCCACTTATTATAAGGATATTTAATATGTCTTGCTTTACAAAATAATATAACTCAATCACTTGTGATTGTGATGATATATATATATATAAATATATATATATATATATATATATATATATATATATATATATATATATATATATATATATATATATATATTAAAAAATGTCATTGAGAGTTTTCAAAATATGTGTTTTATGTGTCAATTTTTTTAATCTATTTTTAAATATGAACACATAATAAATGTAAAGTAAGATACTTTATTACCATATGCAAGGATGTGAGGAGAAGAAGGTCCTTAAATTTAGGACTTATTATTCATTTTATTATAAACACAATACAAATAAATTCATTAGAAAGGCATAATAAGGGCATAATAAAGGCATAGTAAAGTCCTTCAAACACATCTATATCCTTTCATTTTTTAATACATAGCCAATAGAATACATGCAATACTATGAATGTTAAAATTTCTTTCAATATATGTGTTTTAATTTACAATGCTACAACATGTATCATTTGGACATATACACATAGAGAAAGATGGCTTTCTTACAACACTCTAATTTTTTTGGAGAATATGTATTATTCATTATATAACACTTTAAAAATAATTTAATGTAAAAAATACAAAAGAAACATAAATTAATATAAAATGTGTCATCATTTATATAAAGATATAGGAGTAATAAGAAACTGCATGCATATCATCAATTATTGAAAATAAGATTTATTATCAAAGTATAAAATGAATTAAGATTTTAAAAAGCTACAATAAAATAAAAAATCATGCATGAGAATTATTATTGTCATATATCAATGTAATCTTGTATTTCAGGTTTCAAATCTAAAATCAATTATAACTTCATGACAACTAAATAAATGCTAAAATTGATTTTAAACATGTTGCATTAAGATAAAAAATAAAAAATAAAAAATAAAAAATAACATATGGATTTAAGATTCATGAAAAGTATTTTAAGATATATATATATATATATATATATATATATATATGTATATATATATTGAAGCAAATAGGTCTCTATATCTTTTTCACTCTAATTTGCTAATTTTTTATAAGCACTCTTGAGGTCCTGTAGTATCCATACATTAAAGACGGTGGTTTGATTTGTTTTTTTTGTATATAATGTTGACATCTCTCGAAGTATGGGGCTATTTGTTGCGTTCTTGGTATTGATAGAGTGTTCTTGGCATTGACAAAAAATCATATGATATACTTTGTTCTACTTTTGATTTGCATCAACTTATAATTAAGCATAATAAAATTCTTTTGTTACAAAATTTTATCCTATCAAAATGAATTTATTAAAAATTATTATTAATGAAAAAAACAAGTCTAAATTAGCGTATTACGCTGCGCAACCCTATTGATTATAAGTGGGTTGTTCCTCATAATAACCTTTACATTCTATGGAGTGCCAAGGAATCAAAACAATAGAGTACCTAAGAGGAAGGCTGACTCTATGTTTGTGCCAATCATATTGGTGTTGCTGTGATTGGTGTTGTCGTGATCTGTGTTGCCTTCAATGTTCATGGTCGTAGCTTCTTGCATCACAATTGCATCAATTTCTATATTGTTTCCAACCTCCATAGCATGCTTGTTCTCTGCCATGACATTGACTTGGTCATCTTCAAATGGAAGACGGTCCAATGAGGCCACTTTGGAAGGGTCTGCATCAGGAACTTGGAGTTCTTGATCTGATTCATAAGCTACCACAGACATAACCTCCACCACGTCTGCCAAGGATTGAATCTCAGGTACTGCTGTTATAAAATTTGCATCATTGCTCACATTGCATGTCTCCGCAAAAACCATTTCTGTAGAGTCATGTAACTCACTCCAAATCAATGATATTTATCTACCAATCAACACGAGAGAGTCGAAACTGTTTATCAAACAATCTTATACTATTACATACTGCTGAAGTAGCATTAAATGTACGAATAAATGATGTATCATGCACAATTAATGGTGTACCTTCTATAGGATTTTGATCAGCACAGACAATGACCGTGGAAGAACCATTCTCATCACTAGCCTCGATAGGGTTGTGTGGAGTTGAATCACTAGTTAAGTCCATGGTAGGTTTCTCTGGAGCACGAGAAGTAGAGTTGTTGTTGTTGTTGTTGTAGTCTTGTGAAACAATACTTTGTGAAGAGTTTTGCAATGATCCAATGGTAATCACTTTGTCTTGTGATAATCCTGCTACGGGAAGGCCCATAATCAATTGCATGTAGATGAGGGATGACAAACATAGACCTAGTTCGGAAGGCAAATAGGACAACGTGCATAACTTCCACGGTTGCCTCCGTTGTAATAACTACCACCTGCATGCAAGACCTCACCCTTTCACACTCTATTATAGTTATGGTTGCTAGGTCGAATAAAGCCCACATTGCTTACGGATGAATTTGTTTACAACCAAGCTAGTGTGAACGTCCGAATCATTAGGGCTCTGTCACGGACTTCTAAGATTTATTATTAATTCATAAGTTTTATACTATACGTAATTACCAACTACTGTGATTATATACCGTTGGCCCGAGCAATTTCCGTGATTAAAGCATGTTTTTAGTTTCATAATTTTATGATATTACAAATTTTCCTCTTGTGATAAATATATGGATGATTACAAAATAAATAAATAAATAATATTAAATTAAAAATATTAAATTATAGATAAATTACTATAAAAATAACATTAACTTCCTAAAATAAAATTTATGATATTTTATAATAATTTATTAAAGTACTTATCTATTTATTTACTTTAAGAATAATATATCTATAATTTAATACAATTTTTAGAGAAGAAAATCAATCAAAATTCTATAATTTCTACACCGTAGGCCCAAAAGATACAAAACTACTTTGTTGCACCCCTTTTTAATCAAGAATATGTTGTCAATACCAAGAACGTGGCCAATGGCCTCATAGTTTAGAAGATGTCAACATTATATTCATAAAACAAAACAAAGCAAACCAAACCACCTTCTTTAATGTATAGGCACTAAAAGACCTCGAGAGTGTTTATAAAAAATTAACAAATTAAAGTGAAAAAGATATAGAGACCTATTTGCTTCTATATATAAATCTTTTAAAATACTTTTCGTGAATCTTAAATCCATATGTTATTTTTTATTTTTTTATTTTTTATTTTTTATTTTGATTGTTTATCTTGATGCAACATGTTTAAAATCAATTTTAACATTTTTTAGTTGCTATGAAGTTATAATTGATTTTAGATTTGAAACCTGAAAAACAAGATTACATTGATATATGACAATAATAATTCTCATGCATGATTTTTTATTTTATTGTAGCTTTTTAAAATCTTAATTCATTTTATACTTTGATAATAAATCTTATTTTCAATAATTGATGATGTGCATGCAGTTTCTTATTACTCCTATGTCTTTATATAAATGATGACACATTTTATATTAATTTATGTTTCTTTTGTATTTTTTACATTAAATTATTTTTAAAGTTTTATATAATGAATAATACATATTCTCCAAAAAAAATTAGAGTGTTGTAAGAAAGCCATCTTTCTCTATGTGTATATGTCCAAATGATACATGTTGTAGCATTGTAAATTAAAACACATATATTGAAAGAAATTTTAACATTCATAGTATTGCATATATTCTATTGGCTATGTATTAAAAAAATGAAAGGATATAGATGTGTTTGAAGGACTTTACTATGCCTTTATTGTGCCCTTATTATGCCTTTTTGATAAATTTATTTGTATTGTGTTTATAATAAAATGTATAATAAATCCTAAATTTTAACTCCTAACCGTCCCGGTGTCCATGTCTTGGATGTTTTTTTGGGGTACTTTTGAGGGTACTTTCACCTTTGAAGAGCTATATATTTTGCAAAAAGTGATTGACTTTAATGAATTTTTGGAAATATCCCTGCATGATGTCTAGTTTGAGTGGTAAAAGTTTCAATTCAATCCAAGATGTATTGGATTTTTGGGAATTATTGGAAAGTAGGGGTGTTTTTTTGGAACAATTTTTGTGCATTTTGATGGCTGCAACTTCGGGGGCTTGTGTCTCCTTCATCCAATGTCCGTTTTCAATAAAAATTATTGAGTTAGATTCTTCTTGAAGTCTAGTTATGCTGGAATTTTTTTTAATGTCAATGCGTGTTGTTTTGAATGTTTGAGAGTCAATTTGATGCACATGTCTCTCTTGAACAAGTTTTTCTTTTTGGGTCAAATGGGTCACTTTTTGGGCTACCTTGCAAGGCCATTTTATGGTACATAAAATTTTTCCATGAGCATTTTTTGGATACCAATGTGTTCAGTTATATGAAGATTTTGAATGACTTTATAGTTTAAATTTTTTCATTTGAGTACTTTTGAAAACGAATTTCACCTCTAATGTGTTACTAGCGGGGTTACTAGGAAAATTTCAGCATCCTGTTTTAACACTAAGACATTATGATCTTGCAATCTCTGAGGCCAGATGATTCCAAGTTTGATCTACATCATCTGCATGTATATTACAAGATTGTACGGTTGAGATTTCTATACCTCACCTACATTTAGACCTATAATACAGCAAAAGCAACAACGTTTTTAAGTCCAAATAAGCTAGGAACACTTAGGGGGTTAAGGACCTTCTTGTGTTCACATCCTTGCATAATAAAGTATCTTATTTTACACTTATTATGTATTCCTATATAATTATAGATTAACATTTTTGACACATAAAATACATATCTGGAAAGCTGTGAATGTTATCTTTTTGATGAAATATATATATATATATATATATATATATATATATATATATATATATATATATATATATATATATATATATATATATATATATATATATATATATATATATATATATTCACAATCAAAAGTGATTGAGTCATATTATTTTGTAAACTAAGACATAATAATTCGCTTAGGAATTATCCCTTAAACTACCTAAAAGTCCTTTGCGACTGTATATTATATTTTGCGGAGATATTTGATCAAATAACAATGATCAAATTCTTTTAAGTACAAAGAAATATTAATAATCATGATAATATGCATTTATCAGTATATAACAATTCATATATTAAACCACAATTGAAGAATTATGAGGCGATATACAAGTTCTAGAGAGGAACCCTAACGACCTTTTAAAGATTAAGTAGAATGGAACGAAGGCGTACAATCAATCATATCACTAAAATCCGGTTATTGTAAACAACCACTGGGCGGTGATGCTTCATACAAGACGATGAGAAAAAAACCATAGAATATCAAATTATTTTCTAGTGTTCCACTGTCTTCCACCTCTAATCTTGACATCCATTAATCCCTAAACGTCACAACGTCATGAAATTGAATCACGAACAAATTCAAAACCTTGCAACTTTCTCATACAATCTCGGATGACTTTCATCCAAATCACCTTTGTAAAACTATTAAATTCTCTACCAATTACAATAAATCTCTTGTGATGGGGAGTTGTTGATAATATTGGAGAGACCTCCAATTTTAAGTAAGTCAAATTTGTTGAGTAGATTTTATGCTTACAATGGTCCTCTCATGTACAGTGGGCTACCAATCAAAATGTCGTCTTCGAATTCGCAGTGAGAAAAATTTCAGTACTGCCAATTTTGAAAGCCTCCCGAGAGCTCAAAAATTGATATTTGACCACAAAATTTTTACCGAAGAATTATCTTTAAGTTAATTATATGTATGCCAAATTTCAAGGCCAAAAGATTCACCGAAAAGAAGTTATTAAAAATCTACCAACATTGGTAAATTTCCACAGCTGCCAACTTTAACAGCCTCCCAAAGATTGAGTTTTCTTTTTTTTGCCATGAAATTCTTGGAACAAAAACTTGTTTATGCTAATAACATATGATGAAAATTTCAAGGCCAAAAGATTAATCCAAAAAAAGATATCAATAATCTACCTACATGTGTAGTTGTGGGAAACAATGGGGGAAACTTTGCTACCAACTTTGACACCCTCCCAACGGTTGAGAAAGTTTCTATTTACCATGAAATTTTTGGCACAACATGCTCTTTATGATAACAACATTCATGCCAAATTTCAAGGTCAAAAAATTTATACAAAAAAAAATATTTACAATCTACCAATGTGTGTAGTTTTCCCCCATTGTTTCCCACAACTACACATATTGGTAGATTGTTAATATCTTTTTTTGTATTGATCTTTTGGCCTTGAAATTTTTATCATATGTTATTAGCATAAACACGTTTTTTTTCCAAGAATTTCATGGCAAAAAAAAGAAAACTCAATCTTTGGGAGGCTGTTAAAGTTGGCAGCTGTGGAAATTTACCAATGTTGGTAGATTTTTAATAACTTCTTTTCGGTGAATCTTTTGGCCTTGAAATTTGGCATACATATAATTAACTTAAAGATAATTCTTCGGTAAAAATTTTGTGGTCAAATACCAATTTTTGAGCTCTCGGGAGGCTTTCAAAATTAGCAGTACTGAAATTTTTCTCACTGCGAATTCGAAGACGATATTTTGATTGGTAGCCCACTGTACATCTGAGCCATGCTAATATCTATTTTTGAGGTTAGCATCTACTTGTGTTCAAAGGATCGGTACGTTTAGGGGTTAATGACCAAAAAGCATCAAATAATGTAGAGTAAGAAAATACGGCTAGGAGCTTCATGGGAATCTTAAGCAGGCGATAGGGTGCTAGCTTGTTCCTATGATGCCTTAATTGCTACCATACATAGAAATTTATGGAGAGAAATCTTGGCATGTAATGTGATTCTTGAAGCATAGCCCATTGTTACACGAATTTAATCTAACGGCTAGGATTCACAGAAGCCAAAATACAGACGAGAATTTTGCAAAATACAGTTACCTTGACAGAGTACGTGTAGTAAAGACACCATGGTATTCTGTATCAGCAGTACCTACGCATTTCAAAGAGATGGCTATGAATATTATGTCCACTCAGATAAAAGGCTTCAAGAATCCCGAGTCCGGAAGCAGTTTCAGCAACCAAATCTGTTTACTTGTTCTGAAACAAGCAAAGCCGGCACGAAGTTAATTTCACCACAACAAAACCTAGTGAACGATGAAATGGAAGGCAAAGCACAAGGCAGCATTAGTGGCGAGTAGATCAATAATCCTACAGCGTAATAGGAATTGCGTATAGAAACTGGTCACACCATCTTTACATGAAAAACCAGTAGTAAAATATGTGCCAGACACTGTACCACATTTTTGCAGTGAAGAATTCAGGTTGACGGACAAAATTTGCCAAAAATGTAAAGTCCTGACCACTGTGTCCATTCCAAGTGGACACAGCCATGTATATATGTGCTCATTGCAAGCCTACTCTCCTCACGCCTACTATTAACCAAATTGGGCCAGAGGCAGAACCCATTGTGCCCTAAATTGTCATCAAGTCACCAAAATTGCGCATCAACATTACAGACCCTGCAAACATTGCCACTGCTCGCAGCAGTCTCTGCATCAAACAAGAGGTTTAAAGTCAGCTAAAAACTCTGAATCCCTTCACAACAAGCTCCTTCATACTCAAAGGCCTAAGGTAACTGCAACCCCTACCCAAAAGAGATAGGTTTGATTTAAGATACACCTGTAAATAGCTCATAGTTTACCGTACGTGGAAAGCAGGGTCGGCACTTTCATGTCGAATATATAATAAAAGTTGAAACAGTGGAGGTCGGCACTTTCAAAAGTAATTATTTAGAAAACAACTATTAACCCTTTAACGTCCCATTCCTTTGTAGAATAGTCAAACTACACTTTTATACACAGATTAGCTTTCAAGATTTGTTGAAATATATTTTTAATATTTTTCATGCATGAAAGTGTATGTTTCCTATTAGTCCTAAAAATTTCCGATTTTTTGATACGAAATGAACTTTTTACAAATTTTTAGGTCAAATACTCCAAGAAATTCATATTAATTACAAAAAATCTTCAAAAAATATAAAATTTCTAGAACATGTGCAAATGACAATGGAGAATCACATGATATATTTTTTGTAATTTTTTTAATTTAAAATTTAAAATTCAAAAGGTGAACATCCTATGCAGTGTAATTCAGACCTTGAGCTACATAGCTTGCAACAGAAATAAAATATGCAATACTTGAAATTTATAAGATCCAAAAAGTGAAGTGAAAACTAGACTCAATAAACTTCATTTTCTAAATTGAAAGTTGTAGCAAAAAAATTCATCTTCAAGGTCAAAATTGGCTTTGACCAACAAACATCCACTATTTGGATGCGCGGTCCTTAAGGGGTTAACCCGTAAACGTCCTCACCTATGTCCAGTTTAGGCAGTTTTGCAAAGATGCATTATAAAATGCAATTAATATGAATATTTAGAACTTGATGTATGACTAAAAGTTATACATTTTTAATTTTAGATTCTATCTATACAGTTAGATCTATGACTACTATCACTAATCTTTTTTTATAAATTTTGAAACATAAAATAAAAAATTACTTTGTAATTCAATTACGAATAAGATATTGACAATATGTGGATGAAATTTGTTGTGATGGGTTATAATGTAGTACTTTAGGTGTAGTGATATTTGGAGATTTTTTGGATGCTTGATTTTAATAGTTTTTTTTTTCATGAACACTTTTAGACCAAAATCTTCAAGATTTTCGGTGAAACACTACAACACAAAATGAGGCATAATTTTTTTTTAAATTATTTCCTTTTCGATCGAATCACACATACATGAAGTTAACTTCCCATAAAAAATTCAGTAAAAAAATCACACTACAAAAAGTGCATGACGGATGAGAAAATACGGATGAAATCTGTACATCAGGCCAAAAACGCCTGCTTGGGCAGTTAGGGGTTAATAGCTAACATTAAATTTTTTTTCGGAGACTAAACGTTTTATTTTATTTTTTGCCTACGATTTTTGTTGAGTGTTATGTTTTTATTCTATTTATTTTCGGCTTTTTGTTGACTTTATTTTTGTTGATTTCGACAAAATACTTAATAATTTTTTTTATTTTTACGGCATTATTTTGGGGAATTATTTTTTGTTGACCCTGTCTTCCATGTACGGTATTCATCCGGTGTCCAAAAAACAATTGCTAAGAGGCATTGAAATTGCCAACATGACAACATGAATTAAACAATCTAATCACTACATGGTCGGCTTTGGCACTAATTATATTATTTTAATAAGAGCTGACATTTTAGGATTTTTTTTTTCACTTTTCTTACAAATTTCAAGAAGAAAATTTTCAAAAACTACAAGTGCTAAATCTGTTTTTAGAAAATTAATTAAATATGTGGCACCCTGTAGATGAATCCAATCGTGTACTACGGTAACAGGAACCATGCTCATCGGAAACGTAATTACTATAGCTATGCTCCACAAAAACCTATATTGGAAATTCGAACAGACATCTAGTCGTACTAATGTACTAACGTAATCGCCACTAAGCTTAACCCTTAAACGACATATGCTTTCCTGATACCACATCCAAAATCTCTTTTAAATTCCATTTTAAGCATGACTCTGTTTTTAATTTACTTTGGCTCTATTAAAAAGAAGTATAGATCTATTGACCACCTTACTTTTGCGTCAATATAGTGAAAGGGCTGCTCCAAGGAATAACGAAACCGGTATAAAACGTTGTTTGCAACGTCGCAAAAAAGGAACAATTGACAGAGAAACAACCTCAGGCTCGCGTAGAATGTTCTCAAGAAGCAGAAGTAAAAGAAGAAGAAGAAGGCAGGGAATTATCCTCATACCAAATGTGCGGCGAGCTTCTCCTCGTCCCTGGTTTCAGCAGCCCACTGATTCTTCAACTTCTGCAACGTACTCTGCGCCATCTGTTCTCGTCAAGCGCAACAACGCAAAACCTTCGTCGATCGATCCACGCAACTGAACATCGCTATTTCTTTGTCACAAAACCTAAATCCCACCCGCCCGGTTATCAATACTGCCACTGGCAGACATACGTGCATATCCGGGTATTGAGACCCAGTGATTTTTTTTGTCAAGAGACAATTTAGCATTTTCAGAGCAATCCAGGCTCCCATAACATTCAGTAGCCTCTGTGAGTGCTGCCTTCCCCAACGGAATGATGTGGAATCCCTGATGAAATGATGTGGGATGTTCCACATCACATCAGTAGCCATGGGGTAGGTGGCATTAAGCAAGAGCAATTAACCATGGTGAATAGTAATCGAAAGCACTCACTCAGTCACATTTCAAAAGTGTCTTGTAATTTTTTTTATTCAATTACAAATCATTGGGCACTCCATATATAAGGTGGTTACCTCATTTCCAACTGAATACGAAATACGGATATGAGACATTGATATTATTTAGTATGATTATTTTTTAGAGTTAGGCAAGAAGAAATAGATTTCAACACAAGTTGAAACATAATTTTTGGATGAAGAATGAATTAGTTATCAATTTTCAAAGTTGAAGCATGACACATTCCATTCACGTCACACAAATACAGCTGTTTCTATCTAAAGAAGATTTGTATTGCACACACCAAAGATGCTTAAACCAACATCAACGAATCCATAACCACACTTACATATACTAAAACCAAGTGTAACTCATGCTAAAACCAACATCATTGCAGTATTGATTGTGGAAAATTCCCCTTGCTCTTGATTTAAGGCGCTAGTTAGTAATGGGGTCAGCACCTTAAAGGTGTATGACACTAACATGCAACCTTCTTGAAGGCTATTGAATGTTATGCCTTGAATGCTCATTTTATATGAATATATAGGTAACGTCAAGGTAATACACATGTGCAATACTCAGGTTTAAAGAGGATACACATATTGACTCCGTGTAGGAAATATGGCTTTCTTTTTTTTCTTTTTTTGGCTTTGTACTGCTATTTATCTTGTAATATAACCACGAAGTATTGTCTTTGACTACACTTGGTTTTTTGCACTTAAACAGTACTAGCTTTGGTTTGCTTTAATTTAGCACCATATGATTATCAAGTTAATGGACCAGAGTTGCTTGGCCTTCTTCCAACCATGTCACTAACTTACCTAAGTAGTTGAGTTTTCTACCAAATTAGTGGATGTCTTGATTATGTTGGCTTGCTTTAATTTAGCGCCATATAACTATCAAGTTAATGGACTAGAGTTGCTTGGCCTTCTTCCAACCATGTCACTAACTTACCTAAGTAGTTGAGTTTTCTACCCAGTTAGTGATTGTTGTGATTAAGTTGGCTTTAAAATCCCTCAGTTCCCTCCCTACTTAAACAATTAATTATTCTAGCCTGATAAAGGGGGTTTTTGAATTCTTACCTGGGTTTATTAAATGGCCGCCTCAGGGTTGGTGCCTTCAAGGCCAGCCTGCGTGCATGCATCAATGAGTTTTTTTAAACCCTCGCCCAGCCTGCAATCCTCACAGTCTTTAGTCGATCCATGGCTCCTTCGTCACTATGGGTTTCTTGTACTTCATCATTGTGGGTTTCTTGCCCTTGGTGATTGCGTCTAGTGCTTGGCGACGTTGTGTGAGGGGAGTGCCGGAGTTATAGTAATTCAGGCCAGGGATTCCGAAAGCTGCTTGGACAAGCCTCCACTGCTCTCTAACAAGGAGGGTTCGCCTATATCTTGCCAGGTTCATGAAGTTTTGTGATTTGATTGATGATCTATGCTTTTCTTGCTTTGTTGTATGTTGATTTTGGTTCATGGACTTGTGATAGCAATAACACGCTGAAGCTACATGAAGACACCTCGTATGCACATTCTAACCCCCATTTGAGGCGTTGAATTGTATGGCTATGTGAATCGTCGAAACGGTCCACGGCCGCGGTAAACTCTTACTGCGGCATTTTTTCGTGAAATCTTGATCGTATTTCCTAATTGCAGCGGTTTAGCTGCGTATTTAATTTGGTAGGATTATTAGTGTATGTGATTGGAGTCTTTATGTGCCGGTTGAATTGTCCTAGTTTTTGGATATTTTTGCCGTATTTTGTGTTCTAACCGACTAATCGTGGATTCTTGTGTATTTCACAGTATTTTGCGGTTAATGTAGGAAGTAGAAGTTGGGCTATTGTTGGGAAGTAAACGTGGGACTATTGGTAAAAGACCTAGTCCTATTTTTAACACCTAAAAAAGACCCGGTAACTAATAGTTTAGGGTGTATTTACTAGAGTAGGGTTTTTGGATGAGTTCTAGTTGGATGAAGTGCAACGGATGGAGGGGGGCAAAACCCTTGGGTTGAAGCCCAAGGGTGATCATTCTCTTCTCTCTCCCTCGAATCACATAGGATAGGTTGATTTTCATTGGTAGATAGATGCTAGAGCAAAGGTAGTTAGGTCTTAAAAATTAGAGGGGTTGTAGATGATCAAGTCGGCTTTCCAAAAAGTCTAAGCTCAAGGCGTTTGGAGTAAGGACGAGGGAACAACGGCCGCGGAAGTGAAAGGAGGTAGTGCTGCCATCACAGAGTTCGAGCCCAAGACTTGGAGGGCGATATCTCGGAGGTGGAGTCGAATCAAGATCTGGTTTTTAAGGACAAGCAAGATGATTAAGTTGACTTTCTAAAAAGTCTAAGCTCAAGGCGTTTGGAGCAAGGACGAGGGAGTAACGGCCGCGGAAGTGAAAGGAGGTTTTCGGAGGCGCGCACAAGCTGCGGCAGTGCAAAACGGTGACAATACGGAAAACTGACAGCGTGATATTATAGAGGGATCCCCTCGTGCTTGTTCTTTTTTGTTCTTCTTTTGCGTTTCAAGTTCCATTGCATGATCAGTAGACCATTAGTGAGTTAAGAGGCAACATGGATGTGGAAATGGTGAGCTAATCACCTAACATTTCTTATGTGTGTAAAAATTCAAGATTGTGTTGTGAAAGTGAGCTATTTATGATTGTTGATGTTTGGATGGTTTTATGCTGATTGTATGATCTTGTGGTGAATTTTGGGACAGTGAAAGAAGAGACGCGGAAGCGCTGCCCGAGTTCCTTCGTCCAATTTGATTGTGTTTTAAGTTTAGGGTTAAATTTATGAGTTTTTGGCATGACGCGGAAGCGCTACCCAAAATTCTCCAGAAAACCCTAATTTATGTTTAAATTGAGTCTATGCATTGCTAAGGTAGTTGGTAGTATGTGTGGTGGTTTAGGTTGCATTAGGAAGGGATATGGGAAGCTCTAAGTTGACTTATTCAGTTTTGCAAGTCTAGAAGGTGTGCTGGAATTGTTAGATATAAGCCCAAAAAACCTAGTTAAGAGCCTTCATTCACAAAACTAAGTCCAGTTTTGCATGCTAAGTGCTTAGGATAGATTGAGTTCACTTAATCGCACAAGAAACAAGGAGGTCCATTGCTTGGAAGGCATACATTTGCACCCACCACCGGCCCATTTGTGATTATAAATCGGGCGACCAGTTTTTTGACTCACAGGCTACGAAAGAGGGTGACTTCCTCTTGTTCTTTCCTTCTGATTCTACAACAAACTGCGCAAGAATTGCGGAAGAATGGTTTCATCCCTTTGAGCATTTAGGAATCGTCATTCACAGTGTGTTTTTTATGCAAAGCTTTTGTGACTCTTTTGTAAAGCTTTTTGTACCTTTTTTGCAAAGCTTCTGTCTATTGTATTTAGAACCTCGTTGCTCAATTACTTATATAGTTCAATTCATGAAAGGCTTAGGCCCTCTTTACACTAGAAGCGAGGGGCCGTGAGAAAAGAAATTTCAGCCAATGGGATGCGTAGAAATCGAGAAGACCAAGGAAGGTCACTTTACACCCGAAATTTTCAGCCCAACGGACAAAACGAGGAGAAAATGACATGGACAGCACTTTTGTCTTTGGTGGCAGCAAAAAGGCGCATTTTTCAAGACCCCCGGATTTTTCGTGAGGCCCACCTCGAGAGGTGGGCCCGACACAAAATCTGGGGGGCTGTTTGGCCAAAATTCTTAGAGCCAATCATTTTCATTTTTTTAATAATTTTTCAGAACGGCCACTTTTACTAATGGCCAGTTTTTGACCCATTTTCTATCCAACAACTATTCCTATTCATTCCCGATTTTCGTCCTTTTACGTTACAAGTCATTAGTGCATTCATATACAAACATATGATAGTGAAAACAACCTCAAAACGTCAAAGAAACAATCGGAAGGGCCTCATTTGAGGCCTTTAAAAATGAGGACAGTAGAGTAAGTGGCCGGTAAACCCATAATGTTTGTCAAGACACGTGTCTGTTGGGTATAAGCCCCCCTCCCCCCCAAAAAAAATATAAAAAATAATGTGCGTAGAGTGTTGAGTAGGTTCTCGGTCTTGGGGTAGAAATGAGAGGTAGTGAGGGTAGAAATGAGAGGGGTATTAAAAAAATCAGCACATTATTTTGTGGCCCCTTCTCACTTTACACTATATCCTAAGGACATCAAATTCAAAGTTTGGCTTCTCAAAAATGAGCCATGGCCCTTGGCCGGTTTTCTCCACGACTTCTCGTTTCTAGTGTAAAGAGGGCCTTATATTGAGCTTTCTTGATTTTTGTCTTAAAAAACCTTGTCTTGACGGGTTTCTGCTTTGGAAGCTCGATGCTTTGCATTGCTTTATACTAGTTTTATTCCTTGCCAGCCTAATATAGCTTAGTTTAGATAAAGACATTGAATTAATATGCTCTGAAAGGATATGTTCCGAAAAAGCGCTTTTTCAAAAATTGTTTGTATCAATTAACCCTTAAATGTCAAACCAAGCCCCACGGGCTTGGTATAAAGGAACAATTGGAGAGAAAAGTTTCATTTCTCAACCAAATCAAGCGAGACTTAGTGCGTTGAAAAGCTACTAAAAATGCAATCTAGATTCCAAATTTTCGCCTCATTTGAGAGATTGTGGAATCGTTGGTAAGCAATCAGAGTTATCAAATTGAACAAGTTTTGAGGTTGGGGCAGCTGAAGTTCAGCAGTGCCGCAGTGCTACAATGCTAGCCAGCAGTGCAATGCAGAGCCGTTGTTGCCAAAAAAAATAAAAATAAAAAATTATTATTATTATTATTTTTTTTTTTCCCCCAAAAAAATTTAGATTCTTTCCGGGCTGCCCCATTCAGGCCCTCTTGACGTTTAAGGGTTAGCCACTCAGCTCTAAGTTTATGTAGCAATTTGTCTAAAATTAATAACCAAGAAAAATCACTGTTGAGACCCATTTGTTGTTTCTTTGCCAGAACTGGCTATATCTGCATACATACACATTACCCCCACACCCTCACTACCCCAAGCATCCTACCACTATTGTAGCTAGCCTAGGTCACTTTAGAATAGATTACTCTTCTTCTAGTACTCACTCCGTCCAAAAGTTATTGTCCAACTTGTTTGCTTGGTATTCTTTTAGCCAATTTCATTGATCATATTGTAAGAAACATGATTAAAAAAGGTTCCAAATTATGTCACCAGAATGATTGAAGAACATTGCATGTCTTCATTGCAACCTAAATAAAATTAGCTACAAGGAAGTATTTTTTTGACCTACTTAAGAAAGCACTTTCAAACATGACTTTCAAGCATGACAATAACTTTGGGACGGAGGGAGTATTATATAGAGCCTACCTTCGAAAGAAGGAATCAAGGGTAGATTGCACCACCTCGGTACTGGTGACCGAGCTGGCAGCCCTACCCCAACAGGCCCTTTATTCACGCTGGCCCTTACGGGCCAGAGTTCCTCTAACTGGAGAGCTTGTGCGGTAATAGGAGAAGCTACCCGTGATACCGTGCTTCGTCTTCTTCCCGAGTAGAAAATTTTCTTGCGAGACACCACCGATAGGCAGGTTCAAATTTTAGGGCACCATCAGAATTCGGATGTTGAAATTCTTGCTGTTGTAGCAAAGGGCGGGACGCGTTGGTTTTCAACTGAAATTTGAATGCTGAGCGGGGATCGATCGATCGAGAGAGAAAACAACGTAACTATGGCGACAGCCTCAGTGCCATCGGCGACGACGCCATCACCATCACCATCGCCGACGCCGCCCTCGCCGACGAAACCGAATTCATCGCAGGCACTGCACGCTCTCACCGCTCAGTTCCCAGCTCTGGCCATAGCCAACTCCTCTCATCGCCATGTCCGCTGCATTGTCAAGCTCGGTACGTCACTCAACCGTCCTTAACATTCTTCACAAACCCTCCCTTCCACTCAAGAATCCAAATCCATCATATAAATGTTTGTAAGCTGTGTTGCTGTCTTGCCATCAATCGTTCCATGGTAGTAGAAAGATACTCCCTCCGTCCCAAAGTTATTGTCCAACTTGTTTGCTTGGTATTTCTTTGAGCCAATTTCATTGATCATATTGTAAGAAACATGATTAAAAAAGGTTCCAAATTATGTCACTAGAATGATTGAAGGACATTGCATGTGTTCATTGCAACCTAAATAAAATTAGCCATAATGAAGTATTTTCTTGACCTACTTAGAAAAGCACTTTCAAACATGACTTTCAAGCATGACAATAACTTTGGGACGGAGGGAGTACTTAATAAACTTTAAGTTTAGAAAATCAGTCAATCCTAACCCCTACATGATCAAGAAGTGGTAGCAGTTGTACTTTCTCTTGTTGAATTTCATATCAATACATGCAATGATTCTCTTGACATAAGATATGGCGCTCATCTGATTTACATTACGATTAATGGAATCGGTCATTTGAAAATCGGATCCTTGGTCATGTCATGTCAAAATGCGATGTTGATGTGAAAGGAAAATCCTCAACGTACATGTGCTCCATCAATACAATGATCTCACGAATTTGACGTTATCCCCATGCACTGAATTTGGAAATCGCCGAATAAATCCACTTTTACTTAAAACCTTGTTAGAGGATGCAGGGTTAAAGAAGTTTGTGAATAGGAAAAGGCGGGCAATGGGATTTGAGTGCACTTAGAAGGAGGCGTTCTTGTGGTGTTTTGTTCAATGATCAGGAGGGGCAGCCATTACTCGGAAAGAAGAGCTGGAGACAGTGAATGAGCCGGTGTTAGCGGCCACCACGTTGCATTTGAAAGAAGCCATGGGACTGCCTTTCGCATCTGTGCCGATGGATTGGAGCAGGAAGGATGGTGGTTCCGTCATTGCGGATCTTGTGCCTAACTGCAGTGGCCAGAACTTGGACTTCCCCAATGCATTCATCGTTGTGCACGGAGCAGGTTGGTGAGTACCATACCCCTCTCTCTTTCTTTCTTAACCCCTAAAGGACTAAGGATTCATGGTTTTTCAAGTGATCATATTGTGAAAAATCTAATTCAGGTAGGACAAGGTTTTATATCACTGGAATCAGTGAAGAACATTGCATGTGTTCATCAAAAGACAAACAAATTTGAAGTCTGCATAGGACCTATTCAAAACTGCTATAATAAACATGAGGCCTAGTTTGGGCTTCTTGGTCCTTTAGGGGTTAAGTATGCCTTGTTGTTGCAATGGATTTCTTCATTTGCTTTCAAAAGATGAAATACGAACAAATTCCTTGTGTGCGTTACCCTAAACCACAGGCCCAGATAGGACCAGATTTTATATCACTGGAATCAGTGAAGAACATTGCATGTGTTCATCAAAAGACAAATAAATTTGAAGTCTACATAGGACCTATTCAAAACTGCTATAATAAACATGAGACCAAGTTTGGGCTTCTTGGTCCTATAGGGGTTAAGTATGCCTTGTTGTTGCAATGGATTTCTTCATTTGCTTTCAAAAGATGAAATACAAACAAATTCCTTGTGTGCGTTACCCTAAACCACAGGCCAATAGGAGATGGAAGTAGAACAGATAGTGTTAGTTTTGCAAGCTCTCTCTTGTAATTATGTCATTGAACACAAACAAGTTGGTTGTTAAACTGAATCTTAAATGTTGATTTAGAAAACCACCTTGAGGTTTCTATCAATGCCTATTAAGGTAGAAGGATTTTAGCCATGCATTTAGTGTAAGATTGTCACTCGTGAATAAGTAAGATTTTTGAGCCACAAGTGATGGTACGGAAGTGACTTAGTGATTACAAGAAGATCTTCAATTTTAGTAATTTTTTTGCAAAGAATGTGACCATGATAAGCTCCGGGTTACAACAAATGAGTGAGATGATCATTATGGATGCGCTTTTTGCTAGTTTTGGGGGTGAGGCAGTGACATTTTTAATGAGGAAACATGGTTCCACTTCCATTCTTTCTCGTTTTCATTTACCTTTGTTAGAGATATGATTCTGAGTACCACTATGAAGTCAGATCACTCACCGTGGACATGTTTGACATTATGCTGAAATTCTGTGTCATGTGGTTGAGCTTTGGGTTTTTGAATGATTGGAGCAGGTTCATATGGTCACTTTCAAGCGAGTAAATCGGGAGTGAACAAAGGCGACCTGAAGAACCCCCTTGTGAAGGCTGGCTTCGTTGCCACTCGAATTTCTGTAAGTGTTCGCTTCTGAGCTCCTTGTAAAAGTCTTTGACATTCACAATACACCCTCTAGGTTGTAATTAGAGCTTTTTCTTTTTCTTTCTCTTTCTGTTAACATGCAGGTAAGCAAGCTGAATCAGGAGGTTGTGCGATCCTTGGCTTCAGGTAAGAGCTTGCAGCACTTACATGTTCATGGCATTCTTTTCCAAAAATGTACAGGTTTGTTTTGTATCTTGTCATTACATCATAGATCACTGCGACTAGGATCAGATGGTGTGTTTGGGAAAGCCATTTAGGAGGAGTTAGAGGAGGGGTTAGAGGAGGGGTTGCATACATTGAAGGTTTCACACACTTCCAACCATTAAAATTGAATTTTAAAGAATCATTTTTATTGAAAATTATTAAAGATTGAAAAAAGACCAGAAAAGTGGGATTCAAAATTGTACAATAGATGGAAGTATTGTTAATACCATTGGAAAGCCATCAAGCAGGAGATTTTCATAGTGAAGGATTCATATAATTTCGACAAAAGATATTGGATTTCAGTATTATATTGTCCTCAAAAATTACAGAAAATTAGAAAATATGTCAAAAAAGAAGAAGAGATTTTGCACAGATTGAGCCATCATAATTGTGGCAACAGCACATAGTAAAAAAGAAAACTACGCAAGCCCTAAACACATTGTCCATTGCGTTTGTGATTCAGAGGGTATTCCTGCTGTTGGAGTTCCCCCATTTTCTGCCGGCTGGTCTACTCAGAACAAAGCGGTACTTTTATTTATTCATTGAGTCAAAAGTCCCGCAGTGGTATATGATCATTTGGTTGATCTTGTGTGATCTTATTGTTTCAACGCCCATTTGTCATAGCATCTCTATAAGACCAGACCTGTCCTCTGAACTGCAGAAATGTCCAATGACAGTGTGCTGTGTGCTTATAGTTGAAACGGGACAATGTATTGGAGGTTCGGCGAGCAGTCGATGCAGGCTTTGTACCTGTATGTCTTCCTACTCATTGGATAGCATTTTACTAATTTCGTCTTCCACTTCGGCTTTTCTTTAGCTGAATCAAAATTATACTTTTCTATTTCTGCACAAGAATCTGAAGTTTCATTTTTGAAAACAAAATTAGCCATTATTGGGCGAGGGTAGTCATTGTTTGAGTTTCTGACATTCCTTCAAGTTTTCACCCAGGTATTGCATGGAGACGCAGTATTGGATAATACTCTGGTGAGATTTCTTTAAACCTACACTTTGACCCCTAATTGCTCAAGCTAAACATAGAAGTCCACTTGGGATTCTAATAGTTGAATATAGAAATCTTCAAAACATATTTCTATTGTTTAAAAATGTAGAATATGATTTCTTCTTTCTATTGGTACGTTTTGTTACCTTAAATGATTTATTTCAACTCCTATAGTGGCCACTTTTGGCCATTTGGGGAATTAGGGATTCCACGCCAATGTGTTGTTTATCCTTATCATCTAACGTGGGCTGGTATTCTATAGGGTTGTACATACCTCAGTGGAGACGTTATCATGAGACGACTTGCTCAAGTTGTGAAGCCCAGCTTTGTTGTATTTTTGGTATCCTTCTAAAAATTCTTGATATCTTCTTTTGATGTTTTCACATTCTAGATAGTTAGTGTGAACATCTTTGGGTGTAAATCCTTTACAAGACTCTGAAGACCAATGTGCCTGGCGTGTTTGACCGTTCTCCTGAAGAACCAGACGCAACGCTATTGAGAGAAATTGGTGAGTCCATTGAGTAGAGACCCTACTGTGTCTCCGAGTGCAGCTCAAACAATAGTCACCTAATCTCCTTGCTGTGCTCTTCTTTTGTTTCCTCCCTACTTTTGTTTAAGTTTTTGAGCATTTAGTCAGACCTGCATACCGGCAATATCACCACTTCCCCACAATAGTTTATATTTAACTTCCGGATTCACGATAAATTGTAACAGTGGTGTTTGAAGACTCCAGTTGGACAATCGTGGATCCTCCTTTCGGAGTAAACAGCAAGAGTGGAGGTATGATGTATAGGATACCTTTATTTGATGCTAAGCAAGTAAATACACTCTTTGTTCTACTACTACAGTAGTACTTTGGTTTCTCCTGATATTGTGACTCATTGTAAACTTTCACAGTCCAAACAACCGTTGCGGCTCACGACACAACTGGAGGCATGTCCACCAAAATCGCCGAGGCTGCGTCAATTGCTGCCATGGGAATTGACGTCTATATTGTGGAGGTAATTAATACTTCTGTTATTTGGTCAATCACTTCAGAATTCCAATTATCGGCAAAGTATAAATTTTCCACTTCCACAGGATAGTTTCCTGATCCTTATATACAAGAGAGTAAATCCATTTTCTTTGTTATTTAAAAACAAAATGTAACCTTGTCGAGGAATTTTTTTGGTTGGTTTATTTCATTCGACTGAGTGTCAGTTCCTGACCCCTTTTACTCTCCTCTTATCCTGTCCTTGAGCACTACATTTGAGGAGAGGGAAAGAAGTGAATTAGACGAGAAAGGAAAGAACATGTCTTAGGAGCCTCCCCTTATGCACTATTGTTTTCTCTAAGAAAAACATAATCGGTAATTATTATAGCAACTAGATTTGTATTGGATGTTGCTGTAGCCTAAGCCTAAAGTTCGATTATTTTGCATGGTATTCCTCGTGATACATAGGGAGGCCTTTTTATAATCACTGTGATGCCTCTGCATGAGTTATAGGGAAGATTACGCTGAAACAATCTTATTTTCATAGAAGCCCTCTTTACAGTTCCCTTTTACTCGGTTTACTTGATTGCCTTCCGTTGTGATTCCCCTGTAACTGAGTCACTGTTTTGAGGGCATTTCCAAATGATGTAGTGTTTTTTTGTTTGTTTGCCTTATGATGTTCGCAGGCAGGAACTCCTCATGCCTTAGAAGCTTTGAGAGGACACGTCAAACATTTGAAGAGCAAGAAAACCTGGATGGGCACACTAATCAGAAGCGCTCTTGGTCGAAGCTCCTAGGCTTATGTTATCAAAGTGAATTAACGTAGAAGCACCAGAAACTGTTAGGTACCAACTGTGGTCACCTATAAAAGCACCTGTTTCAACTTCAGGAGTTCCCAATCTAGTTATCACAAGCATTATTTATGAATACCAAGTTAGCAATATGATCGGACTAGAAATGAAAGACAATCATTGGTACACCTACTAACATCAATAATGGTCTATGCATAACATTAAGTTTGAAAATTTATAACAAAATCATACATTGTGAAAAAATTAATTAAAAATTGAGCTTGGTTATTAAACCCAAAGTTTTATGTGCTGCGATTTTTTATCATTGAAAATCAGCGCTCCAATGCTCCATGTAGGTTGAAATGCTTAAACTGACGGCAACTGTACCCCTTACCTTCTCGTCAGTTATGGTTAAGAATTAAGATCTGGACATCGACTAGCTGACATCTGCATTTCCTTGACGTCTCCATTCATTCAGTCTGTTGAGACAGAACAAATAAAATATATAATAGTCATAGAGCTCTCTAGGGGAAGAAGAAGAAGAAGCAGAAAAAGAGACCCAACCCGAAGAAGGGTTGGCTTTATATACTCATGAGTTAAAATTATAACTAAGAGTTAATAAGGTAAAAGTCATTCTTTTACCTTAATAGAAATAGAAACTTCAAATCGTTTCTAATAGTTAACTACAGGTTAACTATTTGTGACTTCTATTTTAACACTCCTCCTCGATTTGGAGTTACCTCATTAAAAACTATTCTGTGATACAAAAAACCTGAGTTAGGAAAAATTCACAGATCTAGAAAAGAGTATAACTCATTGAGGGGTAACCTTGTCTATCTAAACACTCCTCCTCGAACGATGATCTTCCTCGTTAAAAACTTCATGATGATGTGAAGGAAAAAGAGTAAAGTCATCGTTCGTCATTTAATTTACTCTAGATCAGTAAGAGTCCTCATACCAGCCGCAGTGATGAGCTTGCGGTGCTGAGGGGCTGGTAGTGCCTTGGTGAGGACGTCTGCGATGTTGTCTACTGATGCAATCTTCTTGACTTCGATCTGCTTGGTCTCCGTGAGGTCTTGAGTATAGCCAAAGAGGTGAGGACTAATGTGTTTGACACGATCAGCTTTAATGAATCCGGATGAAACTTGTTCGATGCAGGCAGCGTTGTCTTCAAATATCGTTGTGGGTTTGTCCATCAATGGAAGGCCGCTCATATGAAGGATGGCCTGTTGCATAGTGCGTAGCCAAACAGCTTCACGGGAGGCCTCGTGGAAGGAGAGTAGTTCGGCATGATTTGTGGATGTAGCGGTCACGGTCTGCTTGGTAGAGCGCCAGGAGATCGGTGCGCCGTTTTTGATGAAGATATATCCGGTTTGGGACTTGCCTGAAACGGGGTCTGTCTTGAAGCCAGAGTCTGCGTATCCAATGATGTCACTGGGAGCATTCTTGCGGAAGTGTAGGCCGAGATCTTCTGTGCCGCGGAGGTAGCGCAAGAGATGTTTGAGGCCTTGCCAATGTCGGGAGGTTGGTTTTTGACTGTGACGCGCGAGGACGCTAACAGCAAATGAGATGTCGGGCCGGGTGTTCGTGGCAAGGTATAGAAGAGCTCCAACTGCAGCTAAGTACTGGGGCTTTGCAATCTCCTCCTCATTGTCATCTGCTGGTCGGTATGGATCATCTTCAGTCCGACTCTTGCCAATCATGGGTGCTGAAAGCGCGTTGGCGTTGTCCATATTAAATGTGCAAAGTAGTTTCTTCACATATGTTTGTTGATGAAGTAGTAAACTCCCATCTGCATAATGTTTAATCTGTAGTCCAAGACAGTAGGAAGTGCGCCCCAACACTTTCATTTCAAACTGTTTGGTTAGCAGGTTTTCCACATGTTTACTCAAGGCTGGGGTTCCAATGGAGTTTAAGTCATCAACATAGACTGCGAGGATGACAAAACCGGTGGTGTCTTTAAGGACAAAGACACAAGGTAAAGCGGGGTGAGTTTGGAACTCATGAGAAATCAAGAAGGACTTGAGGTGATGGTACCATGCCCGGCCTGCTTGCTTTAGGCCATAAAGGGCTTTGCATATCCTCAATCCAGAGTAGCGTCCGGGCTGAGTTGATGTAGTCTTTGGTAGGAAATCTGGAGGAGGTTTGATGTAAATTTGGGCATCTAAGTCACCATAGAGATAGGCTGTCACTACGTCGAGAAGACGGGTTTCTAATACCATTTGGACTGCTAGACTAAGGAGGTAACGGAAGGACGTGCTATCCATAACAGGAGAATATGTTTGTTCAAAATCTATCCCGGGTTTTTGTGTGAAACCTTGGGCTACTAATCTCACTTTGAATTTAAGAATGTTACCATGTTCGTCTCGCTTACGAGTAAAGATCAGTTTGTATCCTATCGGTTTGGTGATGAGATCGGTGACAAGGGGTCCAAAGACGCCTCGTTTTCTAAGTGATTGGTACTCGGCTTGTAAGGCTTTTTCCCATTGTGGCCAATCTACACTCTTCTTGGCTTGTTCAAGTGTCATAGGATCTACATCAGGGTTGGTGAGATATGACTCAAAGTCATCCCACGGGATATCAAAAGGTTGACTATTTTGATCATTTGGGTTGCGGTGGGTGTGCATAGATGCACGGGTTCGGGTTTGTGGAGTAGCATTAAGCTTTCGTTTCTTAGCTGGAGCTACTGGAACAGGGTTGCCAGAACCGGGTACAGGGCTCCTAATTATGCGTGGTCCCGAGTGGAAACCATCGGGGATATTCTCAGCAAGATGTTGGAGAGTGAGGAGTTTTCTAACTTCTGAGTCTGCTAATGCTGTGCGAGGATCTGGGTTAAGAGTGAGTGTTTCTAAGTCTTTAAAGTTCAAGTTTTGATTGGTTCTAATTTGAGAGCCGGGGAATTTGTTTTCTATGAACTTACAATTTTGAAACCTAGCTTTGTAAATATCGTCACTCTGGGGTAGTTTATAACGGATTATGCTAGGGGAGTCATATCCTAGGTAGATTCCTCGAATTCTATGAGGTGTTATAGTTTTCTGCTTAAGATCTGAAACTGGAACCCATACTTCGCATCCAAAGGTGCGCAAGTGGGCTATGTGAGGGGTTCTACCAGAGCTAAGTTCTAATGGAGTCTGAGTGTGCAGCAGTGTGGGTCTAAGTCTAAGAAGGACTGCTGCATGCAACACGGCATGACCCCAAAGGGTGGGAGAAAGATTAGCATGAAAGAGGAGAGGGCGTACTACAAGTTGTATTTTCTTAATGTATGCTTCAGCTAGGCCATTTTGTGGATGTTCATAAGGTACTGAATAAGTGAGTTCTATCCCTGAGGCTGTACAAAAGTCTTCGAATGCTTGTGATCTAAATTCCATGGCATTGTCCATTCTAAGAAAACAAATCTGGTTGTCAGGAAAGTGGTTGCGGAATCTAAGGATCATTGCTAAAGTCTTGGGGAATACCATGTTACGGGTTGTAAGAAGTGACACCTCAGCATGTCTACCTGAAGCATCAACGAGTACAAAGAAGTACTTGAACTGACCTGACTGGGGAGTGATGGGGCCGCACCAATCGCCGTGGAGACGATACAATGCCGCTGGCATTTCGGTCGGGAGCTTCCACCGTGATGGCTGCTTGATGAGCTTCCCTTGAATGCACGCTGCGCACTCCTCCACGCGCTCCGCATCACTCGTACATAGATCGTGACCAGTCAAGATGGGAATCATTTTCCGCATCATGGTTGTCCCGGGGTGCCCCAACCGGCGATGCCAAATGTTGGCTTTGGAGCTGGCGGCTAGAAAAGAGGCCTGGGCACCCCCCAGGGATAGGCGTGGGTGACAATCGTGTTGTCGTCCACCGGCCTCTTCCGCACCTTGACAAGGGGGGCTAGCTTGCATGATGCAAAGCTCATATAGGCCATTGGCTGTCGCGTGTGCGATGGCGAGGCGCCGCGGCCCTCGCCTAAGCTCGAGGACCTCTTCATCATTTTCCACCGCAGTGGAAACGTGGATGTCATTAGCCCGTAAGTCACGGTAGCTGATCAGGCTCCGAGGGGCATCCGGGGCATACATAGCCCTTTCACAGGTGAGGGGGGCTCCCCCGGGCAGAATCACAACTGCCCGGCCCTCACGAAACTTTAAGTTGTGTTTGCCGGTGATTGTGACTATGTCACAGGTTTGCCATGGCTCATTTTGAGTTTTGAACTCAAAGTAAGCCTGGTCTTGAAAAACGGAATGAGTGGAAGCGCTGTCCAACACAGCAATTTTAGCTGTGTTGGCAGAGGCATTACTCTGGACCATGTACATTTCGGGGTCTAACTCACTAATTGTGGAAGAAGGAGCATCGAGGGTGTAAGTTTCCCTCTTTCCTTCCCTCAGTGACTGCAACTCCTTATACATTGCAATGACATAACTAGAAGCTCGACATTCCTTAGCATAATGACCCTTTTTGCCGCATTTATGACAATTTCCCTTTTCTGATTTTCTCAACGATTGAGAGGACCGATCGGTTCTGGTCTGATTTGCGTACCTTTGAGGTTTGGAAGATCGGTTCCACGTGTGCTTGGGCTTCCAGTTTCCCTTTGGCTTCCGGCGTGGTGCTTCGGAGATGTGGGACTCCCTGCTTGGATTGCCCGGCTTTGGGTGTAGTGTGGCTGCCGAGCTGGTTGTCCTGGGCGGGTTTTGAACTTCGTTGTTGTGAATCTCCTTAGCTGGCCTTGACTCTGCATTCTTGAGGAGCAATTGTTGTTGCTTTTCGGCTAACAGAAGATAGGACATGAGTTCAGAATGTGTACTGAATTTCATGTTACGGTATTGCTGGGCCAGGATTGCACAAGCAGGAGGAAAGGTAGAGAGGGTCTTATCGATTAGCTCGGTGTCGTTGATGGTGTCGCCACAGAGCCGGAGTTGGGCTACAATACGGTGAAGTTCCGAGTTGAACGCAAGAAAATTGGGGAAGTCCATCACTCGGAGGCTAATCCAGTCGCTCCGGGCTTGTGGGAGGAAAATTGTCTCTTCATGCTTGAATCGTGCCGCCAGCGCTGCCCATAGTTCAGCAGGATCCTCGACTTGAATGTATTGCTGTCGAAGTGAAGGATCGAGGTGTCGGCGCAAGATGAGTAGCGTATGCCATTTGTGTGAGGCTTTGATCTCCCCTTCATGTGCAACAGCAATCGTAGCGTCGAGCTCCTCTGCACGCAAATATGCGCGCATGTCGATGTTCCACCCTAAATAATTCGATCCATCTGGCTCGAGTGGGTCAAAAAAAGAGAGCTTGTGTTCGTGTCTCGCGGACTTGGCGTTGCGTGGTCATGATTGTGGAGTTTATAGTAATCAACTGTGCTAATCTATCTTTAAGTTTTTAGAAGGAGGAGAAAAGAATAAAAAGAAAGTGAAGGAGAGCAAGAGAAAGAGCTACAAAAAGCTATTACAGTAGAATAAAAGCAAGAGCTCTAAAGAGCTTCAAGAGACTATATCAAAAGAGCAAGAGGAATAGCTACAAAGAGCTATGGTGGAAAAAACTATGGTGAAAGAGCAAAAGGTGCTGATAACGTGTTGAGACAGAACAAATAAAATATATAATAGTCATAGAGCTCTCTAGGGGAAGAAGAAGAAGAAGCAGAAAAAGAGACCCAACCCGAAGAAGGGTTGGCTTTATATACTCATGAGTTAAAATTATAACTAAGAGTTAATAAGGTAAAAGTCATTCTTTTACCTTAATAGAAATAGAAACTTCAAATCGTTTCTAATAGTTAACTACAGGTTAACTATTTGTGACTTCTATTTTAACACAGTCAATGTAACTACACCCAATATCTAATTTTGTCCAACTCGGATAATAACAAAAGCTCGGACTAATTATGGAACTAGAAGAAAGTCCAAGTTGAAACAATTGAGATAACTTGTGGTAATGTAGGTATAATGTGGCCTATACTAAAAAGTTTAATCCAAATTAATATGAATTTATCATGCCAAATATGAATATAATACTTTGAAATTATTTTTTATTTTGAAAAATAAAATATCATAATCTAAATAAGTTAATAATCTTTCAATATTATATCCTCAGATTAATTTGGATAGTACTACCAGAATTAGATTGAGGATTTTGAATTTTTTTGACTAATTGTGGGTCTCAGACTAAATACAATAATTGATGTAATAGCATTGTGATCTCTTCAATGCTCGTACAATCTCTCTTGATTGCTAGCAATGGATTTGTTCTTACATAACATTTAGTAGCCTTTGTGACTGTTGCCTTTCCCCCAACATAATGATGTGGGATATCCCACATCATTTCATCTCCGCAACAAAATGATGTGGGATATTCCACATCACGTCAGTAGTTATAGAGGCAGGTGGCATTAAGCAAGAGCAACTAATCATGGTGAACAGTAATTGAAAGCACTCACTCAGTCACAATTCGACAGTGTCCTATAATTGTTTGTTTGATTCACTACTCCATTTCATTACAGATCGCTGGTCACTCCATATATAAAGGTGGATGAAACTATAAGGCAGCCTTCTTAAAAGCTACTGAACATGGATTAGAAGTGGCTCTCGGTTTGAAATTTGGCAAGTCAGAAAACCCTACCAAGTAACATCTTTGTTGCAATATTAAGAGCTTGTTGATTGGGTACTAGAACTGTACGTGTGTTGTGTGCACCTTCAATAAAGTTTGATTACTGACATTTTGCACGTTTCTGTTGTCGGCACAATTCTCCTGTAGTATGTATGCGGGGGGCCGCAATTCATATGATGGACCCTCCAGAAATAATAATGGGTAATAAGTGAATGAAAGAGATTAGTTACGCTTGAGAGAGTGCAAGGTGCATGGGTGCATCACAAGGTGTACACTTGAGCAGAGACAGGTACAAGGTGCAAGGGAGATAAAGCTTGAGAGGTGCAAGGTACGAGATGCATCACGTGGCTGAAGCCGCAAACCGGGAGACAAACTTGAGAGGTGCATGATGCAAGATGCAAAGGTGCATCACAAGGTGCTAGGTGCAAGGGAGACAAACTTGAGAGGTGCAAGGTGTAAGACGCAAGGTGCATCACAAGGTGAAGGTGTTCTTTGGGGTTCATTTTGTGGCTGATTTTAGGTTCTTGAAAGTCTTTTAGACTTTCAAAAAATACAATGCACGTTTGTTGTCTCTACCCCACCAGGGGGAGAGACTACAGAAACGTTTTGTTTTCAAGGAGTTACATGGCTGAACAATATAAACAAGTTGTTAAAGTAAATCTAGGATAAACAAGTTGTTAAAGTAAACCTAGGATAAATACTGAAGCAAGATTACGCAATTAGCCACTTCTTGAAACCCTAAACTGGTTGGAGAGACAATGGAAACGCTTCATTTTCAAGGAGTTACACGGCTGAACAAAATAAACAAGTTGTTGAAGTAAATCTAGAATAAACAAGTTGTTAAAGTAAATCTAAGATACATACTGAAGCAGAGATTACGCGACTAGCCGCATGTTAAAACCCTAAACCAGTGTGAGATCACAGGTTCTCTCTATGTAAATCATAAAAGTGCCCTTTTTTTTGTTTGCCTAGTTGGAGTTCCTGGCATATTTTTTGCACTTTCAATATACGGTTCTTGCATGTTGATCAAAATTTATTTTTGTTGTTTTTACCATACCGTAATGGTAGAAAATTGGCAAGGTGTAAGCCCTAGTATAGTTTGCATCGTTTTGGCTTGTTTATAGTTTAACAAGCTAAAAACAAACAAGCAAAAAAATACTCCCTTTTTTACTCCTTTTTTAATAGTGACAAAACCTTCCAACACCGTACATGGCCGTTAGGGTCAGCATATTATGTTGAATAATTATTATATTGCCGAAAAAAAGAATATTCTTCATGATTCTCTTTTTCACCATACAACATAGAAATTTTTCAATTATTTTATTTTCTCTTTCTTCTTGATTTGGGCTTCTCTTCTTATAATTATTTTCTTACCGGGTACAGCCAGATCCACTGCTGAGTAGAGTCATGGATGCATACGGACTGAAAGACATCAATTGTTCACATCTATTCATGCATGGTAAAAGCGCAAACTCATTAATGCAGCTCGATCATGCTGAAGTATCATAGTGACCCGTCTACTCCACATGTGTTTGAAAGTCAGTCAGTCTGCCTTGGAGTCTAATGATTCCGTCAATCGAAAGAATGATATGTGGCCGAATCCCAAGTGGCAATCTACCCAGTACGGTATTCTCTCACCTGCAACCCAAGAAAGGCGTTGAAAGTGGGTAGGTTTGCTACCCACCCCGCGGGAAAAAGGGCTGAAAGGTGACATTCTTTAACCCTTTAGTGCCCAGGGTCGTTCTGGAGAAACCAGAGTTTTTTGGTGGTTTTTTTTAAAAAACTCTCTTTATTCAAATTGTGGAAACTATTTATAGCATTTAACCGTATAAATGTAAGCATAGCTTAATCAAGCAAGTGCCGGTTTAACCTTGGTAAGATCCAACCGTTGGATTGGAAGATTATAGTATGTATTTGAACCGTATAATGCACACTCAAAAATGAGATTTTGGAAGATGTGCGACTTCAAAGTTAAATAGAATTTGGGTTAAATTTTCAAAAATAAAAGTGAAGAGGTTCAGCAATGACTATGTCAACACCTCTCTATTGCAATCTTTCATGTCAAGAACTGACTTACACAAAATTATTGTGAATTTTACAAGTGATAGTGACTTATCCATGTACGGTTTAGGACAAAAATTATACGTTAAAATATGAAAGGAGTTCGTACATTGATCAAGATCGGAGTAGATACACTAATGGAACATGAACAAGAGAACACAATCCAAAAATTTAAAACAAGATAACAAACTTCCAAACACAAGAAATACCGCATAGTATATGTGTTGTATTTGTAAGTATTTACTGTATTTTCAAGTATTTGCAGTATTTTCATGTTTTGCTCATAGGTATTAAGATAGTTGCATACCTCCAAATTGAAATTTTTTTCCCCAGAAGATGACATTAAGAATTTTGCAACTCTGAACCTCAGAGTATTAAACTTGAATCTTTACGGATTTTCCGAAATTCCCTTTCCTGATGACCAAGTGACCACATTATAGTCTCGTGGGCACTAAACAGTTAAGAAATTTAGGCCCTTTAGTCTTCCCACACTAATTGTTATCACCGCCTCGAGAGTATAATGTGAGGCAGTCTCACAATCCCAATGAATATGCTACTACAAAAGTTTATATCTCGTTTTCAAATTAATCCCTCAAGATCAAGGATTCATGGTTTTGAAATGACAAATTTAATCAATCATATAATTGTGAAAAATATAATTCAGTTAGGACCAAATTTAAATAATCAATAAAAAAAAAAATATACATATTTTGATAAGGAACAAAAATAAATTTGAATAAAAGGAGCTTCACAGAAGACCTGCTCTAAACTATCAATTTGAATATGAGATTCAATTTCCTCAGGAGTGCACTATTCAATAAAGCCAAGAATCACGTGCGTGCACCTCCTAATTAAAACCCCCCTATATACATTTTTCTTTTGGCTAAAATTAATCAACATATGTACATATCTCATAGCCTCAAAATACATTTCCTTATGTACACATGGGCTAAAAATGAGGAATTAAACTCCAAGCCCCATGTATATCTACTTTCCGCTCGATTGAAATATATCTCTAATACATACATTTTGTACATTCTTGTTCTAAATAATACCCTTGTTGTGCATGCACGTGTATAATTATAGTACTTGAAGAGTGCACTCCCCGGGTCAATTTCAAGGGCTTCTTGGTCCTTTAGATCTTTTGATAAAAACATTCCATTCTATAATTAAAATTAAAATTTATGCTTGGGTGGGTCACTCTTCATATTTTTTGGGTACCACGTGCGGCGAGGGGGTGTTTTTTGGAGGGCTATTTACCTCCTAGCTGAAATTAAAAGGACCCCTATGATTACTTAATGGGAAAAATGGCCTATATTATGGACTCTATCATTTTTTATAAAACGGTGACCAATACAATTTTTTATATGTTATCTTCCTTGTAAAGGCTTAAATAAAATCTAAAAGTAACATGACTTTAAATTTAGGTGGACAAGATTGAGCTTTCATCCACTTCTAGACCTACTTTTCGTCCACAGCGCAGCTGACCGCCCTTTCCTACCAACTGTGCTCCTGTTGTTTCTTCCCTAAAACAGACTGTACTCAGTTTAATACCTTGGATCCCATTCGCAGTTCCCTAAATTACATGTAATAAAATCATAATGGACCATAATTGTCGTGTACCTAAATTATTTATAATGGCCTGTACTCTTTCATTGCATTCTATCTTATTTGTAATTTTTTTTATAAATTCTTATAAATTTTACCTATGATGAATAAAACCCATGCTATTTTCTGCCGCACGTTGTTTGTAAAATGCAGTAAGTGACCCACTTGAGAAATTATGATATATTTTTGCAAGGTTTTCATAGATGATAGAAAGACAAATGGATGTCATGTTTGTCACATTGAATTCTTGTTTGTCACTTATTGAGAATTTGTTAAGGTAAAATATCCTAAAATATTTTTGAAATTATATCAAGAATATTTTAAAATATATTTATAGAGTTTTATCATGGACGTATTCTACAATGACTCACAAAAGTAGTTGGCCGCCCCTTCTTGATGAATGAAATGCTCTCATTTAGAAGATAATTTTTTTTATGGAATAAAATTTGTATACATTGTACTAGACTTGGTACTTCACAATGAACTATAGAAAAAATTGAAAATTGAAAATAATTTATGTCATTTTTAGATCCAATTTGGAGTTCAAATTTTATATGTATTGCGTCATTGTGAAGATGGGTTGAAAAATGAAGTTCAACTCAAATTTTAACCTTAAATGATGAAGAATAGAGTCACAACTATTTTTGTGAGTCACATGACTGATTGTCTTGTCATTGAGTGATAAAGTGACAAGAATTTACCTAAGGTAGGAGCACCCAATTTCGACAATGTACCCAATTCTGATAATATTTAGACCACAAAATCATTTTATAATGCAAATCTAGGCACATCATATCTAAAGCCTTTATTGTATGTTGATGAGCTATCTATGGTCTATCTAGATTTACGTTCTAAAATGACAACATTACCTTGATTGTGTCGGAATTGGATACACTGTCGAAATTGGCCGAAAATTGGGTGCTCCTACCTTATGTCCGTCATCTTTGAAAACACATGTTTGTGGTTTCAAGCTGTGGGATAGAAGCACCAAAAACTGTTAGGTACCAATTGTGGTCATCTATAGAAGAACATGTTTCTAACTTCAGGATTTTCCAATCTAATTATCACAAGCATTAATTATGAATACCAAGTTAGCAATCTGATTTGATTAAAAATGAAAGACAATCATTGATACACCTACTAACATCAATAGTGGTCTATGCATATTAACCCTTTGACGCGCCAACATCCATTATCTGGATGCTGGATGATTTCTAACGCGTCCTTTCACCACATATTGTGATGTTTTTCATCCGTTCACAATTCTCTTGATTCTTGTGCTAGTTGACTATCATTTGTATGGTATGGATATTCAAAATAAGATAATGTGAATTTTTGAAAAATAACAAAAGTGGTTTATGTCAACTTGTTTCATTCTTAGTTCAAAAAGTGAGACCTTAAACATAATTTTTCATAATAAGTAGAATCAATTAATGAAAACCATACCATCTTGTAGTGCATGTTATTCCAATTTCATTAAAATATTTTTTGATTTTTTTGTATTAATTTTGGATTTTAAATTGAATTTCAAGAGAAAAAATTGAAAAATTCATTAAAAAATATTAATAAGAAATATGATGAATCCAACCGTAGAGATGTTATCTTCACATTGACATTTACAACTTTTTTTTGTACATCAACTCCATTTTTAGTTTGCATCAAACATTTTATAACGAATCTTTGAAAACAGTGTTGAATTGGGACCTTAAAGGGTTAAGTTTGAATTTTTTTAACATAATCATACATTTTGAAAAATTAACTAAAAATTGAGCTTGGTTGTTAACCCCTAAAGGACCAAGGTTGATTTTCCAAGTTCGGCCCAGTATGGAATGAGTATTGAACCTCAATTATTGAGATTTTTTGTGGTGATTCTACTCTTTGTAACGAAGATGGGATGGTAATTTGCATATGTAGATGATATATAGATCAAAAGATACAATCATTCAAAGGTAAGAAACCTAATTGCGGGCAACTCTTGAAAATTTTCATACAATGAGCTATGCATCTGAATTTTTGTACACAATGAGCTAACGCCCCCATATACAGAACTGTCAAATTCATTTTACCAAATCTCAGACTAAACTTCACATTTTGGGCATTTTCAGAAAGTTTCAAACTTGGGGCAACAAGCCAAAAAAAAAAGTGCAACCAACTTCGAAGCTTATAATCTTTCTATTGAAAGACCCTGAACAGTTGAATTTTTTTAGGTTGTAATAAATTCAAGTTGGTTGAAATATCCTACGGTTGAATTGGTCAAAAAGGTTTCGGATCAAAAACTATTTGTCTTTTTATGAGAAAAGATACTTTGGAGTGTTTGGAGAGAAACATAGTTGTGGCCCTTTAGAGCATTTGCACCGCACTCCCTCCAAACAACCCCTTGATCTGGATAATAGAGGGGTTGTTGGAGGGATTTATGGAGGGGAGGGGTTGGATGGGAGTTGAGTGCCCCACCCCAAAAACTCTAATTTGGAGTTTAGTGCACACTTTCCTAGTTGAATTATCCCTTTTGTTGTTCAAATTCTTCCTGAAAGGGCTTCTTCCTCCTCCAATATAAACTGCAAAAATAATGTGAAAAACTAGAAGTAGAACTAGGAATTTGTAACTTTATGTAATTCTAAAAGTCTTCAGTTTTAAAATTCATAGATGGAGAATTTAAAATCATATATGGAAGATAAAAATCATAGATGGGAGATTTAAAATCATAAATGGAAGATCAAAAATCATAAATGAAACATTCAAATGTTTAAATGGAAGATTAAAAATCTTAAATGGAAGATTGAAAATCATAAATGGAAAGTCAAATATCATACATAGACATTTGGTACATAGACCAAAATCTACCGATGATTTTTTAAAATCCAAAAATGAAAATCAAAGATCCAAAAATGAAAATTAAAGATCCAAAAATGATAATTGAAGATCCAAAAATGAAAGTTGAAGATCCAGAAATGAAAGTTAAAATCCCAAGTATGAATATAAAAAATATATTTTGATGATATAATTTCAACAAGTCAGATGTCTTTATATACTACACTCAAGCGATAAAAATAAAAAAGTGAAAGCTTTTAAAAATAAAAAAGTGAAATTTTTTAAAAATAAAAAAGTGAAAGTTTTTAAAAATGAAAAAGTGAAAGTTTTTAAAAATAAAAAAGTGAAAGTTTTTTTAAATATAATACAACTCAAATTTAAAATTATCTTAAGATAAAGTTAAAGTAAAATCTAAAATAAAACTGGAGTTATTCCTACTCCCTACTTCAAATTCTGCCGGGTTATTGAATCTTCCCAAATTTGTTTACGCATAGTTTTATTTGTTTTATGAAAATAAAACTATATGTTTGAATTTGAAGTAGGGAGTAGGAATAACTCCAGTTTTATTTTAGATTTTACTTTTACTTTATCTTAAGATAATTTAAATTTGAGTTGTATTATATTTTTAAAAACTTTTTATTTTTTATTTTTATCACTTGAGTATAGTATATAAAGACATCTGACTTGTTGAAATTATATCATCAAAATATATTTTTTATATTCATACTTGGGATTTCAACTTTCATTTTTGGATCTTCAACTTTCATTTTTGGATCTTCAATTATCATTTTTGGATCTTTAATTTTCATTTTTGAATCTTTGATTTTCATTTTTGGATTTTAAAAAATCATCGGTAGATTTTGGTCTATGTACCAAATGTCTATGTATGATATTTGACTTTCCATTTATGATTTTCAATCTTCCATTTAAGATTTTTAATCTTCCATTTAAACATTTGAATGTTCCATTTATGATTTTTGATCTTCCATTTATGATTTTAAATCTCCCATCTATGATTTTCAAAAATTGAAGGCTTTTAGAACAATTTCAAATATTGATATGGAAAATACAAACTTGCTCATCTTCCCTCACCGTAAAGTTTTTGCCCTTGCCCGAACTCTGACTACCCTGACTACTAACAACTTCTGACCCAAAAGGAGACCCGGAAGCCATAATTAACTAAAAAGATCCTACTTTGGAGGAGAGGGAGATGGGCCGCGAGGTCCCTCAACTATCCAGGGAAGATGGCTTTCCAGGGGCGGGGAGCCCGGAATATATGTGTTGGCGGGGTGCTTTTTTGGGCGGGTGGGATAGTTCAACGCCAACCACCCCTCGTAAACGGGGTTGGCGGGGCAAAATAAGCTTGCGGTGCAGATGGTCTTAGGGGTTAAACCCAAAGTTTTATGTGCTGCAGTTTTTTATCACTGAAATGCTTAAACTGACGGCAACTGTACCCCTTACGTTACCTTACGTCCGTCATATATGTTTGAAAACACATGTTTGTGGTGTCAAGCTGTAGGCTCACTCGGACTCAAAGTAAACGTTCCGTCACAGAATGCAATTAATAATTTCATTGAAAAAGAGAAGAAAAGTGCCGAGTGCTCTGTCGACACACACGACAAGTATCTGATGCTGTAAACTCGGTGTCAGTGCAGGTTGGATCCTGTAAGTGAATTAGTGCAGGTCATTTTTTTCTAAGCTAGCAGTGCTCAGGGAGTGGGCCGGGGTCTTGAAAGAGGTCACAAGTGGAGAGCACTGTGTCACTCTTTCCCAGTGTCAGTACGTCGAAGAAGAGGACAAATCCAAGTGAATCCAAAATGAATGAGATCATTGAACCTCGTCAGGCAGTCAGGCTCATCAATGCATGCCCGGAGGGCCGATCGAGACTTTCCACTGCATCGATCCACCAGCTGTACGTCCTTGCAGCTCTAGCTGTTGAATCAAAAAGGATTATTAATCTGAATTATGCACAGTACTGGTTCTGTTAAGAGCTCCAAAACCCAAATCAAACTCAACTTAAACTGTATGTATCAGCGATCTCAGAACCACTTTATGACATTTAGAACATTATGCGACCTCCCATATCTACTTTTGCTACCCAGTGCATACAATACTCATGATACCTCTAAAATATCCGGCAACACCCTTGATATATTAATTAAGGTGATACCATGATGATATCCGCGGATACCACCTCATGAAGTTGCTACATATTTATATCATGATGAGCATTCTCGCTACATTTCGATTTTTTTTCATTTTCTTTCTTTGTACGTTTAGCAGCCCCACTTTTTTTTTAGGTAGAAATCCAGCTAATTTTAGCCAGTTTTGAGATCACTGGTACGTATACGAAGTTAATAATAAAGTGCCGGCACAATCCTAGTATGGGCCCCGCAATTTATGTAATGGAAAATCCGTGATCAATCTCTATCCAGATGGTTTAGAGTTTCAGCAATCTTGTGGTACATTTCTTGGAAGTCTGACTTCCAAGAACTTTGCACCGCTCAAGTCTCACTAATCTCTTTTAGTACTCACTTACTACCCATTATTTCTGGAGGCCTCCATTATATGAATCGCGTGGCTTCCCATACTAGGTTTGTGGCCAAGTGCTAAACAAAGCATCTGAAATTACTAAATTTTTTATGAAGTGAAGTAGACTTCTTAGTGCAGTATATGGTACTGATAGTTATAATGAGGCACCTCCAGAAATCTCACTTGTCACTGCTAGGCTCTCTGAACTTGTTCACTGAACTCTCATGGTTCTGATTTCTCACTCACATAGTACTGTACTGTACCAATAACTGCAGTATGCACATGACATCCGGTAATTAGTCTGTCTGATCACCCAGTTGATCGATCACATCCACTAGCCCTGGCTGACCTTCAAATCTCGGAGCCCTTCACAGAGAGTCAACGAGTTGTCCCACAATCGTGTATGCTTTTATTTTGATTTTTAATAACAAATGATACAGTTAGTATTTCATTGCTGAGAGTAACCAGAGTTATACAACCACCTCAACCACAAGTGGCCTGAGTCAGAGGAGTGACCTAATGAAAAATGGAGCCAATCGTGTATGTTTGCATTTGGTGTTAGCGAACTGATGAATGTAGACAGTACTACGTCCAAATAATTTCTATCGATCAGATAGGTAACCCCCAAAAGACCAGAAAGACCAAATTGGGCCTCGTATTGTTTTTGCAATTTTGAGTAGGTTCTATGTGGACTTCCTTTTGTTCAAAATTGCTTGTTTCTAGACCATCATAAACATTATTCTTCATTGATTCCAATGATACAAAATTTAGTCTCATCTGAATTATATATTTCACAATATGATTAATTGAATTTGTCGTTTTTAAAACCATGAATTCTTGGTCCATGAATTAGGGGTTCAAGCCAACACGTACCGGAACGAAGACTCTGAGTGTGAACTTGATTAATGTGTTGATTGATGAACGTCCAACTTGCGATCGAGGCTCTGACAGGACCCAGGCTGCTTTTATTACATGTGGAGGCTGCCAACCAACTCGATCGACAGTACTGACACGGAGCCCTACTTGAGAACAAGCATATAATATATTATTCTTATTATTATACAAGAGTTAACAACCCACCGGCTAGAATCTTAGTTTCATTTTTTTTATTGTGGAGTGACGAAGTTGTGAGCTCACAGTGTATCACATTCTCAACATGGTGCTTAATTACTGGTAGCTAAACTGCATGCATATATGGATGCTAGAATTCTACTAGATCACAGCGAAAGATTTGAAGGTTCGTTAGGGTTATTCGATTCATTGCAGCCATGGAGGACGAATGTCTTGATCGCGCTTGCTCGGTACTAGAACTCTCCACAGAATTCGAAGTTTCGGTCTCTAGCTTGTTAGGATTAGAAACTAATGGATTTCCTCCTCTTCAAAACAAGTGTTTCTTCGAGTTCTAGAATTATTAGATGTTCGTAGAAACGTACAAAGTTTTGTAATTGTGAGAGAAAACCACTGTAGGATTGGTAACTAATGGTTTCCTAGTGTTTCTTCGATTTCTAGAATCATTAGATCATGTTTGTAGAAACACATTTTTTGCAATTGTGAAAGAACACACTGTAGGATTAGTAACTAATAGATTTCCTTCCCACGATAAGTGTTTTTTCGAGCTCTAGAATCATTAGATGTATGCAGAAACACAGTTTTGTAATTTTGAGAGAAACCACTGTAGGATTACTTTCCTTCTCAGTAGAAGTGTCTTTTGGAGCTCTAGAATCATTGGAAGTTTGTAGAAATTAACACAATTTTGTTGAAACTTGAAACTAAGGAAACCACTGTAGGATAATATATAGGAACTGATGGGCCTTAAAATTTTCCTTCGTGTTGTTTCGACCTCTAGAATTATTTAAAATTAAATGTGAGAGTTTTCACTTGCCAGGAAGAATCAAAGGATTTGTAGGATTAGTACCAGGCGATGGCTTTGTTTTCACTAATTCTTATGAGTTCTACATTCGATCCATTCTTTTTAATCACAGGGAGCTCATGTGTTATTCCCCCGTGAGTGCCATTTTTCCCTGTGATTTGGAGTTTTTAACATGTGTAAGAAATCACCTACTTAAGCTTAGTTACTCACCCACTTGTAGAAGGAAAGTTTTAACATGTGTCGAGTTCTGAAGCTCAGAGGGCCGAAAAAGTGGCAGTCACATGCAGGGGAACCAACACAGGGAAACCCCTGTGAATTTCTGCAGGTTGAGAGTTGCACATGCAGTTTTGTAATTGTGAGAGAACATACTGTAGGATTAGTAACTAATGGTTTCCTTCTCAATATAAGTGTCGTCTTTTGAAGCTCCAGAGTCGATCATTGGAAACACAGTTTTATAATTTGAGAGTAATTCAAACCACTGTAGGATAGTAACTGATGGTTTCCTTCTCAAGATAACTGTTGTTTCGAGCTCTAAAATAATTGTGAGGGTTCTCACCAAACGATTTGTAGGATTAGTACTACGCGACGGAATTTTTTTACTAAGTTCGAAATTCGATCTTTTCTCTTTTCCTGCAGGTTGGGAGTTGCATTGAGTATTCATGATCGACCCCTTTCGAAGTTACAGAACCACGAGGGAGTGTGTGATCGAATTAATTAACTGTACATTATTTCCATTTGCTGAGTGGGTGCAAGCAATTCGATCAAGCATGGCGGAGATCAAAATCCGCATGCCGGGCGCGGTGAATTCTGAGGAAGAGTATCCGGGAAGAGCCGGCAACAAAGTGTCGCAGGACCCAAGCCCAATTCACCACGCCGGAGTCGACGCTCCTCTTGCCGAAGTCTTTTCCAAGAATGGCCGATCCAGGGCCTGGCTCACATCACACACCCCGCTTGCCCAAAAGGTTATCGATCGATCACCTTCAACTCTTAACTCTCTATTCAAAAGAAATTACTTGCACTTCCTTCTAAATTCCTTCATATAATTCCTTCATATAATAGCAAGTGTCGAAATTCCCTAATATAATAGCAAGTGTCCTCTTCCACTCTAGTTCCAAGAAAAGTTACAATATCAGTAAAAAAAACAAACGACGCAGTAGGAAGTGCAGAACCCTATTGTTATAGAATATAATACTAAATGGAGATGATAGAACAAATTACTTAAGATTTTCTTTGCTACTCTCGCCTGGCATGGTTTTAGAATGAAAACAAACATTCAAGCGGGAAAACAAGTTGATGGAATTTTCAGAGAGCTCATTAATACAGTAATATTGTAGAAGTGTTTTAAAGGTGCTGCACAATAGGGGTTGTCACGTCTCTTCCGAGAAGATTGATTCTTTGGAGATTGAGAATTTTGGGAGAGAAACGTGCAGCCATTTCTTGATGAAGGTGTTCACGACTCCTATTCTCTCACGGTGTGAAGAATGAGAATGGACACGGCATGTTAATCTTCTCAATTTTTAGGGTTTCTGAAATTTTTCACCTATTTTTCATCTCCCGAGTAGAATAATGAATCTTCTCAATCTTTAAAAAATGGTCCTCTATGATGCAATGAAAAAGTGTCACGTACGCATTTTTTGAAGATTGAGAATGGAAAGAAAGAGGTGTGTCACTCTCTAGAAGTGATAGGGATTGTAGAATGCTTACAGTGGCTATGGGGGTGTGTGTTGAGTGGGTGTGGGAAGAGCGCTTGTACAATACAAGTGGAATGATAGCTTTATTCTAGTAAGCCCAATTAGTGAGACCTAGAAGAACACAATTAGGGAATGTTTTTATTTTTGCTTCGAAACAAATGGATGCTTATTACCACAATCATTTCAATGATAGATTTTTTCAACGACAGCGATTGATATGAAAAATCTACTCACAGGAAGTATTATGGCTTAGAAGATTAACTGAAAGAAAATGCAGGAAAGAGAGAGTGCTATTTATATAAAAATGTCAAAATGAAAATGAATAGATCATGGAATAGTGGATACATTAGAACCAATTGAGTTTGTATTCCCCTTTGTCTCATGATTAACTTCTTGATTGTCCAAACTATTTGTTCCATAATACGCTTCCTATTTGCCTAAACTACTACTCCTACTAGCTATCTCTAAAACCCCTAGTAGTCTTTAATGCATGGGGAAAAAATTGCTCCTTATTTTGCTTTGTGTAGGGTCCACCTAAAAAACAACCCTCTCCTTCAATGGCTTTTTTATTCCCAAGTAAATCCCCCTACAGTAATTTGGAGCGAGAGGGCCCAAACTTGCAAACATCAATTGCCAAAAAGGCCCCTAGGGTACCGAAAATGGAAAGAAGGGAGTGAATGAATAGTGCCCGCATTAAAAACCATCCGGATTCTAGAGATGGGGAGTATAGATAGTAATTAGAACAACGAAGGGCCTCTTTACACTAGAGGCAAGAAGCCATGAGGAGAGAATTTTCAGCCACTGGGAGGTTTAGAAACCGAGAAGACCAATTTCTCATTGGTTGAAATTTCTCGCCTCTAAAGAGGCCCTCAGTAAAGAGGCCCTCAGTAATTTGAATCAAAATATGACTACTGACGAGGTTCTACAATTACCCTTTATAAACTAAAAAGAATTGTTATGGTGATCTAACCTGAATTTGCTATTATGTTATGATCAGTTGATGGCGGAGGTGATTAGCACGTTCATTTTGGTGTTCACGGGGTGCGGGTCGGCGATGGTGAACGAAATCAGCCACGGCAAAGTGACGCCCGTGGGCGTGTCGCTGGCGTTCGGGCTGGTCGTCACCATCATGATCTACGCCGTCGGCCACATTTCCGGTGCCCACATGAACCCCGCCGTCACTCTGGCCTTTGCCGTCGCCCGGCATTTCCCTTGGACCCAGGTACACACTACTTTCCACTCACCACACCCAAGTTAAGCCTCCACTGTGTATTTTCTCTAGTGTAGGAAAATCGGACCCCTTGCTACAAATCGTTTCTTTGTTTGTGTGAAAATGACTTCAGTTTGACACTATCGATATTGTTGATCTTGTAGCATAGAACAAGAGCTTCAAAATGATGTAAAAACCTCAGTAAAATGAGAAAATGTCACTGTTGCAAAATTCAGTGATGCAAACACAAGGAACCCTCACATTTTGACGCCGAGGCCAAACTTGGGTGGAGGGGTAAAAATGAGGGATTTTTACCTTGGGGTTACTCCCCTACATTGCTAACAAACGTAGCACACATTGTAATTATGTTCCTGACTATGCTGGAAAAATGAATTGAGATTTTTACTTTTGTTAATGTGATGAATAAGGTCGTATTTGGTATATTGAAACTTTTTGCAGTCTCATTTTTGTCCTTGACTCATTTTTATCTCTGTATTAGTTTTTTTTATAAATAAATATGTAAGAACACCATCTTCTAAAATTTCATTATACAATCACAATTTTAGCATTTTTCTTTTTGTTTCAATTACAAATTTTAAAATGAATTTTTGAATAATTAGCATTCCATCTGAAAATTTGCAAAAAGTCTCAATATAACGTATTTGGCCTTTGAAAAAAAATTCATATGAGAATTAATTAATTCATTGCTTGGAGTTTAATTCCATGCATATATGGCAGGTTCCATTGTACATTGCAGCTCAGTGTGGAGGCTCGGTGACGGCGTCCTTCACGTTGCGGTGGATTCTGCATCCGGCGGCGTACGAAGGAGCCACGCTGCCGGCGGGCAGTGATGTGCAGTCTTTCCTGCTGGAGATTGTCATCACTTTCATCTTGATGTTCGTCGTGGCTGCCGTCGCTACCGACACACGAGCGGTAAGCCGGCCCCGCTAATTAATCGTCTACTATTAAATTTTTGCATCTTGAGCTCTGCATGATGGAATATGAAACATACAAGATTTGATCCCTGCTTTACAACTGTGTGCTGTGTTCTTCAGTCTATTTGCATCCACACCTATTGAATCAAAATACTACACTAAACATATAAGTATACACAAGAAGTTTAAAGTGGATTCCATGTGACGTTTTCCCTACATACACAAGGAATTTGTAAAAAGACAAAGGGGAAGAACAAAGACACACAGGGAAAATTGAGATACACAGGGAAAATTGAGACACACAGAAAACACTCAGTTTTTCTTGTGTGTCTCAATATTCCCTGTGTGTCTTTGTTCTTTCCTGTGGACTCTTTACATATTCCGTGTGTGAATTTTATTACACAAGGAATACACACGGAAACACACAGGGAATCCACTTTAAGATCCTGGTGTATATGTGAGTGCACAAAAGGGGTATTAATTGGAACATTGTTGTGTTACGGGTACATTAAAAAACATATTTAGAGCTGAAAATATTGACGTATACTTACAATAAACATATATTTAGGACGGAATAGATCAGATTTTTAGACATGGCACATTCTCTTGCAAGCAACATCATTGACTGTCACGATTTTGGTGTGATTGCAGTGTGGAGAATTGGCAGGAATTGCTGTAGGATCTGCAGTTGCCTTGAATGCTCTCATGGCTGGGTGTGTATGCAAGCCCTCTCTCCCTCTCCTCTCCTCTCCTCATTTTTATAATTTCATCTGTGCTCGAGTACATGAATTCAACCCTCTCTAATGACACCATATTCTCAAAGAGTGCGATTATAGAGTACAGTCTGGCTGCAAGAATCTAAAAAGTACCCTGCCCTTCAACATGCTTGTTTACAAAGTGTACATGGCTCTACAAGCTACCCAGGGTAATCGCCCAGTGCGTGCAATTATAGAGTGTGTCATTATGCAAATTTGTGCTCTGTTGCAGACAAGATGAACTAACAGCATAGAGTCTGAGTCTATATTCTCATAACAAACAAACAACACACTTTCTGTACTAAGGTAAGGGGTCATTTCAACCTACATGAAGCGCTGATTTTCAATTACATCACATAAAACTTTGGGTTTAACAACCAAGCTCAAATTTTAATTAATTTTGCTACGTATGATTTTGTTATAAATGTTCTAGTTATACATAGACCACTATTGATGTTAGTAGGTGTACCAATAACTGTCTTTCACTTCTAGGCCAATCAGACTGCTAACTTGGTATTCATAATTAACGCTTGTGATAACTAGATTGGAAACTCGTGGTGCTTTTACAGGTGATCACAATTGGTACCTAACAGTTTCTGGTGCTTCTACCTTAGTTGCTTAAAATTTTCAAGCGTTTAAAATTCTCACCGTTTTTTTGGATTATATATGTGGACAGGCCAATATCAGGGGCATCAATGAATCCGGCAAGGTCGCTGGGCCCAGCGGTGGCATCCGGCAACTACCGAGCTCTGTGGGTGTACTTCGCAGGCCCCATAATCGGCGCCGTTGCAGGAATGCTGGCGTACAATTGCATTCGTATGCACGATACACCAGCTCAGCAGTGCTGCGACAATAACAATAACAATAAGCCTGCCAAAAGCTTCCGTCGTTGATAGATCTTCAACACAAGCTAGCTCCAATATATAATTAGATCATGTAAATTCATTTTACGAATGACTGCCGTTGACAGAGATTATTAGATCATACAGTATGAAATTGTAGTACTTACTGTGGCAGTTTAATTTGTACTCTCTACGTACGAGGAAATTGAATTGCAAGTCTCTGAGAAAATTACTTGTGGAGACTGCAAGCATAAGGTAGAGAATACTAATTTTTAACCTTGATCGGGACCGTCTTCTATGCAGACAGTTCCTATTTCCAACAACTCGATATATTGTCCGGCGTTACAAAAACGTCGTGAAAATTGCCAACTATTCACTTGTTGAATATGGTCACTTTCACTTTGTATTTGCTTTTCTTTTGCTTGTTAAACTAGAAACAATTCCAAACACAACCCAAAAGATAATTAAGGGTGGGTCCATTCAAGCTAACATGAACCAAAGGTGTCTCATTTCGAGTGCTTTGTAGAGTCCTTTGGAGAGTATGTAGAGTCCTTTGGAGAGTAGTTAGGGACGAGAATGTCATGATTTTCATTCAAAGAACAATTCTGTAGTGTACTTTTTTCAATTTTCATTCACATGATCATCATTCTCATTCAAGTATCCCAAAAATTATACCAAAAGTGTTATTTGTCATTTAGAAAAGTCCTTGGTGAGTCATTAAAACCACTGCTAACAGAGCTATTCTAGTGCTTTTGATAGCTAATAGTTTTCAATATTTCTTTCTTCTTGTACTATGTGTTTATATACATGTCGGAAACATTGACATATCACTTTCCTCTTTAATTACAATTTAAATCAAACATCACAATGAAAGTGCCTTGAAAAAAGCACTAAAAAAGCACTACTAACAACGTAGGTGGTTTGTATTAGCTTGAATGAACCCGGGAGCAAGCCGTGATTAAATTTTCTGCCCCCCCAAATACAGTATACACTCCAGAAGCATTCGTTATTATCACTCTCTCCAATATCACATTTAAGTATCTGCAGCGGATATTTACCACTGTACATGTGATAGGAAACTTTGCCAAGTTTGCAAAACAAAGTTGTTCTCAATAGAATTGGCTCTTGTAACCAAATCTCTCTCTATTGCACTAAACATATTAATTTCTAAAAAGATGTTGGAAATAATTGCAAGAACAATTGCAAAGACAGTGCAGGGAAAGTAGGGACAGTTTTGAGATTTTTGAGAGGTTTGGGGACAAGAGCTACTAATTTCCCTTAGGGAAAAACATCTATTTCACAATAAGTCAAGTGTGCGGGAGGGGTGTTGGACCAAACATGTTTCTATGACCAACCGTCCACACCTGACCTAGCTCGGTTATAGGTTGCAACAATAGTTTCAATTAACTCGTCAGTTAGATAGTACACTCCTTAAAAGTGGATGTAGAAGTAGTTAGTAATAGACATTATGTTTAGTAACAGTAAGCAAGGACTACGGTTAGATAGTATTTAGGTAATCGAGTTAATCGAAAAGAAGCCCATCTAACCTCCCTTTTTGCTCTACTTCTAACCTCTTCTTTGAGCTATACTTGAATTGAATAGTGTCGTGTCATAGCTTGTCCCCTTGTAGGCCATGGGCTTGGAGTCAGGTGATTGAAGGCAAGCACAAAGCATGAGGAAACTTTGGTGGCCTGCAAACTCTCTTGATTTAAACCCTATTGAAAACCTATGGAAGATTGTGAAAGACACTGTCCAAAATGAGGTGCTACCGCAACACAGAGATATTAGTCAAAACCATTTAACAAGCATGGGGATTAATGTCTCAAGAGATGATTGAAGTTCTCCTTACTAGTTCATAATGAGTTGGGAGACAATCTAAAGCAACCCACTATCATTATTCTCCACACCTCGCAATGACTCCCACACCATACCATCAGTCCATCACTAATGAATGACCAGATTTAATAGACGGCACTAATTAAACAATCCCAAGTGTAACCTTCACTTGCCTCGATCTTTTTCCAATTTTGAATGGCACTATGTTCGTTTATATCACATTCTTCCAGTCACATGTTGTCGAGTCCGAGTGTTCTTTGGCAGATGCCAACTTTTCCACTGTGTGCCTCTAACTAAAAAATGGCTTCTTTTGCAACAATCCACTTGCAAAATCCAATATTCTTCATCGCCTTTCTAAATGTGGTGGGGGAAACCTTCACACGCATTTGTTATCTAGTTGCAACAAGCGGTAGACATGGATTCTGTGTATGAGTGCGGCTAAGCTTCCTCTTGTCACGCATATTGAGCTTCGGAGATCTGCCACTTGACTTCAACGATTGTAATGTTCCACGATCTTGGAAATTCTTCCGAGTAGTAAAGTTTGTAGAGTGCGTCATTCCTAACACTGCTGCAATATATACGATGCCACTACTACTCATTCCAACGATCACCTTTCTCTTAGCCTCACTCAATAGTCTAGATTTCATAGCTCTAAAGCACACCTTACGCCACCACTGAACTCGCTTGTTACAATCAACAACACTTGCAATCTCACACACACCAGGGTCTCATATGCGATTCCCTGTGTGATTTCCCTGCGAGTCTCACTTTTCCCAGTGAGTCTTAAAGCTGCTTATTCACCAGTTTAATGTTGACTCACCTGCTTGTAAAAGGAAAGTTTAACACGTGTCAACTCTTGAGGCTCGGTGGGAAAAGTGACACTCACAGGGAAACGCACACCGGGAATCGCATATGAGACCCTGGTGACAATTTGTTTCCGTCTCTATAGGTGTACCTAGTCACCAAAATACACACACAATGTATCTGTACAAGCTACCACGTTGCTTGGCCCAAGCATATTTTGCACAGAGAGGTTGTCGGAGCTCCATATATGAAGCTTTTATTGAAAAAAAATATGAATTGTGTTGGCGCAAGGAGCGCTGACGTTGCGTTCACAGCCTAGGAGCTTCAAACACGACTTGAACAACAATAAAAGCAATTAATTCAAATTTTCCTAGACTCTCAGGTAGCTTCAATTAACACTTTACTGGTTCTTGCACATACAGGCAGTTTCATGAACTAAGTTTGGAGATTGGAAGTGAAATACCCTACTTCGTGGTCAGTTTCGACATTAATTAATTACTGTTTGTCCAAAAGTGCCACATGACATCTTGTGATTGGTTTATGGTGACGTGGACCTCTCAAAATATGATGTGGAAATTAGATTTCGACACAATACTGTCCGAATCTGACCCTCACATACGGTATATGATCAATGTTGCACTCCATTTTGAGCGGTACTCAAGGTTTGAAATCTTGAACGTAAACTTGTTGGTCACGGGTACTCTACAGTACCCCGGGGCGGCAACTCCCGGATTAATCCTGTTTCGGATTTTTTCACAATCTATGGCATAAAATTCAATTGCAAAAACATTTTTGAAATATTATTCAAGGATAGTATAGGTATCAAGAACATGTATAACAATCAAGAACAATTTTTTGAATTTGTCTCACCAACAATGTGTAATCCAAAATAATCCAATGAATAATCCAAATTAATTCTTTATAGTAGCTGAGGGGAAGAGCCTTCTCAACAATCAAAAATTTAAAATTTGGATAATCTACATTATTTTATAAAAATCTAGATTTTTTTTTTTTTTGGAATTAAAATCTATCAAATTCTTGTTAGAAATTTTAGATTTGTTCATATATTAGTATAATTGAGATTTTGGGAAATGTAAAGTGAATATAAACATGGTTCACTATTTTATTAAGGTTGTAAGCAATTATTCTATTGATTAAATAGTAGCCTAATTGGTTACATAGTGCTAAACAAGTGGAGCAATTGTATTCTAGTCCTTGAAAGGTTTTAGTGAACACATTGTGGAGTGATCAACTTTATCAAAAGAAGTGCACATAGCATAATATCAATAAAAAGAATAAGTTTAGTTGTCTATTCTTAGTCACGTAAGAGTATCAATAAGAACTTGAAGCTATTCAGTTTGTCTATTCATAGCCACCTATAATTTGATGCATGAAAAGTCAATACAATGTCATATGATATTGATGGGTGGCTCAAAGAATGTTTCAATGCAAGGTATGATATCAAAAGCCTCTTTTATTTTGGAAAAATCTAATTGGTTATTGGAAAAATATAATCCCAAATTAATCTAGATTATTTGGATTAATTAACAAAGAATTAAAGATAATTATAGTAACCATTGTCCGCACCCCCCGTAGATTAATCCGAGAGTTGCCGCCCCGGGTACAGTACTATAGAATACATCAAGAAAGTAGAAGTGAAGGTTTCCAATATTGAAACAGTATGGTATCATTTACTATGACAATCTAGATGGAAACTATAGAGTAATTGTAAAGGTGTCATACACAAACTATTTTGATTCCAAGCAAATGAATCAGTACAATAACATTACACTAGACCTATTGAATTTAGTATAGATACTATATCTACACAAAATGTCAATATATATACTACATTGACAAAGTGATATGGGTGATTGGAAGTTACAAAAAAATTGTTAAAATTGGCATATTCTTATAAAATAGGCCAACTTGTTTATTTGCTAAACAAAAAACTTTCACTATGTATTTGGTTATTCTTAGCTTATCACATTCCAGGATAATGACTAGTGTACATATGTGATTGAAATCTTTCCACATGCCAAAGTTCTATACTTTGTTGTCGAAAGTGTGATGTAACAAAGGAGTTTTTAGTGTGGTAGTTCCGCAGATCAAAGGAGTTCTGTGTGAGCTTATAAGGGAAACTCTGCAATGCAATTCCTACATGTTGAAATTCCGTAATCCACACTCACAATCGCTAACATACTGTACTTGACAGTGATTTATGAGACCCTCACCAAATTAAAGTTCAAAACAATATTTTCTATATTCGAATTCAAACCACAGAGCTCTACAACACCTTTCAAAGAGGGAGTCACTTCCTCACTCAAAAGCTTGTTACAGATGCTCACAGAAAGAAAATACTCACACTCAGATAACACTCCCTGATTATATTATCCATCTTGAAAGTGATAGAAATAAAAATCCTACAAAACATTTCTACTAGTACGCAAAGAAGTCTTGTACCAGTACAATAGAGTCAAATACCAAAGCTGCTAATTCCAATACGCAAATCACACAGCGTCAATTGCATAATTTACAGCAAAATCATTACAGAAATATCGACAAATCCAAAACACGGGTCCAAAACACACTCACTCCCTGGCTCATATTATTCGATCACAAGTGATCGAGAGCCTGGGTGGGAAATTAATACTGCGCTTAATTTCGAGGTTACTATACACTCCATTGCATGCTAAACAACTCGACTCCAATAATTAACTGATTTACAGGTTCCTCGTGTAGTCGCTCTGCTCCTTGATGTTTTTCTCCGTCACGTTGTCGTCCACCACGTCCGCGTTCCGCTTCGCACCGTATTGCACCACATCGTTGGTCTTGCTCTTCAACGTCCTGCCCGCGTCTTGCAGCTTGTCCTGAATGTACAAATATCCAAGGCTGAGACTGTGTTCCAGTGATCTCAAAACTGGCTAAAATTAGCTGGATTTCTACCCAAAAATATGGGGCTGCTAAATATGCAAAGAAAGTAGATGAAAAAAAATTGAAATGTAGCGAGAATGCTCATCATGATATAAATATGTAGCAACTTCATGAGGTGATATCCGCGGATATCACCATGGTATCAACTTAATATATCAAGGGTATTGCCGGATATTATAGAGGTATCGTGAGTATTATATGCCCTGGGTAGCAAAAGTAGATACCATTTATGTGGGAGGTCGCATAATGTTCTAAATATCATAAAGTGGTTCTGAGTTCACTGCTCTGTTCAAACACTCCATTCCAAATTTCCTAATCTAGACCATGTCTGATATAGTCCTTTTAGTACTCTTTGCAGGAGAACGGTACGTACCATGATGTTGAGGCCGTCGGGATTATTCTCCTCGGCCGCCTTCTTCTTGGACTCATTGAGCTCACCAGTGGAGCTGTACTGAGTCCACGCATCTCCGGGCTTCCTGCCAACACCGCCTGGCTGGGTACCCTCGGGCATCTTGTCCTGAATCTTGTTGGAGATGTCGATCGCTGCATCCTTGATCTTATCACCCAAGTTCTGCACGCACACAAAACAATCAATGCTTCAGAATATCGATCGTACCACCCAAACTGAGCACACGTACACAAGGAACCCTGACCATATTACCAGGCAGTAATGGGTACAAGAATGATAATAAATTCTTGGATACAAACCCTTGCTAAATTGAACAACCACTGGAAAAACTTGCTACAAACAGCAGTTTGGCAGTAATGTTTACTTCCTAGTGAATTGGACAAAGTTCCCTGTGGTACATGACCCTTCACTTTCCGTCAACGACAATACGAAAATCAGCATACTAGATCGAATGCTTCTGAAATGCAAGTATCGTACCCGTTCGTCTTTGCCAGTTCCAGGCTCTCCAGCGGCGCGGACGATGAGTGGGCGGGCAGCAGAGCGGCGCGACACCATCATGTTGGTCCGGAATCCGCCATTGTTGAATGCCACGGCGCTTCCGGAAGACAACTGAGGAGCCGCGATCATGGTTGCGGCACTGGTGCTCACCATGGTGGCCATTTTCGATTCTCTCGCTCGATGATCTATACACTGCAAATAATGGAACTAGAAGAATGGATCGCGATGAGTCTAGCTAGATAGCTGGAATGGGATATTTGTGATTGTAACTGTGGATTGATGGATGCTGTGAGTAACTGTGAGAGGTGTTGGGATGGGTAGTAGTGATATATAGGGGGAGTGCCAAGTGGCGAGAGAGATCTGAGTGGGGACATGTGGCGAAGCGTAGTTGGATCGGACGGTGCAGAAAGGGAGCCGGGCATGGAGATTGTATTGGTTTGGTGGTGCGGTGGGGCGCGGGGATTGCAGTGCAGCAGATAGGACGCCCACTTGGCTTGTGCGAGGGGAGCTTGCGCGAGCGCGCCCCAGCTGGCCTCACGCTTTTCATCGCACGGTCGCGGCGTCCTCCAGCGGGGAACGACTAGCCTGGAACTCCAAGTCCTTCTGAATGATCATGAGTAAGTTACGTGCAATTACTGTTGTGATTGTTTGCTAGCAAGCACCGCCTCAAATTCTTGCAAGGGTACATTCACAATATAACGAGCCAACGAGCCAAGGAAACTGTAACCAGTGATTAATTTAACGGATTATTAAGCAATAATTTTATCATTTGAATTGATAATGCAATATAAATTATTAACTACATATATTTTATGTCATTCTAAAATATGCTAAAGTTTGACAATGTTTGAGAAGTTATTGGTAGTCCAAAACGACTAGAGTATTAGTGACCAAAAGAGTATTAGTAACCAAACGAATGTAGTTGTAACCAGTCGTTAATCCCTAAGCGTCCTGGCGTTCATATTTTGAACGTTTTTGAGGGAAATTCACCTTTGAAGAGCTGTAACTGTTGCAAAACATGTCCGATTGTGCTGACTTTTTGAAAAAAACTCCCCGCATGATGTTTGGAATGTGGTAAAAATTTCAGATTAATCTAAAATGCATTGAATTTTTGGTGATCATTTGAAAGTAGGTGTTTTTGTTTTGGACAGTTGTGTGAATTTTGATGGCAGCAACTATAGGGGCTTGTATCTCCTTCATCCCAAGTCCGTTTTCAATAAAAACTTGTTGAATTGAATTTCCCTTGAAGACTAGTTATCATGGTAAAATTTTCAAGTCAATCCATGTTGTTATGAATGTTTGAGAGTCATTTTAGTGCACAGGTCTAGTTTGGACACTTTTTGCTTTTTGGTTCAAATGGGTCACTTTTCGGGCTACTTTTTGACATTGCAAGGCCATTTTAGGGCACATTAAATTTTTTCATGAGGTTTTTTTGGTACCAATGTATTTATATGATGATTTTGAATTGCTTTATAGTTTTAATTTTTTTCATTTGAGTAATTTTGAAAACGAATTTCACCTCTGACTGTGTTGCTAGGAAAATATCAGCATCCTTTTTTAGCACTAAAACATTACAATCTTGTAATCTATATGGCCAAATGATCCCAAAATTGATCCACATGATCTACAACATGTATGTTACAAGATTGTACGGCTGAGATTTCTATACCTCACTTACATTTAGACCTATAACACATCAAAGCGATGATGATTTTAAGCCCAAAAAAGCTAAGGACCCTTAGAGGTTAATAACAACTAAAATGTGCTAAAATGTTCAAAATATGTCGCAAATATCTACATAAATTGAAGATATAATTTTCTAAGCACTCATCAAGAGTCGTTAGATTTGGGCGGGGTTGGCTCGTTATCTAGCTTGTAAATGCACCCGAGAACCATCCTTTTACAATTCATCTATTCTTTAGAGCATCTTCACTCGTACGCGCTAAAGATGACTCGCTGAAATTATTCATTTACATTTGAAGAATCCTTGCACTTACACTTTCCCATCCTTACACATCAAAAGTGTGTCAATGGACCAATCACAAGTAGAATGTGGGGATATAATCAACTAAATAGCAATTTGAAGGACCATTTCTTGATACGTTAGAATTGAGAGTCAAGAGGTATTTTGGAAGAGCCCTTGACACTTTTCATATAGTTCTGGAGTATGAGACACTTTGGAAGGGCAGCGATGGAGCTGCTCTTAGGACATACCCACCAATCATTACATTCTATAATAGAAGGGTGCATTACATTTTATAACAGTAGAGTGCATTACATTCTATAACAATAGGGATCTGCATCCCCTACTATTTTGTTTTTATTTTTACTTATACAGTAACTTTTATGTTTAAACAAGATATCATGTATTTTGTTTTGATATATTCTTTTTTGTTCACTCTAACTAGTTATAAGGTATGGAAGAGCTTAGTGGTCTCTCATTATTAGGTGTAAAAGAGCTTGGTGCTCTTCAAACTCATGCACAACTAGGTTAGCTGTCAAAAAAGATGGCTAAATTGGTCCGAAATGACCTTAAATTACCCTTGGGGAGTGCTAGGGGTGCTTTTTAGCACCGGTGAGCTCAAGAGTTCAAATCCCCACGCGGTCAAAGTCTCTTCCGCATGATCCACCCTAGTGCAACCTTTGGGATTTGCCTTGGAGATTATTCCCCTTATGTGCCCAAAAAAAAAAAAAAAAAAAAAAAAAAAAAAAGATGGCTAAACTAATTATGCATGAGTTTAGAGACCACCAAGCTCTTACACACCTAATAATGAGAAGCCACTAAGCTCTTCTATACCTTATAACTATTTAGAGTGAACAAAAAAGAACATATTAAAGCAAAACACATGGTATCTTGTTCAAATACAACTTCTCTTTTAGGATAACTCCAATACATAAGAATTTGCCACTTGCCATTCCCACTTCCCCTGAGAGTGCCATGTTCCTTCTAGGTGATGAGAGTGACATGAATTGGCATCCCATGTTTATTATAAAGTTATCATTCATCATTGGAACACTACATCCAAAAGGTTTACTAGAAGTTTTTGTCATTTTAAAAAGTCTTCACAGGGACACTGTGTCTCCAAAAAGCCAAATAGTGTCTGTGTTGGGAAATAGTGTCTGTCAAGGACACTAAAATCACAATTTTAGTGTATATGTATTCCTCTACAACATGAACATGAACGAAAGAAAGAAAACCAAAGCAGACAATTCAAATCTTGAACAAAAGATTGACAAGAATGCTAGTGAGCATTATTCATTGAGGGGGTGGGTTTGCCTACAAGAATATGACTAACCCCAACGGCACCAGCTTTCTGGTCAGCTAAAGAGAGAAGGCCAGACCGGTAGCCAAGCTCTTGCGATGCCTGATTCCTGTCGAGCTCTACCATCACTTTACAAAGAGAGTGCAATCGACTCGTCCAACTATCATAATCATAGCTACTCCAATCCGCTGTGCGTGCCAGGAGCAGAAACTCATCTGTTGTAATTACTGCTCGCAGCCACTGGGATCTAGGGTATGTCAAACAGTGATCTAAATTTTCATCTTCTCGTTCCGTGTACTCTGTAGCATTATCTATAATTTCATTTCTATGTTGCTTGGATGCCACAGTTTCAAACTCTATTTTGGAGTTTTTCAACACTGAATGAATAGTTCCATTCTGCTCACAAACACCAGAATCATGAAGGTTGGGAAACACATACCCGTTTTTTGTAGCTATTGCAGTCCTTAAATTCTCAGGAGTATAATTATTATTATTATGTTCGTGAAAAACTCCAGGTGAGCCCACTGCAAATTGAAGTTTCCCTACACAGCATGGAGAAACAACGTAACCTGCCCGCCATCTCAGAGCTTGCAGAAGCGCCAGATCAGTTGCGTGTCCGCAAGCATGAAGAGCCACACACGTATCGAATGGCTTTGTGTAATCTTCAATTCGACCCTGTCCATTACAATGAAATTCCGTGAATAAACAGATTTACAAAGTTGCTGTACCATTCTAGTCATGCAAGCATGCTCAATATCGAACTTTTACAAGTTTGAGATGGCGGATATTGAAATGAAATCCATCAGAAGATGTACGATGTTATTGCATAATTAAAGCAAAAATACCCTGCATACTTGGCTTCTCTAACATAACATTCTTCAGTAGTAGTGGCATGGCATACAGTGCCAACTAAGAGTTTATTTTTAAAAAAGTCATGCTAAATCATGTAAACAGGAAAGCTCAGTCATGTGAAGACAATGGCTTAAGGAGCATTCACTTGTTCAAATTGAGCTCAACTGGTGTCAAGGATTCCTTTACATGCCATTTCAGAGGATGGATTCTCCAGAGTATTAAGAAATCAAGCAACCAAACTCCAAGTTATACTCAGAAACTTTAACTTGCTTACACACCTGCCAGGTAGTCAGATTGCTCAACTTTGCTGCTTGAGCTCGCAGGTCAAGCAGCCTTAAGCTCTCATGTTTGTAGTCCACGCATACGAAGGTGAAGTCCTTGAAAAGACAAGCGAGAGGAAGTGAAAGAGCGCCTGAACCACTCCCAAAATCCACTACCACAGAACCTTCACAGAAAAAACACGGTTTCATTCCAATGAAAAAAAAAAAACAGAGCAATCTGCAAAATACTCTCATAGTGTAAGTCACCTCAAACACCATATCCCAGCGTAGAGGATACTAAAACTGTTAAGGACCTGATCTCATCACCTGTAATGACCCTGTTATCAACAGCAACTCATCAATTCATACACTTGGTTGAGCAAGTTGAGTGTATAACCATTAACCCCTAAACGTACCAACACTTTGAACAGAAGTAGATTCTAGTGTCAAAAGTAGATATTAGCATGGCTTAAATGTACATGGAGTGTACATAAGAAGACCATTGCAAGCATAAAATCTACCCAACAAATTTGACATACTTGTAGTTGGAGGCCTCTCCAATATTATCAATAGTTCCCCATCACAAGAGATTTATTGTAATTGGTAGAGGATTTAATAAGCTTTCAAAGGTGACTTGGATGAAATCATCCAAGGTTGTATGAGAAAGTTACAAGGCTTCAAATCTGTTCATGATCTAGTTTCTGGACACTGGGACGTTTGGGGGTTAGAAAATGAAATTCTCTACTGGTGATTTACAACCTCCCACTTTGAATGATAGCATAAGAGATCATCATACATAGTGATAAAACAATCGAAATTGGTACTTATACCCAAAGTGAGTACTTATCTCCAGTAAGCTCTCGAAAATCTCTTAAAGTGACACACCTCTACAATAACCCCTAAGCGTCTAAAACGGCCGATATGGCCATCTGCATCACTAAACTTTGCAACGGTGGCATTTCCTCATTTTACCTCGGTTTTCTGATTGCAGTACATCATTTTAACCCTTAAAGGGCTGATGGGGATAGTAGATACCTTGGCGTATATTTGACATTTGTTGTAAATAGAAAGTTCCAAATTGAGACCCCAATAGATCATTAAATTCATGTCGACTTGAATTTTAATTTCACTTTTGGTCTTAAACCCATAGGAGGTGTGGAACCATGCCAAATACTATGGAATATTGGTGTATAATACTGGTCGGAAAGGGCTCTTTGGACCTTTAAGGGTTAAAGCTCTTGTTCTATACTCCCTCCGTCCCAAAGTTCTTGTCATGTTTGAAAGTCGTGTTTGAAAGTGCTTTTTTAAGTAGGTCAAAAAAATACTTCCTTGTGGCTAATTTTATTTAGGTTGCAATGAACACATGCAATGTTCTTCAATCATTCTAGTGACATAATTCGGAACCTTTTTTAATCATGTTTCTTACAATATGACTTACTTAAAAAAGCACTTTCAAACATGACAATAACTTTGGGACGGAGGGATTACTACGAGATAACACTGTCGATCGTGTCAAACTGAAGTCATTTTCACACAAACAGATGACTTGCAGCAGGGGGTCCAATTTCCTACACTGCAGAATATACACAGGGGTTAAACCCTAAACCCTTGTCACCAATGAGCAAGATACCTGCGCGAAGGTTAAGGAGCTTCAGAGCTGTTGCAATGCTCTCCACCTGAGATCTCTTCCGGGCTCCGCGAGCCAACTTGCCTTCCTCTCCCTCACCATCATCATGGCCCTGCTTATTATGTGGCTTATATCCAAATCCCCGCAACGGATCTGCACTGGTAGGAACCACGTTCCAATCTACCCTGACAATTTCGTCTTCTCCAAGCTCAGAAACGGCAGAGAGGGGCCACAGTACATCCCAAGGAAGCTCCTGTTCTCCTTGAAACTCACTCACAAGACCGGGTAACGTGGGGATTTTTCGAAGGATCGCAACAATGTGCGACCGTTGCAGCGATTCTCGAGAAGGTCCTCCTTGCTCTCTGAACTTCTGTCTCCGGTTCTTCTTGAAACCAACTTCAGTAGTACTAGGGTTTAGGGTTTTGGAATGATCCTCTACAAGTTGTTGGAAATGCCAGCAGAAAGCCAGATGCGTGCTTGAGTGCACCATTATCAAACCCTAATGTTGCTCACATCCTCCTTTCTCCCCATATCCTTCTGCTCCGTGTAACTTACTGGTAGTCTAAACCCTAAACCCTTAAACCGAAAAAACCCTCTGAGCTGCATCGTCCGAAAGGTGGCAATCTTAGAAACAAAACAATAAACTGGCGGTCGATGGAGATTCTGCAACCAAAATCGAAATGGACAGGTTCGTGAGCAAATTGCTCACTGGGCCGGCGGGACTCTTCGCAATAGTTCGGCAAACTGAATAGTAGTGAGAACCGGCTCGCATGTCCACCAGCGCCCGTAGAGTAGGGAAGTCACGGTACACCGAAATGGTGATTTAGTGCGGTCTTCAAATTAGTGTGCTCTTGAAGTAAGGGTTTATGGTGCGCAATGCGACCAAGTGTCATTGGCACAAGCGAACAATAATTCCTTCACTATCTTTATTTTTCATTACACTACACTAAATGAACTATTTAGTGTACAGTAAGAATCGATGTCTTTTATCACAATTTGTACATTATATAGGACTTTGTGACTTGTCATCCTCACTTTCGTTGAGAATTCTATGTTCCTTCCAAGTGATGAGAGACATATAATGTCGGATGCCTTGTTTATTATAAAAGTTGTCATATGTCGCTGGAAACAACGCCCATTTTTTTTTTCAACATCAAAAATGTAGCTACTACAGTATTTATGTTTGGCAAACTTATCTTACTGGGAATGATTGGGAAACCATGCATCCTAATGTTCAGCTACTAAACGCAGTGATCAACAAACACCTGTAGAAGCATTATTCTTTTGTACCTCTCTTTTCTATATTTTGTACACGGTAGTAGCTAGAAGCCAACCACAGTAATAACAACAATTAGATGCCAAGCATTGTAGTAAAAGCGAGACAAAAAGCTCTCAGTTTTAGGTCCCGCCAGCTTCTGAAGTGGAGCACGCCGTTCCTATGGAGTAGGGCGTCGAAAATTTATTGTACCTTGCTTGCTTATTACTCCGCAAAGGAATATCAAAACCGCTCTTGATTCAAAGCAAGGGGTACCAATGCTCTTAGGACCTCTTTACATTAAAGGCGAGAAGCCGTGAGGAGAGAAATTCAAGCCAATGAGAAATTGGTCTTCTCGGTTTCTAAACCTCTCATTGGCTGAAATTTCTCTCCTTACGGCTTCTCACCTCTAGTGTAAAGAGGCCCTTACAAGAACACTATATCCCATTAAAATCAAATAACTTTTGTGTTGAGAAATAGTGTCCCCAACACTAAGGGCCCAACAATAAGGGCCTCTTTACACTAAAGGCGAGAAGCCGTGAGGAGAGAAATTTTAGCCAATGAGAAATTAGTCTTTTCCGTTTTTAGGTCTCTCATTGGCTGAAATTTCTCTCCTCATAGATTCTCACCTCTAGTGTAAAAAGGCCCTAAATAGCCCATTTAGTGTAGAGAATATTTGGAGGGACGTGGACATAGAAACTAGATTTCTGGATATAGAAACAGGATAGATAGTGAGGATCCCGTGGATAGAATAAGGATGGATGAACCTCGGTTCATTCATCAACCTCACGACTTTCGCACACAAAACGGATGAACGAATCTCGGTTCATTCATCTTCCTTGCGCCATTTGCACACAGAACGGATGAATGAAACCCCATCCATTCATCCGGGTTTGAGGGTTTTGCCCTTCACAGTTCTCGCCCTTCGTCTTCCTTGCACCTCTTTCTCTTGCACCTGCAGCAGCAGCTATGGCAGCCATGGCCACCACCGCTGCCGCAACAGGGATGGCCCGCTTGCTCAGCCCCTCCTCCATAGCACCTCCTCGGCATTCCCTCTCCTCGGGATTCAGGCCCCGCGTTCATCAGTTGGGGTCCCTGCACGTCGCTTTCGCCCGGAACGTCCCCGCCGAGCGCAAGAGCGTCACGATAAGCACCCCCGCGGAGCCCGAGATGTCGCCGGAAGAGCTCAAGGCCTACCAGGAGGCCTGTGCCAAGCTGGAGGGCACCACGCCCGACTTCTGGGAGGGCGAGGCCTGGAACCCGCTCGGGTTCATCCTTCAGTACATGTGGGCGTTCGGCGTCGCCGTCTCGGTACGTTTAGGGTTTGAGTCAGGGCTTTTGAGGAATAATTGGTTCATGTGCAGAATTTTGAGAGTAACGTGTTTTTTTTGGTTGAAATTGGCCACTCTGAATTTGTTCACAATATCTTTACCTTTTTTGAATTTTAGATTACAGTGAATTATTATTTTTTTGGTTAGGAGTCAGTTTAGCATTTTTGCTACTTTTCCATGGCTTGAAGAGCAATCCAGGCTCCTTGGATGCTCTTTTCATATATAGGTAATATCAGGGCAATACACATGTGCAACCTAGGTGCTACTAGGCATTACCGGGGTGATACCTAGGCTACACATCATGACTCCTCTTTTTTCAAAAATTCTTTTTATCAATTAGCAATTTTGCTAAAATTAGCCCAAAAATCACTGAGTAGAACCTCGCCCGAAACTTAGAATAACTTGAATTTTATCTGCAGTAGTTGGACTATTAAAAATAAGTTATATCTATACCTTGAATAGCTGGCGTCGTTACCATACGAGAACCCAAACGCCCTAATTTTCTCTGGATATCGTTCCTGGACTCTGTGAAATTAAGGTAGTACGCAAAGGTTCAAAAAATGTGAAACTAAGGATCAATGGTTCAAAAAATACTGCCAGTGAAAAGAAAAGGAGACTTGTGTTGAAAGCAATAGTTTCATGTTGTGCTCATGAAACTATCCAAAGAATGGATATCCAAAGAATGAATTTCTCATATCTAGTAGAATTGTGACATGAGAGTATTGGAATAGTGGCATTCTAAGATTGTCTACTAGGGTTTTTCAAATCTTCAAACACCAAAGATTATACTGATAATTGTATTGAATTGAATTGAGTATATTACTAAGGATTGTATAGAGGATTATACATTTCTATTCTGGGTAGAGACGTAGAGACGTAGAGACACTTGTGAATCAGATATGAATTTTGGCACCATCTGAATTCTATTATTTTCACAATGTAATCAATTGAATTGGTGATTTCAAAACCATGTTCTGTTTTTTAGGGGTAAACCTCAGCCTTGCTGACCTCACTCAACTTGATTTTTCCGAGTGCAGATAATAGCCTGTATCACGGCAGTGCGAACATACAACTTGGGAGCCACGGACTTCAAGAACACCGAAGTGTTCAAAGAGGCGATTGAGTATCAAGTGGATGGCGCCGAGGGCTCTGCATTCGAGGAGTCCAACCAGGAGGCACCTTGAGGCTTGGGAATTTTTAATTTTTTTCTGTATAACGCTGTTTAGATGTAGAATGTATTTAGGTAGAGTACTTTGGCTTCGAATCCGCAACTAGGGGGCTTCATTCTGTCAACTATATTGCAGATCTGATTTGGGGGTGAGCATTGTTAGAAGAAATGATGAGGGATTTCCATGATCGGTTCAAACGGACTTGTTTTTTTGATACCAATAATCCTACTTTATGAATCTTCCTAGCATCAATACTGTGAGGATATTCCTGACTGGTCGAAGAATGGTACAGTTTTGGAGGAGAGAAAACTTCAAAAGGATGCAGGAATGATTGAAATACTTCATGATCATCCCTTAGAAATGAGTATTATGTACTTAGAGAGCTCCTTCGAAGCTCCTTAGAGAGTTCCTTCACTTGGTTGCTAATTTCTCTTGAGAAGCCTGTCGAGAGGTAATTTTTCAATATAAAATTTCTACTGCATCACTGTGTGCCATCTGCCTGCCTAATTAGCTCAGCTGGTTAGAGCGTCGTGCTAATAACGCGAAGGTCACAGGTTCGAGACCTGTATTGGGCAGACCTTTTTCTGGCAATAGATGTTGTAACTTCGTATTCTTCATGCCAAGAGCTTTTACCACTCTGATTGGTACTATCAGAAATAGAATGGATTAAGTTAGGGTGTAAGCATACAATTAAATTCTCAGGAGTAAGCATGCAATTAATTTGATATATAAAATGAAACCGGTCGAATATCTATAGATTTCGTTGAATATTTTGGAATAATTTGAGTATCGTATTTTGTACCATTTGTGAAGCATCTTGTTAAGATAGGATGAACATCTATCCATTCACTCTTGGGTTCCATCCATGAACCTTCCCTACTACTGGATAGCCTAATCAGCTTACCTACTAGATCAACTCCTTAATTATTCAGATCACAGTAGATCATTAGACTTGGGAGTGTTAGTTAGGCATTTACTACCTAACCATTGTAATGGGTGTCTTCACCCTGAGGATATAATCCCAATTAGAAGGAGCTTATGCTCATTCTTTTGATGCTCACTTGATATGTTGGCTCGCGTCTCTCAACACATCTGGTTGTATTTTTGGATCCATTTGAGGGGAATTCTGTTACCTTCGAACTAAATTTTCCATTTTTCTTTTTTTCGAAATATTGTAAATTTTAGGGCATTTTGAGCTTTTAAATGTAATTGGTAAAAGAATTGGGTATTTGCAAGTAGCTTAAGATTGAGATGATTTCATTTTGTACAGTTGAATTCCAACGTGACTGCAATTTATTCCTAATTGCTCTTGTTTAACAATTTTGTTAAACAAAACCAAGTTTCGGTTCGAAATTTCTTTATGTACCATATTTATATAAACCGACATATTGGACTCCTCACCTTATACATGTTGAACAAATATAGCAACTTTTGTGCTAACCTCCTAATTAATTGTCATGCAATGTTTTGGACCAACACATGCAATGTTCTTCACTAATTTTGTTGATATAAAATTTGTTCCCATATGAATTATATTTTTCATATTATGATTTATTGAATTTGCCATTTTAAATCCATGAATCGCTTTGGTTTTTTATTAGGGGTTGAAAACACAATTTGATGAAGAAGGTTTGCAAAGAATACAATCTATATCCCCTAGAACAAAGCTCAAACTATTTGAGAACAAAATATTCATGTTTTTGGGCAACACATATTTGAAGGTTCTTGTCCACAAAGTGAGACTGAAACGTCTCTTGAGGTTTGGCCAAATATGGCCCACATACCGCCAGCTACCCCTACAAGCTACCCCTTTCCCACTCCATTTGCACCACCCAATGCCCCTCCCATGAGTCTCCCTCAAAATCTTCTTCTTTGCTCTCATGTAGTGAGTTCGAAATCTCAAAGGAGCGCTCCAAATATGAAGAGTCTTGGCCATTTTGTAAAAAACCTTGCTCGACCGTTTCTCTCATGCAATGACTGTTGAATTTTTTCTCATGCACCGGTAGTGACCGTTTTTTTTTTGTTCTTTTGTTGTTCTAATGACTTTCTCTCATGTAGTGACCGTTGGATTATAGTAGTCCGTTGGCTAGACTATAATAATTCGTGGAATGAACCATTCCTCTCATGTAGTGACTATTGGACTCTCTCATGCTATAATAATTTGTTTGATGCACCGTTTCTATCATGCAGTGACCGTTGGGCTTTCTCTCATGTAGTTAATGTTGAACATTGATAAACCGCCTCCCCCTCTTTTTGCCTTTTCAGCTTAGAGTAGGTCCCCCGTCACAATGCAATGCTCTACAAACACTCTAAGGTAGACATACTCATCAACACCCAACACTTAATTCCACCCTAATGTAATGGAGGTTTATATTCTTAATCCTAATGTAATGGAGGTGTACATTATTAACCCTAATGTATTGAAGGTGTACATTCTAAAACACAAACATAAAGGAATTGTTAAATCAATGGTAATGGGTAACTACCTCACCTCAACATGTACTTGTTTGTACACATCTATGCCAATCCACTACACTAAATAGGTAGATTAGTGTTAGATACACTAATTTACATAAACATGTTGTAAGTTTTTACTGTTGACCAATTTTTTTACCCTCTATATTGGTCAAGATGGGGATCTTTCAATAGTATTGGAATCAATGTCTTTGGTAATTTGTTTTGTCAAGAGTAAAAATCTATAACATTTTCAAGTCTTATAATTATCTAACACTAATCTACCTATTTAGTGTACCACTCTTAACAAGCTTATGCATTTCCTGTACACTAGTTTACTAGATTCAAACCAGATATACTATGCATTAAAGGCCTCCCATACCAAAACCCACCTCCTCTAAACCCCGATGATAACCTAACCATACAATTCATAGAATTCACATACACAAACGACAGATTTTCACCAGAAACAATTGGCAGAATTTTTTTTAAATACCAACCTCTAATTAATAACATCATACAACAAGGCTGGAAAGTAGATCCTATCGTAGTCATTACAGCTGGAGCTAGAGGAACCACACACGTCCCCTCAATGAAACAACTAGAAACAAAATTCAACATATGCGAAACCTCCATAAAACACACATTCAAAGCAATAAATACCATTGCCGTACAATATGCCGGATCTATCCTTTTACATAAAAGACGTATAGAGAATAATCAAACAATACCAACAGACGTAGTACATTAAAAGAGGGAGGGTAGTGGTGAAAACCACTGCTAGCCACTCTTTTCAAACAACTAGCTCAACTTGTCTCAGGGGATAGGACGGGCCGGTTGGTTGGTACAACTTTCCTGCCATGACAACTCACTAGCAGCACCAAGCCATGTGTATCACACCACTGCTCAACGAGCCCAACTGGTTTCGAACCCGGACCACATAATTGTGATACAACGCCCTTCACTAACCAACCAAAGAACTCATGACTTGGTGATAAAACTTAACACTAAACATACCCTTATACAAACTAACACCCACCCATCACTACTTCGCTTCTTTTTCCTTTATTACTGTTACTGTTACTTGGTTTTGGTTACTATAGTGTCCATCCTCGAAAGGGGAGAGTAGTATTGTTCCAATGTCCCTTTGTCTGGTGGGCATCGGGTCATTGACATTACGAACGGACACTTTATTCACGCCGGCCCATTATTTAGGTTGGTGTTTCTATCTATCTACACTAGTTTAACAATTTAGTTTTAAAATGTCAAATTGATGTAAATAGGGTGGGTCGCATTTACAAACATTGACACTTTTAGGTGTTGTTACCTTAACTCCTAAAGGACCAAGAAGCCAAAATCAGGCCTCATGTTTCGAGCAGTTTTAAGTAGGTCTTGTATGGACTTCCTCTTGTACAAATTTATCTGGTTCTTGACCAACACATTCAACATTCTTCACTCATTCCAGTAATATAAAATGTGATCTCATCTAAATTATATTTTTCATAATATGTCATTTTGAATCCGTGGTCCTTGAGGGGCTAACATAGCATTCCATCAAAAACATGGTGAAAGCAAGATGTCAGCTTTATTACATAATTTGAACCCGTGAGGAAAAAAAAAAGGTGTGGACAGATATGCGTCCTTTATAAACAATCTAGGAATACCACTCAAAGTCTCAAACCCAGATATGTATTTCTGTGATGGTAATCTCTACCTATCACGTTGACAAAAGAATGCAGAATGTTTTCTCGCAAGTACTCTTTTGCAGAGCCACCCCAAGCTAGTCCTGAGCAGCTCCTCCGTTCCTCAGCGTTCATCTCCAAAATTACACATATGTCATATGGCACATGCAGAAGCTAAGACCTGGTGCAAATCAGTCTCCAAATTAGTTCCGCAAATACCAGCAAACAACTTACACATGCAGAATTCCAAACAAGGTAGTTTCCCCATTCCCAAGAGAATTCATATGCACTACAACATGTATTATTCAAATACCGTATGAAAAAGTTATGGATTTTTGGAGTTTTATTTATAGCTTCCCCTAAAGCGTAAGTAGACTATGCTATACCTTCATATCTATTTTATCCAACTTCAAATCTATTTTTTCCAGCCCCCGCTTCTAGGGCAACTACTTTAGATGTTTTTGGTGGTCACAATTTACAGTATGGCACATTTGAGAATCTATTGCAGGAATTCTCTACATCAAATACAACGTCACAGGTTTTGGGTAGAGAAAGCCAACATTACCAATTTTATTGCTTGTTATCATTATGGAGAAGGCAAGGGTGCTAGATTGTAGACTTTCAAAATAAAACCTGTACAAAAAACAACAAATAGCACATATTTAGAATAGAACGAGTAGTCAAAGCAGGTGCAAACCTTAGCCAGTTGACCCAAATCACAAATTAAGAACACTGCAGATTAGATTAGCAACTAATATCTTGGTTCACCTATCAATGCATCTTCTGTGCTCCTCCCAATTTCAAAAATATGAACGAACGTTCGAATACACTCGTCAAAGAACTGAATGTTTCCAATTTCAAAAGCCCCTTCCTCTTGCAAGGAGAGCGTACCATACATCCCACTAGAAAGGCCAACTGTACGGATCGGAACCCGCAGAAAGCTCATATAAAAAATAACAGACTTGTAAACCAAATAGGAAGAAGGTGCAAAAGGTACAAAATGCTCAAAGGCTGCCATATCTTTGAGTTAAGTAACATGAAAAATTACCTAATACTTGTAACGTGACCGACTTGATCTGAAGAAACAACAGCAATCAAATCGATTTTTTCGTCGAGGGTGCGCTTTGGCCATTCTAGCTGGGCTACTATTCCATTCTGGAGGTGCCAGGCTGCATAAGAATTTACATTTGTCAGCCTCATTCAACAAGAAGAGACACGCCTTTGAAAAGTTTAAAGAAGAGGAGCTTTTTCTACAGAGTAGTTTAAGCAACGGATTGTTAGTGCAGCATCCATCTAAAGATTAAAGAAGGCTAAGTGATGAAAATTGACAAGTCACACATAATATTCACTGTATCAGGTTATTAAAATGCAAAACGAGTTTCTACACAAATTTACTTCAATAACTATGGAGGAGACTCATAACTTCCAGCGTCCACAATGACCAGAATGGTCACCATGTTTTTTAAACAGTATTGAGTAGATCCTATTTGGACTTCCTCTTGTTTGAGTTTCTTTGTTTTTTTATCAAATTTATTTATTTATTTATCACATGCAATGATCTGCACTAGTTCTAGTAATATAAGATTTGGTCCCATCTGAATTATACTTTTCTCAATTGAATTTGTCATTTTAAAACTGTGAATCCTTGGTTCTTTTAAGGGCTAGTTACCTCCTTACATTGGAAAAGCGAAAGACCGGTTGCTTGTTGTGCTGCTGTCAGACCGCAATGACATGCTTCCCGAATATTGAAGTAAACTTGGCCCATTCGATGACTGGGCACAGGAAAAGCGTGAAGGGTACATAATATGTCCAGAATATGGAAGCGCCATTGCATCCGAATCTGGATACGAAAAGCCCTCGCTGCTCCGTGGTGAATCAGTCTCTTCATCCGTCGTCTCTCCTGGACTCCCAAACCTGCTCCCCATAACAGGAGGAAGAATTTGTACAACCCCAGGGGAGGGCAACTCGGCTGGCTTGGTCACGTCTACATCCTCTCGAACTTTTCCATTATCATCTGTCACTGCGTCTTTGACCAACAAACAAATTTCAAAACAACTAAATAACAATAACATTCTTTTTCTTCAACTTGCTCATTACATCAAGAGTAGATGCAAGCATAAAAATAAACAAAAATCCTTGACTATACACTCGAATAATTCATGTAATGACACATTCTGGAATTGCACATTCCCAGTATATCCATCCTACACAACCTCCACATGTCAAGTTATGAAAATGCATGAGTAAGTGCTAATAGTGTCCAGTGTCATAAGAGAGGGTTTAGCCCCGAAGCGTCTAAAAAGCCCAATATGGTCACTGAACTTTGCAACGGTGGCATTCTCTCATTTTACCTAGATTCTCTGATTGCAATACATCATTTTGAAATTCTTGTTCTATACTACAAGATCAACAGTATCAAACTGAAGTCATTTTAACACAAACAGATGCTTTCCAGCAGGGGGTCCAATTTTCCTACACTATAGAAAATACACAGTGGGCGCTTAGGGGTTAGTGTATGACACGATCTCCTGGTTAAACTGCAGACAACAAAAGGAAAGTAAAAAAATACCTCGGTTCGGATCCGCTACAACTGGGGCTGGCGATTCACCCTTATTACCGTCCATTCCTGATGATAAATCCGACGTTTCAGGTGATTCATCTACAGGAGCAGTATGCTCATCTTCAGGATTAGGACTTTGTTGCACTTTCTCTCCTTCTAATGTACTATTTGATGCAGTTTCTACGTCTTCAGCCAAAACGTTTCCTGCCTGTTGTTCAACTGATTTATCAAAACCAGGTGCGTCAGGATTCCGGTCTTCAGTTGCAAGCTTCCCGTTCGAATTCCTGTCCTCAATCTCTCCGTTTTGAACACCAATCTGCACCTGTTTTGATTCATCTCCACTAGGATGTGCAAGACTCTGCCTCTGTTCAATAGCTTGATCTTCTGGCCGATTTTGATCCACTGGAGAGGCTACCTGATCAGTAGTAGTAACCCTTTGTGGCAACCTTCGCAATCTCTTCATCGAAAAAGACGGCAAGTCGCCGTGATCGCCATTCTCGTAAACCTGGAAGTCAGGATTCCCATTGCACTTATAGTCCGGCTCCCCTGCAGGTGTGTTGTAGCCCCAATCCTTCTGATTCTGACTATCAAGCTCTTCGTTAGGGTTCTTCTTTCCATCAACACCCTCTGTCGAGCTTTCCATCAAATTATTCTTATTCTCTTCCGAGCTCTTCACTAAAGAAACGTCGGTTCCGGCCTCGGCTACGAACGAACCCATCTCAACTGAACATTAATAAATTCTGCATTGGAAAATAGTAATTCGCGCCATTGCAAAATGAAAAAACCTCGTCTACGAAACTAAAAATAGATACTTAAACGGTACTAACAACAGCCGTTTCTGAAACTTCCTTCAAAAAAACATCACAAAGCTCGTTGCTAGAGAATCAAATATCAAGAAAAACAAGACTGTTCCCCAGAAATTCTTCAATAAAGAAACGCAACGAATTGCAACCGTTTCGTCTCTTCGCTTTCTTGCAATCCTGAAACCCTAGCTTCTAGAATAAATTAGAAAATAGAGCCAAGCCCACGAAGGAAAGGAAAGGAAAGCGATTATCTCCATCTCCACGGCCCGAGCTTCCACAAGAGCCACCCTGCCATAATCGCATCAACTCATCAAACCACGGAGCGCATCACGAGGTGAGAGCAGCTGAAGGAACTAAACTCCTCGTTCAAATCGCCCGTTTCGTTTGAAAATTCAAAAAATGCCAAAAAAGAAAAATCCTTCAGAGGATGCACTGGCTGATCAGTTTGTGTGCGGGAGAGCTCCGCCGGCCTTCAATCGCAAAGTTCGCCGCCCCGCACTCTCCGTGCTCGGCCATAGCCAGAGTTCGCCATAGCCGACGGACCTCGGGGAAGACGACGAGCAGGGACGGATGGATGAATTGTGGCTTGGATGGATGAATTCTGTCAGTCGGTGAAAGAATGGCTTGATGAGGTGAAGCAAATTGGGGGTCATGGTCATTTAATTTTGAGTTTTGAGTTTTGATGAAAGGCAGTTGCAGTTGCAGCTGCGCGAGCTTCATCAATTCCGCCTTCATAAGTGGTCGTGTGGTTATTGTTGTTGTTGGCATTGTTGCAGGCTCTGAGTTGGGGTTCGATTGTACTGTGCAGCGTGGAATAAATGGCCCGTCCCAAACTGATGCGAAATGGCTCCTCGATCCGATTAAATGGCCCTAGGGATGTTTGGGAGTCATATAACTTGCTTTGTACACAAAAATACATGCAAACATACATAGCATAATAGAGTAATGGGACCCAACACCCTTTTGCAATGGGACCACACAGTCTAAACTTAACAATTAGAAACAAAATTAACGTGACAATAACATGGTGGTCGTGAAATTTATGAAATGCAGATGGCATTCCTTCATTACTTGGAAAAGTGAATGCAAGTGAAGATTCTCTTTAATCCAATTTTCAAAAGGGTGCTCCAGTGCACTGCTCTACATGGCCCAAAAGACCTTCGGGATGTTCGTTTCCTTTTTTCTCTTTTCCCTTTTTCTTTTTCTATTTTTTCTTTTCCCTTTCTTTTTTCCTTTTTCTTGCTTTCTCTTTTCTGTTTTTCTTTTTTTGGGGGGTGGTGGGGGGGGTTGTAGATGACATTGTAAAAACTTGAGGTTCGAGCCCATAACTCTTGCCAATGGCAAGAGTTACATATACCACTATACAAAACCACCCCAATTTTCATTTTTTGGGATGGATTTTTTAATGCTCTTCAATAGGATTTAAGATAAATTATTGTTGAATAACTTATTTATCTAAACTAGAGATATCAATAAAATTGAACCGACATCCTCATGGCTACAAAGCAATTTTAATAGGTAGAACCAACATGACTATAACTAAGTTAGTTGAAGGACGTTTTGGTTTGGGCCTTTAAAAGGTTTAGAGATTGATAGTAATGAACGAATAGAGGGGAGCAAGAAAAAAATAGCAACCTAAAATAAAATTGGTGTAACTTAAAACATCCCATAAGTGTAGTTGTTTCAAATCAACACCAAGTTTTCATTGGCCTAATTTCCCTCTATCCGTAAATGATTGTTCTATTTTAGTAAGTGTTTAAACTGGATTTTTATCATGAACCACTAAAACTTCAATTGAACATTTTAACATGATTTTTTTCCAAAATGAGTCACTCCTTTGACATTATCAACAAAAAGACAACTTTTTAAGTATTGACACAACTGTTTTTTGGGGGCAAAAACAACATTAACCCTTTGAGGCACCTATGTTTACTGTGTAATTGATGAACAAATTCAAACTATTCTTTTGACTACATACACAGACAATTTTCATCCATCCAAATCTCTCTTCGTTCTTATGCTAGTCGACTATCATTTATGCAGTACAAATCTTCAAAATAAGATATTACGATTTTTTGAAAAACAAACACAATTGGTTTATGTAGACAATAAACAAACACAATTTCAATCTTAGATCAAAAAGTGAGACTTTAAACATGGTTTTCCAAAATAAGCAGAATCAAATAATGAAAACCATACCCCAGGGAAGTCACTATCAAAAATTTAAAAACCATGAGAGAACAAATATAGGGTGTCTTTTATTCATTTAAGATAAAAATATATATTTTTTAGAAATAACATAGGGTGTTTTAAAACCAAGTTGGGAATATTCCTAGAATATATCATAAATATACCCTTAAATATACTATATATAGTATAATTTTCCAATTATTTCATAGCCCCCCATTAAATACCCATTTTTCGTTCATGTATACCAAACTTTACACTAAGTGACTTCCCCGAGACCATACCATCCCATAGTGCATGTTATTCCAATTTCATTACAATAATTTCTAAGCATTCTATATTACTTCAGGATTTTTAATTGAGAAAAAACTTACAAAATTAATATTAATATTAATATTAAATATGATGAATTCAACCGTGCAGATGTGATCTTCGTATTGACATTTATAACTTTGCTATGAACATTAAGTCCATTTTTGTTTTTCATCAAACATTTTATAATGAATCTTTGAAAACAATGTTGGATTGGGACATCAAAGGGTTAAGTTGAATTTTTTTATTTTTTTTTAAATAGGACAATTATTTCCGGACAGATGGGGGAGTACTTACTAGGGCTCTTTGTAATGGGGAAGCAGTAATGTTGTCGTATGCTGAATGTCTTTCTAGGTTGAGATGTGGGTGTCATTATTTCGCACACAAAATTCCAAAAAGATACATCGTGTGTCCTACCCAGTTGTCATCTAATTCATAACAGTAGAAAACTGATAGGGTGCCTCACTGGTCCATCATATCTGGAGTTGGTTTTAACCCTTTAGTGCCCAGGGTACCGTAGCTCAGAGCTCTGGATTTCAGTAGATTTTTTCATTGTAGTTGAGACTGCCAAAAATAGAATGGGTTAAATTAGAAATTAACCATACAATTCTATTCTCAACTCGAGAGCACACATTTCATTAAAATTTGAGAATCATCCGATTTTATAATCTTCCACCATCGGAAGATTATAGTATGTATTTGAACTGTATAATGCACGCTCAAAAACGAGATTTTGGGGGGGGGGGGGGGGGGGGGGGGGGGTGTGACTTCAATGTTAAATATAATTTGAGGTAAATTTTCAAAAATAAAAGCAAAGAAGTTCAACTATGCCCTATGTCAACACCTCTCCGTTGCAATCTTTCATATCAAAAATAGACTCACACATAATTATTGTGAGATTTATAAGTGAAAGTGACTTGTCCATGTACGGTTTAGGACAAAATTTTATACGTTGAAAATTGACAGGAGTGGGTACATTAGTCAAGATCGGATTACACACACTAATGGAAGATGAAGAAGAGAACACAATCCAAAAAAATAAAACAAGATAACAAATTTCCAAACACAAGAAATACTACACAATACATATGTTGTATTTGAAAGTATTTACTGTATTTTAAAGTATTTGCAGTATTTTCGCGTTCTGTTGACAGGTATTTTGATAGTTGTACAATTCCAAATTGAAATTTTCTTTTTCTGGAAGGTGTGTAATGTATGTGGGCAAATCTGAACTTCAAAACTGAAGTTCCAATTCTTCACAGATTCTCTGCTAATTGCATTTCGGACGTTGTAGTGACCATAATGTGGTTTGCTGGGCACTAAAGGGTTAAAGGACACTGCTTGCTATATTTCTCCTGTGCTGCCTTGAATTGCATGTTGCTGGCTTCAGAGATGGCAAATAATAAGGTACACTTTTTCCTTTTTTTTTTTTTTTTTTTTCAAATAGTATGAATCACACTATTTCTAAAGGACTCGTCACACCTCAGGCTGAGGGGTTCTTTTACATTAGAGGCGAGGAGAGAAATTTCACCCAATTGGAGACCTATTAACCCCTTTTTGCATCCCAAAACTTGAATTCATGCATTCCCAAATAGGGCAGGATTGGTGTGTACATATAATTTCAAAAAATAAGGTTTGATGAACCCTAAAATTTCATTAGTGTCTTACAAGAATTGATGTTTTTTTTTACCACAATTTATTCAAAGGTGAGGAGAAATATTGTCCCTACATTAATAGGAGTTTGGCACTTGTCATTCCCACTTCTACTGAGAGTGCTATGTTCTTGAGAATGACATGAGCTGGCAAGTCATGTTTATTATAAAACAACCATTCATCATTGGAACACTACATTCAAGATGTTTACTTGAAATTTTATCATTTTAAATTTTACAGTAATTGTTTTACAAGGGCACTATATTTCCAGAAAAGTCAAAATATGTGCGTGTTCAGAAATAGTATCTCGGACACTAAATCACAATTTTAATGTGGTTTTCATGGCAAAGTGAGAGTACAACACAGGAGCCCCATGATAGTTCAGTACATATATATTCCATGGGAATAGTAAGAGACTTGGACAAGCAAAGTCGGAGTGACTATCGTATGTAAAGAGACCGTATACGGAATCATAGTAAGTACACTATTCTCTTGACAACCGGGCCAGCCAGATTTGTACTCACAGTGTTTGCTATATTACGTCTTCTTGAAAACCCCTCATAGACAAGATACGTGTTGAAGTGAGAAAGATAGAGAGAGGAACTCCCACCCGTGGGGTCAACATGAATGAAGAGTCTGTTGGGAGAAGTGTTATCAATTTGGCCATCATGATCATGCAATTCTTGATGTCTGGCCTCTTTTGAGGGTAAATTCTATAGTCACATGAAACGAGAAACCCAAAAGAAGTTTGCTATGCTTTCAAGGTAAATCCAAGGTCCTCGTGTAAAAGGCAAAACCCTTACATGGCGTCATTTGTTCCTCTCTAGCACAATTTTATTGGAAGCTCTCATTGTGTGACATCACAGTTTATGGTCATTAGAGAACCCCTTGGGTTTAACTCCTTGAGGACTGAGGAGCGGATCTCTCTATACTACTCCTATGAATGTTTTTCAAGGGAGGACTCTATGACTGAAGGTTGAGAGTTCGTTGAATTTCACCAATCAAATTGCAAGACAACGAAAAATTGACCTCTCAGGCTTCACATTAAAAGTCATCGTTCAAAGGCTGTCGCTCTCCTCAGTACCTACATGGCAACACTTTTTGTAAGTTTCAACGCCAATGCGACAAACTCTAAAGAGAGAATTGGGTTGGCCAATAATGAAAATCCCGTTGTTTTTTTTTTACTATTTATATAGTTTAATATATTTTTTTAGCCCCAAGACTTTGGACTCTCGGCATGTATTGGGTTTGGACTGCAACAACCTCTCACCATCATAACATACGGTAACCTTTGTGATTGTTGCCTTCCCCCAAAAGAATGATGTGGAATATCCCACATCATTTCATTGGGGGGATGAAATGATGTGGGATATTCCACATTGCATCAGTAGCTATGGGGGTTGGTGGCATTAATGAAAAGAAATTAACCATGGTTAACAATAATCAAAAGCCTTCCCTCAATCACAATTCAATAATGTTATGTGATTATTTATTTGATTACCATAGTTAACAGTAATCAAAAGAACTCACTCAATTACAACGCAATAGTGTCATGTAATTATTTATTTGATTAAGTAGCCCATTCAATTACATGTCATTGGTCACTCCTTATATAAATGTGGATGAAACTAAGAGGCAGCCTCCTTGAATGTTATAATAGCGTGAAATGACCCTCAGTTTTTGATTTTGAAGGTCTCATGGATTATTTTTAAAATTTTGGAATTCAAAGCTAAAGCCTCTAGGGGCGGCCTTGTAAAATTTTTGGGGCTTACGAAAGTTTAAAATAGGGAGAAATCTTTTTATGAGGATCCCACAAAACCCCACATCAAAAGCATTAATTTAGAAAACTCTTGGAGGAGCCTTTTCTGGACATATGTACTTTCTTTGTATGTATACTAAAAGCTACGAGAGATTCAATGTAAAAACAACAATAAATGTAGATCGGAAGAAAAGTAATGTGTTTTCAAAACTTTGATTTATGGTAACACTCATCACAGTACTCAACTACTATATAGAAAGTGAAAAAATGTACTACATTAGAAAAGTTAGGCCTGATTATTTTGGTGCCATTTTGACACCAAAGGTCACATATAGGTCATTTTAGTGTCATCTTATCCATACTAGGTTGGTATAGAGGTTAGCACCAAATTATCTTAATTGCATTTCAATGCACCATGTTCACATGCCTTGAAGTTCCTGATGATACTCTAAATGTAGAGTGGTTCTTTTAGCCCGTAACATCCCAAGATGTCCCTAGAATTAACAATTTGAGAAAATCATCATAAAGTACTATTTAGAAGAATTTTTGGGAATTGATATACAAATGAAAGTTCTAGATTTTGAATTATTAGATTCTATTTATACGGTTTGATCCACTGATATTTCATTATAAAATTTGAAAGTCAAAATTAAAACTTCCTTTTAAATTTGATTACAAACAAAATTTTAATATTTTTTGAGTAAAATTTGTTGGAATGGATTTGAATGAGATACTCTTAGTGTGGTGGTTTTTTGAAATTCTTGTATCTTAAATCTATGACCTTATTTTTGCAATGCCACTTATAAACTAGAGTCAATACAATTTTGGCTTGGTCCACCACATGACATATTTCTACATTTGTAATTAAAAAAAATAAGTACTCTTGTATCACCAAATCCAACCATTAGATAGGACAACAACTTGGTGAAGTATCTTCAAAAAATTGATTGACTAAGTTCATCCAAGCTTTGATAAGAGCATAGGATGAGTTTGATTCCAACAACTTGACGCTATGGTGTTTAGGAATTAAGGATTAAGATGGTGTAAAAGTAAACATCCTCATGATCAATATCTTCTTTTTACCCAAGAGAGAATAATTAATGTATCAATTATCTACCTTTTGATTTTGTTTGGATGATGTACATCTTCATGATAAATATCTTCCTTTTAGGTAAGATTAGGTAGGGATCAACATTAGTAAGGGGGGATTGAATGTTCCTACCTTGAACAATAATTTGAATTGTTTGCCCCTAGGCACTATTTAGATTATTCAAAACTTCAAAGAGCACATATTGTATCGATCATAAAAGAAATATTACTGTGGCTCTTGTATATAGTTTGATCCGCAGCACATGATGGAATGGGTACCGTATATGTGGGAATCTGTGCACCAACTTCTGCGTAATTGATATGATGCCTTCCCCATATACTGATTAACTAAATAATGTGGTAACCATTTAAGGTAGAAGAAGCTAGCTATTACCATCCATTTAAGCAATCTGAACATATGATCACTTTGGAGACATTAGAGTTATCCTTAAAGTCACCTTGTGTTTGAATAAGATACTGTGAATTTCACATTAATGTACTCTTATTTGTTCACCCCAAATAGTTAACCCCTAAACGTACCCTGGAATTGACAATTTGAGAAAAAGCATTATAAACTACTATTTAGAAGAATATTCTGGAATTGATATACAAATGAAAGTCCTAGATTTTGAATTTTAGATTCCATCCGTATGGTTTGATTCACTAATACAATCATCAATATTTAATTATAAAATTTGAAAGTTAAAATAAAAAATTCCTTCTAAATTCAATTACAAACTAAATTTAAATATTTTTTGAGTAAAATTTGTTGGAATGAGTTTGAAATGAGATACTCTTAAATGTGATGATACTTTGAAATTTTTGTGTTTCTTAAATTTATGACCTCATTTTTCACGATTCCACTTTGAACTAGAGTCAATGCAATTCAGGCTTGGTCAACGACTTGACATACTTCTACATTTGTAATTTTAGAAAAATATGTACTCTAGTATGACTAAATCCAGCCATTAGATAGGACAACAACTTGGTGAGGAATCTCAAAAAAATGGATGAGTTTCATCCAAGCATTGATGAGAACGTGAGAAGGCTTTGAATCCGTTCGTGATCCAATTTCTGGACTCTGGGACATTTAGGGGTTAAAAAGTATGGAAAAGCTTGATGGTCTATCATTATTAGGTGTGTAAGAGCTTGGTGGTTTCTAAACTCGAGGGAAACTAGTTTAGCCGTCAAGAAAGACGGCTAAACTAGTTTTCCATGAGTTTGAAGACCACCAAGCTCTTACACATCTAATAATGATAGACCACTAAGCTCTTCCATACTTTTTAACTATTTGGGGTGAACAAATAAGAGTACATTAATGTGAAATTCACAGTATCTTATTCAAACACAAGGTGACTTTAAGGATAACTCTATTAGAAGAAAAATAGGGTTGTAGAAGGCTGCACATCAAAAAAGTTGGGCCAAACTATTTTGGTGCCATTTTGACACCAAAGAACACGCAATTCCCAATTTATGCACTTGGCCAAGTGCGCTCATTTCACGAGCAAATTTGGCTTAAAAAAATTTGTTTAAAAAATTCTCTAAATTTTTTTTATTTTTGTCTTTCTACAATCACTTACATTGTAAACAAACAATTCTTTTATTAATTTTTTATCCTTATCTTTTATCTTTTCTTTTATCTTGTTTTCTTTTTTGTCTCCATCTTGTTTTCCTTCTTGTTTTCCTTCTTGTCTTCTTTCTTGTCTTCTTCTTTTTCTTCTATTTTTCTTCATTTCTTACTTTTCACTTTTTTTCTTCTTGTTGCAACAGCAAGTCCCACACTCACAACAAAGGAGGAAAAAAACCAAAAAAAAAAAAAAAAAAAAAAACTTTTTTTTTTTTTTTTTTTTTTTCGGGGGTTTTTTTTTTGTTTAGGGTTCAGCCATTGTGGCGCTGAGCCCTAAAAAAAAAAATATTTTTTATTTTTAGGGCTCAGCCTCCGGCTGAACCCTAAACGCCGGCAGAGAAGAAAAAAAAAAAAAAAAAAAAAATTTTGGCCGCCGGTTAGGGTTCAGCCGGCGGCTGAACCCTAAAAAAATCAATTTTTTAAATTTTATTTTAGGGTTCAGCACCACAATGGCTGAACCCTATACAAAGAAGAAGAAAACCGGAAAAAAAAAAAAAAAAAAAAAAAAAAAAAAAAAAAAAACTTTTTTTTTTTTTTTTTTTTTCTTCTGTGTTGTGAGTGTAGGACTTGCGGCTGCCACAAGAAGAAAAAAAATGAAAAGTAAGAAATGAAGAAATATAGAAGAAAAAAAAGAAGACAAGAAAGAAAACAAGATGGAGACAAGAAAGAAGACAAGAAGGAAAACAAGATGGAGACAAGAAAGAAGACAAGAAGGAAAACAAGATGGAGACAAGAAAGAAGACAAGAAAGAAAACAAGATAAAAGAAAAGATAAAAGAAAAGGTAAAAGAAAAGATAAAGATACGGATAAAAAATAAATAAAAGAATTGTTTGTTTACAATGTAAGTGATTGTAGAAAGACAAAAATTGAAAAAATTTAGAGAATTTTTTAGACGAATTTTTTATTGCGCCTAAGGGCCAAGTGCATGATTATATGGCCAAGTGCATAAATTGGGAATTGCGTGTTAAAGGTCGCATACATGTCAGTTTAGTGTCATTTTATCTATACTAGGTTGGTATCGAGGTTGGAACCAAATTATCTTAATTGCATTTTAATGCACCATCATAGCACTATAATTACATGCCGTGAAATTCCTCATGCAATAGAGTTATCCGTAAATTAAAGGGTTGAGTGGGCCTAAGTTTAATTAAAATTTGAAGAAACGAAAACTATTGAGAGAAGTTCTAGGAAATTAAAAGAATGGGTGAGTGGGGACGGTCTAGGTATATACAGGTTTAGGTATATGTAGCCAAAATCTATTGTCAGAAAAGGGGCTAGCAATGACCTTCTTCATGTGTGAAGGTGAATATTAGAAACTTGAATGAAAAGTTTTTTAGCACCGATTTTGGTGCTTTCAAAGTTTGCATTCCCAGTTTTTTTTTAGTGCCCGATACATGTTCTTTTTTTAGGATTAATGTTACTATTCACTCAAACTATGATTCACTCACCTACTTTTGAGGGACTTTACGGATAACTCTAATGACTTTGGAAAGTAGCAAAAGAGGAGGAGACAAAAAACAAAAAAAATAAAAAATCGTGTTGGGCCCGCTGTAGCACCGGACAAGGCCCGGTTGGGCTCTTGTTTTTGTTTTTTGTTTTCTTGATTTATTTTTATTTTTATTTTTATTTTTATTTTTATCAAGGTGTCAATGCAATGTTAGCACAATCTATGAAATTCTGACATGGCAACATAACATTGGCATGCTTATGGGCACCATGATTAGAAAAGTGGGCCTTTTAAGGGCCTGTTGAAGCCCCATTTTTCTTCTAATGACATACAAAGTTTGTCACAAATTTTCCAAAAAAAGACAAATGTTTGATCCTAATGAATTTATTTCTCTTCGACAAAATTTGTAATTTCTATGAATTTTCAAAATGGTTTGCGTTGAAAATACAAAAGCATCCCTAGATGGGGCCACTAGCATCCCAAAAATGTTCTATATTCATTCAAAGTTAGTCTATAATTGATAGAAAAGTAACCTTAAACCGTCCCCATGTACACCCAAATCCACCCTTTTGCACCCAAGGAATCTATTTGATTGTCCATACTAAATTGCTTTAATTTCTTCATTGCCTTGCTTACTTGCCCACCACTTTGTAATCTTATCCTTATTCATTGATTGAGAAGTACTTAAAATTGCCCCATTTGCATCCAATTCTACTTATCACGTAATGTATTTAGTGTTCATTTGAAGTGTTGTGAAATTCAATCAAATTTAGAGTTTAATTGGAGGTCAATGATAGGGTGCACAACTAGATTTTGAACGGAATTAGGTATGTCCACCTTAGTGTGGTAGATATGAATGAAAAATTTATCATGTGGATTCATGGTTGGTTAATGAACGTTCTTTTGTGATTCTTGGTTTCTTCTTCAGTAGTGTTTTCAAATTTTCAAATTTTCCAACATTCATCTGCGTGTTTACCAGTGCCAATCCTTTAGAGCCCAAAGTACTGTTTATTGCAGTTGTTGTTTTTGGCAGGTTTTTTCCTTCAAAATGGTACTGACAAAAGTAGAACACAAATCAATTGAACCAACCCATTTCAACCCCATGTGTATAGAGTGTGTAAAAATGATAAAAGAATCCAATGGTGCATAGCTAAGTTATAACAATGAATCAGACTATACTTTTTGTCTTTAAAAATGAGATTTTTAGGGTGTCTCATTTTAACCATCAAATAGAACAAAGATAATTTTTTTCATAAAATCATGAAACCAAAGTGAAGCTACATGTGATGTTGACGTCTAATCATGCAAATCTAGCACGTCCCAAACAATTCATCTTAGAATTATCAAGGATTTATGAAGTGAAGTCAATTTCTAGATATATGGTGAAATCAAAAATATTGTCAATGACATTCATCAAAGTAATCAAAAACTAATAATAAAAAAAAATCTATTATCTCAAAATACAACTTTGTAATTGGAAGTGTATATTGAATATTGGTGTGTATCCATGTATTACATGGAAATTGGGGCATAAAGTCAAGAATTGTGAGAGTTGTAAGTGTCTGTCAATCAAATTTTTGCATAAAGTGTGTACTCATTGCCCACAAATTCAAACGTCATAAATGAAATACCAATTCATCACGGAGATCCGTTGGTTGCAAGCTACGGTTACCCAAGCTTTTTGTTGCGGCGCTGCACCTGCAAATCTTTAAAAATCAATTAAGACAAATGTAACAAATGTTTTTAAGAAATTTTAATTTTCTAGAATTCTAAGATGTTTTTGGAAGGTAGAAATTTTTTGGGATTTTCAAAATCATTGTTATATTTGTCTTAATTGATTTTTAAAGATTTGCAGGTGCAGTGCCGCGACAAAAAGCTTGGGTGACTGTAGCTTGCAACCACCCGATCATAAACTACTTCTATGTCCGGTGACTTGGGCACTAAAGATGGACATACCATTCAGTAGCCTTCATGCGCTTCTTCCTTTCCTTCATGCACTTTGCTCATCACTTTGGGACTTGACTTGTTCAATTAGCTACAGATAAAACCCTCTTGGGTGTGGAATATGTTGCACCATCTAGGCAAAGCCAGTGCATGCTACTGAATGTTATGGAGTAAAAAACACAATCTGGTAAGAGCAGCTCCACCGCAGCCCTCCCAGGGCCCTCCCAACTCCAGAAGTAAATGAAAAGTGCTCAGGGCCCTTCCAAAATGGCTCTTGACTCTGGATCCTAGCGTGTCAAGAAATGGTCCTCCAAATCACTATTCAGTTGACTAAATCGCTATTTAGTTGACTAAATCCCCACATTCTACTTGTGATTGGTTCATTGAATATTTAATGTGCACTTTTGATGTGTGAGGGCCGTCCAAGGGTGGGGGAGTGGGAGTGCAAGGGCCTTTCAAATGTAAATGAATAATTTGAACAAGTCATCTCTGGCGTGTAGGAATGGAAATGCTCTAAGAGCATCCGCACCGTTGCTCCAGAAATCAGACTCGCCAAAGGTGGTTTAACGGGCTCAAAAAGAAGCTCTGTACTCGCCAAAAATTCCGAGGCTCACCGTTGCTCACGAAACCAGTCTCCAGTCGCGGATCTTGGGTCGGTCTTCAGGGCCTGAAATCGAGGCGGGGGACTAGGTGCGACTAAAATCGCAGGCTGAGGGCAAGCAACACAACGACTTTGTAGAATGAGGAGTCCGGTCGAAATTTAAACGAGGCTTCGATCAGATTTTGGCTCCCGCGAGTACCGGTGAGGCCATAGCTGAAGCCCGGGCCCGCAATACCCTGTTGCGGCTGGGTATTTGGAGCCCCGGTGTGGATGCTCTAAAGAAGAATTGCAAAGAATGCAATCTACACACAAACCTCTTTTGGTAACCAACGTACAGGAATGCAGATACTGGAATCTTACATTGGAGAGCGTGATGATAACGAGTTCAGTAACCACATAGGAGGTTTTTACACTGACTCAGCCACAGATTAAAAAAAAGTTTGATGCCTCCAAAACGTTTTGTAGGTTATATCTAATAACTATGTGATGCTTGGCAAAATCAAATGTGGCAAGCTAATAAGAATAATTATTATAATTTTTCCAAATGTGATATTTATCACCAAGAACAAATGTATTGATGGATGGATGTTATTGTTGTAGTCCAATGGATTCCGTGAAGTAGGGGTGGTTTACACTACGGACCAAGAGCCGTGACCAAGAAAAATGGATTAATTCCATGGTCACATTTCCGTGATCACACTTTCAAAAAAATGTAAATTTTAAAGCCCATGGGCCTCTCACTAAGTATAAATCGAACTTGGACCGGGACTTCAAAAAATATTAAAACGACATTTCAAGCCCATGGTCTCCTCGTTCAACAATGAAATAACCCTTTTTGCCTCTTTCATCACAAAATCTAGGGACCCTTCAACATTATCCACTAGGCCTATTTATAGGCCTTTTGAGGACCTCAACTCCTTTGGTCACTTTTCTTTTTTCCTTGTAGTGTAAACTCAAATCGTCTCGGGACGAGTTGATGGAGCCAATCACAAATTTAAGAGCTACATGGAATGAGTTCTTGGTCTATAGTGTAAACTGCCCTTCATTGTAAGGAGATGATATTTGAGTTTATTCTTTATAATTTAGTATTTTGTTATTTTATTTTTTGTGTGTGCCCATATTTGAAAATTTTGACGAACACTAAAGTAAAATTCTCTGCGTAAATTCTCTGTAACTTACGCGTAAAAATTCTCTGCGTAAGTGAAACACCCGTAAGTTAAATTCTCTGCGTGAGTTAGTTTGGAAAAATTAGGTGGTCAGAATTCAGTCACTCATTGAACACTGGCATTTGGGAGGGAAAAGCCCATCCTCAAGTTGTTGAAGATTTGAAATTTTGAAATACCCTAGGCGCTTGTCAGGATTGGAGGAAAATTTTAATAATAAAATTTTAATAAAAATAACAATAACAAAATAATAATAATAATAACATATTCATTTATTAATTATAGAAAGAGAAGCCAAGATCTTTAGGGTTTAATAGTAAATAAATAATCTATCTTGTTTAGAGAAAATAAAGTCTTGGATGAATATTCATATAATTTGACATTTGTTGATAAGTAATTTTCTCAAAATAAAATAATTATGCATGATATGCGAACCCTGACAGCTTGGTATAGTAAACAAACTCACATTTGCATCACATCCATCGTGTTAATAAATCTTATGGATTTTGTTAATCGATATAAGCAAAATTCCCACCTTCTCTTGAACAAAAATTCGATGTGTTAATCTCTAAAGCGCACTTTGCATTCTTGAAGTCTAAAACAAGATTTGGTCACACAATTGTGAATGTAACATTAGTCATAATTTTTAAAACTTATTAGTCTACGGTTTAGAGTTAGAGTTTAGAATTTATGAATTTAGATTTTATAGGTTTAATTCAATAGTTGTATGTTAAACACCTTCAAACACTATGAAATTTTTGCACACATGTATTCAATCCACCATGGTAGAAGAATATGAAGCTGGATCACCAAAAATATTTGAGAAAAGTAGCCTTGGCCCTCAAAATCATGATTGTTTTAGTTTTTGGAAGAAGAAAAGAATTTTCAACAAACTATGAACATAAGGAATAAATCTTTAATTTTAACAAGAAAATAAACATACAATTCAACTTGTAGGTCTTACTCTTAAAGCCACTTCACACTATGGCCGAAGGTCGAGAGGCCATCGATTTCTACTAATCAAATTGCAAGAAACCATGGGTTCAGCCTCTCGACCCTTCACATTAGAGGCCAAAGTCCAAAGGCTGTGGACCTCCAAAATGCTTGCATGGCAACACTTTTTGACCAAGGTGACGGCCTCTCGAGAGGAAGTTTGGGTCCGGCGAGAATGGAAACCCAAACTATGGTCGAGAGCCCGTCGATTTCTTTTCATAAAAATGAAAACTATATTTTATTGCCTATTTTCAGTAGATTTCTTTGGACTCAATCCCACAGCCTCTCGACTTGGATGGCCATACTGTGAAGCAGCCCTTAAAATTTGGATTTACGAAAAAAGTCTCTAGTTCCTCAATTCTCGCACTCGTTGTGTTTTGGTAAATTTAGATAAAATAAATCAAAGAAATTTTAGTTTGAATTGTCTCCTAAAAGTTTTCACATACTTCCAAATATTGCCATAATTAACTTACAAAAGTTAAAACATTTAGTGAAATTTGGAAATGTTATATTACACATGACACACTACATAAAATCGAGTTCCAATTTAACCTAAACTTATGTTTAATTGGTTTTTATATTTATTTGTAAAACCAACTTCTGATACATGTAGAAAATTAATGAGATTCTTTAGTAGGAAGAATTTTTATTTGATTTTGAAATCATTTACAATTTTTTTTGTTGAATATATGTTATTGACTATAATTTAATATCGTGTGTGTATATATATATATATATATATATATATATATATATATATATATATATATATATATATATATACACACAAAATTTCAATGTAAACTTCAGTTAAAATTTTCTTAAGTGGAAAAATACAACCTAATTAAGTTATAGTGTGGAAAAGTTAGAATCTACCATACTACTATAAACACTACAGTAACTCATAGAGCTTGGCTTTAAATCTAAGTCTCCACGATCACTCTATTCATGCGTTCTACGATGATTATTTGCTTCAAAAGAAAGTTAGTATTGTATAAAACTTTGCATGACCTTGTTACAAAACTTGAAACACAATGTTACCATGCAAAATGACTTAGATGGTGGAAATCTATACCATTTTCCCAGAGGAATTAATTTTTTTCAAATACAACAATTTTTTCCAAACAACATGCTAGACCAAAAATTGCCTCTAATTGGTTAGTATTCACGCCTTTGGGAAGTCACTGTCATAATTTTAAATAACGGTATGAGAGAACAAATGATAGGGTGTCTTTCATTCATTTGAGATAAAATTTATAATTTTTTTGAAGTAGTATAGGGTGCTTAAAACTTAGTTTGATAACAGTTTATGAATATTCCTATGATATACCATGATTATATCCTAAATAAACAATGAATAGTAGAAAAATCTTGTAGTTTGGATTCTTATTTAGAAGAGGATATTTATTTGACAAGGCATGATCATGAATATAAAGGTTTAGATTGAGGATGCCTTTATATTGACCCTTCAAAGTGCAATTTCATCCATACTTCAATTTCAACTTACCCAATCATACTCTCTATATGTGCACGATATATATAGTTAATGAACCAATCCACAAACCATCAAGGTTCCATCACATGTGCAACCGAGTAACAAGGGTCTACCTAAATATAGTCTTAGAGGGTGGTTTGGCACACAACCTAAATGTAAAGTGCCTACTTGCCCTTTGCGTCACTTTAGAATTCTTTTTTTTCTAAAATATTGGATGTCAATGGTTTGTAGGGCTAACTGGATCGAGGATGCACTCAGAGCATCCTTAGTGCAAAATTGTAAAAGGAGGAGCATAAATTAGAAACGTGTGTGCAAGATACATTTCTCATTCATGTCGCACCTTTTACAATGTTGTATTGAGGATGCTCTTGTCAAACATACATAATTGCTACCAAGACCACGCCCGTGCTAGCCTAAGAAGTGATTTGTTCTTTCCAATTTTCCCAGGAAGCCAACTTTTTTCACGATACTCGAGTGATACTTGGTGTTACCATGATGATACTAGGCAAAATTTGGCGTATTATTCCTTTCATACTTGACTTCTATTCCTTTCATATTTTCAAAAATTATTCCCATTCTATTTCAAATGTAGCAATTGGGCTATTTTTCAATTGAAAGAAAATTGCTATGCGTGGGGGGGGGGGGGGCGGGGGGCGGGCGCAGGCATGAGGCCATGATGATGCAATTGATGGACAAGTGAGAGCTGACAAACAGAAGGAGAGCGGGGACGGGAAAAGCCTGGACGGGTAACTTACCAATGATTAATTTGCGTCCGACAAGCGAAGGGGTTTGTCCCGGGAGCACAACTGGAACCAGATCGACGAGAGCCAAGTACAAACACAAAGCAGCAGCATCTCAGTGGCCACAGTGCCACTGTAGTACTATCAATGGGCTACTAAATCCTAATCATCTCCTTCACTGCCCGGCCGTGAGGTGTCATGACGGAAATGGCCTTGTTCCTCCCACTCATTACACTTCGTCAGCTCTTACTAGCTGCAGCCATTTTTCTTTTTCTTTTCTTTTTTCATTTAAAAAAACAAGCAGGTACGCTACGAGGAGCTCCGACCGGAAGATAGATAGAAACTCCGGACCCTGCTACGGGCCGGCATAATAGAGTGTATGTTCGTAATGTAAATGACTCGATGTCCACCGGACAAAGGGCCATTGTTACTCCGACCGGAACATAACATTCAAGAGCCTTTCAAGAGGCTGCCTTTAACCCCTAAGTGACGGATCGACCATTTTATGGTCTCTGACCTTTTTTTATGGGCTGCCGAAATAGAAAAAACATTTTTATAGAAAATAAAAAATATTTTAAAATAGATAATCAAGTCTACTTTCCAACCCAATTTGAATCATATCAATCCGAGTTAACCCTTGAAGGATTTAGGGAATAGTAGATACGTTGCCGTATTCTTAACATTTGTTATGAGTAGAAAGTTCCAAATTGAGATCCCAATAGCTTCTAAGACCATGTAGACATGAATTTTAACTTTACTTTTGATACAATACTCATAGGAGGTGTAGAACCATTCCAAATACAATGAAATACGGTCGTGTACATTGGCCGGAATGGCCAATTTGGACCTTTAAGGGTTAAACTCCACCCGGGAGAAATTTTCAAAGAAAAACACTTCTACATTGTCTAGTGTTAGAAAACTTACTATTTGGGGAAAGTAATGATGTTCTCTCTGTTGAAAAATTTGAAATTTCTGATTTTAGAATATATTGTCTAGTTTTAACAAATCATACAAAATTTCAAATTCTAAAAATAAAATTTGTGATTCTTATAAATATTTGAAGTTAAATGCTTCTAAATTCATTATGAGATGATAAAAAGCTATTTTTTAATATTTGACCGCATGGAAAATTACTAAACATCAAGCTCCTCATTTTCTCTTTTGGACCAACTTCATCAAAGTTGAAGAAGTAATTTTTTATAACACATTTATGTTTTGCCCTTACCCCCTCCGTCATTTAGGGGTTAAGTTTCATCCGCTTGTACATATGGAGTGACCAATGATTTGTAATTGAATGGACTATTCAATCAAATAAACAATTATAAAACACTGTTGAATTGTGATTGAGTGAGCGCTTTTCATTACTATTCACTATAGTTGATTGCTCTTGCTTAATGCCACTTGCCCCCATATCTACTGATGTGATGTGGAATATCCCACATCATTTCATTGGAGGGATGAAATCATGTAGGATATTTCACATCATTCTCTTGGAGGAAGGCAACACTCACAAAGGCTACTGAATGTTATGAATAGAACGGATGAAGGACGAGAATGCATTTTAGTGGAATCATAGACGGAATATATTTGTTACAATTATATTTAGCCCAAAAAAAATGGGTGTCCCCGCAATGCCTCTTTCCTATAGTCAAAGCCAACAAATTCTAGTTTCTGAAGGTGAGAGAGGAACTATGGCCCGAACACAGAATGAAGGGCTTGATGGGGGAAGTGCAACCAATTTGGCCAACATGACCAAGATTTGGCGTTCAAGGCATCACAAAAAAGCAATATTTATGACTTCTGTATCGTACACTTATGGGTTTTTCTGCAATTTTTTCATTTTTTGAACCAACTAAACAAACACCGTAGCACTTTCATCTAGATTGTACATGAAGCTATCATGATTGAATGAGAATTTTCTCAAATGGATGAAAACATGTCAAGATGGATGAAATATTTTGGCAATAAATGGATGAATTTGGGTCCAAAGTTAGCTCTTTCTAAAAATGATTTATCTATAATTTTCCAGCTTAAAAAAGGTTGAGTACATTCTTCTTTCTATTTAGGCCATGTCTACCTCCGACCAAGAATAGACCTTGCTACAAATGCCCGTGAGGCATAGATAGACAAAATACTCCCAACATACTCTCTCATTAGTTATATTTTGTACTATTTTATTTTACAAATAGTGAGATTGATGAATAGGGAATCTAGAGATAATTTATTTATTTTTATCTTAAGGCTTTATAAAAAGAAACAAGATTTTTTGAAAGTACCCTTTTAAACAAAAAAACACTATGAACATGATGAAAGATCAATCATGAATATTGTGCATGAATTCTAATTTTTGTTTGGAGACTCAACTCAAAGCTAATGTGTAATATCTTGTAAAGATTACTATAATTATTTTTAAATTATCCAAATCTTCTTTTATATGCTTAGCTAAATGTTTGAATGCTAAAAGATGTCTGTATTAATCTGTAAGGGTCCTTAGCTTTTTTGGGCTTAAAACCATCATTGCTTTTGATGTGTTATAGGTCTAAATGTAAGTGAGGTATAGAAATCTCAACCGTACAATCTTGTAATGAGGTCATTTGGCCATATAGATTGCAAGATCATAGTGTTTTAGTGCTAAAAAAGGATGTTGAAATTTTCCTAGTGAAATTTTCCTAGCAACACAATTAGAGATGAAATTCTTTTTCAAAATTACTCAAATGAGAGAACTTTCAACTATAAAGTAGTTCAAAATCCTCATAAATACACATTGGTATCAAAAAAGCCTCGTGAAAAATTTAATGTGCCCTAAAATGGCCTTGCATTGTCAAAAAGTAGCCCGAAAAGTGACCCACTGTTTGAACCAAAAATCAAAAAGTATCCAAACTAGACTAGTGCACTGAAATGACTCCCAAACATTCATAACAACACGGATTGACATGAAAATTTTATCGTGAGAACTAAACTTCAAGAAAAATTCAACCCAACAAGTTTTATTGAAAATAGACTTGGGGTGAAGGAGAAACAAGCCTCCAAAGTTGCTGCCATCAAAATTTACAAAAATTGTTCAAAAAAAGATACCTACTTTCAAATGATCACAAAAAATTCAATTTAGCTCGGATTGATCTGAAAGTTTTACCACACATTCCACACATCACGCAGGAAGTTTTTGAGTAATTTCATTATTTTTGGACACTTTTTGCAAAAGTTACAACTCTTCAAAGGTGAATGTCCCCCAAAAACTTCCAAAATATGGACATCCAATAAGCGAAATCCTATATGCACAAGAAGTTTGAAGTTTAAATTCCAAAAATAGCGTTACAAACAGTGTGCATTTATCAAAAACAATGCATTGTGACAATTTCAAAATACACAACTGAAGGTTCTCTTATCTAGCAACACCTTTGTTTAAACTAAACATCACATTTGTATTTTAAGAAATGGATATAACTTATTTTTAACAGTCCCATGAGTTTTTTTCCATAATCTTATATCGAGCTTGAAAGGTCCAAAAAAGGACAAAAAACTAAAAACGTGGCTAAAAAAGAGAGTCACCGTAGTGTGCAACTACCCCCATTAATAATTTATTGTTATTAGGCCCTTTTGCATAGGCAATTGAACTGAAAAATGGGATTAGTTGGATTCACCTTGTGGAGCTTGGGTTTCCTCATTGAGCCCCTCACCAATGGTAAAGTTGAAAATAGAACATCTATGATCTAACATGGTTGAGTTGTATGTATGTTTTATGCCTTGAGTGTAGGTCCTAAGGTACACCAACCTGTTACCACTATGTCAAAAACAAAATGTCTACCATTGATACATGAGGGCAAAATTGAAACATGGTAATAAATTGGTTTACCAAACCACTACACTAAATAGTATATTTAGTGTGAGGTGATGAATAATGTGCTTACCCCTACTACTTGTGTAACACTAATTGTCAATTTGTGGGTAATTAATTGTGGCGGTTATCATCCAATTTGATTCATTGTCAGTTATCATCCAATTTTATTCATTCCATTTCTAAAATTTCAGTTTTTCCATCTAAACTTTCATCTCAAGTTTCATTCCTTACTCACACTAAATATCCATATCTCAAAAGATCACAATGTCAAAACGTTACTATTCTTCATAAATAGTGTGAGAATTCACATTTAGTGTTCTTACAAAAGTAGGTTTTTTGATATTTAGAGTGATGTTCGCAATTACAGTGCCTCACACTAAATATACTATTTAGTGTAGTTGCAATTGAATTCTACTTTAGACACAAATCATTGAATACTTTAGTGATTCAAAGCCAATTGTGGTTCATTTTTTAATTTTATCTAATTGAGTCTTGAAATTCAACCAAAATTTGCAGAAAATTCAACCCAATTGTACATGTGTTACAAACTAAACTCAACTATGTGTATAGAGAGAGGCTTAGAGTCAGAACTTAAAACAAGTTACTAATGTTAGTTTATAACTTTTTCCTTAAGGTGTAATTTTTTATTGGCAAGAATGTTGACAAAGTAAAGAGGTAAAAATAGGAAATTGTAATTGTACATTGTGTTAGAAATGTTGATTTACCACATGTAAATACAACAACATGAAAGGCAAAAGTATAACAACAATATTAATTGTGCTATATCTATGGGCAAAAAAAATACGTTTCAATTAAAAAATTATAGCTTAAAGTAACTTGCTTTAGGCTTTGACACTAATTAGAATGAAAACAACAATGATGAAGCTATTGATCCCTAAAGTACTAAGTTATTTTTTAGTTTTATAATTATCATTATTATATTTATGAAATATATTTTAGGTTTTAAAAGTGTACTATCTTTTTTACTTTGAAGTTTGTTCCAAACATTTAAATATAAATCTTGAGGTCAATGTTTTTTGAACAATTAATTATCTACTATTCGGCATAAATGTTTTTAAAATAAATCTATAAAACATATTTTTAGAATTTTCTAAAATCACATGATCTATTATTGAATTTTCAAAATTCTAAGTTATGATCATTGAAACCATGCATACTATATGATGGTGAAAAGACAAAAGTAAGTACCATTCATTGAAAATGTCATAGATTCTTTTTTAGATAAATTTGTATACTTTATAAAATTTATGCAGCTATTAAGTTTGTGAATATTTATAGAAATTAGATGTGTAAAGCTTAAATCTAATTATAGTATTCACCATTGGAAAAATCAAATTTAATAAATAATTATTTTTTTAGGAAGATATGGTTGTTTAAACATAGGTCAACTTTTCACCACTGTCGGTCGAGGGCAAGTTCAACAAAAAATATTTATAAAGATAAATGTCAAAATTTATGAGAATTGTTTTTGTACATATGGTTAAAAGAGAAACTTGTACTACTTGTAAGATATTCATAAATTTGATAGATGAAAAAAATTAAATATTTGATACATGTATGATTATGCCTACATACGATACTATAGAAGTTTTCAAATGATTAGTTTTGAATACCCCAAGCTTTAGAAGTTAATGTAGTATCATCTATTATTGAACAATTTTTTATCATAATCCTTGAGGGATTGACTATGCGAAAAATAGAGAACTATGTGAGTTAAACTATAGGGTCTTTTTTTATTCATGGGAGAATGAGATCTTATATATGTAATATAGGATGCTTTAAATTCAAGTAAGGAATAATTCAAGAATCTACTTAGAATATACCTCCAATATTCCAATTATGTAATAGATCCTATTCAATACCCTCTTAACGCACATGCTTATGTTAAATATATATTAGTGACCCCCTTGAAGTGTAACCTTGAAACAATGTCTAAATGTAACATTTATAGGAGTCCTATAGATATATATAGTTTGCTCAACAATCAACCAAAATTAGTTCATTACTCGCTCTTATTTAAGCCTTAGTCAGTCATAAAATCTCCAAAATTCATTAAGTGATAACAGTCTTTTATCCAAATGAATATGTATCTTGCTCATTGATGAGAGGATATCAATTGATTGTAGGCTCTACTCCTTTGTGTATAATTGCATATCATAAATTTTAGCTTAACATTAGCTGAATGATTGGTAAACGATGATTCTACCTTAAACTTGAAATGGCCCTCAAAACCTTATAACTTTTCCTCAATAATGATGTCATCAATCGCGAGAGACAAACTCTAATTTGCTCCTTTCAATTAATTCAATTTTCTATATCACAACATAATTAATGACTTGTTAGAAGCGCAATTTCAATAACTTTCTAATAACCTCTACATATATATATTGATCCAAATATGCTACTAACTTTATTTACATAATCAATTCCAATTTAAAATCTATAAATATGAATAAAGGATGGATGAAATTTATTTTCTTCATAAAAACTCAAGTAAAACATTGAAAATGTAATAATACCATTCTAAGATTTTAAAACATCCTAATCCTTAAATGCTTAAATCATTCAATAAATATTAAATTCATATTTTAGAAAGTACACTTCATCGAATCAAACCATTAACCCCTAAAGGACCAAGGCTAATTTTCCAAGTTCAGTCAGCTTAGTATGGAATGAGTATTGATCCTCAATTATTGAGATTTTGTGGTGATTCTACTCATTGTAACGAAGATGGGATGGTAATTTGCGTACGTAGATGATGTATAGATCAAAAGATACAATCATGTAAAGGTGAAAAACCTAATTGCGAGCACCTCCTGAAATTTTTCATACAATGAGCTATGCATCTGAATTTTTGTACACAATGAGCTAACGCCCCCATATACACAACTGCCAAATTCATTTTACCAAATTTGAGACTAAACTTTGCAGTTTGGGCATTTTCAGAAAGTTTCAAACTTGGGCAACAAGCCAAAAAAAAATGCTACCAACTTTGAAGCTTATAATCTTACTGTTGAAGAACCTTAAACGGTTGAAAATTTTTAGGTCGTAATAAATTCAAGTTGGTTGAAATATCCTACAATTGAATTGGCCAAAAAGGTTTTAGATCAAAAGCTATTTGTCTTTTTATGAAAAAGGATACTTTGAAGTGTTTGGAGAGAAACATAGTAAGTTGTGGTCCTTTAGGGGTTAAAGATGCTTTAACCCTTAAATGCCCAAGGGATATTGGACAAAATATAGATATGTTATAATATGTGCCTTCCACATGTTTGATGAAGTTTGATTCAATAGACAAAATGTAAGGCATCATCTCTACAAATTATCTATACATCCAATTTTTTTTTTTCACTTTTAGGATTTCAAATGTAGAATGATTGGATAAAATTGGTTTATGTAATTCAAAAAAACAAAAGAAACAATAGAGGGAACATCAATACTTTCAGCAAATAGCAAACTTATAACAATGAGACAATGTTGAGGTGATCCAATTTGAAAAATTCTATTGGGTAAAATTTAACTTGGATTGACATAATTCAAATTGCGTTGGAATACAGACTTGATGAAAAACAAAAAACAAGATAAATAATAAATAATAAATAAATAAATAAATAAATAAATAAATAAATAAATAAATAAATAAATAAATAAATAAATAAATAAATAAATAAATAAATAAATAAATAAATAAATAAATAAATAAATAAATAAATAAATAAAATATATTTTATTGGTTCCAAGCAGCCTATTAGATTCGGATAGTGACCAGAAAATGGTTGTTTGTGCATTTAGGGGTTAAGATTTTTTTTATTAATAGTAATATTTTTAAATTGATTTTACTATCTTTGGTTAAAGCACTTTGGGATCAAATATTTCATCCACTTACAAAGTAAAGAATTTCTCCATCCTCTTAAAAATAGATTGTATAAGTTTTGATAAAATTTTCTACATAGAATAAAATTAGTGATCATGAATTAATGCACATTCGAAAATCTAGTTGTTAAAGATTATGGTCATTGCAAAGTGCTAATGCACTAAAGCCCTCTTTACACTACAGGCAAGAAGCCGTGGAGAAAATTTCACAAGGACCATGGCTCATCCTTGAGAAGCCAACCTTTGAACTTGACGGCCTTTAGATATAGTGTAAACTGAGAAGGGGTCACAAAATAAAGTAATGATTGGTGGTGAGAATTTCTTAACAAATAAAAAATGATTGGTTGTCAGAATTTTGGCCGAATGGCCCCCCGGATTTTGCGTTAGACCCACTTCTTGAGGTGGTCTTGACGCAAAATCCGGGGGTCTTGAAAAATGTCCACTTTTCTTGCCACAAAGGACAAAAGTACCGTCCATGTCATTTTCTCTTCCTTTCGTCCCTTGGATTGAAAATTTTGAGTGTAAAGTGACATTTTTTGTTCTTCTTGATTTTTAGGCCTCCCCTTAGTTGAAATTTCTCTCTTCACGGCGTCTCGCCTCTACTGTAAAGAGGCCCTAATAGAAAGAATGGTATTTGGGCATTAAGGAATAGTGTTAAAGTGTGGTGCACAAAGTTCATATTAGCTTTAGATTGGTACCAAAATGGGCCTTGGGCATCACGCTTTGACAATATTCATTGATACCGAAAGATTGCTTTTTTACTAGTGATGGTTTTTGGACAATTTGTTGCTAATTTGTTATATATATAAAAAAGAAACTATTAAAATGAGACTATTCAAAAAGAGACTAATAAAATGTAATCGAAAAATGATGCAAATATTGGATTAATATAACTGAATTCAAATCATCTATAATTTACATATTCCATCCAAATCATGAAGGTAAGTAGCTTCATCATTTCACTAAAGACTAGTCTCGCCCTATGCCGTTGATACAATGGACTCCGTGATTTAGTCATGCTTTTACTTTTTTGTTTTATTTTAAAATAATATATTCATAATTTAATTCAATATATGATGACAAAATTAGATTAAAAATCCATAAGTTCCACACCAAAAGTTCAAAGGGCGCCTTGAAACTACTTCGGAGCATCTCCTCTTGTCGAGAACTTTTTGATATCACCAAGAATGAGCCCAGGCACATGACATAGGTAATATCAACCAAACACACAAACAAACCAAAACAAACAAGCAGCCGCGTTATGAGGAGCTCTGACTGAATTAACATAGATGAAGAACGAGAATGCATTTCAACGGAATCATGAACAAAATATATTTGCTACAGTTGTATTTAGCCCAGGAAAATGGCTGTCTTTGCAATGGAGTTAACCGAAAAGAGTGTCTCAAAGTGGAAACTCACCTCCTACTCATTTTTAGTTCAAAAAACGGCAAAAATAGTTTATGGTGAGCTAGAGAATAATCTAAAGTAAGACCCTGCGCCACCGTGGGACATGAAACTCGTGACATTCCCAATGCTAGAGGAGAGTTCCCATTTGCTCTCTATGCCAAGTGCTCCAACTATGGGGACTATTCATGAACAACGATTGTCAATTTTTTTATTTATAGACAAAAGACTCCCCTCCAACTCCTCTTCGACTCCCCTTCTGTTTTTGGTTAACCCTTAAATGTCAAGAGGGCCTGAGCGGGGTAGTCTGAAAGTCATCTAAATTTTTGGAGGAGATTTTCAAAAATAAATAAATAAATGAATATATAAATATTTTTAATTTTTAATTTTTAATTTTTTTTGTTTTTTTCTGAAAAACGGCTCTACTGGCCAACATTGTTGCGGCAGTGTAGCACTGCGGCACTTTCCGAAAACAACCTCAACTGCCTCAACCTCAACTCTTGCTCATTTGGATAATTTTGATTGCTTGCCAATGTTTCCACTGTCTCCCAAATGAGGGGAAAATTTGGAATTTAGATCGCTTTTTCAATAGCTTTCCAATGCACCAATCCTCGCTTGATTTAGCAGAGAAAATCCACTTTTTTCTTCATTATTCTCTCATAAATAAGCCCATGGGACTTCCCTTAACGTTTAAGGGTTAACTCAAATGCCTCGCCAACAAACTACCTTATTTAATGTATAGATGTGATTGGCTGAAGCTAAAAAAAAAATATTGAAAAGAAAAGAAACATAGCCGTTAGAGGTACAGTAGCCGAATATGAACATTTCTGGGAAAAGTACCGCCAAAGTTTGTCCCAGATTCTAGAGGGTTGCCTAATTTGGGGCCCTTGATGGCTTGATAGAGGCTAACTTTGCTCTTGCTTTACTTTGTTTACCATAGTTGGCAATCTGTTAGGCTATAAGTTTCAACAAGACAGGGCTGCTTCCTTTTGGATGACCTGGCACCTCCTGCACGACCGGTATTTAAGTGGAGCAGAGGGTCGGGGGTGTCTAAATCCCCCATCGAGCGTGGCTCGGAGGCCGGCTTCGGGAGGGGCTGGCAGGGGTGGGGTAAAACCTGCCCCCTATTTTTAAGTTGAGTAGGGCCCTACTTGATCTCAATGGGGCTCTCAAGGATAAATCGGGGCCGCATGCCCCATATTTTGCAAAAAAAAACAACCAAAAAGAGTCCCCAAGTGGTCAAAACGGGGAAGGCCAGAAAAATGAGCCCAATCGAGCCTAGCATCCGAGCCACGCTCGATGGGGAGAAATAAAGAGACCCCAGAGGGTCTGGTTCAGTGAAGTTATCCCCTAAAAGCCCGAGGGGTATTGGACAAAACATAGATGTGTTATAATATGTGCCTTCCATATGTTTGATGAAGGTTGGTTCAATAGACAAAATGTAGAGTATCATCTTTACAAATTATCTGTACGGTCAAACTTCCAAAATAATCTTTAGATAATTTTTTAATGAATTTAAAAGCATTAACCTTCGAAAGTTTGTATAAATTATAATTTTCAATTTTAAAGTTCAAAATTTAGTATGATTGGTTAAAGTTGGGCTATCTATTGTAAACTTCAAAAAAGGAAGAGAAAGGATGGAGGAATCATCATTACTTTCTCCAAACATCAAATTTTGTAACACTAAGACAATGTTGAGGTGATCTACTTTGAAAAATTCTCCCGGGTGGAGTTTAACTCGGATTGCCATAATTCAAATTGGGTTGGAAAGTAGACTTGATGTAGTATTTTAATTTTTAATTTTAATTTTTTGTTTATTTCCGGGCAGCCCGTTTTTTCCGGGCAGCAACCAGAAAATGGTCGTTTGAGTGCTTAGGGGTTAAAGTAAGCAAATTTTCGTCAAGTGGATAAGTCTTACATTTGTTTTCATGTGGTTACTCGCAACAAAGAAAAAATAAAATAATATAGAATAAGCGCCTGATGCTTTCTAGCGTCGCTTGATGCGTGGTCAGATTGCTAAGTTGGCTGGATTTGTCTTAGCCCTAGTGACATCGTCGTGACCTGGTGCCAACTACCTTTGTTGGCCCTGACGTCCACCCCCTAAATCCTTAATCGCCTCCTCCTGAGCCTAGGTGGATTATATACTGTTCATGGCTAAAGATTTAAAGTAAGTTTCAACGTACAACATATGACCTTTGCTTATTTTTCTCTTAATAAAATCCACCACTATAGCCCATTCGTCATACTTCCACAAGGTAGGCAACCTCCGGTATTCAACAAAAGCAAAGTGGCATCAATCTTTAATGCTAATTTTTTTTTCCCATAAACATTTTTGCTAATGAGTCATATATTCCCCACCTTCACCGGCATGGTTAAAAGTGGACGTAAAAAAATCACCCGCAAGGAGTACTGGAAACGTGTTCTCTTCGTTCACACACAACATTCAGTAGCCTTCAAGAAGGTTGCCTTTTAGTTTCAACCACCTTTATAGATTGACCAGTGATTTGTAATTGAACATAACATTTAGTAGCCTTCAAAGAGATTGCCTTTTAAGTTTCATCCACCTTTATATACAAAGTGACTAGTGATTTCTAATTGAATGAACTATTGAATCAAATAAATAATGACGAAACACTGTTGAGTTGAGAATGAATCAAATTAACAATGACAAAACACTATTGAGTTGAGAATCAATCAAATAAACAATGAAAAAACACTGTTGAATTGTGCTTTCGATTATTGTGCACCATGGTTGCTTGCTCTTGCTTAACGCCACGTGCCCCCATAGCTACTCATGGGATGTGGAATATCCTACATCATTTTGTTGAGAGGATGAAATGATGTGGGATATTCCACATCATTCTGTTGAGAAGGCAACACTGACTCATGCTACTAAATGTTATGAATGGGATATTGAATCAAATAAACAATTGCACAAGACTGTTGCATTATAACTAAGTGAGTGCTTTGGACTACTATTCACCATGGTTAATGCCACATGTCCCCATAGCTACTGATGTGATGTGCAATATTCCACATCATTCTATCGGAGGAAAGGCATCAGTGATAGAGACTACTGAATGTTATGCAATGTGATGTTTGTAATCTGTTCTTGTGCAATAGAAATAAAGCATCAATTTGTTTAATTAATATAAAAAATGGACATAAAAATTAGTGGGGGTTCATGTCATCAATGTGGATGAAAACCATCCAACTCTCTGGCGACTAAGTAGTCAGTGTGAAAGGGGTCATTGATTGTTTCTTCGTATGAGGAGACCCACACAAGGGTCTTGAGAAATTGTGTATTATAAGAACGTGGGTCCTGATTAACTTATCATTAGAGGCTCTTGAGTGGTGAGATGTTTAGTGGACTAGCCTGACCCAACTATCTTTTGACCAGTCAAAAATTTCGGGAATTGTGCCAGTGTATTTTGGGTGAGATCAAAAGTATGGAATTTCCCTAAATCCTCCGGATGTTAATGCAAAGGACAAAAACAACCCCAATTTTAAACATGTAGGGGCACACCTTAAAAAATAACCCCCTCTTTCAAGGATTTAAAAATTCTCGAGGAGGTTCCTCTAAACCAAATTTGAACCGTAGGCCCCAAATTTGCAAAACAATTTGCCAAAAAAAAAATCCTAGGGTGCTTAAAATGGAAATTTGACATTCAAAGATTCACCACATGTAATTGAAACCTAGGTAAACCAAGTCTTCAATATCAAGTGGTGCAATTTCTTTAATTCTTTACATAAGATAAGTCATGTATCTCATGGCCACATCAATCTATAGGCAATTGGAACTTATAGTTGAGAGTTCAGTAAACTAAGTATTAAACACCAAGTAATGCAATTTCTTTAGTGCTTTACATAAGATAAGTGACTCCATCTTGTGGTCTCACCCATTTAAGCCAATTGAGACTAAGCTTATGCTCCCATGCACAATTACTTTACATTGGTGAAACCACTTGATCAAGTGGCTAAACTCACACATTTAGAGAATTGCACGTAAAAGTGCAATTCTTTTCATGTTTAGTGGCAAGCATCTCAAGTTCGTGGTTCTCTGTTCAACCTCTGGGAAATTTACTTCGTGGTGATGACTGAATTGTTCATGCTGCTGAATCATCAACAGTTTTTCCATAGTTTCAGCCTACACTACCAAAAAGAGGTGTTGGTTTTCAACACTCTTTTCAACACTCTTTTTCGGTAGTGCTAGCAGAAGCAGAAAATTATGCCCTTGCAAAATTGATACATAACATTCAGTAGCATGCACTGTCCTTGCCTTGGCTCTACAACAGATGGTGTGGAATATTCCACCCCAACAATACTAAATCAATAGCTAAGTGGACAAGGTGGAGGCACAAGGTGGAGGCTCAAGGTGATGAGCAAAGTGCTTGAAGGAAAGGCAGTGGGCATAAATGCTACTGATTGTTATGTATCACAGATGTCGGAGTACTGGAATGCACCTCAATCTTAAAAATAGTAAAGAAAATTATAACAGTTGGAGTCAGAAGGGATGAATGAGTCTGTGCAAGTGGTGGAAAAACAAGTGTTCAAATAGAACTAAAATTAAGAACTGAAAACAAGGTTGTCTTACTTGACTACTAGACAAAGTGTCAAACACAACATCAAAGACGTTTAGTAGACAAGCATATTCTTAAAATATACATAAAATATTCTTGAATATTTCATCCAAGTTGTCTAACATATTTGACACTCATCTAATTAGATAGTCGACGTCAGACGTGAAGTATGACTAGAGACTGCTAAACAAAACCCCAGAGGAAGTGGGTATCACATACAATAGGTCTTTCACTAGTACTGAAGACTAGGCTCATTGACTGCAGGATTTGAACTGAAGCCAACTCCATACAACAGTAGAAACTCAAAGCTATCAACGAGATTAATCCTTAAACTTCCCATGCGGATAGTATATACGTTGTCGTATAATTGAGATTTGCTACCAACAAGAAATTCTATATTGGGATCTTAAGAACTCATTAGAACTGCATTGATCCAAATTTCAAGCTCTTTTCTGAACTCAAACCCATTAAAGGTGTGGATCCATTCCAAATACAAACAAAATACACTGTATTCTTCTGGCCACCATGACACGTTCATACGTTTAGGGGTTAAAAAAACATTGCAAGTTAGTTCATCCGAGATGACATCTGTCCAACCGAGTGTCCCTCAGAATGTTTTTGAACTGAGTCGACGTGATGTGTAGCTCCTTGCAAATGAATTGCAGGACAGGCATCACGCATGCCATCCTCCCCAGAACCATAATATCCTCTGACCAAATCAATAAGTGAGGGAGGGACAATGTTGTCGTTATATAGCCACAAGTTAATACCAGAGTTGGGCATGTATCTAATATAAATAAGTAATAATAAACGAATGTTCACATGGAAGTACTGTACATTGTAGAACACTGTTCATGTTGGGTTCATTTCATGCAGAAAATACCATACATGCCCACCATTGGTTAATACATAATTAATAGAATCTTTGCAATGATTCATGCGGTGTAGTCACGCTACTGGAATGGGTGTGCGAGAAATTGTGGGAACACTAATACAAATCCAAGAAAAGATAATTGGCATTGGAGTTAAGCTGTGGTTATTTAGACCACCCCAAAGTGCAGTTGGAAAACAATGCAAAATCTTCATTTGGTCACTGCAACTGCAATTTTTTGGAATTAGGAGGCGTGTGATGAAGTGCGTTTTCAAGATCTTTCCAATAGTATATTACATGCCTCCAAATTTTGACAATTGCAGTCGCAGTGAGCAAATGAAGATCCTGCACTTGTTTACCAACTGCAGTTCAAGGAGGGTCTAAAGAACCACAACTGAAATACAATACAATCCGTTTTTTTTTTTTTTTTCCCCCAAATTTATATTAGTCGAAGGGATTGCAAGTGATCGCATCACTTGCGGTCCCTCTCCACAATCACTTGCACACCCATTCTAGAAGTGCCATACAGAGGCCTCCCTAGTATTGTTTCCAAATACAACAATCAGAACCTAATGGTTTTGGAGTTAATCTTACCAGGAAGTCTGGCAAGACTTGCACAGAGATGTTCAAGTAAGCTTCTTTTCATTCTTCCTCCGTTCTCAAGCCACCTTCATATATACAGCCAGATTCCACCAAACAATGAGCTAAGGTGTGTCCAAATAAGCCTTAGTGCATGGTTCCTATTATTAGCAATAGAAAGTAAATTCCAACGCATCTTTTAGACACCATATGGATTTCAAAACCGACCCGAAAATCGACCCGAGACTCTCATATTCAGACGTTCAGATCCATATGCTCTACGTTTAGTCACCTAAATGATTCTATCAAACAATGAGCTTATCATCCTATCAAACAATGAGCTTATCATTCTATCAAACAATGAGCTAATCGTTCTATCACACAATGAGCTTATCATTCTAACAAACAATCATCGAGAATTTAGGACCCCACGGATTTTAAACGATTTCCGTGCGACATTCGATATTTCATGGGTTTGTACATTTTTCACACGGATTCTCCATGGATTTTGCACTAATTTCACACGGATTCTGCATTGTGTAAGATAACAAAAAGAGTGAATGTAGAAGCCGTGAGGATTCAGTGCAGAATTAGCGCAAAATGTACAAACCCATGAAATTTCCGATGTTGCACGGAAATCATTAAAAATCAGCGAGGTCCTAAATTCCTGATGATGTGCTAATGACTCTATCGTACATTTAAACAGATTGAACTGACATTCAAAGAGAAGTAACAAAAGTGCTTGGGAAGAGCAGGACGCACTCTTTTAAAAAGAAGATGAGCACATCCAGCAACGGGTCCGCCATGGGTTGATGCACGGTGAATGTACAAACACGGTCATAGAACCGGTTGATACTAAATACTTTAAACTCCCACGCCGACGTATGGTGGACTTGAGTAGCGTTGTAATTGTACTCTGCCTCTTTCCTGTTCCATCACATCCAGCGAGTTTTCAACCAAGTGCTGTAGTAACTTCATCAAGTTACTACATCATCACAAAATTATGTTTCTACAATCTGTAAAGAACCTCATCTCCATGACTTTATTGATTAACCCTTAAAGGGCTGATGGGGATAGTAGATACGTTGGCGTACATTTGACATTTGTTGCAAATAGAAAGTTCCAAATTTGAGACTCCAATAGCTCATTAAAATCATGTTGATGTGAATTTTAACCTCACTTTTGATCTTAAATCTATAGGAGGTGTGAAACTATGCCAAATACGATGGAACATTGCTGTATAATACTGGTCGGAAAGGGCTCTCTAGACCTTTAAGGGTTAAGGGCAAAGTTTACCACACGGCAGTCGTATTTGGTGGTATTTGGCCATGAGATTTGTCTAGTAGTTTGTACACCTTCTTTGCTACCTGCCAGAGCACGTTCAGGTGACACAACATGAGATGGTAGACTGAGTCTCTACCATGTGAATATAATATATTGGTGTGTGAGCATTATAAGAAAACTTGGTAAAAGAAAAATGCACAAGTTGGTCATGTATTCATTGTGAGTGGAATTTATGGAATTAGGAGGCTTGTAATATATATCGTTGGAAAGTTCTAAAAAATGCTCCTCCAATGGAATAATATTTGCCTACTAATTACAAAAAATAAACTTGCAATGAGCATTTGTTTTATATGTAAACTTTCTCCATTTGAAGCTCCGCTACAAAAAAGCACAATACAATGAGAAAATGTTTTATATCTGCAATCTAAAGTGGTCTAAAAACTGCACATGACAAACTTGTGCAATTTTCTTTTACCAAGTTTCTTTATTCAAACGGAGAAGGTTCCCTATCTTTCCACTAAAAGCATGTGGTGTCAAGTTTCAGAAACAACAATTTAACTGTTGAAGTGCCTAAATGGCTACTTCCATATCTATAGGAGTGGAAATACATCATTTACGAAGAATAAAGGAAGGTGGTAAATATACGTAGAATAGAAAGAAGAAAATCGTATACTACGTTTTTTAACAACAAAAACATGAATCAGACGTTACACTCTAAACTCGTTATCATCACACCCTCCAATATCACATTCCGATATTTGTTATTGTAGAGACATGTGATTGAACACTTTCCACATGCCAAGTTCTGAACTCATGTTTGTTGGTTACCAAAGGTGTTATATAAAAGAGTTTTGAGTGTATTATATTTAGACTTTTATTTTAGTTCAGGCACTTAAGAGTTAACATAATGGAAGGTAAAGGAAGCTACTTCAGATGAAAATGGAGATGAAGAGCGCCATTGTTCACGACGATCTGCACGATCTGCAATCTGGTTTTCCAGCTCTCTCTCCAACTGAAGCCTCAATTCCAGTATCTTTTTCTTCCAACCAAACACCTGCACCCCGAGTGTCCATATTGCCTGAGTAATGACACCAGCAAAGTCATCCTGATGACGGTACCCGGCCATCATGGTCAGCAAAAAATAATTATAAAAGCCCAAATCTTTACGAAATTAAAATTTCAAAACGATTACTGATTTTCTATGAAGAAATCTTAGAGAATATCCACAGAATTTGACACTTGGGCCAAAAAAAAAATGGAACTATTTGGCATGACCTGCCAACCCTGACAGCTGGGTACAGTACATTTCAAAAACATTTTTAAGAATTGAACATCTTCTTACTGGATTGTGAATGTACCAATGAATCATCTCGAGGAGGATACGTCTTGGTTTCCTGTCCAACCCACTTCACTAATCTCAGAAACACAAAAAATGTGAACAACAAGCAGCTACGCTACGGGGAGCTCTGACCGGAATAGAACAAGTGAAGGACGAGAATGCATTTTCAATGGAATTATGGACAGAATATATTTGCTACAGTGGTATTTAGCCCAAAAAAATGAGTGTCCCTGCAATGAAATTTCTCTAAATCTCCCGATGGTCTTGAATGAATGGGGACAAAAGTGCCCCCTATTTTAGTTTGGTTCAGGGCTCACCTTAAAAACAACCCTCTCCTCCAATGGTTTTTTTATTCCCAAATAGGTCCCCCTAGGGTAACTTGAGGCCGTAGGCCCCAAATTTGCAAAACATTTGCCAAAAAAAGCACTGAAGGTGCCCAAAATGAAAATTTCAGAAAAAGGAGGGGTGGATGAATAGTGCCCCGCATTCAAGGCCACCGGGGGACTTAAGAGACGGGGCCTGCAATGCCTCATCCCTACAATCAGAGCCAATAAAATGAGCAGATACTTCACTGTCAAAAACCCCATTAGAGATAACATGGAAATGTCACGCTGAATGTGTTATGGATAAACAAGATAACACAACTTTCCACCTTACCTTGTTTATCCATAACACATGTCAACGTGATCTTTCCATGTTATCTCTAATGCATCTTTTACTTGTGAAATCTAATTTTTTTTTCAAAACTTTCACTGCCCGGGACCCTCAGGTTTTGTGTACCTTGTGAGTCTTGATTGATTTGGGGGATCCTGTTGGAGTTCCTGACTCGTGGTCTTTCTTGGAAGAAGTGGGACGGGTAGTACCCTGCTTGCCACCTCAGATTCCACTTGCCACGTCAGATTCCAGCAGAGAATTTTTTACATCTGAAAGACTCTTTAGACGGTACACCGAATACACCATATACTTTGGACGACAGTATTTGCAAATTGAGGCCACATTAACATACATTTTTCAAATTGAGTGGCTCCTTTTGACAACTTTGGAAGCTGCATAGTACTGTAGCTTATAACCTACTTGGACATAAGCCACATTAATTGTTTATCCACAGTAAATGGTGTGTTCATTAAGTGCACTCTGGGGCAGGAATCAGTGGTGTCTAATTATACTCAGGGTTGAAAAATTGATATGGAGATTTTGAGCTCACCAAAACCCATGATCTTTAGAATTTCCATGGTCCACAGTAATTGCACTGAAAAGTGTAGTGGTTTTGGGGGTTTAGGAATGACAAGATGAAGAGAAATTCAGGTCAAGTTACCTCACTGGCTGATTTAGCTGCAGATGATGGCGGCCTGCAAAGTAGTGCTTTAAATCATCAGCTGAGGTACATATGATTCACGGGTGTTAACCCCTAAAGGACTAAGGATTCATCGTATTAAAATGACAATCAAAAATATAATGCAGATAAGACCAAATTTTATACCACTGGAATCAATGAAGAACATTGCATATGTTGATTAAAAATTTATTAAAATAAAATAAAATAATTTGCAGATAGATAGAAGCCAACTGATTGTTTTACACAACACCGATATAACTTTGAGATAGATTACCCATCAGTGTATATCGGTATTGCTTTACCACCGGCTCCAAGAATGAATTGCTCTCCTGAAGAGAAAAATGTAGATTTTAGTTTTATTCAAGAAAGGTGTCCAACTAGAAGCAAAACACACCTTGTGATTTAATCCCTAAACGTTTGAATGTGCCTTTGCGGCCAGTAGAATACGTTGTATTTTGGTTGTACTTGGAATGAATCCACACCTTTAATGGGTTTGAGCTCAAAACAGAAGTTGGAATTTAGATCAGTGCAATTCTAGTGAGCTACTGAGATCCCAATTTATAGTTTCTTGTTGATATTAAATCCCAATTATACGGCAGTGTATATACTATCCCCGTGGGACGTTTAGGGGTTAAGATTATTAGTTTCTAATTCTGTTAATGTGAATTTAGGGTTTAGGGTTGCGTACCTTCTAGAGGTTGCATGGACATTCTCCTTGAAAGAGAAACCATCATGCCTGTTTGAATCTCCTCAATATAATTACCACCTTGCTGCGATCGTCAAGCGAACCATTTTAGACTTAGCCTTTGAACATGCAATTGTTAGTAAAATTATTTGTTTGAAGACTCAGATAAATTCAAAAGACTGTCACAAAAGCCTATCCCATTTACGTACACAACCCCTATAGGACCAAAGATTCATAGTTTTAAAATGAAAAATTCAATTGATTGTATTGTGAAAAATATAGTTAAGATGGGACCAAATTTTATATCATTAGAATCAGTAAAGAACATTGCTTGTGTTGGCAAAAAAAAGAAAATAAATTTGAACAAAAGGAAATCACATAGGACCTATTCAAAGCTGCAAAAAAACAAAAACACGAGGCCTGATTCCGGCTTCTTGGTCCTTGAAGGGATAAAAAGAGAAATGACAGGAATTACGAGTATGTAAATTACCCTGATCAAATTAGTGATCTTTGCTGCAGCAATCAGAGGTGCCTTAGGAAACTTTGCATGGTCTGAATCTGGAATATCACAATATGCGCAGAAAATGAAACACACGAGTGCTCACTTGAAAATTCAAATTTGATACATAGAGTAAGGTAGAGGATACTAAAACACTCTCCGTCTCCCCTGTTACCAAGTAGTAGTAAGAACTCCAGTCCTCCTTCAAGGCCAACATGAATAAAGTGTTTGTTTGATTCACCCTTGCTTCAATGTCCATTAGACAAAGGACCAGTGGTGCTGGACTACTTCCCCTCCTTGAGGATAGACTCCCTTTTAACAACATCAACTCATCTCTTCTAATCAACAATTGGTTGACCTTCCATGTACAAACATGACTTGGCTAAATGTCTATGATCACTGCTGTTTGAATGGAAATGAGTTTTTGTAGTGTCCCTTCATCAGTGGTCTACAACTTCCCACTTTGAATGATTGTAATGTTGAATAACTTGATCTCAACAAAGTTTGGTTCCAAAGTGATATCTTTATAGTGATCTCCCAATGCACACTCCTTCATATTGGTTAAGATACTTAAAGTGACAGAAAGAGTATCCTCTACCTTACAAATTTGTACATTGAACTAGAATCACTCTACTACAGATACAGCAGCTTAGTGAGGATACTCAATAGGAAACTACACTCGTAAGTCTATTTTGAGCAATTTCTATTTTGAGCAATTTTTTTGCTACATCAATCATCTTGCATCCAACAATTTAGAGTCTTACGACTTGATGACAACACTATTCACACTCCTATTCTTCAATAGCAATGTCAGAGTGCGAGACTTTGCAACACAATTCGTACATGGTGCATCCTGTAATTCACACTCAGAATTGCGAGGGTTTCATCACCAAAACACTTGCCTTCGACCCGCAAATTGAAATCATGGGTTTTGGGACCACCCTTCAAGAAAACAAAGGACCGTGTCCTCGCTCAAGAACTCATTAAGGTAGAAGCACCCAAAACCATTGTGTAGACTGACCCATAATGGTTAACAACCAAATTCAATGTCAATTGTGTAGAAATTTCTATCAACCAATCAACTTCTTGCACTGTTACTTATATTAGTGAATTCCAAGAAGCAATTGGGCTAGTTTGTGGAATCATATGTTCGTGGATTTGGGATTGTCTAGTTATCGGTTTTGGTTGATGACTAACTTTCCACTTTGAAATTTGTAGAAATTTCATTTTTTTAGAATGGAATTTTGAAAAATTGCAATCTTTGTTATTGGTGCTTCCACCTTACCAAAGCGTGTGCAAAAGTTGTGGCAAATACTTGCACTTTGACACCCCTAATGACAAACAGGGCACCCATCTTATTTCGAAATCCACACTACACTAAAATTGTGATTCAATGTCCGGGACACTATTTTCAACACGAATACTATTTGACTTTTTGAAAATATAGTGTCCTTGTCGAAGTCTTTTTATTGTAAAATTTAAAATGATAAAAAAACTTCAAGTAAACCTTTTGGATGTAGTGTTCCAATGGCGAATGACAACTTTATAATAAACATTGCATGCCAACTCATGTCACTCTTATCACTTGGAAGGAACATGGCACCCTCACTAGAAGTCGGAATGGCAAGTGGCAAACTCCTGTGTATTGTAGGGACACTATTTCTCCTCACCTTGGAATGAACTACAATAAAAAGACCAATTCTTGTTGAACACTAAATCACAATCTTAGGGCTGCTTCACACTATGGCCGAAGGTCATATTGCAAAAAACCAAGAATTTGGCCTCTCGAACCTTCACACTAGAGGCCAAAGTCCAAAGGCCATCGCCCTCCAAAATGCCTACATGGGAATACTTTTTGACCAAGGCGACGGCCTCTCAAAAGGAAGTTTGGGTCGGACGGGAATGGAAACCCAAACTATGGTCAAGAGGCCGTCGATTTATTTTCATAAAAAATGAAAACTATATTTTATTGCCTATTTTCAGCCCATTTCTTTGGACTCTCAACAAAATTTGGCCACTGAATCCCACGGCCGTTAGTGTAGTAAGTCAATAGATGAGAAAGTACACTTTGACCTTGTTATTATCACACTCTCCAATATCACATTAAAGTATGTGCAGAGAGTATATGTATATTTTACTATTGTGTACACATGTGATTGGTGTGAGATAAAAGAGGTTTTGAGTGCAGAAGGTGACCATGGAAAAAGATGAGGCCCATCTTCTGGAGCATGCGGTCCATCTCGGACGCAGCGCGGGAGTACTTGAGGTGCAGCTCGCGTTTCTTTTTGGAGGGCGGCATGGACGCTTCTTCGGCGGCGGCGTGCATCTGCTGCCGCCGCGCCGCGGTGATGGGCGGCACCGGGAAGTAGTCCAACCGGGCCAGCTTGTTGAAGCCGTCGTGGCCGTAGGGTTTCTCTGGCATGGGAGGATCATGGTTCACATTCACGTTGGGCACACCAAGGCACACATAGGGTTTCCCTAGTTCCGACCACACCCCCTGCAGCTTTCTGCAATCGTAATTTTTATCAGGGTCATATTTATGGCTTGGGGAGGTCACTTCCAAATATTATGTAACAACGTGCGAACAAAGATAGGGTCCAAATAAATGTTTAAAAGAAAAGTTTATAAATGATTTACATTGATCCCTAAACGTACCGATCCTTTGAACACAAGTAGATGCTAGCCTCAAAAATAGGTATTAGCATGACTCAGATGTACATTAGGTGTACATGAGAGGACCATTGCAGGCATGAAATCTACCCAAAAAATTTAACATACTTGCTTTTGGAGGCCTCTCCAATATTATCAACATCTCCCCATCACAAGAGATTTACTCTAATTGGTAGAGAATTTAATAGGCTTGCAAAGGTGATTTGGATGAAAGTCATCCAAGATTGTATGAGAAAGTTACAAGGCTTTGAATCCGTTCGTGATCCAGTTTCTGGACGCTAGGACGTCTAGGGGTTGACATAGGATGCTCAAAATTGGTTACAAGAATTAAGACAAGAATATTACTAATCATAGTAAGCATTATTTTTAAATTTTAGGGTGCTCTTACATACCCTTTGTTCACACGTGATACTCAAAAGATACAAAAAGTGACTTCTCGAGATTTATGGCCTTTTTGCTTGGGGGTGCACTCTACATTATGTTTGAGAATCACATGCGTTCATGACCCCTTCTAAAAATCCCCTTGTATATGAGAGGTTACATGCCTAAATTCCTTTGTATACAAATATATTCCGTTTTGAATATATGTTTAATGTAAGTATACGTGAATATTTTCAATTCTAAATGTGTTTATTGTATGTAAACGTAATATGGCAGTGTTCAAATTAATACCCCTTTTGTGCACTCACGTATACTCGTACATGTTTAGTACAGTGCAACCCCCAGACCTTTTTGGGGTCTTATTATATTCCATAATATATCCTATTACTCTCTTCACTTCATCTACCTCCAAATCAAGATATATATGATGTAAAAAGTATGTATTACCCCAAAAAAATTTACGAAAGGTAAGCTAGGTGTAAGCATGACTTGGTTAAATGTCTATAAATGAAAATGAGCTCCCTTCAATAGTGATCTACAAACTCCCACTTTGAAGAAATCATCATACATTGTGATGAAAATTTGATCTCAAGAGAGTTAGGCTCATAAGATTGTTGTATTGAGTGATCTCCCAATGAAAGCACACTTCTACATATTGGTAAATGTTTATGAAAGTGACAGAAAGGGTATCCTCTATCTTATACGCTCAGACTTTGAATGCACATCGCGTGCTTATGTACTCAAATATACACTCTCTGTCCGGAAACAACTATCCAAAAAAAAGGCCGTCTCAATACTCGAAAATGGTCTATCCTTAACTCCTAAATTTCCTTGTGTTTTTGGGAGCTTGAAACCTCAAAATTGCGATTTTCTACCTCTATGTACTCCCCGGGATGTGAACCAAGTTTTTTTACTTCTTTTAGAATTCCAACTGTAAGATCTTGTACCTAAGCCTATTCATAGCTACTGTTTCAAAAATTGACCGTTGGATGTTTATCATTTGCAAGATCATAACATCCAAAGTTTGTGCAAAAGTTTTTCGGGGCATTGCTTGGGAGGCATTGTCTCCATAGTGCAAAGGGGGACTTGAAGATTGTTACTCCAAACATTTTGCTCATATTTTTTTCCATGTAGATAACTAAGTTGGGTACGCTCATGCAAAATTTTAGAGACTCATTACGTGTTTCAAACCTTTATCCAAATTAATTTCCGGAAGTAGGTATAAAAATGGCAATTTGGTGAAACATGCATCACATTAATTGTATTTGATTTTTGGAAAAAATGAACGGTGATTAGGTACCTCTATGATTTTATAAATTTTAGGCGAAATTATTTTTAAAAAATTTCAAAATCTCAAATTTTGACAAATTTCGAAAGAAATGGATGTGAAATTACAAAAAACCTTGGAGGTTGCTGTTCTTTATTTTGGAGGCTGCCCTTGTCAAACCAAGAATATAATCAACATGGGTCACTTCAAATTCTGAGCCTAAATGTGGTGAAGAGCATGTCTCCAAAAAAAAATTTGAAAAAATGATTATAATAAAAAGTTTTTTTTTGCCCCAGTTGGGCTTGAAACCAAAAATTTCAATAAAAAAATTATAAAATCCGAATTTGACTTTGTAATTTTTACCCCACACACCTTGTATGTATGACCACGCCCACGCCAAATTATAGTCTAAAATTCTTAATTTAGACCTTCCATCTAAGCTGCCCGAAACAGCAAAAAGCCATTTTGGCTTTTAAGGGCCTTTAGAGGTTAATAGTAGCATCATGGAGGCTTTATGTCACTCTCATTGTCCGCCCCATTTGAATTGGACAGGGCTCACGTTTGAAGTATAATATATAGGACAATTATGTCGGGGAAAAGAAATGCCAAAAACTAGAACAATTATATCTGAACAGAGGGAGTATATACTAACAAAAAAGGATGTTGTTTTTGACACTTTCTTCAACATTGTTTTTGGCACTAAAGTGTCGAAAACAATACCCTTTTTTGGTAGTGATATTCCAAGTTCAGTTATCTTAAGTAAATTTGGACCAAGAGTGACCCATAGCAAGGATGTGTAAAGAGGAGAAAACTCACCAAAAGGACCTATCCGGGCATTTCAAAGTTGTGGAAATCATTGAGGTGGCACCTGAGTTGGGCCATGGCTGTTTTATGGATGACTTCCCAGCCTACAACCTCCTCCTTGCTCCCCATAGTGGATTCTACCACGGAAGGCATCGGCCGATACTCAGGGCCTTTTGGTACCTGATCAATGCAACCAAGTTCCCAATAGTTAGTTTGAGACCTTTTCAACGGTATATTATAAGCCTTCTAATTTCAAAAATTGCACTTGCAATGAGAAAATGAAGATTCTGCACATGTTTTACATATGCATGTTTTACATGTGCAGTCTAGGGTGGTCTAAAAAACACTGCACATGACAAACTTGTGCAGTTTTTCTTTACCAAGTTTTCTTATAGCTAGAGCATCCTCCAAAATTAACCCCTGAAGGATCCAACTACACTGATCATACTGTGAAAATCATAATTCCAAATGGATTGATCATTCAAGAACATTGCATGTGTGTTGGTCAATAAGTAAATAACTATAATTGGACAAACATGAGTTTCAATAGGACTCCTAAAAAATAAAAGTATGAGGCCCGATGACAGGGATACTTACTATTGCTACCCTCCATCATTTTTAAGTTTAAAAGAGTCTCAGCTTACATAAAAATAGTCTTCAAACTTGGGATTTGCGGTGAAGGTCTTCATCTTCTGCTTGCGTTCATGCAGGTTTCGCTTGAGTTTGTTCATCAAGGGACTCTGCAAGGACGTCGCAGCCTCTTGCCACAGCTTGGGCTCCACTTCCCCGGATCCTTTAAAGATTCGTGGCGTCATGTCAAGCCCCGAAACGATCTGCATTTTAGCAGGCTCAGTGCCCAGATAGATAGAAACTCCGCCCTTTTTCAAGGCACGGCGTGAATAAAGTGTGTGTTCGTAATGTTGTTCGTAATGTTAATGACCCAGTGCCCACCGGACAGAGGGCAAGCTCAGTGCCCAATTCCAGGTAAGTCCAGTAAAATGAACAAAATTGTATACAGTTTATTCTACATAGTGTGGGAGGTTTTACAATATGAACGCTATCAGTATCTTAACTTTTGGTTGAAGAGAATCATTTTTAGTCAAATACTGTAGTCTCATGTAATGTAAATAAATTTACGCTAGTAGTGGCATGGCACCTTTAGAGATCATGCCAAGTAAGAGTTATTTAGAGCAAGATCAAAGCTCTCACAGACATACTAGACAATGTTCATTGGCTTGAAGATCACGCCCATTCAGACAAAATTACATACAGTTGTACAGTACACCATTTACTCTACATACTACTGTGGGAGCTTTTACAACATGAACGCTATCCGTATCTTAACTTTTGGTTGAAGAAAATCATTTTTAGTCAATATTGTAGTCTCATGTAGATAAACTAGTGGGACCCGTGCCGTTGAGCACATTGAGCTTGGGTTGCCTCCTCGACAGATTCCAGCGCGGAACGGTCGAGTGAGACAAACCATGATGTATTGTATAATAGATTGTACGCATGTGTAGTAGTGGTGGCATGGCACCTTCAGAGACCATGCTGGCCAAGTAAGAGTTATTTAGAGCAAATCAAGCAGAATTAAAGCTCTCACAGACATACTAAGACAATGTTCATTGGCAAGATGTCAGGGAGGGATTCTTTTTCATTCTCAATAAAGGATTCTCTATATGTTATGAATGTGACGTTGAAAGCAGAACTGAGGGCCGTTTCACACTATGGCCGAACGTCAGAGGCCGTCGATTTGCAAGAAACCAAGAATTCAGCCTCTTGACCGTTCACACTAAAGGCCAAAGTCCAAAGATCATTGTCCTCCAAAATGCCTACATGGCAACACTTTTTGACCAAGGCGACGGCCTCTCAAAAGGAAGTTTGGATCGGACCGGAATGGAAACCCAAACTATGGTCAAGAGGCCGTTGATTTCTTTTCATAAAAAACGAAAACTATAATTTATTGTCTATTTTCAGCCCATTTCTTTGAACTCTCAACAAAGTTTGGCCACTCAATCTCACGGCCTCTCGACTTGGACAACCATAGTGTGAAGCATCCCTGAGGAAGGTGTAAAGAAAAGCCAAAAGGAAGGAGGACTTCACATGGCAAGTAAGAGTTATTTAGAGCAAAGTCATGCAAATCAAGCAGAAGTAAATCTCTCACAGACATACTAAAACAAGGTTCAGCTTGAAGAGCTCGCAAAACAATGTGTCCTTTTCCATGCCAATTCAAAGGATGCTAAAAATAAATAATAAATAAAAAAATCTCTAAAATGTTACTCCCTTTTGTCGCATAATAAGGTTCTTGTTTCCCTTTTCAATTTGTCCCATAATAAGCTTCATATGTGCTCAAACTACTATTGGCTCAGGGTCCACACCCAACATCGGACTTAATTCTTCAATTTTCCGGGTACAGAAAGCTTATTATGGGACAGTCGAGGAGTATGTTGAAAGCTGAGGAAGTTGTAAAGAAGAGGCAAAAAGAAAGAAAGGAAGGAAGAAGAGCTTCGTTACCTTGGCCACCTTCTCGACGATGACGCGTTTGCGGGCCTGGTCTTGGTAGGAGGGAGGCTCACAAAGGCCTGTGCCATCGGTTCTGCGCTTGGAGCCCTCCCTTCTGGAGCCTCCCGTGGTTGAAGCTCTGGAAACACGCGACGGCCGTGCAGCTCCTTCCTCTTCGCCATCGCCATCGCCATCGCCACCTCCACCTCTGACGGGCAGCTTCGGAACCCTCTCCATTTTCAGGTCAATCGCTTTCTCTCAAAATCATCGATTCAGCCTCACTCACTCAACCGATCCTATCAATACACCAAAATTTCTATCCCTACAAGAGCATTGCATGGTTTTCAAATGACAAATTCAACTGATAAAAAACAGTATTCAGATTGAACCAAATTTTATATCACCAGAATCAGTGAAGAAGAACATTGTATGTGTTGATCAAGAAACCGAAAGTCCACAAAAGACCTACTAAAAGAAACATGAGGCCCAATTCGGGCTTCTTCGTATTTCAGGGGTTAAGCAACAGAAAGTCTTCATATGACTCACTCCAAAAACCTAAGGCCCAATGTCAGCTTCTTGGTCTTTCACAGGCAGACCGGGAGGCCATTACCCGGGGTATTTTGCACGGTGATGTACAATTACCCTCCCCTTGACCTACTTGTTTAGAAAGTTTTGGGGTAAATCTACATTGGCCTCCAGGCTACCCTGGGGTTAATGGCCTCCCGTTCTTCCTGTGTTTTAGAGCACTAGGTATACTCTATTCATACATTGCGCATGGTTTTGTGCAAGAAAATGTAAGATACGTGTGTGTTTAGGGTTTTACACGAATTGATTAAGAAGCGAGCTAAACCTTACATAACAATCGATTTTACAATTGATGAAAAGCTCAGTAGCAGGGCAGCAACAATCAGAACCTGTCCACGAGCTACGACGTGCAGTTGATACTGCATTGTGATGACTAAATCTTAACCTGCGTTGAGTGCATGAAAGGTATGAATTCTGTGAAGACTGGGAAGAGGGTGAAGTGAGCTGACAGTCGAAACCAGTGGCACGGGCGGCCCAAAAGCAAAAGCGAGGTGCATGAGAATGGCGTAACTGAAAGGTCCCTCTTCCCATCACGGTTTCAAAAGGATGCAACTCCTTGTCGTCCCTCCCTTCGCACTTCCAAACGCCGTGGGTGCCTCCTCTAAAGTTGGATGTCCTAAAACCACCAACTTAAGAAATATGGCCTCATTTTAACCCTTAAAAGGTCCAGATTGGAAAGTACCTTTTTGAATGGGGTCCTCACTTCATTTCAAAATAGAAATGAAGATTGAATGACATTTCTTCGTGAATCCCACAATTCATAATATGTACATGGCATTCCCTAAATAGAGGATTCAACTAAAGATTCTCTTAGGATGTTCTTTGGAAGAGGGTATTCCCCACCACTAAACTATTATGCTACTGGTATGTACTACACTCATGACTCTTTTATATCACACTTTTAGTGCGCGAGTTCAGAACTTGGCATGTTGGAACTGTCAAATTGCATGTGTCCACAAGAGCAAACATTCTCTACAATGCGATATCAGAGAGTGATAATAATGAGTTCAGTGTACTAAGAATCCACCATTTCATTCAAGAGTAGAAGGCCACAAAATTAATCCATAATCCCCATAGAAGAAGAGAGTGCCGCACACAACAATCTACAAGCATAGAATTTATTAACCCCTAAACGTTCCAAAGTCGAAATACTAGACCAGAAACAAATCCAATGCCTTTCATCTAAATCAACTTTTTCATACAATCTTGGATGACTTTTGTCTAAATCACCACCGCAAGACTATTAATTCCCTACCAATTAAAGTAAGTCTCTTGTACAGTGGGGTCCAACATGGAATGGCGTTTTTGGTTTCGCAGTGAGAAAATTTTCAGCACTACCAACTTTGAAAGCCTCTCGAGAGCTCAAATATTGGTATTTTACCACGAAATTTTTACCAGAGACTTATCTTTAAGTTAATTATATGTATGCCAAATTTCAAGGCCAAAAGATTCACCCAAAAAAAGTTATTCAGAATCTACCAACATTGGTAGCAGTGGAAATTTTTTCACTGCTGCCAACTTTGACAGCCTCCCAAAGATTGATTTTTTTTTTTTTGCCATGAAATTCTTGGAAAAAAACTTCTTTATGTTAATGACATATGATAAAAATTTCAAGGCCAAAGATTAATACAAAAAACGATATTAACAATCTACCAACATGTGTAGTTGTGGGAAACAATGGGGGAAACTACACTTATTGGTAGATTGTAAATATTTTTCTTTGTATAGATTTTTTGACCTTGAAATTTGGCATGAATGTTTTTGTCATAAAGAGTATGTTACCCAAAAATTTCATGGTAAATAGACAATTTCTCAACCGTAGGGAGGGTGTCAAAGTTGGTAACAAAGTTTCCCCCATTGTTTCCCACAACTACACATGTTGGTAGATTGTCAATATCTTTTTTTTTATTAATCTTTTGGCCTTGAAATTTTTATCATATGTTATTAACATAAAGAAGTTTTTTTTCCAAGAATTTCATGGCAAAAAAAAATTAATTCAATCTTTGGGAGGCTGTCAAAGTTGGCAGCAATGAATAACTACCAATGTTGGTAGATTTTGAATAACTTTTTTTGGGTGAATCTTTTGGCCTTGAAATTTGGCATACATATAATTAACTTAAAGATAAGTCTCTGGTACAAATTTCGTGGTAAAATACCAATATTTGAGCTCTCGGGAGGCTTTCAAAGTTGGCAGTACTGAAATTTTTCTCACTGCGAAACCAAAAACGCCATTCCATGATGGAACCCACTGTAATGGAGAGATGTTGATGATATTGGAGAGGCCTCCAAATGCAAGTAAGGCAAATTTGCTGGGTAGATTTTATGCCTGCAATGGTCCCCTCTCATGTACACCTCATATACATTTGACCAATGCTAATATCTGTTTTTGAGGCTAGCATCTACTTGTGTTCAGGATTGGTACATTGTACATTTTGAGGGGTTAAGGGCTCAGAAAGCACATTGTCGTGAAGACAGATAGATAAGGCATGCAAACCTCTCAGATGGGCTCAAATAAGTAATTAAAATTCTGCAAGCCACTGCTGCCTTTGTATTCATTTCAAAACACAGGAGTACAGAGCAGCACAGGCTATGGAAGGAAAGAGCAACTCCACGTTCAGGAGCTCGTCCCAATTAACAATTGTTTGACTATGGGAAGTCTATAAGAATAATAATCCCCTCATCTCTTCCATGAGCCAATCTACAACCTCAGCAGTAATTTTCATACTACAACTCCTAGGAGTGGAAGAGAGAAAACATCTGAATAAGTATTTACATGTGCAAAATTAATTATACAAGGATTTAGTATGTACCACAACTGCCAAAATTGCAGCTCAACATTGAATTATGTACAAACCATGCAGAGTTACTGCAACGCCCACCCGGTGGCAGCAGGTTCTTCATCATCCATCTCCCACTTGATCTCAAAGTCCTTGCCCACAGGCACATTCAAGCCTGAAAGCTCCACCAATTCCAGCCGTGCATCAAACGTGATCTGCTGGATCACAACTCGTTTCCCAATCACAATCACCCGCGACCGGTCAATCTCCATTCGCTCACCATTCACAAAAACTCGTGACGGCCGCTTTGAGACGCCCAACAACCTCACATTTTGAATCACCATTCCTTCCGCAAGCGCGTACTCGCCTGCAATCACACGTCCCACCAAGCTTCCTGATTGCGACGTCAAGCCCCGCTCAGCAAAGAATTGCACGAACGTAGAAGATCCGTCGCGAACCTCCATCTCCAGGTCCACACCACTGTCCACAAACAGCTTCCCCGTCGCAGCCTTCACTCCACCAAACGCCACCACAAGCGAAAACGGCGACTTCTTCACTTCTGCAGAAGTCAATGCCTGTTCTTGCATGGGCAAGATTTGACCTTCGTGAACATGGACATTGATTGAATCCCATGGTGCACTCAAAGTGTGATACTCCCCGCGAGAGCTCACACGCGAGAAATCAAACAGATTATACCAAGTACCTTTGGGAAAGTAAGCCTCAACGTCCGTTGCTCCGGGGCGCACGACAGGTGACACTAAAATGTTATTACCAATAAGGAACTGGTGGTTGATGGAGAGAGTTTCGGGCTCGTCCGGAAACGAGAAGAAGAGAGCTCGTGCGATGGGCGAGCCACTCTTGGTGGCCTCAAACATGAGCGTGTACAGATGCGGGAGAAGCTCGTAACGTAAGCCGAGCGCCTTGCGTGACGACGCTGCAACAGACTCCCAGAGGTACGGCTCCTGGTTGAGGGTGCCCTGCGCGGCGTGGTTGCGAGAGAACGGGTAGAATGCCCCCAGTTGCATCCAGCGGCTGCAAAGCTCCTCGGTTGTGTTGCCCGCGAACCCGCAGATGTCCGCACCCACCATGGGCACACCAAACATGCCCGAGTTCATGATGCTCACCACAGAGTATTTCAGATCCTCCCAGGTGGCCTTGTTGTCGCCCGTCCAGTGCGCGGCGTGCGCCCCAGAGCCCACGAACGTGCTGCGCGACAGAATGAACGGCCGCTGCTTCGTCACAGCCGTCAGTGCCTTGTGCGTTGCGATGGTTTCCGACAACCCATACAAGTTGTGCGCATCATACTCCATCGTGCCGTCATAATGCCGCACCGTCATGGCAATCGTCTTGTCGCCGAGATTGTCATACTTCCCAATGTGATCAATCTTATATGGTGGGTCATCAAACCTGAAAATCCAGTGATTTTTCTGTCAGAAGACAGTTTAGCATCTTGCTACTTCTCCATGGCCTAAGAGCAATCCAGACTCTCCTTGGATGCTCTTACTTTTCATAAAAACATAAAGGTAATATCAGGGTTAAATACACATGTGCTACCTAAGTGCTACACATCTTGACTCAATGTAGGAAATCTAGCTATTATTCCTTCTTATTATCAATTAGTCAACCCAAAAAATTTGTAGCAATTGAGGAATTACTGACCTGGACGTTCCGTTGATGCAGTGTAACACGCATTGGTCGTTGCTGGAATCGTTTCCTCGCAAACTAAACGAACAAGCCGATCCTGTGCAGAAATTCGACGCTTCGTTCATGTCAATCCACAGTCCATCAAACGGCACCTTGTTGTAGAATTCCTCCACCTCCCGCGTCCACCACGACGTAGCATTCGGGTGAAGAAAATCCGGGAAGAAAACAGGCCCGGGCCACACTTGCGCAAGGTAATTATTTCCGAACTCGTTCTTGAGGAAAATATCATCACGTAGCCCACGCTCCAAAGTGGAGTAGTTGCGGAACTGCACGCTGATTCCGGGGTCCAGAATGGGCACGTAGTGCTGGCCCTTTGAATGCAACTCGTCCACGAACGCGCGAACCTCATTCTCGTCGTAACGAATCGGGTCGAACGTGAAGTCCTTGTACGCGTCCATGTAGTCGATGTCGCTCCAAATGGTGTCCAGCGGGATGAGGGCTTTCTTGTAATTCTCCACTACGTCTTTGAGATCCTTGATGCTCTCGTATCCCCACCGGCACTGGTGAAATCCGAAGCTCCAGAGCGGCATGGCCGCGGGCCGGCCCACGAGGCGCGTGTACTGATCCACCACGGCTAGCGGTCCCGGCCCCGCGAAGAAGTAGAAATCCAACACCCCGCCAATCACGTGGTACGTCAGAACATCTTCCCCCACCCAGATGTCCATCCCTGCAAAAAAAAATTCATTTTCTCAAGTATGCCCCATTGGCAATTTGGCATCTTTCAGCGATTTACAAAAATAAAATTCTGCAAATACAGAGTTTTGTATAGAGTTCTTGACTATACATACTATTGATAAGTAAAGACTATGGCGATATATAAGTACTGTTGTGAATAAGGTGTCTGTTCGTCTTGACATGAGTCAGCGGCGTCACTGGTGCAAGCCTAGACACTCTAGTTAGTGACCAGTAAAGTAACCAAAGACGTATGGCGATATACTCTTAAGTTTTTACCCAATTTTTTAATTTTATAGCAAAGTAGCAAGGCCATTGTTTTCAAATTACAAGTTGGCGATCAATATAGCCACAAAAAACGTTCGCTGGTAAAGGCTTCATACCGTTGCTATTGAGTAGCAGCACGCCGTGCGTGGCGCCGGCGTTGCGCACGTCCATGTGGAATGGGTACGCGCCGTAGAGGTCGACGTCCACGTTGCTCGCCGCGACGTCCGAGGCCCAGAGCGTGTACGTGCGGTTGCGCGTCAGGCGCAGCCCGTCCGGGCGCGTGCTCTCCCCAATCCCGAACAGGGAAGAGCTTTTCCCCGGGAGCTGCGTGGAAATCTCCAGGTACTGGTCCTTGAACACCATGGCGTTGAAGGCTTCGTCAGTGGGTGGCGTGGAGTTGAACAGACATTCGCCTGTGGCGACTCGCGTAATGGCGAATCCGAACGGCTCCACTGTGTAGGAAAGCTCCAATTGCCGCGGGTTTTCATCGTTGCGACGACTCGTGGGCGACGCGGTGACCGCCGGTCGCGGGATGAGCGACTGCGGCACTTCCCATCGCCGTTGCGTTGAGTCCGTAATGTGAACGTGCACTTGGTCGTCACTGTCGTATCTGTAACGCCACAAACCCGTTGAAAATCAATACTACAAACGCCACCAACTCATCGATACAAGAAACAGAGTGAAAAAATCAATACCACAAATGGCAGCGAAAAAACGATACCGCAAAAACCAGCAAGAAACAGAGACAAAGATTGAATGAGTGAGTTACCTGACGACCATGCGAAGGGGGCTGATGTCGGGACCGTAAATCTCCGTGCGCTTGATGAGCTCCAGATTGGCTACGAACCCGGACCCGTCCTCGAAGTCGTACACGGACGTCATCCGGTGGCCCAGCCCTAAATTCTTCAACGCCTTCGGCGAGCGCGCCATCGCTCCATCTCCACAGAACAAACACAACACCACCAGCGCTACCCCAAGAAACTTCATCCAGCACTAAACCTCTCGAAAAAAAACAAACACCTCGTTTACAAACCTCCTTCAAAATTCACCGTCACGACCTCATGATATATACTCAATCTCTCCCTCAAAAAAAGTCCCGGCTCAAAACCCTTTTGCCACTCACGAACTTCTTCAAATCAAAATGAATGGAAGCTCGCAAACTGGGTGGAGATTGAGGTTGACTGTGATCCTCGGGGACGTCGAAGCAGGCAATCAGGCGCTGATTTGGGTGATCGAGTAGCAGCAGGCCGGCGAGGACTGAATCAATCAATCAATGAAAGAATGCATGAGGCCTTTCAGTTTATAAAGGGCCGATTGACTGGGGTGGTGGGCTTTCTGGCGTGCTTCGTCTCCATTTTCTCTTCCTCCAGTTTTGGGACCACAGTTCAAAAGGGGGAGCTCAATTACGCAAATCAGGGAATGGCACTGTTCCTTTACCCCCGCCCTTTTCTCTTGTTAGTTACTTTTGGACTCCGTGACATTTGCTTCTCTGTAACCTTGTTTCTACAGTACACTACTTCTTTTGGGCTAACAGTGCCACCTACTTATTGCAATTTATTTCCCCAATTTGTGTCAAAGCAATAATAATAATAATAATAATATTATTATTATTATTATTATTATTATTAATGGTAGTAGTAGTGCCACCTACACTAATTGATCTAAAAGGCTACGACTTTGAATATTTTTACCAACTATGTTTATACAGTTTCTCCTGTAGTATAGTTTCAATGTCTTTTCTCTTGGTAAAAATATTCATGTTGTGTAAATTATTATAGCCTCAAGTAAATAGATAGGGTGGGTTGCACTATTAGCAAAAAGTAGTGTATTGTTATCATCAATTGTGTTGTTGTATTTGTTTGTTTGTTTGTTTGTTCTTAAAAAATTGGGATTTAACCTTTAAAATTGGGTTTTACAGTGACATCATGTTGTGAAAAATAAAATTCAAATGGTATCAAATTAACCATGGTTAGCAAATGCTAATAAAATACAAATGGTATCAATTTGAACTTGTGGCACAAATACATGTAAAGTATTAAATTGTTAACAAGTTTTTTAATTGATTTTATAACACTCCCTTCTTTACAATTTTACAATTTTAAGTGAAGATGTTGTTTATGTTTTCTAATGTAAACCATTGAATTTGAAAAAAGTAGAAAAATGTGTCTCTAGTATCAACCACTAAACAAGCATCTAATCACTCATTTGTGAGCCTTAAAAAGAGTCTTCATTTGCAATTGTTCAACATTTTCTAATGTTTGAGAATAGGCTTCCATGAGTGTGATTTGTCTTGAGCTCAATTTGGGTTACTAAAGTAAAAAATAATTAGTTTGTTCTAAGTGTTTATTTGTTAGTACTTTCTATATGTTAATTTATCTCGAGTGCCAAGGACGAACTATAGTGTCAAGAAGCGAGAGGTGGTAACCACTTAGAGTAAGGATAACTACTTGAGTTAGAGTGGAGTGGCAACTCCTAGTTGCATGCAAACTTTAAAGTTTCCTACCACCACCATTATCATTTCTAAGGCAAATCTTTTGATCACCCATGGTATGCACAATTTTGAGGATTAGAAGTTAGGTATGGTCTCATCACATTTTTCACAAAAATCTCACAAAAAAATTTCCATTTGATATGCAATTTAAAACAAATGGTGTCAAAGTGTGCAAGAAAATACCTAAAAACAAATCGCACTAAGGTTGAAACATCTTTTTGATGCTCATAACATACAAACAGTTGGGAATTAGAAAATATACTTAAATATTTTTTTATTTTTTTATTTTTTTAAGTTGACGAAGAATCAAAAGATATACATTGAAGATCAAAATTGAGTCTTTCTCTCATTGTGAGAAGTTGAAGTAAGACTCAGTGGTCTTACGTCCATGGTTGGAGAGGCCTATGATTGGAGAGTACTGTTGGTTTACTTTACTTACAAAGTTGTGCCACTATTGCCAAGATTCTTTTCACACATGTTCCGCTCCCGTCATCCGTGCTTTTGGTATTGTCATAATCTCTCGATGAAGAAAGGTGCACCAAAGTTGTTTTATTGCTTTTGGACGTATGATGTAAGAGTTATGGATTTTTTAGTAATGTTTATAACCATAAATCAAATTAAATTGTTAAAAAAAAGGAGCATGAAAGTTTTTGATATCATTCTTAGCATCGTCAAAAAGCTCTCGATGAGTAGAGATGTACCAAAGTTGTTTTTTGGCTTTTGAACCTATATTGTGAAAGTTATAGGTTTTTAATTGAAAATTGTCACTATAAATTGAATGAAATTATTTTTTGAAGAAAAAGAAAGGCATGGTTAAATGACTACACTAAGGTAACTATATCTAAAAGCTATTCTTTCCTTAAATCGTTCCTATCTTAATCTTCTATAATAAGTAGATTTTGACACCCTACTATTAATGAGAATGTACACAATCTGAACATCAAAGTTTATGATCGCTTTAAAGGCAACCCATAGTCAGCACTTTGGAAATTCATAACTTATTCATATGGTGTCGAAATAATGCATGCTAAAGTGCGTTGGAATCCTTTTGAACTTACTATTAAGACACACTGAAAATATATTATGTTTTATGTGCATAAACAGGGCTCAATTGGTAAAGTGGACACTTTAAGGTGTAGTTACCTTAGTATATACATGATGTGTTCACTATAAATGCTCTAATACGATTCATCTTGTGAACTAAAATTTGATTATGTACTTAAATATGAAGTATACATTAGTGTTTGGTGTAGTACTCATAGGATAATAGAGTAGTGCAATCTTGGGGAGATCACTCTTTGTATCATTTGAGTATCGCATGTGATCAAAGGGTATTTAAAAGTACCCTAAAAAATAAAAATAATTAGTACTATAATTAGTAATATTTCAAAATATTCTCATTTTTATTCTTGTAATGAATTGTGAGCATCCTATATTAATGTAAATCATTATAAAAATTATCTTCAAAGATTTATTTGGACCCTATCCTTGTTTGCACGTTGTTACGTAATATTTGAAAGTGACCTCCCCGAGAGTGCAATATAGCACCCTTTTGAAAACTAAATCGAAAAAGAATTTTCACTTATATTCATTTTTCTAAGGAATGAAGGAATGACATTTGTATTCCATGAATTTTGGGACTACCATGTTCTTGCCTCGGTTCTTGCCAAGTAAACTAAGTTTCTACGTGGTCCCATGGCAAAAGGGTGTTGGCTCCCATTAATCTACTATGCTATGTATAGTGAATTTGTACACAAACGTACATGGTCGCACCGGAACTTCACATCATTTACGAGTTAATGACAATAAGTCTACAATAAAAATTAAAAAAAGGATTGATAGTGACCTTGCTCATTACATTCAATAACATGCTTTGTTTTTGCCTTGGATGTACAGTAGATAGTGTGGAATCTTCCATATCCAATAGTATTTCATCAATAGCTAAATGGACAAGTGGAAGCTCAAGATATAAAGAGAGTGCATAAAGGAAAGGCAGGCTACTGAATGTTATGGCTTTTGGAGAACTCTACAAAGTAGAAGCTCAATGACTGGTTTCCAGGCCCATGCAGAATACTGTCACACTGTCTCTTGAATTGAGCACTTTTGCGTGGGCATGTGAGCTTCCCACCCTCACGGAACTGGGTGTAAAATTTCTCTTGATCCAGATGTTGACATATCAAAGTTTCTTTCTCAATTCTGGATCATAATTTTTGTCATCTACGGGTAGCTTTACACATGAAGTCGAGCACTATTTCATGTGTAAGAAGGTTTGAATCTTTACCTCTCATTGGTCTATATGAAGAAATTAATCCCTACCTCTTTACGCTTACACTTGAGGCCAAAATTCTGAAACCAAAATTTTGAATTGAAAAGGATAAGGTTTGATGCGGGTCCAAAGCAAAGAATTGGATGCACTGAAAATGGAAGACCAATTCATGGGCTTTGGCCCATTTTCAAATCTCAATATAAAAATTAAAAAAAAAACATTAAATTTTACTTTTTCCCAACAATCAACACTCATTTAGATTGTTTACAAGCCTAAACAACTCTAGTTTTAGTATTTTCTTCCCTTTAGTTCTTTGGCCCCATTGCCATTAGACATAGGAGAAACAGGCTCTATTATAATCTTATTATATCGAATATTTGAGGCCAGCCTTATAGAAGAAAGACAAAAGATGTTCTTCTTCATTCCCCAAACTCTTTTTTATTCACATATCAGAGATGCACACTAATTGAATGCATGTACTTATGGGATATTATCAATGTCAAGGATTTATTCCTTTAACCTTTCCAAAACTTGACTAAATCCAAAGGTTTTTATTTTTATTTTAAACTCACATTTAGGATGAATAAACTTCTCTCTACAATATCCCTTCTACTCTCTTTTTTTCATCATCTCTTAGCACAAGTGTGATTTGTTACCCTTCCAAAAGTCACCACGTGGGACACAATGCACAAAATGAATTTTTGACGTGAATTAAGTACTTGTTTGTCTGTAAAATGTTGTTGGTAGGCTACGTGACCTACGCAGATTCCCCCACTGGTTGTACATTACAAGTTGTGGTCAGAAGTAACTTCAAGATGAAACTTTCTTGCTCGTCTAGTACGGGTACTTATTTGCACTTGTGCCGGCCAGGGGAAAATATAGGCAGCGTAAAATAAGTGAGTTGCACATAATTCAAGCAGCAGCAAGAAAGAGGTGAATGCATCAAGCACTCAGTCAATTTGTGTGCTCACTATGAAAGAGGCTATAAGGTACGGGTACCTCCCCAATCTCAAGATTAATTCCAAGGCCCCATTTCCTCATCCCTTCAATGTTCTTTGAACACACATCAATTGCAGAATCAAGTTGCCGACGATATGATCGAACCTACATCCATAAAACCCAGTCAAAGAAATTACTTTGGGTTGCGAAACCTTTCCTTTTGTCGATAAGGCCTCCTAATAATTCTATCCAACCTTGAGTTGTGTGCAACGTGTCTTTGAAAGTTGGGGTCACTTACATGTGTGGAGCATAAGGTAACTATTCCTAAAAGGAGCATTTATCTTACCCCTTAAAAGATTTAGGGCATAGTAAATACGTTGTCGTATATTTAACATTTGTTGTAAATAGAAAGTTTCAAATTGAGATCCCAATAGCTTTTAAGACCATGTAGACATGGATTTTAACTTCACTTTGATGTGAAACTCATAGGAGGTGTAGAACCATTCCAAATACAATAAAATACGACCGTATAATACTAGCAAAAATGGTCAATCTGAACTTTTGAGGGTTAGAGCGTGCATATCTATTGCAGTGTGATATTTTACGGTTGAAATGTCACACTATATAGATATGCACCCTTTAAGGTAAATGAACCGTTTTAGGTACAGTTACTCTAGTAAATCTTTCTTACTATGCGTCAATTGCTTACTCAGTTGTAGCGAGTGAAAGATTGTAAACTTCCAGCTACTTGCCAAATCAACGAGTTGGCACATTGTTCACCTGGGGTCATTCATAGATAAAAAGAAGAGTAATGCGGGCCGAAGGCCCGCATGAATTAAGCGTCCGTTGGGGATAGTGATAGTAAGTATGCCACCAGGACCTACATAGTGCATGCTAACCTTGATGTCTTCATTCGAAGGTGGACCCTATAACTACCTAGTTTAGAACTAAGTACCATTAGGAAGAACGGACATGTTCTCCCCCCCCCCCCCCCAAGAACATTTTTAGGGTACCCATACAACAAGGTCAAAAGACCCCCCACCATGATTGGGTTGACCAATGGTGGTAAAGCCACCGGACGGCATTGGGATTTGAACCCCGGTCACCCCATTGGGATGCCAGAGGCTCAACCACTGAGCCAGCCCCGGAGGCTCTTCATTCATAGATAAAGATACTATAACATAGGGTATTACTTTGTTTCATTTGGTGCAGTATGACCTAATCTCTTAGCGTGCAAAGATTTTTCAGTCAAACGATAATTTTCATGTTCAAATTCAGAGAGTGCAAAGGTTATTTTCTACTTTGTAATCCAATTTGTCAATCTCCAAAATTAATAAAATTGTGTTATTTACAACAGTTTAACCCCTTAATAGTCCAAGGGGTGTTTGACAAATCATAGATGTGTTATAATATGTGCCTTTCATATGTTTAATGAAGTTTGGTTCAATAAACAAAATGTAGGGCATCATCTCTACAAATTACCCAGACAGTCAAACTTCCCAAAAAAATTTCAAATATTTTTTTAATAAATTTAAAAGCATCAAACCTTTTTTAATTTGTATAAATTATGATTTTCACTTTTGGAGTTCGAAACTTAGCATGATTAGTTGATATTGGTTTATCTATTGTTCAAAAAAGCAAAAGAAATGATGGAAAGAACATCGTTACTTTCTCCAAATACCAAATTTTATAACACTAAAACAATGTTGAGGTGATCCACTTTGAAAAATTATACCCAATGGTGTTTTACTTGGATTGACATAATTCAAATTGTATTGGAAAATAGACTTAATTTAGTATTTTAAAATATTTTTATTTTTTCAAAAAAATATTTTTTGTTTTAGGGAACCCGTTATAAACAGGCAACGACCAAAAAAATGGTCTTTTGGGAGCTTAGGGGTTAAAGTTCAAAACCTTAAAATTCCAATATACACTTTAGATTAAAGTTTTCTATCGAATTGTTTTTAAAATTAATTTTAGAAGCATGCTACCTACACCTTGTTGCCCACAACTATAATTTACATTTTCCCTAAAATTTCATACTATTCTAAGCATTTTGGTAATTACTGTGATTTTTACATGTAAAAACCTTGAGAAATCTTATCAAATTCATTTTTATTTATATAATTATCGAAAAATTAGGAAAAATTGGTTTAACAATACTTTGTAAAAAAAAATACCTAAAATGTATATTGTATTTTAATATGTGAGGAATTGATGAGTTTTGACCGGGTAATTGTAGGGTGGATGCTTAAGGATTGACGGGAAAGGGAAGCAATTGTGTGCAACTTCCACAATGAGTTTGCATTTCCATATTAACAAATTAATACAACCATTGCTCATGAATAATCCCTTGGTCTGCTCTCTTAGGCTTGGAGGAACTTGTTGAAACTCTTCTCTGACATCGGGAGATCATGAGTTTTATTCTCGATGGTGGTGCAAAGCTTTGCTTTAGATTATTCTTCAACTCACCATAGACTAATTTTGCAGTTTTTTGAAACCAAAAATGAGTTTAAGATAAGTCTAAAGTGAGTTTGCACTTTGAGACACTCTTTTTGTTTAACTCTAATATGGATGAAAGTTCACTTGATGCAAAATTTTATGCACATATAGATATAGATTTTTTAAATAATTACATCCAAGTAAAATCTTGCAACAAAATCTTTCTATTTGACTCTGACGCAAAAAGGGAGTTATTAAAAATAAATAAATATATTAAATAAATTAATCCTATTAAAATAATTGAAGCCTTTTGTGAAAAAAATGAAAGAATATGTATCAATTGGTGCAATTACAGTGGATTACACTGAAATTTACATTTTATTATATTTTTGTAATTTTTTGTTTGTAATTTCTTTTTAAAGTGCTAAGCACAGAATCCATATATGAGTTTATACTAACCCATTTGTTTTAACCCTTAACCCCTAAAGGACCAGGTAAACACATTGTGTCCTCGAATAATTTCATTACTTTAATAACTTGTTTGGATTTCATAATTTTGACTCAATGTTAACTAAAGAATTGAAAATGTTCGTTTCAAGAACACAAAAATCCTTCAAGATTTGCAATTACGTTGATTGATTCATCGGGAAAACTTAAAACGTTAACGTAGGTGAACTTGGGACATAGTAGTTAGGCGGTTGATGACTTGAAGGGCGTTTTCACACTTGGACGTCACAATCATAAAAAAAAACAAGCGTCCAATATGCAAAATATTTGCCATTACTGCATCATTAACACTATAAAATAATTACGGAATTTTTTTAAATATATTTTAAATGGAATCTTTTCAAAATAATTGGAATATTTCTACATATTTTATATTATTTTGGAATATTTTGGAATATTCCAAATATATATTTGAATTCTTTAAAACATTTTTGCAATGTAAAAATTAATAACGATCACAAACATCGGCTCAACGAGTCACCAACAAGTCACTTCACACAAACATAAATCTTTGAGAAACAATCACCGTTGTTGTATTTAGTTTTAGAACATGAATTTTTGTGGGCACCTAGATATAGTACATCTTTGTATGCTCCTAAACTTTCAAATACTAATCATGGTTTTTAAATCTATGAGAAAGTTTGCAATGAATGACCTGTTGGTTTTATTCAAAATTTTCAAGAATCAACTTACGATCAAACCTTATAATCATGTAATATATAAGGTAGATTGTTCTGAAAATTGATGTACAGTCTCATGACTTAGTCCTTTTTGAACTTCAACGGTGAAGTTTTCTACATGAATACCAATCAAGAGATACAATTGCTTTTTTGAAAGCATCACGAGAAAGTGATAAAAAATTAGAAATGAGCATGGTCCTTTAGGGGTTAAAGGGCTGATGGGAATAGTAGATACAATGGCGTATATTTGACATTTGTTGTAAATAGAGAGTTCAAAATTGAGATTCCAATAGCTCATTAAAATCATGTCAACCTGAATTTTAACTTCACTTTTGATTCTTAAAACCATAGAAGGTGTGGAACCATGCCAAATTGGTGTATAATTCTGGTCTCAAAGGACTCTATGGACCTGTGAGACCCGTAAGGGTTAAATGAGTTAAAAAAATAATATCAATAATTCAAGCTTACAATAAAAAGTAAGAAATTATCTAATTAGAATTACCTTGAGTCCTTGACCCACAGTGGAAAAGTGTAATGAGTGAGCTGCCACATGGCATGGTCCAGATCCGCCCAAAAAGCAGTGTGAAATAACTTGATTCAACTTCCGGTGACATGGATACTCAGATCCAACGGGCAAGATGCCAGCACAGCGTCCAGCTCCTTCCATTTCCAGGTGTACAAGTGCTACACCTGCCACATGTCAGATATTTATACACCCCTGGGGATAAGGATAACTGACTACCTGCCTTATCTGACAGGAAGCGTATAGCCGATTAACTTCATTATCCTCTACTAGAATTACAATAAACCGGAGAAAATAAGAAGTTTTGCGTATTAGAAATAAGAGTAATGGCAAGCTTTTTTTTTCATAGAGAAGGAAAAATCATGAAGAGGCGATCTGATTCTTTAATTTTTATTTGTAGTAAAAAAATTTCCACAAATCTTCAAAGTGAAAATTTTGTCAAATCCCGAAATCGTTTCCTAAACTCTTCAGTGACTAAGTTATTATAAACAATTTCACGTAAGGAATCACCCAAAAATAGTAGACCATTTTGTCAATGAATTGTGCCTATCCAACTCCCTACCAATTCTCAAATTAGCTTAGTTTTAAAAAACATCATACTTTACATTTAGAATATGGTAGAATCATCGTAATTATGAGACATTCTCGGAAACGAGTGAAGGATGTTTGCATTCAATTTAAATGTTTGCATTCAATACAATCTAGATCGCGGGATCTTCATGGTTATCCGTATTTCTACCTTAATATCCTACTATTGGGTAAGGCAATTTGTTTCTTTTGTATGTCATGTCGAGGTGTCTTAGACCGTGCGCACCCCTCATGAGCAATCCCTTAGGCTAGGGAGAACTTGTAGGAACTCTCCTCTAGCATTGGGGAGGTCACGAGTTCCACTCCCACATGCAATGCTTGAAGTTGTGCTCCAACTCACCATAGACTAGTTTAACAGTCTTTTTTAACTCAAAGCAAGTTGAAGGTGAGGGCCTCTTTACACTAAAGGCGAGAAGCCTTAACGAGAGAAATTTCAGCCAATGAGAAATTGGTCTTCTCGATTCCCAACCTCCCATTGGCTAAAAATTCTCTCCTTTAGGCTTCTCGCCTCTAGTGTAAAGAGGCCCTGAATATGAGACGAGTTTTCATTTCGAGCCATTCTTTTTTCGGTTAACTCTAATATTCTAAAAATGAAATTAGAAAGTAAAATCAGGTAGAAAAAGAAAGACTCAAAATCCCCCCCCCCCCCCCCCCCCCCCCCCCGCAAACATCAGACATCAATGCAAGAGGCCAAAATTTGCCCACCTTAAAAAACAACCCCTCTTCCAGGGGTTTTAAATTCACCACAGGATCTCCCTAGGGCAGCTGTGAACCATTGGCCCAAATTTGCAAATTAATTTGCCAAAAAAAGACCCTAGAGGACCCCAAAATGGAAATTTCAGAAAGTGGGGCCATAAATGAACAATGTTTGCATCAACGTCCCGAGGAAAATGGGACCCATAGATGAACAATGTTTGCATTAACGTCCGGGGGATTTCGGGACAACACTTGGGGCAACAGCACAGCGCCACACTAGTTCGCCTTTAAATAGCCTTGAGGGCGATAAATTAACAGGGGTAACGTGGCGAGAATTATCTGACATGAGAGCCAATTGGCAAGCAGGCCTGGAAGACAGTTACAGTAAAATGAAAACTTCCAATTGGCTTGGGAATTTGGGCCATCAACTGCCAATTCTAGTTGGTACTGTTGCATAGCCCTGGGCCCCTGGCTGCCTGGCTGCCTGCCCAATTAGAGAGCCCTCCTTTACGCTCACTATCCATTCCAAATTCTTCTTTTCCTTTGTCCTTTCTGGTCCCCTCAAGCAAAAGTAATTCTAGTGGATGAGCTTAAATAGTTTTTAATTTTAAGATTAATTATTATTTTTACACAAACGAAGGAGTACCCTTCATTGCAACGAGAGATGTAATACATGGCCAGCTCCGTCAGGCCACTTATTGCAAAAGTTAAAACTTGTGTTTAACCAACCCCATCTGACGGAGTAAAACAGCCAAAAAGGGGTCAGTGACTCAGTGAGTCATAGCATAATAGAGCAATGGGTGGTAACACCCTTTTGCAATGGGACCACACTCTAATTACATTTTACTATTTTATTATTTTATTATTTGGAAACAAATGAAACGGAATTCCATTGCAAAAAGGAGTCACAAAACAAATGGTCAGGTCGGAAGAACAAAGGTGACAGACTGACCCGACTCTAATTACAATTAAAAACTAAGTTTGCGTGGCAATGACATGGTAGTCCCAAATTCACGGAATACAAATGATATTCCTTCATTATTTTAAAAAGTGAATCTAAGTGAATATTTCTTTTCGATCTAATTCTTAAAAACGGTGTTACATTGCATTGCTCTATTACACTATGGTGAGACTGTGAGAGGTAGTGAAAACTCCATAATTTATATGTTTCACGCTTTATTTTTCTTTATACTTGTAGTTAACATAAAATTCAGTAGCATGCACTGTCCCTGCCTTGGCTCTACAATGGATAGTGTGTAACATTACGAACGGGCACTTTATTCACGTCGGCCTTGCAATAGGGTCGGTGTTTCTATCTATCTATGTGTAATATTCCACACCCAAGAGTACTTCATCAGTAGCTAAGTGGATAGAAGGAGGCTCAAGATGATGATCAAAGTGCATGAAGGTAAGGCAGTGAGCATGAAGGCTACTGAATGTTATGAAGTTAGGTTTTTCTTTTTTCTTTTTCTTTTTCTGGTGAAATGCCTTTGTGAAAATTTTGATGTTTTTGTCACATGTGAGCTTTAGAGGTGAAACTCTCCTGAGCAGTTTCTACATTTTGTCTCTCGCAGTCTACGCTTAAGCCTTTAGTGATCATAGTGATTCTGGAAAACCTCAGTAATTTGGATGATATTTTAAAAAAACTTTCTCTCTTGAAATTAGGGATATTAAAAACTGTGTAAATATAAGCATAGCTTAATGAAGCCAGTGTCGGTTAAATCTTAGTAAGATTGACCTGTTGGATTGGAATATTATACTATGTCTTTCAACCATATAACGCACACTCAAAAATGAGATTATGGGAGGTGTATGACTTCAGAGATAAAACAGAATTTTGGTTAAAATTTCAAAAATGAAAGTAAAGATGTTCAGCTATGACCTATGTCAACACCTCTCTGTTGCAATCTTTCATACAAAGAACATACTCACACATAATTATAGTGGATTTTTGTAAATAAGAGTCATTTATCCATATATGGTTTAGGGCAATAAATTATACGTTAAAATAAAGAAGGAGTTGGTACATTGATTAAGATCGAAATCCATACACTAATCGAACATGAACAAGAAAACACAATTGTTACCTGGGGTTTTGACATGAAATGTACTAGAAATGAAAGGAGGTAGTTTGGATCAAGGATAGGGGTTTAGTTAGACCGGATTTGCGTAGATAGCAAAGATTCCTTGGAATGAAAGGGTGCATTGAGGTGCTAAACAAGAAATCATTTAGAAGGGGGCTGCCAAAGAAACAATGGCAACCATGGTACTTACGAGGCTTGGAGTATCGTAAGCGTTTCTTGGGACATCGAAGTTTTATTTTGGTGAACAATACTTTAGCTAAAAAACCCATGCGAATCCCTCAAAGGAGCTTTGATCATCTTGGGACCGTGGGAGGTACGGTAGGCTTGGAGATGTAGTTACTGATTTAGGTTTAGCCACCACTAGGACGGAAAACAAGACACCCTACATTTAGAAAACTTGGGTTATAAAAGACTAGAGTTTAGACGACCAAGATGTCCAAGTTAGTGAGGGGAGGCATGACCTCTTGTCATAGAAACATGTGCTGATGACCAAGGAATCCCTGATCTGGGTTAACCCTTAAACGCCAAGGTAAGCCCCATGGGCTTATTTAACCGCTAAAGGTCCTCACCTCTTTTGTAAAAGTCAAAGCACTATAATTTGCATACTTTAAATATCACATTCTATGATTTATAATTTTTCATAGATAATCATCAACATTATGAAGGTATGACAAAATTTTCAACATGATTGAAATATATTTTGAATATTTACAAATTTTATCATGTAAACAAGGTAAAAATTCAAAATAAATATATTTTTGTCAAATTTAATATCAAAAATTATATTTAAGGTAGATAAAAGTTATCTATACAAGGAGTAAAAAACTGAAGGTGAAGAAATTAAAAGAGACCTATGATTGAAGCATTTTTAGAAAGTCCTTTGTATTTTGAACACTCAAAATTCAAATTTCTTGACGGTGGAAAATCTTCAAATGAAGTCTATTCTCCAATCCCAACGGTCAATAGATGTATCATAACATCCAATGAAAACATCCAATGAAAACACCAATGAAAACTTAAACATCCAATGAAAACACCAACTACAATAAAGCTAAAACACTTGATTTTTGGGGCCTTTGACCAAAAATCAAGCATAATATGGTTGATTGGGCACTTACGGGTTAAAAGAGAATAATGAAGAATAAAAAGTTGATTTTCTCAACCAAATCAAGCGAGACTTGGTGCGTTGGAAAGCTACTGAAAAAGCAATCTAGATTCCAAATTTTCGCCTCATTTGAGAGATTGTGAAATCATTGGTAAGCAATTAAAGTTATCCAATTGAACAAGTTTTGAAGTTGGGGTAGCTGAAGTTCAGCAGTGCCGCAGTGCTACAGTGCTAGCCAGCAATGCACTGCAAAAGCCGTTTTTGCAATAAATAAATAAAAAAAATAAAAATAAAATTTAAATGCCTTCCGGGCTGCCCCGTCCAGTCCCTCTGGACGTTTAAGGGTTAAGGACAATGAAGAGAATTAACTTGAACTAAGGTTGAGTTTCACTTGTAATGGGAGGATGATATCAGAATATATAAAAGAGGTGTAGAAAGAGGGTTAGTAGAATTCATGACATGTATAATTAGAGGATTGAGCAAAGCAGAGAGCATGTGGCAAAAGCAAGCACTATTGAATTAACTGAGTCAACAAGGTAACAACATACATACATAACCCAACGCTCTGCAAAGCATCCGTGTTGTCTACGCCCTCTATGACTACGAGTCCTAACTATGTACTACATGTGGCTCTTATATCGTGTTGCCTTATTTATCCGCCTTTAACCCTTTAGTGCCCAGCTGACCACATTATGGTCACTATAACGTCCGAAATGAAAATAGCAGAGAATCCGTGAAGAATTGGAACTTCAGTTTTGAAATTCAGATTTGCCCACATACATTACACACCTTCCAGAAAAAGAAATTTTCAATTTGGAATTGTACAACTATCAAAATACCTATCAACAAAACGCGAAAATACTGCAAATACTTGAAAATACAGTAAATACTTACAAATACAACATATGTATTGTGTAGTATTTCTTGTGTTTGGAAGTTTGTTATCTTGTTTTATTTTTTTGGATTGTGTTCTCTTCTTCATCTTCCATTAGTGTGTGTAATCCGATCTTGACTAATGTACCCAGTCCTGTCAATTTTCAACGTATAAAATTTTGTCCTAAACCGTACATGGACAAGTCACTTTCACTTATAAATCTCACAATAATTATGTGTGAGTCTATTTTTAATATGAAAGATTGCAACGGAGAGGTGTTGACATAGGGCACAGCTGAACTTCTTTGCTTTTATTTTTGAAAATTTACCTCAAATTCTATTTAACTTTGAAGTCACACACCCCCCAAAATCTCGTTTTTGAGCGTGCATTATATAGTTCAAATACATACTATAATCTTCCGATCCCACCATCGGATGATTCTCAAATTTTAATGAAATGTGTGCTCTCGAATTGAGAATAGAATTGTACGGTTACTTTCTAATTTAACCCATTCTATTTTTGGTAGTCTCAACCACAGTGGAAAAATCAACTGAAATCCAGGGCTCTGAGCTACAGTACCCTGGGCACTGAAGGGTTAACTAGCAGTGCCACCGTTAGTTGCCCAACTGTCCTCGGTCATCGATGTATCATCTTACCTTGTTGACCGTCATGGAAGTAACAACAATCCAAAAAAATTTACAAGATTACAAATTTCCAAATACAACAAATATCACATAGTACATGTGTTGTATTTGTTATTAAATGTTGTATTTTGAGGTATTTGTAGTCTTTTGGTGTTTTGTACATAGATATTTAGATACCTAAGAAAGTCATATTCTAATTTTATTTTTTTGCATCATCTACAGAATCAAAAGTTACATAACTCAGCTTCAGGCACCGGACTAAGATGATTCACAAATTTTACAACATTTCATTCTATTGTCATCTCGTGACTACTCACCGGTTACATGGGCAGTAAAGGGTTAAAAATTACAAGACTCTCATAAAGACAATCATCTTTTCTCACCAACTACAATTGTAGATCTTGCCACCGTTCTTGAAGGACGTAGGGCCACGTCCTTGCTCGAAAGCTTGTTGCAGAAGTGTGTGCCAAAGTTGAACAAACACGCACTTTAACACCTCATAACTTTCCAAAAATTCTACAACTTGCCAAAGTGACAAAAATGAAAAAGAAAAAAACAATCCTAGTTGCGAACAAGATGCCATAAAAAAATGTTTAAGTGTTTTTACTCTTGGAATTTGGAGGTGGATAGAGGAGCCCTTAGAGACAAGGCATGATGTTGACATATTCATAGTCTACATACTTTTTAGAGCATAGGTTTTGGAAGGCCCAATTTTATGTTTTTTTTCCTAATTTGGGCATCCTACATTCCGCAATTCATAAAATATAATGAACTCACTTTCTATTGTGTAAAATAGAATTGCTTGACCCATTGCATAGACTGGGCTGTGGAGTAATTTTTTTATAAGTTAGCCCTTAAATGTCTGAGAAGCCACATTTTGGTTGCAACATGGTGTTTTTTGTGTATTTGACATACAAGGCGTAAGAATTGATGTATACTCTAGTTACGAAAGTTTGTACTTGTGCCGAGCCCAATCCAATGACACATGACAATTTTAATTTAGATCATTATTGCACCTACTACATGCTTTAGAAGTTGCAAAATGGTCATGTATTCCACATGTATGGTGTCGTATTTTAGCATGATAAAGATGAGGTATTGAAAGGACCTCCAAATGAAAGATGTTAGTTGAAGAATATTCAATCCAAAGGTGTATGTCTTGCTAAATTTTAGTACATTTCGTGTATGTTAAAAGTAAGATATGTGATTGTATATATGGTCCCCTACTGACCTTTAAGGGCTAGTGGAGACTGACCTTTAAGGGCTAGTGGAGGTACAAAACCAACCGGTATGGCTCGTCTAACTTATTGGTTGGAAGCGGATGAAGAGGGCCGTCCTGACGAGTGGTAAGCTTGTTATTTCCTGACCCATTCACCCATTGCAGAGAATGCTCCGTGATTTACTGCAAGATGTGGTTGGCATTGTGGCCCTGAAGTGAATGCTGACCTAGTACTTGCTGGTACTTTGTGCATGGAGTGGACAAGCATTGCAATTTATTTTTTTATGATCCAGAGAGCGTAACGTGGGCCGTAGGCTGGCATAATTAAGCGTTTGTTGGGATAGTGATAGTGAGGATCTACATAGTGCATGTTACTCTTGATGCCCTTTTACAAAGATGAATCCTGTAACAACCTAGTCTTCGACTAAGAGCATGCTAGGACCCACCCATGCACGCTAGGACTAAGAGCATTCCCACCCATGCACGCTAGGACTAAGAGCATTGCCACCCATGCACGCTAGGACTAAGAGCATTGCCACCCATGCACGCTAGGACTAAGAGCATTCCCACCCGTGCACGCTAGGACTCAGAGCATTCCCACCTATGCACGCTAAGACTAAGAGCATTCCCACCCATGCACACTAAGACTAACTCTCTGAAATTATTCATTTACATATGAAGGGCCCTTCCACTCACACTCCTCCACCCTTGCACGTCCCTCACATATCAAAAGTGCGCATCAAATAGTCAATGGACCAATCACAAGTAGAATGTGAGGATACAGTCAACTAAATAGTGATTTGAAAGGCCATTTCTTAACACGTTAGGATCCAGAGTCAAGAGGCATTTTGGAAGGGCCTTTGGTACTTTTCATTTAGTTCTGGAGTGTGAAAGTCTCTGAGAGGGCATGGGTGGCCATGCTCTAAGTACCATTAAGAAGAGCGAAGATGTATTCATCCCCCAAATCCATAATTGAGTAAACCATGGTCGTAGAGCCATCGGGTAGCATTGAGATTCAAACCCCGGTCAACCCAAAGGGATTCCATAGGTTGAACCACGGAACCAACCTTTGGAGGTTCTTTTTGATGATTTATGTCAAGTTGAATGCAATTAGGTCCAACTTCCATGGATTTCAGAAGTTACCTATAAAAGTAGGCAAAAAGAGGGAAAAAAAGTATAACATTTTGTCTCATACCTAATTATGAAGTGGTGCATACTTTCATGAACTTGAACATGGCAAAACATCAAAGCAGATTTGATTGGTTAGGAAGAAGTGAAATGAAACACGAACAAATTGGATTTATTAGAGAGAAGGTGTCTTGAACTCAAAGGCTTGGGAACCCTCTATAATTCCCTCGGGGGGTTCACTGGCAAAAATTTTAGAAACAACGTGCGATAAAAAATAGGGTTCAATATATTCATTGTAGATAAATTTTGTAAAAAATGTACATGTAAAATAGGGGATTTTTAAAAAGTGAAACATGTTTACATGTAAAATACCATCACATATAACATTCTCAGGCTTTTTACATGTAAAATACCATCACCTTATAATATTTTTTGCAAGGTAAATAACCCCCCAAATAAATAGGTCATTATCGCACGTGTATGCAAAATATACAAGGGAGTGCTCCCCCCGAGATAATTCCTTACAACTTCTTCTTCATTTTCCCCTCTAATTAAAGGTCATTTGAGAGGTAGAACTTGGTCCTCTAAAGCCTCTACAAACTTGTCTTTTAGTGAGAAATGTCACCCATCAAAGTAGACCTTAGTCTCAGGTGAAGCAAGACGAGTATATAAGTGTATCCTACGTCATGGTTAGTTTTGACATAAATTTATTTATTTTTGATAAAAAGTGCCATATGTCATCTTGTGATTGATTTATGGTGATACAGGCCTCTACATATCTGACGTGGAAGTTCAATTTTGACACTAGGTTGTTTGAATGTGACCCTCTCGTAAGGCATGTGATATTTGGAATGTACCATACTTTGGTGTCAAGATCAACATGTCATATCAAATTATTATTATTTTTGGAAAATCACTTTTCAACAAACGTCAGATTTTATGAATATTCTTCAAGATTATCTTTTTCACCATATGAAATAGATTTTAAAATAAAACAAAAAATTACTAAACATTTGGACTTCTATTTTTATAATCATTTTTTACTGATCATGACGACTGACTATTAACCCCTAAACGTCCTCACCTATGTCCAATTTAGGCAGTTTTGCAAAGATGCATTATAAAATGCAACTAACATGAATATTTGAAACTTGATGTATGAATAAAAATTATACATTTTGAATTTTAGCTTCAATCTATACGGTTAGATCTCTGATTGCTATCACTAATATTTTCCTATAAATTTTGAAACACAAAATAAAAAATTATTTTGTAATTCGATAACGAATAAGATATTGACAGTATGGGGATGAAATTTGTTGTGATGGCTTATAATGTATTACTCTAGGTGTAGTGATTTTAGGAGATTTTTTGGATGCTTGATTTTATGAGTTTAATTTTTCTAGAACACTTTTAGACTAAAATCTTCAAAGTTTTGGGTGAAACACTCCAACACAAAATGAGGCATAATTTTTTCAAAAATTGCTTCCTTTTCAATCGGATCACACACCCATGAAGCTAACTTCCCATAAAAAATTCAGTAAAAAAATCACACTACAAAAAGTGCATGACGGATGAGAAACTGTGGATGAAATCTGTACATCAAGCAAAATCTGCATGGTTGGGCAGTTAGGGGTTAAGAGCATTTGCACCCATGGCGCGCCACATGGACGTACCATGGGGCTTTGAACATGCCCTCAATCAAGCTCACTAGCATAGTTCCAACGATGGGATCCTACGTGATACCGGTCTCTTCCCTCCCCCCCCCCCCCCCCCAAAGCCCTATCCATCTTAGCCTACTACTAAATGAGAGTCAAAAAATAACTAAAAACTTGCTGGTCCGGTCAAGATCCGGAGGAAGATCTGTCAGTGCGGACAAGGGCCCTCAAATGTGAACACAACAATCGTGGAATTTGTGGAGGCCTACTGTACTTTTGAAATATCTGTGATGGAATTGTTGGCTCTGACTATAGGGAAGAGGCATTGCGAGAACACTCATTTTTTTGGGCTGAATATCAATGTAGCAAATATATTCCATTCATGATTCCACTTAAATGCATTCTCGTCCTTCACCCGTTCTATTCCAATCATAGCTCCTCGTAGTGTAGCTGCTTGTTTGTTGAAAGGCCGCCGGTGGGGATGCGTTGTAGGTAGGGCACGCCAGAGACCGTTGAGGGCCACTTTGGCGGGATTTCTCTAAATCCCCCGGTGGTCTTCAATGAATGGGGACAAAAGTGCCCCCTATTTTTGTCCTTGTAAGGGCCCACCTCAAAAAACAACCCCCTCCTCCAATGGTTTTTTATTCCCCACGTAGGTCCCCATAGATAAATTGGAGCCGTAGGCCCTATATTTGCAAAAAAAAATTGCCAAAAAAAGCACCGAAGATGCCCAAAATGAAAATTTCAGAAAAGGGGGAGGGCCATGAACAGTGGCTTGCATTCAAGACCACCGGGATATAGAGACGGGGACTTTGGCACCCCGGTGGAGATGCTCTAACAAGTAGTAAAACTCTGCATCTTGGACCAACTGAAGGGAGCATTAGCACCAGAGAAATCATGAATCCCCCACATTGTGCACGGAACCGGCTTTTTGCTCGGTCCAAATGTCCTTGTTCCAACATTTTGAATATTCTACAGCATAGGTGGGATTTGCAGACATTTATCCTTCCACCTGTGAAGTTTCTATGGATTCCTAATCCAAGGGAGTGAAGGGACTATGGATGGTAACATAGTACTAGGATAATACAGTATTAGAACAGGGATTTCTCTAAATCCCCCTGCGGTCTTGAATGAATGGGGATAAAAGTGCCCCCTATTTTTGTCTGATTCACGGCCCACCTTTAAAAAACAATCCCCCCCTCCAATGGTTTTTTATTCCCAAATAGGTTCCCCTAGGGTAATTTGCAAAAATATTTGCCAAAAAAAGCACCAAAGGTGCCCAAAATGAAAATTTCAGAAAAAGGAGGGGTGGATGATTAGTGCCCCGCATTCAAGACCACCGGGGGATTTAGAGATGGGGTTAGAACAATACATAGCTTGCAAAATATTAAAAAATCTTCATTTATTTAGTGTTGTGTGAAAAGGTATGTTTTGCAGCATACTAAAATGAACAGTAAGTAAAGAGTATCAATAGAAAGCAAAATTCCAAGTAGTATAAATCAAGACTCTAATAAATGTTTTTGAAAAAGCCATATTGAGTTTCATGCTTTATTTCATTCAATCTTCCTCTACTAGTTTGAAAATGAATTAGAAAAAACTCCATAACCTAACAAGGTGTTTGAAATGGAATGTACATTTGGATTTTCAATGTTGCAATTGCCGATACCGTACCAGGAAGGCAGGGTCGGCACTTTTGTGTCGAATAATTAATAAAATTTCAAAAAGTAGGGGTCGGCACTTTCAAAAATAATTATTAAAAATTCGGCTATTAATAACTAACATTGAATTTTACTAGCGGCTAAATGTTTTCTTTTGTTTTTTGTCTACAATTTTTGTTGACTTCATTTTTGTTGATTTCGACAAAATACTTGATAAATTTATTTATTTATTCGACATTTTTTGGGGGAATTATTTTCTGCCGACCCTGCCTTCCTGGTACGGTAGTCTAATGGGATATATCTATTTTGATTCTCATGCAACTTGCAAAATTGAATGAACATATTATCGACTTTCAACTTCCATATCTTGTATTTTGTATCCCAAATGTCCAATAATAAGCTTCCTTAACCCTTTATAGTTTGTCCCATGCTAAGCTTCTTGTTGCTCAAACTAACTACAATTTACTATTTTACTATTTACAATTTACTATTTTACTATTTACTATTTACTATTTACTATTTTTGTTACTACTCCTATTGGCTCATAATCCACACCATTGAACTCGGGATTGTACTACAATGGTTTAGTTGATTTAATAATTTATTTTTCAACATGAAGCTTATTATAGGATAGAGGAGTATCTCTAATGTTTGAGGTGATTGGAAAATTGAATCAATAGGGTTCAAGAACTTTAGAATGTTGCAGAATATTCCATTGATGATTAAATACATTTATTGGGATACACTTAAAGTTGTAGATAACTGAGATTTTATGTAATTCTAACTCTTGTATCTTTTATGTTGGATGAATGAGTGGCATCCTACATTCAATAGGGGTTTAAAGAGACCCACGCTACTTTATCAACATTTCACACTACATAAATATTTATCATTACCGTACAAAAACAAGGTAATTTCATTTTTATTTTTTGGCACAAATAGTCAGACAACCACAAATTTTATATTATTTTTGCCAAATGGTTTTTTTTCCCCATCACAAGGCAGTTTTTTAATAAAGCAAGTCCCTTTAATTTTTTGGTCCTATTAAAACTTCTATTCAATGTAGAAGACAAATAATATTGTATAGATTGTATTATGTTTTCATTAACCATTTTTCACATCCATCCACTATGTAAACTATAAATAGAAAAAAATAATCTAAAAATTTAATTACTCTTATAATTTTCATAGATGATTTTGGCAATTTCATCCATTTCTTTCTCAAAATTTATAGTGTTAACCCTTTGACGCGCCATCGTCCAAATTCTAGACGCTGGATGATTTCTGACGCGTCCCTTCACTGCATACCGCGATGTTTTTCATCCCTCCAAAAATTTCTTGATTCTTGTGCTAGTTGACTACCATTTGTACGGTATGGATCTTCAAAATCAGATAATGTGAATTTTTGAAAAATTACAAAAGTGGTTTAAATCAAGTTTCAATCTTAGTTCAAAAAGTGAGACCTTAAACATGATTTTCTATAATAAGTAGAATCAAATAATGGAAACCATACCATCTTGTAGTGTATGTTATTCCAATTTCATTACGGTATTGTTTTAAAAAATAGTGTTGATTTTGGATTTTTAACTGAATTTCAAGAGAAAACCTTGCAAAATTAGTTTAAAAATATTAATAATAAATATGATAAGTCCAGCCGTACAGATGTTATCTTCACATTGACATTTACAACTTTGCTTTGTACATCAACTCCATTTTTGTTTTTCATCAACCATTTTATAACGAATCTTTGAAAACAATGTTGAATCGGGACCTTAAGGGGATAAATTCACCTAGACCCAAAGCAAGATAATATATTTGGCAAAGAATTTCTTAACCTGTCTAACTAAACAACATCATAGAGCAATGCCCTTTTGCAATGATACCAAAATGAATTACAATTAGAAATTAACCCTTAACTTCCTGGGCGAGTCTCTCTATTTTTAGAACTAAAAATATCTTCAAGAAGGAGTGTCCGAATGATTCAAAATTTGGGCCAATTTTGTGTAGAAACGAGTAAGCTATCCAATGGTGTAGTCTGATTTGGAGAAATGCACATTGTCAATTTTACAAAAATCCACAAGTGTTGGGTGGTCACAAAACTCAGGAAGAAAAGTCAACAAAAGAGAGTGACAGGCGAATGACGAGATGCCTTGTGTTCCAGTTGGGCAAGGCGGCTTGTGGGTGGGTGTAGCTACTGAAATGCAAATCTTGCACTTGGATTTCACCTTTTTCCCAATATTCTTTTTCCTACCGTATGTGTTCTTTTGTGTACTTTCAACCTACCGTGTCTGATTTTGCAATGGAAGATCAGATTTGTAGGAATTTGTAAGATTTCTCTCAAAGTCACAAGTGAACTAGTAAAAAGTGAATGTCATGTCAAGGCCTCTTTCTCACTCAATTTTTATCCTAAAAATACAAAACTTGTTGTCATGCGTAGGGAACTTGATTATCTTCAGAATTCCAGACGGCACAAACTTTCTTAAATAGTATGTGCCCAAGAGAGTCGGTCAAAGCTCATTTTCAGTAGTGAGAAAACAATGAATTTCTTGGAGTACCCTTCACTTTTGTGTCCCATCCAAGCAACCTATAACTCGGATTGACACCAAACTTTGTAAAGATGAAGGTGACTTGCATATCTACAAGATCTTACGGTTGATTTTGTAAAAAAGTGAACTACATAAGCTTGAGCAACATGTATCCCTAACCAAAAAAATCAAGGTCCAAAACGCGCTGAAAATGGTTCAGGAAGTTAAGGGTTAAGTACACTTGGCAACTACACAATAATCCCAAAATTCATGAAATACTGAGTGAAGATACTCTTTTTTTTATCCAGTTTTTAAGAGGTGCTCTATTATGATTTGTATCTTTCACTGTTAAATTGTTAATATTGTCTTGTTGTTTCCGACAAAACTAAAAATAAAATTGTTGATATTGCAAGATTTCATAAATATTAAAAATTAAATTAAAAAAGTTGCTAGATGTCGCTCTCTGAAGGCACCCAATGACCATTGATCTAAATCCAGATGAAAAGCCCGCCAGCTTTGACCTCCACGTAGGAAAATGATCCTGTGGCCACCTTCCATAGTCTTTGGACAGCCAATCAACGGTGCCGTGGAGTTGACACGTGTATGTTAATCTTCGTTGACTGCCGTGGTCCCGTAGTGACGTGTCAGTAATGGGCTGGCCACAAGCCGGAATGACACAGGTGGCATTTCGTAATATCGGTGACTGGGCTGCAAGAGCTGTCAAATTCAATCTTTTGTTGCTCTTATCTACTGTACAGTACATGAGCATCAGCTAATTTATAAACTTATTTTTGTTTCTTTTGTTTTTGGGCACAAGTGATCACTTTATATACCACTGCATTTTTGTTTTTAGTTGGTAAAGCAACATGCAGCCAATTAACCCTTTAACGTCCCGATTCAACACGGATTTCGAAGATACGTTATTATTTTATTTTATTTTATTAATTTTAATTTTAATTCTTTTTTATGTATTTAAAAAATGAAGTTGATGTAGAAAGCTAAGCTGTAAATGTTAACCCTTTAGTGCCCAGGGTGGTTCTGGAGAAACCAGAGTTTCTGGGTGGTTTTTTTTTTAAACTCTTTTATTCAAACTATGGAAACTATTAATAGTGTTTAACTGTATAAATGTAAGCGTAGCTTAATCAAACAAGTGCCAGTTAAACCTTGGTAAGATCTGACCGTTAGATTGGAAGATTATAGTATATCTTTGAATCGTATAATGTACACTCAAAAATGAGATTTTAGAAGATGTGCGACTTCAAAGTTAAATAGAATAAAATTTCAAAAATAAAAGTGAAGAGGTTCATCAATGACCTATGTCAACACCTCTCCATTGCAATCTTTCATGTCAAAAACTGTCTCACACATAATTATTGTGAATTTTACAAGTGATAGTGAGTTATCCATGTACGATTTAGGACAAAAATTATACATTAAAATATGAAAGGAGTTCGTACATTGATCAAGATCGGAACATATACACTAATGGGTTAACGTGAAGATAACATAATATTCAGTAGCCTTCCAAGAGGTTGCCTTTTAGTATCATCCACCTTTATATATGGAGTGATCATTGTTTTGTAATTGAATGGACTACTAAATCAAATAAACAATTACTAAAACTGTTGAATTGTGATTGAGTACTTTTGATTAATGTTGACTATGGTTGATTGCTCTTGCTTAATACCACGTGCCTCCATAGCTACTGATGTGATGTGGAATATCCCACATCATGTCATTGGGGGGATGAAATGATGTGGGATATTCCACATCATTATGTTGGGAGAAGGCATCACTTACAAAGGCTATTGAATGTTATGAACATCTCTACGGTTGGTTTTATCATATTTTTTTATTGATAAATTGTAATTAAAATTTCAAGCTTTCCTTTTGAAATTCACCTTAAAATCCCAAATTAAGAAGAAAAAATATCAAAAATTTGTTGTAATGAATTTGGAATGACATGTACTACGAGATGGTATGATTTCCATTATTTGGTTTTACTTATTTTGAAAAATCATGAATAATGTCTCGCTTTTTATGAAACTTGACATACACCAATTCTATTATTTAAAAAATAAAATCACAATATCTCATTTTGAAGATCCATACCGTACAAATGATATTCTACTAGCACAAGAACCAAGAGAAGTTTGGATGGATGAAAGTTGTCCATGTATGTAGTAAAGAATAATTTGAATATGTTCATTGTCTACGATGTTCATATTTAACCTAATACAAGGTTATATACATGCGCGTCAAAGGGTTAAAGTCTACAATAAATTGGCTACTTAGTATATTTAAGTGAAAAGTGTGTCTCACAAGAGAAACTCATTGTAGACTCACGTTAGATTCAATTTGGGTTCAAAAAGATTGCAAAACTATTCTATAGTGAGTTGAAGAATAATCTATAGCAAGACCCTGCGTGGGGTATAGAACTTGTGACCTCCCCAATGCTAAAAGAAAGTTTCATTGAGAGTGCCATGTTCTTTTCAAGTAATGAGAGTGACATGAGGTGGCATGCTATATTTGTTATAAATTTGCCATTATTATGCCATTTGAACACGGGGAAAGCTTGCACGTAAGCAGAGAGCAAAAACTTCACATCCAATTTATTTGAATTTGGAAGAAAGGAACATCTATGACCATTGAATTTTAAAAATTGTATTAAAAAAAGTTTGAATTTTCTTTGTTGAAATGGCATGAATGGCCATGGATGTTATTCTAGATTTAGGTTGAAGATTTTATTACCTTGTATTAGGTTAAATTAGGTTGAATTCTGTGTAGTAATTAATCACATTCCCACGTTCCTTGTTTGTAGTATCACTAAAGTCTATCATCCATGAAACACTATTGCAATCCTTGAAAAATAGAACCATAGCAAAGAGAAAGTAAATGCAAGAAAAAAAGAGTGAGTGACCTAATTTATGTAGTAGTCTACGTGAACAATGTTCATCATCATATTGCACATCATAAGTAGTGAATTCAAAAAATTTAATTCAAGTTCAACTACATATCAACAACTATCATTATGTGATCTATAATCCAAATAGGCTATAATAAACTATGTAAAGTGTGATAAAACGATGATTTAGAATAATACGATTTAGATCTAAGTGCCATACTACAACCTAGTGAATAAATTATTGATCTCTAGAGGGAACATTGAATTGTAATTTGTAATCGATAAAGTAAAAAAATAGAAAAATTAAAGATCCCAACAATGCGACGACAAATAATAGAAAAATATTAGAATAATCAAACCTCAAGACTGTGGAAGTATGCTACGGGTACCAAAAAAGTACATAAAAAGTATAATTTCTCTGGAGGTGCAAAACTTTGAGTGTAGGAGTGAGTGATTAAATATTCTTGAAATGCAAATTTTTGTTCTAATAGAGGAGGAATACCTTGTAAACATTACATTCAAGTGTTTGGAAGAGTATTTGGAACATTAATTACCTTTCATTTTAGTACTTTTATTCAAAATGAAAGTATTGTAAGAAGTTTCAAAATTGGCAAAAGTACTCCATATCTTCTAAGCTAAAATATTTTTAGATTGGTTGTTTTGCATGTAAATAGAGTGTTACAATAGTTTCTTCAATCTATGGTGTGATGGCCTGAGGTCTTAGCTTGAAAATATATTTTTCGTTTAAGTATTGAAAAATACTGAAATTAAAAATTATTGAAAAGTACTGAATTTTTTTGCCCAAAGTGTAGCATCTTTAGTGTACTTTAACCCAGTCACAAACAAGACATTTGATCTATAGGCCTTATGGACTATGGAAAAAGTTGGATTACACATCAGAGTAATTAGATCCTATGTAGGCTAGACAAGATCCAATTTTTGATGTATGACAGAATTCTGGGACTCGACATGCGGAGCGGGACTCTTGGGTCTAGCCAAGTTCCAACATGTTACATTGTGCTAGATTCACGGGTCTTATCAAGCTCGTCACGATGAGTGGGAGTGTGGGACTTTTATGAAGCGACAAACACCGTAACGAGTTCCTAGACTCCAACTAGTAGAAGCTCCATGTTTTGATGAGTCCTATGATGAGCCATGAGTCCCATGATGAGACAAAGCCTATAGTGTGACGAGTTCTATGGCGTGACAGGCTCATGACATGACGAGTTTAGGACACTGACCAATAAAAGACTTTTAGCGTGACAAGTCCCATGACAAGTTTCCCAACGACACTGCCAACATAAAATTAGCCAATAAAATTAAAGTCGCTAGAATCAAGACTTTGCCGCCAAGTTCTAGCATAATTAGTGGCCAACCTTTTAAGGCTGAATTTTTTTTGGTTACTCAAGATATGAGGAGTTGTCTTTGAAGTGCACATAGTTATAGGTCTTTTCTTGGTGATTTGTGAAGATGTAGTTCTGGTTGGTGGAGTCACAACATGCAATCGTCTATGGTAGCGTATCTTTCGGAGCCCCTAAAAACATTAGCTCATGCCTCAAGTATCTACATGATGTCAAATATATCCACAACACTCAACAATATCATGTTCTTAAAGCACATTAAGAGATGGAATTTTAATTACTTAGAAACAAAGTTGTTAGACTTGTACATATGAACTAGACGCATGGCGAATCATTTGTGAAATGGTCACTCTTCCCACTTTATTGCTTGTTTTAATTGCGACGTTTTGGTGAAGTCTTCAAAGTACGCCTTCGCCTAAACCTAGCACCGTAATTTAAGCAAGTATGTTAGAAGCTCGAAAACCAATTTGGAGTTGAGACTATTAAATACTTTCAAGGCCTCATTTTCTAACTACAAATTAGAAAGACTATAGATTAAGTATGGTGATACAAATAGATCTATTAGACATAGTTAAGGTATAGTATTTACCTATGTAGGGAATGGGACCCGTTTCACCACGGAACAAGCAGTCTTTTGTGACATAATGGTTTGAAGAAAAAGTTTGTGTCACAAATTTCTGATCAACCATTCCACCATTTAAGACACATGATCTTGTGCTTAGCGGCTAAAAGGGTAGTTACAAGAATTTAAAGTTTTAGGGTGAAAGCTCGGTAAGCTAAACTGTTAAAGTCATCTTTAGTGCTGAAATTACAATTTTCTTGGTCAAAGGCCATAAATTACAACCAAAAATTAATATATTTTAGTTCTAATTTGATAGGTCCTCCATAGTGCTATTAGGTACTTAAATCCAAAGTTTCAAATTAAAATATAAAAAAAGGTAACTAAAAGAAAATCTTGAAAATTTATGTCTAAAACAAATTTTGGAAGAAAATCTGATAAATTGAATCATGTTTAATTGATATGAATATAAATTATATATTCTATAAGTTCATTGTGCATTAGAGGGCTCCAAGGAAACAAAATCCTTGAAAAATAAATGTTTAATGAAATTTCAACATGTTTTATATCTAGTTTTCAATTTTGTTAGAACTACTTTTCCAATTTTAACCACTTTAACCTTACTATAACACACATAAATATTATTAAACTTATTTTTTCAAACTTTTTGGTTGGACTTTGTTAAAAATTGTATCTTTATTTTATTCACAAAAACAAATTCACAAAAGCAAATGCACAAAAACTAAAAATTTGATGGATTTTTGAACCGTGCATTGTTACTTCTTCACATCAATCACAAGTGGTTCAGTTTACCATGCTCTCATTCTTTTCTAGGAAAGAGGGTCAAACGTGTCATGTTCAAAAGCTAGTTTGGAGTTGGGGTCTTTTGATACCTTGACGGCCTTATCCTCTAATTGCAGACAGTTTGAAGAGAAATACAACATATTATGAATCAAAATACAAGAAGTCAAATAACAAGATCATGGCATTAAATTTGATATCGAATAAAGACGGCAATTACCATGGTATTGAATGAGTTCATGTTTAGCCATGGGAGAAGTTGACTCTCCAAACATAATGGTTTGGGAAAGATGTACTTGTCCCAATTTGCTGGACCACTATTCACTATAAGAAAATTTGGTAAAAAAAAAACCGCAGCTAAATTCAGTTGCGGTCTTTTTTTCCTGAGTTTTCTTATAGCGATTCTACTATCTCAACCACATTATCCTGTCTTTTGGAGCCACAAGGATAGTTGCAATTTCTTAGATCTTCTTAAGATGCATCTCAATCTGCAGAGAGTGTATCGACTCGTAGTGCTTGCAAATCTGTAATGTTGGAAATGTTAGGACAATTCAATCAAATAAATGATAAGTACTATGCAAGAATGAGTTTGGCCAAAAGCTGTAGCGGACGTGGCCACGCTAGTGACTATGACGAATCTTGCTTTCGAGTGACGCGACAAGGTGGTGCCCTGGAGTGGCCTCTCAGCAGCGACAAACTACAGTAAGCGTGGCCATGTTTGTGATCATGATGAGTCTCGCATTTGAGTAGCGTGATATGCCAATGCCCTTGAGTGGCCCCTCGATAGTGACACCCCAGAGTGGACAATATTGGACTCGTGCCGGTCACGAGTCCCGACCTCAAGTGTTGTGACATGTCCATGCCCCTAAATGGCCTCTGGATAGCGAAAGGCCGCTGTGAGCGTTACCAGACTCGTGCCCATCACGAGTTCCGGCCTCGGATGTTGTAGCATGCTCGTGCCCCCGATTGGCTTCTCTGCAATGACATGCCAAAGCTTGCGTTCTTTGACTCGTGCCCGTTACGAACCTTGGCCTCGGCTGTTGTGGCATGCCTGTACCTTTGAGTGGCCTCTCGGCAGTGACATGCCGGGGGGGGGCATCCATTGACTTTTTCCCATCATAAGTCCCCGCCTCAAGTATTGTAGCATGCCCGTGCCCCGGATTGGCCTCTTGGCAGTGTCAAGCTGCGACGCACGTCCAATCCCTTGACTTGTGTCCGTTACAAGTCCTAGCGTTGAATGTTATGGCATTAGTGTAACAAAACATGGTAAAAAAAACAAACGAACTCAAAGTTGACTGCAATTCTTTTTGCCACGTTTTTGTGCATGCGCACGTAGTGGGCAGTTAGCTTCCTTTGCATTTTTGAGTACAATATCTAGGAGTTTGTGGCGAGTAATATATAGTTAGAAAGGTATTGAAAATACCTTTTCAATGGTATATTACACGCCCCACAGTTCCTAAAATTGCAATCAAAAATTGCCAAAAATATTGGTCCTGCACAAAAACATAGCAAAAAGAATCGTTGTCAATCATAACATTTAGTAGCCTTCAAAGAGACTGCCTTTTAGTTCCATCCATCTTTATATATGGAGTGACTAGTGCTTTCTAATTGAATGAACTATTGAATCAAATAAACAATTACAAAACACTGTTGAATTGTGATTGAATGAGTGCTTTCAATTACTGTTCACCATGGTTGATTGCTCTTGCTTAATGCCACCTGCTCCCATAGCTACTAATGTGAGGTAGTATATCCCACATCATTTCATTGGGGGGATGAAATGATTTGTGATATTGCACATCATTCTGTTGAATGGAGGCAACAGTCACAAAAGCTATTGAATGTTCTGATTTATAAATGCACTTTTTTTACCATGTTTTGTTATAGTGCATGCTCGTATCCTCGAGTGGCCTCTTAGCAGCGACACAACATAGCAAATGTCCCTTAATTTGTGCCTGTCACGAGTCGCGGCCTCCGGTGAGCTCACGACATGTGTGGAGAAAATTAACCCAAACGTCACATGTGAGCATCAACATGATACATGCTAATGACATCCTTCCACAGTTTGTTGAGCCAATATGTAGCCATGTGTAGTCCGTCGCTACGAAATGGTCATGGTTGGGTATAATGAGTGCACAACATATAAAGAGGAAATTGGCCTAAGCGTCACATGTCGACATCGACGGGCTATATGCCAATGACATCCTACCACAATGCATTGATGCAATTTGTAGCTATATGTAGTTCGTCGCTACCAAAAGGTTACGGTCGGCTACGATGAGTGCACATGTGTGGAGAAAATTGATCCAAGTGTCACATGTCGGCATCACTTGCATGGAGAATTGGATATAAGTGTAAGTCAAAAAGGAAATCAAGAAGTTATGGAAAATAAATCACTGATATACTAACACATTTGTTGCGCATTTATTGGAATGGGTTAATATAGAAAAATTGATAGAAATGTAAGTGTACAAGTATTTGTCCTAGTTTTTTTAGGCGCTTATGCAATGAGTTTTCAAGCAAGGACATACAAAGGCAATGACACCTTGAATTGTACAGTTAAGGACTAGGGAGTACATTTTCTAATGCTACAACCAAGGAGTAATATTTTTCATGTGGAGAGAAAGAGGCAATGAATAATGTATATTTTTTTGCAATTTTTTTGTTCAATGCTAAAATTGAAACACATTTTCAAAGAAGAAAGTAAGTCAACATCCCACGTTGTTGAATAGGCTTGACTATAACAAAAAGTAATGTACTCATTCCAAAACGTTGGTGTACTCAGTTTTGTGAACATATGAATTTTAAAAAAACATTCCATGATAGAGTGAAATAGCAATGAGTGGACACACTAAATTCAGATGAAATTATAAAAAAAAAAGTTATTTGGCAATATGTCCAACTTACTACATCTATAGGAGAAGTCTAGATTGTCAATAAAGGCATTCACACTTTAAAGTGCATGTACTTTAATAGGAAAGTTGTACTTGGACACTATGCTATTGTGTGAGAGGTGATGTCTAGAATGGTGCCTTGAAATGGACCTTTGGCACCATGCTCTTGCATTGTAGCATGGTGTCCAAATACATATTTTCTACTACCATAGGGCATAGGTACATAGCATGTTTGTCACTCCCAAGCCAAATATTTATTAAAAGTGGAAAAGTTAGTTTGCCATTAAAACTTATAGTATACCAAAATTCCAACTTTTATTTTCCAACTTTAAATTGAAAATTTTGCCTTAACTGAACACTAAGTCAAAGATGTATGAAAGTGAATTACACTTCATAAATGTGCATTGAGGAGGAGGTAAAGCCTTGTGCTTTATAAAAATTTAGAGCAGTACACCCATGACCATCTCTAGAGTGACTTGGACTAAAAACAAAAACTCGGACTAATTGCGGAATTGGAAGAAAGTCTTAGTCAGAGAAATTGAGATAACTCATTGTAATTCTGATAGTGTAGGTCCAGTGTGGCCTATACTAATTTTTAAAAATCCAAATTACTATGAATTTACCATGCAAACTATGAATAAAATATTATAAAATTACTATTTTTATATGTTTGAAAAATTATATATAATATTATAAGTATAATATAATTATTTTATTCTTATATCCTTGGACTACTCTGGGTAGTACATACCAGAATTAGATTGAAGATTTGTAAAGTCTAATTCTGGATTTCACACTAAAAATAATAATGGGTGTAGTGCCAACCTCGGGGAGTGCACTTAAAGTTAAGATTAGGAATCACGTGAGTGCATACTTTTGACCCCCCTATGTATGTACTAAAAAATCATCTGAAAATTATTAAAAAAAAATATGAAGTTGTTGAACACAATCTAAAGTTCTTGTTGTATAAATTTCAAAAAATAATCACTTGTAAATATTTTTAAATTTATTTTTGAAGCAAAAAACAATACATATTAGTGTAAACTTCTAACTCTTTTTTTTATAAGATTTAAAAAAAAATTGGGTCTGAAATTTATACCAAATGATAGATATATACGTAATGATTCAGCACCTAAAAAATCGTGATTTAAAAACTATTTTAAGGCCAAGTATTGTAGGGGGTATGCTATTAAAACGCACTCACGTGTATTCCTAATCCTAACTTTAAGTGCACTCCCCGAGGTGCCAACAATGAATGTAGGTTATGTGCTGATAGTAGCCAACTCCTCACTTCTTGCTCTCTCTTAATCATTAAATTAAATTGCTTTACTAAAACAAACATAACGTAAACATAAATACTTCAAATCATAAAATTATTTTTAGAAGTAGAAATTTACTTGATTGTGCCGATATTCTCAGTTGAGCAACATTGAAAATAAGTTAGGAGTATACTATGCACAATTGAGCCTCAAAAGTTTGATCACAACACATATTTTTCTCCTAGACATTCTTTATAACATTAATGAAATATCTCATGCATATATACTTCAAATTACAAAATTCTTTTTGAAGGTGAAAGGTGACTTGGCCTCATAACTTTTCTAAGTTGAAAACATCTCAAAACAGGATCAGTGACTATGCTTAACTGTGCACCAAAATTTACTGAAAAATATGGTGTAGTGAAAATTCACATGGGCTTGCAAGTTCTTATCCCATATCATTTGGGAGTGGCTTGGAATGAATTTGATTACAAGATCAACTCTTTTTCTCTCTCCAACTCACACTTGAATACCCAATTATTATTAAGACATTTGAAAAATGATAATTTTTCAACATTTTGACAATTTCAAAAACCAATTGATACAAAATTCGGCAAAAACTGCTTGAAATTTCAAGAATAATCTGGCATGTTTTTTTCTAGAAATATTTATAGTAGGCTTTGCTATGTGCAGGTCTAAGTTAGTGACATTTCCCCATGGTTTTATTTTTGGGCAATATATCGCTCTCCCTAATAGCTTTGGACCTATAGAACCATGTCCCTCCAAAGATTTTCGAGTGAAATGAGGACAAAGAAGGGGTTACCATTCCAAAACAAATACGGTTTGCATGACCCTTGTCTCTTTGAGTGGCGGTGCTAGAATCATGTGATTTCAATTTGTGAGAAGAAGGGAATTGTTTCGATGACTCTTGCAATTGTGAGTGTGGAGTAATTACAGAATGCATCAAATAAGAATAGAGTCAAATTTTTGAGCCTCACAAACGCACACTCTAACACCTTGTAATAGAGTCATCCATATATGTATGCTCATCTATAAAATTATTTACTATAAAGAAATTTCATCCATATAGGGACTTTAGCAAATTTTTGAAGGTTTTGTTTCTCCTTTACTTATGAACAAACCCTCAACCTTCTAGAGAAATATTTATCCTCACATGGATTATATTTTAAACTCATAATCCAACATGGTAAAAATTTACATCCCACCTTGTCATTTTAGTGTGAATGTATTGTGAAGATAGGATAAGGCTTTGTGTCTTTGAATCAAGCCCAACAACTTCAAACCAAAAATGTCCATGAAGCATTAATTTGAAGGCCATTTTTAACTTAGAGGAATGTTAAAGGAAAATTTGCCCAACAACATTTCTTGTGCGAACACCAAGGCAACTTATTAAGAGGAGATTTTATGAAAAGAACTTAATGACCTTAAAACATGGAGTACAATGAATGGCATGTTTAGTGTCCGGGACACTATTTTTCAAATCCAATCACTATTCAATTTAAAAAATATATAGTATTGTCGTAAGAAAAAAATGAATGTAGTCTTCCAATGACATATGGCAACTTTATAATTAATATGGCATGCCACCTCATATCACTATCATTACTTGGAAAGAACATAGTACTCTCAATCAAAGCGGGACTGAGAAGTGGCAAACTCCTATGTAGTGTCAAAGGACACTATTTCTTTTCACCTTTGAACAAATTGTGGTAAAAAGACATCAATGATCTCTAGACACTAAATACGCCATTCAATGTAGTGAATAACCTTTAAGCCCATTATCTAATTATTGATTAGGCAAAGATTATTTGCTTGGTGTGAGTAATTTGCTCGCACCAAAACTTTTGTAGTTGGCGGGGACAACTCAAACTTTGGTCCCAAATAACATTTTTTGGCGTTAAGTGGGTTGTTGTTGGGCGGACTTCGGAGCAAATCGGGCTGCACTAATCTTGGCAATGGTCCCACAAAATATATATTGTTGGGCATACTTTTACATTAGAGACAATGACAATTTGCAATAATATTTTCACCTGCATGGAAAAAGAAGATTGCTTGAATATCTTAAGCCAAAGGTTTTTATTGGATTTTGGATCATCTAAATTTAGGCTGAAAAGGTGGCATGTAAGTGAATGAGGTGGCTTTTTGGGCCCTTATTATTTTTATTTTATTTCTGAAAACTTGGCAAAAAATCTATGTTTTTTCATGCATTCCATTTTTTTCATCCAACTTGTTGGACTTTCTCAAAACCCTTCATATAATGTGTAGTTTTCATGCTACATCTTGGCCTTTTCATTGACTACGTCTGGTTCACAAAGTTCCATCCTAGCTTGCAGTCGGCGCGTGCCACTAACTTGTTGGTTACATGAAGTAGCATTTTTCTCATTATGTTCCCATATGGTAATTTTCCTAGTGGATTTCTGAAGCAAAGTCGCTCTAAAAAGCTAGAAAAAAGAACCCTATGTTGAGCTACAACAACGAATAATTATTTTTTTGTTGCCATAAAGAATGGTATCCTAGAAGACAAATATGTCAGAAGAAAATGGTTAGTGTTGTGTTTTCATTAACCATTTGGTAGATTCATCCATTATATTATCTATAAATGGAAAATTTCATCCAAGTTTTAGCAACTATTATATCTTTCCAGAGATAATTTTGGCGATTTCATCCATTCTAATTTTCAAAATTTCTTGGTGTTAAATTTGTATAGATTTAGAACAAGTAGGATTCTAGCAAAAAATTGCCAGGAATGTTTTAGTTGAGCTACACGTATACAATAATTTCCACTACACTAAAATTTTGGTTTAGTGTATAACAAGAATTGATGTCTTTTATGACTGTGCATTCAAGAGTGAGGATAAATAGTGTCCCTACACTAGACAAGAGTTTGCTACTTGTCATTTTGACTTTTACGCGCACTTTCACTAAATGTGCAATGTTTCTTCAACGTGATGAGAGTGTCATGAGCTCGTATGCCATGTTTATTATAAAGTTATCATTCATCATTGTAACACTACACTTAGAAGGTTGACTTGAAGTTTTTTTATCATTTTTAAATTTACAGTAAAACTTTTTTTGACATGGATGCTATATCTCTAAAAATTCATGTAGTGTTTGTATCCCTCATACTAAATCACAATTTTAGTGTACTAATTATAGTGAGACATAAGCCACCCTTAGAGTATTCAAAGTTGAAGAAAGTAACCCCTAACTGCCCAACCATGCATATTTTGCATGATGTACAGATTTCATCCGTAGTTTCTCATCCGTCATGCACTTTTTGTAGTGTGATTTTTTTACTGAATTTTTTATGGAAAGTTAGCTTCATGTATGTGGGATCCGATTGAAAAGAAAACAATTTTTGAAAAAGTTATGCCTCATTTTGTGTTGGAGTGTTTCACCCAAAATATTGAAGATTTTAGTCTAAAAGTGTTCTTGAAAAAATAAACTCATAAAATCAAGCATCCAAAAAATCTCCAAAAATCACTACACCTAGAGTACTACATTATAATACATCAAAACAAATTTCATCGATAGACTGTCAATATCTTATTTGTAATCAAATTTCAAAATAATTTTTTATTTAATGTTTCAAAATTTGTAGAAAAAAACTAATGATAGCAATCATAGATCTAACTGTATGGATAGAGTCTAAAATTCAAAATGTATAACTTTTATTCATACATCAAGTTCCAAATATTCATGTTAGTTGCATTTTATAATGCATCTTTGCAAAACTGCCCAAACTGGACATAGGTGAGGACGTTTAGGGGGTAATCTAATGCAAGTTGAACAAGAATGATATAATAGAGTTATCCATAAAGTCAAGCCAAAAAAATTCCACAAGAGGAAAGACAAGGTAGAATTGGTTTTCAAGTTTGAAAGGCGGCTAAAATGAGTTTTCGTCCCCTTTTTTTTGACTAGTTGCAACACATCGCGTTGTTAAAGAGATTCAAACCTTGAACCTCTATAATGCAAGAGAAGCTCCCCAAAACCTAACTTGAGTTCCCACAGAGGAATCTCCGCGTACCTTCATACCATCCTCATGCTCCTCCTAGGGAATGAATTTTGTGGCTTGTTTGGGTGTGTGCCAAAAAATTCTATATCAAGATTGAAAACACCTTGCGACAGACATGCTACTTGGTTCTCTCTTTACTGATAACTCTAATTTTAAAACATTCCCCCAATCTCCTTTATTTTTGTTGAAAATAGTTATAGAAGTTTTGATTAAATTTTTATTTTATTGAGGCAATGTAAATTGTGTGGATTATACATTCTACTAGGAGTATAAGATAACATATGTTCTATTAGGATAGTACATTGCTTGCAATTTATTTATTTTGTAACCCTTAAAGAAAAATGCAAGTTCCACAGGCTTAATAGTATTTTGGGAGAATTTAGCGTATAACACCTACTCCGTTGCACCAAATGAGGGTTTTAAAATGACAAACTAAGAATGGAGTTTAAAAGAAATTTTGAATATGGAATCATGAAAGCATATGTCCTTTAACCCCTAAACGCCCCAGCCTATTTTTAGCCAAAAAACACATTTTCAAAAAAAGTCTCATAGATGGAAATGAAGGTAAGTTATTTAGATCTCAACCGTACAATCTTGTAGTAGACTTAATGTAGGTCATGTGGATCAAATTTTGAGTTGTGAGGCCTCATAGATTGCGAGATCATAACATATTAGTACTCAATACTGATCACAAAATTTCATCATTTTCACTTTGAAGTGAAAATGCTACCAATAGACACCTTCCAATGAAAAAATCACCAACTAGAAAGTTTTCTACCTTCATCTCAATAACACCCTTGAACAAAAAAAAACCATGAAAAAATTTTCTTTACGCAAATAATGGCCTTGCAGTGGTGAAAAATGCCTCAAAATTTACAAAGGAAAAACAATTCAAATCTAAACCCCTTGCACGAGAATGATTGCCATGAATTCCTCACACCTTGGATGGGATTAAGGTTTCTACCACGTAAACATGACTTAGGTTGGAATCCAACCCAACAAACAAAGTTGAAATCCAACGGTGGATGAAGGAGATCTAGCTCCTCAAAATTCATCCATTTTGTCAATTTTTTCATTGTAGAAACATCGTAGCAAATCCAATACTAGAATCATTTGGATAAAAAATCTTTCAACTAGAAAGTTGTTGGAATTCATCTTAAGATGATGATTATGCAAAAAAAATACATGTACAACTATTTTTGATTTCACATAATTGGCTTGCAATGGTAAAACATGCCTAAAGTTTGAAAACCCAAAAACAAAAGCTGCATTCACTAAAATGCATGCCATTATTTCATACTTCATTTTATGGGTCTGCAAATTTTACCACACAAACTAGACTTGATTTGGGACCCAACCCAAGTGATTTCATCCAAAACGGACTCCGGATGAAGAAGTTATGACTCTTCAAAGTTGCTGCTTGTCATCCAAAATGTCGTTTTTCGACATTCGGCGCGTTTAGGGGTTAAGGGTAAACTTAGTTAGCGTTGTGTGAAAAGGAACTGTAACACCATAGCAGGTTTGCCACCTGGCGAACGAATATTTATTTTTTTTGAAAAAATAAGGTTCGCCTCTCAAAAACTGAATTTCTCAATTTTCGTTTTTTAGCAAAAAATCAGTAAAAATGACCTTAAATAGCTTAGAAATAACAAAATATTTCAAAAACTAATTTATTCTATTTTCGTTTTTTTGTCTTCAGAGTTTTCTAATTTTTACGTTTTTTTATTTTTAGAATTATTTTAGGACTAACCTGCTATGGTACTACGGTATACTGTGAATCATTCTTCAGTTGGCAGTGTGAAAAGGGTGTTCGAGAAAGGTGGACATTGTCGGGTAGTCTCTATCCTTTGGGACAGGACCAACAGATAAACATCGGTTTGGTTCAAGTTGGGGTCGGTAGCACATTTTTTGATGATTCTTTCATGAGGTCCCCAATCCCTAGACTGGTTCAGATAAGACCAATTTCCACAACAATTTGTTGGACCTTTTCTTTTGCCTTGAGAGTTGCGTACCGAAATTCCAACCATGGAGGAGTTGCTGCTTTTCAGTTGGTTGAGAATGATCAACACGACCGGACCCAACATTGAATCTTCTTTTTTACTTTTTGTCAATGTACTAGGATTTGTGCCGCTAAGAGCATGGCCACCCATGATCTCCGTGAGTCTCACACTCAAGAACTAGATGAAATGTGCCAAGGGCCCTTCATAAATGTCTCTTGACTCTCAATCCTAGCATGCTAAGAAATGGTCTTTCAAGTCACTATTCAGTTGACTATATCTCTACATTTTACTTGTGATTGGTTCAATGACTATTTGATGTGTGAAGGGCGTGCAAGGGTGGGGATATAAGAGCATTCCCACCCATGCACGCTAGGACTAACTTGCTGAAATTATTCATCTACATTTGAAGGGCCCTTGCACTCACATTCCCCCACCCTTGCACACCCCTCACATATCAAAAGTGCACATCAAATAGTCAATTGACCAATCACAAGTAGAATGTCAGGATATAGTCAACTAAATAGTGATTTGAAGGCCTAATATCTAACATGCTAGAATTAAGAGTCAAGAGGTATTTTTGAAGGGCCCTTGGCACTTTTCATCTAGTTTTGGAGTGTGAGAGACTTGGGAGGGCATGGGTGGCCATGCTCTAAGTACAAGGGCTCTTCAAATGTAAATGAATAATTTCAACGAGTAGGCCTAGTGTGCATGGGTGTGAATGCTCTCAATCCTAGCGTATTAAGAAATGGCCCTTCAAATCAACTATTTAGTTGACTATATTCCCACATTCTGCTTGTGATTAGTTCTTTGACTATTTGATGTGCTTTTTTAATTTATAAAGGGCATGCAAGGGAGGGGTGTGTGTGGTGTTAGCTCTAGCGTGCATGGGTGTGAATGCTTTAACAATGTTGTCATTTTTGTTACAAAAATGGCTATTGTAAAGAGACAAACACACATTCTTTGAAATTTTGACCTTTGTGGTTGCATAAATTTTTATTCATAAATCCGCCCATTCAAGATGAAAATTAGATTCACACGTTTGTTCCAAAATATTTATTACCAAAAGAAATTTATGAAAAACTTAATTAACTCTTAAGTGCCAAGGCGAACAAAAAGTGATTGTTTCAAAATAGGAAGTGTTGTAAAATGAGTTAAAAGTGTCCAAATTAAGTGTTTCTTGGGCCTAACCTTTTTAAAATCAAATTACCTATTAAATATGTCATTGAATCACTATAATTGTATTCATAAAAATTTAGAAAAATAAAGAACGTTGGCTGGTGTTGGTATTGGAACAATCGACAAAAGTATCAAATTTGTAAACGTGTGAAAAATGCATGATAAAGTATATGTTTTGTATGAACTTAGAAAAATAGATTATAAAATATGAATTTTAGATCAAATCCATACAAATGGATTCCTAAAATTCATCATAAACAACTATAAATAATATTTAACTAATGAACTTCCAAAATTCAATACTAGTAAAGAATTAATTATTTATCTTTGAATTTTGGTGTAACTGGCTTAAAACACAAAATTAATAAGACGCGTAAATACCCATTGGAATTAATTTCATTTCAAATATTCATTCTATCTAGTATTTACGTAGTGTTGTTTAAATCCCAGTGACAACCTGTGGTCAAATCTGGTTTTAAAAATTTGTATTAGTGACTATAGGTTCTACTTGTGAATTTCCAATGCTTATAGGATATGTAAGTGACTCGGCAAGCCACGAGCTGTTAGTTGACAATTCTAGGATAGGGTTTTCTATGATGTAACCTAGCCTTTCACGTCCTTGAATGGTTTTTCCATGATTGTTCCATTGTTCCATTCCGTCCTCAAAGACCATTATGTGAAATAACATGCTAGATTTTCATGTCTTTTCAATCTCATGGCCTTTCATTTAGTCATTGAGTGTTGCAAAAAGAAGCAAAGCGCTAGTTGACATTTTTACAAAATATAAACTTTAAATCCTGACAACTTCTATTCATGTAATGAACATTCATACCTTTTAAGTAATGATATTTTAATTCAATAAAAAATATTTGATAATGTATTCATTTATGAATAGTCAATTTTTTTTAATCTAATGAAGTTTATTTATAAAACATTTAAATGGTTTTAGTAGAATTCAACCGTGTAAATGAAATGTAGGGATTACACATAACAACTTTCACATCAAAAAATTCATATAAAACACATATTATAACACATTCAATTTGTGGCAAAAACCCCTGACACTTAAGAATGAAACTAACTTAGTAATGAGCTGCCTACTCCCAAATTTTAGCATGTTCTTTTATAGGTTAAAACTAAAAAAATGATGATTATAAAAATAAGTTATCAAAAAAAGACTCTTACAGTGTACAAAATTCGACAAAATATCTATAATGTACATAAATTCAAAATTCACAAGAACACAAAAATTCAAGATTTACAAGAACAGATAGATAGAAACACCGACCCTATTGTAGGGCCGGCGTGAATAAAGTGTCCGTTTGTAATGTCAATGACCCGGTGTCGAGAGGACAGAGGGAAATTGGGACAATACTACTCTCCCCTTTTGAGGATGGACACTATAGTAACCGAAAGTAACAGTAACATAAGAAACAAAGTAATGGTGGTTATGTGAGAGTTGTGTATAAAGGTATGTTTTAAGTTAAGAATTATCACCAAGTCATGAGTTCTTTGGTTGGTTGGTGAAGGGCGTTGTATCACATTTATGTGGTCCGGGTTCGAAACCTATTGGGCTCGTTTGAGCAGTGGTGTGATACACATGGCTTGGTGCTACTAGTGAGTTATCATGGCAGGAAAGTTGTACCAACCAACCGGCCCCACCTATCCCTTGAGACAAGCTGAGCTAGTGAATTTGAAGAGTGGCCAGCAGTGGTTTTCACCACTACCCCTCCTCTTTTACTGTGTTATTCTGTTGGTATAGGTTGATTATTTTCTATACGTCTTTTGTGTAAGAGGATTGATCCGGCATATTGTATGGCGATGGTATTTATTGCTTTGAATGTGTGTTTTATGGAGGTTTCGCAGATGTTGAATTTTGTTTCTAGTTGTTTCATAGAGGGGACATGTGTAGTTCCTCTGGCTCCAGCTGTGATGACTATGATAGGATCTACTTTCCATCCTTGTTGTATGATGTTATTAATTAGAGGTTGGTATTTTGTAAAAAATTTACCGAATGTTTCAAGAGAGAATCTGTCGTTTGTGTATGTGAATTCTATAAATTGTATGGTTAGATTCACATCGGGGTGTAGAGGAGAATCAGGAGATGGGTTGTTATATGGGAGGCCTTTAATGCATAGTATATCGGGTTTGAATCTGGCATTACATTGACATCTTTGTTGGCCACAAGTACATGGTAGTACCTATGGAGGAATTGTGTTTTCTTGCGGATCATTGTTGAATGTGCCTGCATTCATGAGTGTAGCATCTTGATTTATTTGAGGAGAGTATTAATTTTCTAATCTCCCAAACTGCTTTGTTATGTCTTTTAGTTCTGAGTGCGTGTATATGGTGTTGTTTACAGAGTAGAAGTACATGTAGCCATGTGTCTGCGTCTTGTGAGTTACAAATGGGGCATGTTTTTTAGGGGAATCTTTGTATACCGAAAATTAATTGTTTTCTAGCGTTTCCCATGTATTGACCGGTTCTAAATTTTAGTATGCTTGTTTTTTGTGAGTCTGTTAATTCTGGGTTGTTCCAAAAGTCATTGGACTTGTCGTTATCTATGATGGAGTTCGTTGTCCATTTGTTGGTGTTGGGAAAGTCTTCTGCCAGTATTTCGAGGTTATTTTCTCTGTCATATTTCTTTATATATTCTTCCAGACATCTAACTGGGCCTTTGTCTGGTCGTTTATTTCGACCGGGCCATGTGTCTTTTTGGAAGTAGTAACGCGTGGTATGTGCAAATTCATGTGGATTTGCTGCAAATTGATAACCTCTTTTCATTGTGCCTTCTTTTGCGAGTTGATCTGCCTGTTCATTTCCGTTAATTTGAGTGTATGCTTTAACTTTGTATATTGTGGTGGGTTGTGTTCTCCTTTTTAGCATTTCTACCATTCCTTTCAGTATGGTTTTATCGGCGTGGTTGTTTTGTTGGGTAGGATGTTTTAGTTGTGTATTTAGAACGTGTATACAGTTAAGGCAATCTGTAAAGATGTGTGCCAATTCGTTTATATATTTGGTGGTGATTAGTGAAAGTGTTTCGTGTATGGCCATTAATTCCGCTCTGAAGCATGTTTGTAGTCCAGGCAGTCTTTTTGATATTTGCACATCTGGTTTAGATGGGTTGTAGTTTCCATATCCTGCATTTTCTTTTTTCCAGTGACCGTCATCAGCTTCTTTTGGTGGTATAAAGGATCCATTTATGTAGTAGCTGTATTGTGGTGGAAATTTTGGTGGAGTATTTATTTCGTACTTTGGTAGAGGTATTATGTTAGTGTTTTGTGGAGTGTTATAGGGTGGGTATATTAGTTTGTTCCAATTTGTGTTTTTGTTAACTTTTGTATTAGGCGGTGCTAGTTGTGTGTAGTATTGTGAGATTTGTAAGTTTTCAATTGTTGTGTTTATGGTGGTTATTTGGTTGATTGTGCCAATGTTGTTATTTTGATGGTGAATACACCATATGTGTATTGCAAGTGGTTCGGTTTGGGTTTTGTTAGGTTCTAATGGTATTGTTGGTTCTTCATATGTAATTGTGTCCGCGGCAAAATGTATAATGGCGTGTGTGTCCGGAAAGGGTCCATTGTATGGTGATAGATTTTGGTACCAGTTGGTGTCTGGTATTGTCAGAATGGTGATAGTTTCTGGGTCTTGTTTTGATGCTAGTCTTGCCCAATGGATTGCTTGTTGTGCTGTTTCGGCATTATTTGGATGGGCATATCCTATACCTTTCCATTTGTGTTGAAAGGTTGTTCCTAGTGAGCCAAAAATCTTGTCTCTGGTGAATGTTGAATAGAATTGTGTGATTTTTGTGGAACATGTTATTGGTGAGGAAAAGTAAGAGTGTGTCACTACTAGAACAATACACTGGGAGCTACAGCAAAAATGTAGCTAAATACACTATGCGGACACTATACGATATCCTGTCAAAACGTAGTTTATTGTATAGTATAACGTAGCTAAAAAACTAGCTACGTTGGGGGTGTAACGGTTGCTATGTCTTCAAACGCTTAGGGAATGCGTAGTTCTCACTTAGGGAACGCGTAGTTCTCATTGCTACCATGTTCCCAATAAAACCATGTTTGGTAGTTATGGGATACCCAGGATAAGGTGCCATGTGTCAGTGTATCTGTGTTTTGCTACATCCTACCAAAAACATTTATTCACCGATGTGAAAGTAAATTTCCCTTGTTTACTGTGGGAAAAGATATGTGAATTATATTCCTATTTTTGGTATTCACAATAAACTATATTTAGCTTCATTGAAAAGTAATTCGGTCACATTTCACCACAGTAAAACTCTGGTTCAGGCTAGCATTGGTTCAGAGAAGCATGGGATGATTTTTAATGATGTTGATGACTCAATGGACGTGGAGAAAGGAATGCCGCGTGGAGGAATGGAGAAATGCCACCGATGCAGTATATTTCGGTGGCCCATGCAGCCGCAGTTTTCCCGTAAAAATTTGCCCGTAGACCAAACCCTTACTATCTGATCTCTTCGACTTCCTCATTGCCATGTAATTATAGCAAGCGAAGACCATAGCGATCTTCCGTATCAGTGAAGAGAACAAAAAGAAAACGACTCTACAATCAATCTCCTTCTCATTAGCACAAAAATGGAACTCATGAACTCAATCATCAGTCAAACAAATAGCTATTGCAGCAACCAAGACTGTAACTAGTTTCCTCTAGGTAGCAGGCGAAGACTGTAGCAATCTTCCGCAACGCAGCCAATTTGAAGAGAAAAAACGAAAGAATTCTACAATCAAACTGCTACTCATTAGCACCAAACAGGAATGAACTGAACCATCAAACCGAAATCACGAATAACATTCTCGCATTCGTCAATTTGAACATTTCTCCAGCAATTCTCCATTACATCTAAGAGGTTACAGCAAGGTCTACAGAAAAAAGACTAAACCAGACTAAAAACTCGAATCTGAAATATACAACGCAACAGACAGATGGCTATGGCAGCAACAAAGAAAGAAAGATTGAAACTCTAAAAATTCATTCTCTAGAAGCATTGATACCTACCTGGACAACGATCACGCATGCTGCAAATGAAACTGCAAGTTCCGGAGATCCTCGACCAGGAACGGAAACCGATGGACTCATGGCACATTTTTTGAGGTTTTAGCAGAAAGCTGCACCGATCGTCCTGATTTTAAGGCTTCGAGAGGTGCACATGACGACGAGGGCCCATCCTAGTTGACAAAATCAAGAAATCTATCACTGCGGAGGAATCTGAGTGCCATCCAAATGCGAGTCTCGCTGCGAAGAAGACAAGGCTAGAGAACCAACTGGCAGAGACGTCACTATCCATTGATCCAACCCATCGACGCCACGTCAGCCGCATTCGGCCTGCCAGCTAGGCAGAAATGAACCGATGGAACATTCATTCTATTTTGGACTGTGGCGAGCAAGCTCAGGCAGAAATTAGAAGGCGGTGTCAAGATATTTTTTGAAATTATCTTCCCAAAATTACTGCATCTCCTTGACAACTTTACTGAATCTCACTATGCCCTTTATCTTCCCTACTGAAAGTTCACAGGGATTCTCTATTACACATGGGAACGTGCCGTTCTAATGGTGACATCAAAAATAACGTAGCTTGTTGACGCAAACGTAGCTGAAACGTTGCTTCAATGAAGTCGCCGTAGCTTCCGTCAACCCGACATCACAAAACAAGGGAAACGTAGCAAGTTCCTCCAAACGTAGTTTATCAAACGTAGCTCCCAGTGTATTATTCTAGTAGTGTGTTATATTGAATGTTTTAATTAGTGTGTCTAAAATGTTGGTTGGGATGGTATGGTGTGGTGTTTTTATTGAATTTCTTTTGCTGTTTTTGTGTTCGTATCTTTGGTATAACCAGACTATTTATGTTTCAAATGTTTGTATAGCAGGTATTAGTCTGTGGGTGTTGTATTTATTGTTGTTATATTGTTGCCATAACCATTGGATTCTTGTAGTCGGGATGGTGGTGATATATTTACCGGTATCATTGTATATGTGGGTTTTGTCATTTTGTGTTTGAATGGTGCACTGGTTTGTGTTTATGTCTTTTTCTGGGTTACATTCAATTGTGGATGTTTTAACGCAAGGAATTATTGTTGGAGGTGGGATGTATCTTGTGTCTTTATTTTGTTCGGGTGTAAATTGTGTGTTTATGATATTCTGATAGTGTTTGTTTTGATAGTCTGTGTAATATTTTGTAAGTAAGTCTAGATTGTGTTGTATTAGTGTTGGTAGGTTGAGTGGGAATAGTTCATGTTGTGCCAGCCATTTAGTGTATGTTATGTGGTTTGAGTCTATCCATTGGCATAGATAGGTGTTATACTTTTTTGATATTTTATATTTATCTTTTGTTGAAATTGTTTTGTGGTTTAGTATGGTGTGGATGAGAAATCTTATGGGGTTTTTTTTTATATTTTGTGGTGGAGCTGGTTGTTGTCGTTGTTGTGGTTGGGGGGGTTGTAGGGGGTTTATTGGTGTTCTTGGTAATATTCGTTGATTGTATATTTTATATTTTTCTTTTAGTGTACGGGGTGGTGAGTGTATTTGGCATGTGTTTGGGCAATCTTGGGAGCATTGTGGGTTACAAAAGAGTTGTTATGCTATATGGAGTGCATTTTTTTCTAATTTAGTTGGATTTTTGTTCACAAGAACACAAAAATTCAAGATTCAGTAATGCTCATCTTTATGTCGACCGGATGCCTTGCACTACTCACTACTTACATGTAAAAATAGTGCTAAAATAGTGCTCAAGAATTTTTTTGTTCTAACTTTAAGTTAGAGGAATCTCGACACCTAAAACCACCAACTTCTACACCCTTCTTTCATTTCAGGAAGGAAATGCAAGTTTCCATTAAATGCATTAATCGCTCAAAAGTTAAAGGCCGGTTCCCACCTGGCCTTTGCAAAGAATGTGAATAAAAATTTAACACCTCCACAATTTCGGGAGGAATGCCTTCTTTTAAGGAAAGGTGTCATCAATGAGGTTCGGAAAGGTGTCATCAATAGTAGCCGGATTACATAATGGCCTCCTAAGAGCTACAGTAGTTAAAACCATTTTTAAGTGTTTAAAACTTGGGAATATTTTCAATTTTGGTGCTCCCTTAACAATTGCCTACTATCGCTCAAGTGTTTTTTTGTCCTCCTAAATGTTAGCTAATACCCATTCTTTAAATTTTGTCATGCAGACATCCATGTAGGATTGGTAATTACTAAAGAATTTAGGTGGGAACACACTTTTTATTAAGGAGGTAAGACCGCCTTCTAAGACCACCTCTAAGGCTAGGTGGGAACATACCCTAAGTCATGTACCAACAACCTACATTTCCTCGCTACAATGAAGGAAGGTTGTAAAAGTTCGTGGTTTTAGGTTCGTGGTGGTTTGAGGTACCTCTACTATAACGTTCTTCAGTCTTTGCTTGACCACACCCTTTCTTTACGCTAAAATACAATGACTGAACAATTCAACTCTCCAACCCTCTTTGTTTGTTCCAACTGAAGTTATTGTAGATCCTTCAAGATACTTGTAATTCCAAGGCAATGTACAGTACAAAGAAAACTTGTAAATGTCAATGTGAAGATCACATCTGTACGGTTGGATGTATCATATTCTTTATTAATAATTTTTATTTAATTTTGAAAGGCCTTCTCTTGAAATTCAATTAAAAATCCCAAATCAATACCAAAAAAATTCAAAAAATTGGAATGAAATTGGAATAACATGCCCTGCGAGATGGTATGGTTTCCATTATTTGATTCTACCTATTTTGGAAAATCATGTTTGAGGTCTCACTTTTTGAACTAAGAATGAAATTTGACATAAACCGATTGTGTTTTTTTTCAAAAAATCATAATAATCTATTTTGAAGATCCAAACCGTTCAAAGAATAGTCGACTTGCACAAGAACCAAGAGTAATTTTGTGGATGAAAACTGCCCAATCTGGATGAGATCCGAAAAGCTTCAATCTGTTCGTCGTCCAATAAATGGACGTTGGCGCGCTAAAGGGTTAATAGTAGTGTGTAGTTTTTGTATCACTCATTTTTTACCTTATTTGAAGTAAACGGGGCTCATGTTTGAAGTATAAAACATAATGCAATTATTTTGGGAAAAACATGCTAGAAACTAGGACAATTATTTTTGGATTAAGAAAGTATCATTTCATGACCTACCCATTAACCCCTAACTGTCAGTTTTTGTGCATTTTGATGGCTACAAATTTGGGGGTTTGTTTCTCCTTCATCCAATGTTTATTTTCAATAAAAGAATTCTTGGGTTGGATTCCCCTTGAAGTTTAGTTATCATGATAATATTTTCATGTCAATCCAAATTATTCTGAATGTTTGGAAGTCATTTTAGTGCACAGGTCCATTTTTGGAACACTTTTTGTTTTTTGGGTCAAATGGGTCACTTTCTGGGCTACTTTTTGAAATTGCTAGTTCATTTTAGGACACATTAAAAAATTCATGAGCTTTTTTTGGTACCAATTTGTTTATGTGATGATTATTAGCCACTTTTTAGTTTAAAGTTTTTTCATTTGAATAGTTTTAGAAATTGAATTTCACCTCTAATGTATTGGTAGGAAATTTAAATATCCTTTTTAAAAACTCAAACATTATGACCTTGCAATCTATAGGGCCGAATGATTCCAAATTCGATCCACATCATCTACAACATGTATACAACAAGATTGTGCAATTGAAATTTCTATACCTCACTTAACATTTAGATCTATGACACATCAAGAGCAATGATGATTTTAACCCCAAAAAAATAAGGGACGCTTAGGGGTTAACCCTTAAAAGCCCAAGGGGTATTGGACAAAACATAGATATGTTCCTTCCATGTGTTTGTTGAAGTATGGTTCATTAGAAAAAATGTAGGGCATCATCTCTACAAATTATTTGTACGGTCAAACTTCCAAAAAAAAACTTTAGGTCATTTCTTAATGAATTAAAAACCATTGACATTTGAAAATTTGTATAAATTATAATTTTCACTATTAGAGTTTAAACTTTACCATGATTGGTTAAATTTGGTTTATCTATAGTAAACTTCAAAAAATAAAAAACAACACGATGGAGAGAACATTACTTTTCTTGAATAGAAAATTTATAACGCTAAGGCAATGTTGACGTGATCTACTTTGAAAATTTCTCTCACGTGGAGATTGACTTGAATTGATATAATTCAAATTCTCTTAGAAATAGACTTAACGTTGTATTTTAAAGTATTTTTAATTTTTTCAAAAACACTTCTTTTATCTAGGCAGTTTGTTAGATTTGGGCAGTGACCATAAAATGGTCATTTGAGTGTTTAGAGGTTAAACGTCATGCAAATTTTCTCATTCTGAGGGTCATTACTACAACTTTCTTTACATTATTTTGAGAAAATTCTTTTTGTACATTATGGTGTACACCTAATTGAAGCAAAATATTTAATTTATTACCGTAATTGATCAAATTAGCAAAAAAAATCATTGTTGTGAAGTAGGTCATTAAAAAAAATCTGAGACTATTTTTGGTTTTCCTCAATTTGAATGACATAATGAACCTAGAAATAAAAATTTAATAGAGAAAAGATATGAAATATTCATTTGACACACTTTCAAAAAATAAACATTATCGGGAAAAACCTCATGGAATTATGCACGGTCGAAGTTTTGTTGATTTCAAGATTTGAAGAGTTAAAAGATGTGTCAATCGCACATAATTATATTGACTATTTTAAGAAACAAACAATTCCAATAAATTATTTGAGAAATTTTGGAGGGTGATGTTTTTATTCAATTGCCAAAAATATCATGAGGGAGTTCATATGGGTACCCAAAAGCCATAAGAAGGCTGGTCTGATCTTTAACCCTTTAGTGCCCAGGTAATCACTAAGTGGTCACTAGATCACTAGACAATGAAATGCTGTAAAATTTGTGAACGATCTCAGTCTAGTGTTCCAAGTTTAGATGTGTGACTTTTGATTTTGCAAATGATGCAAAAAAGAAAATTTGGAATCTGATTTACTTAGCTATCCAAATACCTATGTACAAAACACCAAAATCTCGAGGAAGTCATTAGCATGTATTTAGTGTAACCACGTGCATTAACCCCTAAGTGCCCAATCAACCATAATATGCTTGATTTTTGGTCAAACGCCCCAAAAATCAAGTATTTTAGCTTTATTGTGGTTGGTGTTTTCATTAGATGTTTAAGTTAAGATATGATACATCTTTTGACCATTGGAATTGGAGAATAGACTTCATTTGAAAAAAATTCACCGTCGAGAAATTTGAATTTCAAGTGCCCAAAATACAAAGGGCTTTCTAAAAATGCTCCAATCATAGGTCTCTTTTAATTTCTTCACTTTCAATTTTTTACTCCTTGTAGATATAACTTTTTTCTACCTTAAATATAATTTTTGATATTAAATTTGACAAAAATATATTTATTTTGAATTTTTACCTTGTTTACATGATAAAATTTGTAAAAATTCAAAATATCTTCCAAATGTGTTGAAAATTTTGTCATACCTTCGTAATGTTGATGACTATCTATGAAAAATTATAAATCATGCAATGTGATATTTCAAGTATGCAAATTATAATGCTTTGACTTTTACAAAAGAGGTGAGGACCTTTAGGGGTTAAGAGGGTATTTTAATTGGGCGATCTCATAAATGGAATATTTGAAGTATATTCCAAATAAAATTCTTGAATTTTTCTTCACTTGAATTTACAGTATTCTATACTACATATAAAATTTTACAATTAGGTAAAAAAAATTCCTCCAATGAATAAAAAAGACCCTACAATTTAATTCTCGTGGTTTTTTACTTTTTGCATAGTGACCTCCGCGAGACTAAAACACTACAAATACTTCAAAGCTCAACATATACTTACAAATATAATACACATACTATGTGGTGTTTCTTTTGTTTGGAAGTTTGTTATCTTGTATTATTCTTTTGGATTGTGTTCTCTTGTTCATGTTCTATTAGTGTATGTAGTCTGATCTTGATCAATGTACAGTGGGCTACCAATCAAAATGTCGTTTTCGAAATCGCAGTAAGAAAAATTTCAAGACTGCCAACTTTGAAAGCCTCCCGAGAGCTCAAAAGTTGGTATTTTCCCACGAAAGTTTTACCAAAGCATTATCTTTAAGTTAATTATATGCATACCAAATTTCAAGGCCAAACAATGTACCGACGAAAAGTTATTCAAAATCTACCAACATTGGTAGCTGTCGAAATTCTTTCACTGCTGCCAACTTTGACAACCTCCCAAAGTTTGAATTAAATTTTTTTTGCCATGAAAGTTTTGAAACAAAAACCTCTATATGTTAATAACATATGGTAAAAATTTCAAGGTCAAAAAATGAATACAAAAAAAGATATTAACAATCTACCAACATGTGTAGTTGTGGGAAAAAATGGGGGAAAACCATTTCAATTGCTACCAACTTTGACACCCTCCCAACGGTTGAGAAATTGTCTATTTACCATGAGATTTTTAGCACATCATGATCTTTACGATAACAACATTCATGCCAAATTTCAAGGCCAAAAAATTCACCAAAAAAACGTTATTCAAAATCTACCAACATTGGTAGCTGCTGGCAGGATGATGGCAAGATGATGCCAAGAATTTCATGGTAAATAGACAATTTCTCAACCGTTGGGAGGGTGTCAAAGTTGGTAGCAATGAAATGGTTTTCCCCCATTTTTTCCGACAACTACACATGTTGGTAGATTGTTAATATCTCTTTTCATATTAATTTTTTGGCCTTGAAAGTTTCACCATATATTATTAACATAAAGAGGCTTTTGTCCCAAGAATTCCATGGCAAACAAAAAATAATTCAATCTTTGAGAGGCTGTCAAAGTTGGCAGCAGTGAAAAACTTTCCACAGCAGCTACCAATGTTGGTAGATTTTGAATAACGTTTTTTTAATGAATCATTTGGCCTGGAAATTTGGCATGATTGTTTTTATCATAAAGATCACGATGTGCCAAAAATCTCATGGTAAATAGACAATTTCTCAACCGTTGGGAGGGTGTCAAAGTTGGTAGCAATTGAAATGGTTTTCCCCCATTTTTTCCCACAACTACACATGTTGGTAGATTGTTAATATCTTTTTTTGTATTCATTTTTTGACCTTGAAATTTTTACCATATGTTATTAACATATAGAGGTTTTTTTTTCAAAACTTTCATGGCAAAAAAAGTTTAATTCAAACTTTGGGAGGCTGTCAAAGTTGGCAGCAGTGAAAAACTTTCGACAGCTACCAATGTTGGTAGATTTTGAATAACTTTTTGTCGGTGCATTTTTTGGCCTTGAAATTTGTTATGCATATAATTAACTTAAAGATAATGCTTTGGTAAAAAATTCGTGGGAAAATATCAATGTTTGAGCTCTCGGGAGGCTTTCAAAGTTGGCAGTCTTGAAATTTTTCTTACTGCGATTTCGAAAACGACATTTTGATTGGTAGCCCACTGTACAAACTCCTTTCTCATTTTAATGTATAAATTTTGTCCTAAAACTTACATGGATAAGTCACTTGCACTTATAGAATTCACAATGATTATGTATGAGTCTGTTCTTGACATGAAAGATTGCAATTGAGAGGTGTTGTGCTTTTTGAGTTTGCATAAAGCCAACACCTCTCCATTATGAATTTTAGATTCTCTCCATATGGTTAGATTTTCAATTGCTATCACCAATATGTTTGTATAAATTCTAAAACTTGAAATTCAAAATTCTTTTGTAATTTGAATAGAAAGAAGATATTGACAATCTAAGAATGAAATTTGTTGTGATGGGTTGAAACATAATACTCTGAGTGTAGTGATTTTGGAGACTTTCTTGAAGCTTGATTTTATAGGTTGACTTTTTCAAGAGCACTTTTACACTAAAATCTTCAAATTTTCTGGTGGAACAAAAAGCATTAAAGGAGGCATAATATTTTCACAAATTATCCCCTTTCTAATCGGATCACACATGTATGAAGTTGAGTTCCCATACAAAATGCAATAAAAAATCCACATTGCAAAAATTGCATGATAGATGAAAAATCGAAATTCAAATCTGTTTGTTGTCCAAAAACTGCACGGTTGGACGTTCATTGTTAAGGGTTGAGTACAAATGGAGTAATTTTTCTCTCTACTTGCATCTCATTTATAATTACGTCATTCGCAAGTTATCAATTCTCAGACCAAGAACTTAAGTACTACAACTATATTGACAAGTAGTGCTCTTGCAGATTCATGTACACTTTCCGACTCTCAGAAATCTGAAGTTGCAGTGAACTATGACCAAATAAGGTAATTATATCTTAAAGGGAGCATTTACTTTATAGCATGTGTATCTATTGCAGTGTGACATTTAATGGCTGAAATGTTTCATTTCAATTGTCACAATGTATCATTTCAATTGTTAAATGATAAAGAAAGTTCACATAGAATGTAATCAAAACTTATTAAAAAAATAAATACATAAGGTCCAATTCATGCTTCTTTGTCCTTTGGGATCAACCCCTAAGAAACCAAAGATTCATGGTTTTAAAATGATGAATTCAATTAATCATATTGTAAAAATTATAATTCAAATGGGACCAAATTTTATATCATCAGAAGTAGCAAAGAACATTATACGTGATGGTGGAAAAAAGATCAATTTGAACAAAAAGAAGTTCCTATATGACCTACTTAAAATTGCTTGTAGGAAACATGAGACTTCTTGGTCCTTGAGGGGTTAAGTGATCATTCTCCCATTGAAGCTCTGAAATTGCTGCTCAGCTTGTAGATGCTGGCACTCACATTCCCCAATTGAATTCACTTTTTGTAGATTATTGAGCTCTTCAATCAAGCATTGTTGCTTCAGTTGTTGTTGAAGTTGGACTCGTTTATAAATCAATAGATTGGCCCGTGTCAGAGTCCAACATGATAGTTCCAGCAGCTAGGCAACCTCCCTAGTGTGACTTCTACATTGAATAGGGGGTATTAACCCCTAAAGGACCCGGGGTATTGAACTTAGCTCTTGTTTTCTTGACTAGCTCTTCTAATAAGCTCAATTCCTCATTGGAGTGGGGTAATTTTGACAATCGGCACCTTTGAAATTAAAGAAAACTTACGTAGCTTTTGTATGAAAAAAGGATCAACAAAATCGCACAGTTTTTGAGAAAATGCCACCGTTGAGAAGATTGATGGAACTTGTTCAAGGTATTTTGTACACATGCTGAGGTTGTGGGTTCTATTCCCCATGCCGGCGTGGTGCTCATCACCATAGTCCACCCAACTATGATGGGGGGTCCTTGGACCTTGTTGTATGGGTACCTCAAAGTCCTTTGGGGGGATACCATGTCCGGTATCTTCAAGGCAGTAGTGGCTAGCTAGGAACTAGCATAGTGTGTACTATAGTGTCCAACCCCGAAAGGAGAGTAGTATTGTCCCAATGTCCCCTTGTCCGATGGGCACCGGGTCATTGATATTACGAACGGACAGTTCATTCACGCCGGCCCCTCGCTAAAAAGGGACCGGAGTTTCTCTCTATCTACACATGCTGAAATCGGATTGATTACATGTAACCCACGACACTAAGAATTGCAAATTCATAACCACTTATAATAGAGAGCTTGATGAGTACTCCTTGAAAAAAATGATGACATCATCTCGAGATCCCACTTTTTATACGTGAACCCTTATTGAGGTAATTGATGCAACGTAGTATTGCTAGAAGCCAAAGACGTACGGGTGCTAAATAATGGTGTGTGGGAGGAGGGGTTAGGCATGGGCTGATCTCTAGAGTGTCCTTGTGATGAGTTATCCCATATGGTTTGTCCAGGGTGACCTCCTAGTGTACACTACTTAAGGTGGAAGGCCTTTGAGTAAAGATTATCTCTTTCTACGCATTCCTTGTGTTTGTGTGTGTGCCTTGTGCAATCTTCTCTACCTTCAATAGGTTATGGGCCCACTCATGTGTGTTTCATGAGTATTAGATTGCATTTGTGCAAGTATTTTGAGGTCGGTGCGCAACGGGCGGTTTTGGAGCATTGTTGGAGGTTTTGGAGCTTGTTGAAGCGTTGGTGTTTCTTGGAGGTGTGCATGGGCTGAAGTTACATGTTGGAGCACTCTCTTTGGTCAATTTCTTCCCTTGATCTCCTTCTTTTCTTTCTTCTATCTCTTTGTTGCGAGTGGAACTTCGTTTGGTTCAATTGTGAGCATTTGAGTAAATGCAAGTGATTTGTGAGGTGTGAAGACTCTCGTGGAGGGTCTACCATCTGATCCTAGTGATTAGGCACTTGCTTTGAGGTGTTGCATGTGTTTCATGCTCTTGGGGTGCTCAAATTTTCATTTGGAGCTAGTTTGTGCACAAAGGTGCGGTTTTGAGCAATTTCAATGCGATTGGGGTTTTGAGGGACTTGTGTGAGTTCATGTGCATTGAGTGAGTGCTCTTGAAGGACACAAAGGTGTCATTGACGTGCATTGAGTGTTTGGGGACACTAAGGCGTCGTATTGAAGCATTTGGAGTTGTTTTGAGCTCCATTGAGTGATTTGAGGGGTTTTGGTGAGCCTCTTTGCATTTTTGGGTGAGGGTTCTCACATTTGAGTGTTGGGAGGCGTGTGTGGAGCACAAAAGTGCTGATCTAGTGTTTGGGGTTGTTTTAAACCCATTGGGTGCACAAAGGTGCAATATCAAAAAAAAAAAAAATCACAAAAACAAAGTTGTGTGTTTGAGTTTGAGGTTTCATTTGTGTGGGGAGGCATACGTAAGTGAGGATCATGGCATCTTTTGAGGGTGAGGGTCCCAAGGTCGTGGACAAGTTCGATGGGGTGAATTTCCACTTGTGGAAATTCAAAATGGAGATGGTGATGGCCGAGAAGGAGTTGTGGGAGATTGTCGAGGGTAGTGAGGAACCTCCTTTCTCTTCTACGGATCCTAGGATCATGCAAGCGTACACGAGGAGGGAGAAGAAGGCATTTGCCATTTTGGCACTCAACCTCGCGGATTCGCAACTTGCGCACATTCGTTCGTGCAAGACACCCGCGGAAGCATGGTCCAAGCTTTGCAACATTCACGAAGCGAAAACATTGGCCAACATTTTGTTTTTGAGGCGCAAGTTCTTCACCATCAAGATGAGCGAAGAAGATGACATGTTGGCGCACATCAACAAGGTCAAAGCTCTCGCGGATCAACTCAACGGTTGCGACGTGTCGGTTACGGATGGTGACATCGTGATGACACTTTTGGAGAGCCTTCCATCATCATACGAGTACCTCATCGTGGCGATGGAGTCAAGACCCATTACGGAGCTCACATTGGACTATGTGACCTCACGGTTGTTGCACGAGCTTTCGCGGCGAAAGGAGAATGAATCTCGAGAAGATGGAGCGGCACTCGTGGCGAAGCAATCCAAGAATGGAGGCGGTGGGAGCTCAAGCGACAAGGTGTGCTTCTATTGTGGTAAGAAGGGCCACATTGCCAAATTTTGCTTCAAACGCAAGAGGGATGAGAAAGGGGAGAGTGCAAACAACACTAAAACTCGTGACGATGATGAGTACGCATTTACGGCTAGATATGAGGCAAGCATGAGCGATGGCATCGAGGGTGATGCAAGCATGAGTGATGGTATCGAGGGTGATGCAAGCATGAGTGATTGGATTGAGGTTGGTGATGAGTATGCAAACATGGCAAGCAATGTATCGTGCAATGGTAGTACGAGTGATTGGATTGTTGATTCGGGGGCTACAAGCCACATGTCACCACATAAAACTTGTTTTCATTCGTATGCTCTCATTAATCCAAGGAGAGTGATTTTGGGAGATGATACGGTGCTTGAGGCCGTTGGCAAGGGCCAAATTGTTGTAGACACCGAGGTGAGGGGTCGTGTGAAGACAATCACTATCCAAGATGTCCTCCACGTTCCCAAATTAACGGCAAATTTACTATCGGTGAGGCAATTAGTGGCAAAGCACTTGAGGGTTGAGTTTAGTGATAAGGGGTGTTATGTGTTGTCACCGAGTCGAGATGAGGTGGCCATCATTGAAGAACACGAGGGCTTGTACCACATCAAGTTCTCCAAGGTGCATTCGAAGGAATCGGCGGCGTTGGCGCATTCAAACTTGAAGGACGACAAGTTGGCGTTGTGGCATCGTCGACTTGGCCATTTGAACATCAAGAGTGTGAAGACACTACGCGGCATGGTAAGCGGTATGGATCTTCATCAATTGAAAGTGGATGCTTCTACATTCACGTGTGAAGGTTGCATTGAAGGCAAGCAACAACGGTTGCCATTTGCGGGTGAAGGGGCGACACGGGCCACAAAAGTTTTGGAGATCGTGCATTCGGATGTGTGTGGCCCCATGAAGACCACATCGATGGGAGGTTGCAAGTACTTTGTGACCTTCATCGATGATTTTTCAAGGAAGATATGGCTCTACCCTATCAAAGCCAAGAGTGAGTGCTTTGAGAAGTTCAAGGAGTTCAAGACATTGGTGGAGAACCAATCCGAGTTGAAGATCAAGGTGTTTCGGTCGGACAATGGCGGCGAGTACATGTCCAAGAAATTTGACGAGCTTTTGAAGAATGAAGGCATCGCACGCCAAACTTCGGCCCCGTACACGCCTCAACAAAATGGAGTTGCGGAGCGCGCAAATCGCACCATTGTAGAGATGGCGAGGAGCATGTTGCACGCTCAAAACTTGAAGTTGGACCTTTGGGCGGAAGCGGTGGTGAATGCGGTATACACACGCAATCGGTGTCCAACAAGCGCGGTTGAAGGCATGACGCCGGAGCAAGCGTGGAGTGGGAGGCAACCATGTGTTGCACACATGCGCATCTTCGGATGCATTGCATATGCGAAGGTTCCTGACGAACGGAGGACGAAACTCGAGGCTAAGGCCTTGAAATGTGTGTTTCTTGGGTATTGTGAAGGTACCAAGGCGTATAGACTCATGTCGGTGGACACGAGGAAGATCATTCGGTCACGTGATGTGACGTTTTGTGAGGAGTCTACGATGGAGGCTCCTTTGGAGGTTGGTCCAAGTGGGAGTAGTGGAGACGTTTTGGTGGACACACCCTCCAAGTCTCCTAGTGTTGTTGATGTAGGTGATGATGACGGTGATGACGAAGCTGGCGACACGGAGGTTGTTGAAGCGCCATCGAGCTCAAAGGCCAAGAATGGCGCAAAGGGCACGCAAGAGGAGCAAGTTTCTTCAAGCGAGCGGCGGTACCCCGAGAGATCGCGCAAGCCACCTGGAGAATGGTGGAAGAACCACATCTTCCCTCAAGTGGAGGACGAGCATGCGAATGTGGCATTATCGGATGGTCCATTGACCATTCGAGAAGCCATGCAAGGTGAGGATGCGGTCAAGTGGGAGCGCGCCATGCAAGAGGAGTACGACTCTCTAATTGCTAACGGTACATGGCAATTAACTCCCATTCCAAAGGATCGCAACCCCATTGGTTGCAAATGGGTGTTTCGGACAAAGAGGGATGTTTCGGGTATTGTTGTGTGTCACAAGGCAAGATTAGTAGCCAAGGGGTTCGCGCAAGTGCATGGGGTGGACTTTCACGAGACATTTGCTCCCGTGGCCAAGTTCACCACCATTCGATGCATTCTTGCCATTGGAGCGGCCTTGGACTTGGAGATGCATCAAATGGATGTGAAGACCGCATTTTTGAATGGCGATTTGGAGGAGGACATCTACATGGTGCAACCTGAGGGGTTTGTGCAACAAGGTAATGAGCACCTTGTTTGTAAGTTGCAAAAATCATTGTATGGGTTGAAACAATCTCCAAGAGCGTGGTACCAAAAGATTGACACGTTCTTGGTTGCACACGGGTTTACTAGGAGCATTGTGGATCATAGTCTCTACTTCATGCAAGACGGGCAACATGTGGTGATTGTGATCATATATGTTGATGATTTGATCATTCTTGCAAGCCTCATGAGTTTAATGAATGCATTAAAAGGCATGCTTGAGAGAGAGTACGAGATGAGTGATCTTGGAGAATTGCACTTTTGTCTTGGTGTTGAGTTTGTGCGAGACAGGGCTACACGCACTATCACCATGAGTCAAGGCAAGTATGTGATGGACGTGCTCAAGAGATTCGGGATGGAGGATTGTAAGCCCGTGGCAACACCATTGGATGCAAACTCCAAGCTCGTCAAGCTTTCGGAGGAGGAGTATGCGATGGAGGCTAAATCGATGGCGGAGGTGCCATACAAGCAAGCGGTGGGGTCATTGATGTATGCGATGATTGCGACACGGCCCGACCTTGCGTATCCAATTAGCGTGGTGAGTCAACACATGGCGAGACCGGGCTCGATGCATTGGATGACGGTCAAGAGGATCATGCGTTATTTGAGGGGCACAAGCGATGTGAAGTTGTGTCTTGGAGGCAAAGACATTGTGTTGAGCGGCTATTGTGACGCGGACTACGCGGGAGACACGAGCGATCGAAGATCGACAACGGGCTACATGTTCAAGGTCGGATCGGGAGCGGTGTCGTGGAATAGCAAGCGGCAACAAACTACGGCGACATCAACGGTGGAGGCCGAGTACATGGCTACGAGCCATGCCACGAAGGAGGCCATTTGGTTGAGGCAACTAATGGTGGATGTGGGTTGCACACAAGGTGAGGCTACAACGATTATGTGTGACAACCAAGGGTGCATTTCACTTGCAAAGAACCCTACACATCATTCACGCACGAAGCACATTGATGTGCAATACCACTTCATTCGGGAGAAGTTGGAATTGGGAGTTATACATTTGGAGTATTGCCCAACGGAGCACATGGTGGCGGATGTGCTCACAAAGGGTCTTTGTAGAGACCGACACCAACGATTAGTAATAGCATTTGGACTTAGAGGCTTTGGCTCTACGCAAAGTGGGAGTATTGAGGTAATTGATGCAACGTAGTATTGCTAGAAGCCAAAGACGTACGGGTGCTAAATAATGGTGTGTGGGAGGAGGGGTTAGGCATGGGCTGATCTCTAGAGTGTCCTTGTGATGAGTTATCCCATATGGTTTGTCCATGGTGACCTCCTAGTGTACACTACTTAAGGTGGAAGGCCTTTGAGTAAAGATTATCTCTTTCTACGCATTCCTTGTGTTTGTGTGTGTGCCTTGTGCAATCTTCTCTACCTTCAATAACCCTCGATTACAACTATTATCTTCAAAATTTAGGTTTAAAAAAATGCTATTTTAGTATGGTGATAGGGTGATTGCAAGCTACAGTCTACTAAGCGGAGAGTGCAGTTTGTGCAGCTAAAGGCTATGCAACTCATGCACTAGCGTTGTAATGTGCACCTCTCAACTTTCAATTGGATTAAAATTTTCACCATCCAAAATAGGGTTTATGCTAATACTTTCACTTTAGCAATTGTTAAATTTATTTCAAGACTCCGGGCTTTACTCAACAACCTTTTTTTGTTTTTTACCCACCAAAGGTAATAAGAGCCTTTTTTACATAACATCTATAGCTAGGTTTTATGAAAAATGCATTTCATATCCCACCTCTGAAATTGGACTATTATTTCATTTCCAAAAAAAAGGTCATAACTGCACGAAAATCTAAAAAAGAAAAAACATCACGAAACAATTAACTAAAAAATAAGCAAGCGTAATACCAAAAATAATAAAATATGGTAGCTTTGTACATACTTGTGATATGTTGCTATAAATTTGTGAAGTTCAAATTTGACCCCCTTCTAGCATATCCCATAAAATAGTTGCACGTAGGTGCACTTTTGACAAGCGACACGCTTCCAAATCCAAGTAGAAATGATTAATTTGGATAGAAAGATTGAAATTTTGCAAACTTTATTGGAGTAAACATCTTGACTTTGTAATTTTAAAAGCAATGCAATTTGTTTCATCACAAAACTCCATCTCAATATTTATTGATGATTTTCCAAAGATTGAAAAAGTGAAGCAATTCCTACACCGGGACAAAAAGTTGGGTGACCGTAGTTTGCAATCACCTGATGTCAAAATCTTGAGAAATATCTGTAGCATTGAAATGACATTGTCCAATAATAATAATAATAATAATAATAATAATAATAATAATATTATTATTATTATTATTATTATTATTATTATTATTATTATTATTATTATTATTGTGCCAAACTAGCTATTGACCTGTGCTACATGGCCTTGGGATTGTTCCATGCTCATGGCCCATCCACACCAAGCCCCTGCCGCACTTGCATCTCCGTTCCCAAAATGGGGGAAGGTAAAACCGAGAAGCACTGTCCGAGAAGAACTGACATTTAGTTACAAGTCAGCCGATTAATTTTTGGAAATGGCTAGTTGATTTTCAAGAATAGAGGCAAAACACTGAATTAAATGACTAAAAAATAATTATATTTAGTATTCATAAACGAAATATACGGGTTATAATCTTTAAAAACCAGTTGCTTTTGAAAATTAAAGGACATTGACTGGTTGCTTCAAAAAGTTTCCTGAACAGTGCCGAGAAGCAAAAAACATATTAAAAGCCTTGTCTTTTCTTGGTGCAATTACTATTTAACCCTTTAAGGTCCCAATTCAACATTGTTTTCAAAGATTCATTATAAAATAGTTGATGAAAAACGGAAATGGAGTTGATGTACAAAGCAAAGTTGTAAATGTCAATGTGAAGATAACATCTCTACGGTTCGATTCATCATATTTATTATTAATAATTTTTAATTAATTTTGCAAGGTTTTCTCTTGAAATTCAATTAAAAATCCAAAATCAACAAAATAAAAAATAAAAAATATTGTAATGAAATTGGAATAACATGCACTACAAGATGGTATGGGTTCCATTATTTGATTCTACACATTATGGAAAATCATGTTTAAGGTCTCACTTTTTGAACTAAGATTGAAACTCGACATAAACCACTTTTGTAATTTTTGAAAACTTCACATTATCTTATTTTGAGGATCCATACCGTACAAATGGTAGTCAACTAGCACGAGAATTAAAGAAATTTGTGGATGGATGAAAAATATCACCGTATGTGGTGAAAGGACAGGTTGCAGATCATCCATCGTCCAAGATCTGGACGCCAGAGCGTCTAAGGGTTAAGCACTATGCAACTGCATTAAGTTATAGTGCCGCAAGTAGAAACATGCTCTTTTTTTGCGTTGCATTCCTTTCTGTCATGCGTTAGAGTAATTTCTAATTGCATATCTTAAATTTCTTCATTGACAACAGATTCCCTTCAAAATTGCCTGACGACATGCATGCATGCGGCATGCGGCAGCATTTGGTGTATGTGAATGGGCCATCAGCTGCACAGAACTGGACATTCCAGGGGTGTATGATGAGATTTGATAGAAAAAACTATCTACTGCACACAGGGTAGAGCTCAAATGATCAGCGATTCTCATGACGCTTCATAAATGCTGACTTTCTGGCAATTGCTTATTTGCAATCAAATACAAGATGGTACAGCAGTATGACTAGATTGCACAGACAACAGGGTACTGTAATAACATGTAGGTCCTTGGTTCACAAAAATAATGAAATTTGTGTATAAGAGCTTGAATAATAATGTGATCAAATCGGGGGCGGTTTACACTACAGATTAAGAACTTGTCCCATGCAGGTCTAAAATTTGTGATTGGTTCCATCAACTCGTCCTGGAATGATTTGAGTTTACAGTGCAAGGAAAAAAGAAAAGTGACCAAAGGAGTTGAGGTCCTCAAAAGGCTTAGAAATAGGCCTAGTGGATAATGTTGAAGGGTCCCCCGAATTTTGCGGTGAAAGAGGCAAAAAAAGGTTCTCTCATTGCCAAACGAGGGGACCATGGGCTTGAAATGCTGTTTTATTATTTTTTTAAGTCCCGGTCCAAGTTCGGTTTACACTTAGTAATAGTCTCAAGGGCTTTAAAAATTACGTTTTTTGAAGTGTGACCATGAAGTGTGACCATGAAATTAATCCATTTTCCTTGGTCATGGCTCTTGGTCTGTAATGTAAACCGCCCCTCAGTCAAAGACGTACTCCGTCAGGTGATCATAAAACTCGCCGTCCAAACGGAGAACCAAAAAAACACAGTTCATACCTTTCGTTTTGTTTCACAGATCTACTCATTCTACTGTATCAAGTTAATGAAGAAATTCTTACTTACTGTGAGTCCGCAAAAAGCCATTCACGTAGAAAGAATTCAAATACAAAAGTTTGTATTTACACATACCCATCACAAAACTTGTCATGAGCTCCACATGCTCTCACAGGATCCACTGCCGACATAGCATAATAATAGGGCAAGGGGAGCCCAACATCCTTTTGCAATGGGACCACAGTCAGTTACAATTAGAAATTAAGTCTACATGGCAATGACATGATAATCCCAAAATACATGAAATACAAATGACATTCCTTCATTACTTTGAAAAGTGGATCTAAGTGAAGATTCTTTTCCGATCCAGTTTTCAAAAGGGTGTTCCATTGCATTGTTCTACTATGCTATGAACAGTGCTCACTATGCACCAAGATTCATTGTAACCCAGGTAATTAAGTAATTAATCGCTGATGGCAGAGAGTGGAAAGAGGGGGTACGTGTGCAATCAGGCAGCAAGCCTTAATACATGGGGGGAGAGGAGGGGAACCCTAAATCTAGAATGGATACGGTGATTGCAAACCAGAATTCGAAAGTGACTTCAGAGATAGGGTTTGAAAAACTCAGGTGAATGCGTTGCTCTTAGAATTAGGATAAGGTAAGGGGTACAGTTGCCGTCAGTTTAAGCATTTCAATCTACATTTAGAGGTCATTTTCAATGATACAAAAATTGCAGCACATAAAACTTTGGGTTTAATAATCAAGCTCAATTTAAATTAATTTTTTCACAATGTATGATTTTGTCATAAATTTTCAAACTTAATATGCATTGACCACTATTGATGTTAGTAGGTGTACCAGTGAGTAACTATCTTTCATTTCTAGTCCAATTAGATTGCTAACTTGGTATTCATAATTAACACTTGTGATAACTAGATTGGGAACTTATGAAGCTGAAACAAGTGTTGTTATAGATGACCACAATTGGTACCTAACAGTTTCTGGTGCTTCTACCTTATTTGTTTTCTCATAACTCAGGTGAATGCGTTGCTCTTAGAATTAGGATTTCTGTTTTCCTGTGACTCTGGAATTGAGGCGGTACAGCGTAGTGATCTCAAGGTATGACATTTCTGGTCGTTTCCTGTTGCAGGTTGTGGTAGTCAATGTATTTTGCAGTTAGGGTTATTGTAACAACATTGGGAACAAGATCTCAGTTGGCTTCAATTTTTGTTGCTAGCAATTTGAGTAGAGTACACGGTTGAGAAGCGCTGAATCTGTTTTTCTGGAGAAGGAATTTTTTGAGAAAATGATGTGTATATTTTGAGGTTTATGGTCATGTACAAGGAAATCTCTTTAAATCTAATCTGAATTAATTAATTAATTGCAACACTACTTCTGTCACACTATGGTACTATAATGGATGGCCCATAAATCAACGCTTTAAGCTTTTCACGTGAATCTAGTACTAGTATAGAATTAGAAGCTTTCAATGAATACCTATTGGAGACATTGTTGGTTTATCGTACACGTCAATTATTCGGTCATCCACCTTAATCACAATATATTGGGGTGATCGCTACAAGAGGAGGACAATCCAACCCCTCACTTGAACCCATCATTTTTCGGGTTCTCTCATTTTTGGGGGTCAAAGTGCATTTAAAAAAAAATTAAATTCTATATTAGGAATTTGCGACCCCAAGATAGTCCCCAATGTCCAAAAAAAATACGGGCAAACACTTGCTTTGCTTTTAACCACTAATTTGAGTATATAGGAGCACCAAAAACCAATAATGCCGACATAATCTAGGTATGATAGTCATTCTAGAATGTAAATCTAGGTACTTCATAGATAGCTCACCCAAAATGCAATAAAGGCTCTATGATATGCCTACATTTGCATTCTAAAATGACTGCACGGTCTAGATTCTGCAAGCATTAGGTACAGTATTGGTTTTTGGTGCTCCTACCTTACGTTGGCATTCCAATGTCCGTATGACCTCTACCTTGCTCCGCTGCCTTGGACCAGATTGCCAGGAGATAGACGTACACACTGAAGCACTGTTTTCACATTCGATCCGTACCGTAATTGGATCTGTCTCGATTTGAGCCAAAAGAAAAATTCGCAATCAGATTAACTCTGGAACATTGAACCTACAATAATCAGAGTTCATACGATAATCATAGTCTGAACTCAGGTAATCTTCACAATTCTGAACTCCGGTTTTATCGTGTGGTAGCAATTCCAAAATTGAAAAACTCAAATTGACAAGAAATTGTCGACTCAAAAAAAATTAATCTTGACACTGACAAGAAATTTCCGAGGACGAAACAGTTGTCGTTAAACATTCCACGCTGCATGTGGCCTACAAATAATTCAAAACAGAGCCCGGCTGAAAATGACCGAACACCTATACTACAGATACTACCAACATCTCACGAGAAACCAAAAAAGCTACACGAAACCAGATGGTCATCCCGCACCATTTTACAAGAAATGTGCAAGCCACCTGCAACAACTTCCCAATCATCCGATCTACCACGGTCAACATACACATCCCCAAGAGCACGGCAGTTGAGCAGACACTACGAGGGAACAAAACGTGAATGCAAAGAAGCGATATTCTATGGCACCGCCCAAGACTGAAGTCCACACAAGCGTCTTCCCAAACCTATCAAATGTAAGAGCCAAGTTCCATGTGTTTGAAAAGCTGGCTATGAAAGAGGAAGGGAAAAGTGGAACTTGGGTTTATCTCATACTAGACCATGCAGAACTGCATGTTCCATGGACTTGAACATGAACAAATCTGATTGGTCACAAGAAGTTGCCATGACGTCTGGGTCTTGAGAACCCTCCATACTTCATCACAACTTCTCCACCATTTCCCTCTCAAAAGATCACTTGAAATATGGAAATCTTCTAATGAGATACTTCACCCATGGAACTTGGCCCTAAATCATGCACCGAGTAAACAAACCTCCTTGCCTCGACTGCGCAGCCCGTACACCGCAGAGCAACCATGTCTACTGGACTCCAACGGCCTCTCACTTCACGTCCACGAATTCCCACAAAATTCAACTCTACACCAAGTTTCCCATGCATCTTCATACTGGTCTCCACAAAACTACAAGCTTCATTACTTCTTTTCAAGAGATTGTACAGTTCCCGCGCTGGCTCGGCACCATGCTTCAATGCTGCCCACCGATTCCTCCTCTAACTGCGACTGATGCTCAAAAACGGCCACTCCACATACTTTTCACGGAGGGCGCCCTTTGAACAACGACTGCCTACATCAAGGTGGCACTCGCAACCACCTTTGCCCTGCCACCTTTCATTCACTCTCTACTTACTCCGAACACCGTAACGTCCCTTCCTCCCGCCCGAGGGACCGCTAAATGAGTTTTGCCCTAACCCCCGAACCCACCCCTACGCCTACGCTTCTTCACTCAATGCTTTTCCACACACATTTAGAGTTTTGCCCCGGAGCTCCCACCACGTGTTGCTGCATCTGTCCCTTCAACCATCCACATCCCCACCATCAATATGTCACCACAAACCACCTGCTCGTCCACCGCATACAAACGTGCACTCCAATCCTCCGCCACCTCGCCCACCTCACTACCCATTCACGCTCCCAAAACAAAGCCCCACACCCTATTCCATCAACTCACCTTCGCCTTTCGTTGGTACCAGACACACGACTTCGTCATACTAATAATGTTGTACCTGATAGCTGCCAGGATTCATCATCTACAACCACCCACAACACCACCACCATCGTCAGCACTCCTCTCAACACCAACGCTTCGTCTCAACAGCAAACCCTAAACCGCACCAAACACCATAACGCCAACCACTGCACTGCCTTCGCTGCTCTGACTGCAGCTGGCACTGTTCTCCGCTTCACCTCTCACGACCGAATCACAAATCATCTCATCTCATCTGTTCTACGCATGCACTACTCCACATCACATCCCATGGTCCCAAATCCAGCTTGCACCATACTTCCAAATCTACCCTACACCACGTCATCATCCCTTCACACCATCCACAGACCATTCTCCACACCCACGGGCTACACACAACCCGCTACTTCCACCACCCTGCCACTCCAACCACAGCACAAACCTGCGCTTGCATGTAAGGGTTGTACGCGCCTTGCTGCACCATCTGACCACGTCCACAACCACAGTCCACAACACAACCAAAAATCATCAACTCCACCACACCTGTCACAAACCCATTCCACCACTCTCTGCAAATACCTTCGTGCCCAATCTCCACTCATCCCCGCACCCACAACCATACCCACGCACCTCCATTCCTACCACAACCAAACCAACATCCAACAAATCCACAACACAACACATCCCACCCCCTCACTCCATCCAAATACACATTCACTAACAGTGCCACGCTCACCTGAACCCCAGGAGCCACCATGCCGCCTCCCTCTTTCTTGCTAGAAGATGATTCTCCGGCCTTGTTTGTCAGAGCGCCCTGCTTCAACCAACCCCACTGTCAACAACTGCTCCCACACGTCTCACACAGCCTCACGCCACAAACCATGTCTCAGCAACACCCCTTCCAACTAACCTCCCACCGCCCACACTGCCATGCCAACCACCTAAACCGTCGCCAAAACCAACAACTCAACTCTGCGACTCAACTACAACGCGCTCGCTACCACCAACTTCGTCCACTTCCACATTCCACCATCGTCAAATACCTAACAACACAATCGACTCCCCACCACCAACTCAACTACGCACCGCTCCCACACCCATCCACTCCTACCTACATCATCAACCACCATCAGACATGATTACTTTCACATTCGTTGCCGTCATACGCACCTCCGTCTGAAGAACGCAACCGAACCGGTCCGCCGCACAACCCCAACCACATATCCATCAGTCCGCGTTTCGCAAAGCAACATCCACCACTAACCCATACACGCAAAAGAAACCATTCACAGACACTGCTCGTCTACGACTGCGGCCACAATCAGTAACCCACCAGGCAATACACATCCCACTCTGCCTGACCTACACATCCATCCTGCGCGTAGCGTCAGGGAGGTCACTCTTTGTATCTTTTGAGTATCACGTGTGAACAAAGGGTAATTAAGAGTACCCTAAAAATTAAAACTAATTCTTACTATGATTAGTAATATTTCAAGAATATTCTCATTTTGATTTTTGTAATGAATTGTGAGCATCCTATATTAATGTAAATCATTTATAAAAATTATCTTCAAAGAATTTTTGGGACCCTATATTTGTTCGCACTTTGTTACGTAATATTTGGAAGTGACCTCCCCGAGCACGTAGCTTCCAAGATCTATGTAGACTCCTACCACTCGCTTCTACCTACAACCTTCCACTTCACCCTCGGCCTTCCCCTGCTGCTGCTGCATGTCACCGCTCTCCACTCGCAACTCCAAACGCCCGACTCCTCGCATCCTCCATTTTTAATTTAGTTTATTTCTTTCTCAAATCGGGACTCGACCTAGCATAATAGCATTGAACGTCCGCACCAAACTATCTGCACGACCTATATAATAGTAAAGATACCAAGCAAGGATGAAACTGTGCTACACTGCACGATCTCGCACAAGACAATGCACTAGTACAAAGGTGGTCTTTGGGCCTCGGGGGGTTCACTGGCGAAAATTTTAGAAACAACGTGCGATAAAAAATAGGGTCCAATATATTCATTGTAGATAATTTTGTAAAAAATGTACATGTAAAATAGGGGATTTAAAAAAAGTGAAACATGTTTAGATGTAAAATACCATCACATATAATATTCTCAGGCTTTTTACATGTAAAATACCATCACCTTATAATATTTTTTGCTAAATTTTTTTGCTAAAATAACCCCCAAAATAAATAGGTCATTATCGCACGTGTATACAAAATATACAAGGGAGTGCCCCCCCCCGAGCTTTTGGCATCGAACAATAGCGCTACAGCAAGGTGCTCAAAGACCACCTTCGTACTAGTAATGCTTATCCAACGGATGAAAGTCACCCTACCTCTTTGTACTTGTGCAGGTAAACTTTCAGCGGCTCCACGTAGTCTTCGAACCCTAACGTGCTCATGGCCCACAGCAAATCGTCTCCGTTGATAGTTTTTGTCTTTTTCCGCTGACACTTGTCGCTGGCTCTGCGCTACGTCAAGGAATATACTCGCCCCCGCTGAGAAACAACGTCGTCAACCCTCAAATCAAACATCGAACCGAACGCCTGTACATCACAAATCAAACATTCCCTTCCCAAAGCAACCACCACCGATAACATGTTTTGCACACCGTCACCATCTATTCTCAACAACACAACTGCCGCACACCAATCACCCTAAGCTTGTTCATCACCCTAAACTTACAATGCGACACCAATCACACCATCATAAAAAATTAAAAAAAAGCAGCAATTAAAGCAACCAGAAAGAAAAAGCAGAAATTCTCTGAAACCAGCGAATATGACCGCTGCGAAAATCTAGTTTCATTTGCACAACAATGCCAAGCACTACGGAGGCTGCGCTTCCAACGACGCTTCCAACCAAATGGGACAGATAACAGCATGTCCCTCGAAAAGAAAACAAGCCGCCCAAATGCAACACCGTGTCATCAATGTGCAAAAAGATGATAATAAAAATAATTACAACCACCACGACAACCACACCAGAGAAAAACATATGTGTAGTGGAGTGGATACTCGCTGGTGATGAAACTGATAAACTCCGACACGCACTTCTGAACGGTCTCCTTGGCGTCCTTGGCAATCTTGGCATTGGCGGGCAACGCCTTCTTCATGATGCGGCTGATGTTGGCAATTGGCAGAAACCGATCCTGCTCGCAAACATTGGAGTTATCCCGGTCCCCGCTGCCGTGGTTTCCTCCGTAGTCGTCCGAGTGCGGACTGTCTTGACTCCCGGGACTCCCAGCCTCCGTCATTGTTGGACCTATCGTGGTATCCCTACGCCCGCTCACGGTCACGCCAAGACGACAGACATCAATCAACCTCCGCCCACCCACTCACCTCCATTTGCGCGCTCAAAAAAAACACAACGCATTACGCTATTGCACGAGACCTCAACCTCCCACAGCTTCAAATCTTCCACCGCCACGCACTCCGAATGGGAGCGAGGACACCTAACTGACCCACTCACGCACGCCCGTCAACGACGAATAAAGTAATGCAAAATCAGGGCGCCGCCACACGCGCAGACCCTCACACCCCCGGAGCCCGCGGCGCAGCTGACCCAACCTCATTGTTCACCGACACACCAACCAAGGGCAGCGGTTTAGGCAGCGCCCAAGCCCACAAACGAGAATACGAGGATGATGATATGAACACACTTACAAGTGATGGCAGGAGTGATTCGGCTAGAACGAAACAACCCTCCCAGGAGGCTTCGGCTCCGGTAGGTCAGGTGATGTAATCGGCTTGAGCAGTGAAGCTTCAACTGCGCGCGAGGAAACAAACCAACAACATCTGTCTGCAGGACATGGCGGTCGCGCAAGGAACCTTGGAGGCGTTGCTGCAACTGGGCCGCTTTCTGTTTCTTTATTGGTACTCTCGTCGTTGCTCTTTACCACTTGTCTCTCTCCCCTTCCCCTTTCAGTTCAACGCCTCTCGCCGTCGTGGCTCCCGGCCGTCGTGGCTCCCGGCCGGCGGTAGTGCGCGTTACTGCCGGCCGCTGGACGTTGCGACTGGGGATTTGGGACTCCCTGTGCCAGGTGGCTGCTTCTCGGCTCTGGAGTGGGCTGCCCATGCCCGATGCCTTTCTATTTTACCATATCCTTTGGTTTTTTGAGTCGGTTTGGCAATTTCTTTGGTTTTTTTTTTTCCTCTCAGTTCGTGCCCGTGAATTCTCTCCATTGCTTTTTACTTTCACGGAGACTATTTACCATGGGTTGACCGCTTGGAGAGGCCTGCCCGATGTAATTACCATGAGAAGTGGATGGATGAAACTTCTAGATGAAGCTTTGTAAATTTGAATATGATGGTTTTTGCTTCTTTGTTTTCAAGATAGATAGAAATGAACTCCGGTTCTCTTTCGAGGACGGACGGCAAAATCGTTTCCAGGACTTTTATATGTTATCTAAGTGTAGTGAATACAAGGTGGTTTGGACAAGTTTGGAACCTTTTTATAACTTCTATTGTAAGGTCATAGTCACATTGTGCATTTTTCTCACATTGAGCCATTCACATTTGAATTTTCTCCTCTTAATTTAATTTGGTGCCAAATGGACTCCCTTCTAAGGTGTCAGTGGAAAAAATAAAATATAAGCCAAAATTGAAATAAAAAGTCAAAAAAATTGGCGCCGTTGTCACAAGATCCCACAAAGTATATTTGGCAAGCAACCTTTTCATTGTAAGTCATAGTCACAAGTAAGTAAGAGCACATCATCTGAATACAACAACACACCTAAAATTTAAAAGAAGTTACATTGCATTTCAGAACTAGAGAAACGAAAAAGACATAAGGCACATGAACACCTCTGCAGGCAAAGGAGGACGATGACGAAAGAAAAAAAGCAAACCCTAAATCAAAGAGAGACTACTTTGTGTACATACCAAGATGTAAAAAAAGAGATTAAATTTTCAGATTAAAAATGAATCACACAAATTTACAAAAGAAAACATCCTAAAAAAAGGATGCGATCAACAACGTAAGTACCTACCGTATTGGGCCCTCCAACAAAATCCTCAACGAATGCCATGTAGCAAAAGTTCTTTCACGGAAACGCCAAGGAATATTTTTATTTTTTCAATTTTTTTTGGGTTCCGGGAAGCTCGTTAAAAACGGGTAGTAACCAATAAATGGTCTCTTGGAAGCTAAGGGGTTAAACATCCCAACGGTGAAAATGTTGTAGCAAGGCATTTACACTATGTGCACTTTTTCTTTTTGAAAATAGTAAAAATTAAGTTTAAAAACAAACTTGTATGTTATTTTGTTTTTTATGAAAATCCTAGTTGTCCACAAAAAAAAATCTCATACCTTTTGTGAACCTAACTAATAAGCCTTGCTTGCGAGAGTGTAGTGCCCAAGTACGGCTTTTCTATCAATGTAATGAGAATAGAATGATTTTTTTTTTTAAATCTCCTATATAGGGATCTATTCTACAAGATTTTTTTAATTTATTTTTCCTTGAGGATGTTGTCTATATTGCATGCGCTGAGACCAAACGAGAGACCAAAATCACTAATCACATTATAAGTTTTCAACTCCTTGGTCAAATTTTATGAAAATTAGTGCATCTCAAAACTTCCCCTTCACCACATATCGTGTGAAAAAATAAAATTATAATAATAAATTTTCATTTACACTTGGATGACCAAAATGTCATAAATACCATTTGGTCCTATAGGAGTTAATTAGAAAGAACAAAGTTGTACATGTATCACACCTAGGAGACATGTTTGGTGTGAAAGATGTGTCCCTCTAGAAAGAAACGTCAATCCAATCATGGTACTATATCAAAAGATGCAAAAGAGAGACCCTGAACGGGTGCAAGAACTTTATAAAGAGCCCAAAAGGTGGGTACACACATCAAAGGGCAAGAGAGGTGCCCAAAGGCAAAGAGAGGCAAAGGCTTAGAAAAACTGAGGGGCATAAAGACCAAAAAAACCATGAGGAGCAAATTCAACTCAAGATCAAAATGGGAAGGAACAACAAAAAAACATCCACTCAAAGGTAGGGAAGCCAAGAGCCATTACTACGCACGGCTAATAGCCAAAGAGAGACTAGTAACTTGCACATCTAAAGGGAGAGAGGAAAAGAGACAAACTAATCACCTTTGTCTAATGAGAAATTAGTCAAACTCCTATTGGTACTTGGACTCAAAATGTCATTAGGGGGCGAAGGCCATCATTCCGGAGGGAGAGCTCCGGGGAATGCTACTCCGGCTTGAGTCCTACCACTGACAACTTCTTGCTCTAATTCTCAAACAATTTAGTTAAAGATATCATCGCCACTTACTTTTGCTAATCTAGTAACATCCCCGCCATCTTCGGAGGGAGGACATGAGTGGCTATGTCAACAAATTCCTACATCAAAAATTTAGGACCTCACTGATTTTTAACGATTTTCATACGAAGTCCAATATTTCATGGGTTTGTGCATTTTTTGCACGACTTTTGTGCTAATTCTGCACTAAATCTGCATGGATTTTACATTCACTCTTTTTGTTATCTAATAAAGTGAAAAATCCATGCCAAATTAGCACAAAATCCGTACAGAGTCTGTGTGAAAAATGTATGAACCCATAAAATATCAATTGTGGCACAGGAATCGTTAAAAATCAATGGGGTCCTAAATTCCTAATGTATGTTGATTCTATAAGAGAATGAGGAATTAGACAAGGGAGGTGAGCAAGAGTTGGCTTTACCCTAAACCCTAAAAGCGTGCAAGGAACCCCGTCGGGCCATGTTTGATTGTTTTTCAATCAAACGCTAATTTTCACCTAGTTTTTAAATTCAAATGAAAATGGTCCCAACTAAAAAATTGTGGGAGCTATCTCCTACTTTCTAGTCCAAATTATGATTCTTGAAAATTATTAAACTGTGTTTTTTAGAGCACTTTAAAGCTCAAAACCCTAATGAATGAGCCATATCAAACAAATATGATCTTAGCTATAGTTTAATTACTTAAAAAACTATTTGTTTTTGCAAACATATTGTCCTTTAACCCTTGCTAAACCATACCCTTTACATTGTACCAACATTGTAAAGAAACTACTAATAAAATAATTCAACTCTCGAACCCTCTTCACTTGGACCGGCTAAAGTGAAAGAAAATTCTTTGTGATTCCTTTGATCCCTTAACATATGCTTCAAATTTGAAGGTGCCACATTTGGCTTCTAAAGAACATTATGAGCTAAAGCCAAAAACAAATAAATTTTTTGAAAGTTCAAAAAGATTTTATTTTTTTATACTGATGACCAGGGCATTATTTTCATTTTTCATAAAGCGCCCAAAGTGGCGATATAAAATGTTGTAATGGTGCTCCATATTTCAACATTCATCCACATATTGAATAAAAGATATCACAAATCCATATTTTTGTACCATTTACATTCACAATCCGACTATTTCACCCAAGATATATTTTTTTTAATTTGAAATTTTCTGTCAAAAACTTCATGGTTTTTGGTCATTTAGTAGCCAATTGTTTTAGGGTGCAATCTGGCAATGTTTTGCCAAAAAAAATGCGCTCCTCATGACACTGTTCAGTTTCATACATGCAAAATGCAACTTGCCAATGAAATGTCAAGCAAGTGGACACTACTATGAGGCAAATCCCTTGATATCAGATGTATATTCTTCTTCCTCATTGTGATACTATACCAATCCTCTTTCACAAAAGCAAGGATGATACCATTTTTTGACATAAGATTCACACTTTAAACATACATGCACATAATTCTGTAAAAGGTGGAATGACCCATAACCACCCACCTTCATTCTAGTCACTGTAGGTGTCTGCAACAACTGCCACCTACGGAATCTAAAACCAATTATTTTTAATCTCCAAGGAATCCAAAATGTGGATATTTTAGTACTACATATGAATGTGTAGTAGTCAATTCTAATAAGTATAGTGTTTTTGCACTGAACATGCCAAATTTGATTAAATATCATTTTTGGAATTGTGGAGAAAACTTTGATATCCTCAAATCTAGTTTTCCACACCTAAAAATTGTCATTTAAATAGGTAAAAAAAAAAACAAAAAAACAAAAAAAAAACACATCATTACCAGTTAGTACACGATAACAATGTTGAATGTTGTTACATATTTGTAGTCACCCTACCGTGAAACAACCATGAGACTTCTATAACTAAGTGAAAATAGAACTTCTAAAATGTAATTCATAATACTTTTTGTGTTAAAAGAATATCACCTACTAATTGTATGTGTCACAATTCGCAAGTGAGATATGATTATTTTGCACATTCAAAATTCATGAAAATTAAATTTTATTTGGAAAAAAAATCAATTTCATTCATGAATCTTAGTAGGTTTCTAGCCAAAAATAGCCCAACTTCGATTCCAAAATTTACACTAAATTAGGAATGTTTGCGCTTGGGGGTATGACAATGCTCTTGTTGCCCGTTGAACAAAAATGGACCTTTTTGAAGTGGCGCGGGGGGAGGGGTAAATAATTTTGGTACTTATGGGTATCATGGGTCGGAAATTGATGAAGTGTTTAACCCTAACTGCCTAATCAGCCATATTTGGTCGATCCAAAATTTCAGAGTTTAAAAAAAGTTCAGCACACTTTAAACATCCATATCTTTTGCAAAATTTCAAAGATTTCAATGTAAAAGTGCTCTTAAAAAGTCAACTTATAAAATTAAGCAACCAAAAATCTCCAAAAATCACTACACTTAGAGTATCACTTTTCAACCAACCACAACAAATTTCATGTACAAATTGTGAAAATCTTATTTGTAATCAAATTACATAAGAATATTCAATTTTAGTTTCAATATTTTTACAATTTTTTTTTTGGTAACAACAATCATAGATTTAACTGTATGGATAGAATTGAAATTTCATAATTTCATAATTCATAATATTTATATATCAAGTTCAAAATATCCCTCTCAGTTACATTTTATACGACATCTTTGAAATTCTCTAAATCTGAAGAGAGGTGAGGACGTATAGGGGTTAATTTGCGGTATGAACCATTGATAAAATTTAGGCCCTCCCTCCCCCTCCCAACTACGCATGCTATAATACAAAATTTGCAAATATATACATATACCGTAGCACATAATTCGGCACCGATTATATTATTTTAATAATTGCCGAAATTTTAGGATTTTCATTTTTTTTCAAATTTAAAGAAGAAAAATTTCATAAGAAATACAAGTGCCCGAATCTAATTTTTTAGAAATTAATTAAATATTCGGCACCCTACTGTGTACTGTAGTACGGTATAAATGCCGGTTTTTTTTTTTTATTTTGCCACAAACGAAAGTACTTCCATTGCAAGGGACGGAAAAGACCAAACCCCAGCCACAAGCGGCCTAGGGCGGACAGACAGGACACAGGACAGGACGAGACCAGAACGAGAGGGGCCAGCACCGCCTCAGGCAGGCCGACCACCACCAGTACAAGGCAGGCCCGGAGCTCCACAGGCAGACGCAGGGAGCAGCAAAACGAAAACCTAAGGGGGGTCATTAACCGCCTTCTGGAGTGCAAGGTATCTAGCATGCGCTGGCTGGTCATTAACCGCCTGGCAACGAAACGCAAATCCCCTGTGCCCTGCTCAACCACAGGAGGACCTGCCAGCAAGGACCGCCCGGGTCGGAACCTCGTGCGTGCGGCCGGCAGCGGCAGACGGCGGCAGGAAACAACCGCCGGTTGGCGGGGCCAGCGCCGTTGAGGTACGGAAGGGCACCACGGTGACGGCGACGGCGACGGCGACGGGCGTTGAAACTAAAGAGGAAACGGGAACTCGAAGGGGAGAGAGACAAGTGGTAAAGAGCAACGATGTACCAATAAGGAAACAGAAGGCGGCCCAGTTGCAGCAACGCCACCACGCACGCAGGCAGGCATCCCCGCGCACCCGACCGCCATCGCCATCACCAGTGCCGAAGAAGAAGCTTCACTGCAGTCCAGCGGATTCCATTACCTGACCTACCCAAGCCGAGGTATCCTGGGCGGGCTGCTTCGTTCCAGCGGAATCACTCCCGCCATCACTTGTAAGTTCCTTCATATTATCATCCTCGTCTTCCTCGTTTGGGGCTCCGTCGCTGCCGTTGCTCCCTTGGTTGGTGTGTCGGTGAACAATGAGGTTTGGTCAGCTGCGCCGCGGTCCCCGGGGGCGTGAGAGGGTCCGCGCTCGTGGCGGCGCCCTGATTTTGCATTATTTTATTCGTCGTTGACGGGCGTGCGTGCGTGAGTGAGTCAGTTAGGTGTCCTCGCTCCCGGAGTGCGTGGCTCAGGTTTCCGATGCCGGATTCGAACGTGTGGGAGGCCTTCGCCGGAGAGGTTGTAATGCGTTCTGGGTTGTTGAGAGCGCACGGACGGAGGTGAGTGAGTGAGTGAGTGAGTGTGTGGGCGGAGTGAGTGAGTGAGTAGGCGGAGTGGGTTGATTGATGTCTGTCTTTTGGCGTGACCGTGAGTGGGCGTAGTGATTGATACGATAGGTCCAAGAATGGCGGAGGCTGGGAGCCCGGGGAGTCAAGACAGTCCGCACTCGGACGACTACGGGGGAAACCACGGCAGCGGCGAGAGGGACAACTCCAATGTTCGCGAGCAGGATCGGTTTCTGCCAATTGCCAACATCAGCCGCATCATGAAGAAGGCGTTGCCCGCCAATGCCAAGATTGCCAAGGATGCCAAGGAGACCGTTCAGGAGTGCGTGTCGGAGTTTATCAGTTTCATCACCAGCGAGTATCCACTCCACTACACATATGTTTTGCTCTGGTGTGGTTGTCGTGGTGGTTGTAATTATTTTGATTATCATCTTTTCGCACATTGAAGACACGCTGTTGCATTTGGGCGGCTCGTTTTCTTTCCGAGGGACATGCTGTTATCTGTCCCATTTGGATGGAAGCGTCGTTGGAAGCGCAGCCTATGTGGTGGTTGGCTTTGTTGTGCACCTGTAACTAGGTTTTCGCGGTGGTCACTTTCGCCGGTTTTTCGAAAATTTCTGTATTTTCTTCCTCGTTACGTCGTGATTGCTGCTCTTGTTTTTATCTTGGTGTGATTGGTGTCGCGGTGTAAGTTTGTGACGAGAAAAGGTGTGAAGAACGTGTTTGATCACATCTTCTACCACATTTGCGTCAGTGTGCTTAGGTCCTTGGAGTCCGCTGGAATATGTTGGGTTGGTATATGGAAGTTGTGTTGTTGAGAAATAGATGGTGACGGTATGCAAAACATGTCATTGGTGGTGGTTGCGTTGGGAAGGGAATGTTTGATTTGTGATGTACGGGCGTTCGGTTCGATGTGTGATTTGAGGGTTGACGACGTTGTTTCTCAGCGGGGGCGAGTATATTCCTTGACGTAGCGCAGAGCCAGCGACAAGTGTCAGCGGGAAAAGAGAAAAACCATCAACGGAGACGATTTGCTGTGGGCCATGAGCACGTTAGGGTTCGAAGACTATGTGGAGCCGCTGAAAGTTTACCTGCACAAGTACAGAGAGGTAGGGTGACCGTCATCCGTTGGGTAAGCATTACTAGTACGAAGGTGGTCTTTGAGCACCTTGCTGTAGCACTATTGTTGGATGCCCAAAGACCACCTTTGTACTAGTGCATTGTCTTGTGCGAGATCGTGCACTGTAACACAGTTTCATCCTTGCTTGGTATCTTCACTATTATATAGGTCGTGCAGATAGTTTGATGCGGACGGTCAATGCTATTCTGCTAGGTCGAGTCCGGATTCGAGAAACAAATAAAATAAGATAAAATGGAGGATGCGGGGAGTCGGGTGTTTGGAGTTGCGAGTGGAGAGCGGTGACATGCAGCAGCAGGAGGGGAAGACTGAGGGTGAAGTGGAAGGCTGTAGGTAGAAGCGAGTGGTAGGAGTTTATATAGATCTTGGAAGCTACGCGCAGGATGGATGTGTAGGTCAGGCAGAGTGGGATGTGTATTGCCTGGTGGGGTACTGACTGTGGCCGCGGTCGTAGATGATCAGTGTCTGTGAATGGTTGCTTTTGCGCGTATGGGTTAGTGGTGAATGTTGCTTTGCGAAACGCGGACTGATGGATATGTGGTTGGGGTTGTGCGGCGGACCGGTTCGGCTGCGTTCTTCAGACGGAGGTGCGTATGACGGCAACGAATGTGAAAGTAATCATGTTTGATGGTGGTTGGTGACGTAGGTAGGAGTGGGTGGGGGTGGGAGCGGTGCGTAGTTGAGTTGGTGGTGGGGAGTGGATTGTGCTGTTAGGTATTTGATGACGGTGGAATGTGGAAGTGGATGAAGTTGGTGGTAGCGAGCGCGGTGTAGTTGAATCGCGGAGTTGAGTTGTTCGTTTTGTCGACGGTTTAGGTGGTTGGCATGGCAGCGTGGGCGGTGGGAGGTTAGTTGGAAGGGGTGTTGCTGAGACATGGTTTGTGGCGTGAGGCTGTGTGAGACGTGTGGGAGCAGTTGTTGACAGTGGGGTTGGTTGAAGCAGGGCGCTCTGACAAACAAGGCCGGAGAATCATCTTCTAGCAAGAAAGAGGGAGGCGGCATGGTGGCTCCTGGGGTTCAGGTGAGCGTGGCACTGTTAGTGAATGTGTATTTGGATGGAGTGAGGGGGTGGGATGTGTTGTGTTGTGGATTTGTTGGATGTTGGTTTGGTTGTGGTAGGAATGGAGGTGCGTGGGTATGGTTGTGGGTGCGGGGATGAGTGGAGATTGGGCACGAAGGTATTTGCAGAGAGTGGTGGAATGGGTTTGTGACAGGTGTGGTGGAGTTGATGATTTTTGGTTGTGTTGTGGACTGTGGTTGTGGACGTGGTCAGATGGTGCAGCAAGGCGCGTACAACCCTTACATGCAAGCGCAGGTTTGTGCTGTGGTTGGAGTGGCAGGGTGGTGGAAGTAGCGGGTTGTGTGTAGCCCGTGGGTGTGGAGAATGGTCTGTGGATGGTGTGAAGGGATGATGACGTGGTGTAGGGTAGATTTGGAAGTATGGTGCAAGCTGGATTTGGGACCGTGGGATGTGATGTGGAGTAGTGCATGCGTAGAACAGATGAGATGAGATGATTTGTGATTCGGTCGTGAGAGGTGAAGCGGAGAACAGTGCCAGCTGCAGTCAGAGCAGCGAAGGCAGTGCAGTGGTTGGCGTTATGGTGTTTGGTGCGGTTTAGGGTTTGCTGTTGAGACGAAGCGTTGGTGTTGAGAGGAGTGCTGACGATGGTGGTGGTGTTGTGGGTGGTTGTAGATGATGAATCCTGGCAGCTATCAGGTACAACATTATTAGTATGACGAAGTCGTGTGTCTGGTACCAACGAAAGGCGAAGGTGAGTTGATGGAATAGGGTGTGGGGCTTTGTTTTGGGAGCGTGAATGCGTGGGTGTGTAGTGCGGTGGGCGAGGTGGCGGAGGGTTGGAGTGCACGTTGTATGGGGTGGAGGAGCAGGTGGTTTTTGGTGACATATTGATGGTGGGGATGTGGATGGTTGGAGGGACAGATGCAGCAACACGTGGTGGGAGCTCCAGGGCAAAAACTGTAAATGTGTGTGTAAAAGCATTGAGTGAAGAAGCGTAGGCGTAGGGGTGGGTTCGGGGGTTAGGGCAAAACCCATTTAGCGGTCCCTGTGGCGGGAGGAAGGGACGTTACGGTGTTCGGAGTAAGTAGAGAGTGAATGAAAGGTGGCAGGGCAAAGGTGGTTGAGAGTGCCACCTTGATGTAGGCAGTCGTTGTTCAAAGGGCGCCCTCCGTGAAAAGTATGTGGAGTGGCCGTTTTTGAGCTTCAGTCGCAGTTAGAGGAGGAATCGGTGGGCAGCATTGAAGCATGGTGCCGAGCCAGCGCGGGAACTGTACAATCTCTTGAAAAGAAGTAATGAAGCTTGTAGTTTTGTGGAGAGCGGTATGAAGGTGTGGATGCATGGGAAACTTGGTGTTGAGTTGTAGGTTGCATGGGGATACGTGGACGTGAAGTGAGAGGCCATTGGAGTCCAGTAGACATGGTTGCTGGCTGCGCAGTCGAGGGAAGGAGGTTTGTTTACTCGGTGCGTGATTTAGGGCCAAGTTCCATGGGTGAAGCATCTCATTAGAAGACAAGTTTTTGGGACTTCGGGGACCAATTTCCACATTTCAAGTGAAAAGCGACCTTTTGAGAGGGAAGTGGTGGAGATGTTGTCATGAAGTATGGGAGGGTTCTCAAGCCGGAGACTTCATGACAACTTCTCGTGACTAATCAGAGTTGTTCATGTTCAACTCCATGGAATGTGCACAACTTCATGGGCTTGTATGAGACAAATCCAAGTTCCACCTTTGTTGTTGAAGGTTGTGGGAATTCGTGGAGGTGAAGTTGGTGACATATCAGCAGTATTAGAAAAGGTGGCATTCTGGAGGGGCATGCGTGGACAAAATTATTGTGCATGCATGGAATTGGGCACTACTTTTTTGGGCACCTCCTTTGGCAGTGCCACCTTTTCTAGGAGTGCAAAGATACTGTTGTGGTTGTGGTTGTCGGCAGATTGGCAATTACTATCTGCCCTGTGTCGGCGTTAGAGTTAACTCCTAATTGTCGCGGCGCCCTATTTCTAGATCACTTACAATTTTTTTTGGATCAACTCTTGGATGTAAGTCATCTAATTTTTGGAGATACTTCACCGAGTTGTTGTCCTATCTAATGGTTGGATTTAGTGAGACTTGGGTACATATTTTTTAACCCTTAAACGTTTGAACATGCAACTGTGGCCAATACAAAGTGTTTTTCCCGTATTTGAGGCACTCGGCGTCTCTAGTCGTCTCAGTGGTCAAAATGAACTTTGTATTTGTTAGTTTCTTTGTCCAATGAGCTATGGCACTGGTTGAATGGAGGCACCAGCTGGTCGTTGTGCCAACAAATACGAGGAATGAGATATGGCACTGGTTGAATGGAGGCACCAGCTGGTCGTTGTGCCAACAAATACGAGGAATGAGATATGGCGTAGGTTTCTACAGTGCTCGTGCGAACCCGAAGGATGTCCGGATCACGGATTGTACACGTGGACGAAGCCGTTGGTAAGGTTTAGGCGGGACTGGTGTGATTTTGGCGGGATCAAGAGGCCTGAGCCTCAGAGAGTGGTGAATGCAGCCTCGTTGCAATGATGCTTTCGTGCGGGCAGGTGACAGTTTTCTCGCAACAATCACACACAAGAGTTTTGTCGATATAGTCTCCTCTTCTGACTCAAAGCCTACAATACACAAGTTACGTATTCATGATCGAGAGAGCTAGAACGTGAACAATATGAAATTCATGTATAGTGCTAGCTTTGGCATGCAATCCCTTGAATCGATAGATCTCTCTGAGCCCATTTGCAAGTTCAGGAATCGAACGCAGCTCAATTCTAGCTTCCTGTTCCGATCCTTTCTTTCTAGCAAGCCCAAGTTGTGGTTACGACAGACCAACGAACTTCGCCGGGTTCTACTCTATCACGCGGCAGACGGTTTGCAAGCGCGGGAACGGACCCGGATTCCCTGCCATCACGTCTCGTATGCTAGCTCCTTGCCATCACACCGCCGTTGAGTCGCGCCACGCGGCGCCAATCCACCGCAAGTACTTTTGACTCAGGTGGTGTCAGTAGTCCTGGCCCGTGTTCGTGCAGCGTATACTCGCCTCACCCACTAGACTTCCGGGTCACCCACCGCCATGGTATATGATCATAAGAAGCGCAAGATTCAGCATTGTCCACACCGATTTGTGTGACTTGCATTTTTCCCCGGACGAGCTCAGCAATCCACGCAACTGCGCCACTCTGATCAACATTTACACACCCGTGCAAATACTGAGAAAATAATAACTGCTTGCGCAAGAGTATACACCGCTGCAAATTTGATTCAAATATAATCGCTATCAAGTTGCTCCGGTAGATTGTGGCACTAATTTTTCTGTCGATATTTCTGGTGGCGCGGCGTCCATTTCTGTGGTTGGATTCCCAAACAGTAGCCTCAATCATCGGCAAGTTTTTGTACATCAATTCGTATGCCACTCATACGGTGGTGTAGCTACGGTACTCGTGGGACGTTTAGGGGTTAAAGTCATTTATGTAGAAGCATGTCAAGTTGTTGACCAAGCCAAAATTTCATTGAGTGTAGTTCAAAAGTGGCCTTGCAAAAATGAGTTAATAGATTTAACCCTTTAATGTCCCATTCGTTTGTAGAACAATCAAGCTACACTTTTATACATAGTTTAGCTTTTAAGATTTGTTAAAATGTATTTTGTAATATTTTTCATGCACAAAATTGTATGTTTCCTATTAGACCTAAATTTTTCCAACTTTTTTGATAGAATGTGAACTGTTTACAAATGTTTAGGTTAGATACTTCATATTAATTACAAAAAATCTTCAAAAAATATAAATTTCCTAGAACATGTGCAAACGACAATGGAGAATACATAGCTTGCAACAATAATAAAATATTTAGTACTTGAAATTTATAAGATCCGAAAAGTGAAATGAAAACTAGATTCAATAAACTTCATTTTCTCAATTGAAAGCAATAGCAAAAAACTCCACCTTCAAGGTCAAAATTGGCTTTGACCAACAAACATCCATTATTTGAATGCGCGGTCCTTAAATGGTTAATAAAGTCTCATCACTTTTTTTTTGTTTTGCCAACCAGTTGCACCTCTTTATAGTTGACTGTTAGTCGAAATTGATAAATTACGGTTTTTCTTTCAGGAAACATGAGTCTAAATTGGTAGATTTGGTTTCTAGAAGTCTCGTGAAGTGGGAAGGATGTTTGAATTGATATGAATCAGAAATTTGAATTCAATACAGAATAAATTGCGTTCAAAAGGAAGTATCAACTGAGGTGGGGTCAATATGGATACATTGAAGAGGTTGTGTCAACTATAAAGGGTGTCAAATTATTGCTTGTAGTTGCACATGATGTAGGAATGTAGGCTTTGTAGTGACATCTCATTTTTATTTGAAACAAAAGAAAGTAAGTTTCATTGCCAAAAGGAAAAAGAACAACATTCTACTGTTTTGGTTTCCGTGAAAGGTTGGTGTAATCATAACTTGATGCAGTTCAAGTACGAAATGAATTTTATATAAAATTTGGGAGTGAAATAATAGTCATACCCTGGCTACTTTTGACATATATGTGGTGTTCCTTTTAACCCTTAGAGCATGGCCACCCATGGCCTCAGAGGGTCTCTGACCTCAAGAAGTGGATGAAAAGTTTCAAGGGGCCTTTCAAAATGCTTCTTGACTCTGGATTCTAGCGTGTTAGAATTTGGGCCTTGAAATCACTATTGAGTTGACTATTCGATGATTATTCCTCTCAATCTACTTGTGATTGGTCCATTGACTATTTGATGCGCACTTTTGATACGTGAAGGGCGTGCAAGGGTGGGGGAGTGTGAGTGCAAGGGCCCTTCACATGTAGATGAATAATTTGAGAGGGTTAGTCCTAGCGTGCATGGGTGGGAATGCTCTTAACCCTTTAACGTTTTGGTTATTATGGTTAGGTTTATTAAATACTACCAGAAATAGAATGGACTGATTTAGAAAGTAATTATACAATTGTATTCTCAAGTGGAATAAAGACATTTTGCCAAAATTAAAGAATCATTCGATGGTGGGATTGGATGATCATAGTATATCTTTGAACTGTATAATGCACAATCAAAAATGAGATTTTGGAGGGTGTGTGACTTCAAAGTTAAATAGAATTTGGCCAGTTAAATTTTCTAAAATGAAAGAGAAGATATTCTGCAATACCTTATGGCAACACCCACACGTAATTACTGTGAATTTTATAAGTGAGAGTGACATATCCATGTACGGTTTAGGACAAAAATTTCTAAGCTAATTTATGAAAGGAGTTAGTACATGGATCAAAATTGGAATAAATACACTGATGGAACATGAAGAAGAGAACACAATCCAGAAAAAAATCAAGATAAAAAACTTCTAATCACAAGAAATATCGTATAGTACATGTATTGTATTTGTAATTATTTATTGTATTTTTTTCGTTTTGTTCATAGGTTGCACAACTCCAAATTGAAAATTCGTTTTTCTAGAAGATGTGTATTACAAGTCTCCAAATTTGAACTTCACAATTCAAAATCCAATTCTTCATGGATTTTCCTTTATTCGAGTTTTTGACACATCATTGACCACAAAGTGGTCATTTGAGCACTAAAGGGTTAAGCATCTGCATTGTAGTTACCTAGTCAAACCTTATCAATCTCTCATATTTTAAAATATACATTATTTTTCTAGTATTTTTCTCATATAATTATTGTTAAACCAATTCAACTTGATTTTTTTCATAATTATGTAATAAAATGAATTTTATGAGATTTTCAAAGTTTTTTTCTTATAAAAATCATAGTAATTGGAAAAATACTTTAAATATTATATGAAATTTATAGAGAAAACGTAAATGACAGTGATGAAAATCAAAGCGTAGGTGAAATGCTTTTTGAGCTTAGTACATAGAAAAATGTTTTTTTACGTGGTATATTGGAATGTTAGAGTTAGAGTTTTGAGCTTTAACCCCTAAAGGACTAGGTGGACACATTGTGTTTAAGAATAATTTCATTACTTTAATAGCTTATTTGAATTCTATATTTATAACTGAATATTAACTAAAGAATTGTAAATGTTCATTACAAGAAGACAAAAATCCTTCAAAATGTGCAATTACGTTGATTAATTCACTGAGAAAAACTAAAACGTCAACGCAGGTGAACTTGAAACATGGTAGTTAGGTAGGTTGATGATCTGGAGGGCATTTTCACTCTAGGACATGACATTTGTCACAAAAAAATGTACAAGATGTAAAAACTTTGCCATTACTATATAATTAACATTATAAAACAATTATAGAAAATGTTTAAATATATTTAAAATGGAATATTTTCATAACATTTGGAATCTGTTTTTACATATTTGTAAAAAATTGGAATATTATGGAATAATCCAAAAATAAATTTGAAATCTTTCACATTTTATGCAATGTAACAATTAATAACAATCACAAATAGTGGCTCAACAAGTCACCAACAAGTCACTTCACCCAAACACAAATCCTTGAGAATCAATCATTGTTGTTGCATTTAGTTTAAGAACACCAATTTTAGTAAGCACCTAAATACAATACATCTTTGTATGCTCCTGAAATTTCAAACGCTAATCACGGTTTTAGAATTTATGACAATATTTGTAGTGAATGACCTCTAGATTTTGCTAAAATATTTCAAAAGCTCAACTCACATCAATTTAACTTAATAATCATATAATATATTGGGTAGATTGTTTTGAAAACTGATATACAATCTCACGACTAAGTCCTCTTTGAGCTTCATCGGTGAAGTTTTCCACATGAAAATCAAGTAAGAGACACAACAACCTTCTTGAAAACATCATTGGAAAGTGATAAAATTTTATGAAGAAACGTGGTCCTTTAGGGGTTAAAGGCTGAAAAAATCGCAATTTTAACAATTTTGAAGAATAGTAAATTGGACTTAAAAGCAAAAGGTAGCCCCCACACTCTTGTAGTTGTGACCATTTTCATTTTGAAATTAAAAACTAGGTGAAAATCAGTGTTTGACTGAAAAACAACCAAAGATGGCTCCCTTAGAACTCCTTGTGCATTTAGGGGTTAACACAAAATATCATGAATTGCACTCTAGGAGTCTCAATTCCACGTAGACGACAAGTAGTTGGTTTTAAAATCTTTTGGTGGTGGTCATTGAGAACACCTACATGACCAAAATGGATGTTGAGTATTTATGAAACATTCTACCTTAGGATTCATTCATGGTTGAGTATTAATGAAATTGTTTTTGCCCTTGTAGAGTCCCTGTGGGATGTTCTTGCAAAATTATGCGGGTTTGCATACAAATGTTGTAGATCTAATTATGAAGTTGATCTTTTATGTCTATCAATGTTTTATTATTATACCCACATCCATTAGTAACATCAACTGACGAATTAAACCAATTGTAGGTTTTTTTGGGATACACTTCTCTAGTCAACACGGTTAAAGTTTCTACTAGCGAGTTCAAAGTGATGTGGGAGTATATTTATTTTGTTTCTCAAATTGGGACTAGACCGAGCACCGCGTTGAAGGTCAACACCAAACTATCTACAAGACCTATATTGTAAAGAAACCAAGGCAAAGGTGAAACTTTGTTGTACTGAACGGTCTTGTACAAGACAATATAGAAGTAGAAAGGTGGTCTTTGGGCACCAAAGAATAGTGCTAGAGCAGGGTGTTCAAAGACCACTTTTCTAGTAATTGGACAACAAATGGAAAGCTAAACCTCATTTGGTTGAAAGGAAGGTTTGGATGGATCACAAATAGTAAAAGACGTTCGGTCTCTAGATTGAATCCGCAGTACGACAGGTCTTGAAATGCAAGACAAGATATGTTATCACTATGGAAGATACTTGGACTTCAAGGAATAGTGTGAGAGCATGGTGTTCAAATACCCCTTTTCAACTAGTGTATGCAAGACGAGCATTTAGGACGGGTATGCAAGATCAACATATTTGTTGCAAGAGACATTCATTTGCAGGACAAGGAAACCGTGCAAGTTGCTGGGTTTTTCTTGATAGTTTGATGGTAGATATTTAACGCAATGCCTAGTTTGATACCAATGAAGTGAACCAATGAGAGACTATGCTTCATTGCACCTCTAACATGTCATTCCAAGGACCTGCGGTTTTAGGGTTCTGTAAGATTGGGTGGGACCTTTGACAATTTTTTTGTGACGAGTATGACAATCCTTTTACACAACATTCAATACACTAATTTTTATTAATAGTGCCACCTACACTAATTGATTTAAAAAGGCTATAACCTTTTACGCAACATGAACATTTTTACTAACTATGTTTACAGAGTTCCTCTTACATGTATAATTTCATTATTTTTTCTCTTAGTAAAAATATTCATGTTGTGTAAAAAGTTAATAGCCTCAAGTAAATAGTCAGCGTGAGTGGCACTATTAGTAAAAAGTAGTGTAATTTTTGTTTTTAGATGAAATGATGTGAAATATTCCACATCATTTCATTTTGTATGAGATATCCCGTAGGCAATCTGTAGCTACGGAGACAAGTGATAAGTGCATGGTAAGAGCATCACCACCCATCAATTTGAGCTTATCTAAAAAAAATGAAACACAAAACTCAAATTCATCGGAATTTAGTTCAAAGAAAATTCAAATGCCCTATCCATGTACTTGTTTTTCAGGGCAGGTAGTTTGTTTCAACTCCAATCAGCCGTGTAAAAACCTTCTTAACAACCCCTAAGACGGTGATGGTGTAAACCCTTTTAACCATGAGATTACTCAAACTTTTGGATGGGAAGATAAGGCCTTGTCGTATTGAAGATCAGTTCAGGTCGAAATTCCAACCTGCAAACCGGGGTACAATTGCAAGGTTGATACTGCCCTGAGGCAACCTAGTATTTTTAGTTCATCCAAAATCTAAACCGGTGGGGCATTTTGGCATTGAACTCAACTTCAGATCATCCATTTTGTAGTTCACTGCAACTACTGGTGGCAATGCTTGAAGTGCGCTTGTGGATGAAGCTGAAAACAGAGGTACAATATAAGTTATGTTGTCTAGCTGTCATTCGAGGACAATTTCGAGCTATTCTGACCACTCTTATTTACTAGTCATGCTAATTGAATCACAACTGAATTATCCTTCAACTCAAAAGGTTTGGAACTTCAAAAGATTTCAGCCATCCAAAATTCAACAATTTTGAACATGAATCAATAAGAATCTAACATGAAATAAGATTTCTTTCAAAAAATTCAAAAAAATTTGAGATAAAAAATTATCTCTGTTAATCAAGCTCCTTTTGAATAGTCTACCTTGCTCCCATTGACAAATGCTACCACGTGCTTGTGAATCACGGGTTAAGATAAGGACACCCAAAATCAACCTCCAAAATGAATATCTCTATGAGATGCTTGTGAATTGTGGGTCTAAAGTAGGGATATGTGAAATAAATCGGCCATTGAATCTTATCATTTCAGGAGTTGGTTTTGGAGCATCCAACCTTATGTGTCGATACGTAGTCTCCTTTGAGACGATTTATACTGAACCAGATATTAAGCAATTGCCAAATAGTCCTCACGAGCATGGCACCTAAGGCCAAAGCAATGATCAATGAGATGATCCTTATAGACGGACTTGTGCTACTGATACCTTTTTGGTCAAATTTCTTTTCACAGACCTCTGCACATGTAGTCGACTTTTGAACAATATGAATCAGTATGCGTACACTACTAGAAAAGGTGGCGCTGCCGAGGGAGATGCCGAGGTAAATAGTGTCCAGTTCCACACATGTACACTGATTTTGCCTGGACATGTCCCTAGGGAGCGCCACTTTTCTACTAGTGGTAAAAGTAGAAACATCACCCACATAGACTACATTGATTATCCCATTTAGTACATGTGGTACTAATTTGCGAAGCACACACTATTTTGTCAAATCTCAAAATTAGTGAAAGTTGCAATTTTTATTGAGTGGTTGAAATTTTTATATCACATTGATTTTACATCATGATGATATTTTGTATTGCCTTCAGGCACTATAAAGCTCCCCTCACTAAACGGGATAATCAGTGTAGCGGAAGACCCGCGAGAAAACCCTACATGATGAACTAAATTAGTTGTGAGTCTTTTAGGGCATGTTCTCTAGTTTACAAAAGCAGTGTTTCTACTAGTGTAGGTAAGGAAATAATGAATAGAACCATCCATATATATGTGTTCATCCATAATTTTGTCTATTATAAACCCGGATTATAAACTTGTGCACTTTCATCCAAATAGTGACGAATTTAGTGTTCTTTTTTTTAGAAGACTTCAGTGATTTCATCCATTTATTTTGCCTATGTTTCCAAATGTGAAAGTAGTCACTCCCAAAATCAAGTAAAATTCTAGTAAAAATTCGTCAATTGTTTTTGGCTAAGCCATAGTCACAGGGTTCAAGAGTACGTGTAATGAAAACTTAAGTAAAACTATAGAACAAAATGTCTTTAATCCCTAAAGAACCGTCAGGCCTCCACGCGGCTTTTGGAATTAGAAAGTGAGGAAATTTGGGTTCTTGGGCTTTGAATTGTAGGATGAGCAACAAAGAGACCCTGGCTCTTTTTAAGATGATTTCTACTCACAGTGAAAATTTCAAAATTTTGGAGCATTTTGGAACAATTTGATTTCAGCATGTGTACAAAATACCCCAAACAAGTTCCATCAATTTTCTCGACGGTGACATTTTCTCAAAAATTGTTCAATTTTGTAGATATTTTTTTCATAAAAAAACTAGGTAAGTCTTCTTTAGTTTCAACGGTGCCCATCGTCATAGTTACCCTACACCAATGAGGAATTGAGCTTACTACAAGAGCTAATCAAGAAACAAGAGCTAAGTTCAACACCCTTGGTCCTGTAGGGGTTAACTACCCCTTATCCCTTGTGATAGTCTTGTTGGCAATAACGTACTCCCTCTGTCCCATAATGACTTGCACGTAGGTTCTTTGAAATCTACCTCTTGAGGTAGATTTCAGAAAACCTACGTGCAAGTCATTATGGGACAGAGGGAGTAGTTTTTTTTTACCTCCCAGCTCTACATGTGTGGTACTTTTTAGACAAGATTTTAGGGGAGGATTTGACTGAAGTTTGCTAAATAAATAAATTAAAATGCCTTGATTGGCACTACCTGTTGGACTCACTTCAATTCTTGATGGTATTCTAGCCCATGTAACTATATGTAATCACTTGACTTGATGGGGAGATACAACTCGAGCCAGTAGTAGGGGTTCAGTTACCTTTTGCAGACTGCAAGTGTTAGAGTAGCTCTAGTGCAGTCCTCTCAGAGTCTCTCGCACTCCAAAACAAGATGAAAAGTGCCAAGAGCCCTTCCAAATGCCTCTTGACTCTTAATCCTAGCGTGTTAAGAAATGGCCCTTCAAATCACTATTTAGTTGAGTATATCTCCACATTCTACTTGTGATTGGTCCATTGACTATTTGATGTGCACTTTTGATGTGTGAGGGGCGTTCAAGGGTGAGGGAGTGTAAGTGCAAGGGTGGGAAAGTGTAAGTGCAAGGGCTCTTCAAATGCAAATGAATAATTTCAGCTATTCATCTCTAGCGTGTAGGAGTGGGGATGCTCTTACCACTTATCTTGAGAATGTGTCCAAATCATTAAATTCTACTAAGGATAGTTCAATTTTAGTCATTTATACACTAATCTAATGGTTTACTGTCATATCTTATCCTTGATGTTTCCTTTGTGTTTATGTTTGTAATTTTATCATGTTATCATCACATTGAACGTTGATTTTTTTCTACAAGGTTGAAGTTTGTCAGTAGCCTTTTAAAGGATATGTGTATACTCAATACTCAGTGTAAACAGTCTACTTATTTTAGCTTCAATGGCTTGTAGCTGAATAATGTTACTAGAACTGGACCATATACATAGAGTATATATGTTAAGGCATTTGTATGGTAGGATCCACTAGAATTCTTGTCAGTGAGGATTTAAAAAATTCATTCCGGAGAGAGAAAAATATTTCTGTGAGATCTAAAGTGATAGAATGAACCGTACCAATAAAAAGAAGGAACAAATTTTTGATAGAAAATTAAAAATTCAGCATTATATTTCAATGCAGGATGAAACAAAGGGTAAACTAGTGCATTGTCACAAAAAGAACATGCACTCTAAATTCTGATTAACCCCTAAACGTCCAGGCATCCAGTTTCTGGACGTTTGTTGGTCAAACCCAATTTTGATCTTGAAGACGACTTTTGTTGCTAATACACCCAACTAAGAAAATGAAGTTTATTAAGTCTAGTTTGAACTCCACTTTTCAAATCTTAAAAATTCCAATTATTGAGTATTTTATTGCTTGTGCAAGCTTTGTAGCTCAAGGTTTGAATTACACTACATAGGATGTTCACCTTTCGAATTTCAAAATTTAAATAAAAAATTTCTATGGAAAACATATCATGCGATTCTCCATTGTAATTTGTACCTGCTCCCAAAAAAATATTAAAATTTTAAAGCTTTTTTGTAATAAAAATTATTTTTTGAAGTATTTGACTTAAAAATTTGTTTAAAAGGCCGTATTAAATCAAAAAAATCTGAAAATTTCAAGACTGATAGGAAACATTCAATTCCATGCATGAAAAATATTACAAAATATATTTTGATAAATCTTGAAGGCTAAATTGTATAGTTTGACTTTCCTACAAAGGAGTGGTACGTTTAAGGGTTAAGAAGGTTGTAGATGGGATTTTGACCTACATATTTTTTTGGAGTTCAAATATGTGAAGAAAAGTATCTTTCAACTTTTTTTCAATTTTTTTCAATTAATTAAAGTTTTGAATTTCAAATATGTTATTTTTGGGAGGGATTAATTGTTTCTCTATTATGAAAAAACTTTTTTTGATAGATTCTTTTTGAATGTACTTGAAAATGAAATTTTGCAGGTTGGCATATTTTTAGAAATTTTAATGTAGAATCAAACATGAACTATATTTACATTCAAATTCTGATCATAAATTGGTAAAATCGTTATTAGAATGGGAACTTTGATACTCAAAATCTTCAAGAAAAAATCATTTAAACATTTTAAATTTTTATTTTTGGTGAATGTGTACATAAATCTAAAAATTGGTTCACTTGATTTTTCATTGAAAATTTGTAACATAGTTTTTAAATTGGTTTGAAAGTTAACTTTTTAAACAAAATGCGCAAAGTGCACTAATGTGCACCAAGATGTCAATTGGTGCACCAAAAGGAGTTGGTGGACTGTATCATACAAACGTTCGTTATTAATTTGAGTTACTATTCTAATCTAATTGCAATTATTTTGTATAGATAGAGTCTGTAAGTCTGTATTTGTACCCTCCTGATTGCTATTCTATTCCAGATACACCACTTTCCTTGCATGTTTACCCAACATTATGCAAAATATGAATATCGTCGAACATGCACATCTTTCTACACATACTACTGTAACTTCAACAGCATACTGTTATAGTATCCACAACTGGCTAAGTCTATCTTCACACAAAATTTGCTAAGTTGAAACCATTTACAATAGACAGTGAGCAACGTTGGTTTACACAACATCATAACACACAACATCATAACATTCAGAAGTCTCTGTGACTATTGCCTTCTCCCAATAGAATGATGTGGAATATCCCACATCATTTCATCCCGCAATGAAATGATGTGGGATATTCCACATCACATCAGTAGCTATGGGGCTAGGTGGCATTAAGCAAGAGCAATCAACCATGATGAATAGTCATCAAAAGCACTCACTCAATCACAATTCAACAATGTTTTGTAATTGTTTATTTGATTCAATAGTCCTGGTCACTCCATATATAAAGGCGGATGAACATGAAGCTACCCTCTTGGAAAGCTATTGAATGTTATGATTGTGTCGTTACGGTATACTTCATAACCGTATGCATTCTCATTCTAAACAAAGTTAACCTTGCATAAAATGATATCACAAATCCTATACATAATGTTTGCATCTTTTATTGAAGCACAATATCACAACTTTGCAATTCAAATGCACCTTTGGGTGTTTTCAAAAAAAGGTATAGTAGAAAATGTTATCACAAGTGTTAGATTTTGATATTTTGTGGACTTTGGGTTTTTGTAGAAAAAGGGTATATACTATGGGGACTTGAAATTTTTAAGTTATGTATTTTTAGCTTGGGAGGATTTGTTTATTTTTTTAGCATCTAATTTTAGAATAAATGGGTTGAATTGGTTTGGTATTCTTCAAATATGTAGTGCTTTTTCATTGATGAAAACACTATTTTCATGGATTTTTTTCTTCTCATATCCTCAAATCTAAGCCATGACATTTTTGGAGTTGTGTTTCTAGAAAAGTTATTTTACATTCTTGAAAAAAAAAAGGCTAAAATACGCGAAGGACGTTTTGAGTAGTAAATTCATTCGACATGGAAAATTTAAAATCTGAAATAACTTATCTCGCTGTATCTTAACCCTTAACCCCTAAAGGACCATGCTCATTCCTAAAGTTTTATCACTTTCTTGTGATGCTTTCAGAAAGGCAATTGTATCTCTTGATTAGTATTCATGTAGAAAACTTCACTGTTGAAGTTCAAAAAGGACTTGGTCATGAGACTATACATCAATTTTCAGAACAATCTACCGTATATATTACATGATTATAAGGTTTGATCATAAGTCGATTTATGAGAATTTTAAATAAAACCAACAGGTCATTCATTGCAAACTTTCTCATAAATTTAAAAACCATGATTAGCGTTTGAAAGTTTAGGAGCATACAAAGATGTACTATATCTAGGTGTCCACAAAAAATGGTGTTCTAAAACTAAATACAACAACAATGATTGATTATCAAAGGTTTATGTTTGGGTGAAGTGACTTGTTGGTGACTCGTTGAGCCAGTGTTTGTGATTGTTATTAATTTTTACATTGCAAAAATGTTTTAAAGAATTCAAATATATTTGGAATATTCCAAAATATTCCAAAATAATATAAAATATGTAGAAAAGATTCCAATTATTCTGAAAAGATTCCATTTAAAATATATTTAAACATTTCCCGTAATTATTTTATAGTGTTAATGATGCAGTAATGACAAATGTTTTACATATTGGACACTTCTTTTTTTTTACGAATGTGACGTCAAAGTGTGAAAACGCCCTCCAAGTCATCAACCGCCCTAACTACTTTGTCCCAAGTTCACCTACGTTGACGTTTTAATTTTTTCCCGATAAATCAATCAACGTAATTGCAAATCTTGAAGGATTTTTGTGTTCTTGAAACAAATATGTTCAATTCTTTAGTTAACATTGAGTCAAAATTATGAAATCCAAACAAGTTATTAAAGCAATGAAATTATTTGTGGACACAATGTATCCACCTGGTCCTTTAGGGGTTAAACGTCAAGGTAAGCCCCGTGGGCTTATTTAAAAGAGAATAATGAAGAAAAAAGTTGATTTTCTCAACCAAATCAAGCGAGACTTGGTGCGTTGGAAAGCTACTGAAAAAGCAATCTAGATTTCAAATTTTCGCCTCATTTGAGAGATTGTGGAATCGTTGGTAAGCAATCAAAGTTATCAAATTGAACAAGTTTTGAGGTTGGGGCAGTTGAAGTTCAGCAGTGCCGCAGTGCTACAATTCTAGCCAGCAATGCACTGCAGAGCCGTTTTTTCAAAATATAAATAAATAATTAATTAATTAATTTTTATTTTTTTTAAATCCCTAAAAAAATTAGATGCCTTTCGGGCTGCCTCGTCCAAGCCCTCTTGACGTTTAAGGGTTAAAATAAACATGTTATTGGATTTCTAAAATTGGTTTTCATTCTTGAAAATGTAAAAAAATACTCACTTTTATTGCATATAATTTTTTTTACTATGATATTTTTACATGCTTAACTTCTACATTATTCAAAACATGTAGCAAAACTTCATTGCTTTATTTAATTATTTTCATATCAACATTACAACATCAAAACATTCTAAGACAATGTTTTGCATGATGTAAATACCAACAGCATCTAAGGCAAAATGCTAGCCTTTTGTGTACAAAGTCCACTAAGGCCCTGCTCGCACCAAGAGTTAAGTCGTGGTTAAGGCCTTTAGCTAGCCCTTTAGTCATGGCTAAGCAAAATGGTCCAGCCGCATCAAAATTGCAAAGGCAAGCTAAGCTTAGCCATGACTAAGGCCTTAAATGAGATCTTTAACTGGACCTCATCATATAGGCTAAAGTTAGCTAACTCGGGCAGCTCCTCAAAAAAGTGTGCATGCAACCCATGCTGCTTTCCTCTCTGTCTGTCCTCACCCATCTCTCTCATTCAGGGTTTAGGGAGCGCTTCCTCAATTTTTTATTATTGACCTCCAAACACAAAGGACGATCGTAATATTAAATGATTAAATAGAAATTACATAGAATATTGAGTACTAATTTAATAAAATACTTGAATCTTTCTCAATCTTCAGGTGAAGGAGAGTTATAATACCCACCTTCAAAGTGTGGCCAACTGTGGAGATGCTCCGTGGTCAGAATGTTACCCACGTCCCCTGCAAGAACGAAACCAGACAGTGAATCCAACTACACAATGCATCACTTTGAACTTCCAGGTTTTGGACCTTGTATTTTTGCGCGAAAGATGCTAAAGAAGAGATAGGAAGAAGAGATGTGGTGTCCACGTACAAATTCCAATCCGCAGCTTCTCAATCACTACCTGAGAACTTAAAAAAAAATCCGAAAAAAATGAAGCTCAATGTCCTCCTGTGACTGGGGTGATTGTATCGCAACGATGACTGGGGTGATAGTATCGCAACGGTGATTGTATCGCAACAATGGGATGATTGTATCGCAACGATCTAGAAGAGCATGATTTGTGCACCGGAGTGTAGAACCACAGAAGGGAGTTTCGGAATGCACAGTCGCATGTAAACTTCATCTTCAGGCAGCCCAACAATACGAAAAATGGTAAGCATAGTTTAGCAGTAGTTAAACTGTCTACAATGGCTATCTCTAATGCGGCCGGGCCAGGGCTAAGTTTAGCCATCGCTAACTAAAGCCATAACTATGGCTATTTAGCTATGGCTATGGGTGCGGGCGGGGCCTAATAGTTCAACCATAATGCTTGCAAAAACGACTGATGGAATGGCAAGTGCTTTTAACTGCCATCTAACTTAACCCCTTCAAGATTGCTCAAGCCAAAATGGCCTACGGTTTGCAATACAAGCCAGTTTTAGGGTAGTTGGACTATGTATTTGCAAAAACTGAATCCTTCAACAATGTCTGCAAAGATGGGAACTAAATTACTGTGGAAAGAAAAAAATTAATTGAGCAAAGATACAGAAATTGTGCCTACGAGAAGTGCGTATTTTGCATATTCTGGGAAGGGACCTAGCTTGTATTCTGTAACCATATTTGTTTGAGGGGCCACGTATGTGATAGTTAAAGAATTTTGGCCTAGCCAAGGCTCAATTATTTTATGTCAAAGTGAACTAGGTGAAGCCCTTCCAGAGATAGTAAGGAGAAAAAAAATTTAATTAAAATAAATGTGACTTCTAGGCCCTACTGAAGGCTAAAATACGGAAAAATACAACACTTTTGTAGACTGCACAGTATACTAAGAATTTTTGAAGAACTGAGAATCATTCAAAAAATTGATCAAAAAATTGTGTTGCTACAAAACTGCTGACATGTCCTACTAAAAAAATCTCATTGTATGAATACCTCGTGAAGGTACTCAAATATTGTCGTGTACACACACACTTGGGCAAGAGCACCTGCAACTGGGCCTCATGAGTTGTATCAAACATCCTTTAGGGGTTAAGTCTTAACAACATGGCAATGGTATAATATGGGTACCCCAAAAATGTGGGAGTTGCATACTAGAGTTCCATTCCAAGAAGATTTTCAAATTTGTGATAATTTGAGATACTCTTACTTTGAGGGCTTTAGAGCAAAATCGGTAAAGAAATTCACAATATCTTTTTGAAAATGTTAGTCATAATAATCAATTTCAATATCTACAAGGGAAAAACATCAGGCTCAAAATTTGTTATTTTTGTAAAAGTCATGGATGTTTAATCCCTAAAGGACCACAAAGACACAATGATTTCATTACTTTAGTAACTTATTTGGATTCTAGAGAATTTAACCAGAGAATCGTAGATGTCTCTTACAAGAACACAAAAATCTTTCAAGATGTGTAGTTACTTTGATTCATATGCCGGAAAAAAACAAAAACGACAACACAAGTGAACTTGGGATAGGATACTTAGGGAGGTTGATGTTATGGAGGGCATTTTCACACTAGGGCATCAAATTCGTCAAAAAATGGTGCACAATATATAAATCATTTGCCATTATTGTATCATTGATACAATATAATAATTACAGAAAATGTTTAAATATATTTGAAATGAAATATTTTCAAAATACTCATAATCTTTTATAGATATTTATATTATTTTGGAATAATTCAAAAATAAATTTGAAAATTTTCACATTTTATGCAATGTAACAATTAATAATGATCACAAATAGTGACTCAACAAGTCACCAACAAGTCATTTCACCCAAACATCAATATTTTGGATTGATAGATAGAAACTCCGGACCTCTTTTGAGGCTGGCGTAAATAAAGTGTTTGTTCATCTTGACAATGAGCCAATGCCCACGAAGACAAAGGGCCATTAGTGCAAGACTACTCTCTCCTTCCGAGAATAAACACTTTAGTGACCAGTAACAAGTATTAGTAACAAATAGTAACTTTAAACAAGTTTTTTAAATCTTGCAAGGGTATAATTTGTTTTGTTGGTGGTCGCCAAGTCATGGTTCTTAAGTTGGTTGGTGAAGGACGTTGTATTACATTTATATGGTCGGCATCTGATTCTCCAATCTTTTGGATTCAATCATTGTTGTTATGTATAGTTTTAGAACACCATTTTTTGTGAGCACCTAGATACAATACATCTTTGTATACCCTTGAAATTTCAAACGCTAATCATGATTCTAGAATTTATGAGAATGTTTGTAGTCAATGACCTCTTGATTTTTCTCATTTTTTTTGTAAATCAACTCATGATTTAACCTTATAACCATGTAATCTATACGGTAGATTTTCTTAAAAATTGTTCAAAAATGGTGAAGTTTTTTATATGAATTCCAATTGAGATATACATACATTTTCTTGAAAACATCACGAGAAGTGATTAAATTTTAGGGATTAGCATGGTCCTTTAGGGGTTAAAGAGGGCTACAATTTTGGTATTTCTAAAATTTTGGATCGACCAAATATGGTTGGTAAGGCAGTTAGGAGTTAACTCAAAAACTTCACAACAACTGACTTTTCAGTGTATTTTGGAAATCTATGATGTTTAAAGATTAAGCTTGGAAATTTTCAAAAATCAAACCCAGATTATTTGTGGTTGGTAGAAAAATAATATATTTATCATTAAAAAATGAAAAAATGAAAAAAATATATTTACATGAATTTTGAAAGTGAAAGATAGTCATACTGCACTTGTGACATATAGGTGGAGTTTTTTTAACACAAAACTATCATGAATTGCATCTTAAAACTCTGCTTTATTTGATTGCAAGTACTCAGTTTTAGTTTCTTTGGGGATTACAAGTGGTCAAATTTAGGGCCAATTTATAAAATAGTTGTGGAAAAGGCTTGGGATAGACCTACAAGATGCCAAAAGGAATTTGCCACTAAAACGAAAAGTTGTGAGAAACTTTCGTACAACTAGAAGTTTAGGGTTTTACCAACACATTCCAAAGTCTTTTTTGTTTGCGATAAGTGTCTAAAATAAACCAAAAGCCGCGGATTGTGGTTTTCAAAGGAATCTTATAGTAGTGCAATTTGCCTTCTTTTATGCTATGTAGACAGACATGTCACAATGCCTTTAATCATAGTGCCACTTATATGATACTCTATCGAGAGCCAATCAAATTGTGTTTTTCATCGTCTGAACAAGCTTTTATATTCATTGAGCGGCAATTGTTGAAGACAACTACATGAACAAAATTGGAGGTGGCCGGTTGTGGATCATTCCACTTTAACACTTTGAGGACAATCATCCATACAGTAAATGTTGTTCAGACAAACTCAATTTTAACCTTGAAGATGAGACTTTTCGCCTTTAAGGCAAACTAAGAAAACAAAACTTATCAAGTCTAGTTTCTACATTACTTTTTAATTTTGAAAAGAATCCAAATATTAAACAATTTCTTGAATTTGCAAACTCAAGTAATTAAAATCCTCATTCCACTACATTGCATATTCACTTATCAAATCTTCAAATGTTGATTTTCATTTTTTTCATTTTGAGTACACTAGATAGTTTCTATAATACCCAATCAAGAATTGAGATCATTAGGAGTATTCTTTTAATCACTGTGAGTTGTTTTGCATGATAGATCTCAAAAATCACATTAAATCACATCAAAAAAAATTTAAAAACTAAGATGAAAAGAAGATATATAGTCTCATCTATTGAAAAAATATTTCAAAATTAAATTTACAAAATTTTATCGAACAAATTTCACTCAGGCTTACTTTTCATTTGTGTTAATTATCAAAAAAATTAAAATTAAAATTAAAAAATCAAATTTCAGGATTATCTGTCCTGCACTTCGATCAACTTATAATTTCGGCACCACTTTCAAGGTTATTTCGATCCGGATACAGTAGAAATTGCCAATATGTTGCTTAACTTAGGGCCAGTCACCGCATCCACCTCTTGCAGCTCCAAAGGACCAAACCACAGCACCTCAAGAATGTTATGCTTGATTTTGATTCTAACATTCTTTCCAGAACATTCTTGACGAAACTACCATGGCTTGGTCCCTTTTCTATAGTGCTATTGTAAAATGATTATGTCCCAAAAGCGAGGAATGATGGTCCTTCTCGCAAATCCGTAAATTTTAGTCGTCGAGTTTTGTTGGCTCTGACTATAGGGAAGAGGCATTGCAGAGACACCCATTTTCTTGGGCTAAATATCACTGTAGCAAATATATTCCATCCATGATTCCACTGAAATGCATTCTCGTCCTTCCGGACATAGCTCCTCGTAGCGTAGCTGCTTGTTTTCATCTCATTTCAACCATAAGTGCATCGTGGCTCCATTAGGAATTCCAAGCCAAAAGGTAGGCCCATTTTACAAGTCAAGGGTAGGCTGATGAGTGCCCTTCCAGTACACCCATTATTATCTTTGGTTTTCATATGCCTACAATTAGTCCGATTTTTTTACAGATCCTTTGTCTAATTATGGTATGTACTATCCAATTAGTCCGAGGATATAATACTGAAATATCATTATTATTGTTATATGTAGATTATAATATTTGATTTTTCAAACAACTAAAAAAAATGAATTTTATAGTATTTTATTCATATTTGACATAGTAAATTCATAGCAATTTGGCCCTTCACACTTTTCATTTACTTTTTGAGTGTGAGAGACTCGGAGAGGACATAGGTGTGATTGTGTGAATGCTCCAAGGCAAGGCAGATAGTATGCGGCTAGCTGCTTGTTTATTTTGTCCTCCTGTACAGAAGAGACTGTAGAAAAGGGACCAGCCATAGGCAGCTCAGTCACTGAAGAATGTATCATACAATTGTCTATAATCTATAATTGTCGGTATGTTGACCTTGAGGGGAGTTGTAACTACAACCCAATATTCAGGGCGGCAGGCATTGAATGAACTGAATTCGAGCAATGCAGTTCCATGATCTCTACTGTAGTGTAAATCCTGAATGAAACTTCTCAAGGTTGACGTAAGTTAAGGCGTGCAAACACAAAGATCCTAGAAAGCCCCCCATAAAGTTCCTAGAAACGTCATGGGTATGCTCACTATGGTGTGCAGAATCGGTTTCGCATGACCCCAACCCCTGGCTGAATTAGGGCAGGTTTCCATGTGGGGATTGGTTGGGTGAAAGATACTAGAAGACAAGAAATGAGGTCTCAAGAACTACCCATATTCCACCCATTTCGGTATAAATGAAATATATACACTCTTGAGTTCTCTTGGTTTCATTCATTTCGGTATAAATGAAATATATACACTTTTGAGTTCTCTTGGTTTCACCCATTTCGGTATAAATGAAATACACTCTTGAGTTCTCGTGGTTTCACCCATTTCGGTAGAGCTTTCTCTTTTTCTTAAACCGGCCACCCATACATAGAAGCTTGGCCATAGGACATGCTTTCATGTAGGGATTGGTTGGGTGAAAGGCACTAGAAGACAAGAAATGAGGTCTCAAGAACCACCTATATTCCATCCATTTCGATATAAATGAAATATATACGAGTCTTGAGTTCTCCTGGTTTCACCTATTTTGGTGGAGCTTCCTCCTTTTGAGGACCGGCCACCCCTACATGGCAGCCTGGCCTTAGAGCTCCTTCTATGCACAGTCTAACAGGTATTTGAATCTTGTTGTCCACTGATAAAAATAACGTAAAGCACATCCATAGCAATTTAATAGATATAATTAGAAACTTTCTACAAAGCAACCAATCTCGTAGCCCACCGCTGGGAGTGACAGTGGGTGAAATGCAAAGTCCGCTTTCAACGATCACCAAGCATGGATGGAAGTTGGGACCTCATTTTTATATTCATGTAGCTGTATCCACTGGCCCAATGCATGTGATTTTTTTGAACCTGTTAATATTTAAGGGACCAAGGATTCATGATTTTCAAATGACAAATGGACCAAATTTTATTCTATCGGAATTAGTGAAGAACATTGCATGTCATGGTTAAAAAGCAAATAAATTTGAAAATTAAAAATAGTTGTCCACATAGGAACTACTCAAAACTCTTTAAAAAAATATGAGGCCTAATTTTGGCTATGTGGTCTTTTACCCCTAAACGTCCTAGTGTCCAACAACTGAATTACGAAAAGATTGAAGACTTGTAATTTTCTCATACAACCTCGGATGACTTTCATCCAAGTTACTTTTGCAAGCCTATTAAATTCTCTACCAATTGAAATAAATCTCTTGTAATGGAGAGATGTTGATAATATTGAATGCCTCCAAATGCAAGTATGTCAAATTTGTTGGGTAGATTTTATGCTTGCAATGGTCCTCTCATGTACACCTCATATACATCTTAGCCATGCTAATATTTATTTTTGAGACTAGCATCTACTTGTGTTCAAAGGGTTGAGACGTTTAGGGGTTAAGGGTTAAAGAACCGATAGTCTAAAACATGGCATGTCAAACAAACTGATAATGTTCACTACCGATGATTAGTGGCTCGCCTAATTGGTTGCAGCATTATTATAGCATCCGCACTCTTCTCCCTTCAATTCACCCTTTGACATTTATCATCACATTCAAAATTTGGTGTCACATGCTTATCATCTCTACACCTTTGAACCGCAATGTGTTCTTCTATATAGTCCATGAACCATTCCACACAATCATTATACATGGATAATCATTTTTTTCATTAGTATAGGATATTGAGCCCTTTGTTAAATTAGTTATAGAGGGACATATTGAGATATCACTATATTGTGTTGATATTCCATGGCTCTCACACCTACCCTGAACTTTCAACATTAAATAACAACACTATTCATTCAGTTTTCATAAAATCTCCTCCTTTAAGTAGTAGGGTCCTTTTAATATTCCATCGCATTGTGATTTTCTTTTATGCATGCGCAGATCATTTACCTAGACATCTCCTTTAGCAATGCCACCTTTTTCTACCGTAGTGTTGCATCGTTACTCATTTCTATACACATCGTGCACACAAGGATATGGTAATTTCCGCTTCTGCTTCAGGGGCCAGAAGGACATGGATATAGGACATGGAACATGGCTTTACTATATGCAGCGGTGCGTACTTGTACTGTAGTTAGAAACCCATTTGTTGCAGCTCACATGTATGCTATGTACCAGGGCATTTTTTTTACATTTTCATAAAGTTCCAAAGTGGCATTATAAAATGTTATAGTGGCGATTCATATTGCAACATTCATCCACATATTGGATAAAAAATATCACATTAGGAGATATCACACATCCATAACAAAAATTAATCCACAATCTAAAGATTTCATTCAAGATTTCATTCAATGATAAACTTCATGGTTTTTGGTCATTTTCTAATCAAATTATATATTTTTGGTGCAATTTAGCACTATTTTGTCCAAAAAAATGTCTTGCTATGTATCCATTAACCCCTAAATTGTTCAAAAAGTGAATAATGTAAAGAACCAAGCATGGTTTTCTCATACGTCATTGACTTTTTGCAGTGTGGAATTTCTTACTATATATTTTATGGGAAGTTAGCTTCTTGCATGTGTGATCCAATTAGAAAGGGGATGATTGGTGAAATTTTTATGCCTCATTTCATGTTGTACTGATTCAACCAAAATTTCAAAGATTTCAGCATATAAGTGCTTTTAAAAAATTCAACTCATTAAATTAAGCAACCAAAAAATCTCCAAAAATCACTACACTTAGAGTATTACATTTCAACCAACTGCAACAAAATACTCTATATACAAATTGTCAATATCTTGTTCATAATCAAATTTATGACGCGTCTTTGCAAAACTACCAAATTTGGAGAATGTACAAGAGTTAACTCTTAAAGGTCTAGATAGCCCTTTCCAATTAATATTATACACCAATATTCCATTGCATTTAGCATAGTTCCATACCTCCAATGGGTTTAAGATCAAAAGTGAAGTTAAAATTCACGTCGACATGATTTTGATGAGCTATTGGGATCTCAATTTGGAAACTTCTATTTACAACAGCCCTTTAACCCCTAAACGTACCAGGGTGTCCCTGGAATTGACAATTTGAGAAAAAGCATTATAAACTACCATTTAGAAGAATATTCTGGAATTGATATACAAATGAAAGTTCTAGATTTTGAATTTTAGATTCCATCAATACGGTTCCATTCACTAATACAATCACCAATATTTAATTATAAAATTTGAAAGTTAAAATTAAAAATTCCTTCTGAATTCGATTACAAACTAAATTTCAATATTTTTTGAGTAAAATTTGTTGGAATGAGTTTGAAATGAGATACTCTAAAACGTGGTGATGCTTTGAAATTTTTGTGTTTCTTAAATTTATGACCTCATTTTTCACGATTCCACTTTGAACTAGAGTCAATGCAATTTTGGCTCGGTCAACGACTTGACATACCTCTACATTTGTAATTTTAGAAAAATATGTACTCTAGTATGACTAAATCCAGCCAATAGATAGGACAACAACTTGGTGAAGAATCTCCAAAAATTTGGATGAGTTTCATCCAAGCATTGATGAGAACGTGAGAAGGCTTTGAATTCGTTCGTGATCCAGTTTCTGGACGCTGGGACGTTTAGGGGTTAAAGGTATGTTCGCACCTGGCCTTAGAGGTGGTCTTACAAGGGGGTCTTACATCCTTAAAAAAGTGTGTGTTTCCACCTACATTCTTTAGTAATTACCAATCCTACATGGATGTACACATGGCACACTTTTAAGAATGGGTATTAGCTAACATTTAGGAGGACAAAAAATATTTGAGCAATAGTAGGCAATTGTTAAGGGAGCACCAAAATAGGAAATATTCCCTAGTTTTGAATACTAAAGAATGGTCTTAGCTAATGTGGCACTTGAGGGGCCATTATGTAATCCCCCTACTATTGCTAACACCTTTCCGAACCTCATTGATGACACCTTTCCTACAAAGAAGGTATTTTTCCCAAAATTGTGGGGGTATTAAATTTTTATCCACGGTCTTTGCAAAGGCCAAGTGCGAACGGGCCTTAAGGGTTAACATAATTGTAGCTTGACTGTTGGCGATAACAAAGGGCGATGCCACCGGCCAGCAAAGTGATGTTACTCACCAGGATGGATATCAACTGAAGCCTACAATGATGAGTACATTAAAGCTTCACATGTAGATCGATATTATTTAGGACACATGTCGTCTATGTCGATGATGTCTAAAAGTTCCTGCAAACAATCTAATGCAATTTTAGTACCAACCAAAAATCGGGAGTCTGTTGGAAGTTGTCCGATTTGCATGCACCAGACTGCCGAAACAAGTACCAACTAAAAATCAGGAACCACCACTACACTAAATTGTGTATTTAGTGTGAGATAATTATAAGATTTGAAAATGTTATAGATTTTTACTCTCAACAAAAAAATTTACCAAAGACATTGATTCCAATACTATTGAAAGATCCCCATCTTGACCAATATAGAGGGTAAAAAAATTGGTCAAGAGTAAAAACTTACAACATGTTTATGTAAATTAGTGTATCTCACAGTAAATACACTATTTATAGTAGTAGAAAAAGTGGCGCTTTAGATGGACATGCCTAGGCAAAATCACTGTGCATACGTGGAAATGGGCACTGTTTGCCTAAGCATCTCCCTCGGCAGTGCCACTTTTTCTACTAGTGCACCAAAATTGCATTCAATTTTTTGTTGGTTGTTTGATTTTCACCTTTCATGCGGTGAGAGCAAAAGGGTGATCCTTGCAAGGGCTAAAGAACCTTATATTTTTTTCACAAAGCTTATAAAAGTTGCATCTTTAGTTTTTAAAAAATCAGATCTATCTAGAGTTGGTTTTACAGCACTCTAAGAGCTTTTTTCACTCACCAATCTTGGGCTTTCAAAATAATATGCTCTTTAATTTTCTTAATACATTATGGCACATAGATTATAGAAATTGAACAATAAAGTAAAAATATTCATGAAAGTACATGCATTAATTAAATAAAACTTTGATTACATGCAACAAATTTACTAAATATATTTAAAATTTCAAATACGTTTGGAACAAATTCAACACTCAAGTTTATAGATTCTATTTAAGGGTACCTGTCACCAATGTATTATGATTGATATTAGTCTACCATATGTCTAGTTCAATTACTCTAAAAGGTTTTATTTTTGAAGTGTGTGCATGAGATGAATCTTCACATCTAAACTTCAAACATTGATGCTTGGTTTAGAATAGATCTTATTGTAAGTTGCAACGACATGCTTTTGTAACCACAATGTGGTTGCGTGGGCTGTAAGGGGTTAAAGATAAGACCTAAAATTTAAAAGATGCATGGAGTATCAAATATGGAGCGGGTGTCCATATGAATATATGATGATACATAACCCCTAAGCGCTCAAACGACCATTTTCTGGTCGCTGCCCGGAAAAAAGGGCTACCCGGAACAAAAAAATAATTTTTTTGAAAAAATAAAAAATATTTTAAAATACTACATCAAGTCTACTTTCCAACCCAATTTGAATTATGGCAATCCGAGTTAAACTCCACCCGGGAGAATTTTTCAAAGTAGATCACCTCATCATTGTCTTAGTGTTACAAAATTTGCTATTTGGGGAAAGTAATGATGATTCCTCCATCGTTTCTCTTGCTCTTTTGAAGTTTACAATAGATAGCCCAATTTTAACCAATCGTACTAAATTTTGAACTCTAAAATTGAAAATTATAATTTATACAAATTTTCGAAGGTTAATGCTTTTAAATTCATTAAAAAATGATCTAAAGATTATTTTGGAAGTTTGACCGTACAGATAATTTGTAAAGATGATACTCTACATTTTGTCTATTGAACCAACCTTCATCAAACATGTGGAAGGCACATATTATAACACATCTATGTTTTGTCCAATACCCCTCGGGCTTTTAGGGGATAAAGAGGAAACTCACTAAAGATTAGCTTGTACAATTAATTGTCAAATCATGTTACAATGAAAAATATAGTAATGTGGCAAGAAGTAAACTTCTAAAAAGGACTTGTAAAGTTATCAAAATGCCTATCTACAAAACACTAAAATATTACAAATGCCTCAAAATACAACAAATACTTACAAATACAACACATGTACTATGTTGTGTTTTCTTGTGTTTGGAAGTTTGTTATCTTCTTTTATTTTTTGAATTTTATTCTCTTGTTCATGTTCCATTAGTGTATATTCGGATCCTAATCAATGTACCAATTCCTTTCATATTTTAACGTATAATGTTTGTCCTAACCCGTATATAGATAAGTCACTCTTAGTTGTAAAATTCACAATAATTATGTGTGAGTCTGTTCTTGACATGAAAAATTTCAACAGAGAGGTGTTGATATAGGTCATTGCTAAACAACTTAACTATTATTTTTGAAAATTTAACCTAGATTCAATTTAACCTTGAAGCCATACACCCTCCAAAATCTTGTTATTGAGTGTGTATTATATGGTCCAAAGACAAACTATGATCTTCCAATCTAACAATTAATCTTACCAAGGTTGAATCAACATTTGTTGGATTAAGCTATGTTTATATATATATATATATATATATATATATATATATATATATATATATATATATATATATATATATATATATATATATATATATATATATATATATATATATATATAAACAATATCCTAATTTCAAGAGAGGGAATTTCAAAAAAGAAATCACCAAAATCTGTGGTTTCTCCAAAGAGGGCTGTGCGGGAAAGGGTAAAATAGCAAATTGCATGTTATTTTACAATGTATAGGGAATTGCAACCTTTGAACCCTAAATGACAAAGGGAATAAAGGGAAAACCTAAATGTGTTATAAAATGTTACGTCTGCGACTTTGACAAAGTTTAGAAATTGAGAAGCACGATGTTGTAATTATCCGAATGGTCAAACTTTAAAAAAAAAATTAGATACTCATTTAATGAATTTAGAAGCATTTACCGTTTACTATTCACCAAAATTGCAAATGTTGGTTTTAGAATTTGAAATGTGGTATGAGAGGTGAAAACTAGACACTCTATTCTAAAATTTAAAAAGCAATTTTCCAAAGGAGAAAACATTAGTTTTTTCCAAATAGTAAATTTTAGAACACTAAGACAATATTGAGATTTTTGTTTTTGAAAAATTCTCTTTGGTGGAGTGTAACTCGGATTGACATGATTCAAATTGAGTTGAAAAGTAAACTTGATTTCCTATTCTAAAAATAAATTTTTCACCTTGAGCAATTCATAAAAAAGGACATCAACCATAAAATGATTGTTCAATTACTTAAAGGTTGAAATAAAACAATATCGAGAGGCCCCGAAATGACTGTTCCCTTGTTCAAAAATAGTTGTCCTAGTTTTTGGCATTATATTTTCCAAAATAATTGTCCTATGCTTTACTCCCTTTGTCCAAATATAAAGAGCACCTCTTAAAATTAAGCATAGTGTTGGAGTGACACAAAAACTACATATTACTGATAAAGATAGACCATTTTTGAGGCAAAAAAAAGCATTAAACTGAATATTTAAAAATTACAAAATTACAAACTAGGACGATTAGTTCTAGGCATAGAGAGTATAACTGTGTTTGAATCTATGACAAATATACTACATCCAATCATCAATTAACAAGTGTGCTAGTATCAATGATACTGTGAGAAAAACGGAATAAATTCCAGAAATTCAAAGTGACTTTTTTTTGGTCAAAATATTGGAACAACATCTTATTTTTAAATTTAAAATTATTTGTGAGGATTAGAAAAGTTTAAAATGCATGTTTCTAATAGCCCAAAAGAATATAACTTATTTGACCTATATTGTCCAAAATTAGAATATATTAATCTTTGGACCTGAATATTTGGGCGGGCAAGGTTCAACATCCAATGCTTGAAAATCGAAGTTATTGGCTTTTTGGGACGAACTGTACAATACCGTACTCAACCATGGTTCATGTCAAATAGTTGGTTTTTTGGGCCCAAAACACGAAATTCTCTATTTTTGCACTTTGTCAAGTTCAATCATTTTAGGACCTATTAGTGCTAAAAAAATAAAAATAAAATACAAAAATCATTGGTTTTCATCTTTGTTGAAATGTAAAGTGTATTGCAATAAAACATGACTACTACAGATTTTTCGTAACATAAATTCGAATTTCATTCATTTTTATGGAAAGGCCTCGAGAACGGGACACAAATCGAATGAAAGGGTGCGTTGGGGGTTGTTGCAACACGGGGGAGATGCGAGGGCTGACAGAGCGGAAATGAGAAGAAAACAAGCAAGAATGTGAGAAGAGAAAGAAATACAAGAAGGGATTTTAATTATTATTTTCAATTTTGTTTATTCTTTTTCATCCGCCCTAGGGGGTAAAGGGTGCTTGGCCACAAGGTCAAAGCCTTGCTTTGGCTTGGCCGGGGTAGTGAGCGAGGATGCGCAGCCGCGTACCCTCCACCCTCTAGGGCCCCCAAAAAATTCCCCTAAGGGATGGAGGATGTACGGATGCGCACCGTCTTTGATGGTCCCGCCCAATTCAAGGCAAGGCCTTGACCTTGTCACTGCGCACCCTGAACATTTTAGAGCAAACGAAAAAAAATGAAAAAGGATTTTTTAAAAGAATAAAAATTGATGAGTAATTGAAGAACTGAGGAGCTTGGCTAAGTTTGGCCTGCTAGCAAGTTGGGAGTCACATGTTCTGGGAATTGTGTGTTGCGACTACTGCCCAACAACAATTCTCCATCGATCACCTCCCCAAAAAAACAAATTCTTCATTTGCTTATAGATCGTTTCTCAATAAACTTCACAAAAGAGATATGATGTTTATAGAATCAAATTATGAAAACCATTGGCCAAGATTTTCATGCAATTTCCACTAGTCAGAATTTTTAATGCGCCCCGCAACCAAGTGCACGATTATTTGACCAAATGCAAAAATAGGGAATTGCATGTTACAAATGCTTTTTTTTTTTGCCCAAATGCTTTTCAGCAAATGTCAAATTTCATGAATATTCTCTAAGATTATCTTTTTCATCATAGAAAGTAAATTTGTTCAAAAAATAACTTTTTGAAGATTTGAACTTCTCTTATTATAATTATTTTTTGCAAACCTGATGGTCGGGTATGGTACATAAGTTGAGTGTCAATCCAAAAAAAATCCATAGAGACTCTTTGTATAAGGTTGGTATATACTAATTTTTTTAGGATGAGTTGAGCTACCAACTCTTCACATGTGGTACTCCCTTTGTCCCACTAAAAGACCTTGTTTTCACTAAAATCCATGGATTAAGCATTGTTAACTCAAATTAGGAAATCCAATTTCTAGTGGTACAATCTTCTACAAATTTGCATGTAGTTAATAGAGATAACTAAAAAGAGTGTTTCAAAGTGGAAAGAATCCTTAAACTCAAGGTCTTCTACTACAAGCCTAGATTTAATTGTATTCATGATACCCTGTGGACAAACACATTAAGTTGACATCCTCTCTCACATGTATCATGGCACAATCACAATTGTTTAAATATATAGAGACCATCCTCCATGGCCTACATGGTGTACTCCTACAACGCCAAAAAATTAAAAAATTAAATTTAAAAAAAAAAACAAAACCTAAGTACCAAGAGGTTTATAATCTATACTCTTTCTCCTCATTTTAAATCCTTCATCAAACAAAAAAAACATTGGAGAACGTATTAATCCCTAAAGATCCTCATTCCTCTCCAAATTTAAAGAATTGGAAAGATGCATTATAAAATGCAAGTAGGAGGGATACTTTGAACTTGTGGTATGAATAAAAGTTGTACATTATGAACTTTGAATTCTATCCATGCATAGATAGATAGATAAAAACACCAACCCTATAGAAAGGGCTGGCGTGAATAAAGTGTCCGTTCGTAATGTCAATGACTCGATGCCCACGGGACAAAGGGACATTGGAACAATACTACTCTCCCCTTTCGAGGATGGACACTATAGTAACCAAAACAAAGTAACAGTAACAGTAACAGAGGAGAAAAGCGAAGTCCTGTTGGATGAGTGTTAGTTTGTATAAAGGTATGTTTAGTGTTAAGTTTAATCGCCAAGTCATGAGTTCTTTGGTTGGTTGGTGAAGGGCGTTGTATCACGATTATGTGGTCCGGGTTCGAAACCAGTTGGGCTCGTTGAGCAGTGGTGTGATACAGATGGCTTGGTGCTGCTAGTGAATTATCATGGCAGGAAAGTTGTACCAACCAACCGGCCCCACCTATCCCCTAAGACAAGCTGAGCTAGTGAATTTGAAGAGTGGCTAGCAGTGGTTTTCACCACTACCCCCCCTCTTTTAATGTACTACGTCTGTTGGTATTGTTTGATTATTCTCTATACATCTTTTATGTAAAAGGATAGATCCGGCATATTGTATAGCAATGGTATTTATTGCTTTGAATGTGTGTTTTATGGAGGTTTCGCAAATGTTGAATTTTGTTTCTAGTTGTTTCATAGAGGGGACGTGTTATCCATGCATACAATTAGATCTATGATTGCTATCACCAATATTATTTCTTTTACAAAATTTGAAACTTAAAATTCAAAACTCTTTTGTGATTCAATTACAAATAAGATATTGACAATTTGAGGATGAAATTTGTTGTGATAGGTTGAATGAGAAGTTGAAATGTAATACTTTAACTTATGTAATGATATTTCGAGATTTTTTGGTTGCTTGATTTTACAAGTTTATTTTTTCAAGTGCGCTTTTGAACTAAGATCATAGAAATATGTGGTGAATCACTGCAGTATGAAAGGAGGCATCAAAATTTCACAAACCATTCTCTTTCTAATCAGTTTATGCATGCATGAACTGACTTCCAATAAAATCTATTATAAAATATCCACATTGTAAAAAGTGCATGACGAATGAGGAGTGTACAAAGTGTACACATGCAGAAAATGCATGGTTGGACTATAGGGGTTAACCCCTAAACGTCCACGCATTCAGTTATTGGACGTTTGTTGGTCAAACCCAATTTTGATCTCGAAGATGATTTCTTTTGCTACTACACTCAACAGAGAAAATGAAGTTTATCAAGTCTAGTTTGCACTCCACTTTTCAAATCTTAAAAATTTCATGTATTGAGTAAATTATTTCTTTTGCAAGCTTTGTAGCTCAAGCTCTGAATACACTACATGGGATGATTACTTTTCGAATTTCAAAATTTAACTAGTTTTTTTTATATGGAAAACATATCAATGATATCATATGATTCTCCATTGTGATTTGCATCTCATCCAAAAATTAATCAATTTTTTGAAGTCTTTTTGTAATTAAAATGAATTTGTGAAGCATTTGACTTAAAAAATTGTAAAAAAATCATGTTATATCAAAAAAATCTGAAAATTTCAGGACTAATAGGAAACGCTTATTTTCATGCATGAAAATATTACAAAATATACTTTGATTATTCTTCAAGGCTTAATTCTATATAATTTTGTAGTTTGACTTTTTCAGAAAGGACTAGTACGTTTAAGGGTTAAACCTCGTAATGCATTCTGAGCCTCCCAGCTTTGAAGCGCTGGCAGCAACACAACTCAAACATTATTAAATTGAGATTTTTTATTTTTTAATTGATTTTAATTATCAAATGGCTAGATATTAAGATTCCACTACAAGTCAATAAAAATGCTTTTATTGTTGGAATGGGGGGAACAATAGGAGGGGGGCAAAAGTGATGAGTACTTTCAAAATCTCTTCTTCTCTCAATTTTTAAATTCGAGAATCTGGTCACCTAAACATTTTTGACCCTTAAATGTCAAGAGGATCCTAGATGGGCAGCCTAAAGGAATTAAAATAAATTAGAGTTCCCCCAACAATCGTCCCTTGAGTAATGTGAACAACCAATGAGAATTCCTTTATGAAAAGTGAATGGAGTGAACAGTGTCACTTTAAAAAAAAATCAAAAAAATTGACGTGATCCAACTTTGTAGTGAGCTTTGCAATTTTGAATTTAAAAATAGAAAAAAATAAAATACACAAACATTGTTGAACAACGCCGACATTTGTTGCTAGCTCGGGTATGCATCAAGGTCTCAAGCTACCCGAGTCTCTCCCCTCCCTCTCCACCAATTCTCTTTCCAATTCCCTTGGAACGTACAATTTACTAAAACATGCATATTTGCTAAATTTAGCCTTCCAAGGCACCAATCCATTTCAATTTTGGTTGAGAAATATCAACTTTTTTCTTTATTATTCTCTCAAAACAAGCCCGTGGGGATTTTTGGACATTTAAGGGTTAGGCTTGCAATTGTTGTACATGTGACATCTGAGGAGTCTACATTTACAGTGCCTTGGAATCTCAAGCATCTTACAGGATCTACAATAACTTCGGCTAGGTTAAGCAACGAGGGTTGGAGAGTTGAATTATTTTATTAGTACTTTTCATTGTAGTGGCACTGTAGAGAAAGGGTGTGGTCCAACAAGGGCTGGAAAATGTTATGTTCTCCACCATTGAAAGCATGAAGATGAACCTCCGATTACAAAACATGAAGATGAGTTTTTAATGTTGAATAAGGTTGAAGCACCTAATTGTGTCACTCACCTAATTATGACACTCTAGGGACAATTTTCATTTGAAAATATATATTTCTATGTGAGTCACAAATCACAGTTTTCAAGATAAAGTGTCACAATCAAGTACCTCCAGCTTATTGTCATCATAGACCGACCTTCTTGATGTAGGTGACGATTTCCAACATTGGAAAATGAGTCGTTGAAGAATTTGAGTGGGCCATATGGCAAGTTATGTTCCACAATATGCGAATCTTCAACGATGGAAATGATTCTATTGAGCAATTCTTCAACGATGGAAATGATTCTATTAATCAATTCTAAAAGAACAATACTTTCAGAACAACCATAACATTCAGTAGTCTTTGTCTTGGTGTGGAATATTCCACACCCAGCAGTACTTCATCAGTAGCTAAGTGGACGAGTAGAGGCTCAAGGTGACGAGCAGAGTGCATGAAGGAAAGGCAGTGGGATATATATATATATATATATATAAAACTCTGGGCCTCTATAGGCCGGCGTGAATAGAGTGTCTGTTCATCCAGACCATGGATCACTGTCCACAGGGCAATGAACGAAAGGCAGTGGGCATAAAGACTACTGAATGTTGATGGATTCCGAGAGTTACCTCAACTGCTGAAATATGCGCAAAAACTGACGTGCTGTACTGTTGATAAATTGTGTGCGGCCAATGAAATTCTTTTTGCTCAATTGAGTCCAACTGACTACACTAAGTTACTCCTGGACAATATGTAACTGCTGGCTTCCATGGAAATTCTGTTGGCTTCATTTAGAGCCTCAGGCATGAACCGCCAGTACTAAAATGGACAAGGTAAAATGCGTTTTTGTAAAGTACAGGAACAAGAAAGTGAGCTCAAGGTTACATGCGGTGTCTGGTAAAGCATAAGTAAATTTTCCAATAGTCAAAGAACGGAGTTTGTAGCTTACTTATGGACAACATGTAACTCTCCTTCTATGGAAATTCCGGTGGCTTCATTTAGAGCCTCAGGCATGAACCAACTTGTGTTGAAATTGATGAAGTGAAATGAATTTTTTTGTAAAGTAGAGGGATATGAAAGTGAGCTTCAGGTCACATGTGGTGTTTGGCAAAACATAAGTAACTTTTCCAATAGTCGAAGAACGGAGTTTGTAGCTACTTATGGACAACATGTAACTCTCTTTCTATGGAAATTCCATTGGCTTCGTTCAGAGCCTTAGGCGTGAACCAATTTGTATTGAAACAAATGAAGTGAAATGTATTTTTGTAAAGTAGAGGGATAAGAAAATGAGCTAAACGGCTGCATGTGACCATATTAGAGTATAGTACATTTCAACCCATCACCACAGATTGTTGATATCTTCTTTGCAATCAAACTACAAATGAATTTTGAACTTTAAGTTTCCAGATTTTATTCAAAATATTGGTGATAGAAATCGTAGATCTAATCACATGGATAGAATCTAAAATTTATAAGATACATTGAACTTTTATTTAGACATCAGGTTCAAAATATCCTTCTTTTTTGCATTTTATAATGCATTTTTGCAAAACTGCTCAATCTGAAGTGGGATGAGGATGTTTAACCCCTAAACGTCACATCGTCCAGAAACTGGATCATGAATGGATTCAAAGTCCTGTAACTTTTTCATACAATCTCGGATGACTTTCATCCAAGTCACCTATTAAGTTCTCTACCAATGAGAGTAAATCTCTTGTGATGGGAAGATGTCCATAATATTGTAGAGGCCTCCGATTGCAAATATGTCAAATTTGTTGGGTAGATTTCATGCATGCAATGGTCATTTCATGTACACTTATTGTACATTTGAGCTATGCTAAAATCTATTTTTCAGGCTAGCATCTACTTGTGTTCAAAGGATCGGTACGTTTAGGGGTTAAGGGTTAACCTCTAAACGCTCAAATGACCATTTTTGAATCGCTGCCGGTTTTCAATGAGTTGCTAAGAACAATAAAGTATACTTTTTGAAAAAATATATAATATATTTTTAAAATATTACATCAAGTCTACATTCCAACACAATTTGAATTATGTCAATCCAAGTTAAACTCCACCTGGGAGAATTTCTCAAAGTGAATCACCTCAACATTGTCTTAGTGTTATAAAAAAAATAGTTTGGAGAAAATAATGACGTTCCCTCCATCATTTCTTTTTCTTTATTAAATTTTACAATAGATAAACCAATTTTAACCAACCATGCTAAATTTTAAACTCTAAAGGTGAAAATTATAATTTATACAAATTTTCAAAGGTCAATTATTTTAATTCCATAAAAATATATTAAATGCTTTTTTTGGAAGTTTGATTGTATGAATAATCTATAGAGATAATGCCTTACATTTTGTTTAATGAACCAAACTACATCAAACATATAGAAGGCACATATTACAACACGTATATGTTTTGTCCAATACTCCTCATGCTTTTAGAGGTTTAGAGACTTATATCACTATTTTGTTGTTTCAAATATGAGCATACCACAAAAAGGCTTGTACTGATAGAGAAAAATGGAACAATATGATGCAGAACCTAAGACAAAGTTTTGCCATAAGGTAGAGGGCTCCAAAACCAATAGGGTTTTAATTCCATGAGAATGTAAACCATGCAATATTTTAGAACACAAATCTAAGCACATCATAGAGCTATTATTGGATGTTGACCAAAATGATAAGCTATCTATGGTCTACCTAGATTTAGGTTCTAAGATGATTATTGTGCCTAAATTCTTTTGGAATTAGAACCATATTGGTTTTGGAGCCCTCTCCCTTAATCTTCTTTCTCCTCATCTAGTGCAATCAAGATTTGGTCCTATTTGTTATCTTCAATATCAGGCTCAGGCGGTCCAGCCAAATCAAAATTTGTTTTGAATTGAGCGTATTCATGAATTGTCATTGTTAGAATAAATCTGATAAATGTAGTAAAAGATTAGAAGCTAACCATTATCCATACCAAGCTAACACAAGAGGGAGTACAAAAGTTTAACCAAGAAGACCACATCGAGTCTCATGTCTTTTTAACATTTTTGAACAAGTCTTATGTAAACTTCTTTTTGTTCAAATTTATTTGTGTTTTGACCAACACATACAATGTTCTTTATTGATTCCAGTGATATAAAATATGACCCTATATGAATTGTATTTTCCACAACATGGTCGATTGAATTTGTCATTTTAAAACCATGAATCCTTGGTCCTTTAGGGGTTAACAACTTAAACATTACTAGTGTAATATTTTAGGGACATCATGAACTTTAACCCCTCAAGGCCCAAGGAGATTATGTACTATTTGAAGACACTGGACTTTGACTGCAATTATCTCTTGTACACCAAACTTAAGTGAGAATATGATTTGTACTTCAAAATTTCCCACATCAATATTAACATTGAAATGTATTTTTTCTATATATATCTTATGTAGTTTTTGAACAAAATGAGTTTTAAAAATGACCTAATGAACAAGTCAGAGGACACAATATGTTCCCTTGGGCCTTGAGGGGTTAAGGCATGTGAACATGGTGCCATGATAGTGCATTGAAACACAATTAAAATAATTTGGTGCCAACCTCTATACCAACCTAGTATGAATGAAATGACACTAAAATGACCTGTATGCGACTTTTGGTGTCAAAATGGCACCAAAATAGTATGGCCCAACTTTTATGATGGAGTGCCAAAAAGTTAACCAATAGACATGATTTAACTTATGAAAAGATAACCTTTGAAGAGTTTCACCATATGTGATTTGGCTTCAAGATTCATTTGGATAGGTTGATTGACAAATACTTGAAGAATGGAGTTGAAGAACATGATTTACTTCGAAAATCTCACGGCATGTATTTCACTAAAGTACAAGAATGATATGAAAATCCATTTAACTTACCCAATTTATTACAACAAACTGATCAAAGGGACTGCTGGTCAGCTTCCTGACATGTGGCCCATCCACTCCAGCACTTAACTGACGTTGCGTTCCGAGAATGCTGCAAGGTAAATTTTAAAAATCATTTCTTGGGCCTTTGACTAAAACCATTTAAAAAATAAAAATGGATGGTTGTATGTTTAGGGTTTAAACTAAAAAATCGGTGTGCACATTTAACAAAAACAATAATCGAATTGATGTTCTCATAAAGTCCTAAACCCAATGTTTTAGGACTAAAATACAGGTATCAAACAAGATGGAAATCACACCTAGACATGGAAATCATGTTGTTGTAAAATTAAGGTGGAGGCACCTAAAATCATCCACCCTCCATTGTGGCCCAATAGGTGCCCGGGGTACTCCCAACTAGAGAACCTAAATTTGGTCATTTATAATCCCCAAAGTACCTAAAACCTACCATTTGCCATCCAATTAGAGTCTATTATATGTGGATAGAATTAAAGTATTAAGAATGCAACTTGTGATACGTTTTGTTTGAATAATAACACCATCTATATGCCACGAGTAGAATATAAAATTGAGGTTTCTTTTGTTTTGTTTTGGGGGGGGGGGGGGGGGGGGGTCTTGACAACCAAAATTCAGCTCGGACAACCCAATATTAGCTTTATGGTTGGCCTCAAGCACTCAATACAATAAGATTGTAATAGAGACCATTTCTCCCATGTCTAATGGCATTAGGGTCAAAGAGATAGAGGTGAATGAAGGGAAAAAGAGACCCAAAAAAATCCACTTAGATTTTGCAAACAATCCAAGGGTGTTGATTGCTAGAATCTTTTTATCAAAAGAAGTTTTTTATTTTTATTTTTATTTTATTGAAATCTAAAAACAGCCCCAAGGACACAAATCGACTTTGAGTTGGAGCAATATCAAATTCTTTTAATTTTAATCAAAAAATTAGTTTCAAAATTTTGGTCTCAAGTTTTGATGTAAAAGGGTTGGGGCTTATTTCAAAAAAATTACCAATGAGTGATGAGGAATTGGAGCCCTCTAACACATCAAAACGGCCGGGCCCTTGTCTTCTTATATAAAGTAGTCTTAACTTTTCACTTTCAAAATTCATGTAGATTGCATTTTAGTTGCGATTAAAAAATAAATAAAAAATAGGACTTTTATTCATGAATTTTTCATGTCTATTAGTAAAAAAAAACTCCATTTAATTTTCAAAAATTTCAATCACAATAGCTTAAATGGGCGATTTTAAGTGACTCCACCATATCCCTTAAAGGACATGACTTTCTTGATTTTCACACTCAAAATCTCTTTTAAACTCCGTCTTGAGCATGATTCTCTTTATAATTTACTTTGGTTCTATTTTTTAAAAGTACAAATGCCTTAAATATGTTCATTGAGGCCTTTTAATAACCCCTTTTGATTCATCATAGAAAAAGTTATGAGCAAGATTTTCCCAAAAAAAACTAAGCCTGTGGGCTTAGTATGTTCTTTAAACCCTAAACGTCCTCACCCCTCTTCGGATTTGGAGAATTTAAAAAATGTCTTATAGAATGTAACTAAGAGGGATATTTTGAACTTGATATATGAATAAAAGTTGTAAATTATGAATTTTTTATTCTATCTATATGGTTGAAGTTGCGATTGCTATCACCAATATTTTGTATAAAATTTGAAACTTTAAATTCAAAACTCTTTTGTAAATTGATTACCAATAAGATATTGACAAATTTTACACAAAATTTGTTGTGATTGGTTGAAATATAATTCTCTAAGCATAGTGATTTTTGGAGATTTTTTGGTTGCTTAGTTTTATGAGTTGACTTTTTTAAGATCACTTCTACATAGAAATTTTCAAAATTTTGGATGAAATACTATAACATGAAACAAGGCATAAAAATTTCACAAATCATCCCCTTTTTAATAGGATCACACATGCATGAAGCTGACTTCCCATAAATATATAGCAAAAAAAATCCACAATACAAAAAATCAATGACGTATGTGAAAACCATGTTTGATTTTGTACATTGTCCACTTTATGCAGGTGGGAATTAAGAAAGTCGTGTCCTTTCACAACTTTCACACAATTTTGACCATGATCCTCGTCTCCTCGATCGCTAAACCGCTAAACCTTTGAGCTGCACCAAAATCAACATATTTTGTGGCTTACAGTATTTAAGAGAGGCTTTACCAATAATTGTTTTTCCAAACTACCATGAAAAAATTAATCCAAAATTGATGAAAAACAGTCCAAATGGATGAATGTACCTACACCATTTATCCACCCACATGGCCCATTCACACCAATCACCCAACGCAAGTGCGGCAGAGAATTTGCGTTCATCGAGTAAGTTTTTGGTAGCTACACTGTGCTCCTGTAAAATTTATTTATTTTTAATTTCACGCATGTAAGAAGTTGCTTCAACGCATTTTGGATGCTGCAAGAAATTTGCGCTTCACTAACGCACATGTGTTGACCGAAAGCAAGAAGAGACAAGCTTCTAACATTACAAGAAATCTTTGTTGGACTTAGTATTATTTTAGCTTTGTTGGACTTTTCATTAAATGTTTAAGTTAGTGTTTAAGTTAACCCCTACAGGACCAAAGGGGGGGGGGGGGGGGGGTAGGGAGAATTGTGCCCTCAAAATAGATAGTTCCAGAATGATTTCTAGTGAGCTCATACATGTGATTTTCAAAATTTCAACCGTAGGATCCTGAAAGGTATGGGGTACTTGGTGCCCACAAAAATTTCCATAGCATTCCACCGTGTAGATTTTGCTAGGTTTGATTTCAAATGAATTCGCAGGACTAAAAAATTTCAGACCCGGGTGGTTTATATTTACATATCTTCCACAAAATAAAATGAAATTGTGGCCTTCTTTTTCCGCATGCAAGATGTTCATGTTGACAATGAGTATACCAAGTGTGACAAATAATGAAGATTTGAGCTGACCATGGTGGACCTTGCAATCAAGATGTGTAGGAAGAATGGAGGTCTATTTTTTCAATCTCTGGCAAACAATCAATAATTGGGTCAGCTCTCACAAGGCTGGGCACCCTTGACACGGGCGGGCTAGGCTCGTGATTCAGCCTGACCACCCTCGCATGCGGTGGCAGACCCGTATAACGGTCATCCTACTCCCCCCTTCCTACGCCGATGCAGCAGATGGAGCTGTCAGCCGGCCACCAATGAAACCCCGCCTCGCCTGCAGTGGTGCTGACGCCGTGGCAGCCGCGGCCCCGCCGGACCCGGACGGACGCCCCCGCCACCAGACCCGGCCCTTCAATCACACCCCGCCATAGGCCCTCGTGCAGCAAGCACACCCGGCCTCGTTGGCAGTGACTTACCGCATGCTGCAGCAATTGAGCCACGGTTTACTGCTCTTGCTATTTGAAGCCTGGTACCGCTTTCCTGCTCCTTTCAAAAATCAAAGGCTGCCACGGCATATACCCATGAAAAAAAATTCAAATTGGATGTTCCAAAATCACATAATGCATAGACAATTTTGTACAAAAAGTTAGCAATAAAATCAAATAGCAAAAATTTACAATACCTTACAATCAAATGTGACTTCTTGGTTGGTGGATTTTAGCAAAACATCCTCAGTTGAAACATTGCCATTGAAAAGAACACAAAGCACAAAAGGCGTTGGTTCTTTTCTTGCAATGCACGCATCTTTGTCGGAGAGGACTTTTAGACAGACAATGGATTCTAACCACGTCATCTACCAATGTAGAAACCATAGATTTTCATCCGGCCCAATTTTGAGTTAGGGCTTTACACATAGCCATTATAAACTCAAAATGGGTCAATAGACCTTTAGGTTTCTTGGAGTTCTTCACCACCTCCTTGTGGGTGATCCACATGTTGACGATAGAGGTGTCAATGAGGAAGAAAAAAAGCATGTGCCACCATTCGTGGGATATTACTTGGGAACTATAATTCCAACGCAAATGATCCGCCACATCGACACCGCGCATAAAGGTGGTGTACTCAAGGTGGATCGGGCTAGTTTTTACGGGTTTACGTACCGAACCCTCCCGTCTTGGAACCTCTACTACCTCACATGGAAACGCCATGGGTCGGGCATGTAAGGAAAGTAGGCACACCGGCTTTTTGTCTTTCCACATGACCGCACACAATTTGCGGTCTTTGTGCATTCGCCAATCCAATATACCTTAAGGCGATTTTCCATGCATTGTCTTCGTATTCTTCAAAATAGTGGGTAAACCTATTCGGTTGCTTCTCACCGTCCCCGTTGCGTATATTCCTTTTTTTTTCTAGCGCTTCAAATAATTCTACGCTAGTGAAGAAGTTGTCCATGATGACGATATGACCACGGTTCTCTAAGCCTTTCACTAATGCCTCTACCACCTTTTGACCTTGATTTGATTCACTCTTCTCATCATTTGTATTCTCTATTGTAGCATGGCTAGCCCCGCAATAGACATCAAAGTTTGACACGAATTTGCAAACCGAATCGGCTAAACACCAAATTTTTAGACCCCATTTTTGTGGCTTCTTGGGCATATATTGTCATGCGGGACAATATGACCCTTTGTATCTTACCATCATTTCGTCTATGGTGATTTTGGGACTGACATTCCATTGTTTTTGACATGTCTCCTGAATAGCTGTGAGCAACCAACAGACTTTATTCATTTTATCATAATTAGGTGACTTTTTGTCCATTTCAATCGTAGAGGGATTTGAGAAGTGAAAATTCCTACTCAATGCTAGAAATCGGTTTCGTGAGAAAAGTTGTGAGATTACATGGCGATGTAGGAAAAGATCCCTTGACCAATAGCTCTTCATATTTGGGAGTTTCTTTATTCCCATGAACAAACTCACGGCTATAAAGCATTTCAATTCTTTCGCTCGGACGGAGTACCATTCTTTACCCCCCCCCTTGTCCAACTTCCTATTTTGTCACCATTTGCATCCAATAAATCAAATTCCTCGGTTGCGTAGCGATTAGTTTCTCTACATATTTTCTTCAACATTGTTTTAGGCCAATAGATGTTGAATAATTGGAGCATTGACGGTACTCTATCCCATTCTTTTTTCAACCCCGGCTTAGGTCCAAAAAATTGTTGTGGTCCAGGTTGAAATTGGAAGTACCTTTGGGACCAATTCGTGTCATCATACTTTGTCTTGATTTCGGTTCTTCCTGTCTTTTTGGCGGCCCTTCCACCCGGCCTCCCTCCAGACCCCGTCCCTGGCCCTTCTCCGCCTTGCCGTGCCTTCTCAGCAGATGATCTACGGCCATGGCGACTAACGTGCCCTCCATCGTGGCATGGGAGGCCATGCACTTCCAACGGCCCTCCAGCGTCCTCAGTCTGAGCTCCACCCCTACCCCGCTCCGCCTCGGTATTGTCGACGGTATGCTCGTCTTCCAAGTTCGTGAGCCCCTGATCTGCCTGTCGCGTTTGCGATCTGGTAGTCGGCCGTCTTGTGGGCACGTCTCTGACTTCTGCCTCATCGCGGCATACTGGCTTCCTTGCTGCTGCGGCTTGGACATGGTACTTGCTGGGCCGCCCTCGTTTTGCGATAATTGTTTCTTTGATGGCAGGGGCGTTAGGTTCTGGACTTTGGAATTGCGATGAGCTTGCAAAACTGAAGCCTGGCGGGAAGGAGAACAACGCAGTTGCTTGGGACGATCGGAATGGTGTTTGCGGGGAGGAATCATACCCGCGTGGAGCCTGCGATGCTGGCCGCTTGTTTCCACCCCGGCTTAGATCTGCGTGTGCAGTCTCTTTCAAGGCGGCCACAGGACGTTCGGAGCAGGTATCGTCGCTCCCTCCAAAACCCTCATCATTGTTGGCGTCAGTCCCTCGATCGGATTTGGTGTCTGATGCAGCAGAGTCTTTATCGCATGAAGACTCTCGACCGAGGTAAGGTGGATCTTGTGATTCTATGAAATCACACCCTTCCTCCTCCCGTGCTTGTCCTTCTTTCTGTAAAGTGCATGTCACAGATGAGGCATTCAAAGTCAATTTTTTATTATTATGAAGAACCACATAATACATATCTGAATTTTTTTCTACATCAAAAAACGATTATGTTGCCACACCCAGAGTGTATTCTTCGGGATCTCCGTGACAATCTCTTTGTTGATCATCTGCTGCAAGAGAGGAACTCAAAACTTTTACTGGCATGGGGAAATTAGATGCGGCCGCTCCGCCGTCCTCTCCGTTGTCCTCCAAACCTTCGTCATCAATGTCGTCATCTTCGTCTACATTGGAGCGATCTAGTACTGCCCTCAGCTGCGTTACCCGATCAGCAGCTGCGCCTCTCGACGCTACAGCGGTGGCGGGTAGATCACTACGGCCAGGCACCCTTAGCTCGTTGGCAGTTACATTCTCGCAACTCCGATCCAGCATCGGTGACCCGGATGGGAGAGGTGGTCGTAAGGGCAGGCGATGCAGCGCTGCTCCGGGCGGGGGCGGACAGATCGGAATGGAAGGTCGGGCGTTCAGGCTCATCGCCCACGACCATGGCGACTACATAAGCAGGCGTCTCTGACTTCTTCGTTATCTTTGCCTAATTGAATTTCAATGTAAATGCGTATGTTGCAAAAAGTTTCTAAGATTATCTTTGGGAAAATCATACGTAAAGACAAAAAGTGTGAAAAATTAAAAGAAATCAGTAGCAACATGGAAAAGGATATGCACGTGGATGTCATTGCTTTACCTGTGGGATGGCTGCTGGCAGAATTGACACCGCTGAAGTAAGCTGCCGAGGGAGCAATGGGCGCAGAGATGGCTTGCGATTCCGCACCGTAGACGCTGCAGTGGGCCTCATTAGGTTATCGGGGTCGCTTGAGGGACCGGTTCCTTCCATCCGTGGTTTCGTTTTCGACATTGACCTCTTTCTTATCTGGCCAGACGTTGTGGCGGAGTTGTGCATAAACGTCGTCGCTGAAACCAAGACCGCTTCCCTCCACCAATCGGTCAGAGCCCCATCCTAATATCTTTGCTGTGTTTCTGTAGAAATGGCTCCTCCATTGACGCCCGGTTGCATTGCTAGGATGCTTTCTAGCATTGCGAAGTCTAGGTCTACTAACAAGGTAATTGTCATCCAGGCAAGCAAGGAGTTGCGCTACTTGATCAGCAGTAGCGTGATGATCATCTTTAGCCCATTTGGCTATGACTGTCGTGGCATTGAGACGTTGAGGAGGAGGAAGCGGATATGCAGGCTTGGAAGAGAATGCCATAGGTAGAGACATGGAGAGTATTTAGAGTGAAGGAGCAAAGATGGCCTTTGAAACTAAATGGGTCAAATGAGTTAGACTTTAGGAGGACTTGTGCATTGAAGATGGCGACATTGTGGGGATTATGGAGCTGTAGATTCCTCTTCAAATCTTCAAAGGATGTGGGGGGATTTGCTATATTAGTGGCATTGGAAATAGTGTTTGAAAAATAGTAAAATTAGTGAGTAATTAGCGTGGTCTCAAATGTTGATATGCAAATCTCATGAGCTGAATTTTCTTGCTTACGGGAGTAGTGCGGCGGTTTGGCCTTCATAACTAACTCTTTGCCTTCAAATTCACATGAAATGGATGAGGTCAGGACATATCTTGGCGGGACTTACTCTTACTAGAAGCCCTTTGGGCTCCTTGAGAATTGTGCACCCAGACTGTCCATCACAGACATGGGCAGGCTCTGTGACAGCAACCACACCCGGCCTTTCAAGCACTACCCCACTGAAAAGTAAAAAACCGCCCGACCATGGGCCAAAAATTTCGTATGGGCTGCCCTTGCTTCTCATTGGCCCGTATCCACCTACCCAACACCGTTTTCAGCCTCCATTGAATCTCACACTAACCTGATTCACTTTGAGAGATTATGGAAGGTGGAGTTTTACTTTGAATGCAAAATTTCAAAGGCAAAAGTGTAGTACATTGGCTTCTAATTTACAAAAATAAAATAAAATCTAAAAAAGACCTTTTTTTTTTCTTTCGGGCAGCCTCCAAACTTAGGGCAGCAACTACAAAATGGTCGATTGGTCCTTTAGGGGTTAAGTTATGATACATCCTCATATACATCTTTTGACCATTGGAGATTGAAGAATAGACTACATTTGCGAATTTTACACTGTCAAGAAATTTGAAATCTAAGTGTTCAAAATACAAAGGGCTTTCTAAGGATGCTCCAATGCATGTGTCTCTTTTAATTTCTTCACTTTCATCTTATAGTTACTTGTGAACATAACTTCTATTTATCTTGAATATAATTTTTGATATTAAATTTTTCAATAATATATTAATTTTGAATTTTATCCTTTTTAAAAAATAATTTTTTAAATTATTTCAAATATTTTCTAATCATGTTGAAATTTTTGTCATACCTCCATTTTGTTGATGACTACCTATGAAAAATTATAAATCACACGATGTGATATTTCAAGTATGCAGATTATAGGACTTTGACTTATTCAAAACATGTAAGGACCTTTAGGGGTTGCAACACAAAATTAAAAATTGCATAATAAGGAAGTTGATGATTTCCAATTCTTTTCAATTTACAGCATAAACTTCAAAATTTGTATGATTGGAGGATTGGTGATTGCCAACTCTATAAAAGTCAAAATCCAAATTTATAATTACAATCTTGTCACGTACACTTTTCATGTTACATATGCTCTTTCAATGAAAGTGCCATATTTAACCCTTAACCGCCCAACCATCCATATTTTGGATGATGTACGGATTTGAACTCGGATTTCTCATCTATCATATACTTTTTGCAGTGTGAAATTTTTACTAAAACTTTTATAGAAAGTTAGCTTTGTGCATGTGTGATCCGATTAGAAAGGGGATGATTTGTGAAATTTTTATGCCTCATTTCATGTTGTAGTGTTCCACCCCAAATTTGAGAGATTTTAGTCTAAAAGTGCTCTTGAAAAAGTCAAGTACTAGAAATAAGCAACCAAAAAATCTCTAAAAATCACTATACTTAGAGTATCACATTTCAACCCATCCCAACAAATTTGATTATTAGATTGTCAATATCTTATTCGTAATCATATTACAAAAGAGCTCTAAATTTTAAGTTTTAAAATTTATACACAAATATTGGTGATAGCAATCGCAAATCTAACTGTATAGATAGAATCTAGAATGCATAATGTACAACATTTATTCATTCATCAAATTGAAAATACCCCTCTTAGTTGCATTTTACAATGCATTTTTGAAAAACTGCCAAATCTAAAAAGGGTGAGGACGTTTAGGGGTTAAGGTAAATTATTTGTAATCAACCGTTCAAAAAGTTGGACATTATTAATGTAACTTGAATTTTTATTAGGCCTTGTTAGCAATTGAAAAGGATTTTAAAGCAACTTAGTATTTGACATTTGGATTTTGTACAAACAAATTATGAATTTTCAATTTGTTGCCTATATGTGTACTATCCAAAATCAACCCTAGACCCTCATAGGCACTTATGTTTTTATTTTTTGTAATTAATATCTAATTTCAAAGGTCACTTTCAGTTTTGGATGTAGTAGTTTCTTTTTGGATTGTAATCACTTATAGGCATTGAGGTGGACAATAGGATTGGTACATTTGTGCCGAATATATTCAATGTTTTCAAAAATTAAGATCTCATAAATGAATGTTCAAGAAACTTTCCAATATTATCTTTTTTAGTATGAATTTTTTTAAATTAAATTAAATTTTCTAAAAGAAATTGGGTTTATTTAAAGTAAAATTTTGGAGAACCTTGTCTTCTACCTACAGTAGTCAATTTTGGATAACTAAGTATATTTTTGGGCCTAAAAAATACTCTAATTGAAGCTTGTAAAAGTTTTTAGTTATCATCATGAATGGTCTCAAAAACCAACATGTATCATTGTATACCATCATGTATAGTTATGTTTTCTTACTATTTTCTATTCAATCAACTATTTTTGGAGGAACATATTTATGTATTATCACTTCTTTAAAGCATGATGTCCAACCATTCTTCTTTGAAAATTTGTAAGAAAGTGGAAAAAAATAATCTATGTACAAAAGAGGTGATTTTTGGAAAACTTTGGAAGTGCAGTTTTGCATCTGATATTGGTTCAAAGGAAGTTCATTGCAATTTTGAGATTTTAGCATGCTTACACCTCCAAATACTCATTATAACTTGGATCATGCTCCACAAAATTTTCACACAAGGATGACCAATCATGTGTTAAATAAATCTGTACAGTTAGAATATCTTAATTGTTAATATAAATGATGGACATTGTATTTGTGTATACCATACGTCTTCGTATAGAACATGTATCTTGTACTGAAATATGGAAATATACGTACTACCCGTAATTCCTAACCTCATATTCTCCAATTCAGATTCAATCACCAATTCCTAAGGCTACGCCTTCAGTTGCCCTTGACTCTAAACCACCCCCCTTCTCCCCTTCTGGAGCTCTAATGCAAGCTCTATTCAATTCCTAAGGCTAGGCCTTCAGTTGCCCTTGACTCTAAACCACCCCCATTCTCAAGCTCTAATGCAAGCTCTATTCACCCATGGGCCGCATTCTTTAAAATTTCCATTGTGAACACCCTAGGGTCTTTTTTTGGCAATTTCTATTTTGTAATTTTGAGACCTAAGGCCCTAAAATAGTCTAAAAGGACCTCCTTGGGAATTGTAAGGTGGACCCCTACATGCACAAAATAGGGATCGTTTTTGTCCTCTTGCATTAGCGTCGAGGGGATTTAGGGTCACTTCATACTATGGGCGAAGGTCGAGAGGCCGTCAATTTTCACCGATCGGATTGCAAGAAACCAAGAAATTGGCCTCTCGACCCTTCACACTAAAGGCCAAAATCCAAAGGCCGTCGCCCTTCATGACAACACTTTTAAACCAAGATTGACGAACTCTCGAAGAAAATTTGGGTCGAACGGGAATACAAACCCAAACTATGATCGAGAGGCCGTCAATTTTTGAAAACTATATATTTCATTGCCTATTTTAAGCCCATTTCTTCGAACTCTCAACAAAGTTTGGCCACTCAATCCCACAGCCTCTCGACTTGGACAGCCTAAGTGTGAAGCGGCCCTCAGAGTCCGTTGCCCTCTTCATTCAAATAAGCTTACTTAACAAAGTTGGAGCACTGGAGGCCCTCTGTAAACACAAAATGAGTGACGTCAGATCACACGTAATCATTGCATCAGCATTGCATCAGCGTTGCATCAGCATTGCATCAGAAATTTGAAAACAATCAGCACCCATGCCGTACTGTTGTTGCATGCATCCTTGCAATTTTAACCCTTTTAAAGTGAATGACCCAATAATCGATGTGTACTATAAACCAGTAATATTTTCAATAGGTGTTCATTAAAAGTTTCAAATTCTATACTAGTATTAGATATGCCTGAAAAGCTCAAAGTGTCGGTTTATGGGCCATTCACTATACTGCGATTGTCGGTGTTCATATAATGAACGACGAGCATATTGCAACCTTTCTCAATACTACATCCTGTATAGTTTTTCATTCATCCAAATTTCTTTTGGTTCTTGTGCTAGTTGACTATCATTTGTACAATATGGATCTTGTGATTTTTGAAAAAACAACACAATTGGTTTATGTCATGTTTCATTCTTAGTTCAAAAAGTGAGACCTTAAACATATTTTCCATAATAAGTAGAATCAAATAATGGAAACCATACCATCTCGTAGTGCATGTTATTCCAATTTCATTACAACATTTAAAAAAAAAATTGGTGTTAATTTTGGATTTTAAATTGAATTTCAAAAGAAAACCTTGCAAATTTAATTTAAAATATATAAATTAAAATATGAAAAATTCAACCATATAGATGTGATCTTTACATTGACATTTACAACTTAGCTTTTGAACATCAATTCCATTTTTGTTTTTCATCAAACATTTTATAATGAATCTTTGAAAACAACGTTGAATTGGGACGTTAAAGGGTTAAATAGCAAATACGGGTGGTGGAAAAGTTACTAAATAGCTCTTCACTTTGTCATTCGTTGTGGCTACTATTATTAACCCATGAAGGACCAAGGTTGTTTTTCAAGTTCGGCCACTTCATCATGGATGGAGTTTTGATCCTAAAATTTTTGAAATCTTTTGTGATGATTCTATTCTTTGTAATGAATATAGGACAATAATTTGCAAACGTAGGTGATGTATAGAATCAAAAGGTATGATCATGCAAAGGTTGAAAACCTAAGTGCGGACAACTCTTGAAAATTTGAATGGAATGAGCTATATATTTGAATTTTTTGCACACAATGAGCTAACATCTTTATACCCACAATTGCCAAATTCATTTCACCAAATCTGAGACTGAATTTTGCATTTTTGGCATTTTCATAAAGTTTTAAACTTGAACATGGAGGCAAAAAACATTAAATAAATAAATACTCCAACTTTGTAGCTTAATTATAATCTTGCTATTGAGGAATCTTGAAACAATTGGTAATTTCTAAGTGCTATTAAATTCAAGTTGGTTGAAATATCCTATGGCTGGATTGATATAAAAGGTTTTAGATCGTATACTATTTGCCTTTTTCTAAGAAGGGGTACTTTTAGGTAGTTTTGAAGTGTTTGGAGAAACATAGTTGTGGTCCTTTAGGGGTTAAAATAATCATATTTTATGTGGTGTTTTTATTGGCAATTGACAAACAATTTCAATTGTAGCAAAGAATGCATTGTTTAGGTGTTGTATGCGCGCCAAAGTTATGAAGGATCAAAGTTGTACTACACTACTTTAATTCACGGCCTTTTAGACCAAGTTTTAGACTTGCTCCACAACTCACTTCGGGTCTACAAGCCAAGGTTCTTGGCAAAGCGAGTGTGGTCAAGTTTCCTAAAGAGATTCACGACGTTGTCAAACTTAAGGATCATTTACACAATCCAATTTTTTTACTATTACAAGGCCCTTATTTTCTTTATTCAATTTAGATGTGAGTGGAAATGTGAATGAGAGCTCAATCCACTACGAAGCAAAAGCAAAAAGAGGGAGGGTGAGAAACCATGATTTTAGAGCATGGCATGTTTTGAAGTGAAACATATCACTTTGCTTCCTCCTATGTTTTGTAAATGACTCTTAAATGTCGGGTGATGGACTACATGTTAGGGCACCAAGGTGATCCCTAGTGGAGAGGGTAACTCATTGTTGAAGCATCTCTACTTGTACGAGATAATTTCATCATATTAAAACTTCATCGCCAATGGGCTTGGTATTTATTTAGAGAGTAGATCACTCGACCACCCCATTTGTGGCAATACTGAATCAATTTCATCATTTTAAAAGAATGGTGCATGAGATGGTTTAAACTTCATTGGGTAAAATAGCCCAATTCTATCTCCCTTGTAAAACTAAGTTCTACACTGAGGTGCAAAACCATGCTCATCAACTTCAAATTCTATTTAGTTTGTCAGTTTGTTTGAAGTTATCCACTAATCAGATCATGCTAATTGATTCAAAATTGTTGCATCTAATTTGTGTCTAACCCCTAAAGGACCGTGAGGCCCTTATGTGGCTTTTGGAACAAGACATTGAGGAAATTTGGGTTCTTGGGCTTTGAATTGTAGGATGAGCAACAAAGAGACCCTGGCTCTTTTTGAGAGCCGAATCTGTAGCTTCTTCTTGATCGGAAATTCATCAAGTGAGCGATTTTTGGTGATTTTTTTGAGTTGCATAGTGGGTATTTAGGCGTCACTTCAGACCCTCATATCTTGCTCTTTACACCTCCAAATTACTTGAATTTTTTTAAACATGTTTAAAATGATGATTTCTACGCACGGTAAAAATTTCAAAATTTTTGGAGCACTTTTGATCAATCCGATTTCAGCATATGTACAAAATACCCCAAACAAGTTCCATCAATCTTCTCAACGATGGCATTTTCTCAATAATTGTGCGATTTTGTCGATCTTTTTTTCATAAAAAGGCTACTTAAGTATTCTTTAAATTTTCAACGGTGCGGATTGTCAAAATTATCCCACACCAATGAGGAATTGAGCTTGCTACAAGAGCTAGTTAAGAAAACAAGAGCTAAGTTCAACATCCCCGGTCCTTTAGGGGTTGACATTAGGAATTTACCTCGTATGACGTTAAAAGCTTTATATAAAATTAAATATAAACTAGAAATTGAATTTGCACTTGCACAGTTCATAGTATTGCTTTACCTACAAGATTGTAAAAGTTTCAAACCCTGATTGTGCATAATTATGTATTCTGGCATTTGGAGTCCTAGAGTTTACGTTCGAGAGGAGGCTTTAAAAATAAACTTTACTATATATGGATGGACAAATCTCAACTACCACAACAGTGTTATGATTATTATTTAGGTTTATATATACCATAGAAAAATACCTTCAATTCATAGAAACAATAGATATATAAGAGAAATTCGCAAACTCTCAGGTCCAGTGATCCAGTTATACAGCCTGCATCCCGTATATTTCAGTTATCCGGAAAGTATAGGACACAAGCTCAAGAGAGGTGTGCGGAGTCCCTCCCGGTCCCTTCGGGCAGCGGTGGGTCTTGCCCCTGCTTTGTATGTTTCCTTTCCTTAACCCGAAGCGGGATTTCAGCTCAAGAGAGGTGTGCCGGGCTAACATTGGAAGTCCACAAGGCTCTTGGGGGCCACGAGGTCCGAGGTTCAAACCTTGGTGGCCACTATTATTCAACCTTGTGGTGCATTAATGGGCGGGCCCCGGCGGCATACTCGGTGGCGCGCCTTGACACGGGAGCAAACTCACTCACCCTACTTTACTTACCGGAAATATAACTCATCCGGTTTTTATTTTTGGAGCCCGACACTCCTACTTTTAATGTCATGTGAGCCTGAATCTTTACTGACGCAGTATCGGAAGCCTGAGATTTCAGGACTTTACGAATTTCTCTATACTCAAGCAAAAGAAAGGAGATGTGGGGTGTGCAACAATGTGTTGACATTGAAATAGAAGTGGATGAGGCTCCTTGGGGTCATGAGGTGTAAGGTTCAAATTGCCGTGGTGGAACAATTTTGAAACAAACTTTAGCAGAGTTTGGAAATACATTCCATAATCCAATGTTTTTTAGCTCCAAATAACCTTCTTGTTTATAAGTCGGATTCGTTTTTTTTTTTTTTTTTTTTTTTTTTTTTTTTTTTTTTTTTTGGGATTTAGCTTTCGTTTTTGAAACCTAAGTCAACAAATTTGTGTTTTTCCTCAAACTAAATTGTACATATGACCTTACTTAATAAGTTGATTTTTTTTAATTTACTTGTGCTAAAATAAAATACCTCCAATTAATTGGGTTTATTTTATGAGCTTGATTATTGCATACCAGCTTCCTATAGAGGAGATTAGGTTGATGAACCCTACGCTCCCTTCACGATTTAAACTTTGCTTTAAAGGACTTAGTTATGAGATTTACTCTCATAATACTCCTGCAAATTGTGTCAAATTAGTGGCGCATTGGGCTTTTGTATTAATCGTAACATACATGCATAATGCAACAACGATCAATACTCAAGGGGTTTTTCTAAGCGACAATATTGTAATCTACAACAACTGAGTACTAAGGCAAATCTTGAACCCGCAAGTAGTCTATTTTTCCCGTTATATGTTTGTGAAATATGAGTTGTTGGTGCCTCAATTGTGTTGAATGTGGATTGGCAGTTTTGAAGCAATCGCACCTGAGTTAGAGTGTAGCAGACAACATGTCCAACATGCAGTGCTCATTAGACATTGTTTTCCAATTTGTTCTTGTTACCTTTGATTTTTTTTCTCTTGTGAATATAGAAAAATATGTAGTGGTATGTTGTGGACACCTCGTGTACAACTTAAAATTGATTCCTTGTTTGTTTTTTGTTATGGGCACATGTGAAGGATACCACCTCTTGAGAAATTCTCAAATTTCTAATCCACGTACTTGGAATTGGAGCTTTGTTTGCTACTTATGTTCTTTTCTTGCAATTAACTTTGTTTTGCTATTATAACTTTCCCTTGGGATTGTCAATCTTCTACAATTTAAAACTGACTACATGTTCGTTTTTTACTATGGAGTATTTATGTTATTTTCCTACAATTCACTATTTTGCTATTATAGCTTTTTTTTGGATTATCAATCTTCTTCAAGCGATTTGACGTCCAAGCAATTGTTGTTTCAAAATCTGTTGGGAGAATTATATTTTTTGATTTAGTAGATTCCAGATAGCAACTTCACTGAGAGTATGCAAAGATGCCTTTATCGAATGGTTTAAGTGTTGGATTTTTTTAAATTTTCTTTGCTTACCTTGTCAGCTTAGAACATGAACAGTTTTGTGATGTTATGTGGTATTAGATTGTGTTTTAACCCCTAAATGACGGAGGGGGTAAGGGCAAAACATAAATGTGTTATAAAAAACTATTTCTTCAACTTTGATGAAGTTTGGTCCAAAAGAGAAAATGAGGAGCTTGATGTTTAGTAATTTTCCATACGGTCAAATATCAAAAAATAGCTTTTTATCATCTCATAATGAATTTAGAAGCATTTAACTTCAAATATTTATAAGAATCACAAATTTTATTTTTAGAATTTGAAATTTTGTATGATTTGTTAAAACTAGACATTCTATTCTAAAATCAAAAATTGCAAATTTTTCAACGGAGAGAACATCATTACTTTCCCCAAATAGTAAGTTTTCTAACACTAAACAATGTAGAAGTGTTTTTCTTTGAAAAATTCTCCCGGGTGGAGTTTAACTCAGATTGACATGATTGAAATTGGGTTGGAAAGTAGACTTGATTACCTATTTTAAAATATTTTTTATTTTCTATAATTTTTTTTTCTATTTCGGGCAGCCCATAAAAAAAGGGCAGAGACCATAAAATGGTTGATCCGTCACTTAGGGGTTAATGCTTTTTTACCAGCATTTTTTTTGGCTATATTTTGCCAAATTTCTCTACAATATATGGCATTTCTTTTTTGTTAAGGAAAAAAATGAGAAAATTTTGATTTTTTTTGCTAGATTTTCTTTACATTTTTGTGAAGATAGCGAATTTTTTTAAACATCACTACCAAAAAATGAAGAAATTCTATCAAAATATGATTGTAAGCTTAAAATTCTGCTAAATATTCTATCCCAATTTTTTTAACGTTGCCATTTAGGCTTCAAGGAGAAAAAAAACAGGAAAAACATTGTTGTTTACCCCGTAAACTAAAATTTGAACAATTTTGTGATATTTAATTTTTAATTAATTCTTTGCTTACCTTATAAGCTTAGAACGTGAACAATTTTGTGATGTTATGTGCTTTTGCCTAAGGTTTGGAACCCTGATTTAGTAGTAGACACAAGTCTAGTTACTAAAGAAAAATCATGTTAAGATAAGGTGGACGTTTTATTTTTGAGATTGTTTAGATATACTTTGAATTTTCAAAGAAGAAGGAAAAATCCCTTCTTTTATTTTTTTATTTTTTTTTGAAAAGATGAAATGACGTTCATTGATATAAATAAAGTACAACCCATTGAACCGATTCAAAAAAGACTTGGTACTTTTTCTAGGACATAGTCTTTTCTCTACTTTATGAATATCTCTAGTAAGTTAAATCTCTCTTCTTCTTTTCCATTTTTTTTCTTCCCTCTATCTATATATCTATATATTTATATATCTATTATATTTATTTATTTCTCTCTCTGTTGTCCCACCTTTAGTGGACAGCGTGATAGCAACCACTATGTTCTTTATATTCATCAATGAATTAATATTTTTTAATTCTTATTAACTTTTTTCTTAAAACACATGGACAATTTCCATTGATAGAGGAAATGGATTAATATTTTCTGAGCAAATGAATTCAAACCAAACCGTTTTGTGCCTTTACGTGGAATACTGAAACGTCCATTTGATTCTTTTTCTTTCTTTGTTTTTTTTTTGTGGTACAAGTGAAACAACTTTACTTCACTGCAAAGGAAGAATACAACAGCCAAGCAGGAAACTTGCTGGACAAAGAGAACAAACCGAAGACTCAAGGGTCAAAAAAGAATCCAAGAGGAGGGGGGCTGTAGCTCCAATCTACTTGGCTCCCATCTCTAAACGTCCATTTGATTCAAATTTAAAATTTAAAAAATCAAACCACTACCGGGTCGGTCTGGTTTCGTTTTGAATTCAAATGGCCTTTTCGAATTTTCGTAGCTTATTGCACGGAAAAAGTTATACTAGTACATTACTTGGTGACCAACCATGGATTTTATATGTTGAAAGTGAAAAAAGTCATGAGTTGTTGATTATTTGTGTATTTTTTAAAAATCAGATGAATATCTTACTTCACATGATGTTGACATTATTTCATCAATAAAACTCTTGTAAAGTCAAATTACCAATTCAATGTTTTTGATTCAATAAGGGTTTGTATTGCAAGGTTTGTATTTTGTGTGGGATGAGGGATTTTCCACAAGTGACGAATTCTAAGGTAGGATGTCCTAAAACCGCCACCTCCCTCAATTATGACATGTAGACTTTTCTTGGGGCCACCACAATTGAGACCAAAAACCACCAATTTTACTATTCAAGTAGACCAATCGCACGCCAAGCATTGCAAAGAAATAGTTGGTGGTTTTGGGTATCATTATGAGTGAAAGTTAGTACCACGTGGTGTGAACATGGGAAACCTAGAGGTTTGATTTGGGTCACAGGTTACTTTCCACTTTGGAATTTTGTATAAAATTGAAAAATGCAAATTAGATGTTGCAAATTTTTGCAATCCTCATCAAAACCTATTTCGAATGCGGTCATTTTTTTTTTGGAATTTAGCACTGCCCAAAATAGGCCAGATTGCTTAAGCTGGTGGTTTTAGGACAATCAACTTTAATGATGATGGAAGGAATTCAGTTATAGTAAAATGCTTTCAAACCTATTTAATTTGAACTATTAAAAATAGAAATCCATGCAATTATAACCAACATTATTAGATTTAAATTCACAATAACCCCTAAATGTCAGAGCATACAGAAAGCGGACGATTAACATATTCAAATCCTTCTCACGTTCTCATCAATGCTTAGATGAAAGTCATCCAATTTTTTGGAGATTCTTCATCAAGTTGTTGTCCTATTTAACGGTTGGATTTAGTCATACTTGATTACTTCTTTTTCTAAAATTACAAATGTAGAAGTATGTCAAGTCCTTGACCAAGCCAAAAATGTGTTGACTGTAGTTCAAAAGTGGCCTTGCAAAAATGAGGTCATAGATTTAAGAAACACAATTTTTTATTTTAAATCACCTTGTTTAAAAGTATCTCATTTCAAATCTATTCCAACAAATTTTACTCAAAAAATATCAATTTGGTAATCGAAATTAGAAGGAATTTCAAATTTTAACTTTTAAGTTTTATATTTAAATATTGGTGATAGTGTTAGTGAATCAAACTGTACGGATGGAATTTAAAATTCAAAATCTATAACTTTCATTTGTATATCAATTCCAAAATATTCTTGTAAATAGTACTTTATGACAATTTTTCTCGAATTGTCAATTCCAGGGACACCATGGTACGTTTAGGGGTTAATAAGTATAAGGCCCACTTTACACTAGAGGCGAGGGGCCGTGAGAAAAGAAATTTCAGCCAATGGGATGCGTAGAAATCGAGAAGACCAAGGAAGGTCACTTTACACTTGAAATTTTCAGTCCAAGGGACAAAAGGAGGAGAAAATGACATGGACAACACTTTTGTCCTTCGTGGCAAGAAAAATAGAAATTTTTGAAGGCCCCCGGATTTTCCGTCAAGCCCACCTCAAGAGGTGGGTCAAAAGCAAATTCCGGGGGGCCGTCAAGCCAAAATTCTCACAACCAATCATTTTTTATTTTTTAAGAAATATGTAAGAGCTTTACTTTTTAAAACCGGTATTTTATTTTGTAGCCTCTTCTCACTTTACACTATATCCAAATGACGTCAAATTCAAAGTTTGGCTTCTCAAGAATGAGCTATGGCCCTTGGCCGGTTTTCTCCACAACTTCTCGTTTCTAGTGTAAAGAGGGCCTAAGAGCATGTCACTAGTTTTTTTTTTCTTATAACATTCTTTTTATGTGTAGCATTGGTTTACTTGCGTTTGTCAAATAAAATCAACCTGAATAAATTTCCTTGTTTAGTACAAGTATAGCTTTTTATCAATGTAAGACTCAATTAATTGATTTTAAAAGAAAATTAATAAAAAACTTGAAACAATCTTAACCCTTAACCCCTAAAGGACCAAGGCTAATTTTCCAAGTTCGGTCAACTTAGTATGGAATGAGTATTGATTGTCAATTATTGAGATTTTTGGTGGTGATTCTACTCTTTGTGACAAAGATGGGATGGTAATTTGCGTACGTAGATGATGTATAGATCAAAAGATACAATCATGTAAAGGTGAAAAACTTAATTGCGGGCACCTCCTAAATTTTTTCATACAATGAGCTATGCATCTGAATTTTTGTACACAATGAGCTAACACCCCCATATACACAACTGCCAAATTCATTTTACCAAATCTGAGACTAAACTTTTCATTTTGGGCATTTTCAGAAAGTTTCAAAGTTGGGCAACAACCCCCAAAAAAATGCTACCAACTTTGAAGCTTATAATCTTACTATTGAAGAACCTTGAACGATTGAAATTTTTTAAGTTGCAATAAATTCAAGTTGGTTCATATATCCTAAAGTTGGATCGGTCAACTGAAAGGTTTTAGATCAAAAGCTATTTGTCTTTTTATGAGAAGGGATACTTTGGAGTGTTTGGAGAGAAACATAGTAAGTTGTGGTCCTTTAGGGGTACAATGCAAGCCCCACGGGCTTGATAGTATTTTGAGAGAATCTTGCTCATAAGTTTTACTATGTTGCATTAAATGGGGTTCTTAAAATGCCAAAACGGGCACCTTTGACGGATCTATACTTCTTTAGAATAGAACCAAAGCAAATTAAAAAGAGAATCATGCTTAAAAAGAAGATTAAAAGATATTTTACATGTGGAATCGGGAAAGCATATGTCCTTTAAGGGTTAACCAGTAACCGCTTAAGCCCTTATATTCTACTTGGTGTACAAAATTGAATTTTGTTATCTCATCTGTCATGCACTTTTTGCAAATAAAACAAATATTACAAAATTCTATGGCAAAATAGCTTCATGCATGCGTGATCCAACTAGAAAAGAGGTGATTTGTGAAAAATTTATGCTTCATTTCATGTTGTACTGATTCATCAAAAATTTCTAAAGTCTTTGTTCAAAACAAATAAAAAAAGTTCTTGAAAAATCATCTCATAGAATTAAGAAACCAAAAAATTTCAAACATCACTACACTTTGAGTATTAAATTTCAACCCATCACAACAAATTTCATTCACATATTGTCAATATCTTATTCATAATCAAATCATAAAGAATTATAATTTTAAGTCTCAAATTTTAAACAAAAATATTGCTAATTGCAATCATAGATTTAGTCATATGAATAACATCTAAAATTCATAATGTACAACTTTTATTCACACATCAAGTTCAAAATATCCTTCTTAGTTGCATTTTATAATGCATCTTTGCAATTCCCCAAATCTGAAAAGGGTTGTAGGCATTTAAGGATTAAATGAAGTCAAAAATCTTCTTGAAGTAGAATATCCAAATCTATTAAAAATTGATCATCGATAAATGTTCAATATGTGCACATCTATTTGACCTACAAATAGCTTTTAGTTGAAGAAGCAATTTTACAAGCGTTTATTAATAAGTAAAGAAATCATCCATCATATATTTAGCATATGTACAATATATTGGAATCTTCTTTCATCATAACATTTTAAACCACTACATTACATTCAAGTAAAAGTTATTGTTACTTTACATAATACTTTTTTTATGAAATGCCACATCGCTCAAAATTTTGATCCTTCATAACTTTGAACCCTTGCAATTTCATAATTTTCTTCCACTTAAAATATTTAGTTTGACATTCAACTCCCTATATTCTTGAAGTCTCCGTTCCAAGTTTGATTCTTCATACAACTTCATGTCCTTAACACACATCTCGTTAAAATTGAACCACATTTCTTTGAAATTGGACTACCATATTGAAAAAGTGATGGGAAGTGCTACCCTTTGCAGATCCCCAATTTTTGTATACTACTCTTATTTATGGAATATTTGTGGAATCTGCCCCAATTTTCCTATCTCTATTGCAAAGGGTATCACTCCCTATCACTCGGGCTATCACTTCTTCAATTTGATAGTCCAGTTTTAGCGAAATGTGGTCCAATTTTAACGAAATGTGTGTTCCTTGTTATATGAGAATAGCCAATAAAATTTTCATTTTTATAAAATATCTTAAAAATATACAACCTATTGCCAAGCCCGTAGACCTACTAGTCTACAATGTTATAATTAGTCAACAAGATCATATAAATTTTGACCATGTTTAAGCATCAAAAGTGACAAACTTTTGGCATTGTTCTACTCCGCGTCGTTGTCGTCGTGACTATGTACCTGAATATGTACTTCCTTCTTGCAATTGAGTCTCTTCAATTTGTGCCAAAAAAAAATGACAAATCTTTGGCATTGTTCTACTCTGCGTCATTGCTGTCGTAGTGACCTTACCCAACTATGTACTTCCTTCTTTTAGCAATTAAGTCTCTTCAATTCTTGCAAAAAAATTGACAAGTTTTTGGCATTGTTCTGCTCCGCATTATAGCTATCATGGTGACTACGTACCCAAGTATGTACTTCTTTCTTCTTGCAATTGAGTCTTCAATTTGTGCCAAAAAAAAAATGACAAATTTTTGGCATTGTTCTGCTCCACATATGTACCCAACTATGTACTTCCTTCTTCTTGCAATTGAGTCTCTTCAATTTGTGCCAAAAAACAATGACAAATGTTTGGCATTATTCTACTCCGCGGTGTTGCTGTCGTGGTGACATGTACACCGTTATGATTTCAATGACCATTTGTCTGGTGGGCATTGGGTCATTGTCATTACATACAAACACTTTATTCACACCAGCCTTGAAAGAGGTCCGAAGTTCTTATCTATTTATCTACCTAGTTACGTACTTCATTTTTTTTAAAATCGAGTCTCTTCAATTTGTACCAAAAACAAAAAACAAAAAAAATAACAAAAAAAAGAAAAAAGAAAATAGAAGAAAAGGAAAAAAAGTAGGAGACATGAATAACGTCAATGATCATTATTCTCATCATTAATTCAATGGGGTTTCATCCTCATGTTTCAAAAAGAAAAGAATCTATTCGGGTACACACGAGTGGGATGAATAGGAGGGACAATTAGTGACACGTCATCCATGACGTGGACATGATGTTATCTGTACAATATGACGAGAGGGTGACGGCAGCGAATGCAGGAGCGTGGGGATTACGTCAGAGGTCTTCTCCTTGAAACCGACCGGGATTTCCTCAAAAGAAAATTCCAAACAGTCCCTCCTTGGGAGAATTCTTTTAAAAAATAAATCATTTAGTTAGTGAAATTATTCACAAAATCCAACTCCTATGCTTGATATAGATAATATGTTAAAAGTGATCATATCTGGGTTTCAACAAAATATTAATAATGTGAATATAAAAGGGTACATTCACAGTATAACGAGCCAAGGAAACTGTAACGAGTGATTAATTTAACAGATTAATATCAACCAATAATCTTATCATTTGAATTGACAGTGCAATATAAATTAGTAACTACATATATTATATGTCATTCTACAATATATTGATGTTTGAGAAGTTATTGGTATTCCAAAACGACTAAAATATGGTCGTAACCAACCATTAATAACGACTAAAATGTGCTAAAATATTCAGAAGATGTCGCAAAATGTCTTTACATATTTCTAATATCTACATAAATTGAAGATATAATTTTATAAGCACTCATCAAGAGTTATTAGATTTGGGCGGGGTTGGCTCATTATATTGTAAATGCACCCAAAAAACATACTCCCTCTGTCCCAATATTAAGCATTCATATGAGTTTTTTCTGAAAAATAGGGTGGTGAGATCAGACTCAGGAATTTCCGGCAAAAGTAGTGCAATATTACGATTTTAATTATTAAAACGACCGCAGTGCAGTATTATTGGCTCAATGCGAGTTCAAGCAAGATTTAATATTCAATTCATGAAACGTGATGGCAGGTGCTCATGAAGCGGTTTGTTTATTTTGGAATAGGAACCAGGTGCAAACAATTGCTTAATATTGGGACAGAGGGAGTATATTCAGTTGATAAAAGTATTAATATAAAATTGAATTACCAAAAATGTATACACATGGGAGGTTCATACAAAGTTGTGACATACAACTTAACTAGGTGTGGAGAGAAAATTGAATTAAATTTAGAATTACCAAAAATGTATCCACATAGGAGGTTCATACAAGTTGTAACATAATTTTAACTAAGATAGGATGTCCTAAAACTACCAACTTAAGAAATATGGCTTCATTTTAACAAGGTTATTTATGAGAAATATTTTTTGATCATTTGTAAGAAGATTTCTCATGGAATGCACAAATTTTCGCAATTTAATTCCTAATATACAAATTGATACAAATTTTCGAAGTGAAAAGAACTTTGTGACCCAAACCAAACCTCTAGGTTTCCCATGTCCACACCATGTGGTACTAACTTTCACTCATAATGTTACCCAAAACCACCAACTATTTCTTTGCAATGCTTGGTATGCCATTGGTCTACTTGAATAGTCAAAATTGGTGGTTTTGAGTCTCAGCTGTGGAAGCCCCAAGAAAGGTCTACATGTCATAATTGGGGGAGGCGGTGGTTTCAAGACATCCTCCCTTCGATGAACCCGTGCTGGAATCATTCTAGTACAGTCGGGTACAACATGCTTACAAATTTTTCCACCACTTTTCACTAGAAAGTTCAACAATGTTTAGGAAGCTCTAGCTTGCTCAAAATGAACCGATTTTGAAACCACAAATTGCATTGGAATTGCAATGAAGTGTTCTTCAACTTCATAAGAAGTGAAAAAAGAATAATTCAAAATCATACAACAATTTAGATATCTTTTACACACTATCTATCATTTCATAGTGAACCTTTGGAAGATAGTCAAAGATTTCTTGCATTTAAGTACAAAATAAGAAAGAAATCATACAAGTAGTTCAAGCGGTGTGGAATCAAGTATCTCTAAAGCAATTGTGAAGGTTCATTTCTAAAATGTACCATGAAATACAAGTTGTAATTTTCACAAATGGTGGCAACAGTGAATGGTAGATAGCATTTAGAAAACATCACGACTGTACAACAGAACTATAATGGAGAGTGTGTGAGCGTGCATGCACCATTATGCGTTCTCTAATAAACTAACTAGTTTGGTCCTTTTTTGTTGTCTTAATTACCTATCCTTTTACTTTCACTTTTTATTTTAAGAATAATTCATCCGTGAATTAATTCAATTTGTGTTAACAAAATTTGATTGAAAATTCATAACTTTCACACCATAGGTTCAAAAGCAACGAAATGACTTTTAATGCATTTCTTCTCTTCCAGAGCTTTTCGAAGATATCCAGAATGGGGTTGGTAAGTGCACAATCAAGGGATCACAACGTAATGTACAATGCTACCAATCAAAATGTCGTTTTCGAAATCGCAGTGAGAAAAATTTCAAGACTGCCAACTTTGAAAGCCTCCCGAGAGCTCAAAAATTGGTATGTTCCCACGAAATTTTTACCAAAGCATTATCTTTAAGTTAATTATATGCATACCAAATTTCAAGGCCAAAAGATGCACCGAAAAAAAGTTATTCAAAATCTACCAACATTGGTAGCTGTCAAAATTTTTTCACTGCTGCCAACTTTGACAGCCTCCCAAAGTTTGAATTAATTTGTTTTTGCCATGAAATTTTTGGAACAAAAACCTCTTTATGTTAGTAACATATGGTAAAAATTTCAAGGCCAAAAAATGAATAAAAAAAAAGATATTAACAATCTACCAACATGTGTAGTTGTGGGAAAAAATGGGGGAAAACCATTTCATTGCTACCAACTTTGACACCCTCCCAACGGTTGAGAAATTTTCTATTTACCATGAAAGTTTTACCAAAGAATTATCTTTAAGTTAATTATATGTATACCAAATTTCAAGGTCAGAACATGCACCGACAAAGAGTTATTCAAAATCTACCAACATTGGTAGCTGCTGTGGAAAATGTTTCACTGCTGCCAACTTTGACAGCCTCTCAAAGATTGAATTATTTTATGTTTGCCATGAAATTCTTGGGACAAAAACGTCTTTATGTGAATAACATATGGTAAAAATTTCAAGGCCAAAAAATGAATATACAAAAAGATATTAACAATCTACCAACATCTGTAGTTGTGGGAAACAATGGGGGAAAACCATTTCATTGCTACCAACTTTGACACCCTCCCAACGGTTGAGAAATTGTCTAGTTACCATGAAATTTTTGGCACAACATGCTCTTTATGATAACAACATTCATGCCAAATTTCAAGGTCAAAATATTTATATAAAAAAAATATTTACAATCTACCAATGTGTGTAGTTGTGAGATATTTTTTATGAAAGACATTGCAATTGTTGAAGTATGTCAGATAATCGTGCTTCTAGATTGAAATTCTCTAGATGATGCAATCTCTTATCATAAACGCTTCTCCAAAAAATCAAGGATAGCCAAATTTAGTTATGTGCACTTGTCACATCTCAAAGACTCCACTTGTTTAAAAATTGGAGACCATACATGCATGAAGAAGCTTTTTTTTACTCAGTATATGAGTGAGTGAGGCTTTGAGTGAGGCTGAGAGTGAGGCTGTGAGTGAGGCTTTTTCCTTAGTGAGTGAGGCTGTGAGGCAGGATGATGACAGGATGATGGTATGTGAAATTTTTTTGTGAGGCAGGATGATGGCAGGATGATGGTATGTGAGATTTTTTTTCTGATAACTGAGTGAGGTTCAATATGTGCTCAGTGAGTGAGGCTCGATCATGGTGATTAAGTGAAGGCTAGATCATGGTCACTGAGTGATGGCTATTTCAGAAGAAACTCATGCTCGTATAGTAGGTTTGAGTGAGGCAGGGAAGACAGGAGTTCACATTGCAGCTATTGTTGGAGTCCATGTTAGAACAGTTCAAAGGGTAGTGAAGAAATTCTGAGAAGATGGAACCTATAAGTGCAAACCTTGTGGTGGAAGTCATACTAATAAGCTTAGTGATAGAGATGTCCTTCCTATTATACGTGTCTCAAAAACTCATCGTCGCTTGACACTCTCTGAGATCACTAATATATGTTCTACTCTCGGGGGAGACACTCCTTGTATATTTTGCATACACGTGCGATAATGACCTATTTATTTGGGGGGTTATTTACCTTGCAAAAGATAAGGTGATGGTATTTTACATGTAAAAAGCCTGAGGATATTATATGTGGTGGTATTTAACATGTAAACATCTTTCACTTTTTTTAAATTTCCTATTTTACATGTACATTTTTTACAGAATTTATCTACAATGAATATATTGGACCCTATTTTTTATCGCACGTTGTTTCTAAAATTATCGCCAATGAACCCCCCGAGGTTCTACTCAAGTGTCTAGATCGACTATTCAAAGGGCCTTACATGAGAGTGGCATTTTCAGTCGAATTGCTGTTAAAAAACCTTTTTTGACACATCGTCACATGTCTCAACGATTGGCATTTGCTCAAAAGTATTGTGGGTGGACTATAAAAGAATGGGAGAGAGTTGTTTGGACAGATGACTCTACCTTTGAAGTTGGAAAGAATTCTAGACAAGTTCATGTTTGGAGAAATCCATATGAGCGCTATTCATCAAGTTGTATGGTTCCAACTTTTAAGAGTGGAAGAACTTCTTTGATGATTTGGGGTGCATTTGCTGGAGGGCAAAAGTCACAACTTGTTTTTATGCCCAAAGATAGACGTTCTGCTAAGGATTTTGTTGAAGTGGTCTACAATGTCGAGTTGCTTCATTTTATGAGTACAGTGCCACATGGATTGCTCATGGAAGATGGCGCACCTATCCATCGTAGCAAAGTATGTGAAGAATGGAGACAAACACATCTTTTGGAAAAGTTCGATTGGCCTGCAAATTCTCCCGATCTCAATCCAATTGAGAACCTTTGGAAGATTTTGAAAGATGCAGTGCAACATGGCCCAATATGTCCAAAAAATTTAGATGACTTGAAGGTGGTTATTGAAAGAGAGTGGAGGTTAATCAATAGTATAAAGCTCCTTCAACTATGTTATTCTATGCCCTCTAGGTTTAGGGCAATGATTGAGGCAAAAGGAGGACATACACGTTGGTAGATTGTAAAAAAAAAAATTTGTATAAATATTTTGACCTTGAAATTTGGCATGAATGTTGTTATCATAAAGAGCATGTTGTGCCAAAAATTTCATGGTAACTAGACAATTTCTCAACCGTTGGGAGGGTGTCAAAGTTGGTAGCAATGAAATGGTTTTCCCCCATTGTTTCCCACAACTACAGATGTTGGTAGATTGTTAATATCTTTTTGTATATTCATTTTTTGGCCTTGAAATTTTTACCATATGTTATTCACATAAAGACGTTTTTGTCCCAAGAATTTCATGGCAAACATAAAATAATTCAATCTTTGAGAGGCTGTCAAAGTTGGCAGCAGTGAAACATTTTCCACAGCAGCTACCAATGTTGGTAGATTTTGAATAACTCTTTGTCGGTGCATGTTCTGACCTTGAAATTTGGTATACATATAATTAACTTAAAGATAATTCTTTGGTAAAACTTTCATGGTAAATAGAAAATTTCTCAACCGTTGGGAGGGTGTCAAAGTTGGTAGCAATGAAATGGTTTTCCCCCATTTTTTCCCACAACTACACATGTTGGTAGATTGTTAATATCTTTTTTTTTATTCATTTTTTGGCCTTGAAATTTTTACCATATGTTGCTAACATAAAGAGGTTTTTGTTCCAAAAATTTCATGGCAAAAACAAATTAATTCAAACTTTGGGAGGCTGTCAAAGTTGGCAGCAGTGAAAAAATTTCGACAGCTACCAATGTTGGTAGATTTTGAATAACTTTTTTTCGGTGCATCTTTTGGCCTTGAAATTTGGTATGCATATAATTAACTTAAAGATAATGCTTTGGTAAAAATTTCGTGGGAACATACCAATTTTTGAGCTCTCGGGAGGCTTTCAAAGTTGGCAGTCTTGAAATTTTTCTCACTGCGATTTCGAAAACGACATTTTGATTGGTAGCCCACTGTACAAACCAACAAAACAAAGCAAATCAAACTACTATACTTAATTTATAGATTTTGATGTTGTTTAGATTATATTATGGATTAAAGCTAAATATCTATTTTGGATCATTGATTATTGATTTTTCTCAACTTATTTCAATTTTTTTATTCAAAGAAAAATAAAATCACGTTACCAACTTTTTAGTATGTCAGTTTGTCAAAATTTTCCAGTATTTATTCTTTGATGACTTACTATTTTTTGAAATTTTAGATAATTTTTCTATGCCTAAGTTTCCCCAAGGCAAATTCCTATAAAAATCTCAATTTTCAATTTTCTTATTTCTAACTTTTCAAATAAGAAATGAAGAAATATTTTGGCAAACAAGCTCTTTGTTAAATTTGAACAACAATACTTCTCTAAAGCTTTTTTAATATCGTCATCTCAAAATAAATCACCCCAATTTGCACAAACTAGTCCTATATCCGTAAAGCTTCAATATTATTTTGTTAAAACCAAGTCTAACGTAAACATTGTCATTGGAATGTGATTACATGTATTGTATGAGGGATTTCTTTGGAGGATTTGCATTTTAGATCAACATTCATCATTGTTAAATATCATCAAATTAATTAATTAAACACAAAATTCCCTATTTTTGCACTTGGTCATATAATCATGCACTTGGCTTCTGAGCACTCTGAAAATGCGGTCTGGTAAAAATTGCATGAAAATTTGGGCTAATTCTTTTTTCCCCACAACTTTGGTAAAATAAATGATATATTGCAAATTCTTGGAAATTGTCGAGTTTCTTTCTTTTGAAACAACCATTACTTGTATTTAGAACATTTCATGATATGATTCTATATGCAACAAACTTGTCTTGTGAAATTGATTATAGAATGATCAATAAGCAAATGAAGAATTAATTCTTTTGGGGAGGTGCCAATTGCTTCCTATGTTTGCTCTATTTTGGGTAAAGTAATGGGGCAACCCTGTGTATCAATTTAGGATGAACCCATTATCAATTTAAGATAAGTTTAGAGCCCAAATAGGGGGTGTAACAAACTTTCCACTTTAAATTATTGTAGGAAATATTCTATTTGGAGCAAAAATATGGAAACATTTTGTCTATTTGTGATTTCTTCTTCACTAATTAGGAAAAATAAGTCCTTATCAAACTCCCATTTCTAAGATGTAAAACACCTTATTTTCTCGTTTTATGATATTTCTACCTTTTCATGATTATAATTATACTTTGTCTTTTGATGAATTAGAGTATGGATTTAAGAACTTACACAGTATACAGTCCACATGAGAGGAGCTATACTTTTTCCTCTTTTTGTACCAATAAAACAATAAAAAAAATGTATATTTTGATTTTATTTTTGGGGTCAAGTGTACAGTGTCGGTTTTTTGGATATTTAAGTTACACTTGGAGCCCTACCAGTCCAGAGTCAAGTCCACAAGTGCAAAGAAAGAAACAGACAAGCAAGGCTTCCATTCAGCATTCAATGCAGAAGTTGGAGGAGCAAGTGCTGCGAACATTCCCCAAATACCGAAAGTGCACTCCGACAACCTCCACATCAGCATAATAGCTGACGTCAGCGTAACCGCTGAAGTCAGCATGATGTCACCCAACACAAGAACCACTGAGAACCAAGAATCACCTCAAGCATCAATTTGGAACTCTCAACTTAATGCGGGAAGGCGAAAACCCAAGAGTGGCTTTTTCCCAATCAACAATCACAAAATAAGGGCACTCCTTTTTTTTCAACCCAACTTGACCTAACATTCTACAAACCCAAATTGCGACTTTTTACTCCCTCTATCCCATAAAATGATCATGAAAACTACTCTGCAATAGAGTAGTTTTCATGGTGTTTTTATAGAACAAAGGGAGTATTATTTTGACTTTATCCCTTTGAATAGAGATTACTCTAACAAGACTACAGCATTCTTAATTTGTAACTTATTGTTTTTGACTTTGTCCTTTTGGATAGATGATTTATAGTCCTTTCACAGTCCACTTCATTTTGTGTACCCTTTTCACACTATTCACTTTAGGATGGTTCAAAACATACCTTTTTTCACATAAAGCAAAAAAAAACCTAGTTTTGCAAGCAATGTAATATCCTAATAGTGTATAGTATCTACACATTTATACTAATCCAATAACAAAAAAAAAAACTGATTTTACAAACAAACATAAAGAAGATTGAGACAGAGATATACCTTTCTGGAAGCTTTTTGTTATTATTCCAGTGCAAAGAAAGAAAAGAAAAACTTCCAACTGAAACGACCTGAAGCCAGAGGATCACTCAATTAAGTTGTTTATTCTCTTGTTGTCTGCAACTGAACGAAAGGAGTTTTCGTATTTGTGTAAGCAAAAAGAAACAATAATTTAACACCACCCGATGATGAGATTCGAACAAAAACAATGATAGCTGGCAAGCGATCTCGAACAAAAACACAAACTACAAGCCAAGACAAACAGTGAATGCCTTGACTCACATTGAATTTTAATTTCTGAGCGAGGTGAGCTTCGTCCATCGTTTCCTGTCCCTGGTGATCAGGATCTGCACTGACATAAAGAGAACCTCCAAGTCTTCCGGTGAGTCCAGTTGAAAGACAATCAATAGTTTTACACACATTTTTTTTCTTTCTCGAGAGCTAGCAATTCTTGCAAGTCATCTCATTCAACACGTCTTTCCTTAGCTGACAATGCCGTTATGGTTTTTGTGAGCATCGTAACGACATTGAGTTACAGTATGGGCTACAGAGGATAATTCGTTTTTCAGTGTGCGAGAGGAAAGAAAAGGAAAGAAAAGAAGATTGTAGAGAAACGACATTGAATTTTCAGTATGGAGAGCAGAGGATAATTCGTTTCGTAGTGTGTATGAGAGCAAGAAAACTGAGCAAGATTGTTGAGGAGAAGGATTTGATTGAGAATGAATATTTTCGGTTTGAAGAGAGGCAGAGGCTTGGGGGAATTGGGAAAGAGTGCTACAGACCTGGAGACAATTGAGTCGTCGTCATTGAAACAGGTTTCGTCGTTGGAGGCATTCAGCTCGCAGTTCAAGAATTGTGATCCGTTGGCCGCGCTTGCCACGAAGCCGGTTTATGAAAACAATGCGTCATTGAAGCGATCACGGTCATCCTTGGAGGAATACAACAACGGAAATGAGGAGGAAGAAGCTGCGAATAATAAGAAGCCTTCACGAGGGTTTCTTGCGAATCAACTGCGGCAATCACTCGGGGCGAATTTCGCAGAGACGATCGGGCAGATGGTGAAGAAGGAAGTGACGTGCAACACGCAAGAGATTTTTGATTGGTTCCCACACATTTTGCCACAAGAATCGACGACTCCGGCGTGGTCAGTAGCGTCGACGGAGAATCCGAGGCAGGAGGAAACGTTTTTGAATGCGTGGCAACAACCGGATTCTTGGCTCGAGCCAAACGAGAATGCAAACGAGGATGCGTTCTTGTGCCAAATGCTGTTCGAGATGGACAATAATAGCGGAAGTAGCAGCAGCAGCAGCAGCAAGGCGGATCGGCCGCATCGGCGCGGCGTGGTGTTGCCGGAAGCGGAGGCGATGGGGTTCGTGAAACGCGAGAGTAACGCCAAGGTGGTGCGCAGCACGCCGCACTACCGCGGCGTGCGGCAACGGCCGTGGGGGAAATTCGCCGCGGAGATTCGCGACTCGGCACGGCAAGGCGCGCGCGTCTGGCTGGGGACGTTTGATACCGCGGAGCAGGCCGCGCTCGCGTACGACGCGGCCGCGCTCAAAATGCGAGGCTGCCGCGCGCTCCTCAATTTTCCACTTCAAGCTACGCTTCCCACCCCGCCATCGCCACCATCACCTCCCGCCCAAATTCAAACCACCCCGCCATCGCCGCCATCACCTCCCGCCCAAATTCAAACCCTAGAGCCCGCCCAGCAGGTCGAGGAGCTTCATCTGGCGACCGATTCTTCGCCTGTCAATGTGCCGGACTCGCCCGTAGTCTTGGAGCTGCAGGACCTTGGGGCCGATTTCCTGGAGGATTTGCTGTCGAATTCGTTCGATCCCGAGCTCGACTTGCGGCCTTCCTCGCCGCTGTCGGGGTTCGATCATGGCTGTTTTTTCGCCGACCTTCCCATGGCAGCTTCTTCTTTTTGATTCCTGAAAGCCCCTTCATGTACTATATGTTTTCAAATTTTTTTTCGATATGCCGAGAGGAAACAAGACGATGGAGCGCAATCGATTACGATTGGATGTATAGGAATGTGAGTGGTGGCACTGTAATTATATTACTAATTTGTCCATACTGCTTCGATCACTTCATGCTGTACTACTGAATATCTTTCGATAAATGCAAGTCCTACGCATGAGCTTGAAGCTTATATCATTCTCTGTCTGTCCATGTGAATTCCGTGGTGTTAATGCTGTCGCATGAGCTTGAAACTGATTGAATTCTCTGTCTGTCTGTCTGTCTTGTGAATTAAGAGGTGAATGCTGTCACTTCATCCTTAAAAGAAATGCAATGAGCTTGAAACTGATAGAATTCTCTCCTCTTCTGATTCACGGTTGGATTCTGTACGTCCCTTTTGTTGTGTTTGTGATTTTGGAGGCGCATGAGCGTTGGTTACGTGATGGATTCACCGTTACACGCGGCAGGCAGAGAACTTCTGAACAGTAGTGAGGACACTTGCAGCTTTTGATAAATTTTCCTCTAGACTATAGTTCATTTGAATTGTGCAAATTCATTAATTCTTTTTGAATATGTGAAAAGGATTCTGATGCGAATTGCAGCCTCGTCACTTTGAACTCCATTGGCGTTTACTTTGTTAAAAAGACCTTAAGACTATACTTGTGTTTGCTCTTTACAGCCAAACTGGTATTCCATTCCAAACCGGTATCTCTATGAGCTTGTGTTACAAATTGAATTTTTTCACTTACAAATTTAGTTTCTTAGTTGATGGAAAATTTCTATATAGGTAATAATTTTGTACATAGTTTTGTTGCACCTCTAGTCATGTTTGATTTTTACAATCAAATTAGTATTCTGACAGCTCTTGGTGTGCCATGAACTCGTGTGAGTTTCATAGTTTCTTGTACCCTGATTTGCAAAAATATTTTTACTTTCTTTGTTGTACGCTTGCTTGTCTGTGGCCCTGGCAGGAGCAGATAGATAGAAACTCTGATCCTCTTTCGAAGGCTGGTGTGAATAAAGTGTTCGTTTGTAATGTCAATGACTCAGTGCCCACCGGACAAAGGGCCGTTGGAACTTCTTGGTGCGGTGAGCGTGGAACGAATGACAGGAGCTAACCCGTTGTTTCTCATTGTTGAGAGTCCGGGAAAGTCTGTGAATTGTAGATGCTTTTCCTATGAGACATTCCACACTCACCTCCTTTGACATAGTGAGAAGTGGCGCGGTTTCTTAAAAAATTGAGGAGTGGATGCAAAATGGAGGTTCTGATGATTTAGTCCAAGCGACTGAGGTAAGACAGATCTGTATTTTCTGTATTTGTGTGTGGAGTCTAGTAAAAACCTCTCAGATCAAGAAGTGGTCAAATTCGGTGGCCCTGAAATCAGAGATACAAAAAGAGCTTTGGCCATAAGATCGTTGCAAATAAAGAGTCTGTTGGGGGTTGTTTGTTCCGATGGCCCGTTGTCCGGTGGGTAGTGGGTCATTGACATTACGAATACACTTCAGTCATGTTGGCCTCAAATGAGGACCGGATCTTCTATTTGTTTTTGTTGGGGTAGTTTTTACACTCATGGCTTGTAAAATATTTAACATAGTATTTTGAAACATCTTGCACATATGTCACACTATCATTGAGTATAATACATATTTTATAATCATTTTTCTGGATCCCAAGAAATTAAATAGAAAGGGCCTTGAATCCCCTAGGGGTGCATTCTTTGTTATACTTTGGAATCATGTGCATTTATGACCTCCTTTCAAATACCCCTTGTAAAGTTATAATATTCTTATATTTGTTCATGTATATATGCATAATGTAAATATACAACCATATTTTCAGCTGTAAATATGCTTCTTGTATGTATACATAGTATGGTAGTGTTCAAATTAATCCCCTTCTTGTGCATTCACGTGATTCCTCACGTGCATAAAGGAATGTATCCCTCGGGCTTGAAAACTATGATATAGAAGAACTCTAGCTATAAGATCGTGCGAACAGAAGAATCTCTTGGAATAGTTCTACATTCACGCCTCTTAATTATATAAGGTTCTTTGATATGATATTTTGTAGATAGGTGACTCCATCATTGATTATAGCTCACTTGTTGTATATTCAAACTATGTTATTGTTGTCTTTGGAACCTTAGGTACCACACCTTCATAATAGCTTTGTCCCTCCTTGGACAAATAATTATTTATTTCTAAAAATAGATTTGTCAAAACCAAATATTCTTTGAAATTCGTTTTTCCCCCTTAAAATTCTTTTTTTGAAAAACAATTTCCTAAATTTTTTGGCATCTATTCTTCGCATTTACTTTTAGAATCATTTTATGTTGAAGCTGCTATGAACGAACGGTAGTCGTATTGAGAAGGGTTTTAAAACTTGAGATGCTTAAGAACTCTAGCCACAAGATCATTGTGAATAAAAGAGTGTGTTAGAATAGTTTTGCATTCACACCTCTTTAATTATATAAGGTTCTATAATATGATATTTGGAATATCTTACAGATATGTCACACCATCATTGATTATAGGTCACTGGTCGTATATTCAAAACTATGTCATAGTCGTTTTTTGGAACTCTAGGTAGTCATATTGAAAAGGGTTTTAAATATAGAAGAACTCTAGCTATAAGATCATTGCAAAGAAAATAGTTTGTTGGGGTGTGGTTCCACACCCGGATTCTAAATCTCCCCTAGACGTTAGTGCAAGAGGACAAAAAGTGCCCTTATTTTGTGCATGTAGGGGCTCACCTTAAAAAATATTTCCCTCTTCTAAGAGTTTAAAATCATGAGGGAGTCCTCCCAAACTAAACTGAGGCCTTAGACCCCAAATTTGAAAAATAAATTGCCAAAAACAAACCCTAGGGTGTCCAAAATGTAAATTTTAGAAAATGAGGCCCATTAGTGAATAGGGTTTGCATTCACGTCGAGGGGGAGATTTTGAGTCGAGGGGTTCCACACTCGAACCTCTTTAACCCCTAAAGGACCAATCAACCCAATTATGCTTGATATTTGGTCAAAGGCTCCAAAAATCAAGTGTCTTAGCTTTATTGTAGTTGGTGTTTTCATTAGATGTTTAAGTTAAGTTATGATACATCTTTTGACCATTGGGATTGGAGAATAAACTTCATTTGAAGCTTTTCCACCGTTGAGAACTTTGAATTTTGAGTGTCCAAAATACAAAGGGCTTTCTAAAGATGCTTCAATTATAAGTCTCTTTTAATTTCTTCACCTTCAATTTTTTACTCCATGTAAATATAACTTTTATCTACCTTAAATATAATTTTTGATATTAAATTTGACAAAAACATATTTATTTTGAATTTTTACCTTGTTTACATCATAAAATTTGTAAATATTCAAAATATCTTCCAATCATGTTGAAATTTTTTTCATACCTTCATAATGTTGATGATTATCTATGAAAAATTATAAATCATTCAATGTGATATTTAAAGTATGCAAATTATAGTGCTTTGACTTTTGCAAAAGAGGTGAGGACCTTTAGGTGTTAAATGGATTACATACTTCACCATGACATTTTACAATATCTTACATGTACACATGTTACACGAACGTTCAATACAATTTGCAATATCTTATATGTTCACATGTTACACTAACATTCAATACATTTTACAACATCTTACATGCACACATGTTACACTAACATTCAATACATTTTACAACATCTTACATGCACACATGTTACACCAACATTCAATACAATTTACAATATTTTACATGTACACATGTTACACTAACATTCAATACATTTTTAAGGATAGTTGAGCATCCAGATAGTTAAGGATAGTTGATGCATGATACTTTTTAGGGAGGATCTTAAGAGAGATCTTAAAGAGACTTTGCCAGAATAAAATGCCTGCTATCATTGATTGACAATAGTATGTTTCTCACATTTTTAAACTATGTCAAAGTCATTTTTTGGGACCCCAGGTATGGAAGTCAGATTGATCGCAAAGGTCAGAAAGTAGTAAGGTAGCTGAAAATGACATGGACGTTGATAGTTAGTGAATGATAGTTAGTGATAGATAGAGACATAAATATCTTAGTCCTCCATGGGTAGTTGCTATTGGCAATTCTGGTATGGAGCTCCCATTCTTCGACCACGCAGTTGTCCTTACAAACTGATGACTCCATCAGATTGACAAGAACTCCGTCTGTCTACACGGGCAAAAAAAGGGTTGCCATTATTCACTGGAGGATTTGCATGGGCTCTACTTACACTGTAAATGCAAGATACATACATCAACATTTGAAAGCTTGGCAGTGAGGACCGAATTTCTCTAAATTACCCGGACGTTAATGCAAGAGGACAAAAGTTGATCCTTGTTGGGGCCACCTTAAAAATAACTCCCTCTTTCAAGGGTTTAAAATTTTCAAGAGGGTCTACCTATAGCAAATTTGGGTCATAGGTCTCAAATTTGCAAAAGAAATTGTCAAAAAAAAATCCTAAGGTGCCCAAAATAAAATAGGGTCCATGGGTGATCAGTGCTTGCATTAACATCCGGGGGTTTTAAGTCAGGGGTGAAGACCCGCCTACCAATTGTAACCAATGCCCTTCTCAGTACTATGCAACTTTATATAATTCTTGTCCTTTTCACCTACACTTTTTTTCTTGTAACCTCCAAATCATACTTGAATTCACTTGCAATTTGTAGTACCATTGTTGACCTTCAATAACTCTTGAAAACGTTCAATATCCACACACTACGTTAGATGCCCACTTTCTGTAGAGCATTTCTGCCACCCATCAAACTGGGTCCAACAACGGTGATTTGGCATGGAAGTTGACGGAGTTCGGAAAACTCAGCGCCCACCCTACGATGGGGACAGTAGGCTCTCAGAGCAGGCACGAGATAATGGAACTCAACAAGCAAATTCCTACACCGCGTCCTCAAGAATCCCAACTCAGTAATTTTTTTCTTACAAAGACATCACAGTGATCTCCAAAAAGTCAAATATCGTCTCGGACACTTAATCACAATTTTAGGGACACTATTGTTTTTCAAAAAGTCAAATAGTGTTTGTGTTGAGAAATAGTGTCCTAAACATTAGAATTATCACAAAAAACAAAACTAGTTTTCAAGCGGACTTTAAATAGAGTTCTCTTTCTATAATTATAATTTATAATTTTTTTTGATCATGAATAGTTTCTATGGTTGGGGTTCTTGGCTTGAGGGAACGTGTAGGAGCTCTCCTCTAGCATTGGCTCATTGGAGAGGTCACGAGTTCCACACCTCATGATGGTGCACAACCTTGCTTTAGATTATTCTTCAACTCACCATAGACTAGTTTTGTAGTCTTTTTGAACTCAAAATGAGTTTAAGGTGAGTTTAAAGCTTCTTTCCATTTTGAGACGTTCTTTTTGGTTAACCCCTAAACGTCCTCACCCCTCTCCAAATTTGGGAGCTTTGCAAAGATGGATCATAAAATGCAACCAAGAGGAATATTTTAAATTTGATGTATGAATAAAAGTTGTACACTATGAATTTTAGATCCTATCCATACGGTTAGACCTACAATCGCTATCACCAATATTTTTGTACAAATATTGAAACTTGAAATTGAAAATTCTCTTGTACTTTGATTACGAATAAGATATTAACAATTTGTACATGAAATTTGTTTTGATTTGCTAAAATGAAATATTCTAAGTGTAGTGATTTTTGGAGATTTTTTGGTTGCTTAATTTTAGAAGGTGACTTTTTAAAAAGCACTTTTACACTAAAATCTTCGAAATTTTGGGTGAATCATTGCAACATGAAACAACGCATTAAAATCTCACAATTTATCCCTTATTTAATCGAATCACACATGCACAAAGCTAACTTCCCATAAAATATATAATAAAAAATCCACGCTGCAAAAAAGTCAATGACGGATGAAAAAACAATGTATGATTATGTACATTGTCCACTTTTTGAACGGTTGGACATTTAGAGGTTAAGTCCACTAAATCATAATTTTAGTGACACTATATCTCTAAAGAGTCAAATAGTAAGTGTCCGTGTTGAGAAATAGTATCCCTGACTCTGCCTTTAAACCCCCCCCCCCCAAACGTTAACGTGCCCACTGTTCACTTATGGGCCCCATTTTCTAAAACTTTTATTTTGGGCACCATAGGGTCTTTTTTTGGATTTTTTTTGTAAATTTGGGGCCTACAACCCAAATTTGATTTAGAGGGACCCTTGGTCCTTGGGTATTTTAAACCGTTGACAGAGGGGGTTGTTTTTTAAAGTGGACCCCTATGTGTTCAAAATAGAGGCAATTTTTATCTTCTTGCATTGACCCTTAAACGACATATGCTTTCGTGATACCACACCCAAAATCTCTTTTGAATTCCATTTTAACCATGATTTTGTTTATAATTTACTTTGGCTCTATTCTAAAGAAATATAGATCTCTCTAAGGTGCTGTGTTTGGCATTTTAAAAACCCCATTTGGTGCAACGGAGTAGAAGTTATGAGCAAGATTCTCCCAAAACATAACCAAGCCCGTGGGGCTTGCATTGGCGTGTAAGAGCATCTGCACCCCAACGCGCCAAGAGTCTGACACACACAATAAGTGGATGATAAATGCTAAGGCCCTTCAAAAATGCCTCTTGGCTTGAACTTTGGAGAGTCAAGAAATGGCCCTACAAATCTATGTTTAGTTGACTGAATCTGACATTCTACTTGTGATTGGTGCCTTGACTATTTGATGTGCACTTTTGGTGCTTGAGAGGCGTTCAAGGATGATTTCAAGGGCTCTTCAAATATAGATGAATAATTTTAGCGAGTCACCTTTAGCGAGCATGGGTGCAGATGCTCTAAGGGTGAATGTCCGGGGATTTAGAGTCTTTCGTGTCCCCGACACTAAATCACAAATTTAGTGTATTTGAAGAAGGGACGACTGACTGCTTTCATCCATGAAACATGGATGAACGAGCTACGGTAATAGGCGGATCCACGGTAATAGGCAGTACTAGCGACCTCTCTCTCGTTGCTTCTGTCCACTCCCTCCTCATCGCTCCTCCGTCGCCACTCGGATTCTCTCACCCACTCACAAATGCAGTCTCCGCAATCACTTGCAACCTCACGAGCACTGCTCCAATCTCGCTTCCAGCGTCGCACGCAAAATCTCCTGCAAAAATTTCAACACAATTCTCATCCTCTGCAGTTTCCTCAGTGAATTTGGAGGTTCTGGTGCGGCACCATGATGCAGAGCCTGTCGGGTTGCCAATTGCTCCCCCTCGCCCAGGCTCAATCTCCTCTTCTAAGGCGCCGCCCTTGCGCGCATCATCATGTCAGAGCGCGCAGAGGCTCTTCCCTGATGGTGCTGGTGCGGGCCGATTCGACTTCAACTTCTTCCACGGCGCTCGAGCCTCCTGTCGATGATTCCGACGAAGTGGCGTTGTCGCCCACCGCTCCGGCTCTCAAGTCGCTCATCACGGAGGAAAATATCATCCGCGCCATCTCCGGTGACAGTAAGTCATTCATGGCTTTGAAATTTTCTTGTTCGGAGGCTTTTTCCATTTTGTTTAGGGTTTCGGAACGCGGAAATAATCCCTACAGGACCAAGAAGCCCGAATTGGTTTTTTTTAGCAGTTTTGATGTAGACCTATTTTGGTTCAAATTTATTTATTTATTTATTTATTTAGCAACACATGCAATGTTCTTCACTGGTTCCGGTGATATGAAATTTGGTCCCTATTGAGTTTGGCATTTTAACCCTTAAAAGGGCTGATGGGTATAGTATATACATTGGCGTATATTTGACATTTGTTGTAAATAGAAAATCCCAAATTGAGACCTCAATAGCTCTTTAAAATCATGTTGATGTCAATTTTAACTTCACTCTTGATCTTAAACCCATAGGAGGTACGGAACTATACCAAATACAATGGAGTAGTGGTGTATTATACTGGTCGGAAAGGGCTCTCTAGACCGTTAAGGGTTAACCCCTAAAGGATCAAGGATTCATGGTTTTAAAATGACAGATTTAAACGATCATATTGTGAAAAAATTAATTTAAATGGGAACAAATTTTATAACGGTGGAATTAGTGAAGAACATCACATATGTTGAATAAAATATAAATAAATTTAAACAAAAGGAAATCTACTTAAAACCTACTCAAAAATAATTATGCCTCTTGATTCATGCGCTCAACAGCATAATCGAATTGGAATGATAATCTTGCATTGGAAGAGAATTTCGGGTAAGCATGATCACTGAGGAAAATATCCAAATGGCGGTTTAGGAGTAGGATATTGGCTATTCTTGTTGATTAATAACTGGATATTCTTATTTTTTGTAGGCATTAGTAATTTATATATTTATATAAGATAATTACACCTAATGAGCATATTCTTCATTATTACAATGTTCAGGTTCTTAACCCCTAAGCGTACGCTGTGTATTTTCCGTAGTGTAGCAAAATTGGCCCCCCTGCTGCAAATCATCTGTTTGTGTGAAAATTACTTCAGTTTGACTCGATCTACACTATTGATCTTGTAGTATAGAACTAAAGCTTTAAAATGATGTATTGCAATTAGAAAACCGAGGTAAAATGAGAAAATGCCACCGTTGCAAAGATGGTCATATTGGGTGTTTTAGACGCTTAGGGGTTAAATGTTCGTGGTAGCAGAGCAAAGAGATTTCTAACGCACCGGAGAATGCATTATTTGGATACCATATGGGTTCAAATTTTTATTGGTAGATGATCAAGTTTTGATGTAGAACTATTTTTTGGCGTTAGAATTATTTTTATTTCCTTTCAATGAGTGATAGTGATTACATGGAATAATAAATTGCTTTAAAAGTGGGTCAGTTCTTTGATATTTTCGTGCTCTACCTTCTTTTGTGCTACAGTGAAAATGATCTAAGCTGTATACTCCTGTCTCAAAAAAAGCTTCCTGATGAAGGAAAATTGAACAATTAACTCTGCCGTTGCAGTCCAATGGTGTGGATCCTGAGCCAGGAGTACACTAAATAGGTAGATTAGTGTTAGATAATTATAAGATTTGAAAATATTATAGATTTTTACTCTTGACAAAAAAATTACCAAAGACATTGATTTCAATACTATTGAAAGATCCCCATCTTGACCAATATAGAGGGTAAAAAAATTGTTCAACAGTAAAAACTTACAACATGTTTATGTAAATTAGTGTATCTAACACTAATCTACCTATTAGTGTAGTTAGTTTGAGCAAACTGGAAGCTTATTTTGGGACAAAATGAACAGGGGTACCGGAAGCTTTTTTTGGGACAGAGGGAGTACTGCTCTAGAATGTTGGTTTTTTTTTTCTCTATCACTCTTTTGTGTCACATTATTATAGTATTTGCATGGAATATTCTTGGGGAAGTCACTTAGTGTAAATCTTGGATACATATGAGTGTTCAATGGGGGGCTATGAAATAATTGGAATATTGCACTATTTATAGTATATTTAAGGTATATTCCATATATATATATTCTAGGGATATTCCTAAAATATTCCCAAATTGGTTTTATAACACCCTATATTACTTCTATAAATTTATAATTTTTATCTCAAATGAATAAAAGACATCCTATATTTGTTCTCTCATAGTTATCTAAATTCTTGACAGTGACTGCCCCAGGGGAATATTGGATGTTGTGTACACATGTCATGTTTTGAACTAATGCATATTGATTGCTAAAGAGTTTTGAGTGTAGATTTTAATTGAGCAAGAGATTGACAACGTGTATCTCATCTCTATGGCCATCAGATATTCTCGTGGAGGACCACTATGGAAGGTTACGTGTCAACCCGGAAGCTTCGACTTCAGAGGTGATGACCTCATTTATTTATTTTTAAGCGGTTTTTGAGTAGGTCATATGTGGACTTCCTTTTGTTCAAATTTCTTTCTTTTTGGACCAACAACACATGCAATGTTCATCACTGATTCTGCTGATATAATAATATTCCGGCCCAATCTGAACTATTGATTTTTCACAATATGATCAATTGAATTTTCCATTTTAAAACCATGAATCCTTGATCCTTAACCCTTAACCGCGCAACCATGTATATTTTGCATGATGTACGGATTTGAACTCTGATTTCTCATCCATCATGCACTTTTTGCAGGGTGGATTTTTTACTAAAACCTTTATAGGAAGTTAGCTTTGTGCATGTGTAATCCGATTAGAAAGGAGATGATTTGTAAAAAAATTATGCCTCATTCCATGTTGTAATGTTCCACCCAAAATTTTGAAGATTTTAGTCTAAAAGTGCTCTTGAAAAAGTCAACTACTAAAATTAAGCAACCAAAAAATCTCCAGAAACCACTACACTTAGAGTATTACATTTCAACCCATCCCAACAAATTTGATTATTAGATTGTCAATATCTTATTCGTAATCATATTACAAAAGAGCTCTAAATTTTAAGTTTGAAAATTTATACACAAATGTTGGTGATAGCAATCTCAAATCTAACCATATGGATAGAATCTAAAATGCATAATGTACAACTTTTATTCATTCATCAAGTTGAAAATATCCCTCTTAGTTGCATTTTATAATGCATCTTTGGAAAACTGCCAAATCTGAAAAAGGTAAGAACGTTTAGGGGTTAAGGAGTGAATCCACATTGCCGAGGTGGGTGTTTTTTGTGTGTCAATGATTGTGGTTGTTCCTGTCTGAATTATGGAATGTGACGTCTAGAATTTGATTTGCATATATGGCTTGTTTAATTACATTTTGTGCCATAATGCTCTAGATTGTCAAAGCCTATCAAGAGCGATGTGCGGAAGTGAATCAACGTGCATTGGGAGAATCTGAATCTCAGGAAATTCTCAGCAAATTGAAGGTGCGTAGCAACTCGCATCAATGCTTTTTAGGGCATATTTGATTGATATGAATATCGTAGTGTGATATTCTTTTAATAGAAGAGTCCAAAAACACAATTTAATATTAAATTGGGCATAACACCATAGTTTTTAGGGTCCTAAAAATTATGATGATAATTTCTAATGTAGGGTATCCTAGGGGTATGTATGTATGTATATGTATATGTATGTATGTAACTTATAAAAAAGATAGCTTAATTCATAATTGTGCCATGGATATGTACCAAGTTGTCACATTTGTCTAATGAAGTTAAACATAATTGTTTTCTTCTTTCATCCAACTTGTTATATGCATTTTTAAGTTTATTTTATAAATATTTGGTTCCTGACAAGTTGTAATGTTGCTTGAGCTACTCCCCAATGTTGCTAACAAAACGTAGCACACAATGTATGATCAATTACACTAAAACTGTGATTTAGTGTCTAGGACACTACTTCTCAATACGGACACTATTTGACTTTTTGGAGATGTAGTGTCAATACAATAACTTTTCACTAATAAAAAATTTCAAGTAAACCTTCAGGATGTAGTGTTCCATTGACGAATGACAACTTTATAATAAACATGACATGCCAACAACTCATGTCACTCTCAAACCTAGAAGGAACATGGCACTCTCAATGGAAGTGGGAATGAAAAGTGACAAACTCCCATGTACTATAGGGACACTGTTTCTCCTCACCTCTAAACAAAATTTGGTAAAAGACATCAATTCTCGCTGGACACTAAATCACAATTTCATTGTAGTGCATTTTATGAAGCAGTAGTCGGTAGTAGGCAGTTGATCTCTTGTTAAATTCCTTGTTCTGTGTGTTTTTAGGATTCTGTTGATCTTTTGATGTCTGAAGAAGAGCGGCGAATGTATGATTGGTGCCTGTTGCGCAAGGCAACACACACAGTTGACTACGCTTGGCCTTACGAGGCTGATCTTACACAACGGCTTGACGATCCTACCTCTCTAGTTGTAAGGCATTCTTTTCCATTATGATCAGTGTTGTATTAGTATTACATAGTTCTCAGTGAAATGAATGAATTAGAGTCATTATGAGTAAGGTAGAGGTACCTAAAACCACCACAAACCTATAACCACCAACTTCTACACCCTTCCTTCATTTAGGGAGGAAATTTAAGTTGTCAGTACATGACTTAACTTTTGAACAATTGACGCATAAGTCATGTAATGAAAGCCTACATTTCCTTCCTAAAATGAAAGAGGGGTGCAGAAGTTGGTGGTTTTAGGTGTCGTGGTGGTTTAAGGTACCTCTACCTTTACTCAAACAGATACATCCTCCCTCTTCGGAAATAATTGTCCTAGTTTTTGGTGTATTTTTCTTGCCAAAAAAACGCCGTCACAATACTTGAAAAATGGTCTATCTTTAATAATACTATGTAGTTTTTTTGTGTCACTCTCATTGTGCGCCCCATTTGAAGTGGACAAGGCTCACGTGTATAAATCAAAATGCCAAACACTAGGACAATTATTTCCAGATAGAGGGAGTATTTAGAACGAACCATTGTCCAAGGTAACTTCACTAAATAGAAAGATGCCATACCATTCCAACACTGGTATTGATACATTGGTTTACCTTGGTAAATGGTTTATTTCAACTCTTGTAGATACGAAAGCAGCTGCTTTTGACACATTGTCTCCACCTTACAGTATATTCTGTTTATAATTTCAACAATCACCTCACTTGGAAGTTGGGATTATTATTCCAACTACAGGTGGCTGAATAAATAATCCTTCATTGTTGAAGATGTTCATTGTGGGGACGTTCATCAGGGCATGTGAACATGGTGCCATGATGGTGCATTGAAGTGCAATTAAGATAATATGGTGCCAACCTCCATACCAACCTAGTATGTAAAGTGACGCTAAAATGATTTGTATGCAGCCTCTCGTGTCAAAATGGCACCAAAATAGTTTGGCCCAACTTTTTTGATGTTGTGAAAAGGCTCTATGAAAAGTTTGAATTTGCCTTCTCATTGGAGTGTGGATGTGTTGCACAGGTACCACCGGAGGACGATGGAGGAAACCGTAAAGTGGGGCTCTTCTTTGCTGGCTGGTTTGTGCTATCTTGTATTCTTAGTATCGTTGTTGGAATGAAGTAGTTTTAGGCACCAACATTGTCAAATGACAGCATGCCTTAGTTAGAATATATATATATATATATATATATTTTTTTTCTTCCTTGTACTGTATACTTGCAAGCTGCTCAGTAATTCTACGAACCCTACAAAAGAAGTTAGTGTCAATGTGAGATATTTTATAACAATTGTCCATTCTGTTGTTACACTGCCTTCTTCAATCTTGGAGGTTTTTGTCCACTGGAATTCTTGATGTTTTTGGACCTGCTTGTTTAGGTTGGTTGTTGGTAACTTACAAACAGAAGAGAGCAGGTGACAGACATTGACCTTCATGTAGCCTTAAATTGAGTTTTCATATGTGCAATGATCCGTAGACTTGGGGAGTTAGAATAGATGCGTTTTCTTAGAGCATCTCCACCAGCACTCTGGATAACTCTTTGAGACTCTGGAAAACAATGGATGTGCATGGGTTGGTCAACAATTTATTTGAAGGAAGACACTGAATGAATACTACAACAACCCAGTTCATGGCTCTCAAAACAACTCAAGCTAGTGTATCTTCTCTTCTTAATTGCACAACTATTTTCAAAGTCTAATTGAGTGATGTTGAGGAACTACACGATATGCCGTGTAATTTTTGGATGACCTTCATAGTGCAATTTAGAGTTTCTGGTGGAGATGCTCTTATACCCAAAGAAAGGGTTCCTTACGAGGTGTTACAAAATGAACCAAAAAAGGGACCAGAAATTTGAAGGAAAGTAGGATGATAGTACATTAAAATACAATTTGAAACCTCACCACAATTACTGCATTCCATCCAGAAGGCTGTCACCTCGGAGCAATGACAGACCACTGCATTTCACCCTGAACTTTCCTGATTGCCAAAATGGGGCACACATTTGCATGAAAGCTAGCTAACACCAATTGTAATTAACCACCTCGCTTTTGCAGTACCCTGAGATAGCAAAACTCCAGGACACAAGGCTGATTAAAAAGAATGAATTCGAAACCTACCTACTACTCAAAGATTAAAAGCCTTGCAATTTCAGACCAGGTTTCTGAGAGCCTGTAATCATACCATAGCAATTACTGATCTCGAATGATTGTGGCAGGTCGGTACAGTTAGTACTCCTTCTCTTGCTCCAAATCATGAAAATGCACTACAAGCTAACCTGTCCTTTCTGATTGCCGAGAGTCCGTGAAAGTCTACACTCACCTCCTTTGACACAGTGAGAAGTGGCGCGGTTCCGAATGAGAAACGACACCCTCACCATGTAGTGAACATGCAAAAGTAAAATGGAAGCAGTGATCAATCCTTTCCAGAGTTGCAACATCGGGACACAACAACAATGACCACAATTAGAAACACAACCACGCCGACTCCGATGCCGGCCGCCCATACGAGAGTGCTGGGGCCTTTGTGATGCACATGAGTTCCTGCATTTCCAGGTTGGGCTTTGGGAGGGGCTGCAGGGGAAAAAGCATTCGGCGCCTCGGGGGCCACGTTTGGCAAGCCAGTGCTGTCACAGGGAGGCAAGCCTGCAGCCAGTTTGGCTGCCAAGACGGTGGCATTGTAGCAGAGCTGTGGATTGCCAGACGCCTGAAACGTGTTGAGCTGGCTGAGGAAGAGAGGCGAGAACGGAATGGGGCCTGAAATGAAGTGAAAAATGAATTGTTAACATCCACTGAGAGAGAGAGAGGGAATCACCATATACTGTGACCCACGGTATTTACGAGGAGCTTTACCAATAATCATTTTCCCACAGAATTCATCCAAAATTGATGCAGAAATGTGTTCAAATACATGAGAATTTGTCCAAATGGATGAATGTACCCACACCATTCACGCAGCCATAGTATATATGGTGATTTCGGTATAAGGTTGAGACACCCATTCCTGACTAGGTACACAAAACCAACCACTCTAGATTCTTGCCTAATTTCTAGGTTTTGAAAGGGAAGATGTACCTCATTTGTACATTAGAGCATATGATCGGTTTTTGGTGAACCTACAACTTCCACTTTAAAAATTTGTACTTATTCAAATAATTATCAAAAAGAATTAATTAAATATGAAAACTTCTTAAGTTTTGTAGTGCTAAAAGAGGAAAATAATAAAAAATATCGATTCATCTATCCCAAGTATAGTACATGTCTTATTTGATCGGTTTTAGGTGTCTCGACCTTAGTAGACGCTCGGGGGGTGCACTCTACATTATGTTTGAGAATCACGTGCGTTCATGACCCCTTCTAAAAACCCCCTATATACAAGAGGTTGTATGTCTAAAATACCTTTGTATACAAATGTATTCCGTTTTAAATATATGTTTAGTGTAAGTGTACGTAAATATTTTTAGCTCTAAATGTGTTTATTCTATGTATTCGTAATACGCTAGTGTTCAAATTAATATCCCTTTTGTGCACTCACGTATACTCCTACATGTTTAGTACAGTGCACCCCCGAGAGTAGACGCAAAGATTGGCACCTTGTGATTGGTGCTCAGTGGCATGCTTTGAAAATTTACTGATTATCTTATGACAATTAGATTTGTGGAAATTGGAAGTGACCTGTGAAGCTGTTGTTGCTGAGATCTAAGTACCGCAACGCGGAAAGCTCGCCTAGGTGAGCTGGGACGCTCCCATTCAAACGGTTGTTGCTGATGTCCAAGTACACAAGGTTCGTCAGATTGGCCATACTGGCTGGAACAGGGCCAGAGAATAAATTCCCATTCAGCTTGAGCTTGTTCAAGTTCCGAAGCTCCCCGAGTGACGACGGAATGCTCCCACTCATCACATTGAGCTCCAGATTCAGCTGCGTCAATTGCGCAAGCGTGGAGAGATTGGGTGACAATGCACCTACCAGCCTACTCACCCACCAAATTTGTGAGTAAGCATCAACAGGAATTTCACAGCTCGGGGGGTGCATAGTACTAAACATGTACAAGTATACGTGAGTGCACAAGACGGATATTAATTTGAACATTGCCGTATTATGTATACATACAATAAACATATTTACAGCTGAAAATATTGATGTATGCATACATTAAACATATATTTAGGATGTAATAGATCTGTATACAAAAGTTTTAGATATAAAATGCCTCATATACAAGGGGGTTTTCAGAGGGGGTCATGAACGCACGTGATTCTCAATTATAACGTAGAGTGCACCCCCGAGTTTCACAGACAAATGGACATCATGTCCGTCACAAACGTCACATAGAGCTCCCATCCATCACTCATCATTAAAACAAGAATTCGCTTATGTCTGTCATCTTTGATAACCCAGACCAAAAATTCTTATCAAGCAGTTTTCGCACAAAATGATAACAGTCTCACTTTAATTATCATGTCAGAACCGCAATGGAAGGCTACATACGTGGAATGGGATAACATCTCAAAAGTCCCTCCCCACTGATCATCAATTGTTTCAGTGCTACTTCAGTTTCAATGGGTAAACACTGAAAAATCACAAGATATTTCAATGCCTTTTCAATACTTTTCCAAATTGTCAAACCTAATCAAGAAATTCGATTTCAATTTGAATGTGAAAAAGTACTAAAAAGGCACTGAAATTAAAAAGCATTGAAATGCCACAGAATCCAGTGGTATACCTAAAGAAACTGAAGTAATACTGAAACAATTGAAAATCAGTGGGGAGGGACTTCTGCAGAAAAAGTTCACATGGAGCAAGGATTCATGGTTATAAACGACGAATTCAATTGATCATTTGTAATTCACATAGGGTTAAATTTATATCACCAGAATCGGTTCACGAAGAATATATATAGTACTCCCTCCGTCCCAAAGTTATTGTCATGATTGTTTGGAAGTCATGTTTGAAAGTGCCTTTTTAAGTAGGTCAAAAAAACACTTCCTTGTGGCTAATTTTATTTAGGTTGCAATGAACACATGCAATGTTCTTCAATCATTCTAGTGACATAATTAGGAACCTTTTTTAATCATGTTTCTTACAATATGATCAATGAAATTGGCTCAAAGAAATACCAAGCAAACAAGTTGGACAATAACTTTGGGACGGAGGGAGTACTCAAAAGATGAGAGGCTGTTACCTGTTGTTGGAGAGGTCGAGGGTGGTGAGATTGACGGCGGGCCAAGAGTCAGGGCAAGGCCCAGAGAGGGCGGCGTTTTGGATAGTGAGCTCGGTGAGGCGGCTCATGTTTCCCAGAATGACGTCCGCGGAGCTGGCGTTCAACTCCACGTCGAGCACAGTGAGCTGCTGCAGGTTGTGCAAGCGCCCAATCCACCAGCCAGGCAGAGGCTCCATGTCGGGGTGATCAGCAGTGCGCCCCAAGCTGGCGCTGACGGTGAGGGAAGTGAGCGACGTCGCCAGCGCGGGCGGCCAGCTGGGGACGATCGCCGCGGGGCAATCCAGAAACGAAAGGGAGGTCAGAGTGGACAGATTGGCCAGGGCGGCTTCCGAGAGCGACGCCGATGGTGGGCAGTATTGCAGCCCCAGCAGCGTCACGTGCCGCACCGGCGCGCCGTCGTCGCACCGGAGCTGCGTCGGCTGCAGCGACGTGCACACGTCGGGCCCTGCTACCAGTCCCAGCGACTGCAACGCCAGCACCTGCGAGGGGTCCAACACCGCAGGCCCAGTGGCTGGCGATGGCGATGGTGCAGCAAGAGGCGAAGAAATGGGCATTTGAGCTTGCACCGCAAGGATTAGGAGCGCCCATAGAACAAGAAAACCAGGCGATGCTCTCGCCATTCTGAATGCGCTCAAGAACTTTCTCGCTGACCTTTCTAGTATTACAAACGAGTGATGAAGAATGTACGTGGGCGTCGCTTGAAGACTAATTAACAATCCAACATACTGAGCCGCATCGGCATTGCTATGGATGTGAACCTCGTACATACAGCTACTGAGACCAACCCTTCACTTTCTCCAGGAGCTCATTCTGAATGCAAGAAAGAAAATGCCAACAAACTAAGGTTAAGTGCTCACAGAAACAAAAGTGTGCAAGAGGGACAAATGAGATCTTCCTGAAGGAGTGTTACAATTTCAGGAGTGATGAAGAATATTGTCACGGGTGTTGCTTGAAGCCTCACCGGACAAATGTAACAACCATTACTAACAATCTGGACAACATACTGCGCAAGTTCAAGCCACATCGGCATTGCGAATGATAGCGGTATTGGCAGCATTGAAGGTGTCAGAGCTGCTGTACCGTAGCTGCTGGCTCAGAAGTTTAGACCGTGTCTCACACGTTGTGGCCATTGATCAATCTTTGTCCTCCTCTGCTTCCTTCCATATTCTCTGTTGCAGCTAGCACAACCTCGTACATACTAACAGCTCTCTGAGCGACCCTAACTTCACCTTTCATTCTGAATGCAAGAAAGAAAATGCCAATGTTCAAACTAAAACAAAGTGATCGATGCATTCGCGCGCCATTCTGAATGCGCTGAAGAGCTTTCTTGTTGACCTGTACAATAGTATTAAGTTATGTGGGTGTTGCTTGAAGCGTCACCGGACAAATGTAACAACCATTACTAACAATCTGGACAGCAAGTTCATTTAACAGAAAAACTAAGCCGCAGTATAGCGAAATTGCTGTAATGGGAAGAATAGCGACAATATTGGCAGCATTGATCATGTATTCAAGGTGTGTCAGAGCTGCTGTTAGTACCGTTGTTGCAGAAGTTTAGGTGGCCATTGATCCATCTTTGTCCTCCTCTGCTTCCTTCCATATTCTCTCGATCACTATTGTAGCTAGCCCAACCTCGTACATACAGCTAGAGCGAGGGACCCTTCACTTTCTCATTCTGAATGCAAGAAAGAAATTGCCCACAAACTAAGTTAAGCGCTCACAGAAACGAAGCGTGCAAGAAGAAACTTACTGTCATTTACAACAAAGAAACACATCACATGATCTGAGTGTTGCAATTTCTTTCTACTGCGAATGCCATTGAAGATGGGTTATTCTGTAACCCTATTTTTCTTCTCGCATCAGCATCCACAAGCAGGCGAGCATCCTCCCCTTAATTTGAAATGGGCGCCATGAATTGCATGAGTACATTCATTGTTGTGATGTGATCTGCATGAGCTCATGAAGCTGCCATCACGGATTTCCTAATGTAAGCCAGGTGCCTTATTTGTGCCACTATAGACTTGTGAAAGAATTTTTTTATAATTTTTGGATGCTCTGCAAAGCTATGGCAAAGGCATCCCCCAAAAAAACCATTTTTTGAGCATTTCTACAATTTTCTATGATTTTTTAAGTCTGAAAGCTTAGAGTGACCATTAACCGCTCATAGAGTCATGGTTTTCATGAGAGGTTGGATTCTGAAAAGAGAGTGCTTCTACACCAATCAGAAGCTCTTGATTTTTCCAAGCATGGACAAAATTAGAACACTATTGGACACTATCTGAAACCATGCTGGTTGGTTTTTGACACCCATCCCCCAACCAGTAGGGGTCGGAAATACAACCCAGTCGGGAATTGGTCCCACTACCTTACATATGAAAATTTGTAATTAAGGGTCGCTTCACATTGTGGTCGTCCAAGTCGAGAGGCCGTGGGATTGAGGGCCGCTTCACACTATGGCCGAAGGTGGAGAGGCCGTCAATTTTCACCAATTGGATTGCAAGAAACTAAGAGTTTGGCCTCTCGACCCTTCATACTAGAGGCCAGAGTCCAAAGGCCGTTGCCCTCCAAAATGCTTACATGGCAACACTTTTTGGCCAAGGGGACGGCCTCTCGGAAGGAAGTTTGGATCGGATGAGAATGGAAACCCAAACTATGGTCGAGAGGTTGTCGATTTTTTTGCATAAAAAATGAAAACTATAATTTATTGCCTATTTTGAGTAAATTTCTTTGGACTCTCAACAAGGTTTGGCTACTCAATCCCATGGCCTCTCTACTTGAACGGTCATAATGTGAAGCGGCCCTGAGTGGCCAAACGTTGTTGAGAGTCCAAAGAAATGGGTTGAAAATAAGCAATAATATATGGTTTTGATTTTTTATGAAAAAAAATCAACGGCCTCTCGACCATAGTTTGGATTTCTATTCGCATTTGATCCAAACGTCTTTCAAGAGTTCGTCAACCTTGGTCAAAAAGCGTTGCCATGTAAGCATTTTGAAGGGCGATGGCCTTTGGACTTTGACCTTTGATGTGAAGGGTCGAAAGGCCGAATTCTTGGATTTTTGCAATCTGATTGGTGGAAATCGACGGCCTCTCGAAGGCATAGTATGAGGCGGCCCTAAGATACTGATCACCAAGTGGCACAATTAATCACATGATATAATAGGGTGTTTTACAATTCATACAGTGGTATAGTAAGTTACCCTATTTATACCACAATAGGGAAGTCGCCTTTTTATTTTGTGTCATTATGTACTAGTGGTGTACAAATCAAAACATTGATACATAGTAATCACCAAGTGACAATAAATCACAAGACACAAACATGGTAGTTTTAAATGTAAGGGTCGCTTTAAACTATGGCTGTCCAAGTCGAGAGGCCGAGGGATTGAGTGGCCAAACTTTATTGAGAGTCCAAAGAAATGGACTATAAATAGGCAATAAAACATTGTTTTGGCTTTTCATGAAAAAAAATCGACAACTGCTCGACCATAGTTTGGGTTTCCATTCGTTTGATCCAAACTTCTTTTGAGAGTATGTCACCTTATTAAAAAAAAGTGCTCTATGTAGGTGTTTTGTAGGGTTAAGGCCTCTGGACTTTGGCCTCTAGTATGAAGGGTCAAGAGGCGGAATTTTTGGTTTCTTGCAATGTGATTGGTGGAAATCGACGGCCTCTCAACCTTTGGTCATAGTGTGAAGTGGCCCTAAGACACCAATACATGATAGTGACTACAAACTAAATGACACATATAGTCACATGACATATATTGGGTGGTTTACCTTAGCGTGAAAGTACCTATTTCCTACCATAAAATAGTGTTGATGCTTTGACATTGATAAGAACTTCATCTCACATATCACGGCCTCTTTGCACTAGAGGCGAGAAGCCGTGAGGAGAGAAATTTCTGTCAATGGGAGGCTTAGAAACCAAGAAGACCAATTTTTCATTGGCTGAAATTTCTCTCCTCATGGCTTCTCGCCTCTAGTGTAAAGAGGCCCTGAGTCATAACATTCACTAGCCTTCATGTCCACAGCCTTTCCTTCATGCACTTTGTTCATCATTTTGATCCTCCACCAGTCCACTTAGTTACTGAAATAAAGCAATGTTGAGTATTTCGGTGTGGAATATTCTACACCATTTACTATAGAGCCAAGACAGAAACAATGCATGCTATTGGAGGGGTCTTTACACTAAGGTTGAGGTACCTAAAACCACCAACTTAAGCAATCTGACCTATATTTAGCAATTCAAAAATTCACCCAAAAATATTCTAGTCTTCAAAATAGGATTTCATGATGAATGCAAAAATTTGCATCATGAAATTTGCAATTCTCAATTTTATAGAAAATCTCAAAGTGCAAAGTAATGTATGACCCATTTCTAACTCTGAATCTCCTATGAGCAACAATGTTGATCCTAAATTTTGCTCACCATCAAACCCAAAACCGTATTCTATGATTGTCAGATTTCACCCACTAGCAAGGTGACCAGTAAGCAAATTAGTCCTCCAAATCTGGACTGACAATACGCTTTTAGATCTCCTCCTGATCTGGACTGACAATACGCTTTTAGATCTCCTCCTGGTTGGTGGGGTGTGGTGGTTTTGGGGGCTGTGGTGGTTTTAGGTACCTGTACCTTAGCGACTAAGAGCCGGGATGGATAATTCTCTTGGTCACGGCCCTTCGTCAAGAGCCATGACCAAGAGCCAACTTTCCCATCCATTGGTCACCAACAATAGTGTAAAGTGAACTTGGACCAAAGGGAAGGTGGGCTAAAATTTTTAATGTATTTTTTTAGTGAGGCGAAACAAAATTACCGTAGTTTAATAGCAGGTTTGGCACAAAATAATTCTAAAAATAGATGTCTAAAATTTTGGAATATTATTGGCATTTTTTGCCGAATATAATATTAGTTATTTTTCAAAATTGCCGAAAAGTAAGAAATTTTTACTTCTCACAAGAATTTTACTTACAATGGAAGCTTTTGTGAATTTTTGGAGGAGAGAAGGTGCTCCTTTTGTAATCAAGCTCACTTACATTTGTCCACAAAGAATATGGGTTAAGAAGTAGCAAGACTCTAGATGAGGCTTTTCAAATGTGTTGTACACAGATTTTTGGAGTCCAATTGAGCATAGAAGATGAAGTTTTATAGAAATTTGTCCAACTAACAAAAGTTGAGAAATCAATCCTTCTTCCACCTCCAACAAGTTTTGTGTCAAAATACGTCTTAATGCAAAAGATATGGACAAAACATTGCAGCCGTGTAAAGATCAAAAAATTAAAATGCGTTCATAATAGTTTTTTGGAGCTCATTTGTGCATAGAATATTAACGTTTTGGAATTTTGTTGGTCTAAGAAAAGTTTAGAAATCAAGTAATCTTTCATCTCCAACAAATTTTATGTCATTTGAAGACTCTATGCAAAAGTTATGCGTGTTATAAAAATGAAGACTAACTAGGTGCTTCACCTCAAAGTTTACATATCCCATATGCATTGTTGAACACAACTCCACTCGACTTGCATAAAGCACAGGGCATTCTCCTCTCTTCACTCACAACTTACTTGTCATCCAATGCAAGAGAGTTGTAAGGTGGTTACCCCATTCCCAACTGAATAAGAAATACAGGTATGAGGCATTGAAATTATTTAGTGTTATTATTTTTTAGAGATTGGCAAGAAGAAACAGATTCCAACACAAGTTGAAACATAATTTTTGGATGAAGAATGAATTAGTTACAAATTTTCAAAGTTGAAGTATGACGCATCCCATTCACGTCATATAGGTACACCTCTTCCTGTCTAAAGAAGATGTGTATTGCACACACTAAAGATGCTTGAACCAACAACAACGAATCCATAACCACACTTACACATACTAAAACCAACAAGAGAGAACCCATTACCAACTGTAACTCATGCTACAACCAACACCGTTGGAGCAATGATTGTGGATAATGCCCCTAGCTGTTGGTAAAAGGAGCCAGTTGGGAATGGGGTAACCACCTTACATGATAAAAACTTGAATAGGATTTAAGTCGAATTTTTAAGAATTTAAATAGAAAACTGCCAAAAATAAAAAATATTCTATTGGTTTAGGGTTTTTCAGCTCTTGGTCACCCGGATTCTGCGGCGAGAGAACCTATTTTGGTGGTCTCGCCGCATTATCCGGGTGACCACGAATCCTTATCCATTTCTGGACATGTAGGATTCCATGTCATTTTCTCATCCATTTTTAGTCTTGGTCACTTCCTCCTTTTTTGGCTAGTGTAAAGTGTACTTGGACCAGCCGGCTCTTATCCTCCAATCATAGTGCAGAATTTCCCTTGGCCACGGTCCTTGGTCACTAGTGTAAAGACCCCCTGAATGTTATAAGTCAGTCATCTCATCAATAATTCTGAATGTCTGGGGTGTTTGAAAATGGCAACACATGACATGTAAGAGCATGGCCACCCATGGCCTCAGAGGGTCTCTGACCTCAAGAAGTAGATGAAAAGTTTCAAGGGGCCTTTCAAAATGCTTCTTGACTCTCTATTCGATGATTATTCCTCTCATTCTACTTGTGATTGGTCCATTGACTATTTGATGCGCACTTTTGATACGTGAAGGGCGTGCAAGGGTGGGGGAGTGTGAGTACAAGGGCCCTTCACATATAGATGAATAATTTGAGAGGGTTAGTCCTAGCGTGCATGGGTGGGAATGCTCTACATCACGAATTTCGGACCCCACTGATTCCGCACGATTTCAGTGCGATTTCCGATATTTCAAGGGTTCGTACAGTTTTCGCACTGATTCCGCATCGTTGCGTCATTCATCGCAACTACACTGATATGACACGATGTTCGTACAAGCGGATATAGTACTAATTCGACACGATTGATACATCTATTGAAAACGTATGAATTCAGCACTCTTTATAGTCGTCAAATGTCGTGTTTTAATCGTCTTTAAACCTACACTGATTCAGTGCGTTTTTCGTGCGACATCATCTTTTCCATATCTAGATTTTATTTTCTTTCTATATCTAAATTTGATCAAAATAATATTATTAAAAAATATTAAATAAAATATTAAAAAATATTAAATAATTATTTTCCTCGCTACCCACTTTAACTACACGGAAATTGCCCGAATCCACGGTGGGGCCCATCATGGCTTCCCAAGCTCTATCGCCGACGGCGGGATTTGAACTCACGACCTCCCAATCATCAACCAAGCTCCAAACCACCAAGTCACCACAAACTCTCGATGCATAGTATGGAACTTTTTTGGTAATTATAAAAGATTAAAACCATTGGCAATTTTTTGCCATGTGTATATAATTATTTTTCCAAAAAATTCTTTGCACTAGATTATGGAGAACTTTTTCTATATCTAGGATTTTTTTCATAATATTTTGAATTTTTTTATTTTTTGCCAAAATCGTGGTGGTTGTGAGCTATTTTTTTTTGCTCCTATGATGAAAAGTACAATGATAACCAATAATACCAAATTTGAATTCTAAAAATATAAAATGTTATTTCTTTGAAATTTTAATGTGTATTGCTTCTAAACTCTATAAATGTAGATCTAAAAATGTTTTGGGAAATTAAACCGTAAGTATAATTTAACCCCTAAAGGACCAAGTGTCCTAACTAGGACATTTAGAGAATCGGGTAGGTTCCGGTGAACACATTTTTAATCGAAATTTGAAGGAAATTTAATAGTAGATTCCCCAATCTGCCACGAAAATGGGGATTCTTTTTTCTTTTTGAATTCCGACACCGTATGTGAAAGTTATGAGGGGAAATGTGTCTTTTTTGGGAGAAAGGGCAGCGGGGCAGTAGAGAAATAGTTGAATTTGAGAGGGGGGCAACAAGATGGGCGGTGTGTGGAAAATGGGGTGGACTGTGGGGGCAAATGACCACCCCGTTTCCCAAACTCATAAAAAATTTTAAAAATAATATTTTAAAAAAATTAAAATTTAAAATTTTATAATTAAAATTTATTATTTTAAACTGAAAAGTATTATTTTAATTAAAAAATATTATTTTTAACTGAAAGTTCAATTTCATAATTAAAAATATTATTTAAAAATTTGAAAAATAAAATCATTTTTAAAAATAAAAAATAAAAAATAAAAATCGTCCAATGAGGGACTGCCACGTGGCAGTGTACCTTGAGAGTTAGTGGGGTCATGAACATTGGAATGGGTTGGCACTTCAATTCCCTTCCTCCACCCTTTATTTCCCCCCTAACCCCCAAAATTCTTAGAAAATGTGCTACATGTCTTCTAAAACTTGGAGATTTATTTTTTTTTCAAATTTTTTTTCGCCATTTTGTAGAGGGTGGAATGTACTTGTGTTTCACCGCTCGGATTTGTATTTTAAATAAAGAAAGTCGAAAATCTTGCAATTCCAAAAACATATAGTCTTTTTTGAACTTTTAAACCCTCAACAAGTGCAAGGTGTTATTCAACATCCTAAACATCTCCAAACGCAACGAAAATTGGTACACAACTAAGTAACATCATATAGAATGTGAAAGTGAAGTGCGACAAGTTTCGGTAGTGAGGTTTTTTTGATGTAGCTGTGGTCAAACGCATCTGAAATTTTCGGGCATGTGTTTTTTTGGGGTGTTTTTTTCCATCAAACGCAATTATCTTGCAATCCGTGCGGTCAAAATCAACGAAATTTGTTGTGCATGTTTTTCAAATAGTTTAGGACAAGATCTTACGGTTAGAAGGTAAAAAATAACATTCTTTTGGATTTTTTGCATGGGGGAGTAAAAATGGCAGCATTGGAGTGTTTTTGGAGGAAAAACACTCCAGTCCTTTAGGGGTTAAAGAATATTCTTGGAATATTCCAACATATTCCAAAATAATATAATTTATTTGAAAGATTCCAAAAAATTCCAAAAAATTCCAAAAAATTCCAAAAAATTCCAAAAATATATTAAAATATTGTACACGGATGTCGTACGAAAATAATTTGCATTATAATAGATACTGAAATCGCACGAATATAGTAAAAGGCATTAATATGATACGTATACGATACTGAATCCGCATTAACTAAAACCGCATCTTATCCGTGTCTTATTCGCCATGTAATGTAGATACACGATTAACGCACGGATTCCGTCAAGCACGACTTTCGTGCGGAAACAACACTTTTGTCATAATCATTGAAAAGACACTGCATCGTCATCTTAGTAATGCATGTCACTTCCGTACGATAACGACACTTCTAAATGCACGTATGACGTGCGGAATCAGTGTTTAACGATAAACGCACTGAAATCGTGCAGAATCAGTGAGGTCTGAAATTCCTGATGTAAGTATGTACTCTCCGAGCTCCACCAATCTACCAATCATTCTCTTCAGGTACTCCTCCCTTACTGTGTCGTCAGAAGGAGTGCTTATGGCAATTGACCTTTTTCTTTCTTTTAATTAAAGAATTTTCTGAAAAGAAAAAACATGAAAGAAATTCTCATAGCAGCCGGTGACCAAAAAATCACTCATCTCCACAAAAATGAAGACATGTTTGAGACAGGAGGATCCTGAAGAACCAGCAATAAGGTAGAACGCACCTAATGTCGATAATTTCTTGACATGGTCGTTATTCTAAAATGTAAATCTATGTAGACCATAGATAGCTTATTAGTTTGGTCAACAATCAATAAGGACTATGACATGCTTAAGTTTGCGTTATAAAAAGACTACCTCGTGTAAAAATTATCGGCATTGGGTACACTGTCAAAATTGAATGTTCCTACCTCAGTCTCTTATTGACTCTGACGATAGGGAAGAGGCATTGCAGGGACACTTATTTTTTGGGCTAAATATCATTGTAGCAAATATATTTAGTTCATAATTCCAATGAAATGCATTCTTGTTCTTCACTTGTTCTATTCCGGTTAGAGCTCCTCGTAGCAGAGTTGCTTGTTTTGGAGGTGGGAAGTACAAACATTATGATAACGTTCTTTAGCCCTTGCTAGACCATACCTTTTCTCTACAATGTTGCTGCTACAGTGTAAACTACCGGTATTAATAAAATAATTCAACTCTTCAACCCTCTTTGTTTGGCCTAAATGAAGTTATTGTGAATCACCTACAAGATGCTTGTAATTCCAAAGCACTGTTGATTCGTTCAATGTCCCAAGTGCAACAGTACCCCTCTAAAGAATGTCATGATTTTTGAATGCAAACACATTTGCAAAATCATAAACCTCGAAAACTTTCAAAACTCTAAACTCATCTACGGCAAACATATCCAACTCTGCCTTTGTTCCAATTCCACACTTTACAGTGGACCTCTAATTCCACCTTGGGTTCTATGTAATTCCACTTCAATTCAAATGAAACTAAATGCATGATCAATCGAGTAGCTTCATTGGGTGTAAATGGGTGGAATTGAATGTAAATGGAGGTGTTTAAAAGAACATCTGCACTCTCAATATCTCTTAATTCACCTCTTGAGCACTATCATCACATTCAAAATTTGGTGTCACAAACTACTGTCGTTTCCACACCCTTGAACTACTATAGTTAGTGAACCAACCACAATCACTATATATGGGCAATCGTCATTGTTCTTCAATCTAAAACAAAGTATCTTCTTTAAACAATGCTATAGAAGGATGTATCGAGGTGCCACTATACCGTGCTCATATTCAATGGTTCTCTCATCTTCCTTGATTATTCATGCATTTTTTAGAGAATTTTGAGCATGCTCAAAGGTTACTTAGATTTTATTCACTATAAGTTGATTTTGAATGATTATAAAGTATTTTTGGAATGTTCATGGCCCCCACTTAAGGGCAATTTTGAATTTTTAGTGTAGACCATTTTCAAAATTTATAGAAATTAAAAAAATTATCAGAAAAATATATGATTTCACTTGGATTCAACTCCACTAAGATTCATCTCTCTCTTTGAGTACACCGACAAATAGTAATTTGAAAATTCATAACTTATTCATACAATGATCAAATAATCTTTCACTTGCCAATAAGAACGAGCAAAAACAGTTTGTTTTTTGTCACAGTACTCATCAATAATCAATTATGGGTGCCGATACCTTAACCCCTAAAGGACCAAAGATTCATGGTTTTTAAAATGACAAATTCAATTGATCACATTGTGAAAAGTAAAATTCAAATTTTATATCACTAGAATCAATGAAGAACATTGAATGTGTTGATCATGATTAAAGAAATTTGAACAAAATGAATGTCCACAAAAAGACCCACTTACAACTTCTATGAAAACATGAAGCCTAATCTAGGATTCTTGGTATTTTAGAGGTTAATCCTTTAACACTTTGGGTACTGTAACTGAGTTCATAGCTTTTCACTAGGTTTTTCCACTATGATTGATAGTGCCAGAAATATTTTGGATTAAATTAGAAAGAAACCGTACAATTGTGTTCTCAACCGGAGTGCAGACATTTTGCCAAAATTAGAGAATCACCCGATGGTGGGATTGGAAGACCATAATATGTCTTTGAACCGTATAATGCACAGTCAAAAATGATATTTTGGAGGGCGTGTGACTTCAAAATTAAATAGAATTTGGGTAAAATTTTCTAAAATGAAAGTAAAAATGTTCAACAATGACCTATGTCAACACCTCTTTGTTGCAATCTTTCATGTTAACCCCTAAACGTCCCAGTGTCCAAAAATTGGATCACGAATAGATTCAGAGCCTTGCAACTTTCTCATACAATTTCGGATGACTTTCATCCAAGTCACCTTTAAAAGACTATTAAATTCTCTACCAATTACAATAGTTCTTTTGTGATGAGAGTTGTTGATATTAGAGAGGCCTCCAACTGCAAGTATGTAAAATTTGTTGGGTAGATTTTCTGCTTGCAATGGTCCTCTCATGTACACCTCGTATACGTTTAAGCCATGCTAATATCTATCTTTGAGGCTAACATCTACTAGTGTTCAAAGGATCGGTACGTGTAGGGGTTAAGAACCGACTCACACATAATTATCGTGAATTTTACAAGTGAGAGTAACTTATCCATGTACGGTTTAGGACAAAATTTGTTTGTTAAAATACCAAAGGAGTTGGTACATGGATCAAGATCGGAATACATACACTAATGCGGAACATGAACAAGAGAACACAATCCAATAAAATAAAATAACAAACTTCCAAACACAAGAAATACCGCATAGCACATGTGTCGTATTTGTAAATATTTACTACATTTTCAAGTATGTACAGTATTTTCGCATTTTGTTCATAGATATTTTGATAGTTGCAAAACTCCAAATTGAAATTTTCTTTTTCTAAAAGATGTATATTATAACGCTCATATTCAAAATTCAGTTTTTCACAGATTTTCCGTTATTCGCGTGTTCGACACATCAGCGCTAAAGGTTTAACAAAACACAATTCCCATTCAAATAAATGGATTGGTGCCAGTCCACAAAGCAATACAGTGCTGGACCAATACGGTCGTTCCAAGTGGCGTAAGAGCACAATCAAAATGCCATTCACAAAACTCATAGATCTCCGTTCAATAAATCATAGATTTCAGAAACCGAAATCTACGATAAAATTGAACTTCCCGCCTTGAGCTTTGCCTTTCCCCGCCACAATCTACTCCGGTCGTAGATTGTAAGCCGGGGCAGTGGATATGGTGGGCGAGAGAGGACGTCCGCAGAGCAATGGCGATGGTGGACGGAACTCCACCGCAAGCCAGTGCAGATTTTCTTTTGCTAATAACCCAATTTCTTGCCAATGCCCCATTCTTCTCACACGCCGGACTGAACCATTTCTTAAGGTATTTCTTTTCCATTTTTCTCTTCGAATTCTTGGTCAGCTCATTCGAGTCGTCTTCACGGTACTGCAATCTGTTTTGAATTCTATATGGAGCGGTTTTGAAAAGATTGTGGTGATATTGAAAGAGTAAGAGATTCGATTGAGGCGGTTTGTTCTTCACGAGAGTGAGATCATTGCAGCTGGGAATGGAAACTGTGACGTTTAGCTGCTTATTAATTGCACAGTTTACAAAGCGAATTTGAGAGACTGATTTGTAGGTGCGAAGAAGCTTTCTGTTGTAGCATCGGACATACATTTTATCAAACAGAGTTTTGGTCATGTTAGGTTTATGCTTAGACCCTGAAGAATTCATCCTTTTTTAACTCCTCATGTTGTTTTCAGCATTTTTGAGTAGATTGTAAGTGGAGTTCCTTCTGGTCATGTTTTAATTAACTCATGCACTGATTCCGTTGATATAAAATTTGGTCATATTTGAATTATAATTTTCACAATATGATCGGTTGAATTTTTCATATGAAAACCATGAATTCTTGGTCCTTTACGTGTTAAGTACTCCCTCCGTCCCAAAGTTATTGTCATGTTTGAAAGTCATGTTCGAAAGTGCTTTTTTAAGTAGGTCAAAAAAATACTTCCTTGTGGCTAATTTTATTTAGGTTGCAATGAACACATGCAATGTTCTTCAATCATTCTAGTGACATAATTTGGAACCTTTTTTAATCATGTTTCTTACAATATGATCAATGAAATTGGCTCAAAGAAATACCAAGCAAACAAGTTGGACAATAACTTTGGGACGGAGGGAGTAGGTTATATGGGGACATTATTTTGTTCAATTTTATTTTTCAGGCCAATACGTAGAATGTTTTTAACTGATTCTGTTGATCTGCCTCATCTGAATTATGATTTTCACAATATGATCAATTGAATTAGATCATGAGTTCTTTAGGGGTTAAGTCCAATCTTTGGAGCAATATCGTTCGGATTTTCCAGAGCGATTTCGAATTTGCCGCGTTCGTTGTTTTCGGGTTCATGATTTCCTTATACTTCTGGGGGAGGCGTTTTCTTACGTTGCACTGATTTTCAATATTCTTGGTGCTTTGCAGATATGGCGACCATTATGGCAAATCCATGTTTACAGTTGACACGCTTTACTTCTACAAGCAAATTCCACGATGGCCATTACATCAGAACTGTAATGCTTTCTTCGAACTTACTCCCCTGTAAATTTGTAGGAATCTATACATTAAGGAAGTTAGTATTTTTTATGTTAAGTTGAGCACCGGCCATGTTTTTGTTACCGTCAGAAAGCCTTCGACAAGAAGGGGTATACTGAAGTCGTTTTGTTGCTTTTGGACTTACGGTGTGGAAGTTATGGATTTGTAATCGAGAGCTTTCCAATAAATTCAGAAAATAAAAGAAAAAGCAATTATTATTATTATTTAGATCACATGGAATACTTGTTTTTCATTTTTTAAATCACAAGGAACACTTGGGACTTTTTATTTTATTTTTTCTGAAGTTACATAGCTTTTGGACCTATGGGTTGGAAGTTAGTAGAATTTCATCATGCATTAACCCTTAAAGGGCTGATGGGGATAGAAAGTTCCAAATTGAGACCCCAATAGCTCATTAAAATCATGTTGATGTGAATTTTAACTTCACTCATGATCTTAAATCCATAGGAGGTGTGGAACTATGCCAAATACAATGGAGTACTGGTGTATCATACTGGTCGAAAAGGGCTCTCTGGACCTTTAAGGACCTTTACGAATACATTATTCTAAAAATAAAAAGTAAAAGTAAAAGCATGGCTGAATCACCGTGCCGCACTTGTATGTTACTTTATCGTTGACTTTTATATATATGTATGTATGTACACGTATATGTATATGTATATGTGTGTGTGGAGTGCTCGTTCCTTGACATAATTCTTTTGCAGGTTCATGCTCAGAGAGCGTGCTTTCAAGCTGTGATGGGAAACAGCTTCCCCACATTGTCAGCTTCGGCCCAGAGGGTGAGGGTGAGGCTGTTGGGAGGGCAGCAGTATGAGCGCCTCCGTACTCGTGCAAGTGAGGGCAGCTCAACAGATACCACAGAAGACAGTGAAGTGGAATTGCCGTCTGATTCCAACTTGGAGGCAGCTTTGGAAGGGAATGGGAAAGGGGCAGATGGCGCTGTAATTGAGGCTTTAGAAGGAAAGAAGGTAAATAGTACTGAAGTGGTTGCAGTGGAGAACGGTTCCGGCAGGGCACAAGTTTATCCCTCTGGCGATCTTGTATATAAAAAGAAGGAAGGCTGGGAGCAATTCGTCGTCCAATGCCGCATGCTTTTTGCGTTACCGTGGCAGAGAGTGAAAAAAGGAAGTGTGTTGACTATCAAACTTTCAGGCGAGGTAAGTTGAAAAATTGCTGAAAAATTGCTAATGAACAACATGAGCCTTTTGCGCACACATATATTGTAGAATCCTCATTTTCGTTTATGTTCATGCGATTAGCGTCTTCATCCAATGTCTTGAATGATTCAGTCACTTAACCCTTGAACGTCTGAGGCCTGGAAATATCAACTTATCATCTATGCAATAGAAACAATATTACCATGCATTTTTTTAATAAAATCTCTACATTGTAAAGATATTTCTTCTTGGGAATCCATACATACTTTGATTCATTACCACTTATCAAATGATCAACTTTGAATTCAAGTTGTTACACAAGACATAGGACTTCAAGCTTGTTCTAACGAATCTTGGATGAAAGTCATCTTAGGTTGGATGTGAATAGAGTGACATTTTTTGTTCAATATCTACAAAGTGGACACTGCAGCGTTTAGGGGTTAATTCCATTATCCCATACAGGTTGCTTGTTTCGTGTGGCTTGACAATGTTCTTGTGCATTTGGTTCAGATTCCGGAGCAGTATCAAGGTCGGTTTATGCAAGGGCTCTCACTGCCACAGATCTGTGAAAATTTGGTCAAAGCAGCCAATGATCCACGAGTAGAGGGTGTCTTTCTATCAATTGAGCCCTTGAGTTGTGGGTGGGGAAAGCTTGATGAGATTAAAAGGCACTTGGAATATTACAAACAGTCTGGTATGCAACACTTGCTTTGATTGTTTATATTCTGCAGTCCTTCATTGAAGATGATTGGTATACTAAATCTGTCACATCAAGTTGCTTCTAAAATCATGGAGTAATAAGAGCTCTATTCTGCTTGCTTGTGATATGCTGACGCTACTCGACTGGTTTTAAGTCTTCTGCTTGCCAATTTTGTTAGTCTATTGTGTTGTAGATAGTCACGTAATTCAAGGAAATAACCATGTCATAGTCATTCTGTACGATGATGTAATGAACTTTTCACTTAGTGATTGGAATTTGGATCTCAAGAATTGGTTACTCTCTCTGCGAGTATATTGTCCTGATGTCTGAAGTGGCTGTTGTGGCTTTGATTGCAGGAAAATTCTTAGTAGGCTACATGGCAGTTGGTGGGGAGAAGGAGTACTACTTGGCAAGCGTGTGTCCTGAGCTTTACGCACCCCCTGGGGCTTACATTTCAATACTGGGTCTGAAAGTTCAAGGTCAATTCCTTGGTGGTAAGTACGACTTCATCTACACCTTGTATTAATATAGTCCCTTTTCTTTGTAGTACTTGTTGGCCACTTCTCGATCAGGCTATTTATTTCTAGTTACTGAATTTAAATCTTGAATTCATTTCTGCAGGGGTATTGGAAAAGGTAGGTGTGCAACCACAGGTACAGCGTATAGGAAAGTACAAAAGCTTCGGAGATCAGCTCATGCGGAAAGATATGTCAGAGGCCAATCGAGAAATGTTAACAGCGTTATTAGACGACATCTATTCAAATTTTCTCGAACAAGTGTCACTTGCTAGAGGTACTTCGTTTCATTACCGAGTTTAACCCCCAAGCGTCTAAAACGCCCAATATGGCTATCTGCATCACTGAACTTTGCAACGGTGGCATTTTCTCATTTTACCTCGGTTTTCTGATTGCAATACATCATTTTCAAGCTCTTGTTCTATAGTACGAGATCAACAAGACCAACAGTGTCGATCGTGTCAAACTGAAGTTATTTTCACACAAACAAATGATTTGCAGCAGGGAGTCCAATTTTCCTACACTAAAGAAAATACACAGTGGATGCTTAGGGGTTAATTAATATATGAGAAGGAAGTGACTGAACATCTTGAATGTGCATAAATGAAGACACTGTTGAAAGGTTCATAGGACGATTTAGGTCTCGTTTCAAGGTGTCCAGGTCAAGCAGAGCATCGTCCCTCCAGCAGAACACTAGCTTACTGATTTGTTACGTATGCATTGTTGGCAGTTATGCATACATGATATGTATCAGCAGAGTAGTATCTTTGACAATGTTTTCGCATACGGAACCTAATATGGTCATTGGCTTCGTACCTCCTTCATGCGCAGGTAAGACAAAGGAAGATGTTGAAGCTCTATTTGAAGCTGGTATATATAAAGTTGATCAGCTCAAAGAGGGTGGGTGGATCACGGATATCAAGTACGCTGACGAGGTTGGTTAGTCTAATGCTTTCATGTATATTGCTATTCAGCTCCCGGACCTTGACCCCTAAGAGGACCATAAGGCCCCCGGAGGGCCTCATGTTTTTTTCAGTAGTTGTGAGTAGGTTTTATGTAGATTTTCTTTTGTTCATTTTTTCTTTTTTTCTTTTTTCAACATATGTATTATTCTTAACTAGTTCCAGTGATATAAAATTTGGTCCTATTGAAATTATTTTCTCAATATGATTGTTTAAATTTTTCATTTTAAAACCATAAAACCTTGGTCCTTTAGGGGTCAAGAGGAATATGCAGCATAACCGTATACTCCTATGGATGACAGATTGAGGAGATGCTGAAGGAGAGGATCAAGGCGAAGATGGACAAACCTTTGCAGACAGTACAATACAAGTATGTACACGTGTTGTTTTGCAAAGAAAAATAAATAAATTATCGTGAGCTGATTCTTCCTGCTGACATGAGGCATTCTTGCTTTTACATGGTTTTCATTGTGAGGTTTTTGAAGCATTCGTCATTAAAGTCCTCTCTGCCCAGGAAATACTCGAAAGTCAAAATGTGGACACTTGGCCTGGCGGGTGGGGGCAATCGCATTGCTGTCATAAGAGCTTCCGGAAGTATATCACGGAAAGAAGGTGGTGGACTAGGATCTTCTGGTGACGGCATAGCCAGCGATACCTTCATTGAGAAAATCCGATTTGTGCGAGGTATGCGAGCATTCACTGCACCTCAATTCCTTGTTCTCTCCCTGCAGAGTCTGTATTCGTGTGTCTGAATTAGTTCAGTCTTATTGTTTAGGCACCCGAACCAATAGATGTCTAATTTGCACTGGGGGATGGTTGTCTTGTACAACAGTGAAGGTGAGGAGGTATCAATGAAAAATTCTGTTAGAAGAGATCAAATAATAATTTATTCCGGTTTTTAGTGTCAGAATTAATGCAAAGGGACAGTGCAATGTGTATTATATGATTTCTTGATTAATCCTCAACGTACCTATCTTTCGGCCAAAATTGTGCATGCAGAGGCTAAGCAGTTCAAGGCAGTCATAATTCGCATTGATAGCGGTGGTGGTGATGCCCTTGCCTCTGACCTGTAAGTGCCTAAACTAGCTCATTATTAAGGTGTACAGTTATAAGAGTTTTTGGGAATATCATATGTAGGAAAGCTGTTAGGAAATAGGATATCGTTTATTACTTTTTTCTCTTTTTATAGCTTTGTATTTGCCACTATTTTCAGGATGTGGAGGGAAATCAAAATGTTAGCTGAAAAGAAGCCAGTGATTGCCTCAATGGCCGACGTAGCGGCTAGTGGAGGCTACTATATGGCTATGGCAGCTGGAGTGGTCTTAGCTGAGCCGCTTACCATCACTGGATCAATAGGGGTAGTATCAGGTATGTATGAACGTGTTAATTTCCTTCGTGTACCTTTTCTGATTTACGGATTCACCAAATCCCTTGATTATCAGTATGCTGGGCTTTACAAGGATGTCATTGTGATCCCTAATGCCCGGTTTTCTGTCAATCTTCTTGGCAGCCAAGTTTAATTTAGGAGAATTGTATGAGCGAGTGGGATTCGCGAAGGAGTACATTTCAAGGGGCAAGTACGCTGAGCTTGATGCAGATCAACGGCCTTTCAGGTGTAATACCACAAGCATTTACAGTCTTTCTTTTTGCACGCAAATTTCTGACTGCTAAACTTAACGTGCAGTGTATGAAGCGTGCTTACTTAGAGTATAATATTGAATGGTTTGTAGGGCTGAGGAGGAGACGTTTTTCAAGGAATCAGCAACGAATGCATACACATCATTCCGAAATAAAGCTGCAGAATCGAGGTCAATGGCGGTGAGTTGGGTTATCTAACTCCTCGCTAGCCTACCCTACGTCGTGGTCGGTTTTGACATTATTACTTTTTGTCCCAAAGTGCCACATGTCATCTTCTGATTGGTTGAGGGTGACGTGGACCTCTCAAAATCTGATGTGGAAATTCAATTTCGACACCTGGCTGTCTGAATTCGACCTTCATGTACGCTAATTAATTTTACTATTTTTAGATGAGTATGCGGCTTAACTCTCTTGCTTTCACGGGCTGTATGCCAGATTGAGAAAATGGAGGAAGTTGCTCAAGGGCGAGTATGGACTGGGAAAGCTGCCCTAGAACACGGCTTGGTTGATACACTTGGTGGAATTTCAAAAGCGGTTGCCATCGCAAAAGAGAAGGCCGGTATAGCCGAGGATCAACAGGTACATAAGCACGGAACCCATTTGCTCTTGTGATAATTACTCCCATAATTACTAAGACCAATGTGTAGGTTATGAGTTCCTTTGTACTTTGCGTTTCCAGAGGTACGATTTGTGGAACTTCAAACATTTTAACTAAGTTGTAGGAGTGTGATCGGTATAGAGCTGTGGAGAGGTTACTTTGAGCTGTTGAGATCAAAGTTTCATCACTGAATGAATTTCTTATTCAATCATTCAAAGTGGGAGGTTATATACCACTATTAAAGGGAAAGTAAACAACCGTATTAGTGGCCGAAGGCATTAGAGTTAACCGAAAAGTCAGCCTAAAGAGGAAAGTTTTGGCAAATTTGTGTTGAATTCCTCTTGAACTCATTGAAATACAAATAGACCAAAAACTAGTCTATGACGAGTTGGGAGACAATCTAAAACAAGGCACTGCCATGATTCTCCATACCTCGCTATGACTCCCACACCTTCCACCAAAGCTACAAGCCCATGGCCCACAAGGGGACAATCTATGACACGACACTATTCAACCCAAGTATAGTACAATAGAGAGGTTAGAAGTTGAGCAAAAAGGGAGGTTAGATACACTTCTTTTTGGTTAACTCTGTTGTTAAGTCAACTTGCTAATTGAAGTCCAACCAAGTGTATGAATAGATGAGTTACTATAACAAGGGTCAGTTAATAGGAGGCAAGATCACGTCCCTAGGATAGGAGACAGTTCCAGTATCCTCTTCCTTGGCGCACATGGAAATTGGGAAATCTAACTCTCAACCATTTTTTTTTCGTTTTTACGTTGGTAGAGCAACACATCCTAGAACGTAGTCAACACTAGTAGAAACACCACTAGAAGCATGTCCAAAAAATGACCCACAACTAGTCTAGTTCATCATGTGGGGTCATCTCGTGGATCTTTCTGCTAGTTTATGCGGACGTTGTAACTTAACGCTTTCTTTTTTCTTTTCTATTTCCATAAAAGCCATCTCAATACTCGAAAAATGATCTACCCTTTAGTAGTAGTATGTAGTTTTTGTGTCACTTTCCCGCCCCATTTGAAGTGGACAAGGCTCATGTTTGACATATATAACATAGGATACATATTGCAAAATGATAATTTGTGCTAAAGAATTAATACATTTGAAATGACAAAATATTGTTTAATTAATACGCAAAAGATCTAAAAGATCAGAAACTAGGACAATTATTTTGGGACAAAAGGAGTATATATACACACACACACATACATACATCTATATATTTGTGTGTGTATGATCATCCATAAAATTATCTATTATAAGACACTTTCATGGCAATTTTAGCAAATTAAGGCAATTTCATCCACTTTTTTTCTTAGTGTAAAAGTAGTCACTCCCAAAACCAGGTAAGGGCCAACTTGCATGTAAGGGGGGCAGTGGGTGGCCGGTCCTAAAAAGAAGGAAGCTCCACCGAAATGGGTGGAAACAGGAGGGTTCTAGAGTATAAATTTCATTTGTACGGGAATGGGTGCAGCATGGGTGGTTCTTGAGACCTCAATTCTTGTCTTCTAGTTCCTTCCACCCACTGCCCCCCTTACATGGAAGTCCGCCCTAAGATTGTGGCAAAAATAAACTTGGCTCATAACTTGGATGCGGTGTGCAGGTTTCACTGGTGGAGCTGTCAAAGCGACAAGCATCACCACTCGCTTTGTTACGTGGGGGAGCTTCAGCAGTTGCCTTGTTGTTTGAAGTTTCGCAGACACAGATGGGCTCTCAGATGCTGACATCCCTGTCAAGAGGCGTCCCGCTTGGCAGTAGCATTTCATCTGGAGTGCAGGCACGCATGGATGTCATCAGTGTAGATGGTGTAGGCACCGAGTCTGTAGAGAACAACCAAGGGAACTTGCAGTTTTTGAGCCAGGGCATTGAGGAGAACTCGGTGTGGGGCTCATTTTTCGAGCTGTTGAGTGAATTTTTGTAGTAAAGGCATATGCTATATCATTCTAGCAAGTTTTAGTATCTACCTGTAGGTTCTTGGGACACACGTTGGAGGAAGTCCACTAGAAATCATTTCCATATCTGGGTTGCTTGCTTGCTAGCCAAATAAATCGTACCTAGGAACCTCAACAGTTGAAAGTTCTGCTGTGAATAATATTCGACTCATACTCCGGAGAATTACATATATCCACTGTTCTTTTTTTTTGGGTTTCTGGGTCATTTAATTTTAGTCTACAAAGTTGGCATGCAAGTGAATGAGGTGGCTTTTTGGCATGTAGCTGAACGTGATAAATCTCTGATTTTTCATACATCCTATTTTTTTTCATCCAACTCTTATTGGCTATTTTGCAAAACCCTTCATAAATAACACCCAATTCCCTAATTTTGCACTTGGCCAAGTGCACTCATTTCATGAGCAAACTTGGCTTTAAAAAAAATTGTTTGAGAAAATCTGTAAAAACAGGGACTTTTGTCTTTGTACAATCTCTTCATTGTAAAGAAACAATTATTTACTTTAATCTTTATCCTTATCTTTATCTTTAATCTTTATCTTTATCTTATCTTTTTCTTTTATCTTGTTTTTTTTCCTTGTCTTCTTTCTTGTCTTCCTCTTGTCTTCCTTCTTCTTTTTCTTCTAGTCTTCCACTTGTCTTCTTTTTTTCCTTCGCGTTGCCATTTTTGGAGTTGAAACGATATATTTTTTAAATAAAAACAAAAATCAGGGAGTAGGCTGAATCCAATACAGGCCCGGAAGAAGAAAAAAAAAAAAAAAAAAAAAAAAAAAGTTTTTTTTTTTTTTTTTTCCTTCCGGTTTTTCCGGGCAGGGAGGGTCCGCGCGCGCAGACCCTACTCTTCTTTTGACCCTCCCTCCCTCACTCCTCCCTCTCCCCTGTATAAGCCCTCCCTCACTCTCCCTCCCTCACACTCTCCTTCCTCCCCTTTTCCTCTCTTGTTCTTCTCCCTCTCTTCCTTCTCCCTTCTCCTCAATACAAAGGAAGAAGAGAGAGGAGGAAAGAAGAGTGAGGGAGGAAGAATGAGGGAGGGTTTATAAAGGGGAGAGGGAAAAAAAGGAAAGGAGAGGAGGGAAGGAGAGTGGATCAAAAAAAGCGTAGGGTCCGCGCGCGCGGACCCTCCCTGCCCGGAAAAACCGGAAAAAATAAATAAATAAAAACTTTTTTTTTTTTTTTTTTTCGATTTTTTTTTCTCTTCCGGGCCTGTATTGGATTCAGCCTGCTCACTGATTTATTTTTATTTTTTTTAAATTATCGTTTAAACTCCAAAAATGGCAAGGTGAAGAAAAAAAAAAGACAAGTGGAATACTAGAAGAAAAACAAGAAGGAAAACAAGAGAAAGACAAGAAAGAAGACAAGAAAAAAAACCAAGATAAAAGAAAAGGTAAGATAAGATAAAGATAAAGATAAAAGAAAAGATAAAGATAAGGATGGGAAATAAATTAAATAATTGTTTCTTTACATCGTAAGGGATTGTAGAAAGACAAAAATCCCTGTTTTTAAGAGATTTTTTCAAACAATTGTTTTAATGCGCTTGGGGGCCAAGTGCATGATTATATGGTCAAGTGCAAAATTAGCGAATTTGGTGTTAAATACGTGTGGCTCACAAAGTCCCATTTTGGCTTGCAACCGGCGCGTGTCATTGACTTGTTGCTAACACGAGGTGGCATTTTGCTCATTATGTTCCCATATGGTGATTTTCCCAATGGATTTCTAAAGCAAATTAGCTTTAAAAAAAAATTAAATTAAAAAAAAAAAAAAAAAACCCTGCTTATATCTAAATATTTGAATGCAACTTGCATCGTGTATATTGTTTATATTTTCGCTCTAAACTGTAGCAATCACTATAGTAGTAGAATCACTACACTAAAATTGTGATTTAGTGTTTAGTAGGAATTGATGTTTTTTGACCATAGTTCGTTCAAAATTGAGGAGAAATGGTGTCCCTATAAAACATATGAGTAATTGTTAGTTGTCATTCCTACTTCCACTAATGTAGAACCTTAAACTCATCGGTGCCACAAAAGCAATCGTGAGACTTCTAACACAATCACCCATCACTTGACCTAAAACTGTTAAATTGCAAGAAGCAACCTACCAATGGTATTCAAGCATTGAGAGGGTGGTCTTTGGGCACTAAGGAATAGTGCTAGATGATGGTGCCCAAGGTCCATATTAGGGCCACGCACATAGAGAAGATTGGCCAATGTATGGCGTCGCACATCAACAAAGTTTGTCTCCCTTGATAGAGCGTTGTTGAGAATCAGTTGCGAGGTCTGCCAAACTTTTTCCGGCTCACTTTTTATGAGCCGTGTACCTTACCTAGTCTGCCGCTCTTATTTTTGGCCGTGATCTCATCTCTATGCCCAAAAACTACCTTGTCCTCTCAAAATATAATAAACCCACAACTACAAATTTAACCCCTAAAAGTCCAAGGGATATTGAATAAAACATAGATGTGTTATAATATGTGCCATCCATATGTTTGATGAAGTTTGGTTCAAAAATAAAATGTAGGACATCATCTCTACAAATTATCCGTACGATCAAACCTCCAAAAATAACTTTGGATATTTTAATGTTGAGGTGATCCACTTTGAAAAATTTATCCCCGGTGGAGTTTAACTCAGATTGACATAATTCAAATTGCATTGGAAAGTAAACTTCATGTAGTATTTATTTGTTATTTTTCATTTTCAAAAAATTATTATTTTTGTTCCGGGCAGTCCGTTAGATTCAGGCAACGATCAGAAAATGGTCGTTTGAGCGTTTAGGGCTTCCTGAATCCACTCTCCCTTACTTTGCACTCTGCTACTTCCAAATGGAGGAAGGCTTAGGCTTCTTGGGTGCAACTTTTCGCAGAAAACTTAAAAAGTAATGAGTTTTGAAGTTCCTTTTAGGACCATCTAAAAAATCCTCAAAACCATTTACTTTATACCTGAATGATTTGTTTAAACTCAATTTCAAAAAAAAATCAAATTGGTTTCTTTCCAACATCTCAAAATTTGAAATGAATAAAAAAACATATGCAAATCTAAGAAGCTAATTTACCATGATAGGCATGGAAAATTACTATTCATTTATGCTATGATTTGAGGCTAGTTATCTATTCTATAACAGAGTTGCGCACCAACGCACACTTTCCATGATGGTTCTGTCGTGGAAACAATCACACCGGATTTTGGTACATGCCAACTTGGTCTTTTATAGCATCAAATTTTCATGATGTAACATTGCATTTAGATAATGTGATGGGCGCTTAGGGATTCATAATTGGATATTAAATGCTATGTTTGTATACTTGGATAAAGTTGTAGCACATTTAGGTTCACCTGATACACCCTATAGTTTGATACATGCAACCTATACCTTGATATTTTATAAAATGTAGAACAAAGCTTTTCAAATTCTAATTTGACTTTCAAAAAAGCTTTTGTTTGCTTTGCTAATGAAAGTAAATGGTCTTATTCCAAAGAATCGTGATCAATTTTGCCCAATGCTAAACTTTTAGTACTCCAACATAGACATGGTGAGAAGACCTTTAACCATAACATTGTTGAGTTTCTTTGGCATTGGTTGCTTTTCTTCATTCCCTTTTCTACATGAAAAAACTTAAACTAAGGGTGTACAGTTCTACAACATAGACATCATTTCTACTATTGAGAAATGATGCCTCTACAATAACATTGTAAACAAGAGACCAAGCCAAGGCAGGTCAAGAATGTTATAGAAGTAAATTATATTAACCCATAAGCACCCAAAGATCCCTTTTGGCAAAGGCGATCATTTGGAACCAAAAATCCCAATTTAGTACCCAATATTTCATTTTAAGCCAATATGTTGAACTAAAACCCCTATTCAAATTGCATAATTTATGTAATGGAGTTGTTCATTTATGGCATTAGGAGAAATTTGGGGTCTCCAAAAGGCCCTATAAGACAACCCGGGTTAGGTGACTTCTCTACCCAAACGCCCCTTCAATGCTAGAAATGTGAGTTCCCATTGCTGTCCGCAGAGTTAATTATGTGAACGGACACTATTGGCAGCAAATTGGGTGGACAACATAGGGCCTTGTTGGTACCAACGTGTCGACAGTGTTTGGCAAACAACATTTTTATTATATTTATAGCTCTGCACTAGCAATGAAGGATCTTGACAGAGTGAGTTACTAAGTGGAAGATTAGATTCTTGTTAGTCCACTTAGAATTGGACTTAGGAAGGAAGTTCGTTGGCACAACGGTAATTTTGCTGAAACTGAAGCGTGCCTCTTAATTGCAAATGCTCCTGCCAGCATTCATAAGTGTTTGGGGTTTGTGTGCCGTAGGTGCATTTTTGTCAGCCCTGATAGCGCCTCTCTCAAGGCACACACGCCCTTCCTCACAATGATTGAGATGACCCACTCTCCCTGTAGTGTTGGCAATGTCGTGGCACCATTGGTGCCAGCATCAAAAAGTGATGGGCATACCCCAAAATTTGTGGCATGTGAGAAACCTTAGGGCCTTTTGGAGACCCCAGATTTCCCTTTGACCATCTATAAGTTCATCAGTTTGTGTCTCAACAAATTGTCTTCTTTTCCAATGTACGTCAAATAAAATTTTCTATTCATTTCATCCAAATTTTTTCTAATTTTCGACTCATTGTGTCATTCAAATATGAGAAGAACAAAAATAGTGATAGGAAGAGCATATTATGATGATCTATTTTGGAGCTATGAAAAAAAAAAATTAAATGGTCAATTAGGGTAAATTTTAACATCTTTGGCTTCCTTTTGGTATTACTTATGGAAAGAAACCAAAAAAAAATTCAAAGAAAATGAAAATGGCTCTTAAATGTAAGAAAAAAATTAGGATTTTTAAGGGTTAAGTTCATTTTATTGTAACAACTACTCCCTCTGTCGCATAAAATGACCATGAAAACTACTTTGATACAGAGGAATCAGGGTCGGTTTACACTATGGACCAAGAGCCATGACCAAGAAAATCAAATCATTTTCATGGTCATGGCTCTTGGCCAAGAGCCGTGACCATGAAAAATCAAAAATGGATATTTGAGTGGCTTGGTCACTCTTGTAGTGTAAAGTGGATTTGGACCAGGACAACTTTGGGCTGATTTTTTCGGCCAAAAATATTATAATTTTCTTTTTCGGCCAATGGCTAATTTTCAGCCTTACGGCTCCCTTGATTTCCGTTGAGTCGAGCATTTTGCCTCGACTCAACGGAAAACCCGTTGGACCATGGCACATTATCCAAATGGCAGATTTTAGTAGTTTTTGGGGACCTCAAAGTTAGTGGTCATTCTCCTTTTTTCAAGGTAGTGTAAAGCCAAATGGGACCAAGAGCTCTTTTTGGGCCAATCACAAATTTTAGAATTCCATGGTCATGGCTCTTGGTCCATAGTGTAAACCGCCCCTCAGTTACAGTTGTACAAAAGTTTCGTCATTTTGGTAAGAGGACGTTTGATGTAGGTTTTGCACAAACTCTAGTCCTTCCCTAGTAGGGATTCCTAAATTTAGGATGCCCCTAAATTTTTAGTTTTGCAATGAAATTTACTTTCATTACTTTCATTTAAATATATATATATATATATATATATATATATATATATAATTAACAACAACAAGTAAGTTGTTCTTTAAAGACAGTTATTGTTTTCTTGTTGTTGGGTGCCATTAGTTGTCCATGTTCTAGAGGCATGAGGTATCAAAGGTAGTACTTTTTACATACGTTTATGTAAGGTATTGGCATAATGAAAGTAAAGATGTTTAGCAATGACCTATGTCAACACCTCTCCGTTGCAATTTTTCATGTTAAGAACGGGCTCACACATAATTATTGTGAATTTTATAAATGAGTGATTAATCCATGTACGGTTTAGGACAAAAATTTATACGTTAAAATATCAAAAGAGTTGGTACATGGATCAAGATCAGAATACATACACTAATGAAACATGAAGAAGAAAACACAATTCAATAAAATAAAATAAGATAACAAACTTCCAAACACAAGAAATACCGCATAGTACATGTGTTGTATTTGTAAGTATTTAGAGTATTTTTGCGTTTTGTTCATATGGGTATTTTGATAGTTGCAAAACTCCAAATTGAAATCTTCTTTTTTTAAAAGATGTATATATTATGACGCTCATAATCAATCTGAATTTCAGAATTCAAAATCTAATTCTTCACGGATTTTTTGTTATTTGCATTTTTGACACATCAAATTTCACAATCTAGTCACTTGGGCACTAAACGGTTAACAAAAGGCATCAAAGATAGCACTTACTGTGAGCACTTTGACCGTGAGGATGGTCAACGCGTCACACAAGATGGGCCGAGGTGTGGTTGTGACCCCTAAGTGCCTCCAAACAACGGACTCCTAACGTACGTGTATCATAGGCATAGATAAAGGTGGCATAGACCACAAGCACAAAGATCATAGGCATAAATGAATGCAAAGAACACCTTGACCACACTTACAAATTAGAAATCAACATTGAAAGAAGGGGCAGCACACCCCCTGGCACTAAAACAAATGCCATTCCCTACTGATTACTCCAAATCTTACACAATAAGCTTCTAATAGAAGCTAGCTTAATTATCTATTAGCTCGCAAAAGAATTAATGGAAAATCGTTTACCAATTGGAAGCTATGTGCTTCCAAAGTCGGTGCTCTAAATCTTGCGCGGCAGTAGATGTTCCGCCACTAAAACGACCGCTTCTCCTTCGTCCTTGCTCCAAATCAAACGCGCCTTAGCTTTTTGGAAAGCTCACTCTTAGACACATCCGCCCACCAAATTTGAGCTTCAACCTCTGCACGACGATCTCGATCTCGGCTTCCAAAGTTGCTGCTCTAAATCTTGCGCGCCAGTAGACCTTCCGCCACTAAAACGACCGCCTCTCCTTCGTCCTTGCTCTAAATTTGATGAGTCTAGGGTTTTTGGAAAGCCAACTACACGATCTACCACACCTCGAATTTTCAAGACCTAACTATCTTCGTACTAATTTCTATGTTGAAAAGAAAACAACCTATGACTATGTGGTTCGGGAGAAGAGAGAGGAAGAGGGAGACACACACTACTCATCAACTAACATATAGTAAACACCATCTAATAGACTAAAGAATAAACTCAACACTAAGTTAATAAAATAAGACTATAACAATAGGAAATTAAAAGGCTAAAATAACAAACCACGAAGAATAACTCAAGCAACTAATAAAATGAACTAATCAATTAGACTAAACTAATGAATTAAAATGACAAGCAATAGAAATAGGTAAAAAATCATCGAGTAAAATAAAAGGGCAAATGGCCCAATTGCACATAATCTATCAATCAAATTGTTAGAAGCTAATAAACACACAAAATTATCTAGATAAAAAGGAATCTAATATCGCCAATAAAAATCGAACACTAAATGCAACAAAATCCGGGAATTTGTCTAACCGGCTAAAATGTCTCGGTTAGACAAATATAAATTGCTAAACAAATCAAAACTCTAGAATTAAGAGTTTATCTCTAACGTGAACCGTTTCGACGGTTCACACTTACTACCAACAATTGTGTGACGTTTTAGCAAGACCACCCTCTTTCAATATGCTCTTTTCTCATGACTGTCTTTTATTAACCGCTAAATGACAAAGGGGGTAAGGGCAAAACCTAAATGTGTTATAAAATGTTACTTTTATAGCTTTGATGAAGTTTGGTCCAAAAGAGAAAATGAGAAGCATGATATTGGGAGTGGCTACTTATACACTAGAAAAATGGGCAAAAAAGTAGATGAAATTGCCAAAGTCCTTTCCAAAAAATTCTCAAATCGTTGGTATTTGAATGAAAGTGCTTTATAATAGATGATTTTATGGATGAACACATATACATAGATGACTATCAAAAAATTCCCCTACCTAACTATATTCTATGGTGCGTGTCGTTTTCTACCAATGAAAATTAAAATAAAATAAAAAATTGATTGTGCGGCATATTGAAATATAAAGCATACTATTTAATATAGTATATGTTAACCCCTAAATTTTTGAGCGACCATATTCTGGTCGTTCCACTTTTTGGGCAGCCTCCAGGGACCTCATATTTTTAAAATTTTCAATGAAAATTTCAGTGTAGCTTCCAAAAACTACACTCTACATGTCACACTTTGTTTCATGTCATTCCGATAAGTATTGCAGAAGTTATAAGCATTTGAAGTTTTTGAAGCGAGATCGGGCAGCAAGAATTTTTTATTTTTTACTCTTTTTCAAAATTTCTTTTTTGATTCATGATTGGTTGATCTTTATCTACAAATGAAGCTATAAATCTACCCATTTTGAGCAATGGGATAAAAGTTATGAGGAGATCTGTTTTTTGGGCAGTTTGGACAAAATAAACTTTGAAGCTCATTTCTAAACTCAATTTTCAATATTTTTTAATGAAATAAACGGCACTGGGTGAAGATTTCCAAGTACAACATTCTCACCGTTAAGATTGACATTTTACAATTCCATGTCAAACTTATTAATGATTTTCTTTATCCTTTCACTTTGTATCCACTTCTAGTAATTGTTTTATGAAAAAATTAATATGAGCTTTTTTCTTACAAGATTTTATATTTGAAAACTTAACTCAATTGTTAACATGGCCTTGCCATTCAATGAATTTCTAACCCATTCAAAAAAAAGATATTAATTTCTAAAGTTCAAATTTGTCACCGGATTAAACCCCAAAAAATCTTCTTTTGCAACTTTGATCCTTATAATCTAAGAATCTAATGGTCATTTTGCTCTCAAATTTTGTGCTCACATGAAAATTCAAGCTAGGTATTAGATCTTACGGTTAAATGATGAAAAAAATAAAAAAAACATATGATTTCTTCTGCAACTTCCAAATGCTGCATTTTTCATGGTTTTTTGTGAGAATACGGTCCTGGTCCTTTAGGGGTTAAAACATTCTATATGCTTATCTTTCTAGCAATGGAAAAAGTGTAAATTGGGTCTGGAATGACTTTAACCCTTTAGTGCCCAGCAAGCCAGATTATGGTCACTGCAACGTCGGAAATGCAAATAACAGAGAATTCGTGAAGAATTGGAACTTCAGTTCTGAAGTTCAGATTTGCGCATACACATTACACACCTTCCAGAAAAAGAAATTTTCAATTTCGAATAGTACAACTATCAAAATACCTATCAACAAAACGCGAAAATACTGCAAATACTTGAAAATACAGGAAATACTTACAAATACAACACATGTATTATGCAGTATTTCTTGTGTTTGGAAGTTTGTTATCTTGTTTTATTTTTTTGGATTGTGTTCTCTTCTTCATCTTCTATTAGTGTGTGTAATCCGATCTTGACTAATGTACCTACTCCTGTCAATTTTCAACGTATAAAATTTTGTCCTAAACCGTATATGGATAATCACTTTCACTTATAAAATTCACAGTAATTATGTGTAAGTTTATTTTTGATATGAAAGATTGCAACGGAGAGGTATAGTTGAACTTCTCTCTTTCCATTTTTGAAAATTTAACCCAAATTCTATTTAACTTTGAAGTCACACACTCCCCAAAATCTCATTTTTGAGCTTGCATTATACCGTTCAAATACATACTATAATCTTCCAATCCCACCATTGGATGATTCTCAAATTTTAATAAAATGTGTGCTCTCCAGTTGAGAATAGAATTGTACGGCTACTTCCTAATTTAATCCATTCTATTTTTAGTAGTCTCAATGACTGTGAAAAAACCACTGAAATCCAGTGTTGTTTGCTACAGTACCCTGGGCACTAAAGGGTTAAACTACCTAGGTGATAGCCAAGAAGTGGGGTCCTTTTAGAAGTCGGCTTATTAGCTCCAAAAAGAGTAGCGGTTCAATTCCAATCAAATGCACGTAGTACAAGCTAATACTTTTTTGCTTGATAGGATCTCCAAGCATGACGGGGATTTGCTCCAAGGCCTCCTATTACGATGGGGGTGTCGCTTAGTTGAAATGATTAGGACGTTCGGCTCAAAAAAAAATCCAAAAAAATCACTCGTAAGGGAGCATTGGAAGCGTGCTTGCTTCATTGACAGTGTGAGTGATGTTTGTAATCTGTTGTTGTGAAATGGAAATAAAGCATTCATTTGTTTCAAAAACAAGCGGCTAGTCGCGTAGTTTCTGCCTTAGCATTTACCATGGATTTACTTTTACACTTTGATTGTACTGTTTAGCCATGTAACTCCTTGAAAACAAAACGTTTCCGTAGGCTTCTCCCCGTTGGGGGCAGAGACAATTAAAAAAAGTAAATTGTTGAGGATAATGTGATGATGAATCAGCGAGAATGATTTTTCATGAGCAATTAAAATAGTTTATGAGTGAGCCACCTGCTCAGGCATGCAAAGGGCTTGTTATCATGGGCTGAAGAAATGAGTGGCCAGTAGAAACACATCAGATTTGAGTCAGTGACTGTTCCACCATTTGCATATGAAACTGTGCACCATTTCTATGGAACTGTGCCCTAAATTTTGATTCCAGCCGGCCCTCTAAAAGAGGGTGAAGTTGGTTCTTCTGCTACCCATTCGATAACAAAGTGAGTGAGTTCTCCAAAATAACAGAATTGATTCCATCGTCAAGAAGTCAGTACTAGGGAACTATTGAAAAAAAAAATTCAAAAATCATTCCCCAATTGAATGTTCCATTCATAAAATAAATAAAAAGAGTAAAGAGTATATTATTATTATTATTTGAAAGTTTTCATAATTTGCAAATCAATCACGAAAGGATTGAATCTTACTCATTGGCAGGACGAACAGACACTTTATTCACACCGGTCTCGAAAGAGGACTGGACTTTCTATCTATTTATCTAGTAGCTCAAGAGTGATAGACAAAACAACAAGGGCTCACACGAAGGTGTGCAGCCCTTGTGTCATAGCAGACGGGTCTTGTCTCAGGTGTACGTGGTTGGACTTGGGAGAGATGTTATGCTAAAGCACTCATCACACCTTACCCCATTCACTCCCGACGTAACCCGAAGCGAAATTCTCACGCTCCTGGCGGGAGACACACCCTATCTGTCTAACTTTTAGCTCAAGAAGGTTAGCGCCGCGGTTAACTCAATCCACCCATCGAACGATTATCGCTCCCAGTTCTTCCAAACTCGAGGCATTACGAGAGCAAGCATTTCTCTCTGCTAAATCTTCGTCCTGCAGCAACAGCAGATTCACAACCTTCTTCGGTCAACAGAACAACATTTCACATTCAATCAAAAACCAAACCTAAAACAGAAAACACACACACACTATCTTCAAAATTCATCACAGACAAGAACATTTCACATTCAATCAAAACACCAAACCTAAAACAGAAAAAACACAAACACTATCTTCAAAATTCATCACAGACAAGAACTGGTTGACAATTCAAAGCTCCCAAACTACAGTCCATATAGCACAAAGTTAACACAAACAAATGAAAAACTCACACAAAATTGACTCAACTTCCAACACTCATTTCCAACCTCAAAAATCCAAAAAGAAAAAACAACACTGATTAGCAGCCATATTCACCGACACGAATCATCAAGCTCCGTGTGAGAGTGTCTTGTACTCGTACAGTCCAAAATTCTCAAAAAAGTTACGAACTGTCTCTCAACGTAACCCACAAAAATGACAACAAAATTTGGTTTCAGAACGCAGTTCTAAGCATTTATAACGTAAATTAGCAACCGCACTTGCTCCGACCGCTGAAAGTATATTCGAGCATCAATTAGCGGCAGCAATAAATACTCACCGACACGAATCATCAACTCATCAAGCTCCGTGTGAGAGGACTGTCAATGAACTCAACTTAAGAATGACCACAGACACAAATTGGTTATAGAATGCATAACAAATTAACACACAATTCTGGTACCTCGTCACGCAGGCTTCGGAGTCCCGGCCACTTGGGGTTCAACCTCATTCTACAACCTGAAACAACACCGGCCAAGACGACTGAAATGAAACCACCACCGCCACCGGTACCGTAAAGGGATTCGAGAAAACGAGAATTCTGACAGACAGCATTGTGGAATCGTAACAACAAAAGAGCCACAAGGATTTTTGATTACCCACAAAGCAGAAGCAACGAAACGGGGAAGAAGTGAAGGAATGAATGAATGAATGAATGAATGAGTGACTGGGCAAGGAACACTCAAATGCAGTCCTGGGAGAGAGGCAACCTCGCTGCTTCTTTATAGGATCTGAAGAATGCAAAAGGGGTTTTTCACATGATGCTGATTTTTTTTCCTTGCTGGCTCAGCAATTTGGTGCGAGAAAGAAGCCGGTGATTCTCTTCTTTCCTTTTTATGTTTTTACCTTAGTTCCTGTTTTGCTTGACTGTCCATTTGTGCAGGTAGCAATTGAGTGGAGAGCCAGTCGTCATTGATTGCTCAATCTCCCTACTGCCTTTTTGTGGTTTGGTTTGGAAAGATCTCGGCGTTTGTTTTCAAACTTACTGAAACCTGTTGTTGTGTCGGGATTCCAGTAACATCGTCAAAACAGAATATCTATGCTGCAGCAGCAGCAGGAGCAGCATTTGGTCAATTTCTTTCTTTTCTTTCTTTCTTTCTTTCTTTCTTTTCTTTTTTTTTTTTTTTTTTTTTTTTTTTTTTTTTTCGAAAAAATTATTGCAAGGAACTACACTACCATATGTGAGGGTCAGATTTGGACAGTATTGTGTCGAAATCTAATTTCCACATCAGATTTTGAGAGGTCCAAGTCACCATAAACCAATCACGAGATGACATGTGGCACTCTTATGACAAAAATGAATTAATTTATGTCGAAACTGATCAGGACGTAGGGTATTTTATTGTATGTGCCCCACCAGGAGAGACAACGGAAACACTTTGTTTTTGCGGAGTTACTAGGAGTTACGCACTTTAATAGTAAAAATAAATTGTAAAATAAATTTGGGGTAAATATTAAAGCAAAGACTTTGCGATTAGCCGCTTGTTTTACTTTGCTAATGGTGTGTGTGGTATTAATTCCAAAGACACGGTCTATTTTGCAAAATCGTGAAATTGGCAAGGGCTGAAATTTTTTACTAAGTGGCTAGAATCTTTGTTCCGCATTGAATTTACATTTTAGTGTCACCTTCACTAATTACCCTCCTTTACTATAAATCCTCCCTCACTATTGGTAAAAAGTAGTGTAGTACAATCACCTTCCAGGTGGGGAGAAATTTTAGTTTGACCAGCTAAGGTACTACATTTCCTTGAACCAATTAGTTGGAGCATTCTCTCCGCTAGAGGCCTTAAGAAAACAAATAGTATTTTTCTTATTTTGTTCTCAAACGATCGATTTTTTTCCTAAGGATTTTGAACCCAATTTCAAGTGGCTAATCTTGTGTAACTAAAGGTTGGTTCTCCCCGGACATTAGAGTTATCCAAAAACAAATTTGGTTTTCAAGTAGAGTTCAAGTGGAATTCTCTTCCTATAATTATAATTTCTGACAAACATTGTTCATGAATAGTTTCCATGATTGGGGTCTTGGCTTGGGGGAACGTGTGGGAACTCTTTTCTAGTATTGGAGAGGTCACGCATTTCACACCTCGTGATGGTGCAGGGCCTTGCTTTAAATTATTCTCCAACTCACTACAAACTAGTTTTCCAATCTTTTTAAACTCAAAACAAGTTTAAGGTGAGTTTAAGGTGACTTTGAGACACTCTTTAAGTCGTTTTGGTAAACCCTATCGAGTACAATACTACGTCAGCCTCAAACCAGATGTTGTTGATGACTCACAGATGAAAGTTGGACTCAGAAAAATCAACCTTTAGATTTGTTTTTTTGTTTTTTTTTGTTTTTAAAGAACTAGTACGACAGTGAGTTTCAAACTAGCAGTTGATGACTCATGGACAAGGGTTGGACTTTGAAAAATAAACTTCCAGATTCATAAGGTTTTTTTTAGCCCTTGTGAGCTGTACCTTGGAATAATAATCGTTGCACATGATTTGTTGTAGTAGTTTATAGAATATTAAACATGCCACGTCATTGTTTTCTTAAAGAATGATGATGGAAAGTTGGAAGTTCACAATAGCCCTGCCTCAAGAATCACATGTTTTGATTTTTATTTATTTATTTTTAATTAGTAAATAAATTCTTCAAGGCATGAAATGTATGGATTTTGGTATTGTGTCAGTCAAGATTTTGGTCTATAGGACAAGAGAAGTAGGAAGTGTTAGATTTCCAAAAAAAACGAGATGAGTTTTAATTCCGGAATTCAAACTCGGATGACTGGGATTGGCCCCATCTCAAGGTATGCTATTGGAAAAGGCGCCAAACCCATTTGAAATTAGACCACATAACTGAAATACTACCACTGTCAAGGTTTGAACCTTGCACCTTGTGACCGAAGAGCCTTGTAGGTTTTTAATCCTAGCCCATCACACCAGACATCTTCTCTCTTGAGCTTGCGACAAAAACTTTGCGGATATCTATAAAACAGAGGATGGGGAGTGCAGCTTTCGGTGGGTGATCCAGGAACTTTGTGAATGAAAGCAAAAAGGTGAACCCTGGCAAGGGCTAAAGAACCTTTTGTTTTTTTTTTGTTTTTTTTTGTTTTTGGGAGAACTAGTACAATCTACCCTCTATATAATGATATGAAGATATTATTGTTTCAAGGACTACGCATGTGACAAATCATTTATGTCACTAATCCATGTTTGCCTACCTTCAGATTAGGACTTTCTAAACATTTCATAATAGAGATGGGCAAGTGTACAACACTCGGCTTCAAATTAGAAGTGTATCTTAGCTTTCCAAAATGTTATAATTTCCAAGATTTGATTAAAAAAATTAGAAATATATCTCAATTTTTTTTTAATAATCCTATGTTTATCATATTTTTCTTACATATTCAATTACAATACATCACTAAAAATTAATCCAAATGACTTGAAATATGTTGCGGCAACCAAAGTTTGGTCGTTCAATACACTTCTACATATTGAAATACAATATTGGAGAAAAGTTTGGTGCGCTAACTAAATTTGACGTACATAGGGGATCATTGTAAAAAACCGAGTGGTTTTTTTTGTCACAATTGATGTTACCGGTCAATTTTAATGCATGAATTTCTAAGGTTTTTAATTCATAGCATACTAGAGCAACATGAGTAAACATCCTTTTCAAACAAGATCACAATTTAGTTATAATTATAAACTAAGTTTATGTGATGATTATAAGAAAATCTCACAATTTATGGAATACAAGTGGCATTCACACATCACTTAGAAGAATAAACATTCTCATTAAAATTCACTTTGTAAAAAACGCTCCCTTTCTGCTCTATTATGCTATATTAACAAAGATGATATTTATAATGGAATTATACATATCTATTCTAATTATTGTATGATTATCTATTATATCTTTATAAAAGAATAAAAAATTGAATGAGGGTCTTCATCATATGCCACATTTTGAAGGTTGGAAATACTTGTATTCCTTTTGTTGGATTGTAAAGATGAAGAAATATTTGACAATAAGTTCTTATATTAAATTTACATTATTTTTTGAAATATTTTAAATAGTAATATTGTGTATTGTACATTGGGGTGACATAAATTATGATGTCATGCTCTTATGAAGAAAAAACTGCAAAAAATTATTAATTTCCAAGTCGTACTATGCATGCACAAAATAGAAGTTGGTGGTGGTGGATATGCAAGAATGGTGTATTTAGTGTCCAGAGGTAATCAATGTCTTTTACCACAATTTGTTTAAAGATGAAGAGAAATAGCATCCCTTTGACACTACATAGGAGTTTGTAACTTGTCATTCCCACTTTCATTGAGAATACCATGTTCTTTCCAACTAATGAGAGAGACATGAGCCCAGGGCCGCACTGTACTAACCATGTACGAGTATACGTGAGTGCACAGATGGGGTATTAATTCGAACACAATTGTATTACGTATACATACAATAAACACATTTAGAACTGAAAATGTTCACGTATGCTTACATTAAACATATATTTAAACAAAATATATTTGTATACAAAGATATTTAGACATATAACCTCTCGTATACAAGGGTTTTTATAGAAGGGTTCATGAACGGACGTGATTCTCAAACATAATGTAGAGTGCACCCCCGGGGACATGAGATGGCATGCTATATTCATCATAAAATTTTCATGTCATTAGAACACTACATTCATTTTTTTTTACGAGGACACTATATCTCCCTAAAATCAAATAGTGTCCGGATTTGAGAAATTGTATCCCAGACACTAAACATGCCATTCAATTTAGTGAAAACACATGATTGTCCCTCCAAGTAAGGAAATATCAATAAAGAAATAAAATTAGAAAATTTATCTTTAAGCAGCTCTTTCTAGCCATAAAAAGAAAAGCTAAGGTTCATGTGGATGAGCCGTACTTCACTTGGCAGATATGTTGAATGTTTAGTACTTTGCTTGGCATGATGAATTGAATGATTGAATTATACTTTGCTTGCTAGGAGGATCCTTAGATTGCAGCACGTTCGTGGAAGTGTTTGAAGTGTGCAACATGATCATTGAATAGCTACTCATGTCTTTGAAGAACGTTGCCATTCAGAACCTTGACAAATACAGTGGAAATTGACCCAAGAACTTGGAAGAGTTACAAGACATTATAGAGTGTGAATAGGGTTTGCTTAGTAGTGATAAATTCCTTTTTTTATTTCACTCCAAACTTAAGAAGCTCCAAGTCATAATAAAGACAAAGGATGTACACACCAAATGGTAAATTTTCATTGTTTATATTTTTAGAATTTTTTGTTTACCAAATTTGGCAAGTGTAGAGCCATTGGAAGAGACATGGGGCCTTATTAAGGATCTTGCTTGTTACCAGCTATAGTGAATAGTTTAGCATTGAAAAAAATAAAAATAAAATTGTAGTTTGACGTGGACTATGGTTATCAATGTCAAACTGCATTTTTTATTTTATTTTTTTGAAATTTTTTTTGAAATTTTTGAAATTTTTTAAAAATTAATTCTTTTTTTTAGTTTGTTGTTTTTAGTTCGTTGTTGATTTTAGATTTTGAAAGCATAGGGTCCTTGTCAAGGTCCCATATCTCCTCTAATAGTTCATAACAAAAGTTTGTATTGCCCAAAGTTTGATAATGATAGACTCTTTTTTGAGAGAATGGTTTAAGTTTGAATGTGATGTAATGCTGAAAGGTTTAGTCTTCATATAAGAAACATGACACCCAATTCGAGATTGTTGATCCTTTACAGGTCGATTCCTAAAGACACAAGGGGCGTGAAGGTGTTCCCCCTAAAAAAAATTGAACACAAACTTCAAACATTATAATCTCGTAGATTATATGGTCAATTCTTCCAATATTTTGCACAACCCTAAACATTGCAGATATAAACACTACTCAACAGTAATTTTTTGTGAATCTCATATTTCAAACTAGAATTGCACTTTCTTTTATTATCTTTGGTGTGGAAATTGGGGCCTTTTGGGGGTTAACCCCTAACCGCCCAACCATGCATATTTTGCATGATGTACGGAATTGAAGTCTGTTTTCTCATCTATCATGCACTTTTTGCAGTGTGGATTTTTTATTGAAACTTTTATAGGAAGTTAGCTCCATGCATGTGTGATTCGATTAGAAAGGGGATGATTTGTGAAATTTTTATGCCACATTTCATGTTGTAGTGTTCCATCCAAAATTTCGAATGTTTTAGTCTAAAAGTGCTCTTGAAAAAGTCAACTACTAAAATTAAGCAACCAAAAAATCTCCAAAAATCACTACACTTAGAGTATTGCATTTCAACCCATCACAACAAATTTCATTATTAGGTTGTCAATATCTTATTCGTAATCATATCACAAAAGAGTGTTGAATTTTAAGTTTGGAATTTTATACACAAATATCATATGATAGCAATTGCAAATCTAACTGTACGGATAGAATCTAAAATGCATAATGTAAAACTTTTATTCATTCATCTAGTTAAAAATATCCCTCTTAGTTGCATTTTATAATGCATCTTTGAAAAACTGCCAAATCTGAAAATGGTGAGAACGTTTAGGGCTAAAGAGTGAAGATTGGAGATATTTATTTATTTATTATTTCATTTGTCTTATAACTAATTTTGGGGCTCAAATGTAAAGAAGATTCTATTGCAAAAAGAGGAGATTGCAAAGTTCATTGTGAACCGTTCTCGTATGACAAGGGACAAAAGAGTACCTTTAGACAATTAAAATGTATGCGGTAAAGTATTGTAGGTGTGGGGGTTCCAGCTTTATCATTACATCGCCTGCTGTGGATGCATGATATACACAACTGCCAAGATTCTTGTGGGCAGTGGAAAGCTGCTGCATGATACGCAAGGCTGCCGTTCATGAATCACTCAATCTGACTGCAGGAACCTTATTATTATCATTCAGCCAGATCCATCAGGTGACGGAGCGGAATTCTCCTCATGACGGACGGACCCCTTTTTTATGCCATTCTCGCGTACCGGTATCCTGTACCCTTGTCGCACATTTCATAAATACACAAGCGGCTAGTCTCGTAGTCTTTGCCTTATTATTTACCCTAGATTTACTTTTACACCTTGTTTGTATTGTTCAGTCAAGTAACTTCTTGAAAACGAAGTGTTTTTGTAGTCTCTTCCCTGGTGGAGCAAAAACAATTAAAAAAAAATGAACAAGTGGCTAGTCGCGTAGTCTTTGCCTTAGCAGTTACCCTATATTTACATTTACACCTTGTTTGTACTCTTCACCCATGTAAGTCCTTGAAAACGAAGCGTTTCTTTAGTCTCTCCCATGGTGGGGCAGAGACAACAAATAAACAAACTATGTTGTAGTGAACATAAGGTTCTTCACAACCTCCCCTACTCACCTCTAAATCTCATTGAGTGTTCTGTCAGGGAATAGCATCTAACTGGTGGATAAGGGACTTTATTACAAAACTTAAGTTTAAGAGTGAATGAACGGTGTTTGGATGAACATTGTTATTCCGTTTTTATAATTTTATAAGGCCGGCATGAATACAGTACTACGTGAGGGAAAGGGTTTGATTCCCAAAGGACTTGAGAATGTGGAAAAATTTGAGATCCCATATGGAAAAAGTAAAAGAGGTCTGAGTATATGGAATTTCAACCCTAGCCTCTTGAATATTAGAGTTTGTCGAAAAGAGTGTCTCAAAGTAAAAATTCACCTTGTACTCACTTTAGACTTGTTTTCTGTTCAAAAAGACTATGAAACTTTTATGTGGGGACTTGAAGAATATTCTAAGGTAAGATCCTACACCCCCTCCTCCCAAAAGAATGGAACTTGTGACCTCTCCAGATATAAGAGAGCTCTCACAAGTTCCCCCAAGCCTAGAGAACCTACCAAGGGACTATTCGTGAATGTTCAATGTTTGGCAAAAAAATTCATTAAAAGGATGCAAACTCCACTTGAACACCTCTTCTATTTTTGGTTAACTCTATTACCTCCTATAGTAGTAATGGGGCCAAGAGTGGTAAACATGAATGAAAATCTAGACCGTCATGCAATGGGTCATGTCATGCAACTAGAATGTCATTTTTGGTACTCATCATATCATTTTCAATCTATGGGCTTTTTTACACTAGAGACAAGAAACTGTGAGAATAGAAATTTCATCCAATAGAAGGCTTAGAAATCAAGAAAACCAATTTCTCATTGGTTAAATTTCTCTCCTCACGGCTTCTTGCCTCTAGTGTAATGAGGCCCTATGTTTGTGTTTTGCTTTCGATTAATCATACAATCGTTTATTTATGTAATGATCAATGGCTCCCCAAAATTGAACAATCATGTTAAAACAATAGTATATATGGACCCACCTAGTTTATTTATATCTTATTAAATTCAGCTTCAAATGTGAATATGTCTTTTCCATTTACAAACTAAATTTTTGTAGTTCTAATTGATGAAGCTTCATCTTTAATTTGCAAAGCAAGGCACAAAATTCCCTTGTCCAAATGACAAATTTCAATTGTGAATATTGGTATTGTGAAAAATTCAATTAAAATGGAACCAAGTCTTTTTATATAGTTTTTATTCAAAAAAGGTAAAAAATAATTTGAGATCCAATTTGGGCTTCTTTGTCTTTTAGGGGTTAATCAAATCCATAACCTTTGGGACTGAGTCTTATATTACTAGAATGAGTGAAGAACATCACATGTTTTTGTCACTAAATAAATAAATTCAAACCAAAAAAACTTCACAAAAGAATTAATTCAAAAATGCTAAAAATAAAATAAAAATTCTGAGATCCAAAATTTGGGCTTCTTATCGTTTAGGGGTGAACTAAATCTATGATAAAAGTTAAAATTTTAGGTGCACATGATTACATACTAAAGTTATCCTTAAAAATTGTGGACCTTCGTCCCGCAAAAATACTATGATATCGACTTAAATTTTGTCCCAAGCAAAACCCTGATTTCGAACAGTATTCATTCACCATCAACAATTAAGCTTTGCATGTGCTTGACAACTCCTTTAGAGGAACAATCTGCCATTTTAATCTGTATACAATCCGCGACTTTAATCTATGAGTTTTGATCATGTTGATCATAGATTATTTTGGTCATGCATACACTTTCTGGCAGTCACAATACTCCCTTTGTACGCAATTAATCCATGGATTTGCACACACTTCCTCTATAATCATAGGGTTAACCTTTAAAGGTCCTTTGGAGATAGTAAATACGTTGGGCATTTGTTGTAAGTAAAAAGTTGCAAATTGAGACCTCAAAAGCTCATGAAAACCATGTCCACATGAATTTTAACTTCACTTTTGATCTTAAACCCATAGGAGGTGTAGAACCATTCCAAATACAATGGAATACTGGTCGGAATGGGCTCCCTTCCTTGGACCTTTAAGGATTAAGTTGAATCTATGGATTTTCACTGAAAACAAGGTCTTTTAGCGGGACGGATGGAGTATGATGTTAAGGCCTCTTTGCACTAAAAGCGAGAAGCAATAAGGAGAAAAATTTCAGCCAATGGGAGGCTTAGAAACCAAGAAGACCAGTTTCTCATTGTCTGAAATTTCCCTCGCCTTTAATGTAAAAAGGCCCTTTGTATCAAAATTTCTCTAAAACCCCCGGTGGTCTTGAATGAATGGAGACAAAAGTGCCCCCTATTTTTGTCCGGTTCAAGCGACACTTTAAAAAACAACCCCGTCCTTCAATGATTTTTTATTCCCAAGGAGGTCCCCTAGGGGCTGTAGGTTCCAAACTGCCAAAAAAAGCACCGAATGTGCTTAGAATATAAATTCGAGAAAAAGGGAGGAGTGGATGAATAGTGCCCGCATTCAAGACCACCGGGGATTTAGAGACGGTGTTAGTATCATGGTTTGAAGGCCCATTCCAAGTGGATGAAATAACACCGGCCGAGTTTGGACAATAACAAATACGTTGTTAGTTGAGGAGTTGTTGGGAAGTCCAAAGGAACATAGCCAGACAGTACAAGGAAACGTCCGTCAAGGAGGGGCCGGGGGGGGGGGGGGGGGGGGGGGGGGGGCGACGTAAGGACAAGACAAGTCAGTTTGGATGTAGAGATCACTGCAACACAGGAACATGTCGCCTTCCTTCAGTTGTTGATGCTCTGTCCTAATTCCCCCTCGCACTAGACTCATAATGATTGTTCATCAGCTCTACACATACGTACATATAGACAAACAAACAAACCGTAGCTAGGGATCCCTTTTGCCTAGCTATGTGGATTTGACGCGATTCTCTCCAACCCTAGGCCCTTGTTGTTGAATCAAAAGTAAACCCATGGGCCACGATGATTCCACGAACCAGAATCTGACACTTGGCCTGATTTCTTCTCTTTATTAATAATAGAAAAGATTTGGGGCGTTAAATTCTGACTTGGACGAGGGAGCGAGCGTTTTTTTGGCTTTGATTTTTTTTTATTCCTTGGCATCAGTGAACCAGACAGACTGAGAATTGATGAACACCTGATTTTAAGTTGGGGCTCTGTCTCTCGCCAAGACTGCTTCAGCACAAGACCCGAGCCTGCCAGATGATTGTACTTTGGTGGTCTCCTGAGACACACATTGAGACCATCCCCCGGTGGTGTTCCGAAAGACATGCGCACATCAATGTCATCATTCACCTTTTTTTCATTTTATTTTTTTAATCAGCATTTGTCTATTTCGGTAGAAATGATTTTATTTTTATTTTTATTAGCTCTGAACGTAGGGAAGAGGCCTTGCGGGGACACTCACTTTTTTGGGCTAAATATCATTTTAGGAAATACATTCCGTCCATGATTCCACTTAAATACATTCTTGTCCTTTACTTGTTCTATTCCGGTCTGAGCTCTTTGTAGCGTAGATTTTTTTAAAATTTATTTATTATTTATTATTATTATTATTATTTTAAAGGGGGGGGGGGGGGCGACAAATGAATGCTTTCATAACATTCAGTAGCATGCTTTGTTATTGCCTTATCTACCGTAGATGTTGTGGAATATTCATACCTAACAATGCTTCATTAATAGCTAAATGGGCAGGTGGAGGCTCAAGGTGATGAGCAAAGTGCATGAAAGAAAGGCAGTGCGCGTGAAGGCTACTGAATGTTATGTTATTTCCATTGCACAACAATAGATTACAAACATCACACTAGGAACAAAGATAGCTCTAGAAATGTACTCCCCCATGTGAGTTATTTTGGAATTTTCTTCCTGCAATATTTGGACTGGACCTTATGCTCCTAATCCTTTCCAACTCCGGGTTTCCAACTAAGAGCGACGCCCCCACCGCAACAATGAGGCTCGAGAGGAAAAAACCCTGTCATGCTCCGAGTTCCTATCAAGCAAGAAGGTATTAGCTTTCATGATGTGCATCCGATCGGAATCAAACCGCCACCCTTGTTGGTGCTAATGAGCACACCTAAGGGGAATCCATCTCCACTTGTCACGTTTCAACATAGTGAGCAATCCGACCAGTTGTTTACAATTGCCATGTGGATAGAGTTGCGCATTGTCCATGCTGATAAGTTTCAAATTCAATAGTTTGGAGTGACATGGCACAATGAAGCTTCATCTTTATGTCTACTTGCGTTAGAATAAAACTTCTCTATAATTTGTCTCTCTAACAACAACAAAAGACATAACCAAAAGTGACTATGTTGTGCTCAAGACACTAGTAGAAAACATGGTTGAAAAAAAACCGCAGCCAAAATCGGCTGCAGTTCTTTTGACCACCTTAATCTGCAGTAAACGACTGCATATTTGTTTTTTTGGATTTGCGACTGCAATTTTAGGAATTTCAGGGCGTGTCATATACCGTTGGAAAGGCCTTGAAAATACCTTTCCAACGGTATATTATGCGCCCCTAAATGATTAAAATTGCAGTTGTAAATCAAAGAAGAAAAATCTGCAGCGGCTGCAGATCAGGGTGGTCAAAACAACCGCAACCGATTTTGGCTGCGGTTCTTTTTTACCATGTTTCCTACTAGTGAGAAGAGGACTACAAACCAAGGAAATACATTGTGCAAGCAATGTTGTCCTTGGTGAAACCTAGTACATGCCAGTTGTAGTTTTGTTAGGGCAAACTTTTTCATTCGAAGAACACGTGTCCGGCAAATACCATGTATTTTGGTTAAATTTCAAAGACACTCAATCCTCTCTAACAACACACTTTGTAATGCACATTATCAATGTATGTGCTACATCTATCATATTAAGGGAAGTCTAAACACATTAGGACCTTAGGACTTGCTTGCATGAGGATGCTTGGCTTGACCTATGGCTCCAATTGGGAGGTCTACATTTTGTTTTATTTAAATGCTTGCTTTCATCACTACTAGAAAAAGGAAGATTAGGTGACACTACCCAAATGACGAGTATCATTTGAGTCATGTAATTTCTACTCATTTTTTGTGTCATTTAATCCCTAAAATCTCTTTGCAAATTGAAACCCCAAATTTTATAATATGATCACTTTTGGATTGAAATTTTTGAATGAAAAAGTCAAAAATGTAGTTGTAGGATATCCTTGAAAAAACATTTAAAAAATAATAGTAACAAACAATTATACTCGAATTCTTAACCATCTTTGAGGTTTCTCTGTATGCAATCCCTAAAAATAAATCACACTCTATGTATGCTTTCCCTAAAAATGCCTTTTCCCAAAATGGCACTTTCACATGATCCTAGAAAAGTTACAAGAAATTTACTAATTTGGCTTAGAAAATGCATCCAAATCCCAATGTGTGCTCGAACTTGAAACAAAACTTGACACCAAAAAATACTCAAACACAAGAAAAAAAAATCAATATATTCCAAACCAACCTAGCCAATTATGCAACGGCAATTGGGTGAAGCATATGGTGTTGACATAATTGACCAATCACCTTATTATTATTTGTGGGCTTTGCAGAAACCAAGATTTCACATTCTTCTACAGGTATGACAAATATATTCCCTCACCGGCCAAATCTCCTTGATTCAGCGAAGGGTGATTTTGGCTCACATAACTGGGATATTCAGTTCAGCTTTTCAGCAAACTCAATTTATTTTGCTTTTTGGCACAATAATAAGATGGGTGCAATTTCAACACCGGTGGGTACAAACAAGGCAGCTCAATTTGATACTAGAAGAAGAGTAATACTTACTCCTTCTGTCCCACTAAAAGACCATGAAAATTACTATGCAGCAGAGTCTTTTTCATGATCTTTTAGAGTAGTTTTCAAAATAGTTTTCATGATCTTTTAATGGGATAGGGGGAGTAGATTTTACACTTGCGTGAATTAAGACTAGTTGGAGGTGATTCTAGTAACTAGGCTACATGAACGTAGAAAGCGAGCAATGCAAGATACATCAACCCAACACATGTCAAATTAGTGGCGAGTTCCAATGAAGTTAGGTGGACTCCCTAGCTAGAACATGACATGATTTCCGTGTATGTATGGTGTATGTGTATGCATTATTATGTAAAGTAAACCACCGCCTATTTGTGCCACGTGACTACTTGTGTCATATCACTATTTGTGGCACTTTGTGAACACTATGTATGAATATTATACATAATTTAAAACTTTGGTATGTATGCAGGGGGCAGAGATAGGGTGGCTTAGGACAAATGCATGGTAGGGTGTACAAACTCATGGACAAAGATTTTGTTAAGATTTAGTACACCTTAGTGCATTTTGTGCACGGTGTGTATTTTATTAAAAACACTAGTTTTCACACTACATTTTAATATGTATAGTATTGGCACAATGAAAATAAAGTGAACTATGAGTACACATCGACTATATATCAACCGTATAATCAAATTTTAGTTGTCAAAACTGATTTATCAAAATATTTGAAATTTCAAAACTTTCATTTAAATAACACTTTCTATCCAAAGTTTGATTGGAAAAATTGTCCATGTTTAATTTTGAATTTTAAAAATTCATTAATAGCCCAACTTTGAAAATATTGTTTGAAAGAATACCAAAAAAAAAAAAGACATTAAAATATATTAATAAATAAATTGGCTAAACTACACAAAAATTTAGTTTAAATACTTGAAAATTCGAGAAAAATCTTTAAGAAATTGAAGATGTTTAGTTTTACATGTGTGAATACTTAAAAAAAAAATTATAGCTTAATATTATATGAAATACCATATCTTTCATGAAATTTGAAAGAAATTGGGGACCATTCATGGACTGCAACATGTAGTGTTTTTAAGAAATTTAATGTATTTACAAGAATATATTAACTATTTTATGAAAAAATTGGTGTTGATAACACAAGATTAACATTCCTAAACCACCTAAAGTTATTTTACACTAAGATCGATTTTTTACATTTGTCCAAGATGTTTTGAAAGTTTGAAAATTGCACCTTCTAGTGTTACGCGATGGAAAAAAATGTGCACCCTATCATGCATCTACCCCTTATTACTTTTAAGTTACTTTGCAACCAAGTGGCACAAATATGTCTCACGTATATATTGCTGACGGTAGTTCATAGTGAATGTTTGGTTAATTAGCACATTATTGTCCATGATTTACTCACTGTGTAGTCTTTGTACAGTACATTTGTATCATGTTCCTTCAGTTTGAATTTTCTCAGATTTTGGTTAAGTGATTACCTTCAACTTCTAAGTCTTAGAGCATGCCTACTCTAGTACCACTAAATTCTTTCATGAATCTGAAAAGTAAATGAAATTCAACGTGCATATTTAGGGAGGGTCAGAGAAACAATAATGATTACCCACGTATAGTGATCGTAATTGGTTTACCAACTATATATAGGGGTACATAGTAGTTAAAGAGTGTAGAGACGATAGTTTGTGACATTAGTTTTGTATGTGATGATAGTGGTCAATAAATGAATTTAGTTGAGGGGGAAGGGTGTGGACGCTCTTAGGGCATCGGCAATGCAACTCTACAAACCATTTGACACCCGCTAAAATGAATGAAAAACATCCTAAAATAGCATAAACACAAGAGCAAACGACTCCCTATTTCACCAAAAACAACCACAAAAAAAGTGTCCAATTCCACCAAAATTTCAGATCTTTTGTGGAATTGGACACTTTTTGGTGGTCAATTTTTGGTTAAACAAGGAGCTCTTTGTACTAGTGAGAAGAAAGTACACACTTCAAATTTAGAGAGTGTAACAATTCCTTCAAACCACCTTCTAGGACTAAATTTAGGTACTAGATTCTTATACTTTATTGCACATGTGATGAAATTTTATATTACATTTTAAAGAAGAGTCGGTTGTGATTGGTCCATTAATCCCTAAAGGACCAAGAAGTCCCAATAGGACCTTATGTTTTGTTTTTGACATTTTTGAGCAGATCAAGTTTGTAGTTTTTTTTTTGTTTAAATTTACTTGTTTTTTGACCAAAACTTGCAATATAATCAAAATTGTTCCCATTTTAATTATATTTTTTTACTGAACTAGTCATATGAAAATCACAAATCCTTGGTCATTTAGAATTAACTATATACCATGCACATGTAGAGAGTGTGATTGGATCGCTCAAACTTGAAGTATAGAGGATGCATGCATGCCCATAGAAAATTGTCTAAGTAGTTGTTAACCTCTAAAGGGCTAAAATGCCCTAATTGGGCTCCATTTTTTTTTTTTTAGCAATTTTGAGTAGTTCTTAGGTAAACTTCCTCTTGTTCAAATTTAGTTTTTTTTTTTTTTTACCAACACAATCATGCAATGGTCTTCTCTAGTTTTGGTGCTATAAAATTTGTTCCCATCTGAACTATCTTTTTCACAATAGGGTGATGGCCTGATATGGGTACCCCCTTCAAAAATGGTGTGATTTTCAAGAAATATCTTTTTGGTAAGAAGAAAACATTGAAAATTTACAAAAATCACTAGGCACCATAGTTGCAACTATATACATGGTGTTAAAGATAGATTTTTTAGCACACATAAAATGAGTAAAACAGAAGTCAAACTATGTGAGACACATAAAAGTGGTATCCATATCAAGCCACTCTCCAATGTGATCTATTGAATTTGTCATTTTAAAACTCAGTAAATCCTTGGTCCGTCCTATAGGGGTTAATTTCTAATGACAATAATATATGACGAGGTGAGAGTTAGAAAGAGACTAATGATGTTGAACCACTCTTTGGGATACTTTTTGAGCCAACTAGTTAATCTCCTTCATTCTCCCAAACCAACCAGTTTTTTAGAATACATCTCATATATTTCTTCTAAAAATACTAAACATAACTAGTTTTTAGTCATTTTGTCTGGTCTTTTACCTGAAGTTTAATCAATTATTTTAGAAAATCAGCCGGCTCACTTGTAACTAACCGCCGGTTCTTCCCGGACAGTGTGCTGAACGAGTCTCATCATGTCGTGCTGGAGCAAGTGCAGAGATCGATGTCCCTGTTGCTCAAAAGAAGTGCAAGGCAGGCTAAGTTATTAGGGCAGAGCCAGGCAGCGGGGGGTTGAATCACGATGATGCAGTGAATGTATGTGTTTTGTTTGCGAGTGCGCGCAGAGGCTGCCGTTTGTTTGTTTGTTTTGCTCTATCAATGCAGCGTCACAACTACGACTACTACAGACTAGTCTCACAAGATCGAATCATCATCAAAATCTCCCAGTGTACGTACGATCCCGTCCAGCAGCACTGTATCAACGCCTCTTGGTCACAAGATTCGGCTCCACTGCATCTTGGGATACCAAGCCAGGCCTGTGAAATGGACTCATTCCAACTGAATCCACTCTCTCTCTTACACCACCAACATGTCAAGGCTGAATGTGGCAGATTTTTTCATCTTTTTATTTTTTAAAGTTATTGAGGCACAATTGATTGAAGATAATGAGCACGTACTCGGAACTCTTTTATATCACCCCTTTCTCACTAGGGTCACACTATGTATTTTTTAGGTACTACCTGAGATAATAAGGGTCAAGGTTGAACGTGGCAGATTTTTTCTTTTAAATTTAAAAAAAAAAAAATTAGTTGATGAGGACAATGGATTGAAGATAATGAGCAAGCAAATACACGTACTCGGAACTCTGGTATATCACCCCTTTGGCACTAGGGTCACTCTATGTATTTTTTAGGTACCGCCTGAGATAATAAGGGTCAAGGTTAAATGTGGCAAAAAAATTATTTATTTTTATTTTATTTTAGTTGATGACGCACAATTGATTGAAGATAATGAGCACATACTCGGAACTCTATTATATCACCCCTTTGGCACTAGAGTTGCTCTATGTCTTTTTAGATACCACTTGAGATAATAAGGGTCAAGGTTGAATGTGGCAATTTTTTTTTTTAATATATATATATATATATAAGTTACTGAGGCACAATTGATTGAAGATTATGAGCACGTACTTGGAACTCTATCATATCATCCCTTTGGCACTAGGGTCGCTCTATGTGTTTTTAGGTACCACTTGAGATAATAAGGGTCAAGGTTGAATGTGGCAGATTATTTTCAAATTTTTATTTTTATTTTATTTTAGTTGATGAGGCACAATTGATTGAAGATAATGAGCACGTACTCGGAACTATGTTATATCATCCCTTTGGCACTAGGGTCACTCTATGTATTTTTTAGGTACCACTTGAGATAATTAGGGTCAAGGTTGAATGTGCCCGAATTTTTATTTATTTTTATTCTATTTTATTTTAGTTAATGAGGCACAATTGATTGAAGATAATGAGCACGTACTCGGAACTCTATTACATCACCCCTTTGACACTAGGATCGCTCTATGTATTTTTTAGGTACCACCTTAGGTAATAAAGGTCAAGGTTGAATGTCGCAAAAATCAAATAAAATATATTTTTATTTTATTTTAGTTGATGAGGCACAATTGATTGGAGATAATGAGCAAGCAGATGCATGTACTCGGAACTCTGTTATATCATCCCTTTGGCACTAGGGTCACTCTATGTATTTTTTAAATACCACCTAAGATAATAAGGTATTTAAAAGTACCCTAAAAATTAAAAATATATTCCTAGTGTAATTAGTAATATTTTCAATCTTCAAATTCTTGTAATCAATTTTAAGCACCATGTGTTAATTTAAATAATTACCGCGGATGTTTTTGGACCCTATTTTTTTTGTTTACACACCATTATGGAATGTTTGCAATTTTTTGGATTTTGGTTTACAAGTTCATCAAAATTTAGACATGATTTCTTAATTAATTATTAAACTAGCGCCTATGTAGGGTAGCGCGTATGTAGGGTATCGTAAGATTATGGCAATCAAAGTGAAGGAAAATTGTTTTTTTTTTTGCTTCAAGTTGCCTAACAGGGTCGTTGACTTTGAGTCATTTTTGCAACAAATTTAGGATTGTATATCTTTGAGGTTTTTGACAATTGGGTAGATAATTACTTCTGTGAATATATCAAATATATATTCAGCCCATTTGATCTTGAGATAATAGCAGTAAAGGTAGATGCAAACGAGGTAAATCTCTTTTATATAGCTTTTTATAACTACTTGTTCCCCTATTAGCACCTCACCCAAATTGCCCCTAGAGTTTTTTTTTTTTTTTTTTTTTTGACACAAGTGAACAAATTTTAATCCACTGCAAAAGAAAATACAACAGCCAGGCGCGAAGCCGGCAAGAGAAGAGAGCATTGAGACTAAACAAGCAATCCAACAGGAGGCCGGGTATTAACCCATGTGACTTCCACGTGATTGCGAGAATTGCCCCTAGAGTTTTGGGCCACAAAACTTTTGAACCCAATTGTCCAATGCACAAAAAGGTTATATTATTCACGAGGCTTATACAAGCTTGCATCTACTGTAATGAAATTTGAATTTAACAGCCATTCAAAATTGGTTTTGTCATAACTTATCCAAATTTCTAATTAACCATTAAAGAGATGGTTTGTCCTTTAGGGGTTGGATGCAAAACCAAAAATATATGTTTCTTTTTAATTTCAAATTCAACAAACATTACAGCTTCTAGTTTCAAATCCAACAAAGCACTTTTTATTCATACTTGTTTAACCCCTAAGCTCCCAACAGACCATTTTTTGGTTGCTGTTCGTTTTTATCGCGCTGCCCAAAACCAAAAAATAAGTTTTTGAAAAAATTAAATGTATTTTTAAAATCTTCATCAAGTCTACTTTTCAACCCAAGTTGAATTATGTCAATCTCAGTTAAACTCCACTTGGGAGAATTTTTTTAAGTAAATCACTTCAACACTGTCTTAATGTTACAAAATTTGCTATTTGGGGAAAGTAATGATGTTCCCTCCATCAATTCTTTTGCTTTTTTAAGTTTACAATAGATAAACTAAATTTAACCAATCACACTAAAAGTGAAAATTAGGACTTATACAAATTTTCAAAGGTTAATGCTTTTCAATTCATTAAAAGATGATCTAAAGTTATTTTTCGAAGTTTGACCGTACAGATAATTTGTAGAGATGTTGACCTACATTTTGTCTATTGAACCAAACTTCATCAAACATATAGAAGGCACATATTATAACACATCTATGTTTTGTCCAATACCCCTCGGGCTTTTAGGGGTTAACACTAACAAGAGTATAAAAACGTTTAACACTCAACTACCCTACCATGCCGTCAAGGTTGGCAAGTCATGCCAAATAATTAATTTTTTGGAAAAATATTTTCAACAAATATCAAATTATGTGGATATTTTCTAATATTTTCTTTTTCCAACCTACAAAATATAATTATTTTGAAATACTGAACTCTTTAATTATTTAGGCTTTTCTCTTCATATTTAATTTTTGCCAACCATGACAAATGGGTACAATATCTTCTTTGTATTTTGGAAGTAAGCAACAAAAAAATAATTGATGAGGGTGATCTCACCTCTAAAGGACCAAAAAGCCCAAATTGGACATCATGCTTTTTAGCAAATTTGAGTAGGTCTTATATAAACTTGATTTTGTTCAAATTTTATTATTTGTATTTAAATCAACACATGCAATGTTCTGCACTAATTATAGTAAAATAAAATTTGGTCCCATTTGAATTATATTTTTCACAATATGATAGATTGAATATTTTGAAATTTTAGAACCATGAATCCTTGGTCTTTTAGAAGTTAATTCATAATGTAGCATCCATTATAGAAGTCCAACCATAGTATTAATTCTATCCGCAAGAAGGGACTTGTACTTGTACATGATGTACTAGTGCTTCGTTCTTACATTTAATTAATAAATACGAGAGATATAGAACAAACACGTTTAATTTAGTCTATTAACTCCTAAATGCCAAGGGCATTCACAAAAAAGTCAAACAACACTTTCATAAGGAGTTTGCTCATCAATAGCTTTTGAGATATTTCTTGAATTATTTTTAATAAAGTGTAATTATTTTTAATAAAACATATGTTTCCTATTAGTCCTCAATTTTACAAATTTTATTGAATGGGTTATAAATTTAATATTTTTTTGAAATAAAATACACAAATTAATTCATATAAATTAAAAAATTGTTTCAAATAACCAAAAAATATTTTAAAAGGTTCAAGTTTCAATAATGAACCATGCCGTACAATTCAATTTAAAGTGTTTTCTAAATTTGGAAATTTGATGATGATATATGCTTTGTAGTGTAGTTTGGATTATAACCACTTGACATTGCAAGTGCAATAAAATACTTAATATTATGATTTTTCCAAATTTACAAAGTGAAGTAAAAACTAGACTTGATAAGCTTCATTTTCTTAATTGGATTTGAAAGCAAAAATAATCATCTTTAAGGTTGAAATTGAATTTAACCAACCACCATCTTGATGCTTGGGCATTTGGAGATCAACTTGTCATGGTGGCTTACAAAGATGCCTCCGTTCTTCTTATCATAAACTTCTCACATTCTAAAAAAAGAGGCAAGACACAACATCCAATGTAACAAACAAGTGATATCGTGCTCAATACATGGCAATCCTAAGTAGCAACTGCTGCCAATTCTTTATAATAAGCTTAGAGTGTAACGTAATCTTATAACAAGAAATCAGTAAGTGCCTTGGACCCCTTGCATGTTCATGTTTGTTTTGTTGGCTCTGATCATAGGGAAGAGACATTCTGGGGACATTCATTTTTGGGGGTTGAATATCACTGTAGAAAACATATTCCGTTCATGAATCCATTGAAATGCATTCTCATCTTTCACATGTTCTATTCTAGTCAAAGCTCTTTGTAGCGTAGCTGCTGTTCTGTGGTCTCTGCCCCACCAGGGGTGAGATTACGGAAACGCTTCGTTTTCAAGGAGTTACATGGATGAACAGTACAAACAAGATGTAAAAGTAAACCTAAGGTAAATACTAAGGCATATACTATGCGACTAGCTATTTCTTTATGAAACTGCCACACTATGTTCTTGTGCAACTATTGCAGCCATTACACAAAGTAGTAATGTAGTAATGTAGCCGATCTATTAGAGTTTACCGTAAAGAGTGTCTCAAAGTGGAAACTCTTGTTGAACCCACCTTAAACTCATTTTGAGTTCAAAAAGACTGCAAAACTAGTATATGGTGTGTTAGAGGATAATCTAAAGCAAGGCCTTTCACCACTGTGGGGTATGGAACTCATGACCTTCCCAATAGGGGTTGTCACACATCCTCGGAGAATGAAGAATGGTTGAAGAATGAGGAAAAAGAGGAGCCAATAGAATAGCTTCTCCATGGAGAAAGTGTGACACCCGTTTTGTGGTATGTGGAGAATGAGAATGAAGAATAGAGGTTGTTAGTTGGTCACACATCCTCCAAGCATGGGCCATTCTCTATTTTCCATTTTCCATTTTCCATCCTTCACCCGTGGAAGAGAAGAATGGAATTCTCCAATCTTCAGAGAATGGGCCCTCTACCATTCAAGGAGAGCGTGCCACGTCTCCATTCCCTGAAGATTGAGAATCGAGTGGAGGATGTGTGACATCTCCTAATGCTAGGAGAGAGTTTCTACAAGTTCCCTCAAACCTAAGGGACTATTCATGAAGGGACCAAGGAACTATTTATGAACAAAGTTTGTCAAAATTTGTTATTATTGGAACAAAGACTCACCTTACAAGTTGGAAATTACAAGGCCTGTTTTTGAATAACTCTATTGTTGTCCTTATACCCAATTGCAACTCTTACTTTGCATTCTAATGTAGTCAAAAGTGTAAAGAATCCTTGATTCTTTGGAAAACGATTGGAGGTTTGGACAAGTGATTATAGAGTCATTAGAATCAACCGAAAATACAACCCATGTTTTCTAACTTCTAAGATGAATCTTTGTCCCAATATTAACAAATTCCAACAAACATTATTGACGAATAGTCTCTTGGTCGGCTCTCTTAGGCTTGGAAAACTCATGGGAACTCTCTTTTAGCATCGGGGATGTCATAAGTTCTATACCCCTTAACGGTGCCAGACCTTGCTTTAGATTATTCTTCAGCTCACTGTAGACTAGTAGTGCAATCTTTTGAACCGAAAACGAGTCTAAGGTGATTCTAAAGTAAGTTTCCACTTTGAGACACTATTTTTGGCTAACTCTATTTTTGGGTGAAATTGTTTTCAAATTAGGAGAATGAAATATAGGTGTTTTTAAACAAGTGGTACTTGGGAACAATAATATGCGGCCTTGAATACAAAATGCTTGATGTTGACAAGGTTGTTGACTAGCTTAAAGAAAACATAAAAATCTAAATAAAAGACTTATTCATTGTTTTTGGTAGAATATGTTTGTATATATCTGGAAATATTTTATTCATTCCATTTGGACTAGAGTTGTAAGAATTATAAACAGATTTTTTGCGGGTAATTAGAACATCTTTCTAAACAAATTATGTACAGTTGGGTACAAGTTGCTTACAAACTTTTGGACTCCTCTCTTATAAAAATAGAGTCCCTTCCCTAAATTGTAATGTGCTCAAAATGGCACCCATGAACCTACAAATTGAAAGGGACACTCCTACTCTAATTCTCTATTGGTAAGAAATTTTTCCTACCATATTTGCAACCTTCGTATTCATTCAATGCGGCTGCTTGATATAGGATTTACCTACGTTTATTGCTTACGAAAAAATTTGTAAACATGTACCCGACTGTACATGATTCATTTCCGAGCTCATTTTTTTTACAATTTTAAAATAAATAAAAATCCATATGGTTTAGATTACTTGTTCCAATATCCTCACTATTGGAATATATATATATATATATATATATATATATATATATATATATATATATATATATATATATATATATATATATATGATAATGATATAAATCTTAAATCAAGACACTGAATTCTTTTAACTTAAATTATTTTTTTAACATAGATTTTGCTAAAATTCATTCTTTATGATCAAGAACTCAGTTGAAGATTTATTTTTGAAATTATTGACCTAGCTCTGTAGCATGCCAAAAAAATGTTTTTTTCTTACTTCAAATGTTAATATTTCATAAATTATGTGATCAAATGTTTTTGAATTTTTACAAACTCTTATATTAGTCCAATGCAAGGATCCTATTTCTAGATATGAGAAAGATTGATTAATTTTTATTTTTGACTCAACGCACTAGAAATTTAAAAAATTAGATTATTTTAAGAAAAAAATTGGTCTTCTAACTATTAACCTCCAAAAAGACTAACTTATAACTATGGGGTATAGACATCAATTTGGTTGGTCTATTTTGCAACTATCAATAACACAATATTATGTACATATGTAACATGTATTGTACAAATTTCTAAATTAGCACCATATGATATCTACATGTCGTAATATTTTCAGAATTATTGGTGATGTTTTGAAATTACTATGATTTTTTTAAGCTTAATAATCAAAGAAAATTCATATCAATTACAAATTTTGCTCCAAAAGTGTGATTTTTTTCAATAATTGAATATCAAAATTAAATATCTTAAAGTTCTTATTGTGCTCTAAAATTATATGTAAATTCAAAATCAGGATTATAAACCTAAACCCGTGAAAAATCAACAATGAGCAGGGTAATACCCCCTCAATTTGAAATTGCTATAAATCATTCAATTTTACATATTTTTAAAAATTCTATGTTGGTGGTGAAAGCAGACTTGGTAAAATTTACTTTGTGTAGAAAACAAGAGGTGTTTATGAAGATAGGAGTTTTACTAATGCAAATGAAATTGGAGCTCTCCACCCAACCGTAGAGGTATGATCAAGACATGATCAAGAGCCTCACCCCCGAGCTCTTATACAATGGTCTAAGTGACTTAGACCATTCACACCAAGTGTGAACACACGTAGTCAATTACCTACAAGACTACGGCTATTACCGCCATAACGGCTATTACCGCCATAACGGCTATGACGATTATGACGGCTACTACGGCAACTACGGCTACGCCGCTTACAAGTTATTAACTAACAACTTTGTCAAAGTACATAACTAACACATGTTCTAATAGGAATTATTAACACGGTAAATGTACTTCTAACACTCTCATTTAATGACATATTAGATACTAGTTCAATTTAATGATCCCCATCATTTCCTTGAACCGACTATGTTACTCACGTGTAAGTCCTTTAGTCAAAACATCTGCAACCATGTCCTGAGTCCCACAAAAAACTAAGTCAATCTTACCCTCTTCAATCTTCTCACGAACAAAATGATGATGAATTTCAACATGTTTCGTTCGAGCATGGAATGTAGGATTCTTTGAAAGAGAGATGCAACTTTGATTGTCGCTATAAATGGTCATCGGAACATCTTGCAGAAATACAGTGTCTCTGAAAAATCGTTGAAGCCAAATTGCCTCTTTAGCAGCATGTGTAGCTGCCATGTATTCGGCTTCGGTGGTTGATAAAGCAATTGTTGGTTGCTTCTTGCTGTTCCAACTAATAGCACCACCGTACAATAAGAATGTGTATCCGGTAGTGGATTTGCGAGTGTCAATGTCTCCCGCATAGTTCGCATCACAATATCCAACCACTTGTGAAATTGGACTCCCACCGTAGCTAAGTCCATGATCTATCGTACCCTTGAGGTAGCGAAAGATCCGTGTGACTGGAGTCCAATGTAATGGTCCCGGATTCGTCACGTATTGACTAACCACACCCACTGCATATGCAATATCAGCTCGAGTGCCAATCATTGCATAAACCAAACTACCCACCGCACTCTGATAAGGAATACTCGCCATTGAGTTTATATCCTCACTAGTTAGTGGAGCCATGTCCTTTGACAATTTACTGTTGGCGTCTAAAGGAGTGGCTAAAGATTTGCAGTCTTCCATACCGTATCGCTTCAGGATGGATTGAATGTACAGTGGGGTACCAATCAAAATGTCGTTTTCGAAATCGCAGTGAGAGAAATTTCAAGACTGCCAACTTTGAAAGCCTCCCGAGAGCTCAAATATTGGTATTTTCCCACGAAATTTTTACCAAAGAATTATCTTTAAGTTAATTATATATATACCGAATTTCAAGGCCAGAAAATGCACCGACAAAACGTTATTCAAAATCTACCAACATTGGTAGCTGTGGAAATTTTTTCACTGCTGCCAACCTTGACAGCCTCCCAAAGTTTGAGTTATTTTTTGTTTGCCATGAAATTATTGGAAAAAAAACCTCTTTATATTAATAACATATGGTAAAAATTTCAAGGCCAAAAAATGAATACAAAAAAAGATATTAACAATCTACCAACATGTGTAGTTGTGGGAAAAAATGGGGGAAAACCATTTCATTGCTACCAACTTTGACACCCTCCCAACGGTTGAGAAATTGTCTATTTACCATGAAATTTTTGGCACAACATGCTCTTTATGATAACAACATTCATGCCAAATTTCAAGGTCAAAATATTTATACAAAAAAAATGTATTTACAATCTACCAACGTGTATGTCCTCCTTTTGCGTCAATCACTGCTTGTAACCTAGAGGATTGAATGACATAGTTGAAGGAGCTTTATACTATTGATTAACCTCCACTCTCTTTCAATAACTACCTTCAAGTCATCTAAATTTTTTGGACATATTGGGCCATGTTGCACTACATCTTTCAAAATCTTCCAAAGGTTCTCAATTGGATTGAGATCGGGAGAATTTGTAGGCCAATCGAACTTCTCCAAAAGATGTGTTTGTCTCTATTCTTCACATACTTTGATACGATGGACAGGTGTGCTATCTTCCATGAGCAATCCGTGTGGCACTGTACTCATACAATGAAACAACTCGACATTGTAGACCACTTCAGCACAATCCTTAACAGAACGTCTATCTTTGGGCATAAAAACAAGTTGTGACTTTTGCCCTCCAGCAAATGCACCCCAAATCATCAAAGAAGTTCTCCCACTCTTAAAAGTTGGAACCATACAACTTGGTGAAAAGCGCTCATATGGATTTCTCCAAACATGAATTTGTCTAGAATTTTTTCCAACTTCAAAGGTAGACTCATCTGTCCAAACAACTCTCTCCCATTCTTTTATAGTCTACCCACAATACTTTTGAGCAAATGCCAATCGTTGAGACATGTGACGATGTGTCAAAAAAGGTTTTTTAAACAGCAATTCGACTGAAAATGCCACTCTCATGTAAGGCCCTTCGAATAGTCGATCTAGACACTTCAGTAGAACATATATTAGTGATCTCAGAGAGTGTCGAGCGACGATGAGTTTTTGAGAAACGTATAATAGCACGGACATCTCTATCACTAAGCTTTTTAGCATGACTTCTACCACAAGGTTTGCACTTATAGGTTCCATCTTCTCGAAATTTCTTCACCATCCTCTGAACTGTTCTAACATGAACTCCAACAAAAGCTGCAATGCCAACTCCTGTCTTCCATGCCTCACTCAAACCTACTATACGAACACGAGTTTCCTCTGAAATAGCCATCACTCAGTGACTATGATCTAGCCTTCACTTAATCACCTTGATACAGCCTCAATCACTGAGCTTATATTGAACCTCACTCAGTCATCAGAAAAAAATCTCACATACCATCATCCTGCCATCATCCTGCCTCACAAAAAAATCTCACATACCATCATCATGTCTCACAAAAATAATCTCACATACCATCATCATGCCTCAAAAAATAATCTCACATACCATCATCATGCCTCAAAAAATAATCTCACATACCATCATCTTGCCTCACAAAAAAATCTCACATACCATCATCCTGCCATTATCCTGCCTCACAAAAAAAATCTCACATACCATCATCCTGCATCACAGCCTCACTCACTGAGGAAAAAACTTCACTCACTCACTGAGGGAAAAGCCTCACTCACAGCCTCACTCACAACCTCACTCACTGCCTCACTTAGAGCCTCACTCACTCATATACTGAGTAAAAAAAAGCTTCTTCATGCATGTATGGTCTTAAATTTTTAAACAAGTGGAGTCTTTGAGATGTGACAAGTGCACACAACTAAATTTGGCTATCTTTGATTTTTTTGAGAAGCGTTTATGATAAGAGATTGCATCACCTAGAGACTTTCAATCTAGAAGCATGATTTTTTGACATACTTCAACAATTTCAATGTCTTTAATAAAAAGTATCTCACAACTACACACATTGGTAAATTGTAAATATATTTTTCTGTATAAATATTTTGACTTTGAAATTTGGCATGAATGTTGTTATCATAAAGAGCATGTTGTGCCAAAAATTTCATGGTAAATAGACAATTTCTCAACCGTTGGGAGGGTGTCAAAGTTGGTAGCAATGAAATGGTTTTCCCCCATTGTTTCCCACAACTACACATGTTGGTAGATTGTTAATATTTTTTTTTGTAATAATTTTTTGGCCTTGAAATTTTTACCATATGTTATTAATGTAAAGAGGTTTTTTTTCCAAGAATTTCATGGCAAACAAAAAATAATTCAATCTTTGAGAGGCTGTCAAAGTTGGTAGCAGTGAAAAACTTTCCACCGCAGCTACCAATGTTGGTAGATTTTGAATAACTTTTTGTCGGTGCATCTTCTGGCCTTAAAATTTGGTATACATATAATTAACTTAAAGGTGATGCTTTGGTAAGAATTTCATGGTAAATAGACAATCTCTCAACCGTTGAAAGGGTGTCAAAGTTGGTAGCAATGAAATGGTTTTCCCCCATTGTTTCCCACAACTACACATGTTGGTAGATTGTTAATATCTTTTTTTGTATTCTTTTTTTGGCCTTGAAATTTTTACCGTATGTTATTAACATAAAGAGGTTTTTTTTCCAAGAATTTCATGGCAAACAAAGAATAACTCAAACTTTGGGAGGCTGTCAAGGTTGGCAGCAGTGAAAAAATTTCCACAGCTACCAATGTTGGTAGATTTTGAATAACGTTTTGTCGGTGCATTTTCTGGCCTTGAAATTTAGTATGCATGTAATTAACTTAAAGATAATTCTTTGGTAAAAATTTCGTGGGAAAATACCAATATTTGAGCTCTCGGGAGGCTTTCAAAGTTGGCAGTCTTGAAATTTCTCTCACTGCGATTTCGAAAACGACATTTTGATTGGTACCCCACTGTACTTTGTCTGACTGATGTGAATCATGCGATTTGTCCGATCCCGAGTGATCTGCAGGCCCAAAATGTAGAAGATCTCTCCAAGATCCTTCATGTTAAACACTTTGGAAAGATCAACTTTGGTTTTCAAAAGAAACTCAAGTCATTACAAACCATGATCAAATCATCAACATATAATGCAATGATAAGATAAAGTGTTGCAATCCTCAACATATAAATGTTAGGATCTGCATGACTCTTCTTCAAACCAATCAATTCAAAGTATTGGTCAATTTTCTTGTACCAAGCCCTTGGTGATTGCTTGAGTCCATAGATGGTTTTAGAAAGTTTACATACCATGTCTTCTTTGCCTTTGGACGAAAAACCTTTTGGCTGATCCATGTAAATTTCCTCTTCAAGGTCTCCATTTAGAAACGCTGTCTTGACATCCATTTGGTGAATTTCGGCATCGTCTATAGCAGCAAGTGCTAAAAGAGTGCGAATTGAAGTCATCTTTGCAACTGGAGCAAAGGTCTCGGTATAGTCTATACCTTCTTTTTGGAGGTATCCCAACGCTACGAGTCTCGCCTTGTAGCGCTCCACCGATCCATCCGCGTTGTACTTGATCTTGTAAATCCATTTGCAACCAATGGATTTGCGATCCTTTGGTAATGGCACAAGCTCCCAAGTCTTGTTGTCGATGAGACTTTGAAATTCTAATTCCATTGCCTCCTTCCATTTCGATGCATCATCCCTTCCCATAGCTTCAGATATGGTTAATGGCTCATCAATGCTTGTATGAAAAGCATGAGCCATACATACTGAATCTATGACTGTCGTGATAGGAATTGAAGCACTTGAAGCTGACTCCGCTTGTGCACGTGCAATCTCTCGGGCTCGTGAACGAGTAATTCTAGGGGAAGGTGGAGTAGGAGAGATGGACGTACTCTAACTCTTGAGTTTGTGAAACTTTACGTGCCTCCGAACGAATTTGTTTGACAGAAAGTGGACGTTGACCAGTTGAACTAACTAAATCTCCCACTTTTTCTTCACCTTCATTCTCCGATTCGGATGAAGAGTCCTCTGATTCAACAAAATTTTCAACTTTGATGATACGTTCTAGAGGTTCATTACTAACCTCAACTACCCCTTCCTTTTCCTTAGTTTCTCTCACCTCTACAAACTTGACATTCCTACTCTTGACAATTGTCTTCTTCTCAGGATTAAAAAGTCTGTAGCATTTGGATCCCTCATAATATCCCAAGAAAATACATTTAACACTCTTCAAGTCCAGTTTGGTACGTTTCTCATCCGAAACGTGAGCATATGCTTCACATCCAAAGACTCGAAAGTGTTCAACGGTTGGTTTCTTACCAGACCAAGCTTCTTGTGGAGTCTTGCCTTTCACAGTTGATGTAGGTGCTCGATTAAGCACATATACTACCGTATTGATCGCCTCAGCCCAAAATACATTAGAAAGCCCTGCATCTTGAAGCATACACCGTGCACTTTCAACAAGTATCCGGTTCTTGCGTTCTGCAACTCCATTCTGCTGCGGAGTGTAGGGCGTGCTAAACTGACGTTGAATGCCATGTTCTCGCAAAAATCATTGAAATCCTTTGATGTATACTCACCCCCGTTGTCAGACCAAAGTGTTTGGATTTGACACCCCGTCTCGTTCTCCACAAATGCCTTGAATTCCTTGAATTTCTCAAGGACTTGCGACTTTTGTGTTAGAAAATACACAAAGGTTTTTCTGGTGAAATCATCAATGAAAAGGACAAAGTACTTAGCTCCTCCATGCGTCGGTGTTTTCATTGGTCCATTGACATCGCTATGTACCAATTCGAGGATGCGCGTAGCCCTCGTACCGCCATTTTTAGGAAATTTGTCTCGATGTTGTTTGCCATAAACACACCCTTCACAAAATTCAAGTTTTGAATTCTTACCCATGTCAAAATCACGCACAAGGTTGTCTTCTTTGAGTTTCTTCAAGTTGTTGATGCACAAGTGTCCATATCGTTGATGCCAAAGGTCGGCCTTCTCTAAGTCATGCTTCGCCAACGATAGATGTGCCTCCAATGATTTCTGCACCGATCCTTGCAACAAGTACAAAGTTCCCGAACGAACTGCAAAGAATGAAATGTCGTCCTTCGTGAACGTGAAGATATCTGCTACATCAGAAAATGTGATGCGGTATCTTTGATCCCTCAACTTGCTCAAAGAAATAAGGTTTCTATATAAACCTTCAACATGTAGGATGTCTTGTACATCCATACAATCACCATGTAGAAATTGAAAGAGGATCGAACCCTTCCCTTTGATAACCAAGTCTCTATCGTCTCCTAAAGTGACAGTCCAACTTAGTGATAGGTTTTTGTACTTAGAAAACCATGCTCTACATCCGGTCATGTGCTGAGAAGCACCCGAGTCAAGGTACCACATGTCACTTGACACTGACGCAGATAAAGCAGCTACAAAAGCCGTGTCATCTTCTTCGGTTTTAACAGTATTAGCTTGGTTATTTTGAAAACTTTTCTTCAGTTTTCCAGACTTAAAGTCTCTCTCTTTGGTCCAACACTCCTTTTCGTAATGTCCTTTCTTACCACAATATCTACACTTGGCATTCTTTTTGTGATCATGAGAGGATTTACTTTCACCATGGCTATGGTTGTACGACTTATCTTTTTTCGTCACCATGAGTGCCGCCTCCGAGGATGAACCGCTCTCTTGATGTCGCGATTCTTCTTGTTGTAACTGTGCAGTTACCATCTCCATTGTCAAAGCACTGGGCTCTTTTGTCCCGAGTGTCACCACCAGTGTCTGGTATGATTCCAGAAGACTCCCCAACAACGTCATAATCATCCAAAGGTCCGAAACCTTCTCCCCGATTGATGCAAGTTGCTCGGCAAGTTCCCGAACTTTGTTGATGTGGGCCGCGATGCTATCCCCTTCGGTCATCTTAATGGTGAAAAACTGTTGCAAAAGAAATAAAAGACTGGCCGCATTTTTGTGCTCATACAGAGTCTCTAAAGACTCCCAAGCCTCAGCAGAGCTTTCGGCTTTGCTAACATTAAGAAGTTGTGAATCCTTCATGTGTAAGCAAATACATGACAATGCCCTCTCATCTAGATCCTCCCATTTCTCGACATCTTCTGGAGTCACTCCAGGTCCAAAAGGTTTTTGCACTCTTCCGGAAACAATTTTTCAGAGGCCCTTGTCTATAAGGATGAACTTAAATTTTAAGTTTCCAAATGTGCCAATTTTCTCCGTCAAACTTCTCTATCATGCGGTACTCGGTAGCCATTTTTCAATGAAGGTACCAAAAATAGAAAAAAAATATGGAAGAAAATAACAGAGGGATAGAAATGAAGTCTAGGTAAAACAAACTCCAAACTATGGGTAACTTTGGATATTTATAGGAATTCTAAAATATTTCCAAAATACCAGAAACCAGGTTTGGGTGTGTGTAGGATTGTGCCACCAGCGTCCTCAAAAAATTTCAACTTCAAACTCCCAATTTTCTAGAAGTTACAGCAATCTAAATCAAGGCATGTCCAATAGAATTGAAAAAACTCACGCCTTTCTTGATTTCTTCACTCCACGGAGTTGCTGGAGTTGCTAGAGTTGAAAACTGCCGCGTTCCCGTAGTGCCATGTTCCCGATACGCGTTCCCGAGGGGGCTGCCTGACAGTGTTTACTGCCCAACTGCAGCTACTGCTGCCCGACTGCAACTGCTGCTCCCAACTGCAACTGTTGCGCCACTACAACTGGTCTATGCAGCTGCAAATGGCTGCTCTTCTTGCTACTGCCACTATAAAAAATCGCACGTTGCTTCTTCAAGAGCTACCGAGGATTCTAAATTTTGGATTTAAGTTCTCACAAGTAAAGTCACACAAAATAACTCCCTCAAGTTGATCGATTGATCAAGTCCTCTAAAACAACCTCACAAGAAATCTATTCAACCCGCAAAGGGCAAACATGAGCACCAAGCTCTGATACCATGTAGAAAACAAGAGGTGTTTATGAAGATAGGAGTTTTACTAATGCAAATGAAATTGGAGCTCTCCACCCAACCGTACAGGTATGATCAAGATATGATCAAGAGCCTCACCCCCGAGCTCTTATACAATGGTCTAAGTGACTTAGACCATTCACACCAAGTGTGAACACACGTAGTCAATTACCTACAAGACTACGGTTATTACCGCCATAACGGCTATTACCACCAAAACGGCTATGACGATTATGACGGCTACTACGGCAACTACGGCTACGCCGCTTACAAGTTGTTAACTAACAACTTTGTCAAAGTACAGTGGGGTCCAACATGGAATGGCGTTTTTGGTTTTGCAGTGAGAATTTGTTTAGTACTGCCAACTTTGAAAGCCTCCCGAGAGCTCAAAAATTGGTATCTTACCACGAAATTTTTACCAAAGACTCATCTTTAAGTTAATTATATATATGCCAAATTTCAAGGCTAAAAGATTCACCCAAAAAAAGTTATTTAGAATCTACCAACATTGGTAGCTGTGGAAATTTTTTCACTGCTGTCAACTTTGACAGCCTCCCGAGAATGGAATTTTTTTTTCCTTACTTTGGTATTTTTTTGGTAGAAACCAATTTGTGTTAGTAATATATGGTAAAAATCTCAAGTCTAAAAGATTAGTAAAAAAAAAGATATTCCCAATCTACCAACATGTGTAGTTGTGGGATACAATGGGGAAACCATTTCATTCCTACCAACTTTGAATACTGCCAACTTTGAAAGCCTCCCGAGAGCTCAAAAATTGGTATTTTACCACGAAAGTTTTTCCAAAGAAATATCTTTAAGTGAATTATATTTATGCCAAATTTCAAGGCCAAAAGATTCTCCAAAAAAAAGTTATTCATAATCTACCAACATAGTAGTCAAAGTTGGTAGCAATGAAATGGTTTCCCCCATTGTTTCCCACAACTACACATGTTGGTAGATTGGGAATATCTTTTTTTTTACTAATCTTTTAGACTTGAGATTTTTACCATATATTACTAACAAAAATTGGTTTCTACCAAAAAAATACCAAAGTAAGGAAAAAAAATTTCCATTCTCGGGAGGCTGTCAAAGTTGACAGCAGTGAAAAAAATTCCACAGCTACCAATGTTGGTAGATTCTGAATAACTTTTTTTGGGTGAATCTTTTGGCCTTGAAATTTGGCATACATATAATTAACTTAAAGAGGAGTCTCTGGTAAAAATTTCGTGGTAAGATACCAATTTTTGAGCTCTCGGGAGGCTTTCAAAGTTGGCAGTACTAAAAAAATTCTCACTGCGAAACCAAAAACGCCATTCCATGTTGGACCCCACTGTACATAACTAACACATGTTCTAATAGGAATTATTAACACGGTAAATGTACTTCTAACATTTTGTAGTTGGGCTCAAATGTATAAGAATTCATCCCAATAGCTAGAATTGGATCTGAGCATTACAGAGTCAAATGTTCTTGAAAACACTCCACAATATTGACTTTTTTGGCTTAAATGAGCCATAAAGAATTATAAAAACAATGATTTGATAAGTTTCTAGTGCCACTAGGAAGATATTTAACTAATTTCCAAACAAAAAAATTATGAAAAAAATCACATAAATGAAAATCTATGAACGCTCAAAGAATAAAATTGACTAAATTTTGGTTGTTTAGGCGTTTAGGGATTAATGCACATACACAATATTATGGTCACATTTGGCGATTAAAGTGTCTATATTGGTGCTTTTGAAAGAGTCCATCATCATTGGCCAATGATTCATTTATTGTTCTGCATTTTAGAATGACGCTTTTGCGTGATCTTTGTAGTAACATAGGGATTCAATTGAGCTCAAATACACTTAGCCACAAAAGAAATGGGGCACCATATGAATTTCTCTCATAAATTGAGAAATTGGAATCATGAAGTAAAGTTTGGACATGTTGTACAAAAGGAATCCTACGCTTATGTTTGATTTTACTTAGAACGAACTAAATTTAGACCTATTATTATTTGAATGAAATTTCTATGCAAGAATAAACTTTTGTGAAAAGTTAAAATGTCTTAATTCTTTTTATAGGAAGAATGTGCATGGTTGTTTTCACGCAAAGGTGTCATAGTTCTCAACAAAAAGAGTTTCTAATGTTGTAAAGCATTTGCATTAATGATGTAATATAATAAATAGGGAATATACCAAAAACATTTTAAGATAGTAAAATAGAAATTTTTAGAATCTTTTGGAATCTTTTTAAAAATTCGTATATTAATTTTGAAATCTCTTGGAATATCCCTGTTGATGTCATTTGATCCGCTTGCAAACTACGTTGAATAAACATTCCAAAAGATCCAAAATTGTCGCCATAAACCTCTAATATCCACCTTGTTCATAGAATCTTTTAGATTTTTTTGAGTACGATACCTTTATGTTATGGGAATTGAGTAAAATTATTGCCATCACTATGGGGCGGTTTACACTATGGACCAAGAGCCATGACCAAGAAAATTAAATCATTTTCATGGTCATGGCTCTTGGTCAAGAACCGTGACCATGAAAAATCAAAAATGCAATTTTAAATGACTTGGTCACTATTTGTAGTGTAAAGTGGATTTAGACCGGGACAAGTTTAAGCTCATCATTCTCTCTTTTATCCTCCTCTTTTTCCTCCTTTCTCTTTAAATAATTGAACACTAGCCAATCAATGATTTTTGAGCCCCATGGTCTCCTAGATTATAGTTGAGTTGAGGCATTTGCTTCGACTCAACTATAATCAAGGAGACCATGAAAACATTATCCATTTGGGAAATTTTAGCATTTTTGGGGACCTCAAAGTTAGTGGTCATTCTCCTTTTTTCAAGGTAGTGTAAAGCCAAATGGGACCAAGAGCTCTTTTTGGACCAATCACAAATTTTAGAATTCCATGGTCAGGGCTCTTGGTCTCTAGTGTAAACCGCCCCTATGTCTTCAATGAAACATATCAATTAAGGCAATAAAGTATTTATACTACAACGTCGCCAAATGCAATGTATTACATTTTGGTCCAATTAGTGTTTTATATTGTTTTTTAAATAGTACTAATATACATACAAATCTAGAATATCTTTTCACTGTGGTTAAGTTTTTGCAAAAAAACTAATTTCAATGACCAATAGAAAATGTTTACCGCCACATTATGGGATGTCACACTACACATTTTGAACGCCCTACCATGAAAACACCCATATTTTGATTAGAATCACATGATACAAGTTTCATGAATTTTGGATTTTGATTGATTATTGATTGAAATTTGACCTCAAAATTTTGATTTTTTATTTTTCACTCTATAAATTGCAAAAATTCCATGTTGTCATTATAGAGTTAGGGCCGTTTTACATATAAAATTGTGGCCGTTCTTTCTTAGGCTAGATTCAACCAAACTCTACCCCGTATTATAAGAGTATATGGGATGAATATAATAAGATTATAATGGAGGCCATTTCTCCCATGTCTAATGGTGTTGGGGCCAAAAAATGGGGCTCATTGTGTTTATTCTTGAAAATCTCAACCCATATCCATCCCAAAAAATAGCCCTTCACATTTGCAAACAATCCAAGAGTGTTGATTCCTAGAAAATAAAAGTAAATTTTAACAAAAATTTGGAAACATCCTCAAAACCACGAATTGGCCTTCCGTTTTTGGCACACCCAATTCTTCAAGTTGGGGCCATATTAAACCTTGCTTTATTTAATTTTAAAAAATTATTTTGAAGTTTTGATCTTAATTCTTAGTGTAAAAGGTTTGGAGCTGATTTTGAGATTTAGACCAACAAGTGATGAAGAATTGAGACTTCTTACACACCAAAATGACCTCGACTTTATGTGTAAAGCGACCCTAAGTGAAGCCCAAGAATAAGGAGATGGTTCCATACCTCTAGTTTTTAACCCCCAAAAGTCCTCATCCTTTTCCAAATATGGCACTTTTTCAAAGATGCATCATAAAATGCAACCTAGAAGTATATTCTGAACTTGATATATAAATAAAAGTTGTACATTATGAATTTTTGATTTTATCCATACGGTTAGATCTGCGATTGTTATCACCAACATTTTGGTATAAAATTTAAAATTTGAAATTTCTTTTGTAATTTGATTCTAAAGAAGATATGAAATTTGTTGTGGGTGGTTGAAACGTAATACTCTTATTGTAGTGATTTTTGGAGATTTTTTGGTTGCTTAATTTATGAGTTCACTTTTTTTGAATCACTTTTACATAGAAATCTTCAAAATTTTGGATGAACTATTACAGTATCGAGTACAGTATGAAATAAGGCATAAAAATTTCACAGATTGTCCCTTTTCCAATCGGATCATATATAGTAAAAATTTCACGCAGCAAAAAGTCAAAGACAGATGAGAAAATTGTGTTTACTTATGTACATCGTCCACTTTCTGGATGGTTGGACATTTAGGGATAACACCTCCTCTACACACTTGAAGTCAATTTCTTCATCTCTACCATATTTGGTACACAAATACAGCTTTTTGTGGTGTGTCCGGCTTGACACTACATAGGAGTTAGCCACTTTTCATTCTCACTTTTATTGAGAGTGCCATGTTGTATTCAATGACATGAGGTGGGATGCCATATTTATTATAAAGTTGCCATATGTCATTGGAACACTACACTCATTTGTTTCTTACAAGAACACTATCTCTATAAAAGTAAATAGTGCTTGGATTTGAGAAATAGTGTCTCGAACACTAAATACGCCATTGAGTGTAATGATTGATGATCGTGGTCAAAGCTTTGTAACATCACTCATGTGATGTAAGGGTCTTTACACTACGCCAAAATCACCATACACTATTGCCCATAGTATTTACAAGAGACTTTACCAATAATTAATTTATCAAAATATTCTGGTAGAATCTATCCACATTGGATGATAAATTGTTTAAATGGATGAATTTACCCACACCATTCATGCACCTACATTATATGATGATTTTAGTGTAGTGATGACCAGTGGTCAAAGTTTTGTAACATCACTCATGATGTGATTTAGGGGTCTTTATACTAGTGATTGATGACCATGATCCAAACTTTTTAAAAAATTGATTAGAAGAAAAAAAGTAATTACTTTAAATGGGCTATTTAGTGTCCGGGATACTATTTTTCAGCATGGACACTATTTGAGTTTTTGAAGATATAGTATTCACGTAGGAAAAAAATAAGTGTAAAATTTAAAATGATAAAAACTTGATGTAAACCTTATATGAATGTAATGTTTCAAGTACAAATAGCAACTTTGTAATAAACATGTCATGCCACCTCATGTCACTCTCATCATTTACTCTCAATGAAGGTGGGTGGGAATGACAAGTGAACAACTCCTATAAATTGTAGAGATACTATTTTTGTTTATGAACCTTTGGACAAACTCTGGTAAAAGACATCAATTCTCATTGAACACTAAATAACCCATTTAGTGTAGTTCATATATGGTTGACATTGATTTCAAAAGATTAAAATAACCATGTGGTAAAAAATAATGAGAAAATGACATAATATCCAACATATTCAGAAATAAATAATGTTTCATATTCAATTAGATTTTGCAACAAATGAATCCAAATGTAATTTTCTATTGCATTAGATTCTCAAAAAGCCCATTGCTAATAAAAAAAAATCTTTTAATTATATATTTTTCTCATATTTTAAATTGTAGTTACTATTTTAGTGACGACTATCCTTTATTATCATGATTATTTAGAAAATATAGTAGTTCATATATACTCACACTACATCATTACTTTTTAAACCTACAATTACAAATATTTACCCCTCTTCTTTTTCAAATTGCTTCCTGAATTTTGCTACTCATTCTAGGTCTGTTCAACAAAATGTATTAATGTCGTGATAATGTAACATGTGCTGTTCAAATATCCCAGATAGGGCACTTATACATGTATTTAATAACCCATTTGTGACGGAAGGGTATTTATCATGGGGCTATTTATCTAAAAGATTGGAATTCTTTACACCCTATTATTACAGATAAATCTAAATTTTGTCATTTTAGATGACCCTATTTTTATTTATGAAGTCGCAAGTGAACTAGTTTCTAGTACCATATGTTCCTTATAATTTTTATATTTGACCTCAAAAAACCGCAAGCATACCACTAGAACTCCAAAAACCGCACACAACCACAAAATGCACGTCAAGAACTTCAACACCAAATTTGCCACACAAGCAGCGCCGCAGTGGCGCAAACAACCCTAGGCAATAATCAAAGATACAACGCAAAAACAAAGAACACCAAAAACCCTCGTCATCCAAATTTTTCATTTGGGAATTTGGATTGAAAATGAATGATTTTTCATCCATTGACCACCATAAAATGCACTATGTAGCTCTGCCTCAATATTTTTTTTCTCTACCTACTATTCCCAATCCTATTTTAGATTAAATGATTAGGTAAATTGATGCATTATATCGTACCCTTATTTTTTTATACACAAAACTTTGTAATTGAAAAGGTCCTTCATTATATCAAAGAATTGTATAAATTTTCTCATAAATGAATAAAAAATACCCTACATTCTTTCTCACATGGTTTAATAAATTTTTGCGAGTGCCCTACATGGGTCACATATGCATGTTGCTACCATTGGCAACAACAATCCTATGTTTACTGGATCAAATATACCATTACTTTTCATAGCATGCAATTTCATGTATCCTAACTTCTAATCGTCGTGGCATCCATATTTAAGGCGTTTATTTTAGTTACTTTGGCTTCGAAGAGCTGTAAAATTTACATACAATGTTTGATTTAAATTGAATTTTGGAAAACTCCCCTGCACGATGTTTTGTTAAAGTTGTAAAATTTTCATATCAATCCAAGTTGTATTGGTTTTTCGAAAATCATTTGATAGCAAGAGTTCTTTTTTTAGACAGTTTTGTGCATTTTGATGGCTGCAACTTATGGGGCTTGTATCTCCTTCATCCAATGTCCGTTTTCAATAAATAAATTTAAAAAAAAAAAAACGGGTTAGATTCCTCTTCAAGTTTAGTTATCATAATAAAATTTTCATGTCAATCCAAGTTGTTCAGAATGTTTGGAAGTCATTTTAGTGCACGGGTCTATTTAGAACACTTTTTGCTTATCGGGTCAAATGGATCACTTTTGGGCTACTTCCTGACATTGCAAGGCCATTTAAGGGCACATCGATTTCTTTTCATGAAGTTTTTTGGTACCAATGTGTTTTTATGATGATTTGGAACCACTTCATATTGTAAAGTTTTTTCATTTGAGTATTTTTGAAAACAAATTTCACCTCTAATGTGTTGCTAGGAAAATTTCACTATCCTTTTATGATTTCATTCAAACATTATGATCTTGCAATCTATGTAGCCAAATGACTCCAAATTTGATCCACATCATTTACAACATGTAAACTACAATTGATATTTTCTTTTGGACAGTTTTGTGTATTTTGATTATCAATAGATTGTTTCCAAAAGTCTAAGATCATCACAATAAAATCAATATTAAAGAAGACACGAGCTTCCAAAACTCAAATTATTTCACATTGTTTATATCTTGTTCAAATGTTGGTGACTTATTGGTGTAACCACATTTTTATCTTGGAAGGATGCACCTATTAGTGTATTCACGGGTGTATTCATAAAACAACAATACTGAAAAAAGTCATTCAATAGCAAGAAGAACTTCATCCAAAAGCAATAAATATGCACATATGTTTTTGGGCCTTGGAGTCCGTATTAGGTTAATCCTTTAACTTCTGAATCCACCACCAATTTCAAAAATGTTTATTAATGTTTGATGAATCACGAAATTGAAGTTGACATACAGACAAAATTGTAAATCTCAATGTGTAGATCACATCTCTATAATTACATTTATCATTTATAGTTTTAGTTTTAATTGATAATAATAGTTTTAATTGATTGATAGTTTTAATTGATTTTGCAAGGTTTTCTTGTGAAATTGAATTTAAAATCCCATATCAACCATCTTTAATTAAAAATAATAATACTAGATTTGGAATAATATGCACTATGAAATGGTGTAATTTTCATTATTTAAATCTACTTATTCTGGACAACCATTGTTAAGGTCTCACTTTTTGAACTAAAAATGAAACTTGACATAAATCTATTTTTTCATTTAAAAAGAAAATCACAATATCTTATTTTGAAGATTTGTACTATAAAATGATAATTAGAACCAAAGAGAATTTGAATGGATGAAAAAATGTACAGGATGTAGTTAAGAAAGAGCTTACAACTTGTTCATCGTCCGTTATATGAACGCATGGGTGTCAAAGGGTTAGTATATCTTTACATCTCAAGTTTAAGATTCGAAGTTTGCGTATTTTATAAGACAACAGTTTTTAATGCAAAAAGGGCCTTCTATCAGAAATTCAATTTTGAATTCAGAATTTGAAAATAAGTATGAAATCTGATATCTTAAAGTTGAAAACGAGGTTTATGTATGCAAAGAAATATTATTTTCTCCATCTTCTATATAGTTCAAAGTGTGCTTTCTTTTTCATGTATTAATCAGTACAGCAATAATATATTTGACAACTAAAATGGTGCAATTTGAATAAATTGTAAGTTTTTAGTTTATTTTCTATAATTTTTAATAGTTCAAAGGTCAAGATATCTTTATAATGATATTATGTTTTTAGAAAATTTAACAATTTATATTCTTTGGCGATGAACAACACTACATTTGACGCATGGATATTGCACATGAAATTTTGTTCAAAATATATGGACATTGATAAATATAGCATTACAAATTTTATGCATTGTGTTTGGAATAACACAAGGCATTTATTTTAGTGGTGTTCGACTTTTTGTTATTTTCCTTACCTTGAGTTCTCACCCTAGGTCATTATGAGGGTCATTGTTTTATGCATAGATTTAACCCTTAAATGTCCCATGGAGATAGTATATACGTTGTCGTATAATTGAGATTTGCTACTAACAAGAAAATCTAAATTGGGATCTTAATAGCTCACAAAAACCGCATTGATTTAAATTTCAACTTCTTTTCTGAACTCAAACCCATTAAAGGTGTGGATCCATTCCAAATACAACCAAAATACACCGTATTCTACTGGTCGCCACGGCACGTTCAGAAGTTTAGGGGTTAATGCTAAATGTTACATGACTTTAAATTTCTATAGGTGTGTCAATTTTTCTACAAATTTATCTATGTGGTCATTAACCAAAAAATTGGTTCACACCTAAACAATTAACAGGGACTTAAATTCACTAATAAAATTTACATCCTAAATTTTTTATTTATTAAAAAACCATCCTAGTACTACTAATTTGCACAACACACACTTGAGAACATCAAATTAAATATAAAGAAAATATATAATTTTTTTTTTTTATAAAATGCACACATACAACATAATTCATCTCATATTGTTCTCTCAAACCATTTACATCTCAACAATGATATATTCATGCATCACTAATAAAGCACTAACTAATCCACCTCCCCTATTCTATACTGTTAAAAAATACAACCTTAAATTATAACAATCATCCATAGATAAAGGTGTTACTACATTAAAGGCATTTAACTTGTAGCTATGGCTACAAATGAGTTAGTTTTCTTGAGGTAGATTTTTTTAAAAGAAGTACGTGAGGTAGATTTCTCATTTGCCTACCTCCAATATTTCTTTTTTGTTTAAAAGAAAATGGCCATGAGAGGAGTACATCATATACTCTTAAAAAATAATTTGAAGGAGTGTGTGGGCATGTGTCCTCCTTGTAGCAAGTTCTCAAAGATGAGAAATTTATCACAAAAGAAGTGAACACATGCTTGCTTCCTTAGGTAGAAAACAAGGCGGTGAGCATGGAAGCTACTAAATGTTATGTACACATTGTCATTTACGACTTAGCTTTATACATCAACTTCAACATAACATTCAGTACATCAGGAATTTCCGACCCCACTGATTCTGCATTGATTCAGTGCGTTTATCGTAAAACACTGATTCCGCACGTCATACGTGCATTTAGAAGTGTCGTTACAGTACGGAAGTGACATGCATTACTAAGATGTCGATGCAGTGTCTTTTCCGTGATTATCAAAAAAGTATTGTTTCCGCACGGAAGTCGTGCTTGACGGAATCCGTGCGTTAATCGTGTATCTACTTCACATGACTGATAAGACACGGATAACGTGCAATTTTAGTTAATGCGAATTCAGTATCGTATACGTATCATATTAATGCCTTTTGTTATATTCGTGCGATTTTAGTATCTATTATAATGCAAATCATTGTCGTACGACATCCGTGTACAATATTTTAATATATTTTTTGGAATCTTTTGGAATCTTTTGGAATCTTTCAAAATATTTTATATTATTTTGGAATATTTTGGAATATTTTGGAATATTCCAAGAATATTCTTTAAATTATACTTCCGGTTTAATTTCCCAAAACATTTTTAGATCTACATTTATAGAGTTTAGAAGCAATACACATTAAAATTTCAAAAAAATAACATTTTATATTTTTAGAATTCAAAATTGGTATTATTGGTTATCATTGTACTTTTCATCATAGGAGCAAAAAACAATAGCTCACAACCACCACGATTTTGGCAAAAAATAAATAAATTCAAAATATTATGAAAAAAATCCTAGATATAGAAAACGTCCTGCATAATCTAGTGCAAAAAAAAAATTGGAATTTTTTTTTTTTTCACATAGTTAAAAACATTCAAAGTCCGCTGAAAAAAAAAAAACAGCTCACAGCCCTGAATCCCTGATCTGCCATCACGATTTTGGCAAAAATTTAAAAAATTCAAAAAATTATGAAAAAAATCCTAGATATAGAAAATGTCTTGCATAATCTAGTGCAAAAAAAAAATTGGAAATTTTTTTTTTTCACATAGTTAAAAACATTCAAAGTCCGCTGAAAAAAGAAATTCGATAAGTACCAAAAGAGTTCCATTCTATGCATGAAGAGTTTGAGGAGGTTTGGTGGTTGGGAACTTGATTGGCAACCGGAAGGTTGAGAGTTCAAATCCCACCGTTGGCGATATAGAGCTTGGGAAGCCCAAGCTATGGTGGGCCCCACCGCATGTGCGGGCAATTTCCGTGTAATTGAAGTGGGTAGCGAGGAAAGTAATTATTTTATATTTTCTCTTATTTTATTTTATTTTATATTTTTTAATAATATTATTTTGATCAAATTTAGATATAAAAAGAAAAGAAAATCTAGATATGGAAAAGATGATGTCGTACGAAAAACGCACTGAATCAGTGTAGTTTTAAAGACGATTAAAACACGACATTTGACGACTATAAACAGTGCTGAATTCATACGTTTTCAATGGATGTATCAATCGTGTCGAATCAGTACTATATCTGCTTGTACGAACATCGTGTCATATCAGTGTAGTTGCGATGAATGACGCAACGATGCGGAACCAGTGCGAAAATCGTACGAACCCTTGAAATATCGGAAATCGCACTGAATCAGTGCAGAATCACTGGGGTCCGAAATTCCTGATGTAGTTTCATCCGCCTTTATATGTGAAGTGACCAATTTAATTAAATAAACAATTACAAAACATTGTTGAATTGTGATTCAGTGAGTGCTTTTGAACCATGGTTGATTGCTCTTGCTTAATACCACCTTCCCTACAACTACTGATGTGATGTGGAATATCCCACATCATTTCATTGGAGGGATGAAATAATGTAGGATATTCCACATCATTCCGTTGGGGGAAGGCAACACCCACAAAGATTACTGAATGTTATGAATTTTGTTATTCGTCAAACATTTTATAACGCGTCTTAGAAATCAGTGTTGAATTGGGTCGTTAAAGGGTTAAGGTCCGCTTCACATTATAGCCGTTCAAGTCGAGAGGCCGTGGGATTGAGTAGCCAAACTTTGTTGAGAGTTCAAAGAAATGGACTGAAAATAGGCAATAAAATATTTTTTTCATTTTTTATAAAAAGAAATCGACGGCCTCTCAATTATAGTTTGGGTTTCCATTCCCGTCCGACCCGAACTTTCTTTTGAGAGGCCGTCGCCTTGGTCAAAAAGTGTTTCCATGTAAGCATTGTGAGGGCGACGACCTTTGAACTTTGGCCTCTAGTGTAAAGGATCTAGAGGCCAAACTCTTGGTTTCTTGCAATCCAATTGGAAGCAATTGGAAGCAATTGACGGCCTCTCGACCTTCGCCCATAGTGTGAAGCGGCCCTAAGGTAAAGGGCTCTAAACCCGCCACGGTTATGAACCCGCACTCTACCAAGAACAAACATTTAGAAATTTTGAATGTACCCATGGTGAAGAGCACCACTTTAGAACCCATATCGTTTCAACTTCAGAAATTCATAACTAATTTTAGGAACATTCAATTTTTTTGATTCAAAGTATGTTGGTCTTTGCTTGGATTTGTCTTCCAGTGAAAAATCATGTTCACTTCTCCATGTGTCCTCATAAATTCACAGCCCTTAAAGTGGCGGGTTTGGAGCCTACTACCTTAACCCCTAAAGGACGTTCGATACAACTCATGACGCCCAGTCGCAGGTGCTCTTGCCCAAGTATCTTTGTACACAACAATATTTGAGTACCTTCACGAGGTATTCATACAATGAGAATTTTTTTAGTAGGACGTATCAGTAGTTTTGTAGCAGCACAATTTTTTGATCAATTTTTTTAATGATTTTCAGTTCTTCAAAAATTCTTGGTATGTTGTGCAGTCTATAAAAGTGTTGTATTTTTCCGTATTTTAGCCTTCAATAGGGCCTAGAAGTTGCATTTATTTTAATTAATTAATTTTTCTCCTCCCCGTCTCTGGAAGGGCTATGCCTAGTTCACTTTGACATAAAATAATTGAGCCTAGGCCAGGCCAAAATTCTTGAACTATCACATACGTGGCCCCCTCAAACAAATACAGTTACAAAATACAAGTTGGGTCCCTTCCAAGAATATGAAAAATACGCACTTCTCGTAGGCACAATTTATGTATCTTTGCTCAATTGATTTTATTTTATTTTTCCACAGTAATTTAATTCCCATCATTGCAGACATTGTTGAAGAATTCAGTTTTTGCAAATACATAGTCCAACTACCCTAAAACCGGCCTGTATTGCAAACCGTAGGCCATTTTGGCTTGAGCAATCCTAAACGGGTTAAGTAAGGGTCAAATGAGCCAGGATAGATGTGAATTATATTGCATGCTACAGTGGCTACACACTCTTCAGTTCTCTTTACATATGGGTGGGGTGGATTAGACTCACATATCAGACATCCCTGTCCATAGAATGCACTAAGTAGGTTCCTTTCCTAATCTTTGTGAAATTGTCACTTTCATTGCAGCTTTCCTTTGACAAAAATGTGAAGCAAATGGATCCACCCTCAAAGTCAAGCACCATCATAAAGATCAGAAAATGACACATTAAGGTTACGGGTTCTATTTCCGACTGAATTTCAGATTTGCATACTTAGACTTGTGAAAGAAATTTTTTATAATTTTTGGATGCTCTGCAAAGCTATTGCAAAGGCATTCCCAAAAAAAAAACATTTTTTGAGCATTTCTACAATTTTCTATGATTTTTTAAGTTTGAAAGTTTAGAGTGACCATTAACCGCTCATAGAGTCATGGTTTTCATGAGAGGTTGAATTCTGAAAATAGAGTGCGTCTACACCAATCAGAAGCTCTTGATTATTCCAAGCATGGACGAAATTAGAACACTATTGGACACTATCAAAAACCATGCTGGCTGGTTTCTGACACCCATCTCCTAACCAGTAGGGGTCGGAAATAGAACCCAGTCGGAAATAGAACCCGTTACCTTAAGTTAGAAGTTAGAACAGGCACTTGAAGCTTCAGTTCTAAACAATTAATTTTTGGGTACAGTAGTAGGTAGACAATTTACCAAAATATCAATTTATTGTCTCTGCCCCACCAGGGGAGAGACTACGGAAATGGTTCACAAGGAGTTACATGGCTGAGCAGTACAATCACGCCATAAAAATAAATTTAGGGTAAATATTAAGAGCAGTTCCACCACAGCCCTCATAGAGTCCTTTGCACTCCAGAACTAGATGAAAAGCGCCAAGGGCTTTTCCAAAATGCCTCTTGACTCTGGATCCTAGCGTGTTAAGAAACGGTCCTCCAAATCATTATTTAGTTGACTATATACTCCCCCACCCTTGGAGGCCCTCACACTACAAGGGCTCTCCAAATGTAAATGAATAATTTCAGCGAGTCATCTCTAGCATGTAGAAGTGGGTATGCTCTAGGGCAGAGACTTCGCGACTAGTTGTTAGTTGTCTCTGCCCCATGAGGAGAGAGACTATGGAAACACATGGTTTTCAAAGAGTTATATGGCTAAAGAGTACAATCAAGCCATAAAAGTCAATTTAGGGTAAATACTGAGGCGGAGACTACGCAACTGGCTCTTGTTTTATGTCCTTTTTCAACCCCATAGTGGACTTATGCCCTGTTTGCACTTAGAGGTAGGTAGTAAACAACTTAGGTGATGGATGGTGGTATAGATGTGTTTCCACCACACCGCTAAAGTAGGATTCTTGCTTAGTCATGAGATTAGGTGGATGTTGATATGAATGGAATAGCTCGTGCATATTGCTGCAGGTAGTGCTCATGTTGCATGTAGATAGCGAGAAAGTAGGCAGTCAATGTTGTAACACCAAAAATTTATGAAAAGGTGCATTTCATAAGAACAACAAATCAGATTTGTAACTAACCATCTAAAAAATACCTAATATAATTCAAAATATCACAAGAGATTGTATGTGAAAACTCCCCTACACACACTTGAATCACGTGGAAATACTGACGCTCATGAAACTTGAAAAAAAACATCCGGTAGTACGAAAGTAATGTGAAAGGGAAAGTGGTTTTTTTAAGTCCTCTAAGGTAGCAAACTTTGCACTCATGTTCATACGCGCATGTGCAATCAAAGTATTGGACATGTTAATCCTTAAATGACATGCAATTTTTCTCATTTTGAAACTATTCACAACTTTCCTTTCATTTTTTGAATAAATTTCTTTTTGCACATTATACTTTACACTCAAATGAAGCAAAATGTGTAATGTATTACCTTAATTGATCAAATTAGCATTTTTATACATTGCTACAAAATACGTTATCAAAAAGTGCCACTGAGACCATTTTTAAATTTTTGTCAATGTGGATAACAAGATGAACCTAAAATTAGAAACATAAAAACCAAAACAAAGAAATATTCATTTGAAACACTTTGAAAAAAACAACATGATTGGAAAAAAAAACATCATAAAATTATGCATGGTTCAAGTTTAATTGATTTCAAGATATGCAAAATATTTGATGTATATATCTCACTTAATATTATAACTTTGGCTATTTTAAGAAATAAACAACTTCAATAGATGAGTTGGAAATTTTAGAAGGGGATTTGTTATATTATTTACTAAAAAACATCATTTTGGAAAAGAAATATTTCTGCGAGTCTGCATACTACTAAAATAATACTGAATGGATAATTCTGAAGTTTGAATATTGAGTTTTTATAAAATATTGTATAACACAACCTTCTGATAATCTCCAAACGATTGGGTAATTCAACAAAATTGTACACTGGGGTGACACCGAAATTGCCACCTTATGCTATTCGAGGGATAGTGCCCACACTGCTGCCAACTTTGACACCCTCCCGAGCGCTGAAAAATTGTTATTCATATATGAAATTTTAAACACAAAATAAGTGTTATGTTGACAACATGTGTACCAAATTTCAAAGTCAAAAGATTGATAGAAAAAAAGATATTCAAGATTTACTAACAAGGGGAGCTGTAAGAAATGTTTCACAGCTACCAACTTTGACACCCTCCCAAGGATTGAAGAATTTTTTTTTTCACATGGAATTTTTTTTTGTAGGAACATCTTTATGTTGTTTACACATGTAGACAAACTCAAGTCCAAAAGACCCACAAAAAAAGTGATATTCCAAATCTACCAACAGGTGTAGTTGTGAGAAACAAAGTCGCTTCACAACTACGTTGGTAGATATAGAATAACTATTTTTGTGTGCTTTTCTTGGCCTTGAAGATTTTCATACATGTGATCAACATCATAAAGATTATGTGACAAACATTTCATATTGAAATAATAGATTCTCAGCCCTAGGGCGGCTGTCGAAGTTGGAAGTTGTACAACAACTTTGTTTCTCACAACTACACCTGTTGGTAGATTTGGAATATCATTTTTTTTGTGGGTCTTTTGGACTTGAGTTTTTTCACATGTGTAAAAGACATAAAGATGTTCCTACTCCAAAATTTCCATGTGAAAAAAAATTCTTCAATCCTTGGGAGGGTGTCAAAGTTGGCAGCTGTGAAACATTTCTTACAGCTACCCCTTGTTAGTAAATCTTGAATATCTTTTTTTATGTCAGTCTTTTGACTTTGAAATTTGGTACACATGTTGTCAACATAACAATAATTTTGTATCTAAAATTTCATGTATAAATAACAATTTTCTAGCGCTCGAGAGGGTGTCAAAGTTGGCAGCAGTGTGGGCACTATCCCTGGAATTGCACAAGGTGCCAATTTCGGTGTCACCCCACTGTACTGTACATTCAAGAATATAAGGTTGAAACCATGTATGCATCAGAAAAGTTGGGCCAAACTATTTTGGTGCCACTTTGACACCAAAGGCATGTTCACATGTTTTGAAGTTCCCGATGTATCACTACTACTACTTAACCTTTTAACACGCATGCATCTATATACTGAACGACGAACAAATTGCAACCTTTCTCGATACTACATCATGTACAATTATTCATCCATCCAAATTTCTTTTGGTTCTTGCGCTAGTTGACTATGATTTGTAAGATATGAATTTTCAAAATAAGATATGAATTTTCAAAATAAGATATGAATTTTCAAAATAAGATATTATGATTTTTTGAAAAACAACACAATTGGTTTATCAATCTTAGTTCAAAAAGTAAGACCTTAAACATGATTTTCCAAAATAAGTATAATCAAATAATGGAAACCATACCATCTTGTAGTGCATGTTATTCCAATTTCATTACAATATAACAAGAATTTTTTGGATGTTAATTTGGGATGTCCAATAGAATTATAGACAAAACCTTGCAAAATTCATTTAAAATTTATTAACAAAAATTATGATGAATCCAACGGCACATATGTGATCTTCACATTGATGACTTTTCTTTGTACATCAACTCCATTTTTCATCAAACATTTTATAGCGAATTTTTGAAAACAATGTTGAATCGGGATGTTAAAGGGTTAAATGAAGTTGTAAGGGATCGTAGGGAGGGATCACTCAGAGCATTTAGGTGATTGTGTTAATCTCAATCATTTGAAAACTTTTGCAGTCCTATTCTAACATTCTAGTATTGTACTATAACTCTCTCTCTTTCTTTCTCTCACTCTCTCTCTATATATATATATATATGAATGCGTATATATACATGTTTAGGGTTTTGCAAGTAATTAGTTTTATCACAAGGGTTCTTTAATGATTTAGGATTTTTGTGGATCCTCTCTAAAGTGTTCTGTAGTATCTAAAAGTTTCTTACATAGAATTTTTGGAAACTTTCACCAATAAATAATTCTTATTTGTAACGTGAACTCATAGCATAATAGAGCAATGCAATGGAGAAACCTTTTGAAAACTGAATTGAAAGAAAACCTGCACTTAGATTCATTTTTTTAAGTAATGAAAGAATGTCATTTGTATTCCATGAATTTTGGGACTATCGTGTCATTGCCACATGTACTTAGTTTCTAATTGTAAGTCTATATGGTCCCATTGCAAAAGGGTGATGGCTCCCATTGTTCTATTATGCTATATTTGAATTCATCTTGGGATTGCATCTTGTAAAAGAATACAATTATCATAGGCTAACCGACTGCCTTTAAAAGATTTAAATTTAAATACATATGTTTTCTTTTTTCTTTTTGAGGATGATATGTATTAAACGTTCATCTATTAGCTGAGACTCCGTATCAACCTTTAACTGCCCATGCGTTCATTTTATGGATAATGCACACATTTCATCCATGCTTTCTCTTCTATTATATACTTTTTTAGTGTGGATTTTTTACTGTAGATTCTATAGGAAGTTAGCCTCATGCATATGTGAACCTATTAGAAAAGGGATGATTTGTGAAATTTTTATGCTTCATATTGTGTTGCAATGATTCACCAAAAGTTTTTAAGATCTTATTTCAAAATGGTTCAACAATCCTTTTGAAAAGGTCAAATCATAAAATTAAGGAACCAAGAAATCTTCAAAACGACTACTAATACTAAGAGAATTACATTTCAACCCTTTTGCGGTCAGTGCACTTAAAATAAACCCCTAAAGGACCAAGGGAGGGGGGGTGTTGAACTTGGCTCTTGTTTTCTTGACTAGCTCTTGTAGCAAGCTCAATTCCTCATTGGTGTGGGGTAAATTTGACAATCGGCACCGTTGAAACTAAAGAAGACTTACGTAGTTTTTTTGTAAAAAAAAAATTAAAAAAAATTGCATAATTTTTGAGAAAATGCTTCTCTTGAGAAGATTGATGGAACTTGTTTGGAGTATTTTGTACACATGCTAAAATCGGATTGTTCAAAAGTGCTCCAAAAATTCTGAAATTTTTAATGTGAGTAGTAATCATCATTTTAAACATGTGGAAAAAATTCAAATAATTTGGAGGTGTGAGGAGGAAGATATGAGGGTCTGAAGTGACACCAAAATACCCACTGTGCAAGTCAAAAAAATCATCAAAAATCGTTCACTTGATGAATTTCCAATCAAGAAGTACCTATAGATTTGGCTCTCAAAAAGAGTCTGGGTCTCTTTGTTGCTCATCCTACAATTCAAAGCCCAAGAACCCAAATTTCCCCACTTTCTAGTTCTAGAAGCCCCTTGGGGACCTTACGGTCCTTTAGGGGTTAAGACTAGGAATCACATAAATTTGTTTTAATAGTATAATCCCTAAAGTACTTGGCCTTAAAAAGAGTTTTTAATTTGATAATTTTTGGTTGCTAAATCAGTTTTACTTGGTGAAAATTCAAGACCAATTTTTTTTGAAATCTTATAAAAAGAAACGACGGAAATTTGAACTAAAATGTGTTGTTTTTCGCTTCAAAATACAATTTAAAATAATTACATCTCATTATTTTTTGAAATTTCTAAAACAAGAACTTCATATTGTATTTGATAATTTCATATTATCTTTTACAAATTTTAGCTGATATTTTAGTACATACATAAAGGATCAAAAGTACGTTCACTCATGTGATTCCTAGTCTTAACTTCAAATGCACACCCTAGGAACCTATCACAACAAATTTCATCTACATATTGTCAATATCTTATACGTAATTGAATTACAAGATAATTTTCAATTTTAAGTTTCAAATTTTATACAAAAAAATTGATCTAACCATATGGATAAAATTTAAAATTCATAAACGTTAAAATTTTATTCATACATCAGGCTCCGAATATTCTTCTTAGTTGCAATTTATAATGCACTTAAGTTGCAAATCTCCAAATCTGGAAAGAGTTTTGGACATTTAGGGGTTAAAGTCTAAAGTAAACTCCCTTATTTGTGTCTCAATTCGACAATCATCCTAGTTGTGCCACTATATATCAATAGTGTACATATCAAAATTTTAAATGTAAGACATTAAGACATGAACTTGTATTACTATAACAACATTAATGATATTTTAGTGGTGACTAGTGTAGTCCTATGTTGTTGGTCCAACTGTTATATGTGTTCCACACAATGTCTCTCAAGTGTCCTCGTGTCCTCGCACATTCCCGGTGTTCTCATGCGTTCATTGTATTCTCCATGTTTCCTTTGTTGTTGCTTTTCCTTTTCAGGATAATTTATTCATAACCAAATTCAATTTATAGTGACCAAATTTGATTAAAAATCCATAACTTTCAAGTGGTCTATTCAAAAATTATGAAACAACTTTAGTGCATCCCTACTCATCCCAAGAATGTTAATAATGACATAAAAATTCCTAGATTCCATTTTTGCATAACTCTCACATTGCACATTCTAAAATAACAAAATGACTTTGGCGCATTCTTCCTAATTGAGGACTTTCTGACGGTACTTAGAATGTGGTCGACAAGCACACTGTTGAGGAGATCTCAATGTTACACACAAAACAAACAAACAAATAAACAACATTTGTTAATGCATATAATTGATGTGGTATAATTGGAGTCAACATTAAATGTGTATTAATGGTGTATGATTAATAACATATTAATTTAGATTTGATTCCTATATATGAATATTTATAAAGTATGATTATCGTGAAATTTCAATTAGAAATTAGGCTTTGGAATAAAGAAAAAATATATAAAAAATAAAAGTTGTATTTGTCTTACATATCAAAAATTATTAAGGATTATTTTCTTAATTATTTGCTATTAGGTTTTAATTGCAACGTAACATTTAGTAAATAGAAATCTAAACTTGTACTTTATTTGAAATTTATCTTCATTAGCTTTACATTTACAATCCTATATGTTATTCAAATTTTTTTATCACACCACCACTGCACTCTTATGTCTACTCAATACAAGTTTTGAGATAAATGTAGATGCCTTGCATGGCGTTGAAGCAAAGGGGTGTAAAGGGTGTTGTCATCAAGTTACTAGACTATAAATAGGTTAATGTAAGATTATCAATGTAATAAAAAAGTCGTTCACACTCGATAGGTTTAACCCTTGAACACTCATGCGTCCAATATCTGGACGATGGACAGATTCAAGTTATTCGATTTTCATCCGCATTGGACGATTTTCATCCGCATTGGACGATTCTCATCCGCATTGGACAGTTTTCATCCAAATAATATTCTCTTGGTTCTTGTGCAAGTTCACTATGTATTGTACGGTTTGGATGTTTAAAATTGGTTATTATGATTTTTGGAAAAATCACACAATTGGTTTATGTCAAGTTTCATTCGTAGTTCAAAAAGTGAGACCTAAAACATGATTTTCCAAAATAAGTAGAATCAAATAATGGAAACCATACCATCTCATAGAGCATGTTATTCCAATTTCATTACAATATTTTAATTTTTTTTTGTGTTAATGTGGGATTTTAAATTGAATTTCAAGAGAAAACCTTGCAAAAATAATAAAAAATACTTAATAAAAAAATGATAAATCCAACCGTACAGATGTGATCTTCACGTTGACATTTACAACTTTGCTTTGTACACCAACTCCATTTTTGGTATTCATCTAACATTTTATAACGTTTCTTTGAAAACATCGTTGAAGTGGGACCTTAACCCCTAAATGTCCTCACCTATTCTGAAAAAGTCAAATCACTACAATTTGCATATTTGAAATATCACATTGGATGATTTATAATTTTTCATTAATAGTCATCAGCACTATGAAGGTATGACAAAAATTTCAACATGATTGGAAGATATTTTGAATATTTACAAATTTTATTATATAAACAAGATAAAAATTCAAAATAAATATATTTTTGTCAAGTTTAATATCAAAATTTTTATTTAAGGTAGATAAAAGTTACATTTACAAGTAGTAAAAATATGAAAGTGAAAAAAATAAAAGAGACCTATGATTGGAGCATTCTTAGAAAGCCCTTTGTATTTTGGACACTCAAATTTCAAATTTCTCAACGGTGGAAAAACTTCAAATGAAGTTTATTTTCCAATCCCAACGATCAAAAGATGTATCATAACTTAACTTAAACATCTAATGAAAACACCAACTACAATAAAGCTAAAACACTTGATTTTTTGGATGTTTGATAAAAAATCAAGCATAATATGGTTGATTGGGCACTTAGGGGTTAAAGGGTTAAGGGTTAGAATTGCATATTTCTTCCTCTATTAAAAATCATTCATTATTTATGTAACACTAAAATAGTGTAATACAAAGCAAATGATTTTTTTATGTTAATTGTATACCTTGAGACCATCATCAATATTTTTTTAAATAGTAGTTATATAATCAGTTTTGCCTAACCTACTACAGTTTGCATACTACAGTGTACTACAGTTTGTAATATTTGTTTATATGTAAAAAATTAAATATTTTACAGTGTACTACAGTTTGTAATATTTGTTTATATGTAAAAAATTAAATATTTGGCACGGATGCGCACGTCCTGCTCTCACATATGATAGATCAAAAAGTTTTTTTATTTTACCAATAAAGTAAACTGAACAGCGATGAAAAGGTAACGAAGAAACATTGTTTATCCTCCAATCATAATACGGAATTCCTCGTTATCCTCCAATGTAAAGGGGCCCAGAACTTTAGAGCGGCAAAAAGTGACCATGTCAGAATGCAGAGTCCAAAGCATGATAAAATAAATAAAAATAACTGACATTCTGACGGAGGGTGGTTAACTTGGAGTTGGTTAAAAACTGGGTGATAGATTCTGTCCATTGAATTTACATCGATTGTTTTTTAAATATATTAAAAATATATTAAAAATATATAGTATTAAAAATATAGAAATTGGGTGAGAGGGCACAATGTCTAATAAGGTAAACCATCCTATTTGTGTTACTTTGTGGTCACACTATGTATCAGTGTTTTGTATTTAATTTTTTTGATACGTGTACTACTTGTATTTAGTGACACTAATAGGGTGGCTTATCTTACTAAAACAATGAATTGAAGAACGAGTATTTTATAATATTTTGGAAATAAAATGAGAAATTCATTGTATAGAAATTGACCGTTCTTCAAAATTGGGAGGATTGTTTTATTTTGAAGGTTTCAATATCCTTTACAATGCAAAATGTCTCTACATGAAGGGAGACAAAGAATGAAGAATGAAGATTAAAGGAAAAAATAAAATAAATAATCTATCTCCTGTCACAAAGGAGAAAAAAACAACCTTGCAATTGAAAGGATATCCTACTTTTTCTATATGAAAGGTTGTTGAAGGATTGGCTCTTGAGTTAGGGTATAAAGTATAAGGGTAGTTTGATGAAGATTGGATTGAAAAATGACCAAAAATAGTCTATTATAGCAAGAGGTGGCTTCTTGGATTTATAAAAAGAATGTGAGTGGAATTTCGTAGCTACAAATATTGTTTTGTTTCAAAAAAGTTATTTTTGTTGCTTCCATTACATAATCAACAGGTCAAAGTTGATGGTGAACTCTACAAACAAAACTATACACAAGTATAGTTTTTTGAAAACATAAAATCATGTGAAGAGTGAATGGAAGAGCGTGATGAAACTTAAGATGTGGTTCAGAATGATCTTAAACTACCTAAATGATAGTTCGCAGGTGGGCTCCCCTTGGGAATGTTTGTTAGCACCAAAGAGGGTTGCGGTTCAATTTTGGTCGGATGCAAGCTGTAACGGCTAATACTTCCATGTTTGATAAGAACCCCAAACATGACGGGAATAGCTTCCGAGCCTCATGTTACAATGGGGGAGTCACTCTTAATAGGAAATAATTAGGAGCTTTGGATCTAATTTAAATATTGTAAGATGAAAAATCCAAAAAATCACCCGCGGGGAGTACTGGAAACGTGCTCTCTTCATTCAGAGTGTGATGTTTATAATCTGTTGTTGTGCAATGGGAATAAAGCATCCATTTGTTAAAAAAAAAAATCAAAATGAAACTGAAGACTCGAGCAGGTATTGATCAACAAATACCCATTGAAAAAAAAAAACAAAAAAAAAAACCCTCATCTATACAGAAATAATTATCCTAGTTTTTTGGCATTTTATTTCCCAACATAATTATCCTATGTTTTATACTTTAAATGTGAGTCATGTGCACATCAAACCGGAGAGTGACACAAAACTACAAATTACTATTAAAAATTGCACCAATGGCCCTTTGCCATTACGAACAGACATTTTCACATTGAAAGAGGATTGGAAATTCAATCTATCTATCATAGTATTATAAATAGACTAGTTCTCGAGTGACTGAAACAACTTTTGTAAGCGTGTAGTTGAAAAATATGGCTTAAAACTAGAACAATTGTTTTCCAGACAGAGGGTAATCCAAAATCTTCAATCCTTCATAACTTTTGCATACAATATCCAAATAATGCATTCTTCGGTGCGTAGAAACCCCCCCTCTCTCTCTTACTCTCTGAAAGTCCTTAAAAATAATTCAATCGCAGAAAACACGTTCCACAGCAATTTCGGGTGTCCCTGCCTGAAATGCTGAATGCAATGAAAGCGGGGGGCAACCAAAGGCCTCCGGAACTGCTATAAAGACGCCATCACTCCCTTCAACCTCCCACCCTTTTGATTGCTCTTGCGTCTTCCTCAGTGCGCAAGCAACCCCGGCCATCTCTCTCTCTCTCTTTCCTTCAATTTTTTTTGGTTGTTTTTTCCAAAACATTCAGTGTTTCATTTTCCCTGATTGTGGGCGAGGAAGTGTGCAGCCTCTTCCTGCCTCTCACTAGCTTCATCCCTCCCTGCCTGAGGCTCAGCCTGGGAGGAAAGGAGCTACTGATGGTCAGGAATAGCACGCACCCTTACCTTCGCTGACAATGTCCTCCTCTTTTAGATAGATAGAAACTCTGGTCCTCTTTTGAATGGTTCAAGGCTTTGTGGTGTTTGATTTCTATAAACTCTGGTCCTCTTTCGAAACCGAATGGTACAATGTCCATTGGACAAAGGACCAGTGGTGGTGGATTTCATATGCCCTTAACATATGGGACTGTCAACCGACCTTCAGTTGAGGCAATAATAATATTAATTAGCTTTGATTGTGCAGCCTCTTCCTGCCTCTCACTAGCTTCATCCCTCTCAAACCCAAGCTTGGTTGTGAGGTAAGGAGCTACTGACGAGCAGGAATAGCTTGTGATTCTATTCTTACTATTTCATATGCATTGCTGTAGTAACTGTACTAATGCTCTGTCTGTCTGTCTGTCGGTAAACCAATCCAGTCAATATCTACCAATTGTTGATGCTTGTGCTTGCGGAAGAATCTAATCCGGAGCAGGTGTATAGTTAACGTAGAATTAGAATCTATGGAAGATGTAATCTAGCAATGTTATGGTGACCTGCTGAGATTCAGTTAACTAGAACGCCATATTGGTTGTTTTGGCCAATCCCTGTCATTATTTTCTAGTGTAACAGACTACTAGAAAATAATTAACAGGGACTGGCCAAAAAAACCAATATTAATTAATGGCGTTTTAATGGGTTACTCAGTAGAGCAATGTCTGGATTCATTAATTAGTTGGTAATTGAACTTACTCGTGTAATTAGTGTTGAGTAATCAGTGATTCATGTGCAAGAAACTTATACCGTAATAGCTTGTACTCGATCATTACTGTGGGGACGTCTATGGGAGTTGAATAATTTGTTGTGTCAGTAGGACTTCAAGGCTGGTTATCATGGCTTTCTGTGTATACTAACTGTCCTCGTGCTTATCATATCACAGGGAACTTTGTCCAATTCACTAGGAAGTAAACATTCCTGCCAAACTGCTGTTTATAAACTGCTGTTTATAGTAAGTTTTTCAAGTGGTTGTTCAATTTAGCAAGTGATTACCAAGAATTCATCGTCGTTCTTGTACCCTTTACTGCCTAGTAATATGGTCAGACAGAGTTCCTTGTGTATAATTCGTAAACTGTGAGGATTGAAATTAATGTAGAGAACTTGGACCTTAATTTTGTCGTTGCTTTTTCTTTCTTTGTACAGTAACGGAATTCCATTGCAAGAAGTGATATGATACAACCACCTCACTCAGGCACATGTTGTTATGAATTCGAGTAGAATCCGACGTCGAATAAATTCAGAATATTTTGATAGAATATTCTGCAGTGGATCTGCAGCATGCACTGACGCTGCGTGTATCGTGTGATATTCCATTTCGAACCCTGCATCACCTTTTTGTAAAAGCTGTCAGAAAAAGTACCTTGCTAGCTTTACTGTTCACTTTTGGAGGACCGTATAAATGTACTGTACACTTCCCTTCTGACAGTAGTAGGTAGGTCCGGATGATTTTCACTATTTGATGTCTTGAAGACTTACTCTTTGTCTACGGTAGTGTGGACCAGACTATTTCTGAAATCTACACTACGGTTGAATGTCCTAAAACCATCAACTTAAGAAATATGGCCTCATTTTAAGAAGATTGTTTATGAGATTTTTTTTCAGTCATTTGGAAGAAGACTTCTCATGGAAAGCACATTTTTTTTGCAATTTAATTCTCAATATCCAAATTCATACAAGTTTTTGAAGTGAAAATAACTTCGGGATACAAATTAGGCCTCTACGTTTACTCATGTTCATACCATGTGATACTAATTTTCACTCATAATAATACTCAAAACCACCAACTACTTCTTTGTGATGCTTGCCATGCCATTAGTTTACTTGAATAGTGGAATTGGTGGTTATGAGTCCCAACTGTGGTGGTCCCAAAAAAGCTTTACATGTCATAATTGGGGGAGATGGTGGTTTTAGGATATTCAACCTTAATAGGGAAATTACATGTAGTGTTCACATGACACTTAGTAACTTCACAAGTATTCACTCCTAAGTGGACACACGTATTTATACAAGTGCGGATTCGTCCACATTAGTTTTCGACCCACAATATATAAGGTTAATGATCTAGTGTTATAAGGATTTATCCTTTTAACACTTCTAGAGATTTAAATAAAGAAGAAAAAAATATAGAATTCTTGTAACTGAAGATTTGGAATTCTTGTGATTGAAGATAAGAAATTGTTATAACTAAACATTTGGATACTTTATGACAATAGACTTGACCGATTGCAAGTCATAAAATCATCATTTTTTTGGGAAAGAATACATCACCCAAAACATAATTATTAGAGGGAGAATATCATGTTATTTAAATGATTGTTCACCATCTAATTAGCCTCCTATCTGCACGGTATCCAACTATTTGAGCATATTTAATAAAAATTCCTATTAAAATCTTAATTGTTTAATCATGTTTGGGTAAAAGATTTGTTTAAAATTTGGTCTAAATAAATCAAAAGGCCTTTCAAAATCTTGTCAAAATTGAATTAAATGTACTTGTGAAATAGTACTTAGCACTATGCATATAAACAATTCACCCATTTTTTACCTTCAATAAATAGTAAGAATGACAAAGAAGAAGTTGTCAAACCACCACAATTGAAGTTTTGGGTTTTCACGCGACCAATTGTTTTATGTAGCCAACTTGCTACTCTTGATGTTCATTGTATCTTTTTCATCTTGTGTTGTACTTTAATTCTCAAAAAGAAATTTCCTAATTTAAAAAGAAACAAGTATTTTTAAATTTTCACCACAAAATATAGACGTAATTTTCATCCTTAAAATGGAGCTATATACTATTCTTGTGAGGAATGATGCTTGAATTCTGTCATAATTTTTTTTACCATTATTAGCACTTAATTGTCAAAGTGATTTGAAAATTAAGAAAACTAAACCCAAAGGGTTTAGTGTGTTCTTTAAAGGTTAATTTTGGATTAACCACTACCATTTATTAGCAATGATTTATTTTTTTATTTTTTTTATTTTTCTTTCTTGATTGGATTGACTAACCTTAGTGAGATTCTGCCTACAAAATATCACATATAAACAATTGAGAGCTCAGCTACCCTCTCTTAAAAAAAACAAAAGATGAAACATAAATAAACAAATCACTACTTGTATCCTACTAAAGTCAACTCAAAACGTGAATGTCTTCTCATTTTGAAGATGAATTGTTTGGATTTCATTTTATCACGCCTATTTTTTGATTTGCAAATTGAGACACAAAAATTCCTTTGTTTAAAATGTCCTCGGTTCAACCCTTTGACACATCTAAGTCCACATAGTGAACGATGAACAAATTCAAATTATTCTCCCGACTACATACATGAACAGTTATCATACCATCTTATAGTGCATGTTATTCCAAATTAAATTGAATTTCAAAAGAAAATCGTGAAATTTTAATTAAAATTTATTAATAGATAAAAAATGATACATTTAACAGTACAAATGTGATCTTTACATTGACATTTAGAACTTGTTTACCAAAGAATTATCTTTAAGTTAATTATATGTATGCCAAATTTCAAGGCCAAAAGATTCACCGTAAAAAAGTTATTCAAAATCTACCAACATTGGTAGTTGTGGAATTGTTTTCACTGCTGCCAACTTTGACAGCCTCCCAAAGATTGAATAAAAAAAATTTGCCATGAAATTCTTGGAACAAAAACCTCTTTATGTTAATAACATATGATAAAAACTTCAAAGCCCAAAAGATTAATTCAAAAAAAGATATTAACAATCTACCAACATGTGTAGTTGGGGGAAACAATGGGGGAAACCATTTCATTGCTACCAACTTTGACTACTATGTTGGTAGATTTTGAATAAATTTTTTTTGGTGATTCTTTTGGCCTTGAAATTTGGTATACATATAATTATCTTGAAGATAATTATTGGGTAAACTTTTCGTGGTAAAATACCAATTTTTGAGCTCTCGGGAGGCTTTCAAAGTTGGCAGTTCTCAAAGTTGGTAGCAATGACACTAGTAGAAATCTTGTCTTATGTGACAAGTCTTTAGTGACTAAATGTCCGGAAAGACAAGTCCATAATGACGCAAAGTGGTCTTTGCGTCATTATGGACTTGTCTTTCCGGACATTTAGTCACTAAAGACTTGTCACATAAGACAAGATTTCTACTAGTGTGAAATGGTTTCCCCCATTGTTTCCCCCAACTACACATGTTGGTAGATTGTTAATATCTTTTTTTGAATTAATCTTTTGGGCTTTGAAATTTTTATCATATGTTATTAACATAAAGAGGTTTTTGTTCCAAGAATTTCATGGATTTTTTTTTTTTATTCAATCTTTGGGAGGCTGTCAAAGTTGGCAGCAGTGAAAACAATTCCACAGCTACCAATGTTGGTAGATTTTGAATAACATTTTTTTGGTGAATCTTTTGGCCTTGAAATTTGGCACACATATAATTAACTTAAAGATAATTCTTTGGTAAAAAACCATTATTTGAGCTCTTGGGAGGCTTTCAAAGTTAGCAGTATTGAAATGTTTCTCACTGCGAATTCGAAAACGGCATTTTGATTGGTACCCCACCATACATCAACTTCATTTTTGTTATTCATCAAACATTTTATAATGCATCTTCAAATTCAGTGTTGAATCATGACGTTTGAAGATTAACCCTTTAAGGCCCCAATTCAACACTGTTTTCTAAGAAACGTTATAAAATGTTAGATGAATACCCATTTGGAGTTGATGTGCAAAGCAAAGTTGTAAATGTCAACGTAAAGATCACATCTGTACAGTTGGATTTATCATATTTTTTATTAAGTATTTTAAATTATTTTTGCAAGGGTTTCTCTTGAATTCGATTGAAAATCCCGCATTAACACAAAAAAAAATTAAAATTTTGTAATGAAATTCGAATAACATGCTTTATGAGATGGTATAGTTTCCATTATTTGATTATGCTTATTTTGGAAAATCATGTTTTAGGTCTCATTTTTTGAACTAAGAATGAAACTTGATATAAACCAATTGTGTGATTTTTCCAAAAATCATAACAACCCATTTTAAAAATCCAAACCGTACAATAGATAGTAAACTTGCACAAGAACAAAAGGAAATTTATGTGGATGAAAATTGTCCAATTCGGATGAGAATCGAACAACTTGAATCTGTTCGTCGTCCAAATATTGAATGCAGGAGCGTCAAAGGGTTAAGCAAATTCAAAATAATAATTACACTTAGTACTTCAAATTGCAAGTGATGTACTGTAGTCTCACGTTCTAAAGAGGCAAGTACTAAATAATAATTGACAATAAGTAGATGTTGACATAGATGAAACACATCCCATCAATGTTTCGTAAAAGAAAGGTAACTTGAGTTTACTGCATTAAAAGCATCTTGAATGTATGCATCAAATACATCTTCAACATAGGCATCAAATATATCCCGTTGGAAGGTTACTTCCAATTATTACATAACAACGTCCAAACAAAGATAGGGTCTAAATAAATTTTTGAAGGTAAATTTTATAAACAATTCACATTAATATAGGATGCTCAGAATTGATTACAAGAATTAAAATGAGAATATTCTCAAAATATTACTAAATATTACTAACTACATTACAAATTACTTTTATTTTTTGGGTACTTTTAAATACCCTTTGTTCACACGTGATACTCAAAAGACACAAAGAATGACTTCCTTGAGAATACATTTTCAATGTAGGCATCAAATTCTAATGTAAGTTTGCCATATGAAGTTCAATGTTCAAAAGAGTACCAACCTCTAGTTACAAATTAACCAGTTGAAACTCAAAATTGCCTAATTGAGTTCAAAATCTTAAGAAAAAGTGATTATTTTGAGGGGAAGTCAAATATGTGAAGTAAAACATCTTCCAGATTTTTCAATTTTTTTTAATTGATTAAAGTTTCAAATTTTAAAATGTTTTATTTTTGTGAGGGATGAATTGTTTTTTTATTTAAAAAACCTTTTTCATGGATTTCTTTTTGAATATACTTGAGAATGAAATTATTCAAGGTGACTTGTTTTTGGATTTTTTAAATATAGAATCAAATATGAACCATATTTACATCCAAAGTGTTATCATAAATTGGTGAAAGTGTTATCAAAATGAGAGTTTTGACATTCAAAATCTTCAAGATAAAATCATTTTACATTCTAAAATTTTATTTTTGCATCATATGTATATAAATCTAAAATTTGGCTCACTCATTTTTCATTGAACCATCGCTACACTATTTTCAAAATGGTTTGAAAATTAACTTTTTAAACAAAATGCTCAAAGTGCACAAATGAGCCCAAAATATAATTAGTTCACTAAGAGGAGTTAGTGGACTGTACGAGACAAACATCCCATAGTCTATGATTTGTTCATGCGAATCACTTAAACTTGTGCTCAAAAACTTGTGCTCAAAATCACATCAAGGTCCTAATACGAAAAACCCTTAGACCTCTTCACCTGAGCTTATATTGGATATACTACATTAGAACGTCAACAACAAGGGCATTGTTTGATGGATTTAATATTCATTAATTTATAATTTTAATATTCATTAATATGTCAAAGGAAATGGATAAAACATTTTCACGAGAGAATTCGCGAATTAAAATGCAGACGTGAGAGCAAGAGGCCCGAGGGGAACAAGTGATGTCTATTGGTTTTGTGGCTTCAAGGTCATGGAATATGCACATGATATATAGACACCTCGATACATCCCTCTATAACTAAGTTTTAGGAAGGGTTATGTATGTATTCTAGATTGATGAACGATAATGATTACCAATGTGTAGTGATTGTAATTAGTTTACCACCTATATAGAACACATGGTGGTTCAAGGTTGTGAAGATGATAGTTTGTGACACCAAATTTTGAATGTGATGATAGTGGTCAAAGGTGATCAAATTGAGAGAGAAGGGTGTAGATGCTCTTAGTTTGCAAATTTTGCATTCCTTGCATGTAAGGTAAAAATACCCAAATCATCCCTGACCTTACATGGTTCTCATGTCAATCTTTCTTTATAAATAGATTATGGCACCCTACTAATGATGAGATTGTGCACAATCTAAACACGACAGTCTAGGGACACTCTAAGGTTATTCTTTAGTTTGAACTTTCAAAATTCATAACTTATTCATTCAATGTCCAAATAATACATGCTAAAGTGCGTTGGAATCCTCATTCACTTGCCAATAAGACCCACTAAAAGTAAATTATGTTTGATGCTAGGAAATAGATTCAATTGGTTTGCACGATGCATTTAGATATTCTTACCTCAATAAAAACTTGGTAAATGACGTGTGCTTGTTGTGTGTGCAACGGTTCGTAACTACATATCGATGAAACTAAATTATGTAATAATTAAGTGTTGATCCAGTTAGTAAATAGTATGCTCAGGACACCCCGCCAACAAACTCCAATCACTTTATGAAAAGTACGTCTTCAAAAAATTAACCCTTAAAGGTCCTCACCCTTCTCCAAATTGGGCAGTTTTGAAAAGATGCATTATAAAATTCAACTAACAGGGATATCTCAAACTTGATATATGAATAAAAGGTGTACACTATGAATTTTAGATTCTATCTACATGGTTAGATGTGCAATTGCTATCACCAATATTTTTCTATAAAATTTGAAACTTAAAATTCAATTTTTTTTGTAATTTCATTACAAATAAGATATTGACAAATTTTGGATGAAACTTTTGTGATGGATTGAAATGCAATATTTTAAGTGTAGTGATTTTTAAAGACTTTTTGGTTGCTTAATTTAATGAGTTGACTTTTTCAAGAGAGCTTTTAGATTTAAATCTTTTAATTTTTTTATGAAACACTGCAACAAGAAATGAGGCATGAAAGTTTCACAAATTGTCTCCTTTCTAATCGGATCACACGTGCATGAATCTAACTTTCCTTAGAAAATTTAGTAAAAAATTCACACTGCAAAAAGTGCATGACAAGTGAAAAAACAAAGTTTGCTTTTGTACATCATGCAAAATATGCATAGTTTAGCAATTAGGGGTTAAAGCAAAATGAAACCTCACTTAGAAGCCATAATTCCAAAAACATGTTGAATTCACCCTTCAACATATACACTACATTTATCAAGTCAAACCTCATCAATTTCTCACATTTTAAAATGTATTATATTTTTTGGTATTTTTCTCACTTAATATATCTTTAAACCAATTCACATTGACTTTTTCATGATTCTTTAAATGAAAATGAATTTTATGAATTTTTTCAAAGTTTTCTCCTTGTAATAGCCATAGTAATTATTTTTTAGAAAAAATGTAAATAATAGTGGTGAACAACAAGGTGTAGGTTGCATGCTTCTTGAACTTACATAAAAAGAAGTTCGGTTGAAAAACTTTTTTGCAATGTATATTGGAATTTTAGGGTTGTGAGCTTCAAAGTGCTCTCAAATTACGCAATTTTAACAATTTGAAAAACCGTAAATTGGACTTGAAAGTAGAAGACAACTCCCACACATTCTTAGTTAGGACCAATTTCATTTGAAATTAGGACTAGGTGAAAATCAGTGTTTGACTTAAAAAACGATCAAACATGGCTCCATATGGCTCCTTACATGTTTAAGTGTTAACCCTTTAACGCGCCTACATTCATATAATCGGTGACGAACACATTTTAACCTTTCTCTTGACTACATCCTCTACAGGTTTTCATCCGTCCAAACTTTTCTTCGTTCTTGTGCTAGTTGACTAGCATTTGTACAGTATGGATCTTCAAATAAGATACCGTAGTTTAGTAGCAGGTTTGGCAGAAATTTATTTTAAAGTTTTGGAAAATTATTTTTCAAAAAAATGTTTTTTTTGTATGGGAAAAAACGGATTTTGAAGAATATCCGTTTTTACGTAAATCTATTTTTGAAAATAATGAAATATTAGGCAAAATGTGCCTAATTTGCTAGTAAACTACGGTATTGTCGAGGGTATTGTGATTTTTTAAAACATAATTGGTTTATATTAATTTTTATTTTTAGTTTATAAAATGAGACTTTAAACATGATTTTTCAAAATAAGTAGAATCAACTAATGGAAATTATACTATCTTGTAGTGCATGTTATTCCAAATTCATTACAACAATTCCAAAAAGAGTTATTTACTAATTTAGAATTTATAATTGAACCTCAAAAGAAAAGCTTTAAAATTTAATCGCAATTTATTAATAAAAATTATGATAAAGCCAACTGTACATATGTGCTCTTCATATTGACATTTGCAACTTAATTTCATACACCAACTCCATTTTTTTATTCATCAAACATTTTAGAACTCGTCTTCAAATTTAGTGTTGAATCGAGACGCTAACCCCTAAATGACAAAAGGGGAAGGGCAAAACCTAGATGTGTTATGAAATGTTACTTCTGTAACTTTGATGAAGTTTGATTTAAATGAGAAAATGAGAAGCATGATGTTTAGTAATTATCTGTACAGTAAAAGTTCCAAAAATAGTTTAAAATGCTCGTTGAATGAATTTAAGAGCATTTACCATTTAAGATTCACAAAAATTACAATTTTTTTTAGAATTTGAATTTTGGTATGATAGGTTAAAATTAGACATTCTATTCTAAAATTTAAAAAAAAAATTCAGATGAGTGAACATCATTAGTTTCCTGAAATAGTAAATTTTATAACACTAGGATAATATTGAGGTCTTTGTCTTTGAATAAATCTTCAGTGAACCTCAACGTTGCAAATGAAATGTATCAAAAAGCACTAGATCATGATCTTGATCCTCAATGTAAACAAAAAACCAAAACTTAAAAAATATCATTTCCTGCCCATGGGCAATCAATGCTATTTGGATTGCGACCAGAAAATGGTCAATTAGTCACTTAGAGGTTAAAGAGTTGATGAGGCTCATTACAATGATTAGTTGTTTACAACAGAGAACATGGATTTTTAATGGGACAAAGGAGTATTGGCACTACGACCCAAGACCTATATAGGCCATATTGATGCACATTTAGTGCCAATATGGTATTGTTGGAAGACACTGCAAAATCCAAAGGGTCTCACTTATGTTTTCTTTTGTTCAATGAAATCAAATGCTCTATTGCCAGGGTTTTGCCCTTGGTTTGGGTTTGATGTTTCTTCCTTCAAAGAAATAAAGCGTCTAGTTGTTTCAAACTTAATTTTTTTTAAAGAATAAAATATCCAATTTATTTGGGAAATGGTCTGATATGGGTACCTCAGAAAGCTCTTTAAACTCTGAAATCAACCCCTATAGCAACTTCAAGCAGTCCTTCTTTAAATCAAAATAAAGAATGAATCGACTGGGTGTGGTGTTGATTTTCTACACTCATGCACTGCACAAAAAAATCATGTAAACATTGAAGAGGTTTAAAGATTTTAAAAGAGACTTTTTGTACAAAAACCAAAATTTGTCCTAGTTGCTTAAAAAGTCCAAATTCTTTTTAAATATCCAATGACGTCATTTTGATACAAATTTTTAATATGAGCGTACATCTAGATATGTGTTATTTGAAATGATTAATTTGAAGGATTAAAATCATTATTTGTTTTGAACGACAATGCTTGCAAATGCTATTTTTTGGCAAATTTTCTCACAAAGCATAAAAACATGAAAATTAATTTATTCAATTAAAAATTTGGACTTGAATCAAAGTGTTTCACATCATCCAGTTGAAAAGACCATTGAAAGAGCTGAGGCTGATTTTCCCAAGTTCGGCTAGCTTAGTGTGGAATGAGTATTGATTCCAATTTTTGAGATTTTTTGTGGTGATTCTACTCTTGGTATCAAAGATGGGATGGTAATTTGCGCACGTAAGTGATGTATAGATGAAAAGATACAATCATGCAAAGGTGAAAAATCTAAGTATGGGCAATTCTTGAAAATTTCCATACAATGAGCTATGCATTTTGAAGTTTTGTACACAATGAGCTAACACCTCCATATATACAACTATCAAATAAATTTTACCAAATCTAAGCCTAAACTTTGCATTTTGGGCATTTTCAAAAAGCTTCTAACTTGGGTAGGGGGCCAAAAAAAAAGTGCAACCAACTTTGTAGCATATAATCTTACTAGTGAGGAACCTTGAATGGTTCAAAATATGTAGGTGCTAAAAAAATCAAGTTGGTTGAGTTATCCTATGGTTGGATCGGTAAATAGACTTTTTAAATCAAAAACTATTTACCTTTTCTAAAAAGGGGCACATTTAAGCAGCTTCTGAGTATTGGAGAGAAACATAGTTGTGGTCCTTTAGGGATTAACCCCTAAACATCAGAGCGTCCAAAAAGTGACGACTAACAAATTCAAACCCTTCTCATGTTCTCATCAATGCTTCTCATTAAGTCATCCAATTTTTTGGAGATTCTTCATCAAGTTGTTGTCCCATCTAACGGTTTAGTCATACTTGATTACATACTTTTCTAAAACTACAAATGTAGAAGTATGTCAAGTCGTTGACCAAGCCAAAATTGCATTGACTGTAGTTCAAAAGCGGCCTTGCAAAAATGAGGGACTCATAGATTTAAGAAACAAAAAATTTCATAGAATCATCATGTTTAAGAGTATCTCATTTCAAATTCATTCCAACAAATTTTACTCAAAAAATATGAAAATTTGATTTGTAATTAAATTTAGAAGGAATTCTTAATTTTAACTTTCAAATTTTATACTTAAATATTGATGATAGTATTGGTGAATCAAACACTACGGATGGAATCTAAAATTCCAAATCTAAAACTTTCATTTGTATATCAATTCCAAAATATTCATCTAAATAGTACATTATAATGATTTTTCTCACATCATCAATTCTAGGGACACCCTTGTATGTTTAGGAGTTAATCCACAACTTTAAAAAAAATCTTTGCATGGTGCCCTCCAGATCTTTTGAAGGCACTTGGTGGCGGTGGGGAGAATGCCATAGAACACTGTCATTGCATTCATTCTCAATCCCACTTGAAAAACGGAGCCAACAAAAAAATGTCATAACTTACATGTCACTGACAGATCTAGCACGTCCAGTTCAACGGAGAGAGCGTTACGTACCGGTAATTTGTTGATTGTCTGTTGCACCAGCAAAGGACTGGAATAATACCCGATACCCTGGACTAGTTCCGATCTTGTTTACAAGAGGTTAGAGCATCTCCATTAGTACTCTGGATTGCACTCTGAAGGTCATCCAAAAAGTCAGATCTCATGGCCCAGAAGCTGCAACACATCACTTGCGTTGCATTTTTGAAACGTTGCAAGGTAAAATTTGAAAATAATATACAATTTCTAGTGGTGTCATAGCCTTGTCTCTTCCTGCTTTTGGTCAATGCATGTGCATTGGTAGGAACGCGACTTTCTTGCGGCACCCAAAATGAGTTTAAGCAGCTTCTTGCATGCATCAAGTTATTTTTAATTTTTTTTGCAGGAACACACTGTAGCTACCAAAAACTCACATGATGAAAGGAGATTCTTTGCTCCACTTGCGTTGGGTGATTGGCCATCACCATGTAGGTCCCCACCAACATCACTCAATTAAGGCCCGGTTCTGACCATCGCTTGGATAAAACACTCTATATTCATCCGTCAAGTGCCTTGGCCTCCACTGTACTTTCCAGTGTACTAATGATAATCAGTTAGCACAAGAACCAAAGAAAATTTGGGTGGATGAAGAACTGTACGGGATGTAGTCAAGAGAAGGTTTATAATCTATTTATCATTCATTATATGGACGCATGCGCGCCAAAGGGTTAAAAAAAACGATCTCAAGGTAGGAGCACCCAATCCCGTTAGTGTACCTAATGCCGATAATTTCTACACATGGCTTTCATTTTAGAACGCAAATCTAAATATGTCATAGAGCCTTTATTGTTTGTTGACCAAAACGATAAGCCACCTATGGTCTACCTAGATGTGTGTTCTAAAATGAAAGCCATGTGTAGAAATTATCGGCATTGGGTACTATGTCGGAATTGGGTGCTCCTTCCTTAATAGATTTGGAAATGTAATAACAAAAATTGATCTCTCCACAAGATCTTTCAAAGAATGCACATACATTCCTATACATTGGTGACTCAATAAAATGCATAAAGTGGATGACTCAATAACCAACGTGTATAATAAACCAAAAATATCTCCAACATGTGTTCATTGAAAGATTCTAATTCTATAAGCTTCTAATTCTATATCAGTATTAGATTTGCGTGAAAAGCTTAGAGTGTTGGTTTATTGGCCATCTACTATAAAGTTGGATTCAACTAATATCCGAGTTTACCTTACCTAAATTCTAGTATTCATCCAAACAAAGGCAACATTAACCTTTTAACGACCCAATCCTTTGAAGAACAGTCAAACTACACTTTTATACACAATTCAACCTTTGAGGTTTCTCAAAATATATTTTGTAATATTTTTCATGCATAAAATTGTATGTTTCCTACTAGTTCTAATATTTTCAAATTCTTTTGATACAAAATTAACTTTTCACAAATTTGTAGGTCAAATTCTTCAAAACATTGACAATAATTCTAAAACACTTCAAAAAATATATAAATTTCCTGGAACATCGTGTGCAAGCTACAATGGAGAATCACATGATAAATTTACCATAGAAATTTTTAGTTTTTAATTTGAAATTCAAAAAGTGAACATCCAATGCAATGTAATTCAATCCTTGAACTACATAGTTTGCAAGAGAAATGAAATACTCAATACTTGAAATTTATAAAATCTGAAAAGTGAAGTGTAAATTAGACTCAATAAAATTCATTTTCTAAATTCAAAATAATAGCAAAAAGAAATCATCCTTAGGGTTGAAATTGGATTTGACCAATAAACATCCACTAGTTGAATGCGCGGTCCTTAACCCCTAACCGCCCTACCATGCATATTTTGCATGATGTACGGATTTGAAATCCGTTTTCTCATCCATTATGCACTTTTTGCAGTGTGGATTTTTTATTGAAACTTTTATAGGAAGTTAGCTCCTTGCATGTGTGATCCGATTAAAAAGGGGATGATTTGTGAAATTTTAATGCCTCATTTCATGTTGTAGTGTTCCACCCAAAATTCCAAAGATTTTAGTGCAAAAGTGCTCTTAAAAAAGTCAAGTACTAAAATCAAGCAACCAAAAAATCTCCAAAAATCACTACACTTAAAGTATTATATTTCAACCCGTCACAACAAATTTCATTATTAAATTGTCAATATCTTATTTGTAATCGTATTACAAAAGAGTGTTAAATTTTAAGTTTGAACTTTAATACACAAATATTGGTGATAGAAATCGCAAATCTAACCGTACGGATAGAATCTAAAATGCATAATGTACAACTTTTATTCATTCATCAACTTGAAAATATCCCTCTCAGTTGCATTTCATAATGCATCTTTTATAAATTGCCAAATCTAAAAAGGGTGAGAACGTTTAGGGGTTAAAGGGTTAACAAATAAGTTAAGTCCTAAACGTCCTCACCCCTCTTTAGATTGGGCAGTTTTTTCAACTTAGATGCATTATAAAATGCAATTAAGAGGGTTATTTTGAACTTGATGTATGAATAAAAGTTATACATAAAGAATTTTTTATTCTATCCATTAGGTTAGATTTGCGATTGCTATCACCAATATTTTTCTGTAATACTGAAACATGATATTCTGAATTATTTTTTAATTTGATTACAGATAAGATATTGATAATCTAAGAATGAAATTTGTTGTGATGGATTGAAATGTAATAATCTAAGTGTAGTGATTTTCAGAGATTTTTTTTGTTGCTTAATTTTATGAGTTGACTGTTCAAGAGCACATTTAGACTAAAGTCTTTGAATTTTTTCATGAATTCCTACAACATGAAATGAGACATAAATATTTCACAAATCATCCCCTTCCTAATTGGATCACACGTGCATGGAGTTAACTTCCCAAAAAGTCTTTAGTAAATAATTTACTCTGCCAAAAGTCAATGAAAAATGAGAAAAACATCTTTGTTTCTATACATTGTCCACTTTCTAAACAATGGGACATTTAGTAGTTAACCCTGTAGTGCTCAGTTGACCATATTATATCACTGCAATGTTGGAAATGCAATTAATAGAAAATCCGTGAAGAATTGGATTTTCAATTGTGAAGTTCAGAGTTGGAGATTTATATACACATCTACTAGAAATATAAATTAACAATTTGGAGTTGTGCAACTATCAAAATACCTATGAACAAAACACAAAATATTGCAAATACTTGAAAATATTGTAAATACTTAAAATTATAACACATGTACTTTATTGTATTTCTTGTGTTTGGAAGTTTGTTATCTTGTTTTATTTTTTTGGATTGTGTTCTCTTGTTCATGTTCCAATAGTGTATATGAACATTCCAATCTTAATCAATGTACCAACTCCTTTTATTTTTAATGTATAAACTTTTGTCCTAAACCAAATAAGTCACTCTCACTTATAAAAGTCACAATAATTATATGTGAGTCCGCTCTTGATATGAAAGATTGCAACGGAGAGGTGTTGACATAGGGCATTGCTGAACCTCTTCACTTTAATTTTTGAAAATTTTACCCAAATTTTATTTAACTTTGAAGGCAAACACCCTCATTTTTTAGTGTGCATTATACGGTTCAAAGACATACTATGATCTTCCAATCCCACCATCGGATGATTCTCTAATTTTGACAAAATGTCTCCACTCTAGTTGAGAATAGAATTATACAATTACTTTCTAATTTATTCAATTCTATTTTTGGAAATATTAATCATGGTGGAAAAACCCATTGAAATCTAGTACTCTCAACTATAGTACCCTAGGCACTAAAGAATTAAGGAAAAGCTTATAAGAGCAATAGAGTTAATTGAAAAGTCAGCCCAAAAAAGAAAGTTTTAGCAAACTCGTGTTGAATTCCTCTTGAACTCATATTGAAATACAAATAGACCAAAAACTAGTCTATGATGAGTTGGGAGACAATCTAAAGCAAGCCACTATCATTATTCTCCACACCTTGCAATGACTTCCGCACCTTCCACCGAAGCTCTAAGCCCATGGCCCACAAGGGGACAATCTATGATACGACACTATTCAACCCAAGTATAGTTCAAGAAAGAGGTTAGAAGTAGAGCAACAAGGGAGGTTAGATGGGCTTCTTTTCGGTTAACTCAAATGTCATTCGATCAATACTTCAAAAACCATATCCAACACACATCTTGGAAACTTGAAACTCAAATCCGTCAAAACAATCAAAATATAATGATCATACACTAGTTAAAAAGGTGGCGCTCTCCAGAGAGATGCACAAACAAAATCACCGTGCATGTGTGAAATTAGACACCACTTCCTTGGCAGTGCCACCTTTTCTACTAGTAACATGAACCACAAGCACTCGAAGTGTACCTACTAAAAGTGTACCTACACATAATCGAAGATAAATATGTAACCCTAACTTACAAATTGAGAATCTCCACTTATTAAAATATCTGCAAAACAAATATAGTTAGTCCCTGTGCAGTATTGTCCACACAAAATTGTCCACAAAACCGACGAAATTTGATGATATGTGCAGAATGACGGAAACCTGATGTGAGCCTGCAACATTCCTTATACAACTTAATTACTGGGTTCTGTTCAACTTTACACAATGTCAAGACTTGCAGCACCTGGTTGATAAAAAAGCATTGACACAAAAACAGTATCAGCTACACTGAATTTTGTATCGCAAACAAGGACATGTATATTATTAGTGCTGGCAACACTTGCAGCTCACAAAACAATGCTAAAACGTTAATCCCTAAAGGACCAAGGATTCATGGTTTTAAAATGACAGATTCAATCGATCACTATAATTTAAATGGGACCAAATTTCATATCACCAGAATTAGCAAAGAACATTGCCCGCGTTGATATAAAAAACATATAAATTTGAACAAAAGAAAGTGTATATAAAACATACTCAAAATTGCTTAAAAATGCAAAAGGAAAAAAGCAGACATGAGGTCCAATTCGGGATTCTTGGTCCTTTAGGGGTAATAAATGAAAAAAAAAGGAACCCAGGCTCCAAAATTAATCTTCAGCCTTATTAGCCCTGCCAGTGAGATTTTGCAGTCTGCACAACAGAATAGGATTCATACATCCTTACTGTGTAACTTAATCCCTGAAGGACCAAGGATTCATGGTTCTTCAATGACAAATTCAATCCATCATATTGAAAAAAGTATAATTCAGATGGGACAATATTTTATATCACCAAAATCACTAAAGGACATTGTATGTGTTGGTCGAGAAACAAAGAAATTTGAACAAGAGGAAGTCCTCAAAAGAAATACTCAAAACTGCAAAAAAAAAAAAAACATGAGGCTTGATTTGGGCTTCTTGGTCCTTTAGGGTTAAACAAATTAAGTCCATAACAACTATTGAGAGCACCTTGCTGATGTGGCACAACCTCAAACACCCAATGGTCATATAATTCCATACTTTCCTGCCTTTTCAAAGTATTGTAGTCTGGCCTCCTAGATTCATAACCATGACCTAGATCCAATTCATGCGGATACACCCTAACCCCTAAAACCTAATTATGCAAATCATTCATATCCGCATGCACGTATGTGAGCTGAGCATGCAATTTCAACAATCTTGTTCTCATGAATAGAGCCATTCATGCATTTTGCTGCCTCCACTCATTGCAGGACAAATTGTCTCATTTTTGAAGTGCAGATTTATCAAAAACTGTTGTTTCAAATATTATTATTTTGTATCCTATTGCATAGACGTTTCAAAATCTACCAGTTTCTGAATCTAAATTTAGACAATTGAATAATAATTTATTGTGCCAGAGCAGCCAACCAACGTGTGGTGAACCTGGTAACACTAAGGTAGGAGCACCCAATTCCAATAGTGTATTTCATGCCGATAATTTCTACACAAGGTACTATTTTTAGAATGAAAATTTAAGCCAGTCATAGAGCCCTTATTGTTTGTTGACCAAACTAATAAGCTATCTATGATCCACCTAGATTTACATTCTAGAATGATTACCATGTTAAGAAATTATCGGCATTGGGTACACTGTTGAAATTAGGTGCTCTTACCTTAGTGGTATACCTGTCGTTTTTCATTCCCACAAAAGGGAAAACAATGGCTGAATATGCGGATCTTATGACCAAAACCACTTACCAGCACTAACTCATTCCTTAATTGGGACTTGCCTGGTGTGATTTCATTCCTTTTTTCCAATTCCAGTAAGTGAAAAATGACACATTTCCTACTAGTATAAATGGTGGAAATAAGTTGCAGGGCTGCTGCTTGGATCCTTGGGATTTGTCGCCAAGAGACTGAGGCCCTTTGAATGCAACTTGTTACCCCAGAATCCGATTCCACCTCCAAATTTTTCCTTCTAGAAAGAGCAGTGAAAGTATCATCGGATGCATAGCATTCGCATACTAAATCGGCTTCTTGCTCCAAAGAATGTAGACTAAAAGGCCCATGTCTCAAACTTGGCAACCCCATGAACTTTGGGAGCGCAGACATGCTTACTAGAATCACTACAAGGAGAAGGTGTTGCTTTTCACTCCTGAGTGAAACTCACCAATTTTTTCACTCTGGCGTTGCTTTTCACTCCTGTCATTTCTCACTACGGAGGATCCTGTTCATTGTTGTTTTTCACTGTACACGCTTGTCCAACGTGACAAATCGCACTCACCAAGTCCAACCAAAAATTTGGTGAGTGTGAAGTGGTGTCGTTTGACTCACAGAAAGAGTGAAAAGCGACACCTTCTCCTTCTAATGGGGAGACCAATGGCGACTATGTATGTTGTCCCGGTGCTAAGGACAGCAATATTTTAGGTGGCGATATCCAGTTTCTTTGGGATTTAATCTTGAAGAGATCATGTTTGGATCTCTACGAAGAACTTCGGCAAACTAGCTTGAAGGTCTTACTATCGTTTCTGACATTTAGAGCTTTATTGTGATATAGACATGTGCTTGTATTGAACGACATACTCGGGGTTGCACTCTTTTATGTGTGTGAGGAATCACGTAAGTGCACAAGAGGGGGAAAATTTTGAACACTACCGTAATATGTATACATACAAGAGGCATATTTAGGGCTGAAAATAGGGTTGTATATTTACATGATTAAACATATATCGTACCAGGAAGGCAGGGTTGGCAAAAAATAATTCCCCAAAAAATTGCCGAAAAAATAAATAAATTTATCAAGTATTTTGTCGAAATCAACAAAAATGAAGTCAACAAAAATTGTAGACAAAAAACTAAGGAAAACGTGTAGCTGCTAGTAAAATTCAATGTTAGTTATTAATAGCCGAATTTTTAATAATTATTTTTGAAAGTGCCGACCCCTACTTTTCAAACTTTAATTAATTATTCGACATGAAAGTGCCGACCCTGCCTTCCTACTACGGTATACATGAACAAATATAAGAATATTCTAACGTGTACAAGGGGTATTTGAAAGGCCTGGGGTCATGAACGCCAAGGTTTAATAAAAAGTGCACCACCCCGAGATGACATGTGTTTGACCTTTGAGTTGAATGGGTGAATAGATTATTCACTACAAGCAAGAGGTGTACGTTGTTTCTCACTCTAAAGGATTTTGGTCATTGTCGCTTTTCATTGTACACGCTTGTCTTACGTGACGAATTGCACTCACCAAATTCAACCAAAAAATTGGTGAGTGCGAAGTGGCGTTGTTTGACTTACAGAAGGAATGACAAACGATTCCTTCTCCTTGTAGTGTGAGTCTACCTTCGTCGCCACCACTACTTGGTCTCGTGACATTGGGGATTGCCTAAGTATTCGCCATACTTACTCCTCAGTCTGTCCTTGAGTTTCTGCCCTTTTAGGAACCGGATACCTAAAAAGTGTGTTCTTATATAAAGAGCTTATTTCATATGTACCTCACACAAATAATTGAAAATGTGAAGGAAACAATTTCTGGATCATTAGATTCAGAAATCCACTCAAGGTGAGCTTCTATGGAGGCCTTGTTTAGATTTCAAGAGCTCAGGAACTCAAACAAGATGAGCACTCCAGACATTAGAACAAAAGTTGGATTTTGTGACTGAAAATTTTGACTGAATTTTTAGTCGTTCTTTGAAAAGCAGTAAATTATGGGAAATAGTGTTTTAGTCGTTACATACCGGTTTAAGGTACGATTGTGCTCAGTTGTCTGGTCAAACAACTAACCAAATGATTAAGAACATTTTTTTCAATCTGAACCAAAAAAAAAAAAAAAAGTCAGGCCTTGCCCAAAATTCAAACCCTGCCCAAAACAATGCCATGAAATACGCCCGAGCTCCAATGACGGCAACCAAATTTGAACCCTTAACCTCCCATCTCTAAACACTTGTACTAAACCATCCCTAGGGGGTGCACTCTACATTGTGTTTGAGAATCACATGCATTCATAACCCCTTCTAAAAACCCCCTTGTATACGAGAGGTTACATGTCAAAATACCTTTGTATACAAATATATTATGTTTTAAATATATGTTTAATGTAATTGTACATGAATATTTTCAGTTTTAAATGTGTTTATTGTATGTATACGTAATACGACAGTCCTCAAATTAATACCCCAAGTTTTGAGCACCTGGGGAGTGAGTGCAAAGTGGCGTTGTTTTTTTTTTTTTTTTTTTTGAAACAAATGACGAACATTTCATTGCACAAAACGAACATCACAAGAACCAGATGGAACACCACCGGCGAAGAAGAAACGGAAACCACAGAAAAACTAATTGAAAGCCCCAGCCTTAGGCTTAAGGGGATTCCATCTAACCTGCATACCTAATCTAAAAACAAGAGTATCATTTCGGCACCAAACATGGTCAAATTGCTCCAAGAAGGAATCCCTCCTCCCTGGAAACTGCTTGATCAAAAGCTCGGTCCGAAAAGTGGTGTTGTTTGAATCACCTACCGAGTGAAAAGCAACGCCTTCCTAGATGATCAACTTGGAAAATCATGACATTGTAGTATCCTTAAACACAACCTTTCAATCTTTGACCAAAATTTAGAATTTGATCCTTGAAGAATTCGTATAAATCTACGAGACTGAAATAAGGAATTGGACTGATGAGTTTAAAATTAATTTCAAACAACCAAAAAATCAAGTATGTTTCCAAGCATCTTCTTCATACCTCTGTTATCAACACACAACCAAATTCACGTAAACTGAGGGTCAGATAGATATATAGAAACTTCGGTCCTCTTTCGAGGCCGGCGTGAATAAAGTGTCCATTTGTAATGTCAATGATACAGTGCCCACCGGACAGAGGGCCACACTAAGAGTCACAATTAAATTGTAGCTATTCAAACTCGAAAGAAACGACAATATACAATTCACAATGCACTCACATTTCCACTGCGCTGAGGTAGAGGCCCTTCTCCTGGGCCATGTTGAGTTGTTGACATGTATCCTTAAAACTATTATGCTCCCCATGGGGAATGGCATGATATGGGTACCACTCTTACGCGTCTCACATAGTGTGACTTATGTCTAACTTATTTTATGTGTGCTAAAAATTCCGTCTTTAACACAACGTACATGGTTGCAACCTTGGTGTCTAATTTTTGTAAATTTCTAATGGTTTTCTTCCCAAAGAGATATTTCTTGAAAATCACACTATTTTTGAGGGGATACCCATATCAGGCCATCACCTCCATATGCAAATCCACCATGTGATCCGATTTTCATGGCGTACAAAAACAAAAACCCCCAATCTGGCAAACAAAAAACCCTAGCCAGAACTCAAGCTTCACACACACAATGTAGATTGGCCATAGGAATCCTCTCCTTCAACAACCCAAACGGTAGAAAAGATCATCCTGCAACAATACTTAAAAAAATAGACCGAAGGTCTTTCTCATGGTGCTCTAAGAGCATCCCCACCCATGTATGCAGCCTTTAATCCTTTAACGCACCTGCGTCCATATAATGGACAACGAGCCCATTGGAACCATTGGATCCTTTTTCTTGACTACATCCTGTACATTTTTTCATCCATCCAAATTTCTCTTGGTGCTTGTGATAATTGATTATCATTTGTATGGTATGGGTCTTCAAAATGAGTAGGATGAAAATTTCCTGAACTAGGAAGCAAATTTTGGAGAACTCAAACGTGAGGATGCTCTAAGAATCTACTCAAACTTCCTTCCATTCACTATGGTTGATTGTCCTAAAACCACCAACTTAAGCAATTTAGCCTATTTTTGGTAGTGCTAAATTTGAAAAAAAATATGACCGCATTCAAAATAGGTTTTGATGAGGATTGCAAAAATTTGTAACATTTAATTCGCATTTGTCAATTTTATACAAAATTCCAAAGTGGAAAGTAACGTGTGACCCATACATCACATACCTATTTTCTAAATTCACACTTTGTTGTTCCTAGATCCGCTCATGAGCTAATCCAAAACCACCAACTATCTCTTCGCAATGCTTGGCATGCCATTGGTCTACTTGAATAGTGGAATTGGTGGTTTTGAGTCTCAACTGTGGTGGCTTCAAGAAAGATGTACATGTTATAATTGGGGGAGGTGGTGGTTTTAGGACATCCTACCTTATAAGAACATTCCCACCTATGCACGCTAGGACTAACTCTCTAAAATTATTCATTTATATATGAAGGACCCTTGCACTCACACTCCTCCACCTTTGCACGCCCCTCACATATCAAAAGTGCGCATCAAATAGTCAATGGACCAATCACAAGTAGAATGTGAGAATATAGTCAACTAAATAGTGATTTGAGAACCCAATTTCTAACACGCTAGGATCCAAAGTCAAGAGGCATTTTGGAAGGGCCGTTGGCACGTTTCATCTATTTTTTGAGACTCTAAGAGGGCATGGGTGGCCCTGCTCTAAGGTACACCAACCGATTTACAACCATGTTTCCAATCCTGTTCACATGTACTAACAATAGGAATATACTGTACACCACTAAAACATGCAAAGACTTGGTCCCTTGGGTTCAGGGCCAATAAAGAGTGACGTCTTATTCATCACTGTCACCCACATAAATAACAAGGGAACCCACCAGTGTTGGACTAGTATGGCATCTTTCTACAATAAAATCTTGACCATTAGTTCATTCTAAATACCCATATGAGGTCCACTCTCATAATGACTTGGATTCATTTATTGAGAACCGTGTGATACACTGGTACGGGTCTCTTTATTTCTCCCCATCGAGCGTGGCTCGGATGCCAGGCTCGGTGGGGTTCATTTCTCTGGCCCTCCCCGTTTTGGCACCTTGTGGACTTTTTTTGGTTTTTTTTTTGCTAAATTTGCGGCCTACGGCTCCAGTTTACTCTTGGAAGCCCCCGATGAGGTCAAGTAAGGCCCCATTCAACTTCAAAATAGGGGGCAAGTTTTACCTCACCCCCGCCACCCCCACCGAACCTGGCCTCCGAGCCACGCTCGATGGGGGATTTAGACAGATCCCACTGGTACCCACCAGTCACCACTTTACAGCTTCAGTTTTCTCTGGTCACGCCACAAGACGCAGACTCAGTCGAACTGGGTAGGCCATCTTTGTACAGTACTATAATGTACAGTACTGGACAGGCAAAGAAAACATTGCCAGGCTCCAAGTTCATACCAACCTTCTTTTTTCTTTTTTCTTTTTCTTCATTTTTCAGAGTGCTAAACTGGTGACACAAAATCAATATGGTAGTTCTAACCACATACTTCTACATTCATCCACATTTCGGATAGGAAGTACTTTTCATCCACATTTCGGATAGGAAGTACTTTTCATCCACATTCAAATGTTTTTTTCACGATGTCATCCAATATTTGATGAAAATTTGAAGAATGTTTTTTCAATCTACTATAGAGTTTTTGGTCGTTTTGTAGCCAAATTGTATTTTATTGGTGCAATCTCGCACTAAAAAATCCCCTACAAAAGGGTTGGTTGGTACCTTCTCGTCAAGCAAATGGATGAAAAGAATGTGCATTGTCTAAAAACATAGCATAATTCAGTAGCTTTGCCTGGCCCTACATAAGAATGTACAACATATTTCAAACCCAACATGACAGACTTCATCAATAGCTAATTGGGCAGGTGGAGTCCCAAGATGATGAGCACAACGCGGCAAGGTTACTAATGAATGTTAGGAAATGGATGTAAAAACATGTGTGGTGTTCAGTTCAGTTAGTTCAGAAAAACCAAAGAAAATGGATGAAAAGAATATCATGCAGTGTTTGCGTCCAAGCTCAATTTCCAACGATGCCGCCCTCTTGCCAACCTGGCTGGCTGGCTAGAACTCTCACTCGTAGCAGCCGAACAGAAACGAAAGTATCGACAAGTTTCTCGGTCTGTGACTCACTACAGTATGTGATGCTTCAAATTTTGTTGCTCTCTTTTCAACACTTCAATCTCGTACCAACCCTAGTATAATTGTGACTGCGGCTCCGGAAGATTGTTGGGGAGATAGATTAATTCGGTTGAACCCCTGCAGCTTGGACTTTAGTTGACAGTTGTTGTTTGTTTTTTCAAGTGATTGTAGTTACAGTACTACTACAACCGGCCGGCTTGCTCTTCGCCGAATAATTTCCTATCCTGCTGCAGGCACCGTCTGTAAGTTGGTGTTTGAATTTTATCCTTAAGTTTCCTCCCTCCCTCTGAAGAGTCTTCTGTAATAATAATTACCGACAGTTTTTTGTTGCTAGCTAGTACTCCTTGTTGCTGTTACCGTTGTGTTTCTGGAGACTACTGAAATTTGTGGGCGCCTTTCATGCTGTGAAATTTAGTTTGTTCGGAGCACAATCAGTATCAAAGTGCAGATTATGCAGAGATTCTTTTGTTGTTTAGCATTTTGGCTACTTTTCCATGGCTTGAAGAGCAACCCTTTCCTTTCTTGGGGCTACGGTTACGTGGCATTTGGACTGGCCGAAGTCCAGTCGGTTCTACTAAGCCTCTAGGCCTCATGTGGTCTGGTTGTTGTATTACTTGATTTGTTGTCTGAAAATCTAAAGGTCTCCGCCGGGGAGGCTTGTCTCCTCTCGTCTTCAGTGTTTGTGACCATTAATCCAATGAAGTTTCATCCTCTAAAAAAGAGCAATCCTTGGATGCTCTTTTCCTAGGGTAATACACAGGTGTTACTTAGGCGGTACATGGGTGATACCTAGGTTGAAAGAGGCTACACATCTTGAGGAAATTAACCAGCCCAAATTTATCATGTAGCAATTTAGTTAAAATTAGCAATAAGAAAATCACGAGTTTTTTCTTTCTGGGCGTTCACTACCATTTTTTGTTTGCGATTCTAACATCTGTATATATATGTACTTTAATTACAGGAGGTTGGTTGTGCACAATGTCCACCATAACTGTGCCGTCGTATCTGAGCATGGGAGAGGATGTTCATGGCCTTTATCGTGCATTCAAAGGTTTGCAATTTTCTTCAATCCTGCGTCTTATTACAAAGGAAGTCCGTTGGTTGCCCCAACTCTAAATCTCTCTAGGACGTTAATGCAAGCACTATTTACCCATGGGGCCCATTTTCCGAAATTTCCATTTTGGGCCCTCTAGGGTTCTTTCTTGACAATTGTTTTTGCAAATTTAAGACCTAAGGCCGAATTTTGGTCATGGGGTACCCCATTGGAAATTTTAAACCCTTGGAAGAGGGTTTTTTTTTAAGGTGGGCCCCTACACGTTCAAAATAGGGGGTAGTTTTTGTCCTCTTGCATTAACGTCCGAGAGATTTAGAGTCTTTCCGTTGGTTGTGCTTCAACCCTTCACCATCATTATTATTATTATTATTTATTTATTATTTATTATTATTATGTTTTGCTAGCCAGGTACCAGTTATTGTAACCTTGGCCATCATGAATGAACGAATTCACAAAACTCTGACGGTTTAGGGTCATGAATGATGAGTTGCACTTTGAACAGGTTTTGGCTGTGATGAGAAGAAAGTCATTCAAATTCTTGCACACAGAACTCAGTCACAGCGTGTTGCAATTGCGGATGCGTACTACGCGCAGTACGGAGAGAGCATCCATAAACGCCTCAAATCTGAGCTTCACGGCAAACTGGAGGTGCTGTTACGTTACCTATCACTACACTAAATAGTGTATTTAGTGTGAGGCACTGTAATTGCGAACATCACTCTAAATATCAAAAAACCTACTTTTGTAAAAACACTAAATGTGAATTCTCACACTATTTATGAAGAATAGTAACGTTTTGACATTGTGATCTTTTGAGATATGGATATTTAGTGTGAGTAAGGAATGAAACTTGAGATGAAAGTTTAGATGGAAAAACTGAAATTTTAGAAATGGAATGAATCAAATTGGATGATAACTGAAATCATCCAACACTAATTACCCACAAATTGACAATTAATGTTAGACAAGTAGTAGGGGTAAGCACATTATTCATCACCTCACACTAAATACACTATTTAGTGTAGTAGAAAAGGTGGCGCTCCCCAAGGAGATGCCAAGGCAAAATCACTATGCATATTTGGAATTGGGCACCACTTGCCTGGGCATCTCCCTCGACAATGTCTCCTTTTCTACTAGTGCATTCTATAAGCATTAATTTTATGGATCATGCATAGACCTTAATTTTATGATTTTATTTTGCATTAGTTTCCCGGGGAAGTCACGAGGGAAGTCACTATCAAGAATTTAGATAACTATGAGAGAACAAATATAGGGTGTCTTTTATTCATTTGAGATAAAAATTATAAATTTATAGAAGTAATATAGGATGTTATAAAATCAATTTCAGAACATTTTAGGAATATTCTTCGAATATACATATATATATATATATATAATACACCCTAAATATACTATAAATAGTAGAATATTGCAATTATTTGATAGCTCCCATTAAATACCCTTTGTACACTCATATGTACCCCAAATTTACACTAAGATTAATTTTATGATTAAATTACAAAGACCTCTCCATGATACATACCAAGGCCTTTGTACATATGATACTATGATCATACATTGCATTTTCTTTTTGAGGATGTTTCGTGTGGTACACTTTTTATTAAGGAGATTCTAGTTGAGATGAGATTTGCTAGTAAAAATGCACTGATGACCATAACTTGGGGACCTCCCAATGAAGCATAGAAATTATTTATCATGTTGCCTTAACATTTCTGAAACAATCTAATTTTATTTTAAACAGTCTATTTTTTATTAATACTAAAAACTCTACTTTTTATTAAGCAGGTGGGCCAATTTGTACACTGTTTTCCATTTAAAGGAACCCGGTTAAATAATGTGAACCAACTTGGTACATCGTTGAGATGTTTGGAAGGATAAATTATACTCCCTTTGTTTCAAAATATGAGTCCGCTTTTTTGACATTTTTTTTCTTAGTTTTTATCTTATGTTTTATATTTCAAACATGAACACTGTTCAATTCATATGGGGCGGATAATGAGAGTAATAAAAATTACATACTATTTCTAAAGATAGACCATTTTTTTCTAGAGTATTGAGATCATTTTTTTGGCAAAGAAAACGTTAAGTTGAAACATGTCAAAAAAGTGGACTCTTATTATGAAATGGAGGGAGTGTTAATTAATTTGGGGGTTTAACCCCTAAAGGACCACGAAGCCCATATTCAACTTTATGTTTTTTTGAATAAGTCCTATATGAACTTCTATTTATTAATATCAATTTATCGTTTGACCAACACATGCGATATTCTTCACTAATTCTAGTGATATAAAATTTGGTCTCATCTAAATTGACTTTCCACAATATGGTTGATTGAATTTGACATTTAGAACCCATAAATCCTTGGTCACGTAGGGGTTAATTGCGCCTTATGGATGATGTAACCTTGTTGGAATGAATGCCCATTTGAATTAAGTTTTGTGGCGTATATTGCGTAGACGGCCATGCTGTTATGGATGATGGGCCCAGCACAAAGGGATGCGATTTTGGTATACGAGTCAACGCAGGGGCTGGGCACCAAAGACCGGGCATTGATAGGCATCATCTGCACCCGCACTCCATCGCAGATTTACGAAATTAAAAAAGCTTATCATTCGATGTATGGCCAACCGCTGGAGCGTCAAATTGATGGTGATACCTCGGGAGATTACAGAAAGGTGAAAATCATGTCATGAATAATGATCATGAGGAAACAACAAATTTAACCAAATTATTCAAGATGAGTGAAATCTTCTTTCCCTTTCTGTGATAAACTGACTATACCTCAAAGGGAGCATTTATCTTAAAGTATGCGTGTCTATTCCAATACGACATTTCACGGCTAAAATGTCACACTACAGTAAATATGCACACTTTAAGATAAATGCTCCTTTTCAGGTATATTTGCCTTACCATCTAAATTTCTACATCATATTTTGAGAGATTTGTGTCAATCACAAGATGACAAGTGGCACTTTTGACCCAAAAGAATGTCAATTAATTCATATCCATATCCATATCACATCCATTCTATTCTAGTTGGAATAAACATTACTACACATGAAGGGGTTTTAGGGTGGTTTCTAGCACAATTTTTTAAGGAAGATTTTTAGTAGACCTTTAAATTACATGTACATTTCTAGAAATTTTTTATTGAAAATCTTTTTAAATGAACTATGTTATAAATCTTCCTAGTTGAACTACGCTAAAAACTAAACTAAAAATCCCCATGTTTTGAACTTCCTAATTGAACTACGCTAAAAACTAAACTAAAAATCCCCATGTTTTGGTAGCAAAGGTTGATGACCCAATGATCATATTTGTGACAAAGTTTGTACGATAAGAATGTGCACTTTTTAACAAACATGGTATGATATTTATATGTTTAAGTTTTTTTTTGCAGCTCTTGTTAGCACTTGTACGAGGAAATCGCTCAGAGTCTCTCGCTGTGGACCCCAACTTGGCACTAGCAGATGCAGAGGCCTTATACCGGTCCGGAGAACGTCGACTGGGCACAAATGAAGATGTTATTATACAAATTGTGACAACACGCAGCCTGGCACAATTGAACATGGCATTGCAATATTATCGACAAACATTTCGCCATGATTTTGAGAAGGTTGATGGTACCAACATACTAATTAGTTTCATGAATAATTCTTTGTCAATGGTACTAGTTACATGTGCATGCACTAGTAGTAGACTTGTTTTTCATTCCCCACTTTGTGAAAACAGTGAATAGTGATTAAATATTATGCTTATGTTTCTGTTTTCTTGTGACCAAAACCACTCACCAGCACTGACACAACCTATGTGCCTAGCGTAGTTTCATTCCTTTTCATTTTTAGTAATTGAAAAATAACACATTTCTTAGTAGTGATGCCCATGGTCCATCCCATAACAGTTTTTCATATTTTCTGGCACAGGCTGTGAAGACAGAGACTTCTGGACGTTTTGAAAATGCACTTCTGGCTGTTCTTCAGAGCACTTGCAATCCTGCCCATTACTTTGCTCAGGTATGCAAGCTTCAATTCTACCCATTGTATACTGCACCCGTCTGTCGGGGTTGGCAGAAGAAACTATAAGAAGAGAAGCGCAAATCTTTAGAAAATTATTTTTTCAAAAATTTCTATTCTGTATGGTGAAAAACAGAATTTTGAAGAATATTCATAGAATTTGACATTTGTTTAAACAAAAATTTAATTATTTGGCATGAGATGCCAGCCCTGACGGTCGGGTATCGTATGGATCAAACAAAAGAGGGACGATGGACAATAGGGGTGTTCGAGTATTGATGCTCAAGCTTCTGCAATAAGCTTTCGGAGCAAGGACGTGGCCCCATCTACGGGCGCAGAATCCCACAATTTCAATTTGAGTGTAGAAGGCAATTGTTTTGGTGAGAGCAAATGATGAATTTTGCACGGCCATGTGAACTTACCCCAGGCGCATGCAAAATTCATCATTTGCTACATTAACACACATTCCCTCCATACCACAATAAGAGTCCAAAACCACAAATTTTCATGCATCAATTTGAGTCCGCATTTGTTGTGTTGCCTTCCTACATTGACTTCCTATGTTTTTCATCCCTTTCCATCGAGACACACAGTTCTAAAAGTTGCCATTGCATTCCATTCCTTTCAACATGGACTCTATTTCCGTCTTAAATCTCAAATTTTTTTGCAAAGTGAACTCTTATTATGAAACGGAGGAAGTAGTAAATTGATCAATTTACTACTAACATTGGAAACATCCCTACTTTGCTCGTGGAGCCACGTGGATTACCAACACGTTCAAACCGTGTCGTAGAGTCTCCCCTCATAAGCTCACACCCTAAACCCTAAAACCCTAAAACCCTAAACCGTTATTCACTCCATGGCTAAATTAATTAGGCTCTTGAACGTACACAACGTCGTCACGCATCACTAGCGCTCTGTTTCGCGATTCTTTGTGCAGGAGCTGGTAGACTCAACGAAAGGTCTGGGGACGAAGGATGACGATTTGATTCGAGTCATCACCACACGCGCCGAGATCGATATGTACTACATCAAGCAGGAGTTCTTCGCCATGACGAAGAAACCTCTGGAGCAAGTGATTACCAGTGAAACATCTGGAGATTACCAACACTTCCTCCTCTCGCTCGTGGGAGGAATTTAATCATGATCTCTCATAATATTCACTACACTAAATTTCTAAACCTGAACACTAAACCTAAACACTATTTAATTTTAAGAAGATATAGTGTCCTCGTAAAAAAAAAATCAATGTAGTGTTCCAATGATATATGACAACTTTATAATGAATATGGCATGCCACCTCATGTCATTACTTAGAAAGAACACGGCAATGTGAGAATGACAAGTGGCTAACTCTTATGTAATGTAAAGGGACATTATTAATCTTCGCCTTTGAACGAATTGTGATAAAAGACATCAGATCTCCTCGGACACTAAATACACCATTTAGTGTAGCTCTCAACTGCAAGGGCTGCCTTGGGGTTTCATACAACTTCATTTTTGGAGTTTTCCTTGCCCCTGCCATGTGCCCCCTTAGCTAATGATGGGCCTGACCATGAGATTATGAGGTACATGAATCCTCATCATTTCATTGGGGGGAGAGGATAGTTCCATAATGCTCTTGCTCCCTCTTTGTTTGTCTTGAGGCTTGTTCTAGCTAGTGGCCGGAATTATTGTACATTCTAGCGTATCATTTTGAACATTTTGAAAAAAAAACCCTTACAAGTAGTACAGAAAAATATATGTGAGACCCCTCCTGAGGGCCTTGTTGAGGGTTTTAGACTTTCTCTAATGTTAAGCTGAGATTAATATGAATTAAGATCTAACCAAGTTGAAGACATATCAATCAACTCCTCTACAATGTAGGCAGGGTTTTTTGGGGGGAATATATATCGCACTCTTATATTCCCCACGTCCCTCCTAATATTCCCCATTCTAATATTCTCCAGTGAAATGAGAACAGTTGAGAGAACGTTATTGTTCCAAACTAAAAAGCTGAATGCTGGTCCAAAAAATGCTCTGAAAGCGTACTAAGTGAATGCAGGTCCAAAAAATGCGCTGAAAGCGTACTAAGTCTCCTATCATCATGATCAGCATCTTTATTTTATTTTTTAATGACTGATTCATCTCTCATATTAGAAGCATTCTACACGTGCAAGTCTCTATACAAGTCTCTCTCTAGATTTTACTTCCTGTTAGCTTCTTCTACATTCTGCTTGGTTCAATTTAATATAATGTATTTCATATCACTGCAATACAGCCAAATTACAAAAGAGTACAAAGTACCTCACAAACCTGAACTCACTAAAAATCTACCAAAATGCACCACCGATCGAGATGATAAATCATGAAGCTCCAACTCCCAAACCACACCATAACATTCAGTAGACTACCTTGGGGTTTCAACTAACTTCATCCTCGGACTTCTACATGCCCTTGCCATATGCCCCCTTAGCTAATGATGGAGCTGACGAGATGATGACATATATTCCTCATTATCATTTCATTGGGGGAGGGCAGTAGTCTCTAGGTTTACTACTAAATGTTATGACTGTAACTTCATACAACCAAACAAAACTTTTGGATCCATTATTTCATGAAGAAGAAGACACAATGGTCCTAGACATTGTTGCCAGGGTAAAAAGTGGATAGTTTGGCCTCATTTTTTACCCCATTAGCACTGTGACTGAAACTGCAGATTGGGAGTCGGGGGGTCAAACTTTGACTCCCTTTCTGGAGCCTTTACCGGAGTAAAACCATGGTGCTTTTGACAGGCGTGGGGATAAAGAACACCCCCCCAGGTAAAAATCCTTCTTTTTACCCCTCCCACCCAAGTTTGGCCCCAAAGTCAAATTGTGAGGGTTCCTTGTGAGAATTCATAGTTAACCCCTAAACGTCCCATGGGGATAGTACATACGCTATCGTATGATTGAAATTTGGTACCAAGAAGAAACTCTAAATTGGGATCTCAAGAACAGTCTCACTAGAACCTCATTGATCTCAATTCCAACTTCTCTATCAAATTCAAACCCATTAAAGATGTGGATCCATTTCAAATACAACCAAAATACACCGTATTCTACTAGCCGCAAAGGCACATTTGGGTATTAATTTCTAGTCGTTCAAGCTGCAGAGCATGGCAACGCCTCGGCGGGTCCAGTGACTGGGAGGCTGCTTGGAAGGCATGCGAATGCTCATCAAGAAATTGGTGGAGTGGCCGGTGGTGGCGAGCACACCCCGGCGCTCGGCGGTCCGGTACACGGGGCAATTGTACACTTTGCCGGGCACAATGTCCACCAGCAAGGCCGGCTGCAGTTTGATGCAGGGCCCATGCATGTGCAGGATCTTGGGTTTGGATTCACACAGCACTTTCTCCACGGGGTCCCATCCACATCCCTCCACGAACAGGCCCTTGATGTACGCGCCCTCCGCCGGCACCTCCGTGGGCTCACTGTCCAGCATGAAAAACTCGAAGCCGATGCCATCAATGGCCAGCTTTCGCCGCCTCGCGTAGTTCTGCAGCGCCGCCGTCATGAACGATTGCGCAAAGAAGAAGCCGCTGATCCAATTCACTGCTGGTCTCCCATTCTCATACCAGTTTTGAAGCACCTGCAAGCAAATCCATCCATTCAGCCCCTTTCGCGGAGTGCACTATTCACTAAAGCCAAGAATTACGTGCGTGCATCCCCCTTATTAAAACACCCATGTATACATTTTATTTTATTTTGGTTAAAATCAAGAAATATATGTACAAATCTCACAGCCCTCAAAATACATTTCTATATGTACACGGAGCTCCATAGTATGGTTATGACTTATTGAGTGGCGTGCTTACCTCAATACGCTCCAAAAGATCTTTCATGTATGATGCAAGGGGCTTCAACGATGGATATGAAACCTTGGCCCACATGGCAGGCAACTATGCATGACAAACATTACCAAAAAACTTGTTAAAAGAAAAAAGGTTAACAATCAAGTTCTAATTTGCAAACGCAAAAGCTGAAAACACACTCTTAAAAATATAGGTCTAGATTGAATTTTTATAAGACAAATTACAATCTATGAATGAATGAGCCTTCACATGGTCTCAATTTGAGTACATGGAATTCAAAACTATTGTTCAAAGGACATTAGAGTTATCCTCGAACTCAAAAGGTTTTGAACCCAACATTGATTTCAATCATCAAGGTTTCAACCATTATGAACATGAGTGTATAAGAAACTAGAAACTGAGATTTACTACACTATAGTGAAGAATATTAAAGTTATCCTTGAACTCAAAAGGTTTAGAAGCTTATTTGATTTCAAGATTTCAACCATCAAAATTTCAACGATTTTGAACATGAATCAGTAAAAAAACAACTATGATTTTATACACAAGGTTCAAAAAATTAGAGCTAGATGATAACTCTATTCTATGCAAAAGTAATTTTATGTAATAAAAAATTAGACAACTGGATTAATGTGTTGGGGGATTGGCAGAGACCATGTTGACGTTTATGCTCCGGAAAGCTTCTTCCTGAGCTCCAGACATGAGCACCAAGCCTTCAATAGCCTTTTCTATTGTCTGAAGGGAGCTACGAATCCTGGCCATTTTGTACCACAACCAAATCATTCATTTCAATTGCTCAGCATATATATAAACCAATATAATAAAATAATAGATGAAGACTTATGAATAGATTTTATTTTTCTTCAACATGTTTGCAAAATGCCAACTTTTTTTAAGAGAGCTTCAAAAACATCATCCTATTCATGCCATGTGACTATTTCTACCACTTTATGATTACTATGTATTAGTGTCTTACATTAAAAATTGGTACATACTGACATAAAGAAGGTGACTTTCAAATTATGGCACAAATACGGTGGCTTGTACCTTAACTCTTAAACATCTAAAGGGCCTAGGTTGGGCAACCTGAAAGGCATTTAATTTTTGAAAAAAAAAAACAAACAAACAAAAAACGGCTTTGCTGGCCAACCATTGCAACGGCAGTGTTGCACTGCGGGACTTTTTTAAGAATGATCTCAACTGCCTAACCTCAACTCTTGTTCAAATTGATTACTTTGATTGCTTGTGGATGATTTCACAATCTCCCAAATGAGGCGTAAGTCGAGAATTTAACTTGCCTTTTTAGTAGCTTTCCGACGCACCAACCCTCTCTTGTTTTGGTTGAGGAAAACTACTTTTTTTTTCTAGATTATTCTTTCATAAAAAGCTCATGGGGCTTGCTTTGACGTTTAAGCGTTAAGTAATTAATTATATAAAATTGAGAAAGTTGAGAAGAGTGACGCACGTATTGAGCAGCTTATTGAAGCGAGTCATTTCTTGGGCGAGGACAGTGTTCATACTCTCTTCATACAAAACGGGGTATTTGAGCTCCGTGGCCTCGATGTCAAAATTGGGTGGCAGCACTGAAAGCATCCCCAACACCACCGCCTTGATTCCTCCGCCCCCTCCTCCACCCCCTCCCCCTCCCCCTCCCCCTCCCCCTCCAGTTCCTGCTCTCACAACCAAAAAAAAATTAAAAACAAAAACAAAACGAAAGAGGATGTGATTTGATTTCAAATTAATATGCCTTGGAATGGTATGCAATAGCATGCTACTTTTTCCCAGTACTAATAATCACTTACAAGTATACGTGAGTGCACAAAAGGGGTATTAATTTGAACAATGTTGTGAGATGTATTCATACAAAAAGTATATTTAAAGCTGAAAATATTGATGTATATTCGGGGAAGTCACTTTTTGAATCTTTTGAGTATCTCATGTGAAAAAGTGTAGCTATTAAAAGTACCCTAAATAAATAAAAGTAATTCTCACTACAACAAGTAATATATTTCAAGAGTATTCTCATTTTTATTCATGTAATCAATTTTGAGCATTCAAAATTAATGTAATTCATTTATAAAATTTACCTTCAAAGTATCATTTGGACTCCATCTATTTTGCACGTTGTTACGAATTATTTGGAAGTGACCTCCCCGAGAACGTTTACTTACATTAAACATACATTTAGGACGGAATAGATCTATATACATAGGATTTTAAACATATAATCTCTCATATAAAGGGGTTTTTAGAGGGGGTCATAAATGTATGTGATTCTCAAACATAATGTAGAGTGCACGCCGGAGTTACTTTTGCTTGCTCACAAAAGAGTCAATTTGGGAGGTAAAGTGCAGTTGATAGTGAGGGAGCTATTGACATTTAGGTAGATGAACCTAAAAGGGCCACAGTTTGTCTTACATTGCCATCTTGGTGGGCATATGCAAAATAAATATATATGAGATTAAGTTATTAGCCTCTTGGATAGAAAAATGCAATCCCAAGTTAAAATTTTTAAGACAATGGCAAGTTGTCTTCTTTTTTTAATTAAGCTTACCTTCGGGGTTTTTAATTTAGAGCTCAAGGTGTAAAAAGATGTGTCTCAACTCTCAAATAATCTGGAAATCATGGTATCTTAGGTACCCTAGTTCTTCCTTGAATGAAGAGATGGGTCCAAGGTGTTACAAGCTCTCCGTTTCAATAACATTATGCAGTGGTAGAAGCAAAATCACTAGTAGAAGACTTGTCGTTTTTCATTCCCCCTTTTGTGGGAACAGTGAACAGTGGCTGAATATTATGCTTATAGTTGTGTCATCTTGTGACCAACACCAAGATTGACACAACTCATATGCCTGGGGTGGTTTTATTCTTTTTTCAATCATAGTAAGTGAAAACCAACACATTTCCTACTAGTAGAATCATTAGTAGAAGACATGTCATTTTTCATTCTCCCTTTTGTGAGAACAGTGAATAGTGGCTGAATATTATGCTTATATTTATGTCATCTTGTGATCAACACTAGGATTGACACAAGCCATGTGCTTGGCACGGTTTCATTCCTTTTTCAATCATAGTAAGTGATAAACGACACATTTCCTTACTAGTGAATCCATTATGTAGAAATAGGAGGATTGTGGTACCAATGGCATCTGCGGATGCAAGCAGCAAAGAAAGCAAAATCAATGCCGTTCCATTCATATCCTTTGTGATATCTGCATTTGAGTGCAGTCCAAAAGCCTCGGGACTTGGTATGACAGGAAATGTATCAACATAGTTCATGTAATCTTCTCGCGGTCCTGTGGGAGGCGTTTTGTAGATGCCTGATTCGGACAATGAGTACCCTTCTACTGTCATTTCTATACAATAGACGGTTCTCAGAATTGTTGTCAGAAGAATCCGATCCTTGTCATCTGTACGTATTGACACAAAAAATGTTATGTAAATCACTAGGATACCTAATCCTTAATCCCACTAGTAGAAATCATGACCGCATAGATATTAAGAGCAAAATACTCACAAGAAAAGAGGTTTGTCTAGCCTGAACTGCAGACATAAAAGTGTAAGCGTGCGGAATGAGAGTGCGAATCTTGAAATATTCAGTGAATACTTTAGCATGAATTATAAAAATCAGAGTGCAAGAGTGTGAGTGCAAATCTTGGAATATTTTTTGAATATTTAGCATGAATTATAAAAATCAGAATGCAAGAGTGCGGAGTACAGAGTAAAAGTGCAGATCTTGGGATATTTTGTGACATACTAAAAATATTCCTATGAATGTTTTATAAAAGATTTCAAGATTCGCACTTTGCACTCTTGCATTTTGATGTTTGCAATTCAAGTTAGTTGATCCCACAAGAAGACCCCACATGACGAACTAGACTAGTTGTGGGTCTTTTTGTGAACACTTCTTTGATCTACATGGTCATCATTTGTACTACACTAAATAGTGTATTTAGTGTGAGGCACTGTAATTGCGAACATCACTCTAAATATCAAAAAACCTACTTTTGTAAAAACACTAAAATGTGAATTCTCACACTATTTATGAAGAATAGTAACGTTTTGACATTGTGATCTTTTGAGATATGGATATTTAGTGTGAGTAAGGAATGAAACTTGAGATGAAAGTTTAGATGGAAAAACTGAAATTTTAGAAATAGAATGAATCAAATTGGATGATAACCGCCAACACTAATTACCCACAAATTGACAATTAGTGTTAGACAAGTAGTAGGGGTAAGCACATTATTCATCACGTCACACTAAATACACTATTTAGGTAGTGTTCTTATTAAAATTAAATAAAAATTAAATTTTAAATTTAAATTTAAATTTTAAATTTTAAATTCAAAAAAAATTAAATTAAATTAAAAAAATTAAAAAAAAATCAATCAATCAATTTTAATTGATTCACAGTTAGAAGAAAAACACATATTGTCAATAATGTTTATGTGTTAAATCTATGTCGAGGTCAACACAAATTACGTTGAAATTAGCACAAATGCATTAAAATTAACACGTGTTTTCATTTTTGTCAATGGAGATTTATATTTGATTTAAGAGAAAAAAAAACCCGTAATTGATTTTTTGAATGCTAACACAAATTAAGAGTTTGTTTTCTTTAATACATGGTTTAAAATTATGCATAAAAAATCAGGTATAAAAAATAAAATAAAAAAGTATATGAAATTCATTTTCTCATCCGTCATGCACTTTTTGCAAGTAAAAAAATACTACAAAATTCTATGGCAAGATAGCTTCATGCATGTGTGATCCAATGAAAAAGGGGATGATTTGTGAAAAGCATATGCTTCATATCATGCCACACATTTCTTCCGAAAAAATTCTAGATCTCAATTCAAAACGAATCAAAATTGCTCTTGTAAAAATCAACTCATAAAATTAAGCAACCAAAAAATCTCCAAAAATCACTATAATTAGATTAATACATTTCAACCCCCATCACAACAAATTTCATCCACATATTATCAATATCTTATTCATAATCAAATTACAAAAATAATTTTGAACTTTACGTTTCAAATTTATACAAAAATATTGGCGATTGCAATCACAAATCTAATTGTATGGATTGAATCTAAAATTCATAATTTACAACATTTATTCGTACATCTAGTTCAAAATATCCCTCTTAATGACATTTCATAATGCATCTTTGTCAATTTTCCAAATTTAGAGAGAATTGTAGGCATTTAGGAGTTAATTGATTGTATACTTGAAGATTAGGTGTTTTTTTTTTCCAAACCTGTTACTCTTCCTCCATAATTACATTCTCCTGTAACATAATTTAAAGCTTCCAATGGAATCATTTTTCCTTCTTCTGTATCGTGGATAAACATGTGAAGTTGCCTCACGCTTTTTTCACATGCGCATCAATTGACCACATCCAATTCAGGTTGCAATAAACTAACATAATACACATGTTATTAATAACCCCTTACAATCCAACAATGCAAACTTTGAATGATAAATGAATTCAAACATGTCCCATGCATATAATGTTTTTTTTTTTTTTTTTTTTTGGTCTAAAAGGTTTTTTTTAAATAATATTCGTTTTTATCGATTAACATTGGTTAATAAAATGGTATATCCAAATGTATAATAATGAATTATATGATTTATGAGTCATAGTTACAACTTTTGCATTACAAACGTGTACCTGATTCGGAGATCTCCATCGTCAAAACCATACGGGATATTCCAACCCAAAGGTCCAAAAGTACGGCGTTCTTGAACAACAGCATGAAAGAAACATAAACCAAATAACAAGCTCTTAAAGAGTTGGGGCTTGTTGTTGCTTTCAAAAAAATCGTCATTTGCTATAGGATCAAGCAAGTATGACCTTCTTATGTTGGCCCGAAGACCTTTCGGTGGTTCATTTGTCATTTTAACTCCATTCTAAATATACAAATTATTATTAATGAATGTCATACAAGATTTTTGGATTTTGAAGTTTTTTTATGATCTTATTATTATTATTATTTTATATGTATTAAACCATTTTTATTGATGGATTTTGTATAAAAATTACAATATCATCATTCTGACATCTCTATTAACTCCTAAATGACCAAAAAATTAAACGTGTTATAAAATGTTACTTTTGCAACTTTGATGTAGTTTGGTCCAAAAGAGAAAATGAGAAGCATGATGTTTAGTAATTATACGTGTAGTCAAACTCTTAGAAAATGTTTTAGATACTCACTTAATGAATTTAGAAGCATTCACCATTTAATATTCATCAAAATTACAAATTTTGTTTTAGAATTTGAAATTTGGTATGATTGGTTAAAAACTAAACATTCTATTTTAAAATTTCAAAAACAAACAAATTCATCAAAATTTAATTCAATAAATAATTAAAATGGCATTTATTGAAAATTTCATAAATTATAAGTTTGTCTTTGCCTTTGAAATTTTCTCCTCGGTGGAGTTTGACTTGAATTGATATGATTCAAATTGGGATAGAAAGTAGGCTTGATTTCCAACATTATTTTTTTATTTTTTTTATAAAAATATTTTTTCATCTTGGGTTGCCCATATAAAATGGCCGTTCTAACATTTAGAGTTTAATACAACACTAATAGGAATTTGATCTTTTTCAATTGGTCCCTTATGACTTTAAAATGGTTAAAAAAAAATTATTTTTTATTTTTTTGAATTAAGTCACAAGGGACCATTTAAGTCACAAATGACTAGTTTATAAGAACCTAATTCCTACTAATGATAATTTCTATTAATATATTACCTGTAAAATGGTAATAGGAAATTTTGGGCTCGGATATGAAGTCATCCATAACCGATAATCTTGGTTGCAATCTACACCCGTAGCTTCACAAATTCTTTCAAGCTCAGGCATCCATGATGGTGCAAGATGACAATTTTGAAGGAGTACCCAACTGCCTGTTTAAAAGAATATAATTATTTAATATAGCAATTTATTAGACTACAACAAGAATTAAGTTAGAAGCATCCAATTGCAATAATGATATAAATTGTAGTGTAATATATATGACATTAAAAATACATTCATTTCATAGTGTAAAAGCTCAATTAGTAATCAAATGTGTTTACATTCATTGTGTTGTCTTCCTACATTGATTCCTACTCATTTTTTGTGTTACTTTCTTACGGTTTTCATCGAGACATACGGTTCCAGAAGTTGCCATTGCATTTCATTCCTTTCAACATGGGTTCTATTTCCATTTTAAATCTCAATTTTTCTTTGCAAAATGGACTCTTATCAAATTGTAGCAAGTGAATAAACGACGAACCTGAATTTTGGGCATCATTAATGAGAACGGTGGCTTTTGGTCCTTGGCCTTGGCCTAGAGAAATGGGTGCAAGTTTTTCCGACATCTCCATATCAGCTGCATATTTAAGCAAAGCAGCTGTGGGATCACTTCCCGGTGATAATACAAATATCAAAGGGCATGTTGCACTTGAGTCTCGATAGCACGCTTCGAGGTTGAATTGAGGCGGAAGTACAAACTTGGTACCGAGGTTATCAATCACAAAGTCTTGAATGGCCGGGATGACTTTGTCGGGCCTCATACATCGTAACACCAACAACTTCTGAAATCCCGATAATTTCGACGCAAATGGACCGGGTATGGGCATTTTTTGTGGATCTAATGAATCGAAAAGTGCTTTCCAATCCGGTAAATTATTCGCTACGTGTTGATTAAGCCCACTAAAGTCGGAAGCTTTTGATAGTCGGTCAAGCTCCGTCCATGACCTTGTTGTGATCCAATGAGGAGCTGGATTTGGTGGTGGTTCGCCACTAGCCATACCCCCTAGCATAATTATTGCATAAACTATAATGAAGTTTCATTATTGTAATTTCATTTCCAAAAGCAAAAAAATTAAATTGTGTATATCACCACAACCAACAGAAAACAAAACAAAACCCAAATTTTGATTTCAAGAATACAATTTTCCACTTTGATGGACTAGAGATAATCACAAATAAATAAATTTTATTTTTTTATTTTTTTTATTTTTTTGTTTTTTGTTTTTGTTTTTTATTTTTTATTTTTAAGGATAGTGTAATAGCATACCAGTGAGGAAAAACAACCAATCTTGAAGATCCAATTCACCCCTCATTTCTAGCAACCTCGTTGCAAGCAATAATGAAAACAATAACTTGTCTTTTTCAAACAATGATCGGCATACATTTAAATATAGTGAATATAAGAAATGGGCTGCAATAATTTCAAGCCGTTTCTCCAAATTCGAGTTTTTTTCACTGTGTTGAATGGACATGATAAATAAAGAAACAAACCATGGTAAACTGTATTGATACATTGGATCAATGTTAGCTAAATCTGATATGCAGAAAAATAACACTGCGGTATAAGCTCCAGATGCTTGATAACCGAGACGCGCTTCATCGATCATCTTTTCAGTAATTTCCGCTTGTGCCTGCAATTTGAGAGTAAAAAGTAATTTACTTCATCGTTAGCCATACACATAACATGATAGAGCAATGGGAGCCAATGCCCTTTAGCAATGGGAGCCAATGTCCTTTTGCAATGGGTCCACAGTCTAAGGTGGTTATCCCATTCCCAACTGGATAAGAAACATAGATATGAGACATTGATATTTTTTTATTTTTTTTTATTTTTTAGAGTTTGGTAAGAAGAAATGGATTTCAACACAAGTTCAAACATAATTTTTGGATAAAGAATGAATTAGTTATAAATTTTCAAAGTTGAAGCATGACACATCCCATTCACGTCACATAGGTAGAGTTTTTGGTAATGCTTTTATTTGCCATCTAGTTGTGTGAGGTAATTAAAAAATATTTATTTATTTATTATATACATATTATATTGCACAGAAACAACGAAAAAAATAAATTTTAATAATGTAAAATTATGGTGAGATTGATGTACCTGCTTAATGCCAATATCAGTTCCAACTACTTTGGCTTCAGATATAATTTTGATGGCAGTCTCGTCTTCTAAAATGTTTCCTTCACTTTTTGATAAAACCTCGAGAATCTGGTCTTCCAGTTCTTTTAATTTCCGTTTGTTTTCAGCACCTTGAACGACCATCTCATTCTTTTGCGCTTCGAGATCAGGCCGCTCTTGAGCCACTACCACACCCAAAAGTTGATCAGCTAATCCTTCTTTCGTGATCATAAAATTAAGCAATGTCACCTTTACAGAGGTTTCGGGAAGATAATGCGGATTTCGCAGCTTTGTCGTAATATAAAACCTGAAGTCACTGTTGTATTCTACTACAGAATCCCCCAACTTGATACACAACATACCCGCGGATTTGAATATCTGGGCACCATCCAAGTTTCCACAATTAATAATAATGTTTTTATTTTTATTTTTATTTTTATTTTTGACGCACAATGTAACATTCTTTAGTTAACACTGCAGTACACCCTTTTGCTTGTGCATAGAATCAACATTTGAATAGGGAATTGATGATTTGGAACATGTAGAAGGTTGTTGTCTCTGCTCACCAGGGGAGAGACTACGGAAAAGCTTCGTTTTTGAAGAGTTACCAAGAGTTACGTGCTTGAATAGTGAAAAGAAGCTATAAAAGTAAATCTAGGATAAATACTAAGGCAGAGACTTCGCGACGAGCCGCTTGTTGAATTACCAATCCATCTTTAGCTAAAGATGGCTTTTATTTTTTTAAAGATTATGATTTCTGCAACAATTATGGCATGGAATGTTGATTCCCAATCTTGAACAGTGGGGTTGCTATAGAATGTTATGAATGAGAGATTCATTTGGCAGAGTAATTGACCACCCCTATCATGCAAGATAACTTCAAGGTTGTCATGTTTGACACTATTTTTCCAACTCGACGACATATTAGATGTTTACCATCAATTGTCTATAAATATGCTTGTGTGACATAAGGAGAGGTTTACTCGATGTTCTTGATGTTGTGTTCGACACTTTGTCTAGTGTTGATTAAGAAAACCCAAGATAATTTAGATCCTACATGATGGGATGATGAAAACAAAACAACATACAACTAAGACTTTTGGACCTAAAATAAAAATGTTTATCACCTAAAAATAGGGGAGTCACAAGAAAGGTTGCTTTAGTGAACTAGTTGAAAGTTGTGAGGTGGATGACATGTGAAGAATGAAAGAAATATAAAATTGAATTTCATTTATCACATGCCACCTCAAAACTTTCTACGAGTTCATAGAAAATTGCCCCTATTGTGACTCCCCATAATAAGAACAGGACAGGGGAAGAGCCTTAACCTTGATTATATCTAGAAACCAATAAAATAAAACAAATTAAATTAAAAATTAAAAATTAAAAAACTACTTGTGATGTAAGGTAAGAGCACCCAATTACAATAGTATACCTAATTCCGATAATATTTAAAAACAGTGGTTATTTTAGAAGGTAAATCTAGGTAGACCATAGATAGCTGATCATTTTGACAAACAAAAAATAAAGGCTTTATAAAGTGCTTAGATTTTTGTTTCATAAATTATTGTTGTGTCTAAAAATTATCGGGATTGGGTACACTCTCAGAATTGGATGCTCCTACCTTAACCCCTAAATGTCCAACCGTTTAGAAAGTGGGCGATGTACAAAATCAAGCATAGTTTGCGCATCTACCATTGACTTTTTGCAACGTGGATTTTTTACTATATTTTATGGGAAGTTAACTTTATGCATATGTGATTTAATTAGAAAGGGGATAATTTCTAAAAACAATTGTGCATCATTGCATGTTGTAGCGATTCACCCAAAATTTCAAAGATTTCAGCGTAAGAGTGCTCTTAAAAAGTTAAACTCATTAAATTAAAAAACCAAAAAATCTCCAAAAATCTCTATACTTAGAATATTACATGACAACCAATTGCTAAAAAATTCATGTAAAAATTATCAATATCTTACTCGTAATCAAATTACAAAAGAATTTTCGATTTCAGGTTTCAAATTTTATACAAAAATATTGGTGATAGCAATTGCAAATCTAACCGTATGAATAGAATCTCAAATTTATAACGTACAACTTCTATTCATACATCAAGTGCAAAATATCCCTCTTAGTTGCATTTAATGATGCATCTTTGCAAAACTGCAAAATTTGGAGAGGGGTGAGGACATTTGTGGGGAGTGATCCCCAGAACTGGCTAAAATTAGGTGGATTTCTACCAAACAAAATTCTTAAGCTATTATTACATTGTAGGTAAAAATAGTCATTAGCAAAAAAATTGACAAATTTTATAAGTCAATAGACAATTTGCTACATTATTTACTTTGGAAGTAGCATCAATAACAATCATACTTGGGTAGCAAAAGTAAATGACCTTCTACATGGGTGGTAGCACATTGCACTAAATAGCACAAACTAGTCATGGGATCATTGTTTAGGGGTTAACCCTTAAAGGTCTAAAGAGCCCTTTCCGACCAATATTATACAACAATATTCCAGTGAATTTAGCATGATTCCACACTTCCTATGAGTTTAAAATTAAAAGTAAAGTTAATATTTATGTCGACATGATTTTAATGAGATATTGGGGTCTCAATTTGAAACTTTATGTTTACAAAAAATGTCAAACATACTCCAACGTATCTACTATCTCCATCACTCTTTAACCCTTGAAGGTCCAAAGAGCCCTTTCCGACTCGTATTATACACCAATATTCCATCATATGTGGCATGGTTCTACACCTCCTATGGGTTTAAGATCAAAAGTGAAATTAAAGTTCAAGTCGACATGAATTTAACCCTTTTAGGCGCCTGCGTTCAAATATTGGACGCTGAACAGATTTTGACTGTTCAAATTCAATCCAAATTGGACAGTTTTCATCCACCAAAATTTCTCATGACTCTTGTGCAAGTTGACTATCCTTTGAACGATTTTGATTTTCAAAATAGGTTATTATGATTTTTGAAAAAACAACACAAGTGGTTTATGTCAAATTTCATTCTTAGTTCAAAAAGTGAGACCTTAAAGATGATTTTTCAAAATAAATAGAATCAAATAATAGAAACCATACCATCTCGTAGTGCATGTTATTCCAATTTCATCACAATATTTTTTTATAAAATTCCGTTAATTCATGATTTTTAATTGATTTCAAGAGAAAACCTTTTAAAATAAAATAAAAAATATTAAAGAAATATATGATAAATCCAACCGTACAGATGAGATCTTCACATTGACATTTACAACTTTTCTTTGTACAGTGGGGTCCAACATGGAATGGCGTTTTTGGTTTCGCAGTGAGAATTTGTTTAGTACTGCCAACTTTGAAAGCCTCCCGAGAGCTCAAAAATTGGTATCTTACCACGAAATTTTTACCAGAGACTCATCTTTAAGTTAATTATATATATGCCAAATTTCAAGGCCAAAAGATTCACCCAAAAAAAGTTATTCAGAATCTACCAACATTGGTAGCTGTGGAAATTTTTTCACTGCTGTCAACTTTGACAGCCTCCCGAGAATGGAAATTTTTTTTCTTTACTTTGGTATTTTTTTGGTAGAAACCAATTTGTGTTAGTAATATATGGTAAAAATCTCAAGTCTAAAATATTAGTAAAAAAAAAGATATTCCCAATCTACCAACATGTGTAGTTGTGGGATACAATGGGGAAACCATTTCATTCCTACCAACTTTGAATACTGCCAACTTTGAAAGCCTCCCGAGAGCTCAAAAATTGGTATTTTACCACGAAAGTTTTTCCAAAGAAATATCTTTAAGTGAATTATATTTATGCCAAATTTCAAGGCCAAAAGATTCTCCAAAAAAAAGTTATTCATAATCTACCAACATAGTAGTCAAAGTTGGTAGCAATGAAATGGTTTCCCCCATTGTTTCCCACAACTACACATGTTGGTAGATTGGGAATATCTTTTTTTTTACTAATCTTTTAGACTTGAGATTTTTACCATATATTACTAACACAAATTGGTTTCTACCAAAAAAATACCAAAGTAAGGAAAAAAAATTTCCATTCTCGGGAGGCTGTCAAAGTTGACAGCAGTGAAAAAAATTCCACAGCTACCAATGTTGGTAGATTCTGAATAACTTTTTTTGGGTGAATCTTTTGGCCTTGAAATTTGGCATACATATAATTAACTTAAAGAGGAGTCTCTGGTAAAAATTTCGTGGTAAGATACCAATTTTTGAGCTCTCAGGAGGCTTTCAAAGTTGGCAGTACTAAAAAAATTCTCACTGCGAAACCAAAAACGCCATTCCATGTTGGACCCCACTGTACAATGGGGTGACACCGAAATTGGCACCTTGTACAATTCCAGTGATAGTGCTCACACTGCTGCCAACTTTGACACCCTCCCGAGGGCTAGAAATTTTTTATTTTTACATGAAATTATTAAAAAAAATCCATTATTGTGTTGAAAACATGTGTACCAAATTCCAAGGCCAGAAAATTGATACAAAAGAAGATATTCAAGATTTACTAACAAGGGGTAGCTGTAAGAGATGTTTCACAACTGCCAACTTTGACACCCACCCAAGGATTGAAGAAATTTTTCTTTCCTATGAAATTTTTGGAGTAGGAATATCTTTATGTTTTTCACACATGTGAAAAAATTCAAGTCCAAAAGACCCACAAAAAAATGATATTCCAAATCTACCAACAAGTGTAGTTGTGAGAAACAAAGAGGAAAATCGTCTCACAACTTTGACAGCCTTCCTAGAGTTGAGAATTTTTTTATTTCAACATGAAATTTTTTGCTTGTGTTATCAACTAAAAAGTGATTTTGTGCCAAAAATTCCATTTTAAAATAATAAATTCCCAACCCTAGAGAGGTAGTCAAAGTTGTGAGACAATTTTCCTTTTTGATTCTCACAACTACAGTTTTTGGTAGATTTGGAATATCATTTTATTTTGTGGGTCTTTTGGACTTGAATTTTTTCACATGTTTATGTTGTTTACACAAAAATTCCATAGGAAAAAAAAAATTCTTCAATCCTTTGGGTGGGTGTCAAAGTTGGCAGTTGTGAAACATCTCTTACAACTACCCCTTGTTAGTAAATCTTGAATATCATTTTTTGTATCAATCTTCTGCCCTTGAAATTTGGTACACATGTTTTCAACATAATAGAGTTTTCCGCAAATTGATCTGGATTTACATACGCAGATTTAAAAATTTCTAGTAAAACGAAAATCCAGCACCGGAAAGGGGGGGGGGGGGGCGAGATATTCTGAAAATAGAGGTTGCAGCAGCCAGCAGCCAGCAGCTGGCCAGGAGGGCCGAGTCTAAAACTGGCTCACTGCTCACCGCATGCTCACTGCATGCTCACTGCTCACCCCATGGCCGAGTCTAAATAAAAGCTCTAAAGCTATTTTCTCCTGGGGCGCAGAAAACTGAGGTCGTGAAATTGAAAGGCATCGTTTTTGGTTCCTCCAAACTTCAGACCTGTAGTTTTTTTCAGGCAACTGACATGTCTACTTTTATTGGGAACTGACCCTCTCTTTTCGAAAACTATAGTCCACTCACCCTACTTGAGACCACTTTGCGGATAACTCTAATAATGATTTTGTTTCTAAAATTTCATGTGAAAATAACAATTTTCCAGCCCTCGGGAGGGTGTCAAAGTTGGCAGCAGTGTGGGCACTATCCCTAGAATTGCACAAGGTGCCAATTTCGGTGTCACCCCTATACATGAACTTCATTTTCGGTTTTCATCAAACATTTTATAACCAATATTCAAAAACATTGTTGAACTGGGACGTTAAAGGGTTAATGAGCTATTGGGGTCTCAATTTGGAACTTTCTATTTACAACAAATGTCAAATATACGCCGATGTATCTACTATCTCCATCGGCCCTATAAGGGTTAATCAAAACTAAACTACATTAAACTACATCAAACTACATCAAATTGCTTATTGCATACAAAATTATGCAGGCTCACAAACATCGGAGTGAAAATTTGAGTGCAGAAATTTATACCTGTTTAAGAAGCACAGGCTCCAAAGAAGGATCCATTTCTTCTCCAACATTTTCAAGAAGAACAGGCTGACCGAACTGAATGGCATTTTCAAGTGTTCTCATGTAGTCTGTGCCAAGTTTGATGATTTGCAAGTTCCGCTCCTTTTCCATATTGCGGACCCACTTATTTGCTTGACCCTATAAGATTTGTATAATTTTCCAATAAGGAATATTCGATCAAAGATAATAATTTTGTAATTACCCAATACTCCTTATTATTGTCTCGTATTAAGTTTCTTGCAATTTTTCCTATAATCAATTTTTTCTATAATCAATAAGCTTCATGTTTGCTCAAACTTCTATTTCTACTGGCTTAGGGTTCATACCATTGGAAGAGTTAAATTGTCTATTCTCAGGGTATAGGAAGCATAATATAGGACAAAAGTGTAGTGTTATTTATTCAATAAGGTTGCCCAACAACATTTTTTATTGTGTTGAAAATTTTGTTAACCCCTGAAGGACAAAAACGTCCAAATTTAGCCTTGTGTTTCTTTTTTTAATCAATTTTGAGTAGGTACTATATGGACTTCCTTTGTTCACATTTGTTTGTTTTTTTACCAACATGTATAATTTTCTTCACTAATTCTTGTGATACAAAACTTGGTCCCATTTGAAATATAATATTCACAATGTAATCAATTGAATTTATCATTTCAAAACCAAAAGATCTTTTGTTTTTTGGGGGTTTACTTAATACGTCCTATTATTCATATTAAAAATCCAATCAAACTTAATATTAAGTCTCATTATTCATAAATATCTAATCAAATGTCAAGTACAGTGTATGCCCACATAGGTTGTGAGTAATGTCAACACAAAAATGATTGGTGTAGTGCAAGTGGTGTCTAAGACCAAACAAAATGTTATAATCCAATGTACAAAATTATCTACATTGACCATTTCTATACTCTCAAGATTTTCTATGTTGATACTAGAATAAACATGACTTTCTAGGATATTGATGGATACTAATAGGTAAAAATAAGAATTTGTTCCAGAATGTATATCAAAATATGGTGAATATTTTAAAATATCTTATAGAAAAACTTTTGTCCGTAACTTCTATCGTAAAGGCATTCCATTGTTACATATGTTTGTAAATTTTTACCTGTGGATCAATCATTAGAGGCCAACGCCGAGCATTGGCTACAACAATACCATTGTCAATAGACACCGGATCATTGGGCAATCCATAAATCATCCATTCTCGGATTTTTACAGGATCTCCTAATTTTCCGGTTAAAGAATAGTTGGAAGAATGAGGAATATGCAACTCTCTTACTAACTTTCTCCAAGCTTCAATAATTTTTTGTCGATATCTAACCATAAGAAAACAAAACCACATTGTTATAGTATTAAAATATACATATTCAAAAAATAGATTGTTTCAAATATGAATACAATTTATTAAACTATGTGCGTTTAATGAATTCAAATAATCAATACACACCCAGCAGTAAAGGCACCAAGATAAGCAATGATGCCCGCAGAGAGGAGACTATCGCCTGTTAATGAAGGATATGCAAGACCCAAGTCTTTTGCTGTTGCTATCCATCGAATTCGTTCACCTCCTAGTCCACCTATCAATTGTTCGGCACGTTCAATTTTTACAGTGCACATTTTTACTTCATGCTGCATACAACCACACATCAAGTTTTTTTTAATCATACCAATATAACATGTGTTTTTGCTACACCTAAAAGAGCTGCTTTATGAGGCAAACTATATATGTCTAATTTATTTATTTTGTTTCATTTTTTAATTCATGATGCAAATTGTTTATTTTATTATTAATACAACATATATTATTGCCACAATTTTGATGCTTTAATCAATTCTAAAGCCACTTTGTTTAACCAATTTTGCTATCTTTGATGACAAATATACTATCAAATTCAATTTTTCCAATTGTATATCTAAATATATCAAGTCTTTCAATAGACACACATTTTTTAGAACTTTTCACAAGTGCCAAAGACACTCTAATCAGTCTAAGATTCACAATGCAACCACAAAATATATTTTTTCCTATATTCAGTGTTTTTATTTTTATAATTTTCAATAGAAAATTAATAATTTAATTTAATATCTTCTACTATATTGGTCCAAATCATTGAAAATAAAAATATCACCAAATAGTTGTTGGTATGCATTTGTATTCTATTTTAATTTATTTTATTATAATTGCGTAATTATTGTAAGAGGATCACCTCTATAGTACTCTAGAATTTAGATTGATCTCTATTCTAATTTTCGTATTGAATTTAACGACAAAAAAATTTACTTGTAAGTTTTCTTTTTTCAACATGTTGTAATCAAGCTCATCTTCTAACCCTTGGAGCTTGGCAAGGATACCCTTCAAATCTGCTTGCTTTTCTCGTAATCCAACCATGACGCTTTCATATTCCGCCTCAGCAGCCATAAGTTTGGCTCGTTTAGGTGCTACAACTTTGGCTACGGCATCGTACTTGTCCATAGCAATAATCCATTTGCACAAACCCTCTGCAGCAGCAGATGCATTGGCCGCTTTCGCAGGTGTAAACTCAGGGTTTGCAACATATACCTTCCTTATTTTATCAATAAGGGGGGCTTTGATGTTATCCTTGTCATAGTCTTTTAAACTTTGAAGGAAATTTTTATCATTGAGAAGGACAATTGAGGGTTTCCAATAATCCATTATTTGTCCTCCTTTGCCATCGGGAACTTTAGCTGGTTTCACTTCAAGGATTACACATACGGCTTCCAACACCAATTTAATAAGGTAGGGTGGATTTGCAAGCTTTTTAACATAGTTGATATCATTCACTGACAACGTATCTAAAGCTGCAAGAGCTTCTTCAAGGATTGGCATAGCCACCACTAATGCAGCTTCACATTCATCTTTAATTACTTTCGCTGCAGCTGCTGCCTTATTTGCCTCTGCCTCGTCCACCATTACAATGGCTTTTTTGGGTTCCACCTAGTGTAAGAAAAGAAGAGATTGTAAAGATAGGTTCAAGGTAACCAACACAAAAGAAACCAAAGGAACAAATGTCATCCAATAATCTTAATCCAAAAGTGACCATATTTTTGTATTTTGGACTCAATATGAAATGGAATTTTAGGGGTTCAAAATTTTGCAAATCAACAATAAATCCAACATTGTAGATTTATAAATGAATATGAAAATTAATTAAAAAATGTTTCATATTAATTAATATAAAACGCACTTCTAAAAAAAAATAAGTCTATATTAATTTTAGAAATATTCTTCATCTAATCAATTATAAAAAACATATAATATCTATAATTTGGTATTTTAAAAATTAATTTTAAAAATATGAAAGACATTAAAAGTAGTTAATTTTAATAAACAATTGTTGCTATTAGAAGTCATCAACAACATTTGGGCTTAGTTGTTGAGTAGAATCAAAGAAACTTTAGTAAGATTTAGCCTGGATTTAGCTTTTCAAATCTCAAAGTTATTAACCCTTAAATGACATTGGGTTGCCATTGGGGTAGCCCAAGAGAACCAATTTTTATTATTTAAAAGTGGAATAGAACAATTTTGTGTTGCCCCGGAGATTAATTCCCAAAATGCTGGTTTAAGGGACCAGAGCTTGAACTTGAAGGGCCATAGCTTGTGCTTCATAGCCAAAGCTTGAGTAGGCTCCCAAATTGCTAAGGCCACTCACGTGCTGCCACATGGTAGCTTGATAATAAATGCCCTAAACACATACCATAATAAATGTCCTAAACACACACCATAAACCATGCATTGCAAAGTTTTTTTTTTTTTAAATCATCCCCCTTGTGTCAAGCCATCCCCATAAGCGTTGTGCCAACCCGAGTCAACATGTTGCAACCTCTACAACCCAAAAAATTCTCTCTACCACCTCAATGATTTGTGTCATCTGCATCGCAAATTTGGCCAACTCCCATTGACGCTTTTGAAGAATCTGTAGGCACAATCTGAATTCCTTTTAAATGGAGCATTCCTCACATTTTTTGATTCACAATATCTAATGTTTTTTTCCATTATTCCCTTAAAACGAAACCCCTCAGGCTTAGTATGTCTTTTAAGAGTTAAATTAGAATTGGATTAGTTTCTACAAGATTTTGCCCTTTTTATTTTGAAGTCCAAGGTTAAACTTTCAATAGAAGCAACTCAGGGTTTAAATCATGTATAACACGCAATTCGTTGTCTATGCACTTCGCCAAATATGCTCATTTCATGAGCAAACTTGGCTTAAAAAAATATGCCAAATTTTTTTTCTAAAAAACAACAATTTTTCTCTCTACAGTAACTTACATTGTAAATAACCAATTTATTTATTTATTTTTATCCTCATCCTTATCTTTTATTATATCCTTTATCATGTTTCTTTCTTGTCTTCTTTCTTGTCTTCTTTCTTGTCTTCTTCGTTTTATTTTATTTTTTCTTCATTATTTTCTTTTCATTTTTTTCTTCTTGTAGCAGCCGCAAACTCCACACCCGCACTTAATTATTATTTTTCAACATTTAGCTGTCAGCTAAACTCTAAATGGTAGCAATTTTATTCTATTTTTTAATTTTAAAAATTTGTGGATCATTTAGGCTATAAGGGTGTGCAATGAACATCCCATCAGCATAAACGGCCGAAAAAATTAAGATTAATTTTTTTTTTTAAATTCTCCGCCGTTTAAGGTTTTGCTGATGGTTGAACTCTAAATCCAAGAAATTAATTTTATATATATATATATATATATATATATATATATATATATATATATATATATATATATATATATATATAAATATTTGGCTATCTGAATTGATAGAGTGCGCGGCCGTGCACCCTTACTATCCCTATCGCATTCTTCCTCTTCATCCTTTTCCTCTTCCTCTTACTCCTTTCCCTCTCCCTCTTCTCTTTGTCTCCCTCTCTCTTTCCCTCTCTTTATATATGTAGGGGAGAGGGGAGAAGGAGATAGGAATAGAGTACACAACCGCACATCTTATCAGCCTAAACGGCCGACAAAAAAACTATTTGTTTTTGTGTTTTTTCCGACATTTAGAATTCAACCGGCGACTGAACTTTAAATTTGTTTTGTTTTATTCTTTTTAGGGTTCAATGCGACAATGGCAAGTCGATTCTTCAATAAAGAATCACAAGATTTTTTTTAATTATTTATTTATTTTATTTTCTTCTTCTTTGATGCAAGTGTGGGATCTCCAGGTGCCATAAGAAGATAAAGATAAGGATACAAAAAAAATTAAAACTAAAATTTCTTACGATGTCAATGATTGTAGAAAGATAGAAATTGTTATTTTTCTTTTAAATTATTAGAATTTTTTTTTTAATGTTCTCGGACGCCAAGCGAGACGCCATGTGCAAGATTATATGACCAGTTGTGTAATTAGGAAATTGCTAAGTGTTATATCTAAATTTCCCATATCACAAGCTTTTATTGAATTTTGAACATTTTCATAGACTTCATTTTAAACCTTAATTAACTATTTATTATGGAGTATATTAACTAACTATAGGGGTACAATTTTAAACTTGACCTGATTTTAGATTTGAATTCATGAACTTCAAAATTTCCTCAATGTTGTAAAAATATATTATTTTCAAATAAATAAAATAAAATAAAATTTAGCACAAAGTTTCACCTTTTCTACTTTTTCTTTTTCTACCACTAACATCATTGCTTCTACTTCAGCCACCTGTACATAGAATGTTAAATACAATGGATTCAATAGAAATATTTTTGTTAAATTCATACATATTAAAAAGTAATATTTTTAGAATGTGTTAAATTTTTTAATTGATTAAATATAAGTATAATATATTGATGAATGTCGTTTTCTTGAAATAATTGAAAAAATAAAGTGTTGATGCACAAAGTTTAATTCTACCGTTTGTATGAGTTTAGGCATTAAGTCGGTGAGCTCTGCTTGCATTACTGCAACTTGTTGTGAACTTGACGCCAATTTTTCCAAACCTACTTCATACCTTCTTTTTTGCATTACATTCTCTATTCTTTTTGCTTCTAAAAGAGTCTACAAAATGGTTTTTTCAAAATCAAAAATAAAAATTAGTATGCTCTTTATCATAAAATGAGAATTTTATAATAAAATTGAAGGCCAATTTTTATTTTTAATAATTGCCAAAGAAAGCATTAAGGGCTCTAGGATCCATAATATATTAAGTTATAGGATATGTTGAATCTATATATATATATAAAATAGAGGAGTTATTTATTCTGAATTGAAGTTGATAACAAGACATTTCTTAGTATTAATTGATTTAGAAATTTTAAAAAAAGAAGACGTAGGACTAGATAATTTTATCATGCAATTTAAATACATATTTTTAACATAAAATTTACAAAATAATATAACATTATTAATTTATAGAACTCATAAAATTATTGAATGCTATGAATAATATCTATTAAAAATATGTAAAAATTAACCCATAAAGGACAAATTGTATGTTTAGTGGACAATTGGAAATTTAACTCTTTGACATCCCGATTCAATATTGTTTTCAAAAGATTTGTTATAAAATGTTTGATGAAAAAAAATGGAGTTGATATTCACATGAAAGTTGTAAGTGGCAATGTAAAGATCACATATGTACGGTTGGATCTATCATATTTGTTATTAGCATTTTTAAATTAATTTTGCAAGGCTTCCTTATGAAATTTGATTAAAAATCCCATATTATCACAGAAATATTAGAAAATATTGTAATAAAATTGGAATAACATGCACTACAAGATGGCATGGTTTCCATTATTTGATTCTACTTATTTTGGAAAATCATGTTTAAGGTCTCACTTTTGAACTAAGAATGAAACTTGACAAAAACCAATTTTGTTGTTTTTCAAAAAAGTCATAATATCTTATTTTGAAGATTAGTGCCATAAGAATGGAAGTCAATTAGCACAAGAACCAATAGAAATTTGGATGGATGAAAACAATCCACACATGTAGTGAAGAGAATAGTTTGAATTTGTTCATCGTTCACATAATGGACAAAGGTGACTCAAAAAGTTAAACAAGTTATTACAAAGTTTATTTTGAATAAATATTTTTTAAATTTATACTAAAACTGCATGTGTTTGTTAGCTTTGTGATAACATAATTAATTTTTTCATTGCAAAGTAGACATAAAAGTTATGGGGCCTGAAACTGTAATGGCAATTCTAAGGTGCTAATTAAAGGGGGACGGCTAATATATTGAGGTCTATAAAATCAATTGAACTGAAACCATTCTCATATTCTCATAGTAGTCTCGTATAGTTGTACAAAATTCCATGGTTAGGATATAAAATAAAAATAAATAAATATTGTGGTCAATGCACTTTTGAAATGGAAATTTTGGAGCTATTTTGAACTAGTAAATCAAATTCTAGAATAAAATCATGAGAATTATTTTTTATGGCTTTCATGCAATTGATTTAGAGGGAGAAAACTTTGCACTCATTATTGAAATTGTGATTCTTCCAAAAGTTTAATCTTCAAAATATTTGAAATCTTGCAAGTATAATTGTCATTTTTTACATGCCCTTTTAGTTCATGATGATTTTGGATATGTTAAACACTTCAAATATTTTTTTAACCCCTAAATGACAAAGGGGATAAGGGCAAACCCTAGGTGTGTTATAAAATGTTATTTCTACAACTTTGATGAAGTTTAGTCAAAAAGAGAAAATGAGAAGCATGATGTTTTAGTAATTATCCCTATGGTCAAATTTCCAAAAATAGTTTTAGATACTCATTTAACAAATTGAGAAGAATTTACTATTTAAAATTCACCAAGTTGAAAATTCTATTTTTAGAATTTAAAATTTGGTATGACTGGTTAAAACTAGACATTCTATTGTGAAATTTTACGGCAACATTTTCAAATGAGAGAACATCACTAGATTCCCAAAATATAAATTTTTATAACACTAGGAAAATATTGAGATCTTTGTCTTTGAAAAATTCCTTAGTGAACCTCAATATTGCAAATGTATTAAACATCACTAGAACATAATCTCTACCCCTACTTTTGACAAAAAATCAAAACTTGAAAAATATTATTTCCTGACCATGGGTAGTCATTGCTATTTGGGTTGCGACGAGAAAATGGTCGATTGGTCATTTAGGGGTGAAATTAGCATACAAGTAACCTACATGACAACATGACTATCTACTTAATAGTTGAAAACCTCAAAATTGCACAGTTCCAAAATCTTCTAGAAATTGGGTCAAAATCACATGACCTCATTATGATAAAAAATAAATAAAGAATAAAGTATAAGATATTTTTAAAAAACCTTTACTTTGACCACTATAATCTGACAATCCATGAAGGCAAATGGGTTTAATTTTTTCACAAATTCTCACGAAGCAATTTTGTAGCTCACTCTCTGGTTTAGCATAAAATATTTCAAAATTTCAAGAATTGTTCCACATGTTATTTCTATATTGGTTGAGACCCAAATGTATGTTATGTGGAAATAACATTTCGGCACTCAAAGTGCTGGATTGAAAAGAGTGAGGTCCGGTATTATGTGGTTGAAAGTGAAAAAACCACAATTTTTTACACTTTCATTGCACTAGAAAAAAAATTTAGAGTATTTTTTGTGAAACATAGTCTTTGTGCTTTAGGGATTGTATTAATGACTTAATTTTCTTGACACATTTGATATCTTTTGTGATGCTTTGAATTTCTTATATTGGAACTTGGGTGATTGCAAGCTACGGTCTACCAAATGGAGAGTGCAGCTTGTGCAGCTAAAGGCCCTGCAACTCATGCATTAGCGTTGTAATGTGCACCTCTCAACTTTCATTCAGATCAAAAATTTCACCATCCCAAATAGGGTTTATGCTAATACTTTCACTTTAGCAATTGATAAGTTAATTTCAAGACTTTGGGCTTTACTCAACAACCTTTTTTGTTTTTTTTACCCAGAATGGGTAATTAGAGCCTTTTTTACATAACATCCATAGCTAGGTTTTATGAAAAATGCATTTCAAATCCCACCTCTGAAATTGGACCATTATTTCATTTCCAAAAAAAAATCCAAAAAAAAAGTTTTAACTGCACGAAAATCTAAAAAAACAAGAACATCACGAAACAATTAATTCAAAAATAAGAAAGCGTAATACCAAAAATAATAAAATATGGTAGCTTTGTACATACTTGTGGTATGTTACTATAAATTTTTGAAGTTCAAATTTGATCCCCTCCTAGCATTTCCCATAAATTAAGTGCACTTTTGACAAAGCGACACGCTACCAAATCCAAGTAGAAATTCTTAATTTGGATTGAAAGATTGAAATTTTGCAAACTTTATTGTGGTAGACATTTTAACTTTGGAATTTTAGAAACAATGCAATTTGTTCACGGAATTTTTTTCATCACAAAATTCCATCCCAATATTTATTGGTGATTTTTCAAAGATTGAAAAAGTGCAGCAATTCCTACACTATGACAAAAAATGTGGGTGACCGTAGCTTGCAATCACCCAACTATATAATTTCCAAAATAGACATGTTATCAATCATACACATTGTTCATTGTTAGTGAGTTAAAAACAACTATGATTTTTAAGTGTTTGATAATGACATAATGCCTTATAATCTTTAATACATATATCAAATCCAAAATCAAAGGTTTATAGAAAAATATATAAATTATTTGATATAATTTAGTTGAAGTCAAATTCATTTCATGAACATTATTTTAGGCTTTGCAATGTTAAATGTTTTTCAAATCTAGATTACCATAGGCAAAAGTTAGGGTTGGTGTTGACAATTATCGTTTTTTCAACAAATAATATTGGAATGTAGATTATTCACAAATATTCTCCAAGATTCTCTTTCTCACCCTACAATTAATGGTTTCCTAAAAAATTTGGCTTTTACTTTTAGATTTTTTTTGTTGACCTTGCTTTCTTCCTACCGCACATATAATTGTCTTGACAAGCTCTCCAAGTCTAAAAGAACAAGTATTGCATTATACCAACAAGACAAATAATTCATAAAAAATCAAATTCACCATTAAATACTTTTTCCAATGTGAATTTGATTTCGAAAATGAATATAATGGTGGTTCATTCGATAAATAAGATATCAAAAAATTAATTAAAAGACTTCACTTAAACCCTATGTTTCACTTTACTAGTCCTATATTTTATTAAGTCCTATACATGTGCACTTCAAAATAAAATTTATGGACTTTTAACAGTTTATTAGTTTACATTATGGGAAATTTCCCGCATTCAACATTATTTTAGTAAGTTGTTTGAAATAGATAACCTTATATATCTAGTTTGCAAAAAAATCAACAAATTCTCCGTCTAAATTGTTAGCTTTACAAACATGGGGTTTTAAATCAAATGAAATTCATCTTTCAGTTTATTTTTAGTTGAAATTACATTAAAATATTATGTATAAGAGTTAAAATATTTTTATAAATCACAAATGATATTATTTTATTGTATATATATATATATATATATATATATATATATATATATATATATATATATATATATACATATATATATACGTATCTACACGTGTGTTTCATTTATTGATATAAAAAATAGAAGGGTACAAAAGATAGTTTAAAAATATTGAAGAATGTATTAGTTCACATATGTGCACGTACTTGAAAGCTAGATATAAGCTCTAAAAAAGATGTTGGAGTCAAATAATTGAATCGACCCAATTGTTCCTTAAATTCAAGTGAAAATACACGTATTGATTCATGAAATGTCTGAATATGAACATACAAATGTAATATTACAAATTTTTCAAAATTTTATATAGCTTATTTGTGCTTTTAGTATAATTATAATTTGCTAATATAGGTTGATGCGTCTAAAAATTCAACTTCTTAATTGCTATTTGCCTCAAAAGAAATTACAATTCTCAAATCATATTTGAGCTAATTTGAATAAAATTGTCTTCATGCAATTCTATGTTAAATTTGGTAATAGAGTTGTATTGATAGATTATGTAATTCATCTAATATATATTTTTGCTAATGAACTCACTTTACATATAGTCACAATACTTTCACGCATTTCTTGAGGCAAATCCATTTGTAGCAAAAATTTCAAGGCCACTGCTTCTAATGCATCATTTGGCCATTCCTACAACATATGTGTTTGTCAATTGTGTTATGAGTAGACCTATACAATTGTATATCAAAGCACCAAATGATGCATAAAATTACATAAGAATATATATTTGGAAATATTTCAAATGCATAATTTTTTAAATAGTAATTGTTATTTAATTTCAAAAGTTGAGATAGTATTAAATATTAGTTAGGACTAAGGGATGAGATATTTTATTTTAAATTTTATTTTAAAAATAACTTAAACTCATATTCTATTTTGGTAGTGTATATATATATATATATATATATATATATATATATATATATATATATACACACACACACACAAATAAAACTTATATTTTACACATTTCAATCTTTATATTTCATTTCATTTTATTTTTAATTATTCATTATACACATATATTGATAATTTATATATTATTTAAAATTAAAAAATTAACACCTGAAACCAATCTATGGTGCAACAATTAACAAGTGATGGAAACTGTCTCAACCGATCTTTGAATGCTTGACCAACAGGACTCATTGCAAAAACAATGTGTAGATTGGCTTTTGTTTTATCAACAAAATATTTCCAAATATCAGCCATTGTTTCTAACACCAATCCAGCTTTTGCACCTTTATCTCGGGCCGACTCCATAATTTGTGCTTTCTCATCACTTGGATACATATTGGGTACTTCTCCAGAATTGAGAAGATTGTTAATATCTTCAACAAATCCTTCGTCAACAATTTGAGTATCACTAAAAAGAAATACACTTGGCACACATGGATCCGCACCGGCCTTTTTACACATCAACATTAAGTCATCCCGCCATTCTACTTTGCCATAACTTTTACTAATTTCAACCTGAAAGTTTAAATAATAAAAATAATTACTGTATAAATTTTCAATATAATGATTTTTTTAAATATATTGAAAAATCCAAAGAATTTTCATCAACTACCATATTGTAGTTTGATGATAGGGTCATTTGAGGTTTGAAAATAGCCTTTCAAAATCAAATTATTACACATATTAATAAAAGTTAAATGAAATCTAAACCATTTCATCAAGTCATGAAATTCAAACTCTAATTATGATTTTATACATTGATATATTATTTAAATACCTTTAAAAATATTAAGAGTTAAATAAATAGTTTTCATTTTACTTGATGTTTTTATATTATATCAAACTAAAATTGCATTGCAAAATTTGTATATGAGATGTCATGAAGACAAAAGGTAATTGCATCAAACATGTCAGAGAACTCTAGTAAAAAATAAAACCTGATATAAAACCATTCAATGAAGGCTTTTAATACTTCAATAAATTTGAATTAGAAATTGATCACATTACAAGAAAAATGAACCCTCAAAGGGGCTTTTTTGATGTTTGGGCCAAAAATCTAATTTTTTATTGGAATTATTTTTAAATAAAAATATTTTTTAAATGAAAATTTAATAAAATAAAATAAAATAATTAGTGACAAATGTTAAAAATGTTCACAGACTTTTTGAAAAAAAAAATTATTAAAAAAATTATTAAAATATTTAAAACTAAAAAAACTTTTAATATTTAAATACCCAATCTAAAATGTCGAATTCATGCCACATCAGATTTAATTTTTTAAATATTTATTATTTATTACATATTTTTTTAAAATTCAAAAAGTTTAATAAAAATAAAAAAGCGAGGCCTTTTAGAGGGCTCAAATTTATTGTAATGACAATTTTTCATTGTTTACCTAAGAATATCAATTTTTGAAAATACATTTTATTGTTTCTATATTGGAAAATATACATATATTTTAACTAAAATACCTAAAATTCTTATGTTATATTCATTTCATAAAAATTAATTTAGACTACAAATTTGAATTATTTACATGAAAGGTTTACATTAAAACTTTAAGAAAAAAATGATACTCAATAAAAGTGATGATTTGTCATTTCATATAATACTTTATGGAAAATACAAAACAATAATTATGTTTTTAAATGATGGTTAAAAAAATTAAAGGGTTAAAATATTAAATATAACATTTATGTTAAAAGTTTGACTTCATAGAAAAATCTAATATATTATGAAATGAACTAAATTTTAAAACACTAATAGTTATTTATAGTCAAAATGAATGAATATATATATATATGGGCCTTCTCATTGTACGGGTGAGTGAAAAAAGTAGTCCAAAGTGATGAATTTTTTGAGAAAATTAATTTTGAAAAATTATAGTTAATTTTTTGTTGGTGATGGTTGTACAAGATTTTAAGGGTTTAGGGGTATGAGGGATATTCATACAAAGATATTTTTACAGGGTTTGTTTTTGGGTTAGTGCTCCGCTACAACTATATTAGTTGAAAATACGATGTAGTGTTTCAAGTAAATCTAGTGTAAAATAGATTGTATATGATTAGAAATTCATTATTGTTGTTTTTAGGTGGTCTAATGTGATAAGATGTTGAATAATTACGAAGTTGTTTTCTAAAATTAGAATGCTTCGATTCCATGATGTTTAATACGTCTCAAAAACCTAAGAATGGAAAAATGTGCAAGATCATGAAACTCATATGAAGGGTTTATTTTTTAAAACACATTTACAAATATTGATTTAGTGAAACATGAAATTTTTATTCCAAAAATAGTGTGGGAAGGGTAAAATCCATTGAAACGTTAATTTTTTTGCGGCAATCAAGCCTTTTTACATTGTTATTACAAATAAAATTTATTACATCAAAGATGAATAATTTTGAAAAACAAAATTGATAGACATCATAATTAGATAAGAAGAAAGTTGTAATTGAAAATATTTTCTAATTGAAGACGTTTTTACCACTGCATTTATTATTTCAAAAAGTATTATTTGATTTTGAGGCCTTTAATCACCTATACCATGAGAAGTCCATACATATATATATAATCTATTGACATGATTAAATTGATAAAATTACCAAAGAATCCATGATTTTTAGCACTAATATTTAATACAAGATAATGCGGTTATTGTCAAACTTATAAATTCTTGTAACATCTACATTCAATGGATCCATTTAGAGTGCATAATTACAAATTTGAATTTTATAACAAGTTATTATACTCATCAACTTACAACTATTTTATATTTTATATTTTATACTTTAATTTCTAAAGAACCAAGGATTTATGGTTTTAAAATGTCAAATTTCAATTGATCGTTTTGCCAAAAATGTAATTTAGGTAAGACTAAATTTTATATCACTAGAATCAGTGAAGAACATTGAAGAACATTGAAGAATCAATGAAGAACGATGGTAAAGAAGAATTGAATAGAAAAAAGTCTATATAAGACCTACTCATAATTTCTAAAAGAAAACGAGGGCATCTTAGTAGTTTAGTGATTAAATTATTCATTTCACATAAAATTTTCTATTCAATTAACTTTTAAATCATAAAAATCACATACTTGAAATACTTCCATTCCATAAATAGCACCAGATAGTCTAGTTAAACTTTGGCGTCCACTGCCTCCAACTCCCACTAGTAACATATGGCCATCTGGTTGTTTCAAAATTCGACAAATTCTTGATACATGTTCGACAGCAAAAAGAAAAATCGCCAAATTCATAGGTCGCTTACTAACTCCATTAAAATTTGCTAAATATGACTCTATTTGTTTGATTAAAAGAACAATATTTGTAATTTCATCATATTTTCTTTCTTCAGGATCTTCAATCATATAATCTCCAAAAAAATTTCTATAAACAACAAAAATGAAACATTTAACCCTTGAAGGATTTAGGGAATAGTAGATACGTTGCCGTATATTTAACATTTGTTATGAGTAGAAAGTTCCAAATTGTAGCTTTTAAGACCATGTAGACATTAATTTTAACTTTACTTTTGATACCATACTCATAGGAGGTGTAGAACCATTCCAAATACAATGAAATACGGTCGTGTACATTGGCCGGAATGGCCAATCTGGACCTTTAAGGGTTAAGGTAAAAATTATGAATCATTTATTAATCTAATTAATTTTAAAATCTAAAACATCACATATTATAATTACAATCATTTTAAAATTTTATTTATTTATTTCAATTAACTCCAAACAACATATACCTTCGAAGTTCAAAATGTGTGATTTTTTCGATGCCTCCTTCAAGAAGATGATCAAAGAGCTTATCAAAGTCTTTTTTGAAATATTGATTAGTCATTTTCCGCAAATAGTCAATCATCCAATTTCTATCTTTATCATCAACCAAACGATCGTAAAAGACCCTTAATACCTCATGGATCCACAAGCGTACATGTTGTTCTTCACCTACTTTTCCAAAAGGAACCGTATCTGGAACTTGTAGCATCATTCCCTATGATTTACATTGATATTTTCATATTTAATATATATTGAATTATAATGCAATACAATGTTGTTATGTTTTACCTAGAAGACATGAGAATTTTATATTAATGAAATATATCCAATTTTTTTATTTAAAAATATTGATTTTTGGCAAGTACTTGAATAACTCGAGCATAATCACGTAAATTAAAGGTGTAATGAGACTTTGTAGGAGTAGGCAACAACTTGTTCTTTGCTTCATTATAAATATCCAAGGTAGCAGCAATAACTCCATTTAAACATTTTGTAATGTCTTGTGGAAATTCATTTTTAACAGAGTAATGCCAATCAAGAATGGTTGAAAATATTAAATGTAGGGATTCTTCGCCAACCTTTAGAATTTTCCAATTTAAAAAATAAAAAAATAAAAAAATAACGAGAATTGATACATACTATATTTCATAATTAAAAATTGATATAATATATAGCTTTGATCATAAAACTAAAAATAAATTATAACAATCATTACAATCAAATTTTCATTTTAATAATTGTGGATAGTTGCATGGTACGGTGTCCCTATTAGATGACCAAAAGAACGTGCATGCAATGCACATTTAGCATTTTTGTCAAAATCACTCATTTTCAAAACATATTAAAACTCATTGATGATATTTTGAACTAGTTTTTCTTAACAAATGGTGAGATTGATGTATATGAAATCTAAAGATACATTCTTTATTTGTGTGAAGGCTTTGCATTAAGAAATATGAATATTTGAAAGTACCCTTTTGAACAATAAATTCGATGAACATGTTGAAAGTTCAACAATGAATAAGGTAGGGACACCCATTCCCGTGACTTTAAGTTGATTATCATACTTCTGAATGAGCTGTATAAAAAGCGATTATACCAGGGGAAAGCCAATTAGATATTAATGTAGAATGTATTGACGAAGTCATGTTATTGTAAAATTTATGTACGTTCTCAATAATCAAAGCCAAAAATTGGTTTGCGCATTTGACTGTGTCTAAATGGCCCTGATTTCGTGACTTGAAGAAACACTTGTGACTAAGAGAAACGTCCTAAATATGATCTCAAGCCACAACCACCCATGATAAGAAACACTCGGATTCAGGTGTCCTGTATGTAGACGGGATTGAGTGCAGTCACGGGAATGGGTGTCCCTACCTTATTGTGCATGATTTCTTATTTTTTTGCAAATCTAATTCAAAGCCCATGTGTAATGTCTTATATAGATTACTATGTTGATTTATAATTTCTTCAAATCTTCTTTTACATGCTTAAAATGCCTTAATTCTAAAAGATGTCTATATTAAGTAAAATTGCAATATAAAAAATTGCGGAAAGGAGTACAATAAGTAAAATTCTATGTGCACAAAGAGTTTGTCGGTTAAATTCCAAAAATTTCATTGCAAACGGAGTGCATTTGTCAAAAACAGTGCATTGTGACTGCATCAAAAATATTACAAATGTACAAGGTTCTCTAATTGAGCAACTTATTTTTTTGAATTGAACATTACATTTGTATTTTAAAGTATGAAAATTAACTACTTTTTATAGTTCTATAAGTTTATTTCCATCTAATAATCTTTTATTGAGCTTGAAAGGTCATAAAAGGCCAAAAACTACAAACGTGACCGAAAAAGAGGAACGCCGTAGTGTGCAACTACCCTTGTATAAACATAATTTATAATAGTTTTAAAATCAACACATACCAAAGCTACTCCAACGTGATTGAAATGTCGTAAATATCGATTAGTTACAAAATTTCTACCTCCTCCAGGAGGTCCCATTGCCGAAACAAATTGACAATCAACCAAAGTTCGAAAATCATTATCTCTCCCATACCAACCACCAAAATCCATATATTGACGGAGCAATTCAATTGGTGGTTGAGCTCCATATACTTCAGGCTATAATTTTAGTGTACTTTTTTAAATTACATTATATATATTTTTTAAGACTTAATTATAAAAATTCAAAATATCAATTTTCAATTTATACGTTTTAAAAAAAAAAAAAAAATTGAATAATTTTAAAATAAAATCAATTTTATTTTTAAATTAAAGATGAAAATTTAATGAAGAAAATCAAAATTTCCAATCTATATATAATTTTTTTTTTTAATTTTTAATTTTTACTTTAGATTAAATTCAAATTAAAAGAATCAAGTATAATTATACCATACATCTAAAACTATCAAATAATGTGCTATAGAGTTGTGTACAAAATTATAATAAAACAATTTATGGTATAATTAATTAAATATTAAAGTAACAATTAAATTTTAGAACGCCTTATAAGTTTATTTTATATATGATGTTAAAACTTAAAAAAAAATTAGAAGTACAAACCTGTGGCATATTCAAATCATCAACAAATATAATAAATTTCATTCCTGGCATAGGTCCATACACACCACGTCTCCTACGATCTAATGAATTATCAATTTGATTTTGAACCATATTTGCAGATGTTCGAGCAGATAGAACAACAAGAAGATTAGCAAATAACTCCCTTGAAAGACCTTTCAAAAGGTGATTATTAATATAAATTGTTTTACCAGTGCCAGTTCCTCCAACCATATAAAGGGGTGTTCCATGCATGATGCATTTATCAAGGAGAAATGTATATCGTTGTTGATCCTTTGTAGGGATGATTAGTTGATCAAATGAAGCATTTTCGGGAATTTCTAAAGGAATGATTGTATCTATCCAATTCCTCCATTTACAAGTTGGTTTATCAAATACAAAATCATACACATCGTTCTCACCATCATTTGAAGGAAACATTTCAAACTTCAAATTTTCATGAGTTGCTGGTACAAAAAGGTCAAAACCTTCAGGGATAACATCAACTACAAGTTCTCGTAGAAATTTATCAAAAACAGCACGACCATCTGTATCACCTGTAGAACCAATTGACCAAACGAGACAAAAGAGAAAAATAGCATCTATCCACTTTACCATGCGTTCCATTCCAACACTTTTGACACCTTCATCCGTTTTAATTTCATAAATGAGGCTATCAAAAGTTCTCATTAAACAAGTTACTAAAGGGGCATCAGAGGTTGGTGAAATTTCTTTAATGTTCTTTCGAACACAACGTAAAGAACCTGAAACCATCCACTCAAACAATCCTTGAAGATGTTTCTTATTTTCACCAACTATTGTAGGTGGTAAAGTATTCAACCATGATCGCATTAATGGTTGCCATCCCATTTGATGTGGTTCTAAATAAACCATACCACATCTACTTACAGTTGCTGGAGATGCCACCGCAAGATCACCCACCTGATAAATCAAAAATTAATTTAGGAATTAAAATCAAAATTTGAAATTTATCTCAATTTCAAAGAATTAAAAAATTATCAAATAATAAAAGTATTTAATCTTAATACTATCATCACCTCAAAAATCATATTCATAGAAGATGACATTTGAATGATTTCACTATTAGGAAGACATAATTTTTTATTGTCATCTAAAACAGTATTCATGTTTTCAATCCATATTGCATCTACTGGTCCATCAAGGATAATCCATTTGCGATCATTTGTAGGTTCGGAAGCTTGCTCTCGAAACCTCACTGCCAGTACTCCGTCTCGCCATTCTCTTGTCATTGGATCCGATTCTCCATATAGTTGACCCATAGTTACAGATTTGGGATTTACAGTTGAAATCTAAAACCAAAAATTAAAAGATTGAAAGATTAAAGTATAATTATTAACAAAAATAGTATATAATTTTTAATATATAACAAATATATATATTAAAAAATAAAATTATTTAAAAAAGTTAAAAACCAAATTTCGAATAATTGGTTATTTTTAAATTTTCATTTTAGCTAAAACTTTTAATTTTGTTATCTATACTAATTTCAAATATATTTCATTTGATAAAATTTCATTTATATATAATTTTTGTAGGTTGTAAGAAATTATTGAAATGTTTGTTGAAAACTAAAATTCGAATTACAAACCAAAAATTACAATTATATTTATGATTTCAAAGTGCTATATTTTCTAACTTTTAAATCAAAAAATCAATCATAAAACAAAAACCAAAATTATTTGAAGTTTACAAATACCAAAAGGACTTATATACCAAATTTATAAAATCTAAGTACAAATTTTATTTTGAATTTAAAATCTCTCTATATATATAATATTTATATTTACTAATTACACACATTTATTTATTTCAAAAAACTCTCTTTGATACGCACATAAACTTTCCGTTCTTTATTGTTGCCCCATTCAGACATGTCTGTAAGAGATTTTTGCAAAACTCTAATAGCACATGTTTTTCCGGAGAATGAAAGGCCTACCAACATAAGCCCATGTCTAACTATTATCATCTCATAAAGTTGAATAAGTTTTAGCATAAAATATGCTGTATATTGTAAATTCATAAGTTGACAATTGAATGACATTGCTTTATTTAAAAGCGTATAATCAGGTTCAGGAAGAACAACTCCAGGAAATAAATCAGATACAATTCCATTAAATAATGGCACATCTTGTGATAAAAACTTGCATAGGTTGACATCTATAATAGACCGAAGCATGAGAATGAATTCTTCTTCATCTGGATATCTTTGTTTGAGATTTGAAGCTGCTCGCAAGACTGCCATTACAGCTCTCATACCATAGTCATAATGATCTTGGCTTGAAAGTTGTTCACTACAAAGACGATACGTGGCAACAATTTTTCGTGCACAATCTCGAGCCTTTTATGGAGAATAAAATCATAATTAACCATATTATAAAACAACATATAACTTATAATACTTTAAATGAAAATAAAAATCAGCTTTTAGTAAAAACAATTATTAGTGCCTAATACAATATTACAAAGCTTAAGCCAAAAATATAGTTATAGAATATATACACTATTAGTACAAAACACAATAAGAAAAATTATACAAAAATATTTGAATCCTACATTCGTTTTAAGAAATGAACAATTTATTTCTACTACATAAAACTAAATGAATGTGATTATTAACACATGAGATTGAATTCAGATTAGATGACTAGTACTTAGATTAAAGCACCTGTAAGTAGCCACTACTATATAACATAATTTCACTAATCATAGCGTAATCAGGGACCATCATAGCCACTGTACGAAATAGGGCCTTTAGGTTATCAGGCAATTCTGAACGACCTGCGTATCCAGGGTTCATTGTAATAAAAACATTGCAAGTAGGTTTTAATGTGAGCTCTGAACCTTCAAACATAAATGTCTTTACTTTGTTTTGAACTGCTATTTGAATTTCCAAAACCTATATTGAAAACAACACTTTAACATCAATAATTAGTGGTTGTTTGAGTGTTCTTAAGCTACGATAAGAATAAATTTGAATAACATTTGGACATTTCAGCTACTAAAATTCATTAAAAATAAATTATCTTAAATTCTAATGAATTCTTACTATTCAAAAGGACTTCCAACAAGTTGCATAAGTATTAAATTAATATCTTTTAAATTATAAATATCCAATAATTAATTTAAAATATAGTTAAAGATCATTTTTTCAATAGTAGCAATAGATAGTTCTTGGAAAATGTAATAAAAAAATTATGTTCATTAACGCTTTACTTTATTAAAAATCATACAACACGATCTTTTGAATTTTGAACATTTTGAGCTTTAAAAATTTTAATTAAATTTTCTAAAATTAAAAATTCAATAATGTATTTTGGTGAATTTATATCGATCCAATTTTTTTAGCAAAATGAATTTAGAATTAATTTTTTTAATGACGTTGCTACAAAATAATTCATAAAAGATTCCACCAAAAAACATAAACATAATTATACTCTTGAAAATATATACATATTTTCTATGTATTCTTTATATTTAAGTATTTTTCCTTTTAGTACACAGTAGTTTGAAAACATTCATTTAAAGCATGAAATTACTTTGAAATATAATAAACTTATAGTTGACTTTTTTCAATCTTTTTTGAATGGGATTTTATACAAATACCCGGACAAATATATATCATTAAAAAATAAAATATAAGTAACAAAATTAGATTAAACATTCAAAGTGTTGTCATGTAAAAAGTATGAGAATACATGTTTCAACCTACTTGTTGAGCTACCACTGATAAGACTTCAAGATCTATTCGATTGAATTCATCAAAACAAGCCCATGCACCTGATGCTGCAAGGCCTTTGAAAAATTTAGCCATAGCCAAATAATCCAAACTATCAGAACAATTGAATACGACGCATTGTCTTGCTAAAGCCTGCAATTACATCATTTTACAAAATGATTATAATAAATTTAAAGCTAATTTTTTTAGTATGAAATCTGCAAAAAAAATAATAAAAAAAATAATATAAATTAAATTTAAAATCGTGAATAAATTCAACCTTGGCCAAATCTTTTGTTGTTTCGGTCTTGCCTGTTCCAGCAGGTCCTTCAGGAGCACCTCCAAGATTTAAATGAATAGCACCCATTAAAGTGCGGTAGCACCTAAAATATGTAGAATATAATAAATTTAGATCATTCTTTTTAAACCAATGTAATTTTATGAATGTTTTAGAAAATCATTTAAAACACTAAAAATTATTGTTATTATTGTTATTATTTTTATAGATTTTATTAACCATCAATGATAAGTGAAAATGAAATCATAAAAATTATATAATATTATGTCAATTTACCTAAAACTTATAATAATATTCAAATTCATAAATCATATTAATTTTAAAAATTAAACGTGCCTATCCGTAAGTGGTGTAATTACAAGTCTTGAAGAATTTCCAAGATACTCATAGCCGTATTCTATTTGTGCATTCATCATACGCACCATGCATGTATTTTTTTCCCAATACATACGCAATTGGCTTTGCCAAAGAAAATCAGTTTCTTGACTTACTTTTTCTCTCACCAAAAGAGCAATGGTATCCCGAGCATGTACATCCATCACCACAAGAGCACTTAATGTCATCCGATTCATAAATGTGAGTTCTCCACGAACTAAATTAACAATGTCACCCAATTGTTTGGTACAAAAATCTTCAAATTCTTGAACTGAATTTCCACCTTTGATGATAGCTTCTGTTGCTTCGCTAGTCCAATATATTGCACTTACAACAAGTACTACTTGGCCAGGCCACTCCAGTACCCATTTAATTCGTGCAACTATTGCATATGCTTCTACCCCTCGTTGACATTGATCTTGAATTGATACCAGCATGCCTTCTTCAACCTGACCTAAAATTACATTCATGTGATAATTTAATTCAAAAAATATATTTTTTGTGATAAAATATCAATTTAAAATTAATAAAATTCATAGATTAGATAACTTTTGCAAATTAATAAAAACAAGAATTGCCTGTAAAAGCCACTTTTCTACAGAGCCTTGGGCTGTTTTTGGATTAAATTTATCAACAAGAGGAACAATTTCTCCTTCAACAGATATTAATGCTGTTATGTCTAGATTGTGTTGAAATTCTAGCAAACTGATGCCTTCAAAACATTTCTTTAAATGAGGTTGTACTCGAAGTGGATCTTTAGTCTCGGATAGAATTTCTAGCATTTCGTCATTTGAAAGAAAGAAAAAACGCGGAAACGCAATTCTTTTAACCTATTTTTGATAAATTCAAAAAATTGGAAAAAATCATTTACTGCATCATATGATATATGTTTCTAACATAAATTACAATAATAAATAAACATGTTTTTCTTAGTAATGAAATTAAAAGTTTTATAAGAATAACAATGTTACCTCCAAATACTGAGCTAAACCTTTATTAACAAGTTCCAAGAGACGATTTGCTTCTCGTAATTTTTGAAGACGTTCTGGATCTCTACCACATTCTAAGCAATTAGGTACAGCATAAGTTTTTTTCATGACATCTCGCCAAGTTTGATCAACAGTTTGAAACAATTCACCTTCGGTTGGCATTTGACGCATAATATCTCGAGATCCAAAAATAGGTCCCAAATATTGCCATGTACCTTGACAATTTATCCAATTGTCTACCAAAGATTGAAGATCTAGAATCAACTTTCTCCATGCAAAGGCTTGATATTCAAATGGTTTAACAAATGGAGATGCACACATTGACAATATTTTTACAGTCTGTTCATCAAGAATCATTTGAACTTCATCAATTCCTCCAACTATAAATGTACCAGAATCTTTATATGGCATTACTATAAATTCCATGCCTTCCCAATCTTTTAGCATTTTTTCCAAAGATTTTTCAAAAGAATATTCTTTGCTTGCAGCCCCGCTAATATTTTGAATCTATAAAATTCAACAATATAATATATTTTACTTTAATACTAAGATAAAATAAAATTTCATTCATATAAAATACCAATATCATCCATAAAAAATCAATATGCAATTAAATAATAATAATGATATTGCAATCAAAATCTAATTTAAGATTGATAAAATTTTCATATTTGTTTTTTGTAGTCAATTGTTCAAAAGTAATATTTTTTAATAAAAAAATAGAAATGCATAATTTAAAAATATACATACAATTTAAATTTTGGTGGCTATCAAAATAAAAGATTTTTTTGGGATTTTATTTTTATTTTTTGAAACATACATAGCAAAAATCCAAGATAATTATTTTAGTATTTAGATATCATCACCTCTTCAATTTTTTCTATCACTCCATAACCAATAAGATCATTGGTGCTAAAAGGCACTTCGGGATCAAATGGTTGTTCTAAAAGTTCGAAAACCTTTTTCCAATGACGTGTCTTTAAAGCAGGATTTGCAACTTCTTCCATCAATGGTACCACTTTTTTAAACTCATCAATGGCATCTTTAAGCCTATAAACAACAGTATCTTCTTTATTAGCCTTACCCATTTTAAATGCATCTTTTGAATACTCATCTACTTTACCAGTAATAAGTGGAGCACTTAATTCTTGTACGGGAGCAACACGCCATGCCTCTGTCATGTTAATCCAATCATAAAGAGCCTTCCATACATTCCATCTCAAGGCAAATTCCTTTTGAGTTTGTGTCAAATTACTCATGTTGTCTACTTGCATCTATATACAATACAATTTTTTGTATCATTAAATAAAGAGTTTGAAATGCTAAAATAGATTTTTCATATCTATCACATTGTTAAATTTTAAAATATTACTAGTTTAAAATTAATAAATAATATAATGATATAATAATAACCAACCTTAAATAATCTTTGATAACCTTGATAGCGAGAAACCAATTCAACTATTTCTTGAATACGATCATTAATAATTGTTAAGCTTTCAACAACTTCTTTAGGATCAGAAGTTGGCAACAAATATAAATCTGTATGAAGAGTTGCTAAAATTGTCATCAATTCATCACTAATTAATGAGACTTGTGTTTCCAAGTCTTCCATTTTTTCTAATCTAAATGTGGTAGAATGAAGATCAGCCCCTTCAATAGAATCTTCAAAAGTGTTTATAATGTCATGTAAATCATCTAATTTAACTGAATCATTAGTGGGTATTTTTACTTCATATGCTGCTAATAATTCATACATGTCATCTATGACAGATGCATCCATTAAAGATTGTTTTTTTTCAGCCATAATTTTATTATATGCCTATGGATTAAAAAATTAATTTATTATCTTAGTGTATTAAATTTGAATGAATGAATCATGAATAAAATACATTGCATATTAAATTCATTCACATAATTTCATTTCAATTTTCAATTTAAATCATAATGATGACATTGAAATTTTATGATTTTATAATAAAAAGGACATGGTTCTTACAATAACAAATGAGACAAATGCATCAAGTTGCATAGGTCTTTGATCAAGGAGTTTGATTTTTTCAGTAAAAGAATTTAAAATTGATATACAATCATCTCTAGCATGTTTGAGAAGACTTGCAATAAGGGTTTCTAATGTTCGAACAGTAATTGGTATGAGAGAATTTCGCAATGATTTTGAATCCACTTGTAATACTCCGATTATACTGTAGTTACAATTGAAATATTAAGATTTTAATTAATAAATTATGATATTTAGTTTTTAATTAAATATATATATATTCTATCGTTTTATGAAAATTATAATAATATAAATAGTAAAATTCGGTTTTTATATAGTTTGTAAAATACACCAAATATTAAATATAATATCAAAATTTAATCATTGTAATAAAAAAATTCAAAATTTTAACTACGTTATCTTTTGATTTAAATATATAGTTATTTTATATTATAAGTAGAAATTTAAATAAATTTTACCATCCGATGCGCATTTTGTCAAGTTCTATCTTCCATTCGCGTTGTTTAGCCATTTCTTCCCTATATTGGCGCACTGACCTTTGAATTGCTGAAAATGCGTGGGGATCCCATGCTTCTCCAAATTCATGTAATGGTCTATGCTCTTCAAATGCCTATAACACCATCATTATGTAAATAGTTTATGTCTGAGATAATATAGACAATTTATACTACGCAAATTAGTTTAATTGTTGTTTAGAATTGAATAGTGCCTTCACTTTAATTTGGATGAATAATGAATGAATTTAGTCTAATCAATTAAAAACCTTGGATGAAAAGAGTTAATGTAATTATTGTAGAGCATAGTAATTGAATTGATTTGTACTAATGTCTATTTTCTTTTCATTTATAAACATGTGCATGCTTATATTTAACTTACTAATTCAAAAAACATCTCAAAGTTTGACCACATACTATCAATTTGATTAAATTATCAAAAAAATTAAGTATAAATATTAACACCATTAACTCCATTTATAATTTTATTTATTTACTACTTACTTCTGCATAAGCACGAGATGTTGCAAAGTCTAGCTTAACAACTTCAAAAATTTGATCACGAACAATCCAAAAGTAAGGATTTCCTTTGATAATATTAATTGGAGGCATCCCTGTGAATTTTATGTCAAAATATTGTAAAAAGACACGCATATACAATATACGTGGTGAAGATTGAACAATTTGCAGAAGACCTTCGATTGCACTATGCAACACCTACATTTATATATGCTAAAGATATTACAAACCAAAACATAATTGATAATGTTATAGTAAAAACTATAAAATGGATATTAATATGCCACCTAAAAAATCTTGTGATTCGAATTCCGATTTATACGTTTTCATGGCTAAAACATTATGACTAATTAATTTTTCGTGTTCAAGTCAAAATTTGTTGTACATTGTACATAATTAATAATGTTGTATTGTATTTTATTATATTGTTAAAATTGATTTTTTTATTGATTATTAAAAATACACATATACACACATATAATACTATTCAATTCTATTTTTGAATTATTTAAAATTTTAAATTATGATATGAAAAGTTTTGATAATTCTAATATAAAAAAAGTGTTGTATAATAATATGATTTACTTACCGAGAGAACATCAGCCTCATCTGGTGTAAATTGCATTTTAGTCTTTCCATATGAAAGATTAGTTACAAAAGCACCTTTTGGATTCTTTTCTTGGCCCGATCTACAAATCTCAAGCATGCCTAATAATTCTTCAGTTGAAGTTATACATCGCAAAGCAAGATTTTCAACAAACATATAATCAACCAACCTAACATAATTTCCGAGCATTTTTTCTTCTGCCATTACACGTCTATATGTCTTTCTTCTTTCAATCTTCTCTGCTTTGATACTCACCATACTTTGAGATTTAGCACTTCCTGTTGCATGCAAATAAACTCCAGTTGTATCATTTAATTCAGCTTCATCAAGTACACTTTCCTGAAATCAATATTTTGTACTAGAAAATTATTTTAAAATCAAAAGAACAATATAATATTTCAAATTAATGTTAGTTTTTGAAGACCTCAAATTATTAAGATAATTATTGTGAATAAATCTAAATTTTATAGAGGCCTCTGATAAGTCTTGCAACCCCACTTCAAATCTCACACTAAAACATTTATCATACTCACAACGATGGTTCATGAAATTTTGCACATTCCACCACTTAGACATGAAGCATTTTGGGCCAAATTTGATACCTTGAAAATGCGCAGTTTATGAAATAATGTTGAAATAATAAGGCCAACTTTTAGGCCTCTCTTTTAAAGATATCTTATATGCTACACAATAGTTGTCAAGGACCCAAATTTTGGGTAGAAGATAGAAGTCGAAGTGAAGAACAATATGGTGTTATAAAAGATGATGGTATTCCTGGGTATTTTTATGTCCACATGCAGTTCAATTAATTTTTAAAAATAATGCCAATTTTTTTAAGTATAGAATAAAGTAATTGACATTTTTTTCTCGTTTTTTTTGTGACACCATATTGTTCTTTACTGTTACGAAATGGTGTTACAAAAAAGTGACAAAAGTAGGAAAACCAATTTGTTATATAATTACTTTAAAATTTGGGGTTATTGCATGTGGACAAAAATTATCTAGGAATACCATTATCTTTTATAACACCATATTTTCTCTCACCGTGACCTCCACCTTCTACCAAAAATTTGGATCCTTGGCAGCTATTGTGTAACTCATATGATTTTTGTCAAAGAGAGGCCTCAAAGATGACAAATTTGCATTATTTTATACACCACGCATTTTCAAAATAACAAATTTGATCCAAAAATGCTTCATGTCCAATTAGTGATATATGCAAAAAAAAGCAATCCGTCGAAGTGAGTGTGATAAACATTTTAGTATGATGTTTGAAAGTGGGGTTGCAATACTTATTGGAGGCCACTGTACAAAGAATCTTTAATTCTAAAAAACCGATAAATATATTATAAGTATATTGATTCAAATAAAAGTATTGAATATCATTGTTGTACTCGATATATTGTAGCTTGTCTTTTAGCTTCTTCACAAATTCCAGCAATTACAGCTTGTACTTTTTCAGATATAGATTCAATGCTAGGAATAGCACTATGTTTTTGTAATTCGGCTTGAGAGTGAGCAAATTCATCCAATTGATGAAGATGGTTTTGAGTCACATAAATAATTGGTAGTTCCGTCAATTCATAAATATATGGAAATACAGTGACTAAACCTTTTATGAATTGTGGTTTAGAATGAAAAAAACCTTTAATGAGTCTTTGCTTGACTCGATAAAACTTTATCATGCCAATGAATCTCTTCCAAATATTCATAGCTTTTATATTTACATAATTTTTGAAGAATTTTATTTTTTGTAAAAGTGTATAAATATATTTTTCTCGCATGTACTCTTCCAAAGTTTGAAAACTACTTTCAAGTGAATTATATGTGCCTTATAAAACATTTCATCACATTAGTTGTATATATATTTATTATATATTATATATATATATATTATATTTTAAGTATAAAGTATTATTTTATTTAACACACCATTTCTAAAAACATACATTTTTTTTACCTTCAACTGGTTCAATATGTACAACCCCAGATTTTGATACAGTATAATACTCATCATTTACTTCAAGTCTATTGACGACATACATGTCGTACGGTTTGTATTCTCTTGGTGTACAAGGTACTAAGTTACAATAAAAAAATTTAACACGAGCTCGACCTTCAGTTGTTGTAAAAAAATATACTGCTTCATCACCATTTTTTATATGTGCAAGTTCTAAATCAGTCAATTCATCTACCTAAATACAAATAGAATTATTATATTAAAAAAATGCATTAGTAAATTCAAAAATTAAAGGACATTTATACATTTTTAATTATGATTATGTAACAAATTTATTAAATCACATATCAATACTTTGTCAATGATTAAAATATTTCAAATTATATAATGAATTCACAATAATTCAATACCTTTGTTTTATCCTTTTCATCTATTGTAATGGCTTTCTTTGCAGTGTTGGGTTTTTTGCGTTGTTCAAATGTAGAAGTACTGAAAATCCATACATTTATTTTAGGAATCATATGTACACATCAAAAATATATGAATATTAAAATTTTATTTTGACATTAATTATCTCTAGTTTATAAAATTTAAACAATATAATTTGAATAATATGTTTAATGAATTATAATTTGTTCAAATCAAATTCTTGATCCAAAAGTGTTGAATTTGCCATCAACATACAACAATAACCTAGACAAACTAATCTAATTATCATCAATAACAAATGTCAAGAAATAAAACCATTTAATCAATGTATTGATTATTAGTTTTAAAATTTAATAATTCTTTAATAAACATATGACTTCATAATTATATCATTTACCTTAACGAACGTTTTCTTGACTTTTTTTCTTTAACAACTTCCAGTGGATCTCTTAAAACATCCCTCCAATTACCTAGATGAGTATAAGACACATCTATGTCTTTTTCAGATTGTATTCCAAGATTCTTTGCAATTGAAGTTTCTATACCAATTGGAGGTACATGTTCATAAGGTTGCCATAAAGTTGCTCCTCCAATTCCATCTTCTCGTGGCCGCAATCGTTGTGCAGGCATTTTATATATGACTTCTAATTCTTCAACAGGAGGTATTCGATAACCTGGAGGTTCTTTAACAATTGATTCTTGAGGATGCCAAACACGATATCGACCAATCCTTGTAACAAGGTCTTTAGAAACATCTTCTTCCAATACTTCCATTGGAATTCTTCCAAAATCTTTGATTTCTTTAGATTGTTGACTGGATATTGATTTCAGGCTTTTAGTTTTAGAATTGCTTGCAAGACTTTGAAAATCATCTTGCGATCTATCCTTCTTTTGAGATTTTTTGAGACTTGGTACATTGATTTTGAATCCATGCAATTTACTAATCTTTTGTACGGATAAAAGTATATTTTTTGTAATAGTGGCAGCTGCAACAGCTGATGGTCTTTCATTTTTTTGGTTTGAATTATCCATTTGAGTCTTGGATAGTAAAATCTATATCAAAGTTGAATTTTGTATTCTTTGATATGAATAAACTGTATCAAGAATAAAAAAGACCTAAAAAGATAGATCTTCTAATAATAAATTTTGTAAACAAAAATTTAATATAATAATCAATACAAATAAAATTGAAATTGAAATTTGGAGTTAAGATTCAAAAATAAATAAAAGTGAAATGATTTTTTTCTTAAAGAATGCTATACTCAATTTTATTAAAAGTTCTTTGGTATATCTTATAACTTCTTTCAACACAAATTGACACAATAAACACATAAACACATAGAATCCAATAATGTATTGGATTATAATATACCATTGTGATCTACTTCGAGTTCTCATGAAAATTGCCTAATTTACCGTGAAAATTTTGAATTTAAGATAAAATTGGTGAAATTTATTTCTCATAAAATAAATCACATACTTTAAGAAGAATTAACTGTTTTATCCTATACCTAATAGTTCTTTTGCCAAAATAATGGACCAAAATTTTTACACGACAAAATATTAACATATGAAAATGTCTATTTTTTTGAGGTTTAGTGTGGTATAGCAAAAAAAAAGTTTAACAATGAAAAATAAATCATATAATTCAAAAATAAGCAAAAACACTAAGAAGTTAAGCATTTGAATAACATAAGAGATCCAAGGAAAATTTATTACTAAATTTGAAACAAGAAAGAGTGCTCAAAATCATATTGAAATTTCATGCTTAAGAAAATTCTAACTAATATTTTATAAAAATCATGTAAGGAAGAATTCTAATATTCTTTAAATGTGGTTCATCGCAAAACAAAGAGTTTGTTTTTGACAATATTGTTTCTAAATATGAAAAATAACACATATTCACTATTTATTGTTATGAGTTGATTTTAATTTTTAAAAATTATCCTTATTTGCAAAGCTTCTACAATTAGTGTATACCACATTACTCGAGTCGTATAAATCATAGACGTTATTATTATCATTTTTATCAATTTTGAAAATTGACTTCATTTGAAATATTGTATCAAAATTTTGCAAGTTCTATTAAATATTTTAAATCATTAATATGCATTGAAATAATTGCTTTGTATATACGTAACTTGATTTTTTCTATCATTAAATTTACATTGATTAGACACTCTTTGATGTAGAATTGACAATATTTCAAAATTAGGGTTTTACTTGCTTTAGATTTCTATCACTATATAAAAAGTGTAAAAAGGTTATATGATATAATATGCCACTCGAAACTTCTACAAACTTTGAGAAATAATTAAAATACAAACATCTTACACATAATGTAGTTATTAATTACTAAAAATTTATAAATGGTGTAAGGTTTTAAATACAAAAGTTAAACATGTTGAACTGGACTTCCTCTTCTTTGCTCTACTAAAAATTGACAAGTTTTAAAATTTTTGATTTCTTGATTTTCTTATTTATTATCTATTTTTCCAATGGTACTAAAAACCAAACCATTTTGATTTTTGATTTTTGAATATTTTCAGTTATTTAATTATTGTTTTTTAACTAATTAATAATAATAAATTATTTGTCAATTTATATATTTAATGTTGTATTAGAGCTAAAATAAGGTTTTGTTCCGGTACTCAACCACATGCAATATTGTTTATAAAGACATTCTCCATTTCATTCTTTTTGGTATTTTTTTATGTTTTACATTTAATTGGGATCAAAATGTTGTGAAATTCTTATTTATCAAATTTTTTGGTATTTGAATTTTTATTTTAATATTTTTAATGTTTTAGAGGTTTTTTTAATTTTAATTTTGGTTGCCTTCGGATTATAATATAGTTTATGGTCAATTTTGAGAAGTGTAGGGATATACAACAATGGAATTGAATTGGTTGACTTTGGCCTTTTAAAAGTAGAGATAGTGCTTGAAGTCCTCTTAACACACTTGATCTAAGATTTGACCACATTCTATTTTTATAGTTGAGTCATTTAGAGTGGTTGAATTCATATCTAGCACTTAGACTAGTGAGCTTTTTAAACCAACAAATTTCAAAAAAGCATTCTACTATTATAAAAAATAATTAAAGGACTTTGCCGTTCAAATACTGTATACTACCCAAAGCGACGACAAAATAGTTGCACGGATCAATAGGGATTAAAAAAATTTAACTTATTTTTTCACAATTAATTGATTTGACCACATTGTTGAAGAGTTGGATTCTGGCGATGATATTCACAACGTGGTGAGCTCATGACAACATAACATTCAATAGTGTAGTGGCTTTTACTGATCCACAATAGATGATGCAACATATTCAATAAATGATGTGGCATATTCCACACCCAACAAAACTTCATCATCATTCAGCTAAATAGATAGGTGGAGTCCAGGGTAATGAAAAAAGTACATGAACAAAAGGCATAGCACATGAAGGCTACAATATTCAATAGGAGTTGTCACACATCCTCCACTGCATTCTCAATCTTCAGAAAAGGAGGATGCGGCACGCTCTCGTTGAATGGTGGAGGTCACATTCTCTGAAAATTGAAAAATTTCATTCTTCTCCTCCAAGGGTGAAGAATGGGCGTGAAGAATGGAGAATGGAGAATGGCCCATGCGGAGAGGATGAGTGACGAACTAACAACCTCTATTCTCGATTCTCAATCTCCACAAACCACAAAAAGGTGTCACACTTTCTTCATGGAGAAGGTGTCCTATTAACCCCTAACTGCCTAACCATGCATATTTTGCATGATGTACAGATTTCATCCGTAGTTTCTCATCCGTCGTGCACTTTTTGTAGTGTGATTTTTTTACTGAATTTTTTATGGAAAGTTAGCTTCGTGTTTGTGTGATCCGATTGAAAAGGAAACAATTTCTAAAAAAGTTATGCCTCATTTTGTGTTGCAGTGTTTCACCCAAAATATTGAAGATTTTAGTCTAAAACTGTTATTGAAAAAATAAACTCATAAAATCAAGCATCTAAAAAATCTCCAAAAATCACTACATGTAGAGTATTACATTATAACCCATCACAACAAATTTCATCGATAGACTGTCAATATCTTATTCGTAATCAAATTTTAGAATAAATTTTTTATTTAATGTTTCAAAATTTGTAGAAAAAAATTAATGATAGCAATCATAGATCTAACCGTATGGATAGAATCTAAAATTCAAAATGTATAACTTTTATTCATACATCAAGTTTCAAATATTCATGTTAGTTGCATTTTATAATGCATCTTTGCAAAACTGCCCAAACTGGACATAGGTGAGGACGTTTAGGGGTTAAGGGTTGTCACACATCTTCTTTCCATTCTTAAAAGAATGGAGAATGGGGAGGTGGCACGCTCTCCTTGAATGGTGGAGGGCGAATCTTCAAAGATTGGAGAATCTCCATTCTTTTCCTCCATAGGTGAAGAATGATTCTCGGAGAATGGAAAATGATCTATACTTGAAGGATGAGTAACCAACTTACAACCTCTATTCTCCATTCTCAATCTCCACAAACCACAAAAGGGGTGTCACACCTTCTCCATGGAGAAACTATCCTATTGGTTCCTCTTTTCTCTCATTCTTCGGAGAAGTTCCATTCTCGTAGGATGTGTGACAACCCCTAATGTTATGAAGAGAGTGGAACGAGAACGGTAAAAGTAAATGACAGAACGAAAAGCGAAAGATTGGACAAACGAACGAACAACGGACGGAAAACGGACGGACGGACGACGGACGGACGACGGACGGACGACGGACGGACGACGGACGGACGACGGACGAACGAAGCAAGCTCATCCTGGCTATGGCGGATAGCCAAGAGTCCCGTGTCGCGTGCTCGGCGACTTGTTGCGGACGGTGGTGGGGTAATAAGACGAAAGGATCATCATCGTCGTCTAGAACGTGATTTTAATTACCTGCCGCTGAAATGAACAATTGATCAGCCGCTTTTGAAACGATTGAATTGGATGAGCCAAGCCACGGTCGCTTGACGGAGGGTTTTTGTTATCAATGGGAGGGAGTGTGGTGCGAGGATTGTTGTCCACTCTCACGGCGCACTCGTTGTTGTTATCGCCAAAGAATTCGTGCTTGTTGTTAGCAGGAGCATCAGCAGGAGCGCCCCGAGGTGCGGCGTTCTTTCGGCGAGCCAGCTTGTGCAGCAGCAGCATTAGGGTTCAAGAACTACTCGTTCCGCGCGATATCGATGTCGGTTTGAGGCCGCATAATAGGAGGAGTGTTCTAGGACCTCGTGGGACGAGAAGCAGCGGCGGCGGTTCGGTCGGGATATCGAAGATGAGGAAGGGCTCAGTGGAGTGTTCGGGCAGCTCGAGTGCGGCGGAGACGTCCAGCTCTGATACAGTGCCTAAGGTATGAATTCGGATGCTCTCGATTCAATGTGTTTCTGAGATCTGGAGTTTTCAATGGAATTTTGATTGAGTTCTTCGCCATTTTTTCTCCACTACCGTTTGAATTCACCAATGTGCTTGCCGCACAGATATTCTTATGGATACTGCATAAGTCTTACCTCATGTGTTGATATTTCATAAGTGTTCGGAAAAATATACTCCCTTCTAAAATACTCCCTCCGTTGAGTCCGTTCCATAATAGATGAAGTTTTTATGAAAAAAAATTGTCACAAATTACTTGATGCAAATCACTTATTCAATTTGAAGCTGTTGTTTTACAGATTCTAAGAAAGAAAAAATTAAAGACAAGTGCATAGGAATTGTTTTCTGTCTGTGAAACTTGTCTTTGCTCATGTGTGGAACACAAACGACATATGAGCTAGCTAAAATCAATGCTAGCATATGTTCGTTGCGTCAGAGAACACACTGCAACAAACATCACTATGCTGCCACATGCCACACATACCATGTGCAGTATGATACTGCTTCAACAGACAGTTACTCCGAAATAGAAACTTGCTGTATTTAGAGATTTGATGTTTGATGAAATCATTCTATATTACTTAATTTTTTGATTTCTCTCAAAAGAAAAATATATTATGGGACGAAGGGAGTAATAAGCGTCTTCATACCGTAACTTCCCTCTTCATTCTTTTCTCCTCATTTAAAATCATGGTTTCGTTTATCTCCTTGTTAGCTTGTACTGACATTCATCATTTGGTCTTCGATGTGAACACTTTTATAAAGGTTTAACTTCCTCACAATTCGATTATTTAAGTGTTAACTTGTGTGTTTATGCGGTAATGTTTTATTTATTTTTATAAGTGTTAGTTTTTATTACTATCAAGCGATGCCACTTATAGAGGGTGGACTATATAGGTGCTTTTCCGAGGCACTCTGCCTCCCATTCCAAGGGATTTACTCGTAGTTCCTGCAGGTTTTTAGACCGGTTGTGAGCTTCTGCCAATCATGTGGCGGGGCGATGGAGCAGCGTATACCAGATGGCGAGCACGAGATGCGGGCTGTTTGTTCCAAGTGTGGTTCGATACATTACCAAAATCCTAAAATGGTATGAATGGTAAATCTTCTCTCGTTGTGATGACAATCCTTTGCTCTGGATAATAATATTATTGATGACTTAATATTTTGTGCTGCTAAACTTTGCTTCAGGTGGTAGGTTGCTTGGTTGAGCATGAAAACAAGGTCTTGCTGTGCAGGAGAAGTATTGAGCCATCTTATGGTCTTTGGTGAGAATCTGTAATCCCAGAATGCAATTGCAAGGATGGCCTTAGGAACTACGCAGGATCATGCTTTTATTTTGAAGATGATATTATTTTAATTTTTGGTTAAATTTTTCTGAATAATTAAGCATTTCTTTGTACTGATTATGAAGCAGAAGGGTTTCCAGAGTTTAAACCCGTAATTTTCCTTGATTTATAATTGTGAGTCTGTAAAACTGCTTTGCAGGACCCTGCCAGCAGGGTACATGGAGCTTGGAGAGTCCGCTGCTGAAGGTGCAGCACGAGAGACTCTTGAAGAAGCTCAGGCAGACGTGGAAGTTGTGGGCCATTTTGCCCATCTTGATATCCCGCTAATAGGCCAGGTTAGTGCACTGAGTAGAGCTTAAAGGTCGTATTTGAATTGCGTCACCACAATCTTGTAGCAGTGCCGAATCATCGAAGTGGTTCATCGCATGTTATCTTTTCATTATGTTTAGATCCGATCAGTTCGCTTCTCCTGAGTTTGTCTATAGAAGCGTCGAAGATGTAAACATTGTCTGCATTTGAACATATGAGTTTTTTCTTTCTTGTTTTCAAAAACATACACTAAAGCAGCAAATATGATCACAAAAAAATAAGGGTGTTGGTAAAAGTTGACAGTAGGAACGTTTACTCTAATAGGTTCTTGGCCATGTGCAGTGCAGAGCTACATAATATTTCGGGCTCGGTTCAAGGAACCGACCTTCTCGCCCGGTCCAGAATCGTTGGAGTGTGCTCTTTTTCCTCTTGTTGAGATACCATTCGATTCTATTGCATTCTCTTCCATAACTGTTGCTCTGAAAATGGTGAGTTAAAATCCTTAGACTTTATTCAACTTATTTAAGATCATTCTGGCGAATGCAGCCTTTTCATTAGGCGTGACTATCAGAAGATTTCTGCTGTATTTCCTGACAAGCGGTCCACATCTTTGCAGTACATTGAAGATGTCAAGGCAGGCCAAATCAGACATCATCACGGTGTCATTGTTAAAAGGTTGGTTTGGAACATAAGCTTCAGAACGTTTGTGGCAACATGATTCAATTCTGCTCCTATTATTGTAGTTCTTTCTCTCCACAATTTGTTATCCTATTGCCTTATTTGTCAATTTCCTGGTGATGCGGTTGCACCATCTTTTCATGTTTTTTCTGTTGGCTATGTGGTATTTCTTAGATGCTCATAAAAAAATCTTAATGGTTGATGTGTTATTGACTGCAGGCCTGGTGCAAGCCCATCGGATCCAACAGGTTATGTTGTTCGAGATCATCTCGCTGTATGACCGTAATTTTTTTACCAAATAGTGGATTTTGGAGCTAGCTCGTTTTTCTTGCATGCATTGATCATCTCAGAGTGTCAGAGAGAGCACTTTGCTTGGGACAAATTAAGTTTTGGTAGTCTATCCTGGAGGAGTTGAGAAGGGATTTTATATCATGAGGGCACCTTCCTGATTTGAAAACTTGTGAGTCGTCTCCAGTACTATCTGTGAACCTGCTGAGGATATGTGAGTCTCAACAGGACAACAGTGATCTGGTGTAGAAATGTCAGTGTTGTGCCGGCCTTGTTTCTCCAATCCTCCTGGGAATAATATTCACAGATGCTTTTTTCTCAGCTCTTCAGTTATGTTTACATGTAGCTATTCTATGAACACTCAGAACTACACTAAATAGGTAGATTAGTGTTACATAATTATAAGATTTGAAAATATTATAGATTTTTACTCTCGACAAAAAAAATTACCAAAGACATTTAACTATTTAGAGTGAACAAATAAGAGTATAGTAAAGCAAAATTCTTTGTTGATTCTTCAAATCCAAGGTGACTTTACGGATAACTCAATTGATTCCAATACTATTGAAAGATCCCAATCTTGACCAATATAGTGGGTAAAAAAATTGGTCAACAATAAAAACTTACATGTTTATGTAAATTAGTGTATCTAACACTAATCTACCTATTTAGTGTAGTTATATTGTTCTGAATTGCCTTGGTTCACCTTGAACTAATCAGTTTGTTTGGACGTTTGGGCAATGGCACGATATGGGTATCACTTCCCGGACTCTCCGGGCTTAAGAAAAATGTCCTGGAAATGAAAAAGATATTGAAAAATTACAAAAACTACATGGTGTTTTACAAGGCATGTTGGTACACCACAATCGTGTGTTAGATAGGTCAAATTTGAAAATTGAATTTTTTCCTAATTTAACATATTCAATACCTGGTCACATTGTAACATTGTAGTTGTAAAAGAACTATGTACTTAAGGTTTTCTATTAAAACAAAATAGTCCTGCACTTACTAAGTTTGTATTTAAATATATCATATGGTTTTAGAACGAAGATGTTATAAAAATCAGAGTCCTTTTAAATTGTGTAAAAATATGTGATTTTAATCAAAAGGAATATAGAAATACAAAAATCATTAAAGAGATATAGAAATACGTCAAATTAAGAGTTGAAATTAAACATATATATGACTCAAACATTGTTGTAGCTAAATTTCATGTTTATGAACGACTTCGCTATAAATTAGTATTCCGGATTGTTCTTTTTGCCTCAAATTTGAAACTGGGATATTTTTGGATTTGAGAACAAAGGAATAAAAAAGGAATATAAAATTTGTTCAATTTTTTTTACTCAATAGTATTTGAAATGGAGTATTATAACTTTTTCATGATAATGTTATCAAATTCATGTAAATTGAAAATGTGAAATTTCTAGCACACATTAAATGAGTAAAAAAATGACAATGTCTTGGAGAGACAATCCTTATTGAAACCATATCGTGCCATTACCCATTTTACAGGGAATTTGTTAATTCACATGAAATTGAGCAAGACATTTCACATAATGGAGTAGTTGAATGTGCTTTGATTCTAGCGGAAGGATGTTAACCGTTTGACGCGCCTGCATCCATATAATGAACGACAAACAAATTGTAACCTTTTTTTTGACTACATTCTGTACATTTTTTCTTTCCTCCAAATTTCTCTTGGTTTTTGTTCTATATGACTATCATTTGTATAATATGGACCTTCAAAATAAGATAACGTGATTTTAAAAAATAACAAAATTGGGTTATGTCAAGTTTCATTCTTAGTTCAAAAAATGAGACCTTAAATATGATTTCCAAAATAAGTATAATCAAATAATGAAAATCATACCATCTCGTAGTGTGCGATGTTCACTATGAGTTATTGATTAAATTAAAACTGCTTATATGACACATCAAGGCCAATTTGGATCTATGACATCTGTGAATCTTTATATGTGATTGGACTATTTCACGAAATCAACTCCAAGGCCTTTGCATGATGGAGTCAATTCACTTCCCTTGAGGGCCGTTTTAGAGCTGGGGTGAGAGCTCCCTCCCTTCTTGGCCTGAGCTACTATCCCTTGAGTGGATTGGTTTTAGTCTTGGCTCCTCATATTAAGCGGATCCTACATAGGAGCTAATAAAGAAGATAGAAAAAAAAATGAAAATTTCAAATTAATCGTTCCCTTGATCTACTTGTTTAGAATATTGTAGGGATAATCTGAAGTTTTTCATTTTTCTCTACCGCAAAGAATCGTTTAAGTCAAGGCGAAAGGGAGATGGAGCTTTAGTTTGACTGGCGTTTAGTTTTATAATTCCCCAATGTAAATTGCTAGTATGAGCTGTAGCGGCTGCACTCAAAGTGCATGTCAATGCAGTCATGTGTTTTTCATGCCCCATTAATAATTATATCCAGAAATATAGAATTGCTTACCACAATAGCTTACTACAATTGCTTACCATAGTAGTGATTTGACTAGAGTATTTTATCAAAATGGAGCTTAAATTCATGCAGCTGGAGTTTTCCCAAAACATGTAAGTGGCAGTTAGTTGTTGTCGGTTGAAAACTAAATTTCTCCAATTTACTCCTTAGTCTCCGCAATAGTGCAACCTACACTGACAACCAAGCTTTCAAAGCTCAAACTGCCAGTTTCAACATCCGTGTAGCTGGGCCTTTACCGGCGCCCCGGCTTGTGATTGTTGATAGTCTAGATTCTACCGTAAGGTAACTATATCTAAAAGTGACCCTTTCTTTAACCCTGTAAGGCCGGCACTAGTGATCGGTGGTGAAAGTCAGTGAAGGGCCCATGACCGTGAACTCGTCATTGCCATGCTGAAACAGAAAAAATTGGGGACCGTTTCTGGAGATATGCAGTTCATTGGACAGATGTGGTACTTGGCTCGAGAGTAGCCGCACTCAAATGCTTGGACAACATGGATTTTGACTTTTATAGCCAATTTAGAACATAGATCATGAAGAAAACGAATAAGGGCAGCACTAGAAATAGTGAGCCAAAAAAAAGATGGTCCTTGACACGGGAGATTGAGCAAGGAAATCATGATGACAGTCCAACTAGCATTGCAAAATAAGAAAAGGAACATGGAGAGACTTTGGAAATAGCAAGTACTAAAGCTTGCATTGGGAATTGAAAAAAAAAAGTGTGCCACAAATTTCGGCATTTTGCCTTTCCCAAGTGCTGAAATTAGATGCATGCCTCATGCACACCGCTCCCTTATGCACTGAATACGGAAAATATGGGTCAGGAAGTAGAAATCACCGGAGGGGCCACTGTAGGGGCGAAGAAGGCGGATTCGTGGCTGGAGTCATGTGAGACTGCAGTGGGCAGCCGGGCTCAGAAATTTGCTCCCCGGGTAGCTTGGAAACTGCAGCCCGAGTGAGCCCCGGAGTGAGCGAACGCTGCTAACCTCCTGCCCAGGGCAGCTGCGAAGGCAGTTAGAAACCCCCGGCCTTATCCACTGTAGACGGGTCCGGCCAATGAAAGCCGTCCCCCCGGCAGTCACCATGCAGCCCAGCTCTGTCCTCCTCCAGCCCATGAGCGATGTCCTCCTCCAGCCCATGAGCCATGTCCTCCTTCAGCCCATGAGCCCTGTCCTCCTCCAATCCATGAGCCATGTCCTCCTCCAGCCCATGAGCCATGTCCTCCTTCAGCCCATGAGCCCTGTCCTCCTTGAAGTCCACAGCAACTGCAGCCCTCAATTTCCAGTAGTATCTAGAAGAAATGTAGTGCCGCATTAGGAACAACTATTTGACACACCAGGCTACAAGGCTACATGAAATTATCAGATGTATATAATATATTTCCTGAAAAACCAAAGTAACCGCCTATAGAAATATACAAATGTACAATAAATTGATGCCCCGTTAGATTGTGACATACTCCCTATATCCGGTATAGAAACAGAAAAAACAGTGGAATCACTGCCAGTGGACATCCCAGTAACATGGAAACTTGCACATGTATATGTTTCCACATCCAGGACACATATGGCTACACTTCTTCTTCTTGCACGCTCAACACAATTTACGTTTCCTTCCCATAGGCCAAGGCCCATGCACACCGGCCCGATTGGGTGCAAAAACTGAAAACCCTATTTTCCTAGCTCCCCAGTCCGCCGATAACTATTTGGCAAGCTGCATTTGGAATGACAAGTGTGTCATAGGCTCATACATGAAACGGAAGATCAAATCTGAATGAATTATCCAAGAATTGACAACCACAGTGTGTCACGGACATACATTAGAAACTTCTAGAAGATTCCTTGAAGATTCTATAGAATATTCTTTTAGAAGGTTCTGGAAGATTCTTAGAATATTCTTAGTATATTCTAATAGATTCTAAGAAGCTGCTCGAGAAGCTTCCTGGTTAGTGGAAGTTGTTTGAGAAGCGTCCTAGTTCACAGAAGTAGCTCGAGAAGCTTCCTATCCAGTAGTATATATAGGAGTCGAGGCTGAAGGGTTCTTCAGTCTCGACAACGCATTTCTTAGAGCTCTAGCTCACCTCTCTTGGTGTTGTTTGTGTACTCATCTGATCAATCTAGTTCTTGCATGTTCTCTCTGAACTTCTTGTTTAGATTTATTGTGTGTATTTCCGTGTCCGTAACAGTTTGTCGAGACTGATTTCATCTTAATATCAGAGCTGGATCCTTCTTGCTTGAGAGCGGATCACCCCTCTTCTTGAAGGTATTCTAGCGCTTTAGAGGTTGCGGATTACTTTCCTCTAAACTGATATTTTCTCAATTTCAATATCAGAGCTTAGTTTTTCAAAGGCAGAGAGTGGACTACTCCTTCCTTTAAAGATACTTAAGCGTTCTAAGGGTTGCAGATTAGTCTCCCTTGGATTGGTATTAATTCCTTCTTTTTAGCAAAGCTAATAGAAAGGACTATTAACATCGATTTCAGAATCTTGCCTTCTTGATAGAGCGTGGATTACCCCTCTTCTTGAAAGCGTTCTTAGAGGTTGCGGATTACCCTCCTCTAAAGCTGAGATTTTTTAGTGTTTTATTTTCTCTTTTCTCCAAATTAGTTTTAGTAATAGATAGTGTTACCATCTTCTCCAAAGATTTAACAACTTTTTCTTTTCTAAATTTCAATCGATTTATCTCCTTAATATGGAAATAAATCAGGCCATGGATAGTGCATCGCCACAAATAGAGAATAGAGTGGCAACTCTTGCAGATCTTCAAGCTCTTATGAATAGTGTGCGGGAGGAGATCGCATTTCTTCGCAATCCAAGTAAAGAGCCTCAAATTGATCCAATGACTGAAGAAGCTAGACGAGAAATTCACGGCCTACAACAAGAGCTTGTTCGATTAAGAGAAGCAAGACATGTATCACCCACGACCCTAATAGACAATTCAAGGCCTAGTACAAAAGAACCAAAAGCAAGTATGCCAGACAAGTTTGATGGAACAAGAACCAATTTCCGAGGTTTTGTGCAACAAGTACGGCTTTATCTACGCCTATATCCTTCTCGTTATCCAGATGGATTTACTCAAGTTGCTTTCATAGGTACTCTTTTATCAGGAAATGCTCGCTCTTGGTTTGCTCCGCTATTGGAGAAGGATTCTCCAATACTCTATAACCTAGAGGCTTTCATGGAAAGATTTACTGCTGCATTTGGAGATAGCGATCGAGAAGGAGTAACTGAAAGAAAGATACAAAATTTGCGACAAGGATCACATTCTGCTGCAATCTATGCTGCAGAATTCCAACAACTTACATGTGATCTTGATTGGAACGATAAGGCGTTTATGACACGATTTCGATATGGATTGAGAGATGATGTCAAAAACTTGTTGATCACTATGCCTAAAGTGGATACTTTAGAAGAACTTATATCTCAGGCAATTATTTGTGACAACCGCCTTTTTGAATTACGACAAGAAAGACGATCAGGTTGGAGAAATGAGGGAGCATTTGCTGCATTTTCAAAAGGTCCAGAAAATCACTCCACAGGTCCTGAACCTATGTAAATTGATGCGGTACGTTTCAAGCCCCTCACAGCTGAAGAAAAGAAGCGACGGTTTGAACAAAACTTGTGCTTATATTGTGGAGAGGCGGGCCATAAAGCTACAAATTGTTCGAAAAAACAGAAGACTCAAACAACAAGACTGAGGAGTACAAGCATACAGGAAAACGAGGACGCCCAGCCACAATAGGGACTGTGCGGCTGGACATCTCAACATCCAAAAATAATCCAGGTCCCTTCCTCTCAGCTCAACCTTCAGATTGTTTTATGGTACCTTTACATTTTGGTATTCAAGAACTTCAAGTTAATGCTTTATTAGACTCGGGTGCATCTGCTTGCTTCATAGATGAAGAGTTTACCAAGCTTCACAATATTCCTCTTGTGAAGAAACCAAAGCCTGTCCATGTAGAGGTCATAGACGGACGACCATTGTCTTCGGGCAATGTTATCCATGAAACTAAACCGTTGAAGATACGTCTTGAAAACCATGAGAGCAACATTGTGTTTAATGTTATCAAGACCCCTTCATGTCCTATCATTTTGGGACTATCTTGGCTTGATAGATATAATCCATTAATAGATTGGAAGTTGCGAAAAGTAACATTTCCAACAAACTCCTTGAAGGTGGAATCTGCCAAGACAATGTCTAGAAACAAACCTTTGTTTATAGGTGCAAGGGCTTTTATGAAGGAAGCCAAGCAAAATACACCTTTTGTCATCTTTGCTACTCCGACTCGTAAAAATGCGACTCCAACTTTCGTTATTCCAAAGCAGTATGAAGGATTCAAAGATGTCTTTGAAAAGAAAAATGCTGACATGCTACCAGAACATCGACCCTACGACTGTGCTATAGATCTTCATGAAGGAATGCAGCCACCTTTTCGCCTAATCTACAACTTATCGCAAATAGAGTTGGCAGAATTGCGGAAGTATATTGACGAAAATCTAGCCAAGAATTTTATTCGTCACTCAAAGTCGTCAGCTGGGGCACCGATTTTGTTCGTGAAAAAGAAGGATGGCTCTCTGAGAATGTGCGTGGACTATCGAGGCCTCAATAAGATAACTAAGAAAAACCGTTATCCGTTACCTTTGATTTCTGGTCTCTTGGAGCAGCTCGGACGTGCAAAGATCTTTACGAAAATTGATCTTAGGGGAGCTTACAACCTCGTACGAATCAAGGAAGGAGACGAGTGGAAGACAGCTTTCCGTACAAGGTATGGCCATTTTGAATATAACGTCATGTCTTTTGGCCTTACCAATGCTCCGGCTGTTTTCCAACATATGATGAATGACATTTTTCGGGAGCACCTTGACGACTTTGTTGTCATCTATCTGGATGACATTCTGATATTTTCGAAGAACGAAGAAGAACACAAGAAGCATGTTCGTTTGATTCTTGAGAAACTACGAGAACGAGGACTCTACGCGAAGTTGGAAAAATGTCTATTCCACCAAACGGAGATGGAATTTCTAGGGTTCGTTGCAACTACGGATGGCTTGAAGATGGACCCCAAGAAGGTGGAAGCAATTGTATCCTGGGAGGTTCCGAAGACAGTTGGAGACGTACAATGTTTTCTTGGCTTTGCTAACTTCTATCGGATCTTCATCAAGAATTATTCTCGAGCCGCTGCTCCACTCACTCGGTTGACTTGTAAGGACAAGTTCGAATGGGGACCTCAAGCAGAAAAGGCATTCCAAGATCTTAAGACGACGTTTACTACGGCTCCAATCTTGGTACACCCTGACTTTGCAAAGGCCTTCTATTTGGAAACTGATGCTTCGGATTTTGCTTTGGGAGCCGTACTTTCACAGATGGGCGAAGACAGTAAGTTCCATTCAGTTGCGTTTTATTCTCGGAAGTTCTCTGCCGCTGAAATCAACTACGAAATCCACGATAAGGAACTCCTTGCTATAGTGGATTCTTTCCAAGAGTGGCGACACTTTCTCGAAGGCGCTGCGCATCCGGTGACCGTATATACGGATCACAAGAATTTAGAGTACTTCATGACGGCTCGAGTCCTGAATCGACGTCAAGCTCGGTGGAATATGTCGTTGTCGCGATTTGACTTTGTTATCACCTATCGGCCTGGAAAGCAACAAGGACTATCCGATGCATTATCGAGGAGATTGTATATGGCGCCTAAAGCTGGAGAAGCAGCGTTTGATCAACAATGCGCTACATTGTTGAAATCGGAGCATTTTAGAATTTGCACTGCTGTCGTACCAATTGATGCGGACTTCCTCAACCAGGTACGTACTGCGACAATTGAAGATTTTGTAGCTCTTGAGATCAAGAAGTGTGCCGATAATGACAAGTTCAAGGTAAAGGGAGATCTTTTGTATTTTGAAGAGCGACTGTATATTCCAAAGGGACCAACACGACTTCGAGTTCTCCAATCTCGCCACGACTTTCCAGCAGCAGGTCATTTTGGATACAACAAGACATTGGAGCTTATTTCGCGAGACTTTTGGTGGCCCCAAATGTGGAAGGATGTGATGGAGTTTGTCCTCTCTTGTGATATTTGTTCAAGGTCCAAGAACCCTAGGCATCGCCCCTATGGACTTCTACAGCCATCGCCTATTCCTCATCGACCATGGTCTTCAGTTTCCATGGACTTCATTACGGACCTGCCGCCTTCAAACTCGTTCGACAGCATCTTTGTTGTGGTGGATCGGCTCACAAAGATGGCGCACTTTATTCCTTGCAAGAAGACATCGTCAAGTGAGGACACAGCAAGATTCTTTCTTGATAATGTATATCGTTATCATGGTTTGCCAGATGATATTGTATCGGATCGAGGAACTCAGTTTGTTTCCAAGTTCTGGAGATCTCTTTTTGAGATATTGAAGGTGGATATCAAGCTTTCTTCGGCTTTTCATCCTCAAACCGACGGTCAGACAGAACGGGTGAATCAAGTCTTGGAGCAGTATCTACGTTGCACCATCAACTACCAGCAAGACGATTGGACCAAGTATCTACCGTTTGCCGAGTTTGCTTACAACAACACCCTTCATGCGTCGACTCAACAAACACCGTTTTTTGCCAATTATGGATACCATCCAAAGCTCGATTTGTTAAATCCAGTAGCAAATAACAACCCGGCAGCAGAAGGCTTTGCGAAGCAGCTGTCGGAACTTCAAGCTACGTTGAAACTTCAATTACGGACCGCCCAAGAATCTTACAAGAGGACCGCAGATAAATTCCGGAATGAGGCACCTACTTTCAAGATTGGAGATAAAGTATGGCTTCTCCGACGGAATATCAAGACTAAACGACCGTGTGATAAGCTGGACTACCGCAGATTAGGACCATTTGTCGTCCAGAAGCAAATCAATCCCGTGGCTTACCGTCTGGAGTTACCAGCCGTTATGAAGGTACATCCAGTCTTTCATGTCTCTTTATTGGAGCCTTATCGAGAATCATTTTTCCCTGGAAGAGTGCAAAGTCCGCCACCTAGCATTGAAATTAAGAACCACGAGGAATACGAGGTCGAAAAGGTGCTAGATTCACGACGAAGGTGGGGCAAGTTGGAGTATCTTGTTCATTGGTACGGCTACGATATTAATGAGCGAACGTGGAAGCCAGCCGAAAATCTTACAAATGCGCCGCAAAAAGTACAGGAATTTCATCAACGATATCCTGATAAACCGAAGCCATCTCGATGATAGCTTTTTTCTCAAGTTTCTTTAGACAAGAGTATAAAAGGAGGGGAGGACACTACCTAAAACTCATAGTTGATGTTGTTATTTTCTCTAAGATAGAATAGAGTTTTATTCAAGTAGTCATAGTTTGGTCTGCAGTCATGGATAGTCAAGAGATACATAGTATACCAGTCGTGTCATCTCAACCAACGAACCCACGAAGGCGACCCCGAGATGAAGAACCGCCTGTACCACGACGACGACGAAGGATACCAAGCAACCGATCGCTGGTGATTGTATTCGAGGTAGAGCCTGCTTTCAATGGTCTACCAGAAGGCGTGTTTGCAGGACAATTTCACAATGAAGACACGGAAGTTCATGCTTGGTCAGAAGTGGAAGGCGTAGGCCACTACCGTTGGCTTCAAGGACCAATGAACCACCTACCTCGTGAACAACAATTGGAGTTCATTGCAGACGTCATGCGACAAATCTTCATTTTTTTACGATGGTATTGACCGGCGACAACATTGCTTCTCGGAGACCTCGAAGCTAGAAGGAGAGGTGATGTCACGGACATACATTAGAAACTTCTAGAAGATTCCTTGAAGATTCTATAGAATATTCTTTTAGAAGGTTCTGGAAGATTCTTAGAATATTCTTAGTATATTCTAATAGATTCTAAGAAGCTGCTCGAGAAGCTTCCTGGTTAGTGGAAGTTGTTTGAGAAGCGTCCTAGTTCACAGAAGTAGCTCGAGAAGCTTCCTATCCAGTAGTATATATAGGAGTCGAGGCTGAAGGGTTCTTCAGTCTCGACAACGCATTTCTTAGAGCTCTAGCTCACCTCTCTTGGTGTTGTTTGTGTACTCATCTGATCAATCTAGTTCTTGCATGTTCTCTCTGAACTTCTTGTTTAGATTTATTGTGTGTATTTCCGTGTCCGTAACACAGTGTCCAACGGGAAATGAAAAACCTTGTGCCACCATTTGTGGCTACGTGTCAGAGTGGAATAATTGCCACGCAACTGACCGGCACTATCTACCCCTCTCATGTTAGTTTGGTATTGTAAATGCATAGGCCCGGTGTTCACTTTCATTTTTCCACCTTTCCCTTTTCGATACACCGTTTGTATCACTCCGGGTGGGGGAATGGGCTCCGCATGCGTAGACAAGAGTAAAACGGCTTTTTTATCTTTCCACACCATGCAACAAATCTTCCCGCCCTCATGCATCCTCCAATCTATCCATCCAAGCTCTTGTTTTTGTGTGATCAATTTTGTGAACATATGTTTAGGCACATACTTCCGGTCAAACCGCAATGTCCCCGTGGCCATAATCCCTTTCTCTAAAAGGTCTAAGAACAATGGCACGGAAGTGAAAAAATTGTCAGTGGTTACAATATGGCCGCGACCCTCTAATCTCGGGGGGAGCACTCCTTTGTATATTTTGCATACACGTGCGATAATGACCTATTTATTTGGGGGGTTATTTACCTTGCAAAAAATATTATAAGGTGATGGTATTTTACATGTAAAAAGCCTGAGAATATTATATGTGATGGTATTTTACATGTAAACATGTTTCACTTTTTAAAGATCCTCTATTTTACATGTACATTTTTTACAAAATTTATCTACAATGAATATATTGGACCCTATTTTTTATCGCACGTTGTTTCTAAAAATTTCGCCAATGAACCCTCCGAGCCTCTAATCCATGTGTCAAATTCTTCACCACTGAGCGGCCTTGGAATCCCAGTCCCTTGCCACTATGCATGTCCGCTTGGTCACCATCACCATCATTATGTTCTACCTCCCTATCTTCCTTTCCACAATAGACACTAAAAGTCCATATATACTTTGATAAAGCATCTGCTAATGCCGACACCTTGATGCCAAAAGTGATTTGGCAATTCGGGTTCCACATCTCTTGGCATTTGTCACGTATTTTGTTCGCAAGCCACCTAATTTTCCTAATTTTTTCCGGTGCCCCCGTGATTCCTTGTAAACCCACCTCTCCATCATCATGAACATGAAGACATCGCCTAATAGCCTCAAATCGATCTCTAGACATTAATTTTGAAATGACAGGACATTGGAGGAGTGGCTCATCTTGTGACCAATAACATCGTGTCGATGGTAATTTTTTGATACCCATATAGAGACATATAGAAAGATAGGCTCGGAATTCCTTGAATTCCAATGGAGTCCAATCTTTACCACCTCGTGTTTGCTCTATGTCTTCACCAACCACTTCTGATGCATATCTATTTGACTCTCTAACAATTGCCCTTTGAGTTTTTTTGGACCACAACTTCTCAAATATATCCAAGCAAGATGGAAGACGGCCATATGGGTGTGTGCACCCAGGGTCGGGGCCCGCAAAGGGTAATGGTGGTGTACTGTAAAAGGAACTGGTTTTTTTCCAAGTCCCCGGCCCATATGCGGATAGAAGGGGGTCAACCTTTTCTTTCCCCTGTCGATGTGAGACATTATTCGTGGTGTTTCCAACGTCCCCTACAGTAGTGTGAGCAAATGCCATACCTTCTAGTGTTTGCAATTGATGTGGATTACCAGATTGTTGCAACTCCATAGCAGTCGCTCTGGACCCCCTTCTGCCTTGCCCTTTTTTTCGTTTCTTTAATGTGGAAGGCCCAACATCGCTCGTCCCAGCTCCGTTGCACTGGGCGCTCCCTGCCACTGCGCTCCACTCCCGGCGCCCTTCGCTGGCCACATTGTCGTTAGGGTTTCTCATCCCTGTTTGCGCGCCGTGTGCGCCATGCCTTGCGCCCAGTGCACCACACCTGCCGCATTGGCCGCTCCGTCCACGACCTCTCCCGTTGGCTCCACCTGCAGTATTAGTACTGCCGATCGGGACTTCTTCTTCATTTGCACCAGCAGCGTCGGGGTGTGCGCATCGTCTCTTTTGTCCGGCTGTTGGCAACGGCGTTGCGGCTTGCACAGCGAGAGCTGCACTGGGCTGGCTGGACCTCCAAGCTCCACTCTCTTCGCCCCTGCCCTGGTCGTCTGTAGCGTTCCGGATTGAAGATCGAGCGCTCGTGTTCGGCATCGGAGATCGGGCGCTGCTGTCCTGCACTGGAGATCGGGCACTGTGGTTGCGCAGTGAAGACCGGGCGTTGTTCGGCATTGCAAGGCGAGCGCTGTTATACACTGGAGATTCGGCGTTGTTCGGCATCACAGATCGGGCTGCTCTTGCGCATTCGAGAGCAGGCGCTGCTGCTGCATCAAAGTTTGTCGCGTCACGTTGAGCCTGCTCCCCACTGCCGCCTTCGACGTCATTCACCTGACATTCAAGTCTGCCATTCCCGAACCTCCTCTTTTGCTGCTTTGTGATGCGGATGCGTGTGTTCCTTGGTACGGGCTGTGGGCAATCCGATATTGTGGCTTCTGAATCAGAGGGATGCCCCCGTGCTGCATGTGTGTCTTCTGTGCCGCAGGTATCACTGGCTTGTTCGGAAATAGTGTCTTCAGAGTTAGACGAGGCTGTACTAAGCCAGTGTACGTCACTTGAAGAGGAACTACCTTCTAACGAGGATGGGTGGCCCGCATATGGCGAATGGGCTTCAAATTCTGCTGTTTGTGTCGTTGGGATTGGGATTGTTGTTGATGGATCACAGTGTCGAACTTCTGATGCAAGCTTGGCTCTACGGATTCGCCGGATAGCTCCCGCCCATACACTCTCCTCTTCGCCCGTATCATACCTAACTCTAAATGTTCTCTCTCTTGTGATGGCGTCTATGTTGTGGCCAATGATGTGCGCTCGAGTCCAGAATGCTAGAGCATCATCGTCAATTTCTCCTGCATCGTGAAGAAGTGCTCTTTGGACTTGGATAACCTCATTGGCAGGAAGGGCACGAGCACTTACCAATGTGGGTGTCGCTCGAGGAAGAATTTTCTGCTTTGGCTTTCCCTTTGCTCGCGTTGTTGATGTTGGCTCCCTCTCTCTTGCAGGCCTCGCCAATGGTTGCTGCCTCGCCGATGCAGCCTTCCCCGCCGATGCTGATCACCATGTCTGCAGTCCCGGAGAACTGCAGCGACCGTGGCCCGAAGTGGATGCTCCGCGGACAGCGGCTGTTATCTGCGCATTGAAGATTGGCAGAGCTGGGCTTGTTGATGCTTCAATCTGCTGCTCCGATCGCTGGATATGCTGCTCCGGTCCCTGGTTCTACTGCTCCGTTCGCTAGATCTGCTGCTCCAGTGTTGGTGATAGAGCTCCAGCCCTTTGATTCAGGGGTTCTGTTGGCGCCACTGCTGCCTGAGGGCGACACTGTAGAGATGATTCTTGAGACTCGGCCATGCTCTTCTTCTCCTAGAGTAGACTCTGATAAGCTTGATAGTCATTCACGTGCAACTCGGAGCTTCTTTCTCAACTCTTGGCTATTTCTCAAAATACACTCGTTTGGAGATCCGGGGACAAATAGTGCGGCAGTCGCAACAATGGCCTCCTTGCATAGAATCTGTGATTGCTCATTGAATGTAGGTGCACTACGGAAGTTAGGATCGTCATGTTCTACTTTGGGTTTTGGAAAAATGATGTTTTGCATGATAGAGTATACCTCGGCTGAGAAACCATCTGGATGCCCTTCTTGACGTCTCTCCGTCCATTTGAGCAACTTTGCCGCCCAAGAATACCACAAAAATCTCAGTCGTTCGGGAGTCCTCTCACTTCCAAATAGCCTATCTCTCTTTAGTCTAGGAAGGCTGCAGAGATAGTTCTCTTTGAGCATGGCAAGTAGATAGTCATCTTGCCAATTTTGCGCGTTGTGCTTGCTAACCAAGTGTTGTGCAATGGCCGTTGCTTCCAAGGGACACCATGAGGGACAGCTAGGAGGAGGAAGTTTTAGGGATGCAGGGGCAGATAGTGTGCGAGGCATTGTGATGTATCTTTGAATGATTTAGAAATAAAAATGGTTTGAAAGTTATATTGTGTTTGGTCTTGCAACCATGCTTGAAAATCTTGGATTTTTTGCACGTAGCTCTCTGACAATGCTAGTGCTTCATTTCGTGTCTTGTGGTCTTGCCGTCTATCGGAGTAATGGCAATATGCCGCGATTCTCAACATTGCTATATTTGTGCTCTACCATTCTTACATTTTTGTCACTCCAACTGCAAACGGCCAACTGTACAAGGTCCTTTTTTGGTGAAACTGCCCGGATTGCTTGTGGCGTGATGTGGCACGCTGTCCAAGTAATGTCTAGCCATTTTCTGTAACTACCCACAACCATATTTCAACGGAGGGCTGCCCTTTTTTCACGCTGCCCCTGTTTCATAAATTCTCCCGGTCCACTACTTGCCAGCTTTGCTTTGCTCGTTTTCCAAGATGATTAGAGCGCCTAAATTAGCAGTAACACGTATTCACCCATTTATAGAGCCCAAGTACTTCACATTACAGGAAAGATCATGTAGAAAAATTCAGCGGATGAAAATCATCGACGCTCGGTCATTGACAGATTATGCAACTCATCCATCGGACCATTTGGGTCCGTTTTGGCCTTACAGGGTTAAAGCGCCTTTAGTTCACTCTTCCATAATAAGTAGATTCTGACACCCTACTGTTGATGAGAATGTGCACAATCTGAACGTCAGAGTTTAGGGTGGCTTTAAAGTCAACCCATAGTCAGCAGTTTGAAAATTCATAACTTACTCATACAATGTCCAAATAATGCATGCTAAAGTGCGTTGTAATTCTTTTGAACTTGCTATTAACCCTTAAAGGGCTGATGGGGATAGTGTATACGTTGACGTATATTTGACATAATTTGCTGTCAATAGAAAGTTCCAAATTGAGATCCCGATAGCTCATTAAAATCATGTTGACCTGAATTTTAACTTCATTTTTTTATCTTAAATCCATAGGAAGTGTGGAACTATGCCAAATATAGTAAAGTATTGGTGTATTATACTGGTCGGAAAAGGCTCTCTGGACCTTTAAGGGTTAAGATCCACTGAAAATAGGCTTAGTTCGTAAGGCGAATGCTTTAAAGTATAGTTACAAAGCACTTCTCAGTCTAAACGCATCTTCATCGTTTCTCCAAATCAAGGGCCGCGATTGCTTGTGACGGGCCCAGGCATGTTTCTCTGCCTCACCGGGACTCGTACATTCGCTCGCGACGTCGCGGCCTCGCTAAATTTTGCCTTCGTCTCGCCATCCTCCAGAGTCCGAGAGTGTTTTGAGCGAGCCTTAAGTGGAGGAATTGTAGGGAAGGGCAATAATCTGCTTGGGGTATCACTTTTTAGACACACTAATTAGGTTATTTTTGTTTAAAACTTCCAAAGTTTGCCTAATTTGTTCATTTTGATCAAGTAAAAAGACCCTAAAATGAAAAAAATAAAATCCTGCACCTCAATGGAATCAAAATGTATATGTTCAAAGAGTTTATATTTAATTTTTTTGGATCCATTCATAGATGTGTAAAAAAATGCTGAATTTTGGGATTTGCAAGCTGCATAGTGCACAATTCATTAATTTTTTTAATGATAAAATAAATTATTTTGTACTCTACACAATTAGATGTAGGGCATATTCAAAAATAATATTAATTTTTTTTTGATATTCCATTTGCTTAATTTCAAGGATTCTAGGTGAATGGGACATAACTTACTTTTTCAACTAAAAAATCAAATAAAATTACTTAAAAATCTTTTTTTGTAATCAAATTTTTTTCCTTGATACATTATAAGTGTAGAAAACTAAAATTACATTTAATGAAGTCTTACTGTATTAAAATTTAAAAAATATGTTTGTTTGACACACCAGCACAAAGTGCAATTGTTCCGAAGACAGCTTTTTTGGGTACCCCAACCGGACTGTCACCCGGAAGATCGTGTCTATTTTTGTTTTTGGATCAGGAATCAGCCTGCGTGGTGACCTTGGAACCCTGGCGCTGCCCAAAAAAGCGGTCCCGTACGTGCGGTTCGGGGAGAAGATTCTGCAGACCTTCAAATCCAGCTGTAGACAAAGTCTGTGGCCTTCGATTTCGCGTAGCCCGGTGAGGCCCAGCTTATTTGGCGAGTCACTGCGGCTGATTTGGGCCCTCCAAAACTCCTTCGGCGAGCCGCAGATCTTGAGAAACGGTGCGGATGCTCTAAGACGAAATGGTGAATCCCAGTTGCAGTTTAAACCCTCTGTCCAGAAAATAGGAAAGTCAACGACAAGGACAAAATAAGTCAACGAAACAAACGTGTCAGTCAACGATAAGCTGAAAGCGGGGTCGGTAAGTTACTAGTGATCAAGTGGTTGGCATGGGGCGGCAGATGCCTTGCTCTCGGTACACTCAAATTTTTTTCCTTCAAGATTGGATTTACGTTCGACTTTTCTTTCACCAGAGACTGTACAGTACACACAATCATTCTTAACCTACCACCTGTCCACCGTAAAGCATACCCCAAATGTCAACACCGTCAGGAGTTTGCAAAATATTGACAAATTAAGTAGTACTCTCACTGCATGAAAAAAGATAAAAAAATTCAAAACTCAAAACATGTGATTCTTGAAATGGGGCTTCTATGGACTTCCAACCCTCCGTCATCATTCCTAAGGTAAACAAGTCCTAAAAAATGACATGGCATGTGTGATATATTATAGAATGCGCTACAACGAATCTTGGGCAACGATTCTTATTCCAAGGTACAGCTCACAAGGGCTAAAGAACCTTATGAGATTTGACAGCCTAGTTGAATTTCCACGTCAGATTTTGAACGGTCCAAGTCATCGTCAACCAACCCAAAAAAAAAGAATTAATTTATGGCGAAACTGACCATGACTTAGGAGACTTGGATCACGTACACTTCCAAATGTATCGATGCATCCCACTGATCTCAAAACCACTTTATGACATTTAGAACATTATGCGACCTTCCACATAAATGGTATCTACCTTTGCTATCCAGTGCATACAATATTCACGATACCTCTATAATATCCGGCAATACCCTTAACCCCATATTCATTAAATTGGCCAATCTTGATTATATTGGCCGCTCAAATAGTGTGATTTCAGTTCATTTGCTCTCTTTATTTGAATTGTGTGGCGGTCAATATAAATAAAATTGGCCAATTTAATGAATATGGGGCTCCTTGATATATTAAGGTGATACCATGATGATATCTGCGGATATCACCTCATGAAGTTGCTGCATATTTATATCATGATGAGCATTCTCGCTACATTTCAATTTTTTTTTCATTTTCTTTCTTTGTATGTTTAGCAGCCCCATTTTTTGGGTAGATCTCCAGCTAATTTTAGCCAGTTTTGAGATCACTGATGCATCCTGATCTCAAGTCTCAAGGAAGAAAGTCAATGAAGCTCCAGTCTTCGTAGATTATTTAGTACTTCTAAGTTATCAACCTAGTCCAGTTGAGCACAAAGTCACAAATGAATAAAAAAGGCTGACAACTCCCGTGAGAACTGAAATTATTGAAAGAAATATCCTTACAGAAGTGTACTACACACTGTGAGTCCGTGCAAGTCTAGTCTAGTCTAGTCAAGCTATCTATCCCAAAGCTAAGGAAAGCAATTTGTTAACTACATAGAAACGAGCTTCAACGTCGATCGCTTATGCATCAAGTAAGACAAAGAGGTCAAACTTAGATATTATTGCGCAGTCGTCGTGTCTATATTCGTCTCGTTAACTGATTAAACAATGACGTATCCTGAGTTCTCTAATAGAGACAGTTTTTTCAAATCAATCAGTGCATGCAGCGGCGTATTCATTTCGGTATTGAACTAGAATCATCAATAGTGAGTCCAATGTTTAGGAAACTGTTTGAACAATCGATGATTGTGAACTGAACAACGTAGGGCTCCATCAACGTCAATGAAGCTCCAGCTAGTTTTATATACACTAGCTAGAAGCAAATGTGTCGTTTTTCACTTTCTATAAATGAAAAAGAAATGAAACGGCGCCAAGCACATGGGGTTGTGTTAGTGCTGATGAATGGGTTGTGACGTCTTACGTTTGTGTATATTAGGAACGGCCAATATAACGAATATGGCGTCACAATATTCGTTATATTGGCCGTTCCCAATTATTTTGTCCGCTCAAATAGTGTGACTTGAGTTCATTTTCTGTCCTTATCAGTATTAGTGTGGGTAAAATATAAACAGTATTAGTATAATATTCCGGTACTATTCACTGTTCCCACGAAATGAGGAATGAAAAACGACAGGTTTGCTACTAGTGATATATTATATGTCGGACTGCAATTAAACAACTGAACTGGTTACGTTCGGACAGTCACTTCATATTCATAGTTTCAACACCTTCGACACACTCGAAACCCAATTTTCAACGTCGTAAAGCTAAAGAAATTAACTCAAATAGAAAGGCATTTTCTTAAGGCTTTTGATCGATGTCAGATGGTTGCGAAGAAAGTAGCTGGTAACTAACACGATGGTGAGATGGAACTTTCTCCTGCTAATAAATTTGTGAAGTAACACGATGGTGAGATGGAACTTTCTCCTGCTAATAAATTTGTGAAGTAGTTGATGAATTAATGGTGTATAGCAGCGGTCTCTTTTGGGTCTCCCGTGCTTTACTTTTTCCATTCATACAATGAAACTTTCTTTCATTTTTTTCAAAAAAAACAAATAATGTCAAAAGTGCTGCTAATAATTATAGTTGCTATATGTCAAACTGTCATCAGTCAATTTTCATAATTTTCAACACCCAAATGGAAGGCATTTTCTGAAGGCTTTTGATGCAAAGGAAAGTAGTAAGTTGGTAGTAGGAGTAACATGGTGGTGGCAGGGTTGTCCTGTCCGACCACCCGTTCATCAAACAAGCATATTCTTAGAATATACAATATTCTAAAATAATTTGGAATATTTCTTGGGAATATTTCATCCAAGTTGTTTTTAGGGCCAAGAAGTCCAAATTAGGTTTCATGTTTTTTAACACTTTTAAGTTCGTCATATTTCAACGTCCTCTTGTTCAATTTTCTATTATTCAATTTTTTTACCGACAAATAAAATGATCTTCACTAGTCCTGGTGATATAAAATTTAACCTCTTATGTATTATATTGTTCACAATAGAATAAGTTGAATTTGTCATTTTAAAACTGTGAATCCTTGGTCCTTTAGGGGTCAACACCCAGTCCAATACGACACTCGTATGGTTCACAACAAGTCTAGATATACTTCCCGGACTCTCGGCAATGAGAAAGGACGGGTTAGCTTGTCGGCTGGGAATCGCGGATTGATGCACATGAAGCGTGGTTTCTATTCTTAGTATCAATTCATTGTGTGTAGTACTATGTACGACCATGTAATACATTGAATTATATGAGTGATCAGTTCGACAATAATACCCGTGTAGCCACGCTCTAGCTAGTACTAAAAATGAACAAAGAGAAAACAATCCCCTGATCGAGTCTAAAAGCAACAGTTTTGAAGTTTGAACAACGTTTCAATTTGTGCCAAAAAAAAAAAAAAAGAAAAAAAAAAAAAGTAAAAAAAAAGAAGTTTGAACAACGTAGTTACAGTATTTAAAAAGCAGCGCCTTGGATGCTTTGAAGCGTGGACCCACGCTTCCTCGTTGACCATCATACCACGCTGTAGGCAACGTCATAGTTACCAAATGTTCCGCTGTATAAATTCCATGCATTCATGAATCACAGATGAGGTAGTTTAGTCTCTCATGGTATGTTATGAAATGCATACACCAGTTACTGCAGTCAATGTTCAACGTATTCTTTAATAACCATGAGATTCTTTTATTCATATTTTGAAACTCATGAAGTTTCATTGCAAAAAGGTAAAAAGTACATCACCTCTCATTGGGGACTTGGGGAGACCCAAATTAAAAGCGACCCCAGTAAATTATAATCTTGACCATCGTCAAGTTCGCAACTTCGCATGCACTCTCAAGAAAACATGGTTTGCTTGGTCTGGATTTTTATTTGAAAACCCAAAAATTCTTTCGCCGGATTCGTTCCCTTTTTTCGATGTATGTTTTGTTTCGCAATGGAATAAAATGTACGTTTAAAAGAAAAAGAAAACATGGTTTTTGTGCAGACGTACCTGTGGTTAGTCGCGTAATTTCTGGTTTACTTTTTTCGAATCTCCGATCCCATTGTGCAGCAAAGACAGTAAACTCTCATGAATATCAGAACTGTCACTAGTGCCTAGTGTGGCACATGCACGATCAATAACGGATTTCACCCATTTCAATTTCGTCAGCTAATTAAGCAAGTGCCATTCAAATGTATTTTCTCAAGGTGTTACTAAAGAGGCCCAGACCTCTGACCTCTGGTCGAGTCGCATATGATCACGAACTCACAATTAACTTAATGCCTGATCTCAGTTGCGAGCTGCGAATCATGCATTCCATTACGCCTGTACATACCTTTCTCTGTAGACTGGGAAGTTCTTTAGAATCGGTAACCTTGTTTTATTCATTGATCAACTGGCACATAATGTGGCGCAAACACCATCTCAAAAAAATTAAAAGAGCCAGCAAGTCAAGCTTGCTCCAGCCTGACTGCAACTCAGTGCTCCAGAAACTATTTGCACTAATCAAACATCCAGTCCTTATCAATAGCTACTCTCAATTGTCAGCCCCGGGTTGTCAGCTGAAATAGCCCAGCGCCAACACGAATAATTACTACTTAGACCCTAAACATAATCACTCCCTGTTAGAATTCATGTTAAATTTATTTCCTACATACATATCCTCCATTCCTCCCACCCCCAACTATTTAATTGGCACACCGACCAAAACTCCTGAAGCAACAACTAACTCTATACAAAATGGTCATCTCCCCAGCTAGTCACTGATAATTAATCTCCTCGATCATATCAATGCATGCGCACGAGTGCAGTGGAGTAATTGAAGCAGAGATTACAGTAAATGAGAAGGAGCACCGGATTCTCTAGCTGTGGATTCTCTAGATACCAACAGATGTTGATCCCAGCCGCTAGCTCATCTATCGCCAAATTCAGGACATCATCGCAGCTAGCTGAAAATAGTATATATGCCGCGCCGGTGTCGGTAGAGCGAAGTAGCAACATGCATTTTGAGCTAACTAGGTCGTCCCCTGTCAACGTAACCGCATTGAATGTACGTGTGTACGCCTGCACGGAATCGAGACTAGAGCTCTGTAAGGTTGCAGGTAACCGGGGTTAGATTCCTACGTTCAATATATAATTCGCCATTTGGAATTCATTGCGTGTTTATCGGTCACACCAGCTCATTACAATGGAAGAAGCTAGAGTCAGTGGCCAAGGATGAATTGGTTCGTTTAAAAACAGTACAATCTCACCCGCCCCTCCCCAACTACACTAAATAGGTAGATTAGTGTTAGATACACTAATTTACATAAACATGTTGTAAGTTTTTACTGTTGACCAATTTTTTTACCCTCTATATTGGTCAAGATGGGGATCTTTTAATAGTATTGGAATCAATGACTTTGGTAATTTTTTTCGTCAAGAGTAAAAACCTATAATATTTTCAAATCTTATAATTATCTAACACTAATCTACCTATTTAGTGTAGCTAGTTTTGAAAGATGGCTCACTCTACATTCTAGCACTAGTAGCAGAACTATCGTTTTTCATTCCCCACTTTGTGGAAACAGTGAATACTGACGGAATATTGTGCCTAGATTTCTGTCTTCTTGTGACCAAACCCACTCACTAGCATCGATGCAACTCATGTGCCTAGCGCGGTTTCATTCCTTTTTCATTTATAGTAAGTGAAAAATGTCACATTTCCTACTAGTGTAACCCATGCAGGGTCGTGAGCAGAAGAAAGGAATTGGCTGAGCGAAGGGGACTGTGTAGTAATCCCGCTAGTAATTATATACTCTGTCAGTGCTGCCAACTTCTTGTGCGTGCACAATCTGCACGAGTGAAGAGCCTGCAAGAATGGTCGATGCAGCTAGTGTGCATGGATTCGCTCAACTGAGCTGAATGATCAAGGACGTTTGTATACGCGGAACGCCATATTGGTTAAAATCCCTGTTGTTTTGTTGTGTAACCTGTAACTTGTTAGCACACATACAGTGGCGACCAGAAGTCTTCGCACAGTGGCCCATCACTTCAACAGGTGTTGACTATAGCTTAGTAAGTGGGTTTACAGGAGATTTTTTGGGTTAGCATTAATTGATACACCACATGGCACCTAATTAACATTGACTCCCCAAAACTTTGCCACTTGTAGAAATTATTCATTCAAAAATCGTGAAGGGGTGTGTACAACTTAATATGCACATCAGTTGTACACACCACTATCTTCTCATTAAAATTGCACTTGTGAGGCTTTTTGTTTTGGATTTTTTTTGTATGATTTGGAGAGGCCTTTGGTGATTCACTATGGCTCCTAGAAGGTCTGAGAATCAACGTAGGGCAGTTCTTGAGATGTATGAGCGAGGCAACTCATATGGCCAGATTTTTGCAGTTTTGGGCATTCCTCGAAGCACTTCTTCTGACATAGTGCGAAGGTTCCGTGAGAGAGAGAGTCTAATAGATAAAACTTCACCTGGTAGACCTAGAATTCTAGATGAACGCGGTGACCGTGGCATTGTGAGGAGATTAAATGATCCAAATACTAGCACAGCGGCAGCTATAGGAAGAGTGTTACGATCTGAGGGCTTCCAATTAAGTGATAATACGGTGAAAAGGAGTCTTCGGAGGCAAGGGTTGAGAGCATGCGTGAAGACCAAGAAGCCACTTTTGACAAAGAAACATCGAGCACGTCGTTTGCAGTGGGCAAAGAAGTGCAAGCATGCAGATTAGGAGTTTTGGGCTCATGTCATTTTTTCTGATGAGTCTAAATTCAATCTTTTTGGCTCAGATGGACGTCAGTATTGTTGGAGAAAGAGTGGAGATCGTCTTTTAGATCAGCATGTGCAATCTACAGTCAAACATGGAGGAGGAAACATAATGGTTTGGGGTTGTATGACTTGGGAAGGAGTTGGCAAGCTTCACCTGATTGAAGGGAAGATGGATAAATATGTATATCGCAACATTTTAGAGACGGAACTTATGGGTACTATACAGATGCAAGGTTTAGAAGAGGATGAGGTTATTTTCCAGCATGATAATGACCCAAAGCATACTGCACATTATGTTGTAGAGTGGTTGCGTGCTCAAAAATTTGAGCTTATTGGACACCCTCCACAATCACCTGATCTCAATCCAATAGAACATCTTTGGAATGAAGTAGATCGTCGTCTGAGAAGGTCTAAAAGGAAACCAACTAGTAAAAGTGACTTATGGGAGAAGATCCAAGAAATTTGGTACGGTATAGAGCCTGATGTTGTTAGGAAGTTAATACGCTCTATGCCTCAAAGAGCTCTTGATGTCTACCATGCAAGAGGTGGCCACACACGGTGGTAGTGTTTGTGAGTGCTTATGAGTTGAATCATTGAGTTATAAAGGTGTTTAGTAATTTTTAGTCTTATTTTCTATAGTTGATATGCAATAAAAATCAATTTGACCATAAAGAATTGTACAGGCTTGTTACACATTTGAATTATTGTGTGTTTTTCTAATTCATATTTTCATTGAAAACTTTGTGTTTTATGCCTGTTGCAACTATACGTGCTTGTGATTGTGTTCTTGTTATTTTATGAGAGTTCATGTAGATTTGGCAAGTATTTAAAAAAAAAACTCCTCTTGTACAACTATTTGTGGTTGCCACTGTACGTACTGGACCATATTTGACTCCATGAATAATTTGTAAAGCCAGAAGAGACAAGCGAGAATACCAAGTGATACTAGATACTTTACCAGAAAGAAAGAAGCTACATATATACACTAATCACTACCAGGTACCAATATATATTACTACATATCTACAAACTAATTGCTACCCACTTTAAGTGTAGACAGATTCATCTACCCACAGAGATACGATACAATTTCTTATGTGGTGTCAGTTAACCACACTCCTGTTCCATCCTTTGTGCATCAACAGGATGAATCTTCTGTAGTCATCGAGTGTCCATCATACCGTTCGTGGCAGGCAAGGTTAGCACTTTTGTGTCGAATAATTAATAAAAGTTGAAACAATGGAGGTCGACACTTTCAAAAGTAATTATTAAGAAATTGGCTATTAATAGCTAATATTAAAAAAATCCAACGGCTAAACATTTTATTTTATTTTTTGTCTACTATTTTAGTTGAGTGTTATGTTCTTATTCTATTTTTTTTCGGCACTTTGTTGACTTTATTTTTGTTGATTTCGACAAAATACTTAATAAGTTTATTTATTTTTTCGACTTTTTTTGGAGAATTATTTTCTGCCATCCCTGCCTTTCACGTATGCCTTTCACGTATGGTAATTGATGAATGCCCTGCTCGAATTGCTGTGCCCAGGCTGGTCAAGTAGGTCGGAGCAGGTCCCAACTCCATGCACCACCTTGTCTCGTCCACTCAGGGCGAGTCCCCATGGGCCACCCGTGCCCACTCTCTGCAGAGAGAATAAACCAATTTTAGCTCCTACTTTGGATTAGAGGACGGGTGCTAGAGCGATAGGACGGGCTTGGCACTTCCTCAAACCAAGGCCGCTGTCTTTTAGAGACCCGCTCTCACTTTTATTAGAGAAGAATCAGAGAAGGTTGAACAGTGAACCGGTTGTCTATTATCTGCAAGAGCGGGGACGGGCGGCCCATGGGGAGAGGCTCTCAGTCAACTCGCAGGCTTACATGCAGTCCAATATTATAATTAATTAATCAATTAATTAATTTTCTCGTTTCAGTAATGAAGTCTCTAGGAAAGTGTACTAAGCTCCTGTAAATCATTTCTCTCTTCACTTAGCTCACTACGAGGATAAGGTGTCGCTTTTCACTCGGTAGGTGAGCCAAATGGCGTTACTTCGCATTCACTGCCCAGGCTCTCAAGACTTGGTGAGTGCAATTTGTCACGTAAGACAAGTGTGTATAGTGAACTCTGACACTGTTTTGAGTGAGAAGCGACGCCTTTGCTAATAGTGGCTATCCACGAGTAAAAATCTTGTCCAATTTGACATGTCTTCAACCACTTAATGTTCATTACAACATGTCTTTAGTGACTCAAAATCAATTTTGGGTCATTTAGTTGATAACCAAGGAGGCTACAAAATCTATGAGTTATAGAGTATTGTTGTATATATGAGGAGAGTGAGTGATGGCTAATAAGTCAAGAGAGGAATGAATTTCCTGGAGTCTTCATTACTGAAACTAGTATACGAATTAAATAGAATATTGGACTGTAACTTAAGCCTGCGAGCACGAGAGTCGACTGAGTCGAGACAAGAGAAGGGGAGTAAACTAAATTGGTTTGACTTACTTACTCGATCAAGCAAGCAGGGCAATCCATCAATCATTCATGGAATTCATAGAATATGGCCGGGTACGTACGTGTGCTGACGGGGCGTGCACTCTGTCTTACTTGACTCCGGATTGATAACTAGCGTCGTGCAGAATAGGCACGCAGAAGAAGCTGGCAGCTCTGAATATATAGTTACTAGAACTTCCCCTTTGCTAAGCCAATTGCATGCCCTCCACTCTGGGTCGTTATCATGTATTGTGACTCTTACGTACTGTCTAAATAGCTCGTGTATACATTTGTAGAACACTTTCAGTCAATCGGCCGGTAATTCAGTCACTCTGAGCAAGACAGTCCGCGCAGCTGTTGATTGACGGTGTCAGTCGATCCCAGGGTGTGATCACGGGGAGCTAGATTACATAATTAGTGAACATTACTGGCCAGTGTATATTATTCATCGATCTCCCGTAGGAAGGAGGTGCAGATCATCATATCATGGCAGCAAAATCTGAGTCCATGGTTCGGTGCAGAGCCGTGATGTGTTTGGCCGTGGCGGTGGCGTTCAACCTGCTGAGCGGCCATTTTGCGGCGGCTGCCACGAGTCTTGGCGTGTCGGGACTGAAGGAGGACTATTACAAGGGCAAATGCGGCGGCGAGGACGTGGAGACCATCATCTACAACTCCATGAAAGCGTCGTTCAATGCCGACAGTGGCATCGCGCCCGGTATTCTCAGGATTGTGTTCCACGACTGTTTCGTGCGCGTACGTATTAATTTCGATCATTCATTCATTCATTCATTCTAGCTTGAACCAATTTCTCTGAAAGCATCATTAATTAGATTACAGTACAACCTCCATTTCCAGCTAGGCCAGAGAATTATTCTCCATTGATTAGGCATAGTTAGCAGGCGAATGATTAAATGTTTCTGTCGATCGCACTAATTCATGGAGCGGAGCAGTCTTGTCACTGATTGCGTAATCTACAGGCAATTAAGTTGTCGGCATGAAGGGCACCGGCCCATCTTTCAAAAGAAGCTAGTTGGGGAGGGGTGGGTGAGATTGTTCCTTTTTCTAAACAAACCAATTCATCCTTCACCACTCTACTTCTGTTGAGATAGTGTGAGCCTTAAACACGCAAGTTTTCCAAATGGCGGATTGAGTGTAGGATTCTAATAACCTCGGTTACTTGCAACAATGGTTACAGAGATTTACGCACGTACACACGTACAGTCGGTTGACAATGGACAACCTAGTTAGCTCAAAATGTTGATACTTCGCCCCTACCGACACCGGCACATTATTTTCAGGTAGCTCCAGCGATGTCCTGAATATAGCGATAGATGATCGAGTGGCTGGGAACAACATTTGTTGGTATCTAATTCCACAGCTACGATATCCAATGCTTCTTCTCATTTACTACAATCTCTGCTTCAATTCCTGCACACTAGCGCGCATGCATTGATGTGATCAAGCGAATAAATTATCACTGACTGCCCGGGAATGACTGGTCATTATATATTGAGATGTTGCTGAGTCGATAGATCTGCCAAATTAATTGATGTATCATGTTCAATATGTATTCTGTTGTTGTTCCAGGGCTGTGACGCGTCGCTGCTTCTGGACGGGTCCACGGCGGAGAAGTCGTCGCCCATCAATCTGCTGCTGCGCGGGTTCGACGCGCTGGACGCGGCCAAGACGGCCGTGGAGGACGTGTGCCCCGGCGTTGTGTCCTGCGCCGACATCGTGCAGTACACCGCTCGCGACTCCGTGCTGCTGGTACGTCGATCAGTCGCTCGCTGCCATCCCTCCCCTCCTCTAGAGCTTGCCAGTACCGTTAGTAGTACGTACGTCGTTCCCCAACTGTGTCATTTCCATTTCCCAGGTGCTGACACAAAAAACCGACGTGGTACTTCTATTTCCATGCATGCACGTCATCCCTTTATTTTTTTGTTGGCGGATTCAACAGTGAGTATGGGCTCTGGATGTAGCGCTCTGAACATGTATCACAGGGAGAAATTAACCCCTAAAGGACCAAGGATTCATGGTTTTAAAATGACAAATTCAAATGATCATATTGTGAAATATATAATCCGGCTTGGACCAAATTTTATGTCTCCAGAATCAGTGAAGAACATTGCATCTTTTGGTAAAAAAAAAACAAATTTGATCAAAATGAAGTCTACATAAAACCTACTAAAAACTGCTAAAATAAAACATGAAGCCCCCTGGAGGCCTTATGGTCCTTTAGGGGTTAAGACATTCCCACATGAATGGGATTTCACATGGGAAGTGGGACAAAATTCCCACAATTGTAACTTTCTTGGGATGATTGTAGTGTATTTTTTATTTGGGAAACTTACAATTGTAAGAAATTTGTCCGCGTTTCCCATATGGGAATCTTGTATTTTTCTCCCTGTGTATGAAGTTGCTGCCTCCAGGGACATATTTGTAGACACCCATGGTTACTTTATGCATGGTTCATCTCAGATTCTCAGTGAGGGTGCCAATCTCTGTCACCAGGGTCTCATATGCGATTCCCTGTGTGATTTCCCTGCGAGTCTCACTTTTCCCACTGAATCTTAAAGCTGCTTATTCACCAGTTTAATGTTGACTCACCTGCTTGTAATAGGAAAGTTTAACAAGTGTCAACTCTTGAGGCTCGGTGGGAAAAGTGAGACTAAAAGGGAAACGCACACAGGAAAACCATTACGAGCTCCCTGTGTGTAACTACGCAGCCGACGGTTTCCAATGCTCTCAGGCATTGTAAAGAGAGTAAATTCATACCCTGTACAGATGCAGTGACTTGCCCCCGGGACCGGAATGACCATTGCTCTCGGGAATATGATACATGGGATTACATAGGGTCAGCATTAAGGAATGAACGCTCATTAATTCTATATGAATGAATGGTACTTGCTATGCAGACGGGAGGCACGGGGTGGACGGTGGCGGGAGGGCGGCGGGACGGGCTGGTGTCCAACATCGCGGAGCCGCTGCAGAACCTGCCGAACCCCAACATGACGGTGCCGCTGCTGCTGCCGGTGTTCGCGGCCAAGGGCATGACCGCGGCGCAGATGGTGGCGCTGTCCGGCAGCCACACCATCGGCCGCGCGCACTGCCAGTTCATCATCAACCGCATCTGGACCTTCAACAGCTCCACGGGCGCCGACCCCGTCATCCCCGCCGACTTCCTGGCGTCGCTGCGCAGCCAGTGCCCGTCCATCACGTCCACGGGCCCGCTGGAGCTGGACCAGGTCACGGGCTTCGACTTCGACACGCAGTACTTCACCAACATCATCCAGAAGAAAGGCCTGCTCACGTCGGACCAGAGCCTGCTGGACGACGCGCGCACGCAGGGCGCCGTCTACCAGAACAACGGCGCATCCTTCTTCGACAAAGCCTTCGGCGACGCCATGATCGCCATGGGCCAGATCGGCGTGCTCACGGGGCCCGATGTCGGCGAGATCCGCACCAACTGCCGCAAGGTGAACTCCTAACTCAGTCTTCAAGCCACCAACCAGGTGTCCAATTCAGTTATCCGAGGTTTTTATCGATTTTGATTTTAGTTGGGAGGATTTCTAGAAAATAAATTCAACCTGAATGAATTCACGTTGAAAATTTGAGATGTAGGTTCTAAGTGGGAATGGTGGTGTTTAGAAATAATTATTTGTGTCAGCGATGGGCTGTTTCAATCGGCCTCAGGTGACGATTTAGAGTAGCTGTTGATAGGAACCGGATGTCTTAAGTATCAGTGCTATCTATATAAGTTCCGGGGCACCGGTTTGCAGTGAATTTGTTCAAACAAGAGCGAGCTTAGCTTGTTTTGAATAGTTGGCTCATATTTTTGTGATGGTGTTTGCGCCACAACATGTACCAGTAGATCAATGAATAAAAAGTCTGGGTTATTGTACTACTAGAAACCCCATTGCAGTTCACCAAGGTTCTGAAATGGAGAAAAGACGGGGGAATGGCCTGATATGAGTACCACTTTTACGTGTCTCACATAGTATGACTTATGTTTAACTCATTTTATGTGTCCTAGAAATTTCGTTTGTATCACCCTATATATAGTTGTAGTCATGGTGCCTATAACACCCTCTAATTTTTGTAGTTTTTCAATGTTTTTTTCCTTACCAAAAAGATATTTTTTGAGGAGTACCCATATCAGGCCATCACCAGGGGAACTTTTGTCCCGTTGTGACAAACATTGACAGTCTCGTTTAGCCAATTGTGACGCCCTTCCACTACGATATACAGTGACCTTCAAAAGTGTCCCAATGTTTCTGATTTGGAAGTTTGGTGAGTCACCAAATAGTGATTGCATGCTAGACTGACATGGCATCAATTTAGTTACATTCTATTATCAGTAAGGTAATTGAGGAGCAAGTCTCGCCACTTGTCTCTACATGCATGTGCATGGATTGAAGCTCTAGATATTTCCTCTTCATTGGGACAGTTTTGAAAGTCCATATGAGTGAATCTTGTGTGCATAGCAAGTGAAGTGTACATGCATTCTGAATTGCTTGGTTTGTGTTCTGTTGTGTGTATCTGTTCTTCTTGCGTCATATATTTGTTTTTTTCGTGTTTAACTTCACAAGTGAAAATGGTGAGACCATTGTTCCAGGGGAAGCAACAGAATGTACTCTCTTTGCTTCAAAAAGGTTGTAGTGTGAGAGAGATAGCAAAGTCTTTGCATGTTGGTAAATCAAGTGTACAGAGGCTCCGTGAGAAGCATTTTCCAGATGCAAAGCTTTCAGTTGGAGGTAGACCACGCAAGTTGACAAGTGCAATGGAGCGGTCTTGTGTAACTAGTGTAACTAGAGGGAAGGTGTCTACTGCAAGAGAAGCTACTAAACAGGTGCAAGAAGTTTTTGGAGTACAAGTCAATGAAGTTACTATACGCCGTGGACTTTGTAGAGCAGGTTTGCAATCGCATGTGAAAGAAAAGAAACCACATTTGTCAAGCAAGAATATTAGGGCTCGCTTAGAATTTGCCAGAAAGTATCAGCACTGGACTTTTGATGATTGGAGTCACGTGATATTCTCAGATGAGACTAAAATTAATAGATTTTCTTCAGATGGGAGACTTTGGTGTTGGGTTCGTGATCCACAAGAACTTTTAGAGCGGACTGTTATTCCGACTGTTAAACATGGTGGTGGTTCCGTGATGATATGGGGATGTATGTGTATACATGGACCTGGTATGATGTATAGAATTGAAGGTCGCCTCAATCAGCATGGTTATCAAAAAATCTTGGAGGAGCATCTCTATGGTACAATTCAAAAATATAATTTAGATGTATCAAAAGTCATATTTCAACAGGATAATGCACCTATACATAGCAGTAATAGTATGAAACAATGGTTTTCTAGGCAACCTTTTGGTGTCTTATCTTGGCCTGCTCAGTCTCCAGATTTGAATCCTATAGAAAATCTATGGGCGATTTTGAAAAGGAGATTAAACCGATATGATACACCACCGAAAGAGATACTTGAATTATGGTCTCGTGTAGAAGAAACCTTCCCTTCTATCACTATTGATGATTGCAAGAGACTTATAGAATCCATGCCCAGACGAATAGCAGCTGTATTAAAATCCAAAGGAAAATGGACAAAGTGGTGAGGAATTTCCATGTTGGACCTTCAAAAGTGTCCCAATATACAGAGTAGCTTTAGGTTTTTTTCCCTTCTCATTGAGTGCTTCAATTTTGTAGGAATTTTTGTAAACAATTAGTACATTGTATGTACTATTTCAGTAAATTTACTACATTCCATTCCATGAATTTCTCTTACCTCCATTGTTTTTTGAATGTAACATGTACAAACATTGGGACAGTTTTGAAGGTCACTGTATGTGGTGAAACACAACACCTGTTCTACGTTCTACTAGTGTTGATTCTAAATAACCTCCAAGTCTACACAGCAAGGTCCAAGCGTTTTGTAATTTCTGTGCAGTACTTTACTGATTTTTACCCACAGATGTCGTTCGAGAGAGCTGACATGCCTCCGAGGACTGGATCTATTTGCACGTTTCGCAGGTGGCAACTGAGATACAGTGTCTAGCAAAACTGAGTCAAACTTTTGAAATTTTTGATTCAATCAACAATGTAAAGAATTTGGTAATAGGTCATCACAAGCTATAAATTGTGTAAGGTAATAATTTAAGTAGGCTACATTTTCATGGGAAAAAAAGTATCTTTCACATTAATATGTACAAAAAAATTACATTTAACGGAAACTATGTTCTGTGACTCACTTTTGCATCCTCTATCACAAAACAATTTAGTACTTTGTCCACTTGCCTTTGCTAGCTAAAACAACTTGGATTCGCTTTGGCATGCTCTCATATAACCTTCTACACTCCTCTGGTGTAATGGAAGCCCACAATTCTAAAATTCCCATTGGAGCACTTTCATATTGATTGAGACGGTGTTTTAGCCTTGCCCAAAGGTGCTCAATAGGATTTAAATCGGGGGATTGCGTAGGCCATTGAAGAACATTAAGCCCATGTGATTTCAACCATTGGCGGACACTTTTTGCTGTATGTTTGGGATCATTATCATGCTGAAAAATTAGATGGGCAGGATCAAGATCATAAGCTATCATACTGTACAATAAATCTTTCTGCAAGATTTCCTTGTATTGATGTTGATTCATTCTTCCTTCAACTCTACAACAAATACCAGGACCTTGGAACGTCATGCAACCCCACACCATCACCGAACCACCACCAAACTTTACTGTTTGTTGAAATTGTCTTGAATTAGAAGATTGTCCATCATGAATCCAACACCAACTGCGACCATCTGAGCAAAATCGGTTTACCTTTGTCTCATCAGAGAAGATCACACGCTTCCAATCACAAATGGTCCAATGTTCATGGCGCCTAGCAAATTCAAGTCGCTCCTTGATGTGTTTCTGGTTCAATTTTGGCTTCTTTTGCTTCACTTTTGATCTGAGCCCTGCAGCACTTAACACCCTTCTCACTGTATCAACACTTACAGTAACATGACATTCTCCACGCACATGTTGAGCAACCTGTGTTGCAGCATCAATGCCTCCTAATGTAGCAGCTTTGATGCATACTCTCTTCTGTGCATCTGTGAGCACTTGTGGTCTACCTCCACAACTAGCTTCAAGATCAGGCAATCTCTTCTTTCTAATCCGTGCAATATAACTTTGAGACACCTGCAACTCATTTGCTACATCTCTCGTAGAACTACCAGCTTCCAACTTGACAACAATAGAGTTGTTGAGGTCTCTTCTAGCAGTAGCAGAAAGCTCCTTTAAATGTACCATGATGATAAAACAAGATCAACAAAAAAGAGGTAAAGAGCTTCCATTGAAGGACTATGCATTGAGTATGACCATCTAAATCTTGAACCTCCTACTTTGTATTGATATTTATGATCATAAAGTTCATTGTGTTTAATATGGAAGAGGCATGCAAAACTGAGTCATGCCACATGTTTGAGTTGCATCATCACTTTTTCATCTAAACTTTGACATTTGGTTTTGTGGATTGATTGCCATGTACCACACTTGAAGCAATATCTTCTGACAATAAAGATTAAAAAAATCATGCTTTGTGTTATGTGCAATTCAAGTTCAAAGTTTCATTTATGACAAGTTGACTCAGTTTTGCTACTCACTGTATGTCATCCTAAGTTTACGATCATACACGACTCAGAAGTCATGGCACCATGCATGAATTAATATTAATACCTTGCAGAAAATAAATATATTTGAATGGCACTTGCTTCGCTAACGAAAGTGAAATGATCCACACCCATGGCTGAAATCCGCACACTAGTAGCAAAACTGTCATTTTTCATGCCCTACTTTGTGGAATCAGTGAACAGTGACGGAATATTGTGCCTAGATTTCAGTCTTCTTCTAACCAAAACCACTCATTAGCATCAACGCAACCCATGTGCTTGGCGCAGTTTCATTCTTTTTTCATTTATAGTAAGTGAAAAATGACACATTTCCTACTAGTGGCAATTCATCATCGGATCATGCATGTGCTCCGCTAGCAAGGCACTAGCAACATTTCTGAGGGGGTAGAATGCTGCATCGGGAACCCCACCCCAATGCATGTCACTCCTGTGAACATATGAGTCGCCTCAAATGTACTGGATATGAACAGCCATGGCCGGGGGTTCCCAACACAGCAGGTGTCCCTTTCTGAGGTCAAAATTCAGACATTGATGAGGTTTTGCGCTCCTCGATGCTGAGGGTCGATTAGGACACTTCCTATATATCACAGAATGAATGCTTGCAACTGGGAAGTCTGAATTTGACAGTTGATCTCATTGACCCTGCCACCTAGCAATCGATTCAACTGAGAATTCTTCTTGTAATAAATTTTTGGGCCCCGTAAAACCGTCACTTTCAAATACGCTTTTGAAATCACAAAATCTTGAGTCATGACTACATCACTTAGACTTGTCATGTTGCGTAAGGTGACAATTCATAATCTCAGTGCAGCCTCTTCTTGCCCTTGTGTCAAGATACCATTGGACTAAAGGAGAGGGATTAGAACTCATAATGCTAGAGTATTAACATTTTAAAAGATAATATTAATTCTTCACCAAGAAGCTAGCTTGACTCACTGTTTGGACTCTGTATGCATGTTCAACGTCACTTATTCTTTTCTTTTTTGTTTAACGATCACATTGATCTTGAGATCCAATGGCTCAAAGTGTCTTACATTGAGATTATGTCTGGTAATTCAAAAACATGCAACACCATGGGAGGTCAATCGCAGGTCAGTACCTCCCTTACCACTGCCACATGTGGCTTGGTAGATCCTGACCTACGGTTATACCCCATAGTCTTTTTAGCTTTTGAATTACCAAGTCCTTAATGTGGACATTCATTTCAAAGTGAACAACAAGAAATGTATGCAAACGGGCCATGCAATAGCCCCAATATTAGACCGATAAAGCTCAAATCAAACCAATAGAGATCCCATTGTTCAAAAGCAAACCTTACTTTATGTGATTCATTGGACACTATGGTACTATCTTTAACCCCTAAATGCCTAGAGCCCTCTCCAAATTCGGCAGTTTTGCAAAGATGCATTATAAAATGCAACTTAGAGGGATATTTTGAACTTGATATATGAATAAAAGTTGTACATTATGAATTTTAGATTCTATCCATACGGTTAGATCTATGATTGCTATTACCAATAATTTTGTATAAAATTTGAAACGTGAAATTCAAAATTATTTTGTAATTCAATTACGAATAAGATATTGACAATCTACGGATGAAATTTTTTGTGATTGGTTGAAATGTAATACTCTAAGTGTAGTGATTTTTGGAGATTTTTTGGTTGCTTAATTTTATGAGTTGACTTTTTTTAGAACACTTTTACACTTAAATCTTCAAATTTTTGGGTGAATCACTACAACATGAAATGAGGCATAAAAATTTCACAAATCATCCCCTTTCTAATCAGATCACATATGTATGAAACTAGCTTCCCATAGAATCTACAGTAAAAATTCCACACTGCTAAAAGTGCATGACGGATGAGAAATTATGGATGAAATCTGTACATCGTCCAAAAAATGGACGCTTAGGCAGTTAGGGGTTAACAATTACAGATGGTTTTTTTGTCACCAAGGCATGTTACGTTGTGTCAACCTAACGTAACTCTTTGAGCATTAAATTTTGTAACTTGTTATTTGACTATTAAATAAATGTAATTTCTTCACTAAAGTTCTCCCAGAACTTTTCCTCATTTTTTACTTTATACTTTTTCAATGATGTTCCTATTTGTCCAATTGACCTTATCCTGGACCAACTTTGCAAGCAAGTCTTGCAGCTTTCCATTCATCAAGGAGGAAAATTAAAATACACGTACTAATTAAAATAATATGCAATGATTCAGCGGTATCATGGAAGGAGACGTCACTTCAAATTCGGACTAGTGAATGCGTGTCTATCTACAGTATGACGACGACTATTTCGATCGGCTTCAGCTGGAGGCCAAGATCAAGTCACTACCATACCTTTTTTTTCTTTTTTCTTTTTTCTTTTTTCTTTTTTCCTTTTTTCTTTCTAATAGGGCCTGTGGCAATAATTCTAAAGGTCAAATTTTACGCCCAATTATTTACGTACAATAAGAATAAGAACCCATTGAATAAGAACCCATTGAGTAGGAACCCGTTTACTACAAGCAAAGGCGTCGTTTCTTATTTTGGAGGATCCTATTCATTGTCGTTTTTCACTCTACACGCTTGTCCTACGTGACAAATCGCACTCACCAATTGCAACTAAAAGATTGGTGAGTGAGAAGTGGCGCCGTTTGACTCACAAAAGGAGTGAAAAGCGACGCCTTCTCCTTGTAGTGATTGCACACTGACACACAATACAAGGTCCAACTATATAAGGATAAATCAGTGGAGCAAGCACTAAAAACCCACACGCACAACTAGCAAAAAGTAATGTAGTAGAACATGGTGTCATTTCATCACAAAAAGTAGTGGAAGGGTGCCAAAATTGGCTAAAACATGATTGTCAATGGCTCTGCTAAGTGTTGGTCACAACGGGACAAAAGTTCTATGTCTTTTCCCCATTTTGGGAGTGAAATACGACAAGATTTCTAGTAGTGAGTTGTAGTTGTTGCATCAACATTGAATCACGCTACTAGCAAAGGGGTGGCTTCTCACTGAAAAGAGTGTCAGAGTTCATTCTCAGGGGGTTCACTGGCGAAAATTTTAGAAACAACGTGCGATAAAAAATAGGGTCCAATATATTCATAGTAGATAAATTTTGTAAAAAATGTACATGTAAAATAGGGGATTTTTAAAAAGTGAAACATGTTTACATGTAAAATACCATCACATATAATATTCTCAGGCTTTTTACATGTAAAATACTATCACCTAATAATATTTTTTGCTAAATTTTTTTGCTAAAATAACCCCCCAAATAAATAGGTCATTATCGCACGTGTATACAAAATATACAAGGGAGTGACCCCCCCGAGAGTTCATTGTACACACTAATTCGATGTGACAAATCGCACTCACCATTCACCAAGCCTTGAGCGCCTTGGCAATAAGGGCAAAGTGGCGCCATTGACTCACCTGCTAAGTGAAAAGCCACACCTTCTCCTTATAAGGTAGGATCTCCTAAAACCACCAACTTAAGAAATATGGCCTCATTTTAACAAGGTTATTTATGAGAAATATTTTTCGGTCATTTGGAAGAAGATTTCTCACTGAATGCACAAATTTTCGCGATTTAATTTTCAATATTCAAATTGATATAAATTTTTGAAGTGAAAAGAACTTCATCACCCAAATCAGACCTTTAGGTTTCCCCATGTTCACACCATGTGGTACTAGTTTTCATACCCAAACCACCAACTGTCTTCACAATGCTTGGCATGCCATTAGTTTACTTGGTGAAATTGGCAATTTTGAATCTCAACTGTGGTGGCCCCAAGAAAAGTCTACATGTCATAATTGAGGGAGGTGGTGGTTTTAGGAAATCCTACCTTAACCCTTAAACGTCAAAGCAAGCCCCACGGGCTTGGTATAAAGGAATAATTGGAGATAGAAGTTTCATTTCTCAACCAAATCAAGCGAGACTTGTTGCATTGGAAAGCTACTGAAAAAGTGATCTAGATTCCAAATTTTCGCCTCATTTGAGAGATTGTGGAATCGCTGGTAAGCAATCAAAGTTATCAAATTGAACAAGTTTTGAGGTTGGGACAGCTAAAGTTCAGTAGTGCCGCAGTGCTACAGTGCTAGCCAGCAGTGCACTGCAGAGCTGTTTTTGCAATAAATAAATTATTTTTATTTTTATTATTTTTGTTTTTTTTTGTTGCAAAAAAATTTAGATTCTTTCCGGGCTGCCCACCCAGGACCCAAATTGTCGTTTAAGGGTTAATGTCAAGCTTCTGGTAATGAAATGATAAGTCCAGATTAATTATGCAAGGTGGAAGGGATTTTCTCGGGTTTTGAAGACCGAGTTGACACAGTTTTGAGCTTATAGCTCGTGACTTGACTTGGGTTGCAAGCATGTGTCTTGATAGCATTTAATTATTTGCCTTCTTACAGACTATGTTGCCAGGTTCAATTCCTCCTTCACTAATCATTTTAAAATAATTAACCTGGAAAGGACCAAGGCTTATTTTCCAAATTTGGTCAGCTCAATGTGAAATGAGTAAGTATTGATCCTTAATTTTTGAGATTTTTTGTGTGGTGATTCTGCTCTTTGTAACAAAAATGGGATGGTAATTTGTGTACGTAGGTGATGTATAGATTAAAAAATACAATCATGTAAAGGTGAAAAACCTAATTGCGGATAGCTTCTGAAATTTTTCATACAATGAGCTATATATGCATTTGAAGTTTTGTACACAATGAGCTAACACCCCCATATACACAACTGCCAAATTAAATTTACCAACTTTGAGACTAAAATTTGCGTTTTGGACATATTCAAAAAGTTTCAAACTCAGGGCACGGCGCCAAAAAATAAAGTACAATCAACATTATAGCTTATAATCTTACAATTGAGGAACCTTGAACGGTTGAAAATTTGTAGGTGCTAATAAATTCAAGTTAGTTAAAATATCCTATGGTTGGATCGATCAAAAAAGTTTTAGATCAAAAACTATTTACCTTTTTATGAAAAGGGGTACTTTTAGGCAGCTTTGGAGTCTTTGGAGAGAAACGTGGTTGTGGTCCTTTAGGGGTTATTGGACTATGTCCATTACAATGGCCATTTTTTGTTTTCTTAAGAATCAATACACTTGCTGGGATTTGTGGAGTCTAAGAGCAAGCCCAACATAGCCATGTCAAATCCTCATCCAACGTCAAGTCAATTTTGGATTCAGATGAGATTTGGGGGGCTGGCCAGCAAGCCACCCCAACACCACCTTATTTGATCAAACCAAAAGTATTGATAAATATTGGAAGAACGAGTAAAAGAAGTGTAGGTGTAAAAGCCACCGCACGTGGGTCTGTAGGAAGAATGATAATTGGTTGACTCCTTGTATATTCTCTTGGTATTCTCTTGATATTTAAAAGCCGAGAATATCAAAAACCCCAAGAAAGTAGTATATGGTGTCTCCAATTCAAATGAAGGCCACCACCAAGGTATATTAGTGTTTGACTGGTGATTTTTTTGGGCTTTTGGGCCCTGTTTACCTCAAACCTCCGTTATATTGGCGTTTGACTATTGCATTTGATTGCTACTGGACATGCTCTAAGAGGAACAAAAATAAACAAAAACAAACAAAAATTGAAAAAAATTAACTTTAAACAAACGATCTAAAAATGTTTCAAAATGACCCAAAAATGATGCAATTTGAACATTACAAAAAATAAAAATAAAAAACTTTTTGACCAATTTAACAATTTTTCCAATGTCTCCAAGTTGAGGCAGATGAAGACAGGCTGGGAGGGAACACTCGGGAAAGTCACTGTCAAACATTTAGAATAACTATGTTAAACGATTCAAAAACACTTTAAAACTGCCCAATAGACACAAAACAACCTTAAAAATACACCAGTAGAAATGTGATCCGTTTAAATTGGTCCCTTGTGACTTAAATATTCACGTGGGTCAAGAATCAAGTCGCAAAGACAAAAAAAAAACTATTCAAACCACAAATGACCGATTTAAAATGAAAACATTCCTACTAGCACACAAGTCTTGTTATATCAGAGTATATCAGATTCAATGATAATTAATTCAGAGTCAGACATTGTTGAATGAGTTGTGACTCTACCAGACTTGGCCGGTGATTTTCCAATTTCATTCCAACAAATTGGTTCGGAATTCAGGAATTCTTGAGTTTTCTCTTCCAGGCGTCTTCCCACGAACTTGTAAGGGCCGACTTCCATGCAAGGGGGGCAGTGGGTGGCCGGTCCTCAAAAGGAGGAAGCTCCACTGATATGGGTGGAAACAGGAGGATTCTAGTGTATAAATTTCATTTGTACCAATATGGGTGGAGCATGGGTGGTTCTTGAGACCTCAATTCTTGTCTTCTAGTGCCTTCCACCCACTGCCCCCCTTGCATGGAAGTCCGCCTTAAGAAGAAGCTCATGACAGAGTACACCATTAATTCTTGAACTGCCATGGCTTGGTTCCTTTTCTTGAGTGCTACTATAGAGGCACCACTAGAAGGAAATGTGTCGTTTTTCACTTACTGTAAATGAAAAAGAAATGAAACGGCGCCATGCACATGGACTTTGTTAGTGCTGATGAGTAGTTTTGGTCACAAGAAGACAAAAAGGTAAGTATAATATTCCGCCACTATTCACTATTCCCACGAAATGAGGAATGAAAAACGATAGGTTTGCTACCAATGCAAGTGCTACAAGGAGAAGGCGTCGCTTTTCACTCCTTCTGTAAGTCAAATGGCGCCACTTCGCACGCATCAATTTTATAATTGAACTTGGTGAGTGCAATTCGTCACGTAGGACAAGTGTGTACAGTGAAAAGCGACAATGAATAGGCGAGTGAATAGGATCCTCCAGAGTGAGTAACGATGTCTCTGCTTGTAGCGAGGCATCATTCCCCACCAAGGAGGAATGACATCTGCCTCTATCGTAACACTCTACACTTTCAAATCAAGATTTTTTTTGTAAAATTGAGATTTTTTGTAAAACTAGGACAGTAGAAAAGAGACCAAGCTAAGACAACTCAAGAATGTTTTACATGTCCAATAGCCTTTTTATTCCAAACAACAATCTATTATTTTTGTTCTCCCACATTCCAGTGTGATTAGTTTTGATTAGTTTTCTCTAAGGAAGCTGCATGTGCATTTAAGTATTTCTTTTTGATTGCCATTGCAATGGAAAGGAATATCAATTAACACACCAGGAAACAAATAAATCCATCTCTAGAGACTAGATATGTTTTCCGAAGTTCTACAACTAATTTCTTTTATAATTAATTTTTTTTGCGGGGCTGTGAGGCACTTCATTGTATCAACGTGGTCATAGTTTCCTCAAGTAGTACATTAAATTGAATCAGACACCATAAGTAGGGGAAGTCCAGGGCCTCAAGAGTGTCCAGACCAAGTGAGATTAAACCCAGGGTTTTGGTATAAAAGACCATTTAGGCTGGTGGTTATCACCAGTTTACAGTCTACTCCACTGTTGTTGGTTCAAACATTGCCAAAATTAAAAGTGTCATAAGTTACTCAAAACTTGCTCAAATGAGGTAAACAAGAAAAGTTGGAAAGTTACATCTGTAAACTTAGCTACTTCTTCTTACTTGCTTGCTTGGTGAGGGCGAGACCTAATAAGACCAAACCCTGGAGGAAGCAGTCTACATTATATTTGAGAATCACGTGCAAGGAACACAAAAATTTCAAAAAATCACCATGTCAAGAGTATTTCATTTCAAATCTAATTCAACACTTTCTACTTAAAAATGATTAATATTTTGTTTGTAATCAAATTTAGAACAAATTTTTAATTTTTACTTTCAAATTTTATAACAAAATATTGATGAAAGCATTGGTGAATCTAACCATACAAATGAAATTTAAAATTTAAAATCTACAACTTTCATTTGTACATCAATTCCAAAATTTTCCTTCAAACAATACAGACTTTATAATGATTTTTTTTCAAATTGTGAGTTCCAAGTCGTGATACCTTGTGACCTTTAGGGGTTAATGTATGTACACGTCAATATTTTCATCTCTAAATATGTTTATTGTATGTATACGTAATACAAAAATGTTCAAATTAATATCCCTTCTATGCACTCACGTACACTTGTACATGTTTAGTACAGTGCACCCCCGGGACCAAACAAAATTTAAGTAAATTAAGAAATAAAAACCTCACTTGCGAGATTCAAGCATGTTGAAGCAACAGAGAACACGAATGCAAGATATGGGTGAGTGCTCTAAAATGGAGCAGGTCCAATAATGGAGCTCTAGTAATCTTCACTTATAGGTACATAATAGCTTCTCAATTCAACAATACTATGTAATGAGCGCATACATTATAGGGTGTCATTTTAGGGCACCATTTTAGAAACACCTATAAATACAACTTCAAGAATTCATAACTAATTGCAAAAGAGTCCAAAAATGATGATTCCACTTGCTCTATCTTTCCACTTATTTTCCACATGCACGAAAATTGCTTGCACTGTTAACTTTGCTATAGATTTCTCGTGCTGAAAATTGAGCCATTATTGATCACCTTACCATAATGCATGTACAATTAAAAGCATTCACGTAAACATGGATGCTTTTGAGACACGTGGATGCTATTGAGATACGTGGATGCTTTTAGATGTACATACCTAACTTATCCTTTTCATTCACGTTTTTTTTTGTTGCTTCAACTTGTGAGTTAAGTTACCTCTACTTGGGCCTTGGATCTGTACTTTGGTTACAGGCACTGACGCCTTGGGTTGGTGAGGCAAACCCATTTCCATGCCTGTGTGAGTGTGCAGTTGAGTGTGGCAAGTTACCCAATGCAGCAAATTAATTCAGTTCATAGAATTTTTTTCATAGAAAAGGACAGGGTTTTTTTGGAAATGTGTCCCATGAAAGCAACGTGCTGCTTTTAACATGACATTCTTCAGAGACTTGCTCTTGCACCAAAGAATCCAAATTCATGAATTCTGATTCTATCAAATCTTTATATGACGTTTGCATGCGGGTTTGTTATCTTGTCATTGATTGCACAACATAAAGTCATTCATGTCCTGCAATTTTATTGGTAACAATGGTAGGTAGCTCGTTTATGAATTCCATGATAGCCCATGTTACACTCTAAATAAGTCACTGATACTATGTTTTACTCCTCTTATTTTCCAATCTTTGCCCTATTTGCCAACAGAATCCATTTAAGACATTTGACACACACTTCCTGCACATTAGTAACATCATGATATGGTATTCTAGAATTCCTTATACCAATTTGTCCAATATTTGTCCAACTGCTAACCAATATCTTATGCAATTTAAAGTGGAAGGTAGTAAACCACTACTGAGACCACTATAAGAAGTTATAGTAGACAATACCATTTCCATTCAAAGATTAATGACCATACACATTTAGCCAAGTCACACATATATACACCAGTTAGTAAGAGGATTACCACACAAGCGTAACAAGAGGACAGAACATTTTCACCAAGTTGGAAAACTTTCCATAGACTTCTTCCTTTACGTAGAAGTTGCGAACTTCCAAGGAATAATGTCCTGAAGTGTTCTACAATTTTCTCTCTTGATATGTCATCCTAAAAGAGCCACATGTGATTTCCAAAGATGAACCAAACCTGAAAAGTTGAAAAGTAATGCTAACCTTCCTTTACTCTCAAGCCGTAAATATATTACTTGTGAAGACCGATTCACACTTTTCATCTCACTTCCATTCCACTCATGTGATAAGACATGAATAAATTCATGAGTTGATGTTGGTAACAAGGGTCAGTGTAGGAAACAAGTTATAAATCCAACGGTCAAGTGTACAAATAGATGGATTGATGTTGGTAACAGGGGTCAGTATAGGAGACAAGACCAGGTCCCTAAATTTTTTTTTAGTATCCTCTGCCTTCATATGAGCATCATTGAGGTTTAGGGAATTCTTTTAAACAAAAATCTCTAGTTGACATTAGGTGGTCTGCTTGCAAACCTTGTGCACATAATTTGGTAAAGGTGACAAAGTCAAGGATGCCCAACATGATTGAGTGATTCACTTCATTGATAACCTACGCCACACCCAGTAATTCAATTGTCAGCATGCATGTGTGAGGCAGAAGTGGTAACAGAACTTTCAGCAGAGTTGAACCCTCTGAATGTACACAGAATTTTAAAACAAGCTAGGCTAGGCATCAGAAGGCAAGCTGGTTTCCCTTTCTCTTCTGATCAAGTGCTCCGGATCTATCTCGACCAGCTGATTCAACGTTTTGAGCCTGTTTCATGCTTGAGCAACATGACAGCTCAGTCAAAATCCCATGGATGCCATGCATGTATCAGTCGCTTCCATTCTGAACCAGCTCAGAACCACGGACCCACTTTCTACTGATAATGGTACGCATGCACCTATTGCCACTACAACCTGTAAGGTAGAAGCACCAGAAACTGTTAGGTACCAATTGTGGTCACCTACAGTGATCCCAAAACTGGTTAAAATTAGCTGGATTTCTATCAAAAAATGGGGCTGTTAAACATACAAAGAAAGAAAATGAAAAAAAAATTGAAATATAGTGAGAATGCTCATCGTGATATAAATATGTAGCAACTTCATGAGGTGATATCTGCGGATATCATCATGGTATCATCTTAATATATCAAGGGTATTGCCGGATATTATAGAGGTATCGTGAGTATTGTATGCATTGGGTAGCAAAAGTAGATACCATTTGTGTGGGAGGTCGCATAATGTTCTAAATGTCATATAGTGGTTTTGAGATCACTGGTCACCTATAAAAGCACCAGGAGTTCCCAATCTACCTATCACAAGCATTATTTATGAATACTAAGTTAGCAATTTGATTGAATTAGAAATGAAAAATAATTACTGGTAGGTGATCTATGCATATTAAGTTTGAAAATTTATAAAAAAATCATACATTGTGAAAAACTAAATAAAAATTGAGTTTGGTTATTAAACCCAAAGTTTTATGTTGTATATTTTTTTATCATTGAAAATAATTAGCGCTCCATGTTGGATTGAAGTTCTTAAACTGACAGCAACTGTACCCCTTAGCTTATGGCACCAAAATTGAACACCTAGTAAGTGCACATGATTTCCAACTGGGGGTCCCAAACAAATTAATTACAAATTCTATTAACCAACCAAGGGCTCCTAATTCACGAAGAAATTCAATAGTCGTTTGGTCTGAAAGCAAGAGGATTGTAACCCATAACGCTTGAACATTCTTTGTGAGCGCTAGACTGATGAACGCATGACATCCTCATTATTCCATTGAGGTTATGTGACAAAAAAAATTCAAACTCTAAATCTAAGTGAATGGGACATTGACACAGGGATGACCAACGACAATAGAACTCACACTGGACCAAAAAGAATTGGTAAAAAGAGTTGGCAAGGGATGTTATTTTCATAAGGTAGAAGTACTAGAAACTGTTAGGTACCAATTGTGGTCATCTACAAAAACAATTGTTTCAACTTCAAGAGTTCCCAATCTAGTTATCACAAGCATTAATTGTGAATATAAATTGAGCTTGGTTATTAAACCCAAAGTTTTATGTGCTCCAATTTTTTATCATTGAAAATGAGCGCTCTATGTAGATTGAAATGCTTAAACTGACGGCAACTGTACCCCTTACCTTAATGCTAAATGGACTAGACAACGCAAAAATGTTAAGTTACATTGGTTAAAAGCAAGAGGATTGTAACCCATAACGCTTGAACATTCATTGTGAGCGCTATAATGATGAACCCATGACATTCTCATTATTTCATTGGAGTTATGTGACAAAAAAATTCAAACTCTAAGTGTAACCCCTAAATGTTTGAATGTGCCGTGGCGACTTGTAGAATATGATGTATTCAAGTTGGAATCCACACCTTTAATGGGTTTGGGTGTAGAAGAGAAGTTGAAATCTACATCAATGTGGTTCTAATGAGCTATTAAGATCCCAATTTAGAGTTTCTTTGTTGGTAGCAAATCTCAATCATACAACAACATATATACTACCCCCCCATGGGACGTTTAACCCCTAAACGTTTGAAAGTGCCTTTGCGGCCAGTAAAGTACGGTGTATTTTTCTAGTATTTGGAATGGATTTAGACCTTTTATAGGTTTGAGTTCAACACAAAAGCTGAAATTTACATCAATGCGATTCTAGTGAGTTATTGAGATCCCAATTTAGAGCTTCTTGTTGATAGCAAATGCCATTTATACGGCCACGTATCTACTATCCCCATGGGACGTTTAGGGGTTAAGTGGCCAACGAGAATGGAACTCAAAGGAAATTAAAGAGTTGGAGTGACTGTAAGCTATGGCAAATGAACTCACCGTGAAGTGTGGGTAGGAGGGAGCAGTTGAGTATGGCGAAGAAGGGGCTACTCCTCACATGATCAACAAAGAAGACAACGGACTTGATCATTCGATAGATTGGCATGAATTAGTACCTTGGTAGATAATTTAGCTCAGGAGGGAGGGACTCGGTCAGCTAGCTAGCTAGCGCACAGTAGTGGAGACTGCAGGCAGAGGCACCAGCTTGAGAGCAATGAGCGCGTCCAGGAGCTGCGCCCACCGCTGCTCCGTGGAGCCAGTGAAGCCGATGGACATTCTCACGAGCCCGGGCGAGATCCCCGCCACCGCCTTCTCCGCCTCCGACAGGCCCGAGCTCGTGCTGGAGCCCGAGCACGACATGAGCGTGTCGTGGTAGCCCAAGCTCACCGCCACCCACCCGAAATGCGCCACGTTCTGCAGGTGCCGCATGAAATCCTGCGCGCGCTCTTTCGTGTCCAGGTCCAAGCACATCATGCCGCCGTAGCCGTACCCCTCGTTCAGCAGCTTGCTCATGAGCGCGTGCTGCGGGTGGTCTTCCAGCCCCGGGTAGATCACCTAATTAATGTCAATTCAATTGTTACATTAGAGTTAACCGAAAAGTCAGCTCAAAGAGGAAAGTTTTAGCAAGAATTTCTCTTGAACTCATATTGAAATATAAATAGACCAAAAACTAGTTCATGATGAGTTGGGAGACAATCTAAAGCAAGCCACTGTCATTATTCTCCACACCTCGCAATGACTCCCACACCTTCTACCAAAGCTCCAAGCCCATGGTCCACATGGGGACAATCTATGACACGCCACTATTCAACCAAAGTGTAACTCAAAAAAGGGGTTAGAAATAGAGAAAAAAGGGAGGTTAGATGGACTTCTCTTCAGTTAACTCAAATAGTGAGACCCACCCTGAAAAAGTGCCAAACGTCATCTTGGCCGATCGATCCCTGTTATTTTCTAGTGTTACAGGTTACACTAGAAAAGAACAGGGATTAGCCAATGTAACCAGTATGGCGTTGCCGGTATTTTGACATTGCTAGGGACTAGTACAAAATTATATATAGAGATGTGAGGTAAATTCAGTCGAGTAACTCAGCTACTGCACTGAAATCCGCCGTTTTATGAGGTTACCTTGAGCCCCAGCTTCTTCAACCGCTTAGCGTACTGCAACGCCCGGCTACCAAACTCCTTCATGCGGATGGCCAAATGGGGGATGCGCAGGCCGACCTGGAACGCGACGTGGGGATCCATGGTTGGACCCAACAGCATGAGCGCGCCGTGGTGGAGGTCCATCATGGCGCTGATGAGGTCCGCGGGGCCGCACACGGCGCCTGCAATGATGTCCCCCGCGCCGCTGATGTACTTCGACAGGCTGTGCACCACCACGTCCGCGCCCAAGCGCGCAGGCGACAGCAGCAGCGGCGCGAACGTGTTGTCCACCACCGCCGTCACGCCTCTGCTGTGCGCCAGGTGCGCGAGCGCGGGGATGTTCGCGACCGCCAGACGCGGATTCGAGATCGACTCGAAGTAGAGCACCTGTCAAAGACATCATGTCATGAAACAATATCTTAGCAGTTCCGACAAACTTAGAGACAAGATTGCCAAGCACAGGGCACCTTGACACATTCACCAGCTAGTAAATGGTACAAGAATGATCATGGTGAATTCGTGGTGAACACTTGCTAAACTGAAGTGGTTGCTCAATTTAGCAAGTCTTCACCACGAATTCACCATCATTCTTGTACCATTTACTTGGCAGTGAATCGGTCAAGGTTCCATTCGAAGGTTTTCAGTGATACATGGGGGCTTCAATGATGTTTTCTACTCTGGCTCCTTCTCCCGTCCCAGTTGGAAGTTGGCTCCCACTCTCTTGGTGAATATCAGGGATGTTCTCTGAGACCCGAATTGATGTATTGGTATAATTTTCGGTCAACCCTGAAAGCGTCTGAAAACGCCCAATATGGCCATCTGCATCACTGAACTTTGCAACGATGATATTTTCTCATTTTAATACCTCCCTCGATGTTCTGATTGCAATACATCATTTCAAAGCTCTTGTTCTAGACTAAATGATGAACAGTGTTTGATCGTGTTATACTGAAGTCATTTTCACACTGTAAAGAGATGATTTGCAGCAGGCTAGGCGGTCCGATTTAATTTCCCACAGTATGTGGACGATTAGGGATAATTGAAACGAGATCACTCTCAAATCAAAAAGAAAATAGAGCTAGCACCTTGGTGTCCGCCGTGACGGCCGCGCCCACAGCGTCCATGTCGTCGACGTCCACGAAAGTAGTGCGGATGTTACAGGTGCGCGGGAGGAAGTGCGCGAGGAGTGCGTGCGTGCCGCCGTAGAGGCGATTGGACGCCACGATGTGGTCGCCGCTGGAGCAGAGCTGGAGCATGACGGCCGCTATGGCGGACATGCCGCTGGCCGTGCAGTACGCCGCCTCCGTGTCCTCCAGCGCGGCCATCTTGCGGCCCAGGCTGAGCACCGTGGGGTTGAAGTGGCGGCTGTAGATGAACAGCCCGTGCTCGGCGCCCAGCTCGCCCGCGAACAGCTTGTTCAGCGTCTGCGGCTCCATGACGGCGAACGTGGACGACGCTTCGATGGCCGCGTTCACCCCGCCGTGCGGCCCCAGCGCCTGCTGCGCATTGGCCAACCCTTGCACGGGGTCCGGGAACTTCGAATTCTTCCCCGCCGGCGTGGCTCCGTGGTCCTCCGCGTCGACGTCCAACCCGCGCTTGCACGCCCCACCGTTGTACTTCGCCTCCACCGTGGTACCGCTACTCATCGACATGATGCTCAAACCGACGCTAGCTGCTCATGCAATCAAAACTTACTGCTCAAATCACGTCCACGCTAGATTCTGTCGGTGACAAGCAGAGCTAGATTCCACTAGTTACCGATCGACAAACACATGCAGCTAGCTAGATTCCGAGCAACAAGCACACTGAACTCATTTGACAGTCAACAACATAATCAATCAATGAGCAATGATTGTCCGATTGCCGGCATGAATTATCACACCGAATTCGAAACGAAACTAGATCAATGACAGGGGTAGTACACTCTCTATGGAACGTAACCCAGCTAGCTTAACTTAACTTAGCTGCGTGATGAGTTAGTAGTCGTCGTAGCTAGTCGCAGTAAGCTTAGTAGTAAGTGAGAGACAGTACGTGGTGAGGTCGGACTGCAGCAGAACCGACACTTTTGCAATGACTGTACATTAGTATGTCGATTATTCTTACTATGATTATACAGTGAGGAAGTGAATGCGCGAATTAGTGCATCCGGCAATCCGGGGGAAGCAACATTATCATCGCCCAGTGAGGGCAGCTAGGCGACGACGGAGTGCATGCATGCCGCACGGTGAAAAGATTCGGTTCGTACACTAGAAGATAAAACAGAGCGCCTGAAACCAGGGACCACTCCATTGGTCCGCCTCACAATGCTTCATATGGAAAAGCTGAGTGAGTGTGGCCAGTGGTGATTTTTCACAAGGTCCCTAACATGTCCAGGGACATGTTCTGAAAAAAAAAACATTTCCAGTGGACGGGTTCGAAAAAAATGAACCGGTTTTTGGACGGGTTAAATTCACTTTGGACGGGTTCTAAATTTTATTCTTTTTAACGTAAAATTTCCCAAAAAAATAAATGGTGCAAATATCAATTACATTATGTCATATATGACATGTGAAGGTAAGCATAATGGAGTCAAACCACTAATACCTAATCAAAATACCAATCTTCAAGAGCTCGATTCACCTGCACACAATGATTCATCAACTACAATATTTAGAACCTTTGTAACACAATGTCAAAGATTATAATTGAAGGTACACTAAGAAATTGAATAATTAATATTTTATATAAGCATGTTCTAAATTTCAAAAAAAAAGAAGAACTTACCCTTCAAACAAGTGGATGAATTCTCCTATCCTTCATGTTTCTCCAAACAAGCATCACTACATTCCAATTGATGTTTTCAACTGGAATATTTGCACATGAAATGCGCATCAAAGCATCTAAAGTCTCCAACTTCAAGCTCGTACGTAGATAACTTTTGATGAGGTTTTGTTTAGAAAAACCCCTCTCACATATTGCAGTGCTCGCAGGAATCACCATAACTCTCCTCCACAAGTTACTCAAACCAGGCCAATTGATAGACCACTCTGGAGTGGTACCTGCAAACTCCCAAGCTTCAAATAAAGACTTGTTTGGGATCATTTCCCTCATGGTTTCCACCATCTCCAAGCACTCACCTCGACACCGATCTTGTTCTTCTTCAGAACTCTGGAATTTCACAAACAACCTCTCCAACCACTCTTCAGTCATACGAGTTCTCTCATCATCATTTGCAGGGTAGAGATTGGGACTAAAGAGCTTGCATGCATTGAAGATGCCTAAGTCTGGAAACCTGTTATTTAGTGCATCCACCACCCTCTGCACATACTCTGCCCCAATAAGTCTGCATTCTTCAATTGTACCAGCTCGCTGTGTAACACTCCCTAAATGCATTGGATAGGTTTTGTGGCCACCATCTGCAATTGGATATACCATCTCCATAGACTGAACACATGTCTCCAAAAAAGGCCACAATACCCTTGAACCTCTTCCAAATGCTGCACCTCTAGCTGCTAGAAAATTTCTACTCAATACTGTGATACAAATGTTTAAATGGCCTCCAATTTGAGTAATATCCACATGGTCACTCTGAAACAACTTATTGAGTTTATTCAACTCAGTAAGAACATCCACAAGTAACCGTAGAAGGAACTGAAACTGAAAGGATGTCAGTTTACGATACCACGTTGCTTCACCTTCACGAAAAGCCTCCAAAAACGTGGGCATACAATCCAAAACCCGTTGCATCACTTGTCCACGTGATAACCATCGTACTCCATATATGTGGAGAACAACCAATGGATCCATAGCAAACACCGACATCAACTGCTCAAGTTGTGTCCGCCGCAATGATGACCTGCCCACCCACGTGTATGCAAAGTTGGAGAAATCATCCAACACCTGTAGCTCCGGTGATGCCTCAGCTGCATCGCTGGCTGCAAGGGCATCCCTACACAAACAATGGGAGTCATTAATGAATATATTGCAGTCTAAAAAATAATAAAATACAAAAATAATTCTTAAAATTAAATACTCACCTGTGTGCAATACAATGCACATTAATAAGTGTTGGTACATCTGTTCGAAGTCTGCCTGCTAGTCCTTGTCTCACTCCAAGCATAGAAGCTGCTCCATCAGTAGCTAAAGCCACTACTTTGTGAAGAGGCCACTCCAACCCCTCCAATAAATCCTTCACATTCGTGTAGAATACCTCACCCGTGGCTCGAGGGACACTTGACAAACCAACAAACTGCATACGTGGAGGCCCCAAGCCACCACGAGAGAGACTGCAAACATACACAATCAAATGTTGCTCTAGACTACGATCAGTTGATTCATCTACTAGAAGAGATATCACTGGTGAATCTTTAACTTCTAAAAGATTCACTTCCCTCAAATGCTGTGAAATGGCCCACAAAAAATCATATGCTGATTGTCTACTAGTATAGGCACCATACTCATCATTGACAGGCATGTCTGGAGCCCTTAGATGTCTAACCATCTGACACATATCCTCATACTGGTTGATAGCTCTATCATTAACTGCCAAATGGTATAAAATCTTCATACAACAAACAATTCTAGCACTCTCTGCATCAATAGCATTTACTATATGCCTAGCCATGGCAATTGCCTCAGGGTTATTTCTCACCGGTCTCCACCGCAACATGGCATGAGCATGAAGGACAGATGCTTCATGCTCCTTCACAGTTGAAAGTTGCAATGACTCACAACCCTCTGCTCTAGTCCCCCATCGTGTGTTCACTCCACCTGCTTGACATGCTGTCACGGACATAGAACCTTGAGATGGGTATTGCAAAGACTAGGCCTTGAAGCCAGAGATATGTTATTGTTCAAGACTAGTTCGTGATGGGTATTGCCGTAGTTGTCCAGAGATAAGTTATTGTCCAAACTAGTTCGTGATGGGTATTGCCGTATTTGTCCAGTGATAAGTTATTGTCCAAACTAGTTCGTGATGGGTATTGCCACGGACATAGAATCTTCTAGAATACTTCTAGAAGTTCTATAGGTCCTTTGACTTTTAGGATCTTTCTAGATACTTCCTAGGGACTCTCATAGTCTCTAGGAAGCCCCTTCAGAAGTTTCCTTAGTACTAGTATATCTAGGGGACGAGATGAGGGACTCCTCACTCTCGTCAACACAAGTTTAGGAGCACCCTTGAGTGTGCCTTGTCTTGTATCTTGTTCAACTATCGATTAGTTCAATATACTTTCTTGAGAACCACTCTTGTCTACTATTGTACTTCTTGTTCTTGGGTCCTTGTTCATGTTCTTGCTCTTGTTCTCTTGTTCTTGAGTTCTTGTGTCCCTGACAGTTTGACGAGAGTGACATTGACAATACTAGAGCTTGGTCTTTCTTGATAAGAGTGGATTACCTCTTTCTTGAAAGTACTAGAACATTCTAGAGGTTGTGGATTACCCTCCTCTAGGCTAGTATTGTTGTATGTTGTAAAATTCTTTCTTGATCAAGAGCAGATTACCCCTTTTTCAAGATTGGGTTTTAACATTTTTTGAAGGTTGCGGATTACCCACCTTTAAATTGTGTTTACTCATCATAGAACTCTTTAGTTTCTTTCTCTGGAGTGATTTCAAGATGTCGGGAGTTGTAGATACGAGTATAGCAGACTTAGCTGAATCAAAGCTAGACGTCGTTCTCAAAGCCATCGAAGCCTTGTCTATCAGGACCAATGAGATCGAGAGCTTTGTTTCTAGACTTCACAACGACCTCGGGGCTGGACCTTCACAAACGAGTCCTGCGCCTCAAGTTTTTCCATCCGGAGAACCATCAATTCTTCCAATTCAAGAGGAGAATCCATCTACTCAACATGTCGAGACTTTGAGGATCAAGGAGCCTCGGATCAGCCTTCCAGACAAGTTCGATGACACACGCTCAAAGTTTCGAGGGTTTGTCAATGAAATCCAACTTATTACATTTCTTCAACCCCAACGCTATCCGACAGACGAATCGCGAGTAGGTCTAGTTGGAACCTTACTTACGGGGCAAGCTCTATCTTTGTTTGCTCCTCTGTTTGAAAAAAGATCACCGATCTTGAATAACTTCGAGATGTTCTTAGCTGCATTTGGAGAGACTTTTGGAGAACACGACAAGATCCGTTGGGCAACAACCAAGATTCGTTCTTTGCGACAAGGATCGCGATCTGCATCTGTGTATGCATCAGATTTTCGACAATTAGCATGCGACATCAATTGGGACGAAGAAGCACTCATGAGTCAATTTCATTGGGGACTACGAGATAACGTCAAGGACCTGTTATTATCTTTGTCTGATCCTCAAACACTCAGTGAGGCAATAAGTCAAGCCGTGAAGTGTGACAATCGATTATTTCAGCGACGTCAAGATCAACGTTCTTGGACTTCATCAAAACCATATAGAAGTCCTTCTCACTCGGCTGCTTCAACAAATATTTCAGGAAGTCATTCAGAAGTAGAAGACATGCAAATTGATGCGGTACGATTCAAGCCACTTACGCCACAAGAGAAGAAACGACGATTTGAAGAAGGTTTATGTTTGTATTGTGGAGAACCAGGCCATAAAGCTGATAGTTGCTCCAAAAAGCAACACCGCCATACTTTCTAGACACGGACCACGTTCGTGGGGGACCATCAACAATCAAAAAACGAAGAGACCCAGCCACAATAGAGACCGTGCGGTTGGACAAGTTCAAATCACAAGGTCTCTTCCTTTCCGGTAAACCCTCTCGTTGTTTTAATGTACCTTTATCTTTTATTTGTTTGAACCTTCAAACATCCGCCTTGATAGATTCAGGAGCCTCTGCTTGTTTCATAGATGAGGATTTCGTAAAACTTCACAATATTTCTTTAGTTAAAAAACCATATCCTATTCCTGTAGAAGTAATAGATGGACGACCCTTAGCCTCAAGTCATGTCACCCACGAAACTATTCCTTTAGAAATAGAGTTAGAAGGTCATAATAGTTTTCTTGTTTTTAATGTCATTAAAATCCCTACAAGCTCTATCATACTAGGACAATCTTGACTTAGAAAATACAATCTCAATATAGATTGGAGTACCCTCAAAATCAAGTCATTTCCTAGCACTACGATTCCCCCAACACAACCAACTAGGTCCAAAATTCGTCACCCTAAACCATTGTTCATTGGAGCAAAGGCTTTTATGAGAGCTGCAAAACACAGCAATCCGTTTGCTATTTATGCAACTCCGTCTCGTGATGAAGCAACTATAGTTACAAGTATTCCGGATCAGTATAAGGAGTTTCAAGATGTTTTTTAGAAGAAAAATGCTGATATTTTACCGGAGCATCGACCTTATGACTGCGCGATTGATCTGCAAGACGACGCGCAACCACCTTTTGGCCCGATTTACAACCTCTCGCAAAACGAACTCGTAGCGTTGAAGGAATATATTGAAGAAAATCTCGCCAAAAACTTCATCCGTCACTCGAAGTCTCCAGTTGGTGCCCCAATACTCTTTGTCAAGAAGAAGGACGGCTCTTTACAAATGTGTGTTGATTATCGCGGCCTGAACAAGATTACTGTGAAGAATCGATACCCGTTGCTGTTGATATCTGGACTTCTAGATCAACTTGGACAGGCGAAGATCTATACGAAGATTGATTTACGCGGAGCTTACAACCTAGTACGCGTTAAAGAAGGGGACAAATGGAAAACTGCATTTCGAACAAGGTATGGTCATTTTGAATACAATGTCATGCCTTTTGGACTTACAAATGCACCTGCCATATTTCAACATTTGATGAACGACGACTTCCGGGAATTTTTGGATAAGTTTGTCGTGTGCTATTTGGATGACATCTTAATCTATTTTCCAAGAATGTTGAAGAACATGAAGAACATGTGAAGCTTGTATTACAAAAATTACGAGATGCTGGATTATACGCAAAAGCAGAAAAGTGCGTATTTCATCAACCGCAAGTGGAGTTTCTTGGGTATATTATTTCCAATGAAGGCTTATCTATGGATCCAAAGAAGATTGAAGCTATCACGAATTCGTTAACTCCCCGAACGGTACGTGATGTACAATGTTTTCTCGGATTTGCTAATTTTTATCGAATTTTCATCCAGAATTATTCTCAAATTGCTGCTGCATTGATTCGATTGACATGCAAAGACAAGCTCGATTGGGGACTTGAATCGGAGAATGCTTTTCAAAATCTGAAGACTGCTTTTACAACGGCTCCAATTTTGATTCATCCAGACTTCTCAAAACCATTTTACATGGAGACTGATGCATCAGACTTTGCATTAGGTGCAGTATTATCGCAAAAGAGAGATGACGCAAAACTTTATCCAGTTGCGTTCTATTCTAGAAAATTCTCTGCTGCAGAAATCAACTACGAGATCCATGACAAAGAACTACTTGCTATAGTGGACTCGTTTCAAGAATGGCGTCATTTTCTTGAAGGCGCTTCGCACCAGGTGATTGTATACACAGATCACAAAAATCTTGAATATTTTATATCAGCTCGTGTATTAAATCGTCGGCAAGCTCGTTGGAACATGTCATTATCTCGTTTTGACTTTGTCATCACATATCGACCTGGAAGACAACAAGGATTATCAAATGCTTTGTCTCGAAGATCCTATCTTGCGCCTAAAGAAGGAGAAGCTGCGTATGACCAACAACGAACAATTCTTTTGAAAACCGAGCAATTTCGAGTTCATGGAGCGACTATGGCAATGCCAGTTGACTCATCATTTCTTGACCAAGTTCGTGCAATATCAGCAATGGACCCTCATGTTCTTGACATTCAGCGTCGCTCTGCTACTGATCGCGACAATTTCAAGTTTGTGGATGACCTCTTGTATTTTGAGGAGCGCTTGTATATTCCAGAAGGTTCTACACGCCTTCGAATTCTTCAAGCCCGTCATGATTTTCCTGCAACCGGACATTTTGGGTTCAACAAGACGTTAGAACTCATTTCTCGAGATTTTTGGTGGCCTCAGATGTGGAAGACTGTCAAAGACTATGTCCTTTCTTGTGACACTTGTTCTAGATCGAAGAATCCACGACATCGTCCGTATGGACTCTTGCAGCCGCTGCCTATTCCAAAGCAGCCATGGTCTTCTGTTTCTATGGATTTCATCACCGATTTACCTCCATCGAAGTCATTTGACACCATATTCGTGGTTGTTGACCGATTGACAAAAATAGCACATTTCATTCCTTGCAAGAAGACAATCACCGGAGAAGAGACAGCAAGATTATTTTTGGACAACATTTATCGATATCATGGATTACCAGATGACATCGTTTCAGATCGTGGACCGCAATTTGTCTCTAAATTTTGGAGATCTCTTTTTGAAATCTTGAAGGTGCAAATCAAACTCTCTTCTGGTTTTCATCCTCAAACTAATGGCCAAACGGAGCGTGTAAACCAAGTATTGGAGCAGTATTTGCGTTGCAACATCAACTATCAACAAGACCATTGGATTTTGCACTTGCCATTGGCTGAGTTTGCATATAATAATACCGTTCATGCATCGACTCAACAAACACCATTCTATGCCAACTATGGATATCATCCAAAGTTTGACATGTTAAAATCGATAGAGAATGAGAATCCGGCAGCAGTCGACTTTGCAACAAGATTATCAGAATTCCATGCGTTGATGAAGATTCATTTAGGAGAAGCCCAAGATCGCTACAAAGGCGCCGCAGATAAACTTAGAAAGAAATCACCGTCATTCCTAATTGGCGACAAAGTATGGCTTATTCGGCGCAATATCAAGATTACAAGACCATGTGATAAGTTGGACTATCGTCGATTAGGACCATTCCTTATTCAGCAACAAGTCAATCCGGTGGCTTTTCGGTTGGACCTACCAGCATCTATGAAGGTACATCCTGTTTTTCATGTGTCACTGTTAGAACCATACAAAGAGTCGAATATACCAGGAAGAAAGCAACCACCACCGCCCAGCATTGAAGTTGATACCCACGAGGAATATGAAGTTGAAAAAATACTTGATTCGCGGCGAAGACGAGGCAAATTAGAATATCTTATACACTGGCGTGGTTACGACATCAATGAACGGACGTGGGAACCAACAATAAATGTCGTTGGCGCGCCTCAAAAGGTACAGGAATTTCATCAACGTTATCCTGATAAGCCACGACCTATTCGATGATAACTTCAACAAGAAGCTCTTCCGTTGAGAGCTGTATATAAAGAGGGGAGAGCAATCAAAGAGCAACACAGCTCTCAACCTCAGAAACATCTTCTCTTGTACTTCTTTTCTTCTCAATATGTCTAATTGGAAGGTATTCCAAGACTCTTTAGATTCTGAATCGCAACCGGAGTCTGAGCGTGAGCTGTCTTTATCACAATTGCCGAACCAGCCTGCAGATCCTTTGCCACCACAAGAGCCTCGAAACAAAGCTGGACCTTCTCAACAACGAAGACGGCCTCGAAATGAAGAACCTCTTGAACCACGGCAACGTCGAAAAATACCCAGTAGCAGATCGTTGGTGATTGTCATCGAAGTAGAACCTGCTTTTGAAGGTCGCCCGGAAGCAGTATTTGAAGGATTTTTTTGCAACGAAGACACAGAAGTCCAAGCATGGTCTCAAGTAGCGGGCGTCGGTCACTATCGCTGGTTGCAAGGGCCCTTAAACCACTTAACTCGTGCTAGACAACTTGAGTATGTCGGAGAAACCATGAGACATATTTTTTATTTTCTTCGCCTCTGATCAAGAGTCCACAACAACACTCCTCGTGAAGACTCCTCGCTAGAGAGGGAGGTGATGTCACGGACATAGAACCTTGAGATGGGTATTGCAAAGACTAGGCCTTGAAGCCAGAGATATGTTATTGTTCAAGACTAGTTCGTGATGGGTATTGCCGTAGTTGTCCAGAGATAAGTTATTGTCCAAACTAGTTCGTGATGGGTATTGCCGTATTTGTCCAGTGATAAGTTATTGTCCAAACTAGTTCGTGATGGGTATTGCCACGGACATAGAATCTTCTAAAACACTTCTAGAAGTTCTATAGGTCCTTTGACTTTTAGGATCTTTCTAGATACTTCCTAGGGACTCTCATAGTCTCTAGGAAGCCCCTTCAGAAGTTTCCTTAGTACTAGTATATCTAGGGGACGAGATGAGGGACTCCTCACTCTCGTCAACACAAGTTTAGGAGCACCCTTGAGTGTGCCTTGTCTCGTATCTTGTTCAACTATCGATTAGTTCAATATACTTTCTTGAGAACCACTATTGTCTACTATTGCACTTCTTGTTCTTGGGTCCTTGTTCATGTTCTTGCTCTTGTTCTCTTGTTCTTGAGTTCTTGTGTCCCTGATACATGCTGCACACTTCATGTAGGGCTTCTGTCTAGGCGGAGCAATGTGCATCAACCAAGGCCTTCCTTGACGCCATACGGGCATAAACTTCCTTCTCCTTGGAGGCCGCCTTCCACCACCATGAACTGGAATCTGTACTCCTACACTATCCTCATCATTTCCACTATTATCAAGATCATTGTCCTCATCATTTTCAGTGTCCTCCCCCATCTCAGTGTCCTCCCAGACTTGATCACCATCTTGAACGTCACCTTCTTCTACCTCAACATCAGGATTACCACGTGGAGAACCCCTAACAGAAGATTCTGACAACTCAGGCAATTCATTCCTCCCATCACTCAAAGTTTGAGAAGAGGAAGATGCCCTAAACATATGGAGAATGCTCTGTTGCCGTGCATCTCTCCTCTGTCTGGGTACACCAGACACAGGCAAAGACATAACTGCAGTACAGGTGAAAAACAATTCAATCACCACTCAAATAAAATACAAAAACCCTAAATGTGGAACTTTCTCTAAATCTAGAATCTATGTTCATTATTTCTATACATACTTGAACTAACACTTCAAAATAAAAATAAATAAAAAATGGTAACGTACCTGAGTAACCTGACAGCCTCCTCAATGTCGCACTGTGCGCCTGGCGACCTCCTCTTGCTCTGTCTCCCCTGCATGGCGCTCAGCCTGTTTCCCCTCTCCTGTGCCCGCAGACAGTCGTTCCCTGCGCTCGTTCCCGTCGTTCTCAGCTGCCGCAGTTGTTCCCTGCGTTCTCAGCTGCCTGCGTTCCCAGCGCCCGTTCCCGCTCCGTTCTCCCGTTCCCCGCAGTCGTTCCCGCTGCCAGAGTTCCCGTCGGAGTTCCCGTCGTTCCCGCTGCCGCCTGCCGGAGTTCCACAGCCCGCCTGGCAGCCCGTTTTTCACTGTTTTTATTTTATTTTATTTAATATATATATATATATATATATATATATATATTAATAATTTTTCTAAACATTACGGGACGGGTATTTTCAATTTTAAACCGGTTTTGGGACGGGTTGTTTTTTTTTCAACCTTTCCATGGACGGGTTGATTTTAAAATCACCGGTTTTGGGACGGGTTGCAATTTTTTTTGCCTTTCAATTCAAGGTTTTTGGACGTGGACGGGTTAGAACTTTGTGAAAAATCAGCCCTGAGTGTGGCCTCCATCAACGATTGCATGCATTGATCTGGCCCTCACTGGCTTCACCTGCCATTGTTGTTGTCGGATTTCTCTAAATCCCCCGGCGCTCTTGAATGAATGGGGACAAAAGTGCCCCTACTTTTGTCTGGTTCAGGGCCCACCTTAATAAACAACCCCCTTCTCTACTAGTTTTTTATTCCCAAATAGGTCCTCCTAGGATAACTTGGACTCTAGGCGGGCAATGGCACGACATGGGTATCACTTCCCGGACTCTCCGGACTTTAGAAAAATGTCCTTCCGGAAACGAAAACAATGTTTGAAAATTTTAAAAATTACATGGTGTTATAGAAGGCATGTTGGTACACCACAATCATGTGCTATATAGGTCAAATTCAAAAATTAAATTTTTCTTAATTTAACATATTCAACAGCTGACCACATTATAGTTGTGAAGGGACTATGTATATGATGTTTTTAATTAAAACAACTAGGCATGCACCTTATTAAGTTTGTATTTAAGTATATCATATGGTTTTAGAAGTAAGATGTCATGAAATCATAGTCCTTTTAAATGGTGTAAAAATATGTGATTTCTAAAAGATCTCAAAAATAAGGAAACATAGTAATACATCAAATTAAGAGTTAAAATTAAACATGAATATGGCTCAAACATTGTTTCAACTAATTTTCAAGTTTATGAACAATTTCTCTATAAATTAGTATTCCGGATTGTTCCTTTTGCTTCTAACTGGAAAGTGAGACAGTTCCAGATTTGACAACAAAATAATGAAAAGGAATATCAAAATTGTTCAAATTTTCCGGTTCAATAGTATTTTGGATGGAGTATTACAACTTTCACATGAATTTGTCATCAAATTCATGTAAATAGAGAATGTGTAATTTCTAGCACAAGTTGAATGAGTCACAAAATGACAATGTTTTAGTGAGACGTTCCTTTTTGGAACCGATATCGTGCCATTGCCCAGGCCCCAAATTTGCAAAAAAATTGTCAAAAAAAAACACCAAAGGTGCACAAAATGGAAATTTTAGAAAAAGGAGGGGTGGATGAATAGTGCCCCCCATTTAAGATCGCCGGGGATTTAGAGACCGGGGTCGTTCTCTGTCCATGAGCCACCGAAGAAATTATTACTGTAACTATCCTTTTTGGAAATAAAGTACTGCTGTAGCCAAAGAAAATTACAGGCTACATAATATTAACGGGTTATGTAATCCATCACCTAATTGAGTTAACCGAAAAGAAGCCCATCTAACCTCCCTTTTTGCTCTACTTCTAACCTCTTTTTTGAGCTATACGTTGGTTGAATATTCTCGTGTCATAGATTGTCCCCGTGTGGACCATGGGCTTGGAGCTTTGGTAGAAGGTGTGGGAGTCATTGCGAGGTGTGGAGAATAATGACAGTGGCTTGTTTTAGATTGTCTCCCAACTCATCATGAACTAGTTTTTGGTCTATTTATATTTCAATATGAGTTCAAGAGAAATTCTTGCTAAAAATTTCCTCTTTGAGCTGACTTTTCGATTAACTCTAATGTGCACTTATTTAACCCCTAACTGCCTGAGCGTTCATTTTTTGGACGAGGTACAGATTTCATTCATAATTTCTCATCCGTCATGCATTTTTTACAGTGTGGAATTTTTACACTATATTTTATAGGAAGTTAGCTTCATACATATGTGATCCAATTAGAAAGGAGATGGTTTGTGAAATTTTTATGCCTCATTTCTTGTTGTAGTGATTCACTTGAAATTTTAAAGATTTCAGTGTAAAATGCTCTAAAAAATGTCAACTCATAAAATTAAGCAACCAAAAAATCTCCAAAAATTACTACACTTAGCTCGACACTTAGATAGTTCAATTTTAGTTTCTACGTTGATCTAGTGGTCCAAAAGAATAGTTTTGGTTAATATAAATTCTAACCCATTCATGAGTGAATAATCTAGATATCATTTTGTGACACATATGCTCAAAAAAATGGTAAAGTAGGTTAAATGGCACAGAAGATTATGTCCATTTCTCATAGGTAGCAAGGAAGGTGAATTTTGTATTTCACTTAAATCTTTGATACTCATGTGTGAACCCCAATTCAACATTGTTTTCAAAGAAGTGTTATAAAATGCTTGATGAAAACCAAAAATGGGGTTGATGGTTAAAGCAAAGTTGTAAATGTCAATGTGAAGATGTGACAGTTGGATTTATTCTAATTTTACGTAGTATTTTTAAATTAACTTTGCAAGGTATTCTCTTGAAATTCAATTTAAAATCCCAAAGCAGCATAGTTTTTTCAAATATAGTAATGAAATTGGAATAAGATGCACTACAAGATGGTATGGTTTCCATTATTTTATTCTACTTATTTTAGGAAATCATATTTAACATCCCACTTTTTGAACTAAAAATGAAACTTGACATAAAAAAATTTTGTTTTTTTTCTAAAAATCATAATAACCTATTTTGAAGATTCAAACCGTACAAAGAATAGTCAATGTGCTCAAGAACCAAGAGAAATTTTGATGAATGAAAAAATGTCCAATTTGAATGAGAATCTAGCAGTTTCAATTTGTGCGCCGTCCACATAGTCGACACTAGCGCGTTAAAGGGTTAATGAGGTGCTACTTGCATGTTATATTGTTCATACTTAGGTTTTGATAGAGTCAATTTTTGCTACAATATCAAAAACTTCAAGGCATGTGAACATGATGCTATAGTGGTGCATTGAAATGCAATTAAGATAATTTGGTCCCAACCTCCATATAGATAAAATGACACTAAATTGACATGTATGCGGCCATTGGTGTCAAAATGGCACCAAAATAGTTTGGCCCAACTTTTTTGATGAAACCATAATGTTGCATAACAAGTTTGACAATTGTTCCTAATAAATCTTGCGATTAATTAGTTGTCATCCAAGTAGCAGCTTGTATTGCATGAAGTGGCTAAAATCTATTATTATTATTATTTATATATAATGTAGACCGTGCACCCACGCCACGACCAATGTTGGATTGGTATGGCATCATTTAAGATATTTGTTTGAGGTCTTTGATATGAACAAATGTACTCAGAGCATGTATGGGTTTTCTAGACCCTTCCAATACTAAACCAATAGTGGTTACAACAATTCCGTTACCAAAAAATTTGTACCAAAAGCTGATACACTATATAGTCCATATGGAGCAAACTAGTTAACCCCTAAACGTCCCAGAGTCCAGAAACTGGATCACGAACGGATTCAAAGCCTTCTCACGTTCTCATCAATGTTTGGATGAAACTCATCCAATTTTTTGGAGATTCTTCACCAAGTTGTTGTCCTATCTAATGACTGGATTTAGTCATACTAGAGTACATATTTTTCTAAAATTACAAATGTAGAAGTATGTCAAGTCGTTGACCAAGCCAAAATTGCATTGATTCTAGTTCAAAGTGGAATCATGAAAAATGAGGTCATAAATTTAAGAAACACAAAAATTTCAAAGTATCACCACATTTAAGAGTATCTCATTTCAAACTCATTCCAACAAATTTTACTCAAAAAATATTGAAATTTAGTTTGTAATTGAATTTAGAAGGAAATTTTAATTTTAACTTTCAAATTTTATAATTAAATATCAGTGATTGTAATAGTGAATCAAACCGTACGAATGGAATCTAAAATTCAAAATCTAGAACTTTCATTTGTATATCAATTCCAGAATATTCTTCTAAATGGTAGTTTATAATGCTTTTTGTCAAATTGTCAATTCCAGGGACACCCTGGTACGTTTAGGGGTTAAACGCGTGCAAAACTTAAATGCTAACGGTGAACAAGTATAGTTGAAAATCATGGTTTTAATATGGGATAAAATTTTAGTGTTGCTGAGTAGACATGTGATTGGTCACTTTCAACATGTCAAGTTGGTTGGTCTATTGGTTGTTTGTTGATAAAACCCGGCTCAAGTCAGTTACAAACGCTTTCTTGTTTTTGAAGCAGTCTACCCCTCAATGTTGATAATGACAAAAAGGTAGCCAGGATGCTTGAGTGATGCTTGTCATAAAGGCCACACTCAGCCAGAAAAAAATTGTTTTTCCATTGGTAGAGCGCGCACCCTAGGATGTAGCCAGGTAAGGAATTAATCAATAGAATCATTCATATATGTATATGTGCTCATTTATAAAATTATTTATCATAAGGTATCTTCATCCAAATAGTGACGTTTTTAATATATTTTTTGAAAAGACTTGGATAACTACATTCACTTTTTGCCCATTTTTTCTAGTATAAAAATAACCACTCCAAAAATTAGGTAAGATTTTGGCAAAAATTCGATAGAAAAAATTTGGTTGACCAAAATGATCTCCACGACTTCAAATCCATGCCTAAAGGAGTTGCAAGCATCCAACTCAGATGTTGTCAGAGTCACCTTATCTTAAAAAGTGAGGAAAATGGGTATCAAGTGAAATATTGTTGTAGTAGGGTAAAAGTAATTAAAATAAAATAGAAACAACATGACGTTTTATTCCTTTTGAGTCTCCAAAAACTTTCAAATTTCACAACAAACACGGTTACAATAAAATGAGAGAATGGGAACCTCTCAAAATAATATTATTCATCTTCAGGAAAGATGATTTAAGTTGATGGTTTGACAATTTAAATTGAAGGTCATTATGTATACTAGTTGAAAGCCCGGTTGGAATCACAAGTTTCTATTAAATTGAGAGCTATACAGAGAATGAGAGTCCTTCAACAAATTTGGTATCGTTTGACGCCAATGCTTTCGTGTATAAGATAATGTTTTTTCTTGTAGTGAACACCAAGTCATGAGTTCAATGGTTGGTTGTGAGAGCCTGAGAGGGTGTTTCTCTTTTTGGTGGTCCGGGTTTGATTCCCGTTGAATTCATTTAAGCGGCTATAAGATGTACATAGCTTGGTACTACTAAGCGAGTCTTGTAGAAAGGAGAGTGGTAACAACCAACCGGCCCATCTCCAAAATTGTGACAAGTGTTTAATGCGCTAAAAATAATAATTAAAAAGTGGTGTTGTTTATTACCAATCTTTTATAATTTAATTTTATTATAAAATTAAACTTACAAACTTACAAAGTGAGTAATGAGGATAAGAGGTTAAACATATATACAAAATGTAATAGTAAGTATATTAATATGATATATAAAATTCACTTGCTTTCACAAATTAAAACAAATATAGTACAATAGATATTAAAAGTAACAATAATATAATTCAATTATAAAAGATTAGTAGTAAATAACATGCAAACCTCAAATCAAACTTGCAAAATTATAATATGGAAATCTATAACATACAATTTAAGAAGCACACGACTAAGTTGAATTTTTATGTAGTCATTAGAGAATCCATTTGTTCCGATACCGAAGGTTGGGTTTCATCAACCTTCCAACGCAGTCCACTTGTGGGGTCCCACCTTGTATAGCACTTTGAACATTCTGAACTCTTGATGTGGGCCGAAAGTACTGAATGAGCACACAATTGTACTCATCCGGGCTATTGTTAGCATCACAGAAAGCTCTTGCAATCTTTATAGGCCTCGTATCACCATCCACATGTTGAATAGCAACAAAGTAGCCTTAGAAAAGATCACAACCCACTTGAAAGGATTGCAATGGGCAATCATATTGTTGTCCTACGTAGGCATCATCCTCTGCAAAATCCTCAAGAAGCCACCATCTTCATCAAGTTGATCCTCGACCCTCTCCGCAGCCCAAGTAGAAACCAAATGCTCATACCGTCTTCTATATTGTCTCCCCAACTCTTTCTTCATTGGACATAGTCTTGTAGTACTCAATAATTCCATATAAACTCTTGAAATGAAATGTCCTAAACACCCCTCATCGAATGGTAGGTGACAAGTATTGGTTCCCCAAGGGGCCACAAACTTTGACCTTCGGAATCCTCTTGCCACAATTTAATTCCACCACCTTCTTTAGGTAGCCAATCCATATTGGTGCACAAAATCTTGTACTTTATGACTGGGCAACCACTGGAATCAAGGTAGAATTTGAATTTTTGAGCCTTTGTATAGCCCAAAAATGCCTTATATATATCTCCCCTCATGATGGAACCTTGAATCCGAGCTTGGTCCCAGACCTTTGGAAGTGTTGATGCGTTGGATGTACACCACTTCTCCTAAATACTTCCTGTTGGAGAGAGGCAAATAACGACAATTAGCATATGGCTCATTCACTTACAAATCCTCACAAGTTGTAATTATATAAATTTGCTGCTCTGCTCTGAATAGCTTTTATAAAACAATGGTGCTGCTAAATCAGCCATCTAACTTCATTGTCATGTTTTGTCACAAATACAGTGTATAAGACTGGTGTGGATCTTGAGATCATTACACGTAATGAAATACAGCTAGAAGTGCAAAAGTTCTTCATGAAGGCTACTTAGTTAATGTTATTAAGCCTTCTACATGAAGGTAAGAATCTGGTGTGATAGGTGCTTACTTGTCTCCTGAGTTATTGGTGGCCTTGAGGAGAACCCACTTGATGCTGCTTGCGTCCACCGTTGTGTTCGCCAATGCGATCCCTGTCACCAAGCTTGCAGGAACTCCTTTGGAAGGAAGAGTCTTCCAAGAAGGCTGTCCACCCAAATGGTCAGGATGAGGGAGGTAGAAGTGCCGCCCTATCACTTTCTTCGCCCGGTTAAGCAACTTGGCCTCGGCACTGTAATTCACCCAACTGGTGCCATTATATTGGTAGTACTGGTCCCCCTCACTGGAAACTTTGATCATTTTAGCCGGGGCTAAAGTGAGGTAGTTTAGCCCCCTCTTTAGCCTTCCTTAGCATTATGTGAAAAATGGGGGGGCTAAATTTTTGTACCACTAGCCAGGGCTAAAACACAAATTAACCGGGGCTGAAAAGAAGAAATTCGGGTTTAGCCGGGGCTAAATAAGAGAGATTCGAGTTTAGCTGGGGCTAAACATTGTGAATTAGCCCCCAACAGCCGTTTTAGCCCGGGGGCTAAAAGTTCGAAAGCTTCCAGTGCCTCCGCGCTCAGAATCAGATGCAGCTTGTACCCCGAAGGCACCTTGATTGCATCAGGAACTGAGAGAGTGTTGCTTTGGGAATCGACCACATTTAACTCTCGTGCAGCAAACACAGAACTCAGAGCACATTCAAGCTGCGAGAAGAACCGAGACTAAAGTACCAGACTTCACAGTGAACACATGCCACCTGCACTTTGTTGCTCATCACTATTATTTACATTTTCCCTAAACATCTCATACTATTCTAAGCTTTTTGTAATTACTATGATTTTTACAAGAAAAAAACTTTGAAAATCTTAGAATTTATTTATTTATTTATTTATTTAAATAATTATGAAAAAGCAGGATAAATCGATTTACCAATACCTCACATGAGAAAAATACCAGAAAATTATAAAATATTTTTAAATGTGAAGAATTGATGAGGTTTGACTGGGTAATTGTAATGTGGACGCTTAAGGGTTAATCAAGTAAAATTTCCTCTACTCTCTATTCCGCTTTTTGCATGAACTTTTCCTTTTATTACGGGGCTCAGATTATTGGAAATAAAAGTTTAGGGTTTGGGGTGGGTAGTACATCACAAGGAACCATGTATATATTCCCAGGCAGTAATGGGTACAAGAATGGTGAATTGAACCCTAAACTCTGTGTATGGTCTGAAACTAAAAGCAAATGAAGGTTGCTAAGTTTAAGTGATGGCCGCTGAGTAAAAGTATATCCTTTATAATTAATTCTTTTGAATTGGATGTTTACTATCATCAAGAATGTAGGACCTCACTGTTTTTTAACAATTTTCGTGTAACATTTGATATTTCATGGGTTTGTACATTTTTCGCACAGCTTCCGTACAAATTTTGCAATAATTTTTCACTGAATCCGCACAGTTGCTACAATCACACTTTTTTTATTTAACATAGTGCATAATACGTGCAGAACTACGCAAAATCTATGTAGAATCCGTGTGAAAAATGTACAAATCTATGAAATATCGGATATTGCACGAAAATTGTTTAAAATTTGTGGGGTCTTAAATTCCTGATGATGGTTTTGGATTAATGATGTTTAGTTCATAATTGATTAACTGAACACGGGGAAACTGACCAAGTCTAGACATAGTAAAGATTGATAGATTGAGAGCTATTTCTTTATTCTATGCATGCTGATACATAGCCATTCTTGGTGGAGTGATTTGTATGGTTAACCCCTAAACGTCCTCACCTATGTCCAATTTAGGCAGTTTTTGCAAAGATGCATTATAAAATGCAATTAATATGAATATTTAGAACTTGATGTATGAATAAAAGTTATACATTTTTAATTTTAGATTCTATCTATACGGTTAGATCTATGACTGCTATCACTAATCTTTTTTTATAAATTTTGAAACATAAAATAAAAAATTATTTTGTAATTCAATTCCGAATAAGATATTGACAATATGTGGATGAAATTTGTTGTGACGGGTTATAATGTAGTACTTTAGGTGTAGTGATTTTTGGAGATTTTTTGGATGCTTGATTTTAATAGTTTTTTTTTTCAAGAACACTTTTAGACCAAAATCTTCAAGATTTTCGGTGAAACACTACAACACAAAATGAGGCATAATTTTTTCAAAAATTATTTCCTTTTCGATCGAATCACACATACATGAAGCTAACTTCCCATAAAAAATTCAGTAAAAAAATCACACCACAAAAAGTGCATGACAGATGAGAAAATACGGATGAAATCTGTACACCAGGCCAAAAACGCCTGCTTGGGCAGTTAGGGGTTAAAGGCCGCTTCACACTATGGCCGTCCAAGTCAAGAGGCCGTGGGATTGAGTGGTTTGTTGAGAGTCCAAAAAAATGGATTGAAAACAAGCAATAAAATATAGTTTTGGTTTTTTATGAAATAAATCGACGACCTCTCGACCATAGTTTGGGTTTCTATTCTTGTTCAACCCAAAACTTCCTTTGAGAGTCCGTCAACCTTGATCAAAAGTGTTGCCATATAGGCATTTTGAAGGGCGATAGCCTTTGGACTTTGGCCTCTAATGTGAAGGGTCGAGAGGCTGAATACTTGGTTTATTGCAATCCGATTGGTGGAAATTAACGGCCTCTCAACCTTCGGCCATAGTGTGAAGGAGCCCTAATCTTGTTAACAAATGAGACCTCAGTTAACTAACTAGTTACGCGAAGGATTTCCTCATTTGTGGCCAACTTCTTAGAGGGACTATCGGCATCTAGCTGATTGAAATTTGACGCAATAACAAGTCTGTGATGCCCTTAAATGTTTTGGGCTACACGTGCCCTACACTAAGAGCAGGGTCATCGCAACCCTCCTAGAGTCCCTCGCACTCCAGAACTTGATGAAAAGTGCCAAGGGCCCTTTCAAAATGCCTTTTGACTCTGGATCTTAGCGTGTTAAGAAACAACCCTCTAAATCACTATTTAGTTGACTATACCCCCACATTCTACTTGTGATTGGTCCATTGACTATTTAATGTGCACTTTTGGGGAGGGGCCTCCAAGGGTGGGGGAGTGTAAGTGCAAGGGCTCTTCAAATGTAAATGAATAATTTTAGCGAGTCATCTCTAGCGTGTAGGAGTAGGGATGCTCTAATGGATTCAATGAGTTTATAACTTGGACTGACAGGCGTGGGCAATCTTCTGAATTTCATTGTGATAGGGATAGATTATTGTAATTATTGATCTTCAACGAGGAATTCCTAGTAAGCGCAAGTCATCAGCTAGCGTTGACTACATCTCTGCCCTTTGTACAGACCGCTCATCGCTCCTACCAATTGAATGGTCTGGTAAACTTTTTGGATCGTGGCAGCCACCAGCTTGCTGCCGGTGACGTTTTGAGAAGTTCATTAAACCTTATCATTTATGGGAAAGAGAAAACGTAACAAGATTTCAATCTATGAACCAAATTAGAAATTCAGATTTGCAATTGTGTATGTTGACGTATTTCTTTTTGACATGTACAGGTGCGGAAGAAGCTCATCACGACAACTATCGTATAGGGCAAAAACAATTTCCGACAAGCTTTGTAGCTACCTTGGAATTCATCAGAGGTGAGTTTATGTTGATATCAGTTTAGGTTTTTGATATTGTGGTTTTGCTTGATTAGTGTACTCTAATCGTTGAAATGTGTCATGAATGTTGACTCAAAAGCCTGTAAACATGAATGTAGAATGTGTATGACAACTATTTTAGAGATAACACACAATTCACTATTTATGCACTTGACCAAGTACACTCATTTCATAAGCATATTTGGCTTAAAGAAAATTGGCTAAAAATTTCTCCAAAAAATTTCGGTTTTTGTTTTTCTACAATCACTTACATTGTAAACAAACTTTTTATTTATTTATTTATTATTCTTACTTTTATCTTTTCTTTTATCTTTTCATTTATCCTTTCTTTTATCTTGTTTTCTTCATTGTCTTCTTTCTTGTCTTCCTCTTGCCTTTCTTCTTGTTTTTATTTTTTTCTCATTTTTTCTTCTATTTTTCTTCAATTGTAGTTGTTGAACCCTAAACGATGGCTGCAATGGAAAAAGAAATTAAAAATAAAATAAATAATTTTTTCCCTTTATATGGGCATGGAGTGTTGCTAACCCCTAAACAGCAGCTGCCAAATAAATAATATAAAAACTAGAATAAATAATTTTATTTTTCTATTTTTAGACTTACGATGTGTGGCCACGCACCCAAAGTTCCTCTCTTCTCTCCTTCTTCATTTCTTTCTCCTCTCTTCATATATATAGAGGAAAGGAGAAAGGGGAGGGAGTGGGAGAGGAGTGGGACAGACTCTCTCTCCTCTTTTCTATATATATGAGGAGAAGGGAGGGAGATGGAAAGGTAGAGGAGAGACGGCTCTTTTGACAAGAGAGGAAGGAGTTGAAATTTGTTATATTTGTTGAATTGGCTTAGCTTCTTGACTCCAAGGCCTTTACAATGGGAGAATTGGCCCCCGTTATAATCTTATTATAATGGGTAGTTGAGGCCAGCTTCAAACCCAAAAAAAGTTGAAATTTCATGCAATCGGCCTCAAGGAGAATTGACCGGGTCTCTAAGTGTAAAGCAACCCTTAGTCACCCGTACCATGAGAATGCCCGTCTTTGCCACTCGCCTTTGTCCTAATGATGCTTGCTTGTGTGCACAAATGGCATCTTAGTTTCTTAATGGCAATACAGTGTTACAACTTGTTGTAAATGTTCATCCCACACATTCACAATGTTAATTTTCACATAGTTTTATACACATATTCTACATACATATAATTCCCATATATACATACAACCTAACTTCAATAGTATGATATTTAATAATGTGACATTTGAAGACCCTTATTTTATTAAGAGTGTGATATATTAAAGAAGTCATAGATTGTTTAGAAGGTTAGATTCTATCATCTTTTTATCCATCTAACAAATAAAAATCACTAAAAAGATGTTTTTTATAAAGCAACACAAACTGTCCAATACAAACCCTACTAAAAATTGTTGAATAAATTTAACCCCTGAAGGACCAAGTGTCCTAACTAGGACATTTTGAGAACTAGGAAGGTTCCGGTGAACACATTTTTAATCGAGTTTCAAAAAAAATTAATAATGGATTCCCTGATGTGCCACGAAAAAGAGAAAACCTTAAACTCGATTAACCCTTAAACATCAAGGTAAGCCCCATCGGCTTATTTATGAAAGAATAATGGAAAAAGAGTGGATTTTCTCAACCAAATCAAGCGAGGATTGGTGCATTGGAAAGCTACTGAAAAAACGATCTAAATTCCAAATTTGCACCTTATTTGGGAGATTGTGAAAACATGGGAAGCAATCGAAGTTATCAAAATGAGCAGGCGTTGAGGTTAGGGCAATTGAGGTCGTTTTTTGAAAAGTGCCGCAATAATAGTGGCCAACCGCCAGCATAGCCGTTTTTCCAAAAAAATCCATATATATATATATATATATATATATATATATATATATATATATATATATATATATGCATGTATTTAATTTTTTTAATTTTTTTTCTAAAAAAAAATCTCCTCCAAAAATTTAGATGCCTTTCAGGTTGCCCCACCCAGGCCCTCTTGATGTTTAAGGATTAAGCAATTATGAAATTCAATTGGTTAACTAGAGGTCAATTCTCCTTAAACATTGAAGTGACCTGCGATTTTTTTAAAAGCATGTTTAAAAAATTGCACAAATAGGATGAACTAGTACCCACCCTCTTAATCCAAGTCCAAACCTTTTGTTGTTGATGAAATTTTTCTACCCTACCGGTTCAAAAGCAAACTAAAAAAATGATAAAATATTGAATAATAAAAAAACTTGGATAACCATCATGGCAGTATAAGGGTCGCATTATGGTCAAGAGGTCGTCAAATTCTACCAATCAAATTGCAAGAATGCCCAAAGGTCGTCGCCTTTGGCATCTCGACCCTTTGCACTAGAGGCAACATCCATAGAGGTTGTCACTTTCCAAAATGCCTAGGAACATGGCAAGACTTTCCAACCATTTTGGTTTCAACATGACAGCCTCTCAACCGTAGTTTTGGGTTGGACAAGAATGAAAATCCAAATTATGGTCGAGAGGCCATCGAATTCTTTTGATAAAATAATGGAATTTTTAATTTTATCAAAGGCTAGGCCATTAAAGGTTTTGCCATCAAGGACTTGGACTTTAGATTTGAACTTTGGAGCTTCTCGACTTGGAGCTTCACATTATTTTTGTCAAAGGCTTTAACTTTGAACTTGGCCTTTAGAGGCTTCACACTATGGCCGTTCACGTCGAGAGGCCGTGGGAGTTCATAGCCAAAGGCATGGACTTTGGACTTGATGTTTGGAGGTTTTACACTATGGCTGGCTGAAGGTACCAATTTCTATATTTTATTATATGTTTCAAGCCCAAGCCTTTGGATTCTTAACATCCTTTGTCCATCAATGAACTCCCAAAACCTCTCGACTTTGAAGGCCATAAAGTAAAGTCGCTCTAAGGTTCTTTAGCGGTTACTAGTGGAGTTCTTCCTTTCTAACAATAATATTGTAGACGCTTTAACAGTAAATACAATGTCTTATCACCTAACTTCCAGCTTAGAATGACATGGACTTGCCATAATTCGGAATTTGCTATAGTGATTTGGGATTAGTGACCCCGATTCTAAGGTGTTGCAGAAAAGCGCTAATGAACACCATGAGGGCCTCTTTACACGAGAGGCAAGAAGCTGTGAGGAGAGAAATTTCATCCAATGGGAGACCTAGAAACCGAGAAAACCAATTTCTTATTGACTGAAAATTCTCTCCTCACGGCTTCTCGCCTCTAAAGTTGAATGTCCTAAAACCACCAACTTAAGAAATATGGCCTCATTTTAACAAGGTTATTTATGAGAAATATTTTTCGATGGATTGGAAGAAGATTTCTCAAGGAATGCACAAATCTTTGCAATGTAATTCCCAATATTAAAATTGATACAAATTTCCAGAGTGAAAAGAACTTCGTGACCCAAATCAGACCTATAGATTTCTCTATATACACACCGTGTGGTATTAATTTTCACTCATAATGATACCCAAAACCACCAACTATTTCTTCACATGTTTGATATGCCATTGATCTACTTAAATAGTGAAATTGGTTTTTATATTATTTTATTCATTTATTTTTATTTAATAAATTGAAGGACAAAATTGGTGGTTTTGAGTCTCAACTGTGGTGCCCCAAGAAAACTCTACATGTCAATATTGGGGGGAGGTGGTGGTTTTAGGACATCAAACCTTAGTGTAAAGAGGCCCTGAGGGTGTTCAATGGACGCTTTTTTCCTCCCCTTATGGTATCCAGGTGGGATCAGAAGTTCAGGCTCCTCTAGAACACCAGATAATAACTGGCCCGGAAATTTGGGGTGCTCCAATTTTGATTCTAGGAAATTATGCAGCATGCGCAGCTGCCGTGTGAGATGATCAGATACTCACCAGACATTCGTCCAAATACTCTTAAAACAATTTAAATTTAAATTAAACTGGTGTGGTGGTTTTTGGGGCCTGGCTTGGGGTTCAGGCCATTCCAATTATAGATTAAGGTAACTTAGAGCATCTTCAATCGAGCCGCAGAGTTGAGACTCTGTAAAACAAAATATGAAGTGGCCATTTATAAGTTTTTGGTTACCGTTTCAAGTGAAGGTCAAGGGGGCCCAATGCACAAGCAGATGAAGGCCCACCAAAAACTCTGAAATTTCTATTTCGGCGATGGGGTTGCTTGGGAGTGATGGGAGTGTCAGAGCTTCGTCCAACCAGATGCGAGTTTGAAGCTTAGCCGTGTGCAATACTGGGATCAGCATATTTTCAAAATTTTCCGGGTAGAGGAGGGCTTTTGCCATGGCTTGTACTGTGAATCCTGGTACAGTGGCTGCGTTGGATTGGTTTTGAGTATGAATCGAGGTGCCAACCGGCACATATGCTGCTACTGCGCCTTGTGTTGCGCTTGATTGAAGATGCTCTTAGGTGGCTCAAAACACGCACATCACCTTAAACCGCTCACTAGACATATCCAAACAGGAGGTACATTATAACTTCCAACTTCAAATTTCTATGTAATCATGGTGTACATTTTAGGGTGAGTGGGTTTGGGTACACCTATGAGTTCCCCTTTCAAAATTCATAACTAATTCAATATTAATTCAAAATTAATTATTCCAATTGGTCCAATTTCCTAAATACTTTGCACATCTTCCAAGATTGATTCCCTTAATAAATCCCACCAATGAACATGCCAATCTGTAATTTGAGCGGTTTCTGAGCCACCTACCTTAGAAACATCTGAGATTCAAAAGGGTGGAGCTTAGAGCAGGTTCTCATCATAGGCTGACAGGTGGAAGTACCTATTACCATCCATTTCAGCAATCTAACATCCTTGGAAGACATACCAAGTGTTAGAAGGGAAAAAAAATCTTAGTGGAGTTGAATCCAACTGAAATCTTATTTTTTTCAATAAAATTTGTAATTTCTATGCATTTTCAAAGTAGCTTGGTGTGAAACTACAAAATTGTTCCTAGGTGGGGGCCAAGAAGTGTTCTATAATCATTTAAAATAAGCGTGTAGTTGATGGATAGGGCAAAACTACACCCATACTCGTACCGGGCATTTTTTCTAGTGTTCTCATTTTAGAGGATTTAGGAGTTTCTTTTTGGAAATTTTCATTATACATTTCAAGTCATTACCCCAAATTAGTCTAGATGGACCCACCATGCCCAAAAGTAATGGCAATTTTTAGTTTTAGTTTTTTTTACCTCTCGTATAGTATGAGTATGGGTGCAGGTTCGCCTTAGTCATAGTGATGATAAAGAAGTTGTAGTGATCAATAAACCATTTACTGGCCGCAGCCCAAACAACAATAATTGCACATGGTCACGATTTGACATTTTTGAGTTTTGATTTTTGTCAAAATAAAGAGTAGAGATCATGTTCTAGTGTTATTTGATGCATTTAGTTTGCAATATTGAGGCTCACTAAGGATTTTTTCAAAGACAAACACCTCAACATTGTCTTAGACTCCTAGCGTTATAAAACTTTTTATTTCGATAAAGTAATGATGTTCTTTTCTTTTAAATTTTCACTTTATTTTAATTTTAGAATATAATGTCTATTTTTAACCAATCATACCAAATTTCAAATCCTAAAAATAAAAATTGTAATTTTTGTGAATATTAAATGGTAAATTCTTATAAATTCATTAAATGAGTGTTTAATTTATTTTTTGAAAAGTTTGATCATACATATAACTACTAAACATCATGCTTCTCATTTTCTCTTTTGGACCAAACTTCATTAAAGTTGCAGAAGTAACATTTTATAACACATCTAGGTTTACCTTTAATCCCTTTGTCATTTAGGGGTTACTTTGCCCCCATTTAAACATAATTTTAACCATTTACACCCAAAGGATTTGTTTGATTGCTATGCTAAATTGCTTCTTTTATTGCCTTAACCCTTAAACGACAAGAGTGTCCTTGGAGGGTAGCCCGAAGAGCATCACTCTAAAAGTTTACAACTACTACCACTAAAAATAAAATTAAAACCTCCAGCCTACCTTTTGCAATGATCAGCAAGTGCTGCAAGCGAGCGATTTTGCTATTTTTTTAAATAAAAAAGGCTTTGACTCTCTCTCCAAACGCTGCAAGATCATAACTCCTCATTCCCTCAATTCCTTCATTTGATTGTGGATTGTTCCACAATTGTTTAATTTACGTGGGCACTGCTCTGATATAGGTATCTCAAAAAGCCATTTTAACTCTTAAGTCAATCTCTATAGCAGCTTTGAATGACTCCCTCTTTAAAATAAAATAAAAATGAATCGATTGGATGTGGTTTTGATTTCCTACACTTGTGAAATACACCCAAAAAAATTGTGTAAAAATTGAAGCGTTTTAAAGATTTTAAAAGAGAAATTTTGTTCAAAAATCAACATTTGTCCCAACTACTTAACCCATGTAACCGCCCAACCATGTATATTTTGCATGATGTACGGATTTGAACTCCGATTTCTCATCTATCATGCATTTTTGCAGTGTGGATTTTTTACTGAAACTTTTATGGGAAGTTAGCTTCGTGCATGTGTGATCTAATTAGAAAGGGGATGATTTGTGAAAATTTTATGCCTCATTTCATGTTGTAGTGTTCCACCCAAAATTTCGAAGGTTTTAGTCAAAAAGTGCTCTTGAAAAGGCCAACTACTAAAATTAAGCAACCAAAAAATCTCCAAAAATCACTACACTTAGAGTGTTACATTTCAACCCATCCCAAAAAAAATTATCATTAGATCCAAACTCCACTTATCTTATTGATCCAAACTCCACTTAGGGGAAATTTTCAAAGTGAAACACCTCAATGCTAAAATCACCTTCAACACTTTGGGTAGAGTTGCCAAAACATTTAAGCCAATCAAGAAATTCGTAAAGTCCTGAAATTTTAGGCTTTTGGTGGTGCGTCAATAAAGATTCTGGCTCACATGACAATAAAAGTAGGAGTGTCGGGTTCCAAAAATAAAAACCGGATGAGTTATATTTCCGGAAATTAAAGTAGGGTGAGTGAGTTTGCTCCCGTGTCAAGGCGCGCCACGGGGTATGCCGCCGGAGGTCATACATTAATGTACCACATGGTTGGAAAATAGCCGCCGCCAAGGATTGAACCTTCGACCTCGTGGCCCCCAAGAGCCTCATGGGCTTCTAAACCTATCCCAACACACCTCTCTTGAGCTTGTGTCAAGAACTTTTTGGATATAGATCTATAATATAAGGGATAGGAGATGCAACTCTGGATCACTGATCCACAAAGTTTATGAATTTTTCTAATGAGATTCATTGGACACTTAGAAAGAACTTTTGACTAGCTCACATGGGTTGCGTGTTATGAATTGTGAATTCTTCCAATTCGAAGAGAGTCGAAGGGATAATCTGATTTGGCTAAATTCTCTTATTTTCCTTCATGCTCCCACCCATTACAATGTTTTGGAAAAGATGCTAATGAATTGAACATCATGACAAATTGAGCCATGCATCTTGTTAATTACCTCATCTTATGAATGATAAAAAATGGCACATCATTTTAAAAAAAACAGAATTTTGAGAGCTCAACGAAGCAAAGCTGGTCGGATTTTTCAAGGCGTGAAATTTCAAAATCTCAACTTCATTTGCTATTATCTTGACATCTATATGGTTTATAGTGTGTGTGGAAAATTAGTGAAGGTGATATAAAATATCATTATGATGTAAAATTATCGTGATATGAAGATTTCACCCACTTAGTAAAATTTTGAGGCCTCACTACTTTTGAGATTTGGCAAAATAGTGCCAAATAGTGCCTGCCTTGGAAATTGGCAACACACACTAAATGGGATAATCAGTTTAGTGAGTTACCGTAGTAGGAAGGCAGGGTCGGCACTTTGGTGTCGAATAATTAATAAAAGTTCAAAAAGTAGGGGTCGGCACATTCAAAAAGAATTATTAAAAATTCGGCTATTAATAACTAACATTAAATTTTACTAGCAGCTAAACATTTTCCTTTGTTTTTTGTCTACAATTTTTGTTGACTTTATTTTTGTTGATTTCGACAAAACACTTGATAAATTTATTTATTTATTCGGCATTTTTTTGGGGAATTATTTTCTGCCGACGCTGCCTTCCTACTACGGTAGTTAGCAAAGGGGTGATATAAAAGAATATTATGTGTAAGGATCATTGTCTGCAGGTGTGCTAGTGGCGTTCACAACATTGGGGGGGGGGGGGGGGGGGGGGGCGCACAGGGCCGTTCAGTTGAAAATTGGGCGCTTTCCGATTGAGATTGATTTCAACTGGAGGCCGCACAGGGAGGTCCAGTTGAACTGGGAGAAAAATTCTCAACCGTGGTCCCCCCCCCATGTGAGAAAATTTCTCCACCGTGGTCCCCCACATCACGGTTGAAATTAACACTACAAAACTCAACGGTGCTCCCCCCCACCGTTGAGTGAAGTTTTTGGATGATTTTGCTCCACGCTTACGGAAAATGCTCCGTTTTTAAATAATCCAGTTTAATAAATAATCCAGTTTATAATTGTTTGTTTGTTTTTTTTTGGGGGGGGGTGGGGGTTGTGCTGAACACTGAAAATATGTAAGGTGTTGTACTATGTTTTCATTTCATTTGAAAACAGATAAGGTGCTGTACATTTCAAGTATTTCAATTATTTAAAATTTTAAGTATTTATATTATTATTAAGTATTTATGTATATATATTTAAAATTACATATATATGTGTATTTAATGGGAATTGAAATTTGAAATTTAAAAAAATATAATATTTGTTTTTTAAAATAATATTTTTTAAAATAACATAATCTATGTCCCAACAATCCAATGTGTGTAAAAATAATCCAATTAGTTTTTTGATAATATAATTTATGAAAAGAATAACCTAATTTTTAAAAATTATCCAATTTATACAAAATGGGTTAATTTGTATCAAAATATTGTAATTTCAAAAAAAAGCCTAATTTGTTTTAAAACATATCATTATATTCCAAAATAATGAATATATGCCAAATTATAACAATGCATTTTTATTCACTTGATTATGGCTTTCAAATAATTTATTCAATTAAGTACAAATTTAAAAGTAAGATGGCATAGGTTCATACACTAATTAATAAGTGCAATTAAATGATCTTTATGAATGAAAAATTAAAAGGTGCATTGATGAATTATGAATTCTCATCCATCGCTTTATTTTCAACTAGATTTCCTGTGCGGCCTACAGTTGAAAAACACTCAAACTTGGGTTGAAAATTTTCAACTCAATTGATTAAACTAAACTGCCTGTGCGGCCTCCAGTTCAGTTGAAAACTTTCAACTAATAGTTGAAAATCTCAACTGGCTAAGTTCAACTCAACTCAACTGGATTCCCTGTGCGCCCCCCCCCCCCCCCCCCCCCCCCACCCATTATTTACAACGTGTTTATTTCTGTAGGGTGGCAGTAAGGTCCTTGTAAGGTGCAGCTCATTTTCGTTTTCTCAAGCTACAACGCCATAACATTCAGTAGCCTTCATGTTCACTACCTTTCCTTCATGCAACATCTTGGGGCTCCATTTGCCGCGACACTGAGGCGCGGTGAGCGAGGGCTGGCCAGTCGCCGGCAAACCCAATCACGACCCTCCAATCTCACTGTGAGATCCAACGGCCATGCGATTTTGAGCTGGCGGGGCGGGTTGTTTCGGGCAACGATCGTGCTCCTGCACAAAAACCCTTGGGCGATAGGACTTCAGTTCAACTCCCAAGTGAGAGCGAACTCACAACTAAGGATTCGTGGTTTTAAAATGATATATACAATCGATCATATTGTGAAAATAAAATTTCAGATGGGACCAAATTTTATATCACTGGAATCAGTGAAGAAAAATGAATGCGTTGATAAATGAAAAAATAAATTTGAACAAAAGAAATTTTATTCAGAATCTTTTCAAAATTGCTAAACAACATATGGGGTCAATTTGGGCTTTTTGATCCTTTAGAGGTTAATATATCTTCAAGATACACAATTACTCATGACTGTGATAAAACTTAATATGTCATCAAAACGTGTAACAAAATAATTGTATTGATTAGTATACAAATTCAATTTATCAAATTGTGAAATATATTTTTGAAATGAGCCCAAATTTTATATCACCGGAATTAGTGAATAATATTGCATGTGTTTTGAATAACGACTGCAAAATATGTGGAGGTTCAGTCTCAAAAATTGTGTATCTTGAAGATACATTAACCTCTAAAGGATCAAAAAGCCCAAATTGACCCCATATGTTGTTTAGCAATTTTGAAAAGATTCTGAATAAAATTTCATTTGTTCAAATTTATTTTTTCATTTATCAACGCATTCATTTTTCTTCACTGATTCTAGTGATATAAAATTTGGTCCCATCTGAAATTTTATTTTCACAATATGATCGATTGTATATATCATTTTAAAACCACGAATCCTTAGTTGTGAGTTCACTCTCACTTGGGAGTTGAACTGAAGTCCTGTCGCCCAAGGGTTTTCGTGCAGGAGCACGATCGCTGCCCGAAACAGCCCGCCCCGCCAGCTCGAAATCGCATGGCCGTTGGATCTCGCAGTGAGATTGGAGGGTCGTGATTGGGTTTGCCGGCGACTGGCCAACCCTCACTCACCGCGCCTGAGTGTCGCGGCTCCATTTGTCCTGTTAGCTACTGAATTGGCCCCCACTCTAATTCCCCAACTCTAAATCCCCTGGGACGTTAATGCAAGCACTATTCACCCATAGGTTTCATTTTTTGAAATTTCCATTTTGGGCATCCTAAGGTCTTTTTTTGGCAATCTGTTTTGCAAATTTGGAGCCTACGGGCCCAAATTGGTTTTTGGAATCCTTCTTGGAAATTTTAAACCCTTGGAAGAGGGGGTTAAATTTTAAGATGGGCCCCTACATGCACAAAATAGGGGGTAGTTTTGTTCTCTTGCATTAACGTCAAGGGTGGAATTAGAATCAAAAGGAATTCCACCCTCGAAGTTAATACAAGAAGACAAAAACTGCCCCCTATTTTGTGCATGTAGAGGCCCACCTTAAAATTTAACCCCCTTTTCCAAGGGTTTAAAATTTTCAAGAAGGATTCCAAAACCAATTTGGGCACGTAGGCTCCAAATTTTCAAAAAAAATTGCCAAAAAAAGACCCTAGGATGCCCAAAATGGAAATTTCAGAAAATGAGGCCCATGGGATGAACAATGCTCGCATTAACGTTGAGGGGATTTAAAGTTGGGGCTGATTTGGTCTTGTTGGAGGTGGAATATGCTACACCATCTATTGTGGGGCAAGAGAGAGCCAATACAAGCTACTGAATGTTATGCGTACAGTTACTTGACGTGCATCAAGTGCCAAAGCATTGAATTGAGCAAGCTTCAATATCTTTGCAAGAGGAGAAGTTATGACTGAGGCGCTGTTGAGGTTTCCGGTTCATGTCATGTGACGCGGTTGTTGCAGCATCCTGTACGTCCATTCCCCTTTGAGAACGTAGTACACTGTCTACGCGCTATGCACTTCTGAATTCGGCAAACACCGACCCTGAAGGATGGATGGCAGGCCACATTCATAAGGTTCTTTAGCCCTTGAGAAGGTTCACCCTTTTGATCTCATTGCACAAAAGATAAAAACATGTGATTCTTGAGGTGGGGCTATTGTAGACTTTCAACTCTCCACCATCATTCCTTAACTAAGGAATTAAGTGGCATGTTCAGTATTTTAGAATCTGCTACATCAATTCTCGTTCAATGATTCTTATTTCTAAGTATAGCTTACAAGGGCTAAAGAGCCTTATGTTACACTCATAACCTTTTTATATCACATTTTTGGTAACAAGGGTTGTCATGATTGTCACTATTTTCCAACTTGAAGTTGTATTCAACGTTTTACATCAACTGGTCAACTAATAAGAGGAGTTTCAAGTATGTTAGACAACTTGGATGGAAAATTCTCAAATAGCCAAGAATATTTTAGATCATACATTCAAAGAATACATTTTTTCTTTTCTTTTTTCTTTTTTTCTTTTTTACTTATAGATAGAGAGGTCTACTAGAAATCTTTAGTGTCATGTTCTACACTTTGTTTAGTGGTCGAGTATTACAACTGTGTCTATAACCAATTACATATAAGAGTTTAGAATGGTGTTGGACTAATATGACATCTTTCTACAATTAAACCTTTCTGCAATTTTAAGACCCATTGTACGTGAGGGCCTCATTGTTGACTTGACCCAAACTTTACAAATTTCAACCAATAGGATTTGTGAAAATGTTACTTTCAAGTTGCATAATTGAAAATTAGATTTTATTGAGTAATTGAAAGGCAAAGCAATGTTATGAACAAAAATTGCATGAGATTTCCTTCAAATCCTCAATGCTTTCACAATTTGATAGGTTCCGATTAACCTTGGATTATTTTATATAAGCAACATAGTTTTTTTTCCAATTAATTACCTTGGTTGTTAAAGACAAACCCCAGTTATTTAAGGAAAGAATCTAAGTTCCTTTACAAGCGGTTCTGGGTTCCCATCAAGCACCCACATAAAGGTAGAATGACACTTTTGAGTTTCATTTTTGAAGTGAAGGTTTTATTTCTTTTTTGACCTAGTTACTTACGAATAAATTGTTGTGCATCACCTTGAAGGATTCAAACCGGAATCGTGTAGATTTGAATGCGAGACTTTTCGAGTGCATGAATTTCATGCCTTTTCAAGTGGAATTATAGGTCCCATTTAGAAATCACCAAGTTTTGAGCGATCCATCTAGGATTGACGGTATCCATCGTGGATTTATTGTGGAAGCCCTCCTTGAATCTCAACATAATCTTGGTAGCAATTGTAATGCTTTGCAGGTTTTGAACTTCCAATAGGGGTGTCAAACCTAAAATGCACAATATTCCACCTTGAGCAATCATCTCAGTCCTCCTAAATTCTCGTCCCCATCCGTTGAAAGGTTGTGATTAGTGGGTTATGAGTAGTCACAATTATGTATTCTATCCTATCATCGGGTTTGGTCACAAGATAAGCACGAACAAGGGTTTCTTTGTGGTGAGCAAAGTGCGTGGTTTACCATAGTTAGTGGATGGAGAGTCACTAAAATAAACCAGCAAGCTAGTACAAGGATACCTTGACTCATTTACCATGAAAAAAGTTTGTTCAAATTGCTTGAGCAACAAACAAACCAAAGGGGAGCCTCATAAAAGGAGGTCTCAAACCTCATTTTGATAATCTCCACTCTCATTGTTGGTTACTTTCTCACTATAGTGCCTATTCTCGAGAGACTAAAGTAGTCTTGTAACATTGTTTTTTTGTTTGGTGAACATTGACTCATTGTCAAGACGAACAAACACTTTATTCACGTCGACCTTGAATAAAGACTAGAGTTTCTATCTATCTTGATTGCTTACCGTGAGTTGATTAACTTTTCATCAAAATATTGGATTACTTTGTAAAGAGGTTCAGTAGACACCCCTAATGCTCTTCAGTAGTTGCTGAGCTTGGCTCCAACTCTGGCTCAGATTCTAGCAGGTCCTGCTAGCTTCATGGTAGCCTCTTGTTAGAATCATGGTAGCCTATTGTTGTTAGATTCGTACAAAGAAAACCAAACATCAATTGCACAAGAGGAAGTTTATGAGAATATTAATCTATGAGATTAAAAGACACCAGACGCGCTAGGGTTGGATAACCTATTACCACCACCTCCCCCAATTATGACATGTACAACTTTCTTGGAGCCACCACAATTGAGACCCAAAACCACCAATTTCATTATTCAAGTACACCAATGGCATGCCAAGAATTGCGAAGAAATAGCTGGTGGTTTTGGGTTAGCCCATGAGCGGATCTAGGAGCAGCAAAGTGTGAACTTAGGAAATTGGTATGTGATGTATGGGTAAAAGGTTACTTTCCACTTTGGAATTTTGTATAAAATTGACAAATGCAAATTAGATGTTGCAAATTTTTGCAATTCTCATCAAAACCTATTTCGAATGCAGTCATATTTTTTTGGGGAATTTAGCACTGCCAAAAATAGGCCAGATTGCTTAAGTTGGTGGTAATAGGTTATCCAACCTTAATGGCACCACACGTCCACTCACAGAGCCCCCCAAAAAACCAAAAACCGTCTATCCAACAGCTTTTCAACGCCTGCAACTTTCACTTGTGGATGTAGCTTGTAAGTCCACTAGGAGCTCACCCGGATGGCAACGCGATCACATCACCTGAGCAAGTTCCTGGAAGACGACTCTCACTGCAAAAGTTCCTTCACGGCAGCTTACAACACAACGTGAAGTTTATCTATAAGTATGTGCATGACAGGTTGCAGATTATAGCACGCACTCGTTGTTGTTGTTGTTGTTCACAATCTGTGCACTTTTGAACCTACAGTTTTCGATCATCACACACACAGAGAGAGAGACAGAGATGGCGGGGTACCCGGGAGAATACAGACGAGAGCAGTACTATGGTGAAGATGGATATGGTGAAGGCGGCGAGTATGGTGTCCGGCGAGAATACCAGACCGAAGCTGGCTATGGTGTTCCCTATGCTGGTGAAGGATACGGCGCCAGAGCTTACGAAACTGAAGAGTAAGCACCTTCATCTTCTTCCTGACAATTTATCAGTCATGGCCGATTTCAGAAACTTGGAAAAGGTGTCCTAAAACCGTTTGTATATTCATTCATGACATTTTTGTAACACACTTTTTATGACACTTTTGTAACAGATTAAATTCTCTCCAAAAACAAATTTTGTGACATGATGTTAAGAACAAAAAAAGGACCGATCGAGCTGTTTTTATTTCCGTCCTGCAAGTGTCATAAAAGTGTTTAAATATGCACGTTCTGTAGTAGTGGATCGAATTCTTGGTTACTAAACGCGCCTGAAGCAAGAAAAAAACTATCATACACCGACGTTGCTTGAGTTCCTCCCCGAAGTAAGAAACTTACAGTGTACGATTCTAGAAAGTAGACAGTGGGGTTTGATGTGGGACTTTGAACAAACGCCGGACTCTAAAATAGTCTGTAAGTTGCGTTACGTTAAAAGCAGCCTGTGGGTCGTATTAATTAGGCTCGTTTAGAGGTAAATTATATCGCAGAATCGGTACACACAGACTGCCAATCTTGCACACACAATTTGCTTACCTTGCCGATTCTGACATGGCCTAGTATTTTTTCCAATGATCGAACTGATTCATTAATTAATTTAATTTGCTGGTGCTGCAGGTATGAGCGTCCCAGGAATCACCACCGCCACCGGCCAGAGTATGAGCAGGAGGTGGAGTATGTGCAAGAATCGGACCTCGGAATGGGGTTAACCGGGGGTATGCGACGTGAGGGCTACGCTGAGGGTTACGGTGCTGGATACGTCACAAACCAGCCTGGCTATGGAGCCTATGGACAAGGTGCTTATGGACAAAATGTGAGTTAGTACAGCTACTAACTTCTCCCCTCTCCAAATTTTTCCTCCCAACAATGAATCTTCCATCAGTTTCCAGTAGCCGTTGTTTTCAGAATTGGAATTCAGAGCATGACATGACTAGGCCAAGATCGACTGGTTTTCAACATTATTCTTCTCCTATACACTGATTTCTTCCTAACCGTTGTTGTTAATTTTACTTTGGGAGTTTTTAGAATCGACATGACGTGAATTAACCCAAGATTGATTCATTTGGTTTTTGAAGCATTCTAATAACTCTTTGTTGATATATTATGAATGAATGCCAGGAAAGTAGCAAGTCAACATAGAAACATTTGTTGATACTACATGTGTCCCCTTTATGGGCTAGAATGTAGTATCGGGAACCTCCCGTGTATTATCTCGTGTAGAATGTAGCTAGCGGGTACATTTGTCGAGGTGAGTTTCCTGATACTACATGTGTCCCAGAAGGTTAGAAGGAGCCATTTGAGAATTTGGGTTGATTTTTTGGCTTGAAGACGAGGTTCAAAAGGACCTTCACTATCTATTATACAATACAGCTCGGTTTGTCTCACTCGATCGTTCGGCGCTGGAATCCGTCGAGGAGACAACCCAAGCTTAAAAACGTCAATGTGCTCGACGGCACGGATTCCACTAGCGTATCTACAGTAGAACTCCAAAAACAACCTTTTTGAAGTAAAACGGGATTAAGAGAAAATCTAAGTTTTAAAAAAAAAAATTTACTTCAATCCAACCGTATGATCATCTTCAAAATCACTTTGAATATGAGTAGTAAATCAAAATTGAAGCATTGATTTAAGTCTACCATTAGTGAGATTATAGCATCCAAAGTTGACTGATGATGGATGAGTACTGGGTATGTACAGGCTGAGACAGAGCGCCTGGAGGAAGAGTTGCGAAAGGAGAGGAGGAGGGCGCATGAAGCGGAAGCAGCAGCGGCGGCTGCCACGGCCTATGCTGTGCACGAGCGCCACGAAAGGAAGGAGGACGACGAGGAGCTGGAGCGCTTCGAGCCTGAAAAACGCAAGCACCATTTCTTCGGCCTCTAGATCATGGGAGAAACTGCAACTTACACACTTTCAACGAGAGCCCTAGCCTGTTGATCAAATATATATATTATACCGCTTTTATTTGTAGCAGGTCCTACATATACATTTGTATTATTATTACCGGTGTTCACTTTGAAGATCATATACACCGTCATCTTCAGCTAGCTGACTTTGAATTAAACTCATCCGTATGTTCATCTTCTCAAGTATTACATAGCATGTCCGACTCAAGACTCAATGTTGTCGATTATATATACGTGTAAGTCTACAATAAGGTCTTAGTTGACTTGTGAACTATCTTTTGACAGAAGTAAAGTGTGAGAGATTTAAAGACCTCCAGATGACAAATGTACAAGTATGCCCACTACAAGTAAACTCCTTGTATTTCATTGAAATCGAAGAAATCCTTGTCTTGTGTGACCAAAAGCACTCAATGACTCAGCAGCAACCAATTTCAGTGTGGCAAACAGTAAGAATATTCCAAGGGAAAAATGAAAAGGAACATTTCCAAGATGTAGATTGGAAAAGTGAGTTCATAACATTCAATAGCCTTCATGTCCACTGCCTTTCCTTCATGCACTTTGCTCATCACCTTGAGCCTCCACATGTTCACTTAGCTATTGACGAAGTTATATTGTTGGGTGTGGAATATTTCACACCATCTACTGTAGAGCCAGGGCAAAGATAGTGCATACTAGTGAATGTTATGATAGTTTTCATCAAGGGTGATCGGAGATTTTCTCATCACTATAGCAAAAAGTGAAGTCCTAAAACTAGTATAGAATGTTATGTAGTGTTACGTAACATTTTGTAGGAGCCTCGTACAACATCCATAGTCTATGGAATAAAGGATCTTGCTTCTAAGAATATTCTAAGGAAAAAAAAGGGAACATTCCCAGATATAGATTGAAAAGTTGAGATAATTTTGGGGTCATGAGTGATGGGAGATTTTCTCAACACTGTAACAAAGAGTGAAGTCTTAAACTAGTATAGAATGTTATGCAGAATCACGTTTCGTAACCAGAAAGAGCACGTAGAAAACATGTAGAAAAGCAAGCATGCAATCGCTTTTCATATTACAGTCACCTGGTAAAAGCAATCACCTATCAATGTTCACAACCGACAGCTAGAATGAAGGCTCGGGTCCACAAAGAAGAATGAACTTTCGGTACCGAGAACAACCAGCAGAGCATCAGGAAAGTGCCCCCCCACTCCAGTAGTACTGATGCAGTACTGCAGCACTGACTATACAGTTCAGTATATTTGCAGTACTGCGTGCAATACTTTGTTTTTATATATGTTATACTAAGTTCAAGGTTTTTTTGGTGTACTGCGTTTGTATATTATCAATATTTTATGGTTATAGATACCATCCTTATTTATAGCCATGATTATTATATTGTAATTTTATACAAACAGTATTGTAATAATTTACAGAATTCATCTCAAATCAGTAATCCAAATAATGTATTGCATTTATATTGCGACAATATCAAAGCATTGGTATGTGGTATTGGTGTAATATTGCAAAATCAATTGATACGGTATTTTTTTTTCACTTTCTTCAATGTCAACCCTTTACCCCTAAATGACAGAGAGGGTAAGGGCAAAACCTATATGTGTTATAAAAATTTACTTCTACAACTTAGTTTGATCAAGTTTGGTCCAAAAGAGAAAATGAGAAGCACGATGTTTAGCAATTATCTGTACTGTCAGACTTTCAAAAAATGTTTGACACTTATTTCATTAATTTAGAAGGCTTTACTATTTAATATTCAACAAGATTACAGTTTTATTTTTAGAATTTCAAATTTGGTATGATTGGATAAAACTAGATTCTATCCCAAAATTTTAAAAAGATAAATTTTCAAAAAATAACTAATATTTTTTTAAATGACTATAAATAATGAGAAATGGGCATAAGAATCAATCAATACATAATTAATCTTCATGTGGATCATTGTTGTATAAAATTTTGGAGACCAAAATGAGACCACAGATATACCAAATAGATACCGATAATTTTTATAATACAAAATACAAAAAAATATTAATATACAACTAATATATACTAATATTGATCATTGTTTTTTATTTCTGTGAATAAATTTCAAATCATCAATTAGTCCTTTTAGAATTCAAAAAATGAGATAGAATGATACCTTTTATCTTGTATTTTTTGAAAATTTATAAATAAAACATAAAAACCTAAAAATAAAAATAAAATATTGGAAAATTGATTAAAAAAATCAATACATATATGATTAACATTTGCGTTGGACATTGATTTTTGTATTCATGTTTTATATTCCATTATCATTTACCCCTTTCAAACTTCACAAAAAGAGATCAAATAAGGTTTTCTTCCTATCTTTCATGTATTAAAATTTCAAAAAATATTATAATTACATTAAAAAAATCAATGTCAATGAGATATTTATATATATATATATATATATATATATATATATATGAATTTTTTCCTGGGATCCATCATTGTTGTATACAATTTTGAAGCATTACAGAAAGTTTGAACCTTCAAATAGGTCCCTAGAGGAGGGGGTACAAGGTGGTCTTACATATTTAAATTTTTGTTAACCCTTAAACGACAATTCCCTTCCTGATACCACACCCAAAATCTGTTTTTAATTCCATTTTAAACATGATTATGTGTTTAATTTACTTTAGCTTTATTCTAAAGAAGTATGGATCTCTCTAAGGTGCTTGGTTTGGAATTTTAGAAACCCCATTTGGTGCAATGGTGTAGAAGTTATGAGCAAGATTCTCCCAAACTAAAACCAAGCCCGTGGGGCTGGCATTGTCGTTTAAGGGTTAACAAATATTTATCCCCCTATCTCCGCTCAAGGACTGCATGGGATGCATGTGAGCTTTTGTATTTGGTCACCACCTATTAGAATTTTGAAATTCACACAATCGCTCATCCCAATCAGTCAGAAAAAACTACATCTGGTATTTAATTTTTCTCATATTATTGGTAACATAGTAAAGGCCTCTTTGAGGGTTCAAACTTTATGTAATGGACTAAAACGAGACCAACGATGTTTATGTTAAAAAAAAATTCTATCTTTTCTCATATTATCTACCAATCCAACTGCGGTTTATTCTTAACCCCTAAATACCTACAACCTTTTCCAGATTTTAAAAATTCCAAAGATGCATTATAAAATGCAACTTATATGGATATTTTGAACTTCATTTGTAAACAATACTTGTACATTATGATTTTAGATTCTATCCATACAGTTCAATCTGTGATTGCAACCACCAATATTTTGTATAAAATTTGAAATTCAAAATTCAAAATACTTTTGTAATTTGATTACAAATAAGATATTGACAATCTGTGCATGAATTTTTTGTAACGGGTTTAAATGTAACACTTAAATGTAAGTGTCGTGATTCAAGATATTATTTGGTAGCTTAATTGTATGAGATGATTTTTGCATGATCACTTTCAATTCATTTTGAACTAAGGTCTTAAATTTTTATATGAAATGAGGAATAAAACTTTCATTAATCGTCCCCTTTCTAATCGGTTCACATAAACATGAAGCTAAGTTCTCATAAACTTTGTAGTAAAATATCCACACTCCATAAGATAGATAGAAACTCCGGTCCTTTTTCGAAGGCCGGCATGAATAAAGTGTCCGTTTGTAATGTCAATGACTCAATGCCCACCGGACAAAGGGCCATTGGAACAAAACCACACAACACACTTTGCATGACACATGACAAAACAAAATTCAAGTATGTACATTGGTAGAAAACAAGTGCATTTTTATTCTTTGGAACTACGATTTACAAGATACATATTTATACCAAACCCCCATGTTATTGTCCAAAGACGTCGTGTAAATAATATAAGGTACATAATTAAATCTAGTATTAAGTTTTTGTAAATATAAAACATGAGTAAAAGATAAATGAAAGTTCTCTTCTGTTATGTATTGTTCATTTCAAATGTGTATATTCTCTGTATTCTTTGTATGTAATTTTTAGAATTTTACAATCATCATCTAGTCCTTTAAAATTCAAAACATGTGATACAATGATGTCTTTCCATGTCTCTTATCTTTCGAAAATTCGATAACTGCATAATTATATGTACAGAATTAGATTTGATTAGAGAAATTTATACAACAATGATAAACACCAATGTTGATTATATATTAATATTGGTATATTAGTTAACTATATATATACACACACACACACACACACATATATATATATATATATATATATATATATAAACGTTTCATGACTAGCGTGTGATTCACCAATTCAAGGGTAATATGGCAGTGGGTATTATAATTGTTGAGTGCACATGTCCATCCTTAAAAGGGGAGACTAGTATTGTCCCAATGTCCCCTTGTTCGGTGGGCACCGGGTCATTGACATTACGAATGGACACTTTATTCACGCCGGCCCTGTAGAAGGTCGGAGTTTGTATCTATCTATCTGTTGAGTGCACTCTACCATGACCAAACAAAACCTGAGCAATTATGCGTGTTTAAAGTTTAGTGGACTTTAGGATATGCAAAAAAAAGAAGCATGTATACCTCACTTAACCTTTAGTATGCATGGTACTGTAGCTGGATGCACTAGATTTTATTGGATTGTTTCACCATAATTGGTACTAGTAGAAATAATATGGATATAATTAGAAAGTAATGTTAGAATTATATTCTCAACTAGATTGGAGATATTTTTCAAAATTAGTAAAATCATCCCATGGTCGAATTGCAACATTGTAGTATGTTTTTGAACCATATAATAGAGTTATCCTTTTAGTCGCCTTGTATTCACTACTAGAGAGTGCGTAAAAATCAAGACAAAACCAACACACATCTGTTGAAATCAACAGAGAATGAGTTTAACGTAGCAAACATTTAGTCATCTGCACAGAACCAACAAGTTCCTGTTGATTTCTGTTGGAACCAACAAGTTCCTGTTGATTTTCCTCTTGGAACCAACAAGTTCCTGTTGATTCACTACTAGAGAGTGCGTCAAAACAAGACAGAACCAAGACAAATTTTGTCGGAAAAAAAATAAATTCAAAAAAATTTGAAATTTTTTCTAGATACAGAAAAATCCCTGCATATAATACTGCAAAAAAAAAATTTGAAAAAAAAGTTTTTTTTACATCGTTAAAAATATTCAAAGACTGCTGGGAAAAAAAAAAACAGCTCCAGCCTTCAAGATTTTGTCGAAAAAAAAAAAAATTCAGAAAAATTTGAAATTTTTTGTACATACAGAAAAATCCCTGCATATAATACTGCAAAAAAAAATTTGAAAAAAAAGTTTTTTTTACATCGTTAAAAATATTCAAAGACTGCTGGGAAAAAAAAAAACAGCTCCAGCCTTCAAGATTTTGTCGAAAAAAAAAAAATTCAGAAAAATTTGAAATTTTTTGTACATACAGAAAAATCCCTGCATATAATACTGCAAAGAAAAATTTTGAAAAAAAAGTTTTTTTTACATCGTTAAAAATATTCAAAGACTGCTGGGAAAAAAAAAAACAGCTCCAGCCTTCAAGATTTTGTCCAAAAAAAAAAAAAATTCAAAAAAATCTGAAATTTTTTGTACATACAGAAAAATCCCTGTATGAAATAGTGCAAAAAAAAAAATTGAAAAAAAAAGCTTTTTGTACATGGCAAACGAATCGGCAATGGTTAAGTTCTCTTATAATTAACAAGATAATTCTCACACTTGCATGAGCGTGTGTATGTGGTGTGGTGGTTTAGTTAGTGGTTGGGGTTTAGAAGGTCGTGTGTTCGAATCCGGCCGTTGGCAATTGGTCTTCGGTTGGCCGTGGTGGGCCCTACGGTGGTGGGTCGGGGCCGTGGTAGTTAAATTTTTTTCCGGGCAGCCCAAAATTTTTGGGCAGTCTAAATTTTTCCGGGCAGCTACTTTTCCTCGGGCAGGCCAGAAAAAATGAATGCTAGATTAGAAACTTTCTTTATCTGTATACTTGGACATTGAAGCAACACCGAACCAAGACATTTCTGTTGATTGTGATCCGGAATCAACTGTTCCTAAGCCGCACACGAACCAGCAGAATTTCTGTTGATTTTCTCTTACACCGGAACCCCATTTCTCTAGTAGTGATTTCAATAAGAAACCTTGTGTTTTGCTTTAATATAATCTTATTTGTTCACTCTAAATAGTTAAAAAGGTGTACAAGAGCTTGGAGGTCTCTCATTATTAGGTGTGTAAGAGCTCGGTGATCTTCAAACTCTTTGCAAACTAGTTTAGCCACCAAGAAAGACATCAAAAGTTACAAGCCTTCAAAGTTAGGCAATTTCATCCAAAGTGTCATTTTTTGCACTCCAACATGATTGGAGGTTAAGGATAACTCTAATGCACACTCTAAAATGAGATTTTTTGAGGGTGTGCAATTTCAGAGTTGAATACAATTTGGGCTAAATTTTTAGAAATGACAGTGAAGACGTTCAACAATGTCCTATGTGAACACCTCGCCGTTGCACTTTGCCATATCAAAAACGGAGTCACACCTAATTATTGTGGATTTTATGAGTGACAATGTCACACCATATACGATGTAAGACAAAAAAATTATATGTTGAAAATTGAAAGGAGTTGGTACATTGTTCAAGATCGGAATACATAAACTAATGGGACATGGCCAAGAGAACATAATCCCAAAAAATTAAAACAAGAGAACAAACTTCCAAACACCAGAAATACCACATAGTACATGTGCTGTATTTGTAAGCATTTACTATATTTTCATTTATTTGCAATATTTTTTCATTTTTTCATAAGTGTTTTGATTGCTGCACTCCCAACTGCACTATCTCGAATCTCAAAAAAAAAATTCTAGAAGAATTGTATCATAAATCTACAACTTTACCCCTCACAATTCAAAATCCATGTCTTCAAAAAATTTCTATTGTTTGCATTTTCGACACTCCAATGACCATAATCTGATTTTTTGGTGGCTAATGGAAGGGTTAATATTGATTTACTAATACTCACTTCATAGTCAATTATAGTTAATATTAAGTGAGATATACATGTCAATTTTATTTGGCATATTGTGAAGTGAACTAAACTTTGGGTACGTGCATAAGTCCATGAGGTTTTGTTCAATCATAATTTATTTATTTTCAAAATGTGACAAATGAGTGTTTGTTTGTCTCCGTCTTAAGTTCGAAATCATCCAAAATCGAGGAAAATACCGAAAAAAACCTCTTAGGAGCACTTTTTGCTGACTTGCTTTATGGCAATGTAAAAAATTGCTAATTTTACTAATGAGGGTGATAAACTAGAAATTTTTCTTTGTTTTGGTGTGCAATGTAAATGTCTCACCCTCTGTGGAAAAACTAAACCAGCTAAAAAGAGTCATTCTCGACCGTATGTTATCAAATGCAGTAAAACAATAAAATTTGATTTCTGACCGATTTAGAAAAACCATCTCAAATTTTATTTTTAGCCAGTTTAGTTTTTCCATGGAGGATGAGATGGGCCGAAAAAAAAAATTCAAGAGAGCACAAGGAAAGTTGTGAAAACGACCATCCAAAAAATGAAAAAAATTGCATGTGTGCAACCAATCTCTTTCACAGTATGTATGCTGTGACTTTGCCGTGCAGTAACTTAGGACCACTTCACACTATGGCCGAAGGTCGAGAGGCAGTCGGTTTCCACCAATCAAATTGCAAGAAACCATAGTTTTGGCCTCTCGACCCTTCACACTAGAGGCCAAAGTCCAAAGGTCGTGGACCTTCAAAATGCTTACATGACAACACTTTTTGACCAAGGTGACAGTCTCTCGAGAGGAAGTTTGGGTCTTACATTTTGCAAGACCCGTCACTATGGTCGAGAGGCCGTCGATTTGTTTTCATAAAAAATGACAACTATATTTTATAGCCTATTTTCAGTAGATTTCTTTGGACTCCGTCAACAAAGTTTGGACTCTCAATCCCACGGCCTCTCGACTTGAACGGCCATAGTGTGAAACGGCCCTTACTTTCCCTTGCCTACGGCACAGTATTTTCAAAGAGCCTGCCCATCAGGCCTTCCCCGTCAGCTCGGATTCCCACGACCGTTGGATCACCTCGTTCGATAGGAGGGTCGAGATCTAGTTTGCCGGCGATGAGCTGGTACGGTGATCTGCGTCTCATGACGCGGGGCACCGCCTTGAACAACGTGTTGCACGGAATAGATTTGAGTGCAGCTTTCAGTTGCGGAAGCTGGAACAACGCTTGCAGTTCGTCATCTCCGTCGCCAGGACCACCCAAGACGGTCCCCGACGCTGGTCCTTGTGCCAAGCTCTGATATCAAGGTAATAACTTTTGTCCATATTCATATACTGTGGTCGTTGTGTATGGCGTTGGTTCCATGTGCTTGAAAAACTGAAGTACTTTAGAGATTCTCGTCATGGACTGTTCAATGGACACAAATTTTAGGGTTTGTGGTTTTCTCCATCTTCTCAAAATGTTGCAAAACGGACATAACTGCTGTCAACGCTCTTTATCATGTCATGTACGTCAGTGATACTGTATGGTGTTGGTATCTCTTTAGGGATCCATGTTTTGTTTTCGAAACTAAAGTACTTAGGAGATTCTCGTTACTGTGGTGGTTAGGAGATTTCCGTTTTGTTGGTTGCAGATGGTGTTCTACCGAGTGCTACATGAACACAAATTGTTGGGTTTGCAGTCTGACCTATTCTTGAGTGAGGAGATGAAACGGCAAGTGGTGAAAAAGCCCTGAAATTTTCCACTGTGAATTTTGAACGCATACTGAAAAATGTGCGATCCTACGAGACTGACCTCGAGAAATACGTCGAAGTGATGGATTTACAGGTGTGTGCTTTTGTGTCTTTCTACTTTTGACATTCTCTTATGTCTTTCTACATTTTGCAATTGTTCTGTTTAAAGTTAAACCTCTTGAATAGGGCAATTAGGGTTTCATTCTGCTACTGATTACTTACAAATGTGCAATGGTGTGTTTACTAGGAACGTGACGAGAGGCTGTTCTACAAGGTTATGATTAACACGTGGAAGTGTTGTTGCCCATTGTGTATACCCCAACTGTGGGAGAAGCCTGCCAAAAGTATGGGAACATCTTCCATCGCCCTCATGGTCTCTACATTACCCTGAAAGACAGGTGAGAATTTCAATAAGACTATTTTCTTTCTAGTCTTTCCTTCTGTGATTACACTCAAAATTTCTTTTATATCACATCTTTGGTACCCAACGTACATGATATGTGGACTGTATCCAAGCTACATGATGGAATGTACATGATATGTGGAATGTAGCATGAATTTTGTACATTCTTAGAAATGTTTAGTTTGATCCTGATACCAGGTTTTTTCTTAAGCTCAATTTACAGAAAGCTCTTATAGCTGATTATTGAATTTCCTCTTAATCTAAATAGTTGTATAGTTGTATTTGTTTTCTGAGACTTGGCTTCACTCACTCTTACGCAGATTTTATATGTGGTGGGTTTCATCTTGTTCATGCTTGAGCTGTTGCTGAGTCTCTGGGTCCTCAAGGTAATATTCTTTAAATATGCTTTTGAGTAGGTTTTTTGGTTTCTTCTCTACGGTGTGTTACGGTTGGTTTGAGAATTGCATTTTTTTATCTTTCTATGACTTCTGACTTGTTTATATCTAGGTGTTTCTGTTCAATTATATTAATGTATTTGTTTGTAATGATGAAGAAGCTGAGCTTTGCTGATTATTCAATCTGTTTTGTGGATTTGTAGGCATAAGACAAAAAGTATGTAGTTGTTGCAAGCTTGTTGAAGCACTCCATTCCATGTTGGGGTTACCATAGAAGAACCTCTTATAGGCAGATGCACTCTTTGAAGACATTTGAAATCTATTGTGGAGCGACATTATAGGATACAGTGAATTGTAGACCAGTTGTAGATGTGAGTGTTTGCTATATGATTCAACGAGACATGCCAAAATTTGGAAATGTAGTACTTTGTACATTTTGAACTATTTGCAATGGCTACTACTGAGACACTTTGAAATGTCGAGATGTAGTCCACGAGTACATTTGGAATTCTTTACAATCTAATAGTGTGAGACATTTTTGAGATTAAAAATGTATGCTCTTTGTACAATGAGATTTGCAACAGTTGCGTTGCAGTACTGCAACAATTTACTAGCAATAAAATGCCATTTACATTGCAATACAAATTTTCTATATAAAAACAGTACTGCAACCATGTTGCAAAAATCATTTGCAAGTGCTATTGTTGCAATACTACAACAACACTATATTGTTAAACAATTTTTAGTAATGTTTATGTACTGTATTCTGATTGATTTTGTATTGTTGAAATACTGCATTTATACTCCATTGCAGTACAACAAACATATATGCATAATACGATTCAAACGCAGTACTACATAAGTATGAATTTTGTCTTCTACTGTTAAGTGACTCCATGAGCATTGATGCAGTACTGCAAAAGTATTGAAAAAGGGGGTTTCATTTCCGTGATGAGTGGAATGACCAAGTCTACATCCCAAAAACCAAGTTGTTCTGGTGCTTTGGCTCTGTATTTTATCTCTTGTAATCAATTTTCTCAATTTGTGAAAAAAAACAAAACAAAAAAACAAAAACCAAGTTGTCGTTTTCAGGCATTTTCTATTTTTATTTTCTATTTTTTTAAATTAGACTTTTATATCAAAGTTCATACTTGGATTCCTTTTAGTCTATTGCTACTTCTTGTTCTAGGACATCTGGTGTACCTAAATTCTTCAAAAAGAATTAGTTTTGGTACCAAACTAAGATGGCTAGGGTTTTCATTATTACTCTTGACAAAGTAGGTTCCACACTGACATTCATCGTGACACTTCTGTGTTCACGAGTTTCAGTCGCCTACGACTCTTCATCACTGCCTCATTACTCCTGCCTTAATGCATGGTCGGTTGGTCGCGTAGTTGGCGACGAAGAGTAATGGTTCATTTATAGAGTTCCAGGGTGGAACTTCCTTACAATTGCTTCTCCAAGCGGTGCACTTCCAAGCGGCGCGCTTACAAATTCAGCACTTTGGCAAACTCTAAGTATGTTTTTGAATTGTTTGGCCGTAAGCTGCAAGCGTTCTTTCTCGTTGTAAGGGTTCTGGATGATCACACTGCGCCAAAATGGTTTTTGGGTCCTAGAACATCAATGAACGGGTTCTACACAAGTTTTGTGTCACTCCATTTGCTCGATGTCAAATTTGTTTTCTAATTTGCATTTGTTGAACAACTTCTTTGGTGATTTTACGATAACCAGTAGTGGTATTCTATACGCACCTTGTATACGTCTCCTAGCACACTAACAGTTTGTTGGTTGGCATGGGTACAGGTGAGGGGTACCACCTCTTGAGGATTTCTTCACAAATCCACCTTATGCTATTGATATCAGGAGTTCTGTCTGCCTTCTACAAATTTTCTTAGTTCATGGAACTATTGTCTTTTCGTGATTCTTTGCCTTAAACTTTGTTAGTTCCTCCTATGTTGGTCACCCTTCGTCTTCTTGATAAGGGTTGGTAATGTGTCAATTTTTCTTTTGTTGACTCTCTTAAGTTAACATGACTTTTGGTACTACCATTTTGCCTTTGTACAATGTTACTTTTTATTTCCTTGGATATGATTCCTCACTACTATACCTTGAACTTAGAGTCATTGCAATCCTTGGTTTTGGCTCTCTTCAATTTGGATGTTTGGTAGACTCAATCTACCCCATCTATCTTATCTTGATTTTTTCTTGCGTTTTTTTGCACTACTGTTAGCTTTGCTTTCTATTTTGATCAAGTTCTTGAAAAATAGCCAACTCTAAGTTGTTTTTTTCTTTGTTATTCATGAAATGGATAATAAGAGGGATTTAGAATCTATTTTGATTGCTATTAAAAAAGTATTGATAAAAACCCTTATTTTTTTTTGGGAAAATAGAGTTATTTGTAAAGTGTAGCAATACATTATTAGTAGAAGAAAGACAAAGTAAAATTGGATTTTTAGCTTTAACCCCTAAATGCTGCATAGACCAAAAACTGGCTTATAAATGGAACTGATTACGATTTTTCAACTACTATGTGGATGATTTCTATTCAATTATTTTTGTGTAGGATTTTGCTTGGTCATGCCACCCCGTCAAGTTAGATTGAGATCATTCAAGATATTTTTAGATTCAAATGGGGTCCCAACTACAAAAAGAGTTGTAAAAACGGTTCACCGTGTAGTGTTTTTTGAATTTTTTTTCTTTTTCTACCTAAACTAACTTTAGGCCATGAAAATGAGTTCTATTGCATTTGAGTTCAACTTACAATATGAAGCTTGCCAAGTCTAGTTACTACCCCATTTCGAATTTTTGAAAAAAGTTGAAAATTGACTGTTTTATTGCAGTTACAAGTTCAGTGCGTATTAAGCCAAAAAAATCTAAATTTAGTTACTCGGATGATTTTCATTAACAAAACTTTTTTTCATTGTAATTTACACCTTTGGTGAAAAAAATTCAAATTTTTTAGTACATTTTGTAATTGATATGGATTTTCTTTACAATTACTTCATAAAATCATAATAATTTCAAATTTTCAACAAAATTTATGAAAAAATCATGATTTGTAGTAGAATGGCTCAATGGCTTAAAAATATCTAGTTGAATTCTTAAAATATAAAGTTGAATTCTTTTACTATTTATAGTGGCATATTTTAGTGTGAGAGATAAAGCATGATTTCGTGGTTATATGCCCAACTTTAACCTCTAAACGTTCTCACCCTTTTCAAATTTGGCAATTTTTCAAAGATGCATTATAAAATGCAACTAAGAAGGATATTTTCAACTTGATGAATGAATAAAAGTTGTACATTATGCATTTTAGATTCTATCCATACAGTTAGATTTGCCATTGCTATCACCAATATTTGTGTATTCAATTTCAAACTTAAAATTTAACACTCTTTTGTAATATGATTACGAATAAGATATTGACAATCTAGTAATGAATTTTGTTGGAATGGGTTGAAATGTAATACTCTAAGTGTAGTGATTTTTGGAGATTTTTTGGTAGCTTAATTTTAGTAGTTGACTTTTTCAAGAGCACTTTTAGACTAAAATCTACGAAATTTTGGGTGGAACAGTACAACATGAAATGAGGCATAAAATTTTCACAAATCATCCCTTTTCTAATCGGATCACACGTGCATGAAGCTAACTTTGCATAAAAGTTTCAATAAAAAATCCACACTGCAAAAAGTGCATGATGGATGAGAAAACGGACTTCAAATCCGTACATCATGCAAAATATGCATGGTTTGGGGGGTTGGGGTTAAGGGGTTACAACTATATCTTGAAGGAATTGGATTGTGCTAAAAAATGGCCTTCAATAATATACTGTGATAGTCAAAGCTATATAGCTATGGCTAAAAATCTGGAATTTCATGGATGCACCAAACACATTGAATGTATGTGTCATTTCATTATATTGAAGGTAAAATCTAATGAGGTGGAATTTTCTATTTTAGTATTTACATACCCAATGGTAATGAAAAAATTCACCAAAACTCTACCAAAAGCTAAATTTGAATATTGTAAGAATAGATTGAGGAGGTTGCCTATGATGACCTACGATTATCCATTATTCAAGATTGTGTCAAAACCCAAACAATAGAAAAAATTAGAAATTTTGGGTTAACCATTTACAATTAAGTTTTCACTATTGTATGTGGATACTATAGTATTAATTCAAAATGATGTGATCAAACTTATTATGATTAATATTTATACTACTTGAAACATTAGTCAGTTTTATCACTATGACTATAAGACTAATAGTACTCATGCAATGACCTATCAATTCCACACGAAGTTGACATGTCTGATACCATTTTCCAACTTGACATGTACTAAAGTCCTATGAAAGTAACAAAACCCATAATCGTTTATTATGATGTGACATCATGTTTTGAGGTCATGATATCATGACACCTCTCATAAAAATTAGAAAATGTAGACATCTCTAAACATAATGTACACTGGCGTGTCAAAAATCCATTTGTAAAAACTCTCATAAAAACTAGAAAATTTAGGGTTAACCTTTTACAATTGACTTTTCACTATTGTATGTCACGGACACTATTATATGCTTCTTTTTGGTATTGATTTGAAATGATGTCATCAAACTTCTTATAACTAGTAATTATACTACTTGAGACATCAATTAGCCTTATCACCATGACTATAGGACAGTAGTGGTACTTAGTCAATGACTTATCAATTCTATAGAAGGTTGTCATGTCTGACTCTCTTTTCTAGCTTGTCAACCAAAATTGTCTATCTTGACGTCATGACGTGACATCAGGTTTCCATGTCAAAATATCATGAAAAATTCAAAATGACGGACATCGACACGTCAAGATTCTGACGTAAATAAAAACTTCAAAATATCTCATTCATCTTTTACTAATTTTTTCACTATTTTATGACAATCATGGATGAAATATCAAAAATTTCATGCCCTTTTAACACATTAGTCTAATTTGTGGTCTATGACATTCACTAGTACAAATCTAATCTAATGTTGTATGTCTTTAACGACTAAATGTAAGTTACAATATATCTTTAGTGACTCAAAATTATCCCAAAAGATATGTAGTAGTAACACACATTTAATAGTTAAAGACATGTCACATTGACAAAAGATCTACTAGTGGTATAATGGTAACTTATTTATAGTTTCAAAGATGGAGAATTTAATTTTGTCCAAGCCAAATGCAAGAACACCCAAACATTTGGTCACCCTACTATACTACAGGCAAGCTTAAAAAACATAGTTAGAGCTTTCTATTCCATCACCAATCTATTCACTTTCCTATGCATGTCTGCTAAAGTATTATTCCAACCAAGGTAGTCTATCTTGACGCCCGGGTGGTGCACAACAATATCATGTATGAAATTGAGTGAACAAAAGGGGTATTAATTGTGGGGTAGGCTTACAAAATATACATAAGTTTAGGGTATTACTTTAATCAATTTTGTAAATATACATAGCCCATTTTTAATATGATAAAGATTGTAAATTTACATATAGGGCCATTCACTCAAATTTGATATTTAGAAAGGATTTATTGGATGGGTAGAACAGTCACTAATAGGTGTGCTAAATATTAAAAACCAATTGATTTTTTGGATTGACCATCTTACATAGAGATTGGATTGTATTGGTAAAAAAAGATCATAGATCACTATGGACATATGACTTGCCAGATCACATTATGGTAGACTTAGAAACTATTATTGCAAGTCCAGCTTCAATAACCTTTGTAGTACAAAAGAACTTGTATGAGTTACATCCTGCAGAAGAAAAAAATTGTGTAATACATTGTATGAGTTCTTACTCAATCAATGTTGAAAGCTAATAACGGAAAAGATTACAAGACTTTCTTACAAATCATGACAAATACAAGCTTATGGTGTAAGAAACAAAATTCTATAGTTTGAGGCTATTGTTTGACGCTGAGTGCTAGATTTATACTATGGTATAGTTCCATAAGGTGTAGTTGTGCACTACAAGATGCCCGAGATATACCACAAGTCATATTCACCACAAGATTTACGAGATGCCCAAGATATACCACAAGTCATATTCACCACAAGATTTACAAGATGTCCAAGATATACCACAAGTGATATTTACCACAAGATTTGCAACTCCCACTGCCACGCCATAGGACTCTCACTGCCACGCCATGGGACAATCCCGGGACTCCCACCATGAGACTCTCACTCCCACCATGAGACTCTCATTCCCACACCATAGGACTCCCATGCTGAGGGTTGTAACCATTATTTTTATTCAAGAAATAAAAATATATAAATGTAAAAAACTCATAAACATCATTTCAACGGGTTTTGACTTTCAATTGTGCCTTTTGTAGCACATTGAGAGATTGTAGAGCTATATGACAATGTAGCAGCGTCAATCACCCACAAAAAAGACAAAAGATGAAGTTGTACTATCCTATACTAATGACCTTTAGAGGTGACAATGGATGGATCCCCTCTTACTTTACTTAAGGTTGTGATTATCAACAATTCAATACCAACAATCTCTCCAACTCATGATCATATTACAATTAGACCACCAATAATGGTGTCCTACACTTCACCATTTCTTTATAGGTAAACATTGCATTTTTTAGTGATTATATTGACATAATAAACTTCTCATTCCTTTTAACATCAATCTAAATTCAAAGAACATTTGATCAATCTGTTATCTTAACTTTTTGATGTCTCAATTCAACATTGATTTTGAACATGCATTATAAAATGGAGGTGATGCACGCACATTAATTTGGAGGTGATGCATGCACATTATACTTCACTTTCAACACTAAGTGCACCCCCGGGTCTTGACGTGACGTCATATTTTCACGCCTGGATGTCATGACAAATATGTTATGACGTACATTGACATGTTCTTGGAAGCGTCAAGAATCCTTCAAAATCTATACGATGTTAAATACTAGAAAATATGTTGTTAACCTTTTATCATTTAGTAATTTTACTTTTTACTATTGTATGTGGACATTATTGTATACTTCATTTAAGGCATTAATTTATTATAATGTGATCAAACTTATTATGACTAGTATAATTTATACTTATTGAAACACCAGTTAGCCTAATCACTATGACTATAGGACTAGTAGTATTCGTGCAATGACATAAGAATTTAAATAAGACCATAATAAGATAAAATGAAAATTTAACATAATCATTTATAAAAATCACTGTAATCAACATTATGCATGCATGGAAATGGAACCTATCGACATTCTAAGAAAAAAATTCAGTGACCAATCTCACTACCTTGCTGTGTTGTTCACGAGATACACGAGCTCTATGCACCCGTTAGAATGCTCACTATCCATACTATTGCCACTGGAAGACCCCACAGCGACGTTCACATTTGCACGCTCGTCATTCTCATAGCTCCTACTAACTGAGAGCTTCACATTTGTAGCTTCGAGATGCTTGGGTGAGCCATTCTTGAACTTACATAGGATAGTGGTAGTGATGAGGATCAGGGTAAGTCTTCTTTTCAACTAGTGGAGCCACTTGACCCTGCTTGTTAATTGATTTTGCAAGTTTGGGTGTCTTAGTTGTTGTTGGAGAGGTGCTATGGGGCGTCTTGATGGCTGGATGCGCAATTAGGGTAGTTTAGGGTTGTTTGAAGTGGTACTTAGGCGCCCAAAAAGGACACTATGAAATGGGGCAACTATGTAATGTTCGTAGTTGGGCCATTGGGACATTAAACGTGTGGTAAAGTCTTATGTCAAACAAAGTTGTCAAGTTGACGTAAGACTTTAATACATGCGAAGTTAGAAAATGGTGTCAAACACATGTGACAACCTTGTATAGAATTGATTTAGGTCATTGCATGAATATCAAAAGTTCTATATTCATGTTTTCATAAGACTAACTAATGTGTAAAGTATTATAAATACTAATCATAATAACTTTGATCACAACATTTCAAATCAACACCAAAAATGAAAAGTACAGTACAAAAAGATGATGGAATAGAAAGCTCTCACTAAGTTTGTAGGTTTTGTTTGTAATACATAGGGGAATAGAATGTTTTTTGTTTTTACATTTAGTTTGAACAAAAGAAAATATGCCATCTCAGTATATAGCCTTATTTTGAGTGTGATGCAATTTGTTGACGTTTTGTAATCGTGCTAATGTTACGGTAAAACTTGAACTCATCCTACAAATAATCTATAACCTTTTTTGCACTCAATTTTTGGGAATAGATAGGCAATACGAAAATATACATCTTTCATATTAGAAGATATTGCAAAAAATTATGACGGGTTTTTGAACAATTATTTTGTAGAATGATGTAATTTTTTTAAATGCAAAGAAAATAGAAAGTTTCATCTTTTTAAATTAAAAATTTGCGTTGATGATCCCCTTTATAAGCGAATACACCATATACATATACATATACATATACATATATATATATATATATACATACATATACTAGTAAATCTCGTGTTGCAATGCAACACAAAACTAAATAAACATGATCAAGAAATATGGACTCCATTGCAAAGAATGTTGATTGAAAGAAATTGAAAAACTTGATCATAGATGACAATAGTTTACAAAATAGACAAATGAATGAAAATGGATGAAAATGATATATGATGAGATATTGGATGATAATTGATGGATGTAAAAATTGGATGAAAACGTGACGAATTTTGTGACATTGGGGTGTGACACTCTGCATTTAATATTATATATATATATATATATATATATATATATATATATATATATATGTAAATCCAAAAAAAACTCCACTTGAATTTTTGTTACATAGCAAGTCCAGGGAAGTCACTGTCAAGAATTTAAATAACTGTGAGAGAACAAATATAGGTATGAACCGTCGAGACGGTTAATTCTAGCAGTAAACCTTTACCGCTACAGTTTTGATTTATTTTGCATTTTGGGTTTGTCTAAATGTGGCATTTTAGTCAATTAGACAATTTCTCGCATTGTGTGCATTTAGGTTTGGTTTTGATTGCCCTAGTTTACGATGCCTTTTTGGCTAAGTAATTTTGATTGTTTATATATTTCTAACTATTTAACCGTTGGATTTTGGGCGTCTGAACCATTTGCCCTATTATTTTACTCTATTTTATTTATTTATTATTGTGGCATATTATTCTAGTACAATCTTTTAGTCTAATTTATTAGTCCATTCTATTAGTTTAATTTATTCTATTCTTTTGGTTTATTATTTCAGTCTATTCTTTTAGCCTATTTCTTATTCTTCCTCTTAGTCTATTCTTTAGTATATTTTTTTAGTTGATTATGTTAGTGTAATAGTCTAATTTATCATTTTAGCCTTTTAGGCTATTGTGATTTATTAGGTGATTGATTCTTTAAATTACCATGGTAGATTAGTAGTAAGTAAATTAGACTCCCGGTGTTCTATGAGTTTAGTGGGAGTTTAGTTGGGTTAGATTAGGCTTCATGGATGACAATTCGTTGGATGATTCTTAGGAAGAATGGATGTAGTTTTGGGGTGAGATTTTGAATGCACCCTTGTCGATAAGCTTGTGCCAGTTAGTTGTTTTGCCATTAGCTTGTGGAGAGGGGCGTGCTCAAATCTAGATCTAGTTTTTTTGTACTTGGCCTAGAAAAAAAACATGCTAATTGACAAAGGTGAGGCAGGGCTTGTGAATACTCAATAAGTCTCTCCCATCATTCTTGATCCTGCAAAGCACGTATGTTTGTCTCTGATACCTACACTAAGTTGGCAGTCATCTAGTAGGAAAGGATGCGGATTGATGAGCATGTGAAAATTTTGAACCACATGTAAGTTTGTGAAGGGACTCTTTTGAGAATTAGTAGTTTGTTGGCAGACTCTGACAGAAAAGCAAGCTGAGGATCAAAGAAAACAACGACAAGGTTGGCATATTGAAATAGGTAATGCTAGGTATTTCTTATCCATTTTCCTTTTGAGCATTCTCTTCTACTACACAGGGAACCTTGACCGATTCACTGCCAAGTAAATGGTACAAGAATGATGGTGAATTCTTGGTGAACACTTGCTAAATTGAACAACCACTTCAATTTAGCAAGTGTTCACCAAGAATTCACCACCATTCTTGTACCATTTACTACGTGGTGAATGTGTCAAGGTGCCCTATGCTATTCAACTTTGAATGAGTTGACTGGAAATGCAATTATTGGCTAATTTGATCCTGCAGAGTTTTGTTTGCAGTTAGCTGCAATTTCCATACCTTTGGTGGTATTTTCTCTTTATGTACTCAATTTTTTTATGTTGAGAACAATTTGAGTTAAACCTATGTTGCAAGGATCAGTAGATTGAAGCGATTGAAGAGACTTTTAGGGCTACCAAACTGCGGCCACAACATCTTACCAATCCCAAAATTCACTTTATTGAAACTCTGCCTTTTGCTTCCTCGTTTCAAAAGTTTGTACTTCTTCTCTTCACCTAATACGGTTAGTGTACCGGGTGCCATATGATTTTTTAATTGGGTTTTGTCAAGCTGAAGACGAGAATTATCATATGATCTTAGAATTTTACTTTGTAGTTTACCCTATGCACTCTAGTACTGAAACTCTCGGCTTCCAAGTCATTCCCATTCAATCCTAATAATTGCAAGTTATCAACTGTTCTTTATATTTACCAGACCAGAAATGGATATATTTTGTGTGCACATTATGGAACATGGGCCACAGGGTGGGCGACTAGTTTGTGCACATCTGGTGATGGACACCCATGGTTGAACTAATGTACACCACGACGCATGCCTTGAACTTGAATGACGGGTACTTGTTCCTTATATGCTACACTCAGTTTTTGTAGTTTACTTTGCAAATTTAGTTACTGTGCATAAGAGCATCTCTACTAGCATTTTAGATAGCACCTTGGCTGTGGAAATATTTTCCTCTCTGAAAGATTATTTTGATCTCAACTTCAATCTGTTCATTATTAGGTGCAATAAAGCAACGTGCGCCAAAACAAGTTTTATCAATCGTTGGCTTTCCCTCTACTGTAAATGCAAGAAGAAGTTCCCTAGGAGTCTTGGGGAGGTTTACGTGGAGCTCAAGTACGCATTGAGTCGATGATATCTTGCATGTTCTTCAAAGCTAACTTGAAGAATTCTGATTTTTGTGATAGTGTCATCAAAGAGAAATGGGAATGACCCCTGAAGCCATTATAGAGCTGAAGAACATGTTTGAAGCATCCACTGACAATGAGAATGACAACAATTTTGGTAGATAGATGTATAGGTGGATTGCGTAGATAGATATGTATGGGAATTAGCTAACAATTACAGCACAATTATGTGTAACTTTTTCATTTTATAAAAGTGCCCAAATTTTATCGACATATATTGTGTTATTTGCTCTAAAGAAACTTATGAATTATCATGTACACAAATGTACCAAACACACATTTCGTTAAAATTGGACTACCAGATTGGAAAAGTGATGGGGAGTGCTACCCTTTGCAATAGATATAGGTCCTCAATTTTTCTACACTGCTCTAATTCGTGGAATAAGAGTGTTGTAGAAAAATTGAAGACCTATCTCTATTGCAAAGAGTAGCACTCCTAATCACTTTTCCAATCTAGTAGTTCAGTTTTAATGAAATGTGGTTCAATTTTAACGAAATGTGTGTTACCAATTCTCATACTCAAATTATGCTCAAATTTGAAGTGCAATTATTGGTCACTATTTGTGTCTACAAAATGTCCAAAATTCATGGATGGATCAAGGCTTACTCCACCCTAATTCCACATATGAAAAACTACAATTTTCTAGTTAGGAGGACACAATTTAGGGACAAAATTCATAGTATGAAAAAACCACCATTTCATCCATGCCGTACATGAATTTTGGTCATATTCCCGTGTCACATTCTAGTTGTGATTGACTTTTGATTTTTTATATATAATTTTAGTATTCAGTAGAACTCTGGGTTTTCACGATAGGTTCCCTACACTACTCGTGAGTGTCTCTCCACATCATATATTACTCGTTTAGAGGTGATGTGGTCATACCAAGGCTACTACACCAGATCCCATCAGAACTTGAAGTTAAGCACCTTTGTCCGGAATAGTACTGGGATGGGTGACCTTCCGGGAAGTCCCGGTGCTTCATCCATTTATTGGGAAGAGTAGTTTTATTCCAATCGCCCTTTGTCCGGTGGGCAGTGAGTCAATGACATTACGAACAGACACTTTATTCACGCCGGCCTTCGAAAGTGGGCCGAAGTTCTATCTATCTTTAAACGTTTAGATAAATGGTGACACCAATCGAGGTAGCGTGATTTGCTGTTAATATAAAGTCATCATTTCATGAACCAATGCATACCTACGCTAGATTGCTCGATCGCAGGCCTGTGGTTTTGACTATGTTTAGATCAACTAGTCAGCTCTGCATTAGAGTTAACCGAAAACAGAACACGTAACCTGACCCCCAAAAATCCAGGAACTGAGAGTCTATACTGTCTTGTAGTGTAGCCGAAATCAAAGCAAAAGGGGAAGAAGATACCTTCTATCCTTAATTTAAGACATGAGCTTCAAGTTGTCAAAGACAACTAATCAATGGAGTCTACTAATTATGTCTCAAGTGGATGTGGGCCATGGTCTTCAAACCTTGGCTCTCTTTGAACTCACCTTCATCTTAGTTTTGCCTCCTTTGTGACGGCAAAACTAGTTCACACTCCTTTCTATTTTGAATTCTTTGGAAACCATGCCAGTGTGTTTGGCTGCCTTAGATACGGGTCAAACTCACCTCACCTAACATGTATTTTCTCTTCTTTTCGGTTAACTCTATTGTTTTTCCGTTTTTTGAACTCGTGCACACTAGCAGACTTGAGGTTGCAGAAATTATTGCAAAATGTGTGCAGGCCCGGAGGTTTTTGGAGATCTCCCTGTGTCAGCGCACTAGTAGCAAACATGTCATTTTTCATTCCTCATTTAGTGGAAACAGTGAACATTACGGGAATATTATACTTACGTTTCTGTCTTCTTGTGACCAAAACTACTCATCAACACTAACACAGCCCATGTGCTTGGCGCCGTTTCATTTCGTTTTCAATTATAGTAAGTGAAAAACGACACAAATTCTTCTAGTGGTGAAATCAGCATCCTGCTTCTAGAGAAGCTAGCTCCATGCATTGCCGTTTGGGGAGATGCTTGAGCTCCAAATCTTGGCCACGTATTGGAGCACACGTGCCTAAAAATCAAGGAAACCGGCGTCACATTAGATGTCACCAATAATGAAGCTTTAAAGTCGTTGCATGACCAAGCCACTCCACGCAGCTCTTAAGTTAGTTACGAGTAAGTCTGACCGACTCGCTCAAAGCGTGCATGAGACGGCGGGGAAATTCCCGATGGAAGTAAAGTTGGAGGGAGCACTAGCTCCACGTACTAGCTAGTGTGGTGTTTGTCCCATACGTTCTGGCGATGGTCGTCAAGACAGAGCGGGGGTACAAGAAGGGCGAGCTGAGAAGTGAGCGGCATACCTTTCTCGGCCTTTTGGCTAAGATCAAGTGTAGTATCTGTTCTTATCAGTTTAATATCTGATACGGGGATCATCGATCCCCATGATATTAATCTAATTTTTCTTGGGAGCGGGTCCATCCGGCAGCTTGCTGCCCGGCCCCGCGAGCGTCGCCTTGGTCTTGCACTACCTCCTTGGCCGGCGCAGCCCTCCACCCCTCCTCTGGGGTACCCAACTTGAATCTAAAACAGGAAATCATTAGAGGCAGTCGTAATAAGTTTTACATTCATTCACAATGCAAATGGAGAATATGGAGACTCCCAGCCGCAGAGGTTGAGATATGGCACCTACATTGTACTGAGAAGATGATGCATGCCAATCAATTACACGAGGCAGAGTCGCGTTTCTGGTCGATTACGAACTTGAAGTAACACGGCAGTTTGCGTGGGGTCCTAAGTTGTGTTCAAAAGCACTTTCATTGCACTGTAAGTCAGCGAAGGTGATCCATTATGGCACAGTTGCGAACAAGGTGTTGTGTTTGGAGCACTGTCATCTCTTCTGTTTCTGGATAGTGTCCTCAAGGATCGGGAGCAATTATGCTTAAAAAAGAATCTCGCAGTCGGAAAAGAGGCAAGAATATTATGGAAGACTCCAAGAGCTCATCCATTGAAGAGATGAGAGAGCCAAAAGGGATGATGGTCAGTTGGAGCATGCTAAGGTGAGTGATCTGCGACGAGCATTCAAGCCCGTGATCCCTCCACTGCACAAAGCGGGAAGTGAACGCTGCTCGGTTGCCCGCCTCACGCGGTATCCTCCTCTACAACACCGTGGTTACCCAACCCTCCGGCCAGGTAACCTCGATGACTCGATGCTTGGAGCGGGCAGGCTCTCGACACGCCATCGCAGGCCCATCCCAAGCGCCCCACGTCCGCATCGTCCTTCCCCCGCTCGGGTTACAGACGGACGCTGCCCCGCCCAGATACACCACACAGAGCCGTTGAGTAGCATATCCACGATATGAATCACTCTGCCAATCCTTATGGGCTTCCAACTTGTGTGAAGATGCCTTGGTATGTAAAACCTGGGGGCCCAAAGTCAACAGCAAAGCCGAAGTCAACATAGAGTCCCACCACACCAAGACACGGATATGATGAATTATCACTATCAGGCCTCCTCCGATCTTCAAGGGAGCAGTACACGGTCACGGCAATTTAGGTTGGGTTTTAAAATGGTGAAAGGTTTTTTTTTCATTTCTTCCGTATCTGCCACACCAGACATGACCGCTACAATTTAGCATCACAAAGTAAGGCTTTTGAAAATCGTGGCCCCGTGCTTTACGATTGAGGGAGGCAAGACTTACAGGGCACGGAATGCATGCAATTTCAGCAGTTTATATAGAGACCAAATCTGAGGCGCCATTATTAGTTTGATGCATCTCTCTATTCCAAACCAAGTGCACCATTTCGTTGCAAGTAGAATTAGACCATGGAACCTGAAGTACTGCAGCATTGCATGCAAGTGCCTGGCATGAGCAAGGTCTTCCTCGTAGAAGATGATGCCGTCAGCTAGAGTGTCAGCGTTCAAGGAGTTGTTGCACGCTCGTTGAAAAAAATCCTTCTGTCCTCTCGGGAGTTCTTCTCGAGCGGAAAAGATGTTTTCCAGAAAAATCCCATGCTCATTTTCTTTTCTGTTTTCCTTCAGCGACGTTGATAAACTAAATGCTCGTTTTTTGAGGCAATATCTGAACACTGGATTTTGCATCACAAATCTACATGAAGTGTACATGTGCGAAATAGTCCAAAAACATTATGTACACTAATCTTCACTCTAATTTCAGTACATACATTTGAAATGTACATTATCATAAGAATGCTCAAATTCATTGATTTACTATGAGTCACATTTCTGTTTTGATACTACAATTACCTATAAAAATACTAAATTATTGTGATTCACAACAATAGCAACAATGAGTGTAATATTTATAATACATGAAACGTTAGTTAGTTTTATCACCATCATTGGAGGACCACACTCAATGGCGTATTTAGTGTCAAGAGAAATTTGATGTCTTTTACCACAATTCGTTCAATGGTGAAAAGAACCCGTGTCCTTTGACACTATATAGGAGTTTGCCACTTGTCATTCTCACTTTCATGAGAGTGCCATGTTCTTTCCAAGTTATGGGAGTGACGCAAGATGGCATGTCATATTTATTATAAAGTTATCATATGTCATTGGAATACTACATTCAATTTTTCTTTTGAGAACACTATATCTCATTAAAGTTAAATAGTGTCTGGGTTGAGAAATAGTGTCGGAGGACACTAAATACGCTATTTAGTATAATGGTACTCATAAAATGGCCTATACATTCTATACAAGGTTGTCATGTATAACACTATTTTCCAACTTGACATGTATTAATCTCTAAATGACATAGGGATATTGAACAAAATCTGTGTTATAATATGTGACCTGAGCGTTTGTATGGTACTGTCCATTGGAATGCACTCTTTTTAGGATTTTGAGGATTTGAAAAATTCATTTTAGAAAAAGAAAATTATTTATGTGAAATCTAAAGTGATAGGATGGACCATGTTGATAAAAGAGAAAAAAAATTGATACAAAATTTAAAAAATTGGCAGCATATTTTAATGAATGAGTAAACTAGTGCCTCGACTAGTGCACTCTCACAAGAATAATGTGCCTTCCAAATTCTAAAAGAGAAAAGAAGGTTGTGGATAGAATTTTGAACTATGGATTTTTCCATTTTTCAAATATGTTAAGAGAAATATCTTCTAATTTTTCAAAAAAATTTGAATCGGTTAAAGTTTTAAATTTTAAAGTGTTATTTTTGGGAGGGATTAAATGTTTTTCTATTTTAAAAACTTTTTTTGATGGATTTCATTTTTGAATGTAGTTGAAAAATGAAATTTTGAAAGTCGGCTTATTTTTAGAATTTTTACGGTAATATAGAATCAAGCATGAACTATATTTCCATTCAAAGTTTGATCATAAATTGGTAAAATTGTTATTAGAATGGGAGTTCTAATACTCAAATTCCTCAACATAAAATCATTTTAACATTTTAAAATCTTATTTTTTGGTTAACATGTACATAAATTTAGAAGTTGGTTCACTCATTTTTATTGAATCATTGCTAAATAATTTTTAAATTGGTTTGAAAGTTAATTTTTTAAACAAAATGCTTAAAGTACACAAATGTACACAAGGATGTAGTTGATGCAACAAGAGGAGTTGGTGAACCGTACCGTACAAGCATCCACCACTTTATCTTCAACGAAGATCAGTCAAATAGAGAAAATGAAAAGCATGACGTTTTAAAATTATTTGTACGGTTAAGTTTCCAAAAATAAAGTTAAGTCTTCATATAAGAATTTAGAAGCATTTAACTTCAGGATTTTATCCCAATTACAAATTTTATTTTTAGATTTTGAAATTTGGTGGAACTAGTTAAATGTAAACATTCTATCATAAATTTTTAAAAAATGTTTTTTTACAAAGGAGAGAACATCATGACTTTTTCCAAATAGTAAATTCTATAACACTAGAACAATATGCCAAGTCTTTGTCTGGGGAGGCACTGGCGAAAATTTTAGAAACAACGCGCAATAAAAAATAGGATCCAATATTTTCATTGTAGGTAAATTTTGTGAAAAATGTACATGTAATATAGGGGACTTTAAAATAGTGAAACATGTTTACATGTAAAATACCATCACATATAATATTTTCAGGCTCTTTACATGTAAAATACCATCACCTTATAATCTTTTTTGCAAGATAAATAACCCCCCCAATAAATAGGTCCCGAACGCATGTGTATGCAAAATATAAGAGGGAGTGCACCCCCCGAGGTCTTTGTTTTTGAAAATTTCTCTTTCAATTGGTGAAGTTTGACTCGGATTGACATTATTCAAATTAGGTTGAAACACAGACTTGATTTCCTATCTGAAAATATTTTATTTTATTTAATAAAAATATAACTTTTTTTCCTCATCAACCTCTAAAAAAAAGGCAAAGACCATAAAATGATCGTTTGGTCACTAAAAGATTAAATCTTACGTCAACAAGGATTGTCTATCATGACATGATGTCATGTTTTCACTTTGTAATGTCATGACACGTCTATTATGACTTATATTGACACTTCAAGATTTCATCACTAGAAATTGGAAAATTTTCCATTAACCTTTTACAATTTATTGCTCATTATTGTATGTGGACACTACTAATAGTATGATTCATTTGTAGCATTGATTTGAAATGATGTGATCAAACTTATTATGACTAGTATTAATATTGCTTGACACATCAATTAGTCTTATCACCATCACTATAGGACAAGTGGTATTCACGCAATGGCCTATCAATTTTTTACAGGGTTGTCATGTGTTACACTATTTCCAACATAACGTGTATTAAAATCTTACTTCAACCAAAATTGCCTATCTTGATGTCACGATGTGGCATAGGGTTTACACATTATGATGTTAGGACAAATCCATTAGGTCAAACATTGACACATCATAATCTTATGACGCCAATAAATCTTCAAAACATTTCATAAGCCTTTAATAGTATTTTTTACTATTGTATGACAATCATGATGACATGTCAAAATTTTCACACCCTTTTAAAGTATTAGTCCAAATTTGTAGTTCTTTCTAAATAATTTTCATTCACATAAATGAGGTACACTAGTAGAAATCTAATGAATGTGATATGTCTTTAACAGCTAAATGTAAGTTAAATCATGTGTTTAGTGACTCAAAATCAAAAAAGACATGTTGTAATGAACATTTAGTAGTTGAAAACATGTCACTTTGAACAAAAGCTCTACTAGTGGTATGGTTGCTCTTTTACAATTTCAGAGATTGCAAATTTGATTTTGTCCAAGCTAAATGTGAAAACGCCAAGTACTTTGTCCCCCTACTTACTACAAGTTTGTAAGCACAACTTACAAACTTAGTGAGATCGTTCTATTCCAACATCTCTTTATACACATTTTTGTGCCCATCACCTCAATTATTACCCCAACTATGGTTTTCTATCATGATTTGAGGTCATGCATGTTTTCCCATTAGTAGGCATGATATGCATGTCATGACAAACACTAATGCGTCAAGATAATTTTTTGTCAATCTTTTATTATTTATTTTTCACTGTCGTCTATGGTCATTATTGTATAATTCATTTTTGGCATTAGTTGAAAATAATGTAATCAAACTTATTATGAATAATATTTATTCTACTTTACACATAAGTTAGTCTTATCACTTGTGACTACATGACTACTAGTACCCATGCAATGGCCTAGTATCAATTCTACACAAGTGTTAGCTGGGTTTGTCCATGGAAGTCATTGAGAAAAATCAATGAGTCAAGCAGGACCTAGAAAGAGAGTATATCACGGTTTACTTGTGAGGTTTGGATCCTAATCAAACCAAGTAGGCTACAACAACTTCTACTGTTAACATAACCAAGACAACCCTATTGTCTTGGATATTGTTACAGCTTGGAAGATGGCTAAAATCGCAGGGAATGCAGGCCTTGGATGGTTAGTCACATGTCCAAGTCTAGGAAGAGGGTTTAGCTTTAGCTTTAGACTTTATGGATAGCAAGATGAGAGAGAGATGAAGAGGAATTTCTAGGATAGATCTAAGTATTCTAAGTTAGAATATTAGCTCTTAGAGTCAGTAAGCGACTAGGAGAATGTAGGTTATCTTTTTAGAATAATGGAGACTTTAATCACTGTAGTCCAAGATAATACAATCACTAAATCTTGCAATATAATTGCTCATACGCAGTGACTCAGGGCGTTGTAGAAAACTATGCATGCATACATTCAAGGTACTTAACCCTTTTGCGTGCTATTGTCCACATTGTGGACGATTAGCAGAGTGCAAGGATTGTGGTGGCTACTTGCACTAACAGTTTTCATCCATCTAATTTTTTCTTCGTTCTTAGGTTGATTAACTACCATTTATATGATGTGGATCTTCAGAATAATATATTTTGTTTTTTCTAATTATAGCAAAATTGGTTGATATCAATTTTCATTCTTAGTTCATAAAGTGACACTCTAAACATGATTTTTCAAAATAAATAGTATCAAATAATGGAAACCATACCATCTTGTAGTGTGTGTTGTTCTAGTTTCAATATATTTTTATTTATTTTAAAATTGTGTTGATTCGGGATTTCTGATTATATCTAAAGAGAAAACTTTGCAAAATTAAGTAAAGATTATTATTAAAAAGTATAAAAAGTGCCTTCTTTTTATTTACAAAGAGCCATTGTCACACTATATTATTGTTTTTGGTTGTAATTAAGTTTGCACGGTATTTTGTATCATTGCAGGTGAGGAGCTTGGAGAAGGTTGGGTTGGAGTCAAAATTAAAGAAACTTCATATTTGCAAATATTAGTAGGATTTTGGTTTTCTATAACTGATGTTTTGTGACTTAAATGATCCAAAACGACTTCTTTTTCAAAGAATTGAGTCACAAATGACCATGTAAGTCATAAATAACTAATTATAGTAAAAGAGCAAAATCCTACTAGTGCAATTAGGGATGTTTGGGTGAGCCATTGTCAAACACATGATGGTAGAAGTGATGATGGTGATGATGAATCTCCGTCTCAGTTGGTATAGCACTTTGGCCATTGTTACTCGACTTTGCATTTTTGGGCGTCTTAGTTGTTAGAGGGGAGGCATTTAGAGGGGTGCTTTGTCAACCAAATGAGTGCTCGGGATGGTCGTCATTGTCTTGGGTGGAATGAAGGTGCACAATTGGGACGCCGGTCATGAACTGTGCCAAGAGCACAATGTTAGTAGTGGCATAGTAGGCACATTAGACGTGACTGTATTAAAGTCTTATATCAATTAAATTAGAAAAATCACACTTTACAATTTATGATTTATTTTTCACTATTGTATAAGGTGAGCGGGTTACAAAGCGACATTTTAAGTTGACTATGACTATTTATAGTAATATGAAGTGCAATGTGGTAGTTTGAATGAATTAGCAAACTCATTCTAAATCTACTCTAGATTGATTCATAATTTTTGAAATTATATCGAATAAATAATGAATATTTGTGGCAATAGACTTGGGTTGAAATTGACAAAAAATATGTCTTGAAGGATCACAAAAAACCTTAGAATACACAAAGTTCCCACAAATGAAGTGAGTCCAAGTAGTCATTCAAAGTCAACAATCACTAAACTACGTTGGTGATTGTTGGTTTCTGGCACAATGAAGTGTTTTTCATGAAGTAATTATAGGATTTTGTTTATGGTCGCCATTGGTTTATGGCCCACTCACCTTATATGTTTCCTTTTTTGCATTGATTTGAAATGATGTGATCAAACTTATCATGACTAATATTTATACTATTGGAGACATCAATTAGTCTTATCACCATAACTGTAGCACTACTAAAAAAATCCAATTGTTCTTTTCATGCGGTCGCATTGATGCAAGACACTTTTCTGTTGATATAGTCTCGTTTTTGTCCAAATCAAGAGATATCTGTCTAAATTAACAAAAAAATGTCCCACATCAATGCAACCAAATTACCAGAATAGTAGGATTTTTTAGTAGTATAGGACTAGTTGTACTTATGCAGTGACCTATCATTTCTAAACAAGGTTGTTATGTGTGACACCATTTTCCAACCTAACATAATTGAATTAAACTCTTATGTCAACCAAGGTTGTTTATCATGACAACATGACAATGGCGTCGGGTTCTCATGATGTTAGGACATTTCCATCATGACTGACATTGACACGGTAGGATTATGACACTAATAAAAACTTCAAAGTATATCAATGACCTTTAACAATGTATTTTTTACTATTGTATGATAGTCATGAATGAAATATCAGATTTCCACTCCCTTTTAATATGTTTGTCCACTCTTATGGCTCTTTCTAAATAATTTTTATCCACATGGATGATGTACGGTAATTGTTCAACACTTTTAAAAATGAAAGATTTGAATTTTTCCAAGATAAATGTACAAGTGCCAAACATTATGTCCTCCTATTGTACTACACAAAAAGCTTACAAATTCAGTTAAAGCTTTCTACTCCATCATCTCTTTATTCACTTTCTCATATTCATCTTCTCATTTGTTACTCCAACTTGGATTATGTCACCTAAAGTGATGTCATATTTTCAAGCTAGGAATTTAGATTCTATTTTCACTACAATAAAAACTAAAATATTCATTGTTAACCATTTACAATTTATTTTTCACTATTGTATAAAGAGACTATTGTATGTTTCTTTTGGTATTGATTTGAAATGATGTGATCAAACTTATTATGACTATTATCTATACTACTTGACATCATCTAACTCTCTTTGATCTTATCACCATTATTAGAAGGCTAATTGTGGTAGTCATGCAATGACCTATTAATTCTACACAAGGATGTCATGTTTGAAACCAGTTTCCAACTTGATGTATATTAACTCAATCAAAGTTGTCTATTTTGATGTGACGTCGTGTTTTCATGTCACAATGTCATGACACTTCTCATGTTTTCATGTCAAGATGTCATGACACCGCTGTCATGACAGACATTGACGCTTTAAGGTTTTGTTATAATCATTATGGCGGTAAAAACTAGGTGCACTCACAACCAAAAGAACCAAGGCGTCCAAAACTAAAGACTCTTCATGAGTGGTTAGGAAATGATATCTTTAATCTTTAGAAAAGCTTAAGAACATTTTGCACATAACATATTGAGGACATTGTAGTGCGCAATAAATACATTTAAGTCCTTATTCAGGACTGATTACATACATATTTCAGTCCTTTTGGAGTACCAATAATTACTCAAACATTGTCAAAATTTAATATATGGTAGAATGGCATATAATATATGTAGTTACTAATTTATATTGCATGACAAATTCAAATAATAAAATTATTATTTAATAAGTCTTTAAAATAAGGATTGGTTATAGTCTTGGTGACTTCTATTACTGTTGTATGATAGTCATGGACTAAATATCAAAAAATTACTTTGTTTTAACATGTAAGTCAAATTTTGTGATTCTTTCTAAATCATTTTCATTCACTTGCATGACATATGGTACATATTATGGTAACTATTTTAAACTTTAAAGAATGACAAATTTGATTTTTTCCAATATGAAATGTAAAAATGCCAAACATTGTAATATCCCCTTACTGTACTATAGGCAAACTTTACAAACTTAGTCAGAGTTTTCTATTCCATCATCTTTGTATTCACTTTACCAATTAAATTGGTCTTGATGACAACTTCTTCCAGCTTAAAGTCCTTGTACCTCTTCTAGTCCACCTCTTGCAATTTGAGAGAGATTCCACAAACTAGACTCCTCTAAATATTTGCGCTTCATCAAGTGAGCGGCAAAATCGACAATCTTGTTGCGCAGTTGCTAACCTCGATGTCAGCAAGTTGCGAACAACAAATTGTATCATCTTCTTCAACATACCCAAGTCGGTATGGTCGATGTACCCCAAGTCGCAAACAACAAATCGTTTAGTCTTCTTCAACACACCCATTCGGCACATGTTATGTTGAACACATGCCACATATGAGAAATCAAACGCAAATTAGCCTAAGTCCTTGACACCATTGCGTTGTCAACGTACTCTCACTTCTACCATTGGGTGGATGCATGGTAAGGTGCACCTTTTTGTCCATCGCGGCATACTAGGATGTGCAATTTTCAAATTTTTAAAACACCAGAGACAAATAAAAAAAGAAAAACTTAGTGAAAATTATTTAGAATGAACTACAAAAATTTGACTAACATGTTAAAAAGGAGTGAGTTTTGATGTTTCATTTGTGACTGTCATACAATTAGAGTGAAAAATAAATCATAAAAAGTCAATGACGTTTTTGAAGTTTTCATTGGCGTCAAAATCCACACCCGTCAATGTTTATCATGATGGATTTGTCTCAACATCTTAAAAACTCGATGTCGCGTCATAATGCCACGATAGACAACCCTAATTGACGTAAGATTTTAATATCGGTATTCGTCAAGTTGGAAAATGGTGTTAAACATGACAACATTGTGTAGTCTAATTGATAGGCCATTAAATGAGTACTAGTAGTCATGTAGTCACAGTGATAAGATTAATTGATGTGTACAGTAGAATCAATACTAGTAATAATATGTTTGATAACATCATTTCAAATTCATGCCAAAAATGAAGCATACAATAGTGTCCGCCTACAATAGTGAAAAATGAATTGTAAAAGGTTAACATTAAATTTTCTAATTTTTATTAAATTTAAGGATTCTTATGGAATTGATGTGTCAATGTTCGTCATAACAAAAGTGTCATGACATCCTGACCTAAAAGACTAAGTTACTCATATGGTAATTAAGTTACTTATGGAGGAACGGATAGAGTAAGCATTTATGACTCAGAGGTAGTTAAAACACCAAAGTAGTAGTGGTTAGTTTGTACATATTCTAAATATGTAGAAAGACAATATCAGGACTATAGTGTAGCTTGGTAAGTGGTGGAGAACACAATGTTTAACAAATAGAATCTCATTTTTGTAGTTGGATGGCAAATCATATAGAGTTAAACATTACTTACCATTTGCACACTTCTTTTTTTCTTAATATTGCTTTTTTTTTTAATAGTGATAAAGAAGACAAGTTGGAAATTATGGTAATGAACCAAATCCATCTATAATCATTTTTGTAATTTTCTTTTGCCAAAATTTCAGATGAAAACATGAATAATTTAAACGTGAGATCCAAAGAATGCATTTTTATTAGCTATAGCAATGAATCTAAGTGGTATAAGTTATTCGATCCAATTAAAAGAAAAATTTGAATCCTAGTAGCTTCCTTTGGGCGAACTTGAGGCCGGATTGGAGGGACGACAAAATTCCTCCATAGGAACTTAACAAAGATTTTGGAAAGCTTCTCTTGCATCATAGAGGTGGTATGATCAAATCTCTTGACAACCAATGCAATCTTATCATTCTAAAAAAACAAACGGTCAATACAGTATTAAAATAGTATACAAGATTGCAATTTCCCAATAAGAGTAACTAATGAACTTAATGAGCAAAGAACTTTTGTTCTTATTATTTACTTAGTTAACGATGCCTAAAATGTATAATTTGAATTCATCACGCTTATGTCTCAAGAAGAGAGCCAACACATTGTGAACCATCATGTCCTATGACATAAAGTACTCATATAAGCATTTTTACAAAAAGAAACAAAAGTAGCTTCACTAAAAGAGTTGTTATAGATGATAGATGGATAAGTGAACGTCACATCAAGAATTTATGAGCTCACTTATTTTTAACAATTTCTGTGCAATATCCGATATTTTATGGATTCATACATTTTTTGCATGGATTTCGCACAAATTTCACAGTTATTTTGCACTAAGTCCGCACAAATTGTACATTCACTTTTTTTGTTATCAACAAAGTTCGGAATCCGTGTGGAATTAGCCCATAATCCGTGTAAAATTTGTGCATAGAATGTATGAAGCGATGAAATATCGAATGTTGGACGGAAATTATTTAAAATTCGTGGGGTCCTAAATTCCTTATGCATATTCATCACATACATCTCTCCTTCATCAATTATTGAGGATATCAGAGATATTTTTAGAATGTTCAAGAACATCCATAGAGTATTAGGAATTATATTTCAAATGTATTTTTTTAAATTTTTGTCATGTTGGATATGTCCTACTCGTTAGGAATTTAGGACCCCACTGATTTTAGACGATTTTCGTGCAATATCCGAAATTTCATAGGTTCGTACATTTTTGCATGGATTTTGCACGGATTTTGCGCTAATTTTGCACAAATTCAACACTTTTTAAAATAGTTACTAGAAAGAGTGAATGTAGAAGTCGTGCAGATTCACTGCAGGATTAGCACAAAATCAATACAAAATCCGCGCGAAAAATGTAAAATCCATGAAACATTAGATGTCGTACAAAAATCATTAAAAATCAGTGTGGTCCTAAATTCTTGATGTACGTGAATGAAATCTTGTCACTAAGTGATAATTTGACTAGATTTTGGCTATGTTTATGATATTTGACAACATCGTTTATTGATTCATAAGCAAAATTCACAAATATTAAATTTGATGTACACTATGTTAACCCTTAACTCCTAAACGTTCTCGCCATTTTCACAAAATACAGTTTTCCAAAAATGCATTATAAAATGCAACTAAGAAGGATATTTTCAAGTTGGTGAATGAATAAAAGTTGTACATTATGCATTTTAGATTCTATCCATACAGTTAGATTTGCCATTGCTATCACCAATATTTGTGTATTCAATTTCAAACTTAAAATTTAACACTCTTTTGTAATATGATTACGAATAAGATATTGACAATCTAGTAATGAATTTTGTTGGAATGGGTTGAAATGTAATACTCTAAGTGTAGTGATTTTTGGAGATTTTTTGGTAGCTTGATTTTAATAGTTGACTTTTTCAAGAGCACTTTAGACTAAAATCTACGAAATTTTAGGTGGAACATTACAACATGAAATGAGGCATAAAATTTTCACAAATCATCCCTTTTCTAATCGGATCACACATGCATGAAGCTAACTTTGCATAAAAGTTTCAGTAAAAAATCCACACTGCAAAAAGTGCATGATGGATGAGAAAACAGACTTCAAATCCGTACATCATGCAAAATATGCATGGTTTGGGGGGTTAGGGGTTAACCGTCCACACTACAATTACCGAGTTAAACCGCATCAATTCCTCATGTTTTAAAATATATTATATATATTCTAGTATTCTTTTCACGTAAGGTATTGTTAAACCAATTTACACTGATTTTTTCATAATTATTTAAATAAAAGAGAGAAATATAAGATTTTTCAAAATTTTCTTGCTGTAAAAATTGTAGTAATTACAAAAAAGCTTAGAATAGTATGATTTTTTTGGGGAAAATGTAAATAATAGTGATAAACAACAAGGTGTAGGTGGTATGCTTCTTGAGCTTATATAAAAATAAATTCGATAGAAAAACACTTTTTGTAGTATATATTGAATTTTCAGAATTTTGAGCTTTAAAAGTGCTATTTTAACAATTTTAAAGAATGGTAAATTGCACTAGAAAGTAGAAGGTAGTCCCTACACTTTCTTAGTTGGGACCAATTTTCTTTGAAATTAAAAACTAGGTGAAAATCAAAGTCTAATTGAAAAACGATTAAGCATGGCCCCACAAGGCTCCTCGCCCGCTTGAAGTTTAAATGTGAGTTCTTAGAAGTGGTATTGGTGAACATGTTAAGAATAGATTTAGGTACATTTTTGGACTATATTTACTTTGTTAAGACTTTTTTCAACACCAAGTCTAAACAACAAGTAGAGTATTATAGAAGGTATGCTGTTATGTATCTCTGCTAATGAGCCCCGTATGTTGGCCAACGTTATGCATTTGCATTGATATCTAGTTGTTTGAGATTTTATATTGAATACCTCATACTTCTTTTTGTTTAAAATTGAATTGAGCTCGTGCCTATTGATCAAAGTGCGTATAGTTTATTGAAATTCAAAGGATAAATAAATTTCACATTTGTGTGAGTATATATATATCATAAACTTCCTTTCAAATCCTTGAACATGCGTGCATTGATGTATTTTTAATCTAAGTTTAAAATAAAAATTTAAAACTTAAAAACACATCACCATCAACCCCGAAAAGCCCAAAGGATATTGGACAAAACATAGATGTGTTATAATATGTGCCATCTATATGTTTAATGAAGTTTGGTTCAATAAACAAAATGTAGGGCATCATGATATCTACAAATTACTTGTAGAGAACAGTCAAACTTCCAAAAATCATTTTAGATATATTTTTTAATGAATTTAAAAGCATTAACTTTATAAATTTCACTTTTAAATTTGGTTTATCTAGTGTAAACCTCAAAAAAAATTGATGGAGGGAACATCGTTACTTTCCCTAAATAGAAAATTTTATAACACTACGACAATGTTGAGGTGATCCACTTTGAAAAATTAATTTGGGTGAAGTTTAACTTAGATTGACATAATTCAAATTGCATTGGAAAGTAGACTTGATGTGGTATTTTAGAATATTTTTTATTTTTTCAAAAACTTAGAAAATGGTTGTTTGAGCTACTTATAAAAATAAAATGTATCTTATACTAAAGTAAAAGATTAAAAATAAAACACGAATAGAAAGTGGAGTTGTTTTAGTGTTTTATTTATATATATTACATTACTATTAAAAAAAGTTAAGATAGTTTACTTATAAATATAAACATAAACATGAATTTCATGTGGAACCGTCTTAGTGATCACATGAATACATGGATACACCAAAAAAGCACCCTCTCCAAATGTATTCAAGTAGATAATACCCTGCCCCGTATAAAATTGATTCATATGATATTCAAATGAAAATAAATTTGTTTATTTTCAAAAATGGAAAAATTATTTACATTTAAAATTAAAAAGAATTGAAATTTATATTTAAAAACGAACAACTCAATCTATATAATAGAAGATGTTTGATGATCAAAGATTGATGAATGCAACAAGCTCATTCTGTCAAAATTGGAATGATGTCACTTTTACAATTGAACAATCTACCTTACCTTAGTTTGACATTATTTGAAGTTTAATTTTTTTTAATTATATGCTTGGAAGCCCAACTTTTGGTCAACTAATGATCTAATTTTAATAATTTTCAATTTTCAATTGAAAAATGCAGCCCCAAATTACCCTCAACAGACTCACTTGGAGGAATTTGGAGGCCTTGACAGCCAATAAAAAATAAGAACAACTTTTTAGAAGTTCCTATGAAACGTATACCCTAAAATATTGTTGGTCGAAGGCAAAGATGGGAAAAAAGCATTTTTAATTTTTTTTTCTATGGTGAAAAGAGAATCTTGAATTTTTTTTTTGCAAAAAATTCATTTAACAAAATTTATTCTTTGAAAAAAAAGTTAAACATAATTTGATGTGCTGAGCCCGCCCTCTACCTTTATAACTACTACTTTGTCATGGTTCTTTCTTTCATATTCTTTAAATTTATATATAAATAAGATCTATGAATTGAAAATCCTTTTATGCCCTACATAATCTATTATGTAATGCAAGGCAATGCACATTCGCTTTCCACGATGATTCTACAGCCAAACGGTCATGTGAGCTAAAGTCAATCCGGCATGGCCCCGCCTAGTCCATTATATAACGCATAGTGGTGCACGTGCAAACACACATTCTTCACAATATTAATTACTCTATGAGAACAGTTGTGTCGGAGTCACTTTGGCACATGTCAATTTAATTTATAATATAAGGTAAAGTGGTGCATGCATGCATACATATATGCTTTGTATGACAATTTTACTACTTGAATGATTATGGACGTATACACCAAGACAATTCCACTAGAGAAACCATCATGTCAGATTTGGACATGACAAGTTATTATAAAATATAACATGTGCATGTACTAAATTTTTTTTGGTCAAAAGGCAATTTAGCATTTTGGTAGGTTTTCCATGGCTTGAAGAATCTAGGCTCTTTGTATGCTCTTTTCATATTAATATACGTAGGTAATAACAAATGTGCTACCTAGGTGCTATTGAGGCAATATCTGGGTGCTACCTAGCTTAAGTTTAATCCCTAAATGCCTTCAACCCTCTTCAAATTGAGTAGTTTTGCAAAGATGCATTATAAAATGCAATTAAGAGGAATATTTTGCACTTGATTTATGAAATAAAGTTGTACATTATGAATTTTCGATTCTATCTATATGATTAAATCTATGATTACAATCACAAAAAATTTAGTGTAAAATTTGAAACTTGAAATTCAAAAATCTTTTGTAATTCAATTACAAATAAGATATTCACAATCAAAGGATGAAATATGTTGTGATGGGTTGAAATGAAATACTCTAAGTGTAATGATTTTTGGAGATTTTTTGATTGTTCAATTTGATGAGTTGACTTTTTCAAGAGCACTTTTGAACACATTTGAATTAAGATCTTAGAAATTTTTGATTAACCATTGCAACACAAAATGAGGCATAAAACATTCACAAATCATCCCCTTTCTAATCGGTTCTCATATGTATGAAGCTAACTTCTTGTAAAATCTACAGTAAAAAATTCACGCTACAAAAAGTGCATGACAAATGAGAAAACGTGGATGAAATCTATATATTGTCTAAAATATGAATGTTTAGGACCTCTTTATACTAAAAGCGAGAAGCCGTGAGGAGAAAAATTTCAGCCAGTGAGAAATTAGTCTTCTCGGTTTCTGGGCAATTAACCCCTAAGTGACGGATCAACCATTTTATGGTCTCTGCCCTTTTTTTATGGGCTGCCCGAAATAGAAAAAACATTTTTATAGAAAATAAAATATATTTTTAAATAGGTAATCAAGTCTACTTTCCAACCCAATTTGAATCATGTCAATCCGAGTTAAACTCTACCCGGGAGAAATTTTCAAAGAAAAACACTTCTACATTGTCTAGTGTTAGAAAACTTACTATTTGGGGAAAGTAATGATGTTCTCTCCGTTGAAAAATTTGCAATTTTTGATTTTAGAATAGATTGTCTAGTTTTAACAAATCATACAAAATTTCAAATTCTAAAAATAAAATTTGTGATTCTTATAAATATTTGAAGTTAAATGCTTCTAAATTCATTATGAGATGATAAAAAGCTATTTGTTGATATTTGACCGTATGGAAAATTACTAAACATCAAGCTCCTCATTTTCTCTTTTGGACCAAACTTCATCAAAGTTGAAGAAGTAATTTTTTAAACACATTTATGTTTTTCCCTTACCCCCTTTGTCATTTAGGGGTTAAAGAGGCCACACATTTGACTCAATTTTTAAAAATTTACTAGTCATAAAGAATTTACGACCTCACGGATTTTAAACGATTTCCGTGCGAGATCAAACATTTCATGAGTTCGTACATTTTTTGCACGGATTCTGTACGAATTTTGCTCTACTTCCGCACGGATTCTGCACTTTGTGAGTTAACAAAAAGAGTGAATATAGAAGTTGTGCGGATTCAGTGCAGAATTAGCGTGAAGTCTATGCAGAATCCGTGCGAAAAATGTACGAATCTATGAAATATCGAATTTCGCGCGGAAATCGTTTAAAATCCGTGGAGTCCTAAATTCCTGATGACTACCATTCTTTCTTTCTTTTCAAAAATCCTGTGTAAGCCCTAATTTGATGGACAATTTGGCTAAAATTAACACCCCAAAAAATCACTGGCATGTAAGGTTGAGGTACCTTATTCCGATAACTTAAGCTACCTACACTATTTCTGGACCAGTCATTAATAGGATGATATTTTTCCCGGGTTGGAAGTTAGTTTTCGTGAAGAATGCAAATTTTTCCATGAATTATTTCCCAATATTGAAATTTGTACAATTTTTCGAAGTGAAAAGTACTTCAGGACCCAAAACCGATCATATGCTCTAATGTACAAATGAGGTACATCTTTTCTTTCAAAATCGAGAAATTAGGCATGATTGGTTTTGTGTCCCTGGTCGGGAATGGGTGTCTCAACCTTACTCACGCGAGGACAATTCCCAATGCGGAACTGTCAGGCCGAAGTACTCACGCGAGGACAATTCCAATGCGGAACTGTCAGGCCGAAGTACTCACGCGAGGACAATTCCAATGCGGAACTGTCAGGAGCATGTACTCACGCGAGGATAATTCCAATGCGCAACTGTCAGGCCGAACTCCAAGAAGGGCTAGCAGAGCTGTAAGTTTCTAAGCCAGATGCCTTGCCCAACACTGCGGGAGAGATCGGAAAGCGGCAAACGCAAAAGCCCAGATCAACAAACACATGAACTCAAGTTAAGTGAGGTCTGACTGACAACACTCACTCAAGTCCACGAACTGACAAGGAATCATTCAACACTGTATTATGTACGAGGAGGAGCTTTCAACCCTAGACAACGATTTCCTCCTCGCTCACTCTGTTCTTTTTTTTTGGTTTAGTTCAGTGCAGTGTTGCTCTGATTTGGCACCATCAATCTGCTCGCGGTAAGTTTTGAAAGTTCGTAGTCATGGCTCGTCTTCATCGTCCTCTCATTTTCTGAATCCCTTTGCACGAGCATCGCGCACGCAAGGTCGGAAGGAGTGAGTCCGGGCGTTCGCACTTCTTTCAACTATGGGGCAGACCTTCCGCAAGCTCTTCGACTCCATTTTCGGCAACAAGGAGATGCGGGTGCGCTCATTTTTCTGTTTTCTTTGGGCGTTTGAGGGTTTGGTGTGGCCAAATCTTTACTAGGGTTCTTTGTTTGGAGGGATCTGGAATTGGGATTCTGAGCTCATCTAAATCGTTCGTAGGTGTGTTGTGACTTGTGATGATGTCGTAGACCTTGGAGTTCATGTGCGTCAGTTCCAGTGAATTGTCTTCTATTAACCCTAATTTTTTACAAGCACACGCTGAACTGGTTACACTGAGTTAGCGCTCCACATGGAACGAGAACCTTATGTGATTAGAGTGTTGTCACCGTGACATTGAGCTACCGACATGCTTAGGGTTTTGACGGATATGTAGTTCGCAAGCGTTTTACAGCTGCTGTGATTCAGTTCACTTGTTTTGTAACTATGATTCAGAGGGTTGGGTTAACCCCTAAGCGTCCACTGTGTATTTCCTCTAGTGTAGGAAAATTGGACCCCCTTTTTGTGTGAAACTGACTTCAGTTTGACACGATCGACTCTGTTGATCTTGTAGTATAGAACAAGGGCTTTAAAATGATGTATTGCAATCAGAAAACCGAGGTAAAATGAGAAAATGCTACCGTTGCAAAGTTCAGTGATGCAGATCATGGCCATATTGGGCGTTTTAGACGCTTAGGAGTTAAAACCCTGGCATCTATTATTGAGCTTTTTTGAAGACTCGAGCTGGCTATCGAAGTAACCCTTGAATCCAAACAGCAAACGCTAGAATTCTTTACACATCAATTAGTTTTGGGACTGAGATGCTTTTGGAGTGTATCTGGCAGGTGGTGATGCTTGGATTGGACGCAGCTGGCAAAACCACCATCCTCTACAAGCTGCATATTGGAGAGATTTTGTCCACCGTTCCGACCATTGGTAAAGTGATATGGATCGGTCTTTGTGTTTGTCATATGTGATTTTTTTTTTCCTTTCTGGTTAGAACTCAGAAGTGTTGTCTGATGGACTGTTGCATTTTGAACTAATTTTGTACGCTAAGTAAAGGTGAGTCACTTTTTTCACTTCTTGTGGCAATGTAATACTCAGGTTTCAATGTGGAGAAAGTTCAGTACAAGAATGTTGAGTTTACAGTGTGGGACGTTGGTGGTCAGGAGAAATTGCGGCCGCTTTGGCGGCATTACTTCAACAATACTGATGGTTTGGTAAATTTTCTTGCACTGGTAAAAGAAAGTGGAGATTGTGGATCTTATGAACATGAAGATCTGAACAAGTGTGAATCTTCAGAGAGTCCTGATTTTTAGAGTTTCCAATTCTATGTCTCTTATGACGCTCCAAAATTTACTGAGTAGTGTAGGGCTTGCAGTGGTGGTTAAGGCTCACTGGTTGTTGTCCTTTCTCCTACAGATCTATGTGGTTGATTCATGTGATAGAGAACGAATCAGCAAGGCAGCCACCGAGTTTCAGGTACCTTCCCTGATATCATTTTGCTTCTTGGCATGGATTTTCTTGTGGACTTGGTAACTTACTGGAAAGCAATTCCAAAGATTTTTTCTCTTTGTTTCCTTTAGGTATCCAGTGTATATTGCAATGTACGTAGATGTATAATGTCTTCAATTTTTTTTGCAGCATGAGATGTATCAGACTATTTACAACGTCTTTGTAGTGATCATTCTCAATTTTGTGCGAAGTCTACTGAATCAAGCCTAGTGAAATATTGCATGATTGAATTTGTGATGCAGCAAATCATAAATGATCCACTGATGAGGAATAGCGCCATCCTCGTGTTTGCAAACAAACAGGACATGGTAAGTGCTTGTTTCTGAAACCGTTTTGGAATCAAATGTTAGTATGAGGACAAGCATTGGAAGACGAGCTCCGTAAAACCTTTTGTGGTGTGCAGAAAGGAGCTTTGGGCACTGCAGAGGTGTGTGAACAGCTAGGGCTGTTTGGTTTACGCAACCGAAGGTGGCAAATCCAAGGCACATGTGCTCCTAAAGGTGAAGGGCTGTATGAGGGTCTGGATTGGCTGGCCACTACTTTGAAACAGATGCAAGCAGCTGGTATTTCCACCTCTGTAAAGGCTGCGTGAAGCCCATGTAGATTGCACGCTGACCAGGTACCTGAGTCATACTAATGCGTACTGCAACTTGATATCCTTGAGGACGAAGAGAACAACGTTTATCCTAAGTGCTTCTGTAATTAGTAAATTGTTGGAAAGTTAACCTCCTGGTCTACATTATGTTTTGGGAGGACCCTCAAGGAAGTTTAAATGTGCAGAAAATCTTAGAGGCCTACATTATCTGCTGCAGTTAGAGAAGATTTGTGGAGATTATTGTGCCTATTATTGTAGACTCCGCAGTAAAAATTATCCTCTCTGCTTAGTTGTCTTGATTGCACATTCATTGCGGCTGTTCCACATCTCAACTTTCCACATAAATATGGAACTGTGTTTTCATGGACCTCAATGATTCTTTGGTGGAGAGATTGCATGGCTTCTTGATTGGTTTCAACGTTTTGTGATATTCCTCATGTGCAAAGACCTTGTCATCGTTTTGGACAACACTTTTAGGACTTTAACTTCTTACTCAATTAATTAGAAGACACAAGAGACAATATTCATATGCTAAGGCCTACTGAAGTCTGAAGCACATCACACGTCAAATCGTTTATGTATAAGTAAACAAGTGCTATACTTTCATGAAATGGTCCATCTTTACGCAAGTCCCGTTTTTGCATATAAAACCAACGGTGCCTTTGCTAAACTTGCCTGCCCTAACCCTTTAACGTCTCAATGTTTTCAAGGATTTGTTATAAAATGTTTGATGAAAAATGAAAATGGAGTTGATGTGCAAAGCAATGTTGTAAATGTCAAAGTGAAGATCACATCTGTACGATTTGATTCATCATATTTTTTGTTAATATTTTTTATTGAATTTTGCAAGGTTTTCTCTTGAAATCCATTAAAAGATCCCAAATTAATACAAAAATAAAATAAAATATTGTAATGAAATTAGAATAGCATGCACTTGTAAAATGAAGCGAGTAGTCTTTTTTGTTTTCAATGGTTACGTTTGAGATTGCATGGGTCATAATTTTTTTCCGAAAGTACCTTCACATCTATGTTATAATTCCAAGTTAAAAAAAAACCTTTCTTTTTTTTCATACAATTCAAAATTATAGGGTTGAGTATGATAAGTATTTGTTATAATCCAAATTTGTAGACATCGCTCTTTCATAATGATCTTTTGCGATCCACATTACAAAACAACACAGCTAAAACGCCAAAAATAACTTCAAATCTCTATTTTTTGTTATTATGTACTACTTGACGATAAATCTGTAGTTATCCGAAGCCAAGTGCAAAGTTCAAGAATACAACCGTGCTTATCTCTTTGCCGACAAGGTTTCCACATAGGTTCTGTGATTAATGCAGGTGGTTGGTGTGAACCGGCAAGATTAAACCACTACCAAAGTACGCTCTTTGCCGCAGCCTAAGCCCATGTGAGTACATAATAAAATAAAGTGTTTTGGCTTTGTTGGAGTTGGAGTTTCCATTAATGTTTAAGTTGAGTTATTGTACATCTTTTGATCATTGGGATTGGAAGATAGACTTCATTTGAAGATTTTACACAGTTGAGAAATATGAAATTTGAGTGTCCAAAATACAAAGGGCTTATGAAAATGCTCTAATCATGCGTCTCTTTGAATTTCTTCTCTTTCATATTTTAACTACTTGTAAACATAACTTTTATTTAGTTGATTTTGTATAAAATTGACAAACGCGAATTAGATGTTGCAAATTTTTGCAATCCTCATCAAAACCTATTTCAAATGTGATCATTTTTTTTTAATTTTTTTTTTCGAATTTAGCATTGGCAAAGATAGGCCAAATTGCTTAACCCTTTGACGCGCCAGTGTCCATATTTTGAACTCTAGATGATTTCTAACGCGTCCCTTCACCACATACGGTGATGTTTTTCATCCATCCAAAATTCTCTTGATTCTTGTGCTAGTTGACTATCACTTGTATGGTATGGATCTTAAAAATAAGATATTGTGAATTTTTGAAAAATAACAAAAGTGGTTTATGTCAAGTTTCATTCTTAGTTCAAAAAGTGAGACCTTAAACATGATTTTCCATAATAAGTAGAATCAAATAACGGAAACCATACCATCTTGTGGTGCATGTTATTCCAATTTCATTACAATATTTTTTGATTTTTTTGTGTTAATTTTGAATTTTAGATTGAATTTCATGAGTAAAATTAATTTAAAAATAATTAATAATAAATATGATGAATCCAACCGTACAGATGTTATCTTCACATGGACATTAGAGTTTTCCGCAAATTCAACGTAAGTCTCACAGGTAGTATGCAGTTTTTTTAAGAAATCGTAAATCCAGCTGCGCGTTGCAGGGGGGTGGATTTTTCTGAATATGGCAAGTGATTACTGATGCCCTGGCAGCCCTGCTTCCTTACAGGCAGAATATATTGAGGGTAAGTGAGTCAGAAGTGAGCAGGGCCGGGCCTGCCGCCTGCTCTGCCCCGCCTGTCGCGGGCTGGCGGCCTGCAGCAGGCTGGGCCGGGCCCGCCGCGGGCTCCGCCTTGCCCACTGCTGATTGGCTGCGTTTGTTAAAAAAAGCTCAAAGCTATTTTCTCCAAGGGCGCAGGAAAAACTGAGGTTGTGAAATTAAAAGGCACCATTTTTGGTCCCTCCAAACTTCAGACCTGTAGTTTTTTTCAGGCAACTGACATGTCTACTTTTATTGGGAACTCAACCTCTATAGTCCAGTCACCCTACTTGAGACCACTTTGCGGATAACTCTATTTCCAACTTTATTTTGTGCATCAACTGCATTTTTATTTTTCATCAAACATTTTATAACACATCTTTGAAAACAATGTTGAGAGCATGGCCACCTATGGCCTCAGAGGGTCTCTGACCTCAAGAAGTGGATGAAAAGTTTCAAGGGGCCTTTCAAAATGCTTCTTGACTCTGGATTCTAACGTGTTAGAAATTGGGCCTTGAAATCACTATTGAGTTGACTATTCGATGATTATTCCTCTCATTCTACTTGTGATTGGTCCATTGACTATTTGATGCGCACTTTTGATACGTGAAGGGCGTGCAAGGGTGGGGGAGTGTGAGTGCAAGGGCCCTTCACATGTAGATGAATAATTTGAGAGGGTTAGTCCTAGCGTGCATGGGTGGGAATGCTCTGAATCGGGACCTTAAAGGGTGAAGTTGGTGGTTTTAGGACAATCAACCTTAGATGGGATTCACGAATGTTATGATGTTACCTCGGCCCGACGTTGTTGTGCACACCGGCTACGGTGACATTCCACCGTGTGAGGTCAGATGGGGTAGGGAGAAGTGAAGCAGCCATCAGCACATTGCACTGCAGCTCATGTGATGCGACGATGATTGCGTTTCGCCAACTGAACACAAAATGAGCAGCCAGTTGTAACTTAGAGGATATGATTCAAGGCCAGCCAGCCGGCTGGAACAGAAGAGAAGAGAACTGAAGACGACGAAGCACAAGAGACAGATAGACTCTGTTTGTTATCTTACAATCAATCCAGCTTGCAAGTACTCCTGCTGCTACGAGGACGATGAGTGCTTCTTCGCTGCTAGGTCGGCCCGTGCTGGCCTTGCACCCGCTCTCCTCAAATCTCAAGCTCCATCGCCTCTCTGTTTCTCGTCTGCAGCCTCAAGCTCGCCATCCCCACCCCATCAGATTGCACTGCAGCCTCGACAACAATCATTCCACACCTGACCTTTCTGTGTCACTTCCTGCCGGCAAGCGCTTGGATCTCACGGACCGGGTCTACAGCTACATTTTACGTCATACACGTGAGCCGCAGGTATCTCACCTCTCTGTTTCGAAACCCTAATGTAAAGGTGTTACCCAAAACCTCTTCTTAAGCATGATTCTCTTTTTGATTTGCTTTGGTTCTATTCTAAAGAAGTATAAGTGACTTGAATATGTTCGTTTTGGCATCTAAAAACCCCATTTGCTTCAAGTTATGAGCAAGATTCTCCACTCCCACCCCCAAAAAGAAAAAAGTAAGTCCGTGGGGCTTAGTATGTCCTTTAACGATTAATCATTTTTCTCACCTGGCAGTTGTTTGGTTGCAATGCACAATTCGATGAATGAGATGATAGACTAAGGTTTTTGTAGATCTTGCAAGACCTGCGGGAGGAGATGGCGGAGTCGCGTGGTAGTAATATGCAGGTGCGTGAAGTCATGAGTTTCTGGTTTGGCGGTAGGGTTTAGGGTTTCGATGCTTTTGTGGATTATTGCTCTTATGGTAATTCGAGTCCTGTTCCATTGCTAAAGGTCAGAATCCACAAATGAGTGACAGTGAGTTGTTTTGGTACAGATTCCGCCAGATCAAGGACAGTTTCTGGCATTGCTTGTGCAACTAATTGGAGCAAGACGCTGCATTGAAGTTGGTGTGTTTCATGTACGAAACCTATTCTTCCTTTGTCCTCTTCTAACTTGAGAATGCATTCGTTTTCTTGGCTAGTTTGTACTATACATATTTTTCCTCTATGCTTGATGCTTTGAAGACCACAAATGAGACTTCTGATCCTAGTGTTAGGGTGCTCTTTGAAGATCCTCATAAATCAAAAACCTTACGGAGTGGAGTGATCAGGGTTTTTGATAAAGCTACAACAGCCTGTAGGTTGTCTTATTGAGGATCTAATAGCTTGCTTCACAAAGAAGGCCGTTTATGGGTTATCTAATTTTCTTTACAAAAAAGGTCCCTTAGGGGTTATCTCATTGACATTTGATTTTTATAAATACACTAAGGCTCTCTAAGGACTTCGTTGTATTTAGAACGCCGGGCCTGCATGGATCCTCTATACTACTCCTGTCCCTTTTTCTATTCTTGTGGTGGACATGTTCTGTATATCCTTTTTGTGACACATTAGGGATATATTTCACTTTGTTTCTCATACAACTTTAGAAATTGTATGAACTCATTAAGCTCCATATCTTTTATCCAATGTTTGAATTGATTAAAAAATTGAGTTTGCACGGGTCCAATTAGGCTAATGTATTCCATTGAATATCAAATACACTTGCTCAAAGGAAAAAAACTTACAACACGAGAGCTAGCGATGGAATGAACAGATATGTCCATTCGCATTTTCTGCTGAGGTTTTTGAAATATCGATTACCTGCGGAGAATCTTGAGGCAGGCCATGAATTGATGTCTGTGCAGGGATACTCTTCTCTGGCTGTAGCCTTGGTGCTTCCAGAAGGAGGTCGCCTTGTAGCCTGTGATAGGGATGAAAGGTCTTTGGCCGTAGCAAGGGAGTACTACAGACGTGCAGGTGTTTTACATAAGGTATGTGGTCTGGCTGATCTTGTTCTTTTGCTCAGCATGAGAATTCGGCTACTTCGCAAGTCCTGATGACTATCTATGATGAGCTGGGACCAGGTGGACATCCGGCATGGCTTGGCAGTAGATTCGTTAAATGACCTGCTGCAAAACGGTGAAGCTGGAAGGTGTTGCAACGACCTTATTTTTGGTACCTCTGTATTTTGATCTCAATTCTGAGCAAAACGCTACTATTACTTTAGCTTACCTTTGTATGCTCATTCAAACGCAGAACGATTTCTCTTCTGTACAGTACTGGGCTATATACATCTCAAACCTCATGTCTGGTAAATGTCGTTGTTTCCATTCTAATGCTTACTTATTTTCTGTCTCTCATGTCTATGTAATTTGCTGTGTGTACGCAGTTATGACTATGCATTCCTAGATGCAGATAAGATGATGTATCGTGAGTACTATGAACTGCTACTCCAGCTGGTAAGAGTCTCGATTATCCTGCAAGTGGTTAATTCATAACTGGCGCAATTTTTTGTGCATTAGTGAAGTGGCTTCTGTTATCTCCCAGTAAATAATCGTGTGACCTTAGTAATGGTCTGGATCTTCTTACATCAGGAAATTTATAGCATTGGCTTTCAGAATTAGCTTCCTCTATTTTCTCTGACCGGGTGTCATGTCATTGCAGGTCAAACCAAATGGATTAATAATTGTTGATAACACGCTGTGGTATGGGAGAATTGCAGACCCCTTGGTATTTGCACTTCACTTCTCGCCCAGTTTCCCTCATGTATTTTGGTCCAGATGTTTCATTCTGGTAGGGTTTAGGGGTTTAGGGTTTAGGGTCAAAGACGACAATCTGTGCTTGGAAAGAGAGGTCTGTTGTGATGGTGGATATTGGTTTTTTACTTACAGGTGAACGATAAGAGAACTCAATTTCTTCGCGAATTCAACAGATTCTTAGCAGTGGATGAACGAATAAGTGTCTCCATGGTGGATATGCTGCTGCATCTTTGTGTTTTTTTTTTTTGCATTCTCACGACCTCTGAAATATTCTGTAGATTTTTGATGTTGGTATGGTCTTTTGTTGGTTTAATTTTTTTCTCTGAGGCAAGCATTCAATAAATTTACTGAGTTTAGCTTACTGCAGGTACCGATTGGTGATGGCATGACACTCTGCCGGAAGAAGTGAACATTTCAGGTAGGAGGACTCTGTTTTCTAAAAAGCGTGTCCTTAAGTCTAGAGAATAAATAGATGCTTGTTGCATAATAATCAACGCAAGGACATTGAAATTAGGGCATTGCTTTAGAAAATTTACCAATTAAACTTTGACCTCTTCTAACTCTTGCATATAGTATTTAAATTCATTCTTGGATTTTATCCAATCTTAGTTGTGACTAGTGTGGCCTGTGCCGTTGGCTGAGATGTTCCCCATATTTTCGTGTGTTCTCGTGCTCCCCGTGTTCCCGTGTGTTCCCCGTATTCCCCATAATTTTGTGCATTCTCGTGTTCCCCGTGTTCCTCATGTTTCGTGTATCTTAGCTTTTGCTTTATCTATAATTTAATTCAATTTATTCAATTTATGGCGACAAAATTCAATTGAAAATCTATAACTTCCACACTATGTTCAGAAGCTACGAAACTACTTTAGTGAACCCCTTCTTGTCAAGAGCTTTCCGACGATGCCAAGAATGATGTCAACAACCTCCATAATCTATTTTTCATAATTTAATTCAATTTGTTGTAATAAAATTCAATTAAAAATCTATATCTTTCACCCTGTAGGTCCAAACACAACAAAACAAACTCCATGCATCCCTCATCACGAGCTTTCCAATGTTACCAAGAATGCGACTGAGGGGCGTACGGTTTGGGAGATCTTAACGTAACAAATATAACAAAACAAAAGAAAACAACCTAACTTAATGTATAGATTTGTCTGTATGTGTTGCGTGCGATTGCCACTATCTTTTTCTTGGTAAAGCTTAGTCGTCTGAAAGAATGATACTTCACTTTTTTTAAAACAATAAATACAATTAATTAATGTTACACATGTCGTGCACCTTCAATGCTAGCCTCCTACTTGTCCCAAATCCTAGTACCTCGTGACCCTCACACCTAGCTCTCACAAGACAACCTAATATGCCATTTAATGTCATGGGACGGAACAAATGTCCAAGTACTTGCTGATGGCCATTCCTTTTTGTTGGGTTTACAAGTGCTTGATTGCATCAGTAAAAAGAAATTGGTTACAAAGCAACCAAAATTTAATATAAAGGTAGGTTCACACTTGGTGTTAGGGGCGCTAAGACTGTCGTTGTTAGCGCATTATCTCACGGCATGTTCACACCAGCGTTGTTTGGGGAATGCCAAGCCTACGTGGATGCGGAGGTGGCAGGAAGATAAGAGCGGTACTAGCTGAAAAGTGGTTTTTAACTTTGAGACAATTCCGCCCCTAGTGGCAGCTTTTACGTAATTGCAAATCCTCTTGTTTCGTAGATTCCTGTTTTCTAGCTGCGGTCTTACGTAATGGGCCTTGCCGTGGCATATTATGAAAGAGCGGTTTTAGATAAGAGCCTAGAAATCCTGCTACTCCTGAGCGAGTCCTTGATATTTTGCCTCGCATACGTCGGCCCTCCGAGCAAAACAGGCGGCTGGTGCCTTCATGCGACGAATACAAATGGGAGTGTCGAGAGTCGTACCTCATAAGTTGAAGGATCGTTTCTCTTGTTCCACGCGCGCGATCACTGTAGGTACTGATTTGCATTTTTATGACGGAATTCGTGAGAGTTTCGGTGTTTTACGAAGCTCCATTCACCTGATTTCTGGTCCGTAGTGCGGTGTTTCAGCAATGAGATCTTCCGCCTGTAAACACCAGATTCAAGTCCTTAGAAATCTGCGCTTCAGTTTCCCGTAGCACAACTGCATTTGAAATTCAACACTGGCTACGGACTTCTGCCCATTTCCATGAAGTGATGCTAACGATTTTTTTTGGATTCAGAGTTCAGAGACGTACCTTCGCTCCATACTCCGCCGCCACTGCAACAACGGCGCTCCAAACCCAGGTACGTGAATCTGCATTGCATGTTTTCAATCAATGAGTTATTTGCATGACATTCTCGTTTCTTTAAATTTTCAGCATGTTCTTCATTTTCGTACATGCATGGTGTACTCTGTGAAGCGTGACGCACTTGAACACTGTGATTTACTATACATACGTTCCTTCCTATGATAGTTCATACAATGCATTTAAAATCATCACTTTCAATAGAATTTTGGGTCTCAGGATCCATCACCCTTTATTTTCCACCTCAATCACTGTATTGAAGAGGAAAATTAGAACCCGAACTGTATTTCACAATTTGAGACAAGAGCTGGGGCGTTTGGTACCTCTCAGCCCTAATGTCTACTATTCCGAATGTTCTGTAACATAGTCGGTCTGATCTTCCCATGTCAAATGCTATACTCTCATCACCCTGTACACTGAGGTAGCCCTAAATTTTGATAAAGAACATGCCTGCCTAGTTTACAGCTGCCTAGTTCTGACCTTACTGCAACGATATCTTGATGGAGACATGGTTAGGGCGACATAACAGGGAGTCGCTGCTTTTAAAGACCTGATTATACACAAATTTATTAATTGTTCTGATGCATTTGTTTCTTCAGTGCTTGTTAATTGGACTTTTACATTAACATTAAAAAATTACAAGTGTACTGAACCTTCACTATGATATTGGCAAGACATTCTAATGTGACATGTTGAATTCTTATTTATGTAGGGTGCACTTATCTGTTCGATGGAGAACCGCATGGACCCGCACGTATTTGGAGGCCCCATTCGTCCCACCGCTGTTCCAGCAGATGGTGTGTACTCATTTTAATTTCCGTTCAGTTAGACAGCACTTTGTCATGCATAAATTAGATATTGTTATGAAATGGGACCTGCACAACACAAAACAACTCTCCGATGCCTCAATAAGTACGGTTATAAAAAAATTGTAACACTTGCATTTTATGTCAGGATCCATTATTCATCCTACTTTTTCACAGACACGACCAATGGCTCGGGGGATTGGTTTGTCTGCTTTGCCACGTGCACCGCCAACAGTCGTGCCCCTTGCGCTAGGCCCAAGTCCACCGAAGCGGGCACGCAAAGACCGTGGTCCCAACTGGCTTCCGCAAGAGATTGCGGCCTTGATCGCAGCGAAGCGAGAGATGTACCTGCAGGAGCTTGACACGGTAGATGGGAGGGATCTCATGATTCCCGATAGCAGCAAATGGATTCGTGTCTCGCACTTCGTCAACAACTGCGGATATTGTCCCATTGTACGTGACGGGCCAGCATACAAGACCAAGTGGAATCAGATGCTTCCGGAGTACAAGCGGATTGCTGATTATGTGAGCAAAACGGGGCGCAACGTACCAGATTATTGGGACCTTACTCCTGCCGAGAGGAAGGCGGAGGGCCTCCCAAAAGTATTTGCGTTGGACGTTTATGAGGCCATTCACGAATGGTACGGCAGTCGCCCGATGATTCAGCCTCCCCACGTGAGAGACATGTTAGCACCAAACAACGGCAATTACGGACCACCACAATCACAGTCACAACATGAAGTAGATGGTGAGAGTGAACCGGACACGGAGGATCCCATGGACTACCCTCCTCATGATAATGTGCAAGGAACTGATGACACGACGCCGCCACGCTCGCCACTGATGAGGTCCTCCACTCCATTGCGCGTAGCTGGTCCAAGTGAACATGTCGGAACGCCAAACTCTAGGCCCTACAACGGCCTCCCACCAGGTATCACACCCCACTACATTAGCTCTTCAGAAACATCACACTTCGTTGTGCAGCGTCGGCAGGGTAACACAACTGTGAAACGGAAGAGTGTGTCGGGCCATGCAATAATTGTAGATGCTACAAAAACGACCGGTGCAGTAATGGCGCAACAAATGCAAGATAAAGCTGACGCTTCACGTAAACTAGAAAGATCTAAAATCGAAGTGCAGTTGAAGCTATTCAGTGAACAGATGGTCTACCAGAGGGAAAAGGATCGAAGATTGTATGAAAACGCTGCCATCGCTAATGACAACGCCTGTTTGAGCATTCTAAAACAAGGAGAAATGGTGGCATGCTTGTCACAACTTTCAAGCGTTCTCAGTAGCTCTTTATCAATGAACAAAGATGTTCTGTACCCCACAGTGCCTCTATCAGCACCTCAACTGGGAAAGCAGAATACAACTGGAAATCAATTCTACGCTGGAGGCCAACATCACTTCCAGAGTTCCAGCCCGCACACAGCCCAGGCCAATTGTCCTCTAACTGCGGGCTTTCTGGACATCAAAGAACCTCGCCACATTCAAGCAGCATCTACCGAGGTAATCCCATGGCCTTTTTGTCTACTGCCACCGGCCCCTCTGCAGGTATTGCCATTCCCAAGGACCTGACTAGCGTCCAAGAGATACCATACACCGGCCCGGCTATGGACTTTGAGCGCAGGACAGTCATCCCAGCAAATACTGCCCCTGCAGCTTCGACCTCTACTGTGACTGAACTGCCTGGTATGACCTCTGGAGACACTACCCTGCCGACAAAGAACTCTGCAGCGACTGACCTGCCAACTTTGAAATCTGGAGGCATCCAACTGCCGACTAAGTAAAGCGTTAACTTGAACACTGCTATGCGACTCTGTCTTGCTGCACTAGTCAATTGCTATTTGGTGTAGGAAAAGCTTCAAATAGCTCCATGATTGCCATCCACCTGTGGAAAAATTTGTAGAAGAATGTGTTAGAGAGTGCATAGCATTCATTGTAACCGCATTTGTTCTTAATGCAAAGTATGTGACATCATACACATTCTTCGTACTTCTACTAAATGAGCCAATTATTGTCCTCTAAAATATACTCCCTCCGTCCCAAAGTTACTGTCCAACTTGCTTGCTTGGTATTTCTTTGAGCCAATTTCATTGATCATATTGTTTGAAACATGATTAAAAAGGTACCAAATTATGTCACTAGAATGATTGAAGAACATTGCATGTGTTCATTGCAACCTAAATAAAATAAGCCACAAGGAAGTATTTTTTTTATCTAATTAAAACAACACTTTCAAACATGACTTTCAAACATGACAATAACTTTGGGACAGAGGGAGTACATGGAAAAATCAATGAATGGTACATGAGTATAGAACACTTACATGTTGTGGTCATGGACCTTGATGGCGTTGCATGCTGAGGTACACACCCAAGTCGGTGCGAATCTGGCTTCCACAAGCAAGGTGAATGTTATCTGCGTTTGCGTTGGCCGCATCTCCCGCCCTACGTTGTCGGGTAGAGAGGAGCGCGCTCTGAGAATTCACGGGGAATCTGGCTGCGACACGATGATCAGATTGCTTGGGAGATTGATTGTGTCTTGAATTCTTGTACTCTTCAAATCTTCAAATCTCTTCTCAGTAGCCTATCATGCAATGGCTCTAAACAGGTGTAGGGATAAGAGTGGGGTAATAAGAAACCACGGGCCTCGAACGGGTAAAACGGGACGGCCAGACTACGAGCTGAAACCGTCCGAAAGATGGCTCCTAAATCTCAAACTCACGATGACAAGCAAACGTGCCTCACCGGTGGGAACAACATAAATACAACCGTGTGGGTGATCAATCCCACTTCGCCGCAACAAAGTTTACAAAACAAAATTGAAAACAACTAGCCTCCAAAACCGGCTGAGAATAACAATAAAAGACAACGAGCCTCCAGAACCGGCTAGGAACAACAGTAAAAGACAACGAGCCACAAGCCACAACACACGAATCTTCACGTCTTCTTGTCTTGAAGTATTCAAATCTTCTTGCTTTCAAGTCTCAAAGTGTTCAAAAACACAAAGAAACCCTCAAGGCAATCTTCTATTGTGGCTGCGACCTTCAAATTGAGGCTATAGATGGCTCGAGTCTCCAAAAGCTAAGTGTAATAGCTTTTTGGAAAGCTAAAATAATAAACTAAAATTCCTTCAAAATTTACTTGAATCTAAATTACTGTCCAAAAGTTATAAGAGAGCAAAGAGGAAGCTTTAATTTTTCTTTGACAACCAACCTACGCCTCTTTATATCTTCATAACTTTTGATCTAAAGCACTTACATACAAGTGCAATAGCATTTTGGAAAGCTAATACAAATTACTACAACATGTATAATTTTTGAAGAAACCCTAAACTCTGTCCATAACTTATGGCTAATAAAAGTTCCGGTTTCTTTGTTTATAGAGAGAATCGACCTCTCAACTTCAACACACAACAACTCCTTCAATAAAACTCCAAATAGATTGAGTGATAGCAATCTGAAGAGCTAATCTTATAAGCTATCACTCCTGTAAATTTCAAAAGAAATTACCACGATGACCAAAAGTTATGGTCCTCGAAGTCTTAGCTCCAAAGGCAGTCAACCTCTAAGCCTTCACACCTTCATAACTTTCTCCTCGGAACTTCAAATCATAAAAATAATAACTTTTTGAAAAGCTATTACAATGATACATACACTCTCAAAAGTTCAAAGCAAGTTGATAGATACAACAAAAGTTGTAGCTCGTCGAAACCTCTGCCCTCTCAATGGACGGCCAAGGGTTTTCACAAACTTCCAATCTTCACAACTTTTACAATACAACTCCAAATTCAACTTACAATATCAATTCAGAAAGGTCTCATCACAAGGAACAATCTCTCAAAGTTTCAATTGAAACAAAGTCTTGCTCAATGAGCTACATCAAGTCGAAATTCTGTCTCAAAGCTCTCTCTATTTTCACACACAAAAAAAAAACTCCCGACATTCTTCAAAACCCCAAGACCTCACTAAATCTCATCCAATCAAAGGTGGCGGTGGGGCACATAAGCCCATATTCCCTTTTGAAGTTTCAAAGAAGGTACTCAACTCCCCTTTCCTATTCACACCTTTCAAACCACATAATCCCTTGATGATTTAATTAAAACGAAAGACAAACTATATGTACTATTTTCATTCCGCTACTCCATTCATTGAAAATACAATGCTTAGAGCATATATGTACACGATGGAAGCATTTCCATCACGACAACGTCCTCATCAATCACCTCCCCGTCCATTCCTTCATTGCGGAGTACCTCTAATAGCTGCTCCACCTCCTCGTATGACTGTGCAAGAAGCACGTTGTGCAAAATAGCGCGGCACAAAATGACGTCTGGCATAAACGTGATATGCAACGAAGACTTAACTAGCAACTCTCTGAAAGTCTGTTTTAGAATGCCAAAAGCATTGTCCACTACAACCCGACCTCTCCTCAATCTCCTATTATAAAGTTGCTCTACTAAACTTAATTGACCAGGACCACGATGAGGCACCATTAACCACGGTAGTAATGGATAACTTGAATCTCCAATCAAGAAAAGAGAGAAGCCATCAACAGGAACTTGTCTATCGAACAAGTTGTTATGCATTGCCAGGTGATGCAAAGAACTCCGTCTTCACATACGAGAGTCATTGGTGGAACCTGACATGCCAAGAAACAAGTCTAGGAAATGTTTGTTACTATCTACCACCGCCTGACAGTTCATTGTGTAACCCCCCGATTTAAATAGTAATAGTCGGCAGGTCCATGCTGAGGTTTAGAGATAGAAATATGAGTGCCACCTATGGCACCCACAACACCTGGAAGACCACACAAACGCTTGAATTCCGTTTGACATTCCCTAAGCCTCTCCCCTGATGGCTATGATATCTCGTGTCTCATACAATTGTTTATAGCACACACTACTTCGCGCAACATAAGTGACACCGTGCTCTTGCCTATTGCGAACATTTCGCTACATACAATGAGGCTAGCACCGTGAGTTAACTTGAACAACGTACAAGCAACTCTAATAAGGACCGGTATAGCTATCCTATATCGTGTATCGTGACGGTGGACATGGTGTTTCAACACCTCTGACAAAGAGAAAACTGACTTTTTGGACATTCTGAAGATTTGTATCCATCTTTGATCATCATACTGCTGTAGAAGAAATCTAGAAAACCCGAGGTCTTCTTTAACAGTTGTGAACATAGTACAAAATCGGTAGTTATTCAGACCTACGCTGAACAGTGCATTTGCGTCATGTACAGGCCCCAACAAACTGCCAGTAACCGCAGCAAAAGGGTCCTCCTGCTCATCCTCAAGTTCTGCTTCAATGGAACAGAGGACGGCAAAGTGAGGCTCCTGCAGAAGCTGCAAAAGCAGCCATGCTGTAAAAGCGAATAGGGACCCCGGTTGCACAACTGAGTCCATGCTGTCCAATTACCATAAACCCTGTGCAACATTCAACAACACATTCAATGTCTGAATTAGGCATGTGTAAAACCAGACTGCACTCAAAAATAAATTAGAGAAGTGCAAGTTACAATTTCCAAATAATCCTAAACCCTATTACAATACAATGCCATGTTTAGACATTGTGTGTGTGAAATGAATTTAAATCAGTGCATTGAGAATAATAGAATGAAAACTCACCGTCGTTATGTTATTCTATGCGCGGTACCGGATAGCAATGACGAATTCTATGTAAACTGAGTGGATGTCGAACCCTAAAGCCAGAACTTCAGAAGGGAAATCAGGTAGCTTGAAGAGCAGAACATATGCCCTACACTGCAGCCGACCACTAACTCTGAGCACCTAAAATGGTTGCAATGACCGTCATCCCAAACTCTGGTTATTCTCTGTAAGGAAAATTCTGGAACTTCACATCTCGTATGCATTTTAGAAAGAGGACAGTAAACACTAATCACATAATGAATCCTACGTTTACAGAAATTCAGGACTGCAGTAGATCCTTGCATAGACGAGAATTAACGGAAGGAATTTAATTTCATTAACCGCTTGCCCTGATCAGCGTGAATGCAAGTATACCAATCACAGGTACAAAGTAAAGACCCTCTGAGTGTCCCAAGCCTGTTCTTCGAGAACAACGTATATGGCGTAAATTGCCATACACAACGATCCATGGACAGAGGAATGTGAATTTGGAAGATGGGAGAAGAAAAAAGAGAAAGTGGGACCTCGAATCTGTGCTTAAGTTCGCCATCCATGGACGACGAGGAGATCGAAATTGATCACTCAGAAATTGCAGAATTCAGAACGTACCAGATTACGCTAACAGCAGCAACGGCTGCTTCATCGAAATAAAATTCTGGGCATGTTAAAACGCCCCTCAACCACAACATACATCGCAGATTACCTAAAAACCCTAGGTAGCGAACCCCCCCCCCCCCCCCCCCTCCCTAAAATGACGACATAGCTTGCTCAGAAACGCAACGGCAGCTGCCAACTTACAAATAGAAAACTACAATGCAGAGCTCTCACGTCCAGCAGTGCAGCATGAAAATTAAAAGCAAAGAGATAGAACAAAAGAGACACGTACCTCAGATAAAAACCGGCAACCTCCCACCCGGCAGATCGCACCCTTACAAAAAATCGATGCACAGACCGGTGGCGCACGATGAAGGCAGGAATCGAAGACCGCTGCACTCCTACTCCGCGCACAGCACTGCACTCCGAATCCGCGCTAGAGCGGCAGCAACACCGTCTCTCAAAACCAACACGTACGACCACGCCACAACTCAACCCTCCCGCAAAATTCGAGGACGCAAGGCGAAAACAACAAGCGCTGAAACACTGAATGCAACAATGCGCACCCTGATTGATATAAACGCAAGGGACGAGCTTGGACATGAAAGAATGACCTTCACAAGAAAGCCAGCGGCTGAAGCGGGACAGAATTTGCTAAACATCGCATCGGCCAGTGTGACCGCCTACTACGCACTATCCAGTTAAATCGTCGACGTGGCAGACAAGACCATAAAGTACTGTCCACACTGGACGTCACATATGTATTTGCCAAAGAATTATACGGGAACCGGAACCACATTATACAACAATGTGAACGTAACAGGGTAGGGAACCTGAGAGCGCTCTTATTTTTAAAGCACCCACTTTACGTAAGGCCAGGTGTGAACCTACCTTAAGATTGTCAACATATCTTCAATTTTTTTATAAAATTTCAGATGAAATTGCTAAATTTGGATGAAAATAACATTAAAATATAGATGAAAAGTAATTTCAACCCAAAATGTGAATGAATGTAGAAATTTGTAGTTCTACCATATTATTTTGTGTTGTCAATTTAGCACTCTTTTAAAAATGAAAAAAAGGATTGATGACAACACTACTTACTACCAGCGTTAACTCCCTTAGTCAACGTCCACCTCTCTACTAGGCCCTTAATTTATACCTCAAAATTCATAACGGAGGACTTTGACTATTCACAACTAGGGGAGTGCAATTATAGTTAGGACTAGGAATCATGTGAGTGCATACTTTTGATCTCCTGTGTATACACTAAAAAATCACCTAAAAATTGTAAAAAAAAAATACGTAGTTGTTCAACATAGTCTAAAGTTCTTGTTGTATAAGTTTCAAAAAATAATCACTTATAAATATTTTAAATTTATTTTTGAAGCAAAAATGAACACATTTGAGTTAAAACTTCTATCAAATTTTTAATAAGATTTTTAAAAACATTTACTCTTGAAATTTATACCAAATAGTAGATATATACGCATTGATTTAGCACCTACAAAAATCTTAATTTAAAAGCTATTTTAAGGCCAAGTATTGTAGGCGGTATACAATTAAAACGCACTTACGTGTATTCCTAATCTTAACTTTAAGTGCATTCACAACTCCATGGTAGTGGCCTAGAGTGTAGTGGGACATCTCCTAATTGGAGTAAAGAGGTGCAATTGAGCACCTCACAATGCTAAAAGTGAGAGAGTGAAGCCCCAACACTAGCCTCATCCCTTGGGAGCCACCATGGCTCACTTTAACACTATGCGGGAGTAAAGAAGATGACCACCCCTTATAGTACAAATTGCAAGATCCGGCAAGCCTCCCATCAAATCTCATGATCTAAGGGACTTCCTAAATACAATTTTTTTTTTGGAAATCCACCCACTTTCATGTCACTGTCACAAAATTGCCCTTCTAGGGACCTCCCGAACTTCCAACTCATATTATAAATTTTTAGTTCAATTGGTACACAATAAAGTTGTTTAAAGTTATTTTGAATAAGTTCTTTGTGGGCTTTGATTTGTTCAAATTTATTATATTTACGATCAACACATGCAATGTTCTTCATTGATTATGGTGATATAAAATTTGGTCCGATGTGAAATACATTTTTCACAATACAATTGTTTGACTTTGTCAAATAAAACCATGAATCCTCAGTTGATCCTCTAAGGGCTAACTCCTAAACGTTCCAGCGTCCAGAAACTAAATCATGAACAGATTCAAAACCTTGTAAATTTCTCATACAACCTTATATGATTTTCACCCAAGTCATCTTTGAAAGCCTATTAAATTTTCTACCAATTACAATAAATCTCTTCTCATATTGAACTATTGATAATATTGTAAGGCCTCCAAATACAAGTATGTCAAATTTGTTGGGTAGATTTTACGCTTGCAATTGTCTTCTCATGTACACCACATGTACACCTAAGCCATGCTAATATCTACTTTTGACACTAGAAACTACTTCTGTTTAAAGGGTTGGTACAATTAGGGGTTAAGGGTTAACTGAGGTACAAGACTAGAGGTCTGGGTGCATAGAACAAACAAGTTTCTGATAAACCCTCTGATATGGGAATGGCTACAGTTTACCACGAGATTGAGAGCTGGGCATTGTGGAGGCGATGGAGCCAACCGGCAGCACCTGCCGCAGTACGCCCACAGCGTGGACCTCCAACTGTCGTGCCAAGTGGCTACTTCTCGCCATCTCCGCTCTAATTCTCTCGTGAACGCACAGCCCCGCGTGGGCACCATTCACTGGCCGCAACTCTGTCGCCCCCTCTAACGGTGCAGATTTCCCTCCAGCACTTTTCCTCGATCTCCTCGCACTGGGGCACTACATAAACCAGCTGCACCCCGAGAGCTAGTCAGTATTCAATTCAGATTCCTTTGATCAATCCTCTAGCTAGACATCAGTACGTGGTTCGCAATACCATTCCATTCCGCTTCAGTTTCATACAATTTGAATCTCCGCTTCTTCGTCTTGTTCAGATACGTACTAGCTCGAGCAGAATCATGGCAGCAACGGCAGCTATGGCATCCGCATCCATCGTCGCAGCTCCCGCAGCTGCTAGCAAGTTGTCATCGTCGGCAGCTTTCGGCGCATCGCATGCCCAGTTCGCTCCCCTCCGCAATGTGAACGTCAACTGTGGCCGCGTTGCGGCCGTGACGGCCAACTACTCGGAGGTGAGCTATAAGTACAGTGTGGGTTCACGTTTGATAGCAGAATCGATTGGATTGCACTGAATTCTTTCAGTAACTGTATCTAACTTGTGGGCATGCATTGTCGATGATCTTTCAGGAAGAGACGTCAGTGTCGAGGAAACTGGTGAGCTCTGTTCTGGCAGCCGGGCTGGCCATCACCATGGCCGGGTCGGCGTTCGCGGCGTCGGGGCCTGGAGGAGACGGAGCGGAACGCACCGCGCGCAAGGCGGACGAGCTGCTGCAGGGCGCCGATGCGTTGATCAAGAACGACTCGCCCCAGCGCTTCGGCCCCGAGCGCGGCTTCGGCAACGGCACGTCCGCGGAAGACATCGACCGATTCTCTCGCAAGTAAGGAAGCACTCGCCACAGCCACGGCATGAATTCGCCAGAACCTCTAGATAGTCAGTGCTGAGCATTCGGCATAGCCGTTAAGTTGGCAATTCTGACGGTCATGGTACTGGGAAATGAATGTGCAGGGCGGGAAGCGGCGCCATTCCCGAGCTCCAGGACGCGACGAGCGCGCAAGTGTCAGGCGCGCGCGACAAGTTCGCATCCAACGTGGAGAAGAGCAAGCGCAGGATCGATGGAATTTGGGGGCTGGGCAAGGGCATGGCCAACGATGTGGTGGCGTCGGCTCAAGACACGGCGGGGGAGGCCAAGAAGGTGTTCGGTGGGGTCCCGAAGATCAACATGGGCCCCAAGAGCATCAAGGATACCGTGGGCAGCGCGGCGTCGGATGTGAAGAGCAAAGCGGACGGCGCGGCCGCATCAGCCAAGGGCTCCGGCGGTGGCTTCTTCGGCAAGATCGCGCAGAAAGGCAAGGGCGTGGCCGCGAAGGTCCAGAGTGCTCTGCCCCAGTAAATTCGACGGATCTTAATTTTCGATGCGGCACTGGCACAAGAGAACATTTGATGTAATTGTATGGGTTTGCGGAATTTTCTCTCTATTCTTGTGTGTTAGAGAATACGTAAGAGGTGTATGCACACGATTTGTACATTTGAGGAATTTGTAAATTGTGAGGCACTAGTTGCACTTGGTTCTTTTTGAACAATAAAAGTTTCAACGACAATTGGACTATTGACTTAATACCTGTTTGTACTGGCTTAAATTGCGATTTCTGGAGTGTGGTATCCTGCGCATATTCATGAGCTGTGACTTGCATTGCATCAGTGTGATTGATGGCTGGCTTCTGTCGTGGATCTTTAGGAACATTCCGGAGGGACTGCAAATTTTATATCAGAATGTTCCCATTACTACAGCTTGAAGACTGGACCCTTATCCATCACTCATCTATTGAAATGAACTAGATATATACGAGGATTGGGTATAAGATTTCGGGAAGAGAATGGAAATGCAGCACCATAAAACTCCACGATCTACTTCCTTGGTCGCTCCGTCCCAGCCTCTCTCCATATCCCTCTTCTCTAGTTCCAAACTAAAATACTCTCACCTTCCGATCACTCACAACACCAATTCAATCACAACAAAGCAAAGATTTCTCCACTTTCTTTACGTTACTTGACACACCATTCACTGAAAATTGGTGCACATGATCCAGCTCACAGCCACTTCCCCACAACATTCTCTGTCGTCCTTCACGAAGTGAACATTCCAAAACAGGTAATCATGTAAAGCTCTTCAAATCTAGACAATCTAAGTCAGATTTTGCAGCATCAACCCTGCTTCTCAATTTCGACAAGAGACTCGTGCACCAAGACCTCACTTTGATCCTCTTGGTCGAAAATCGCTGCAATATCGTTGATTGTCAACAATTCGCCTGGGGAAACCGGGAAACCAACACACATACGTACAGTGCTGGACCGAGAGATCCATTGATGTAAGTGTACTTAGAAGCAATTTAATAAGCATTTAAGGATGTTCCCATTTTTAGAGCATTTTACTTCTAGTTGGCAATTGACAGATGATTCTAATGAATTTTTGAAAGTTGCATGAATGTTCAAAATTTTAGTGTAGGAATATCTGAAATCAATCTTAGCTCTTCATATATACCGGTAGACGTTTTAGGCTTGTTGATTCCAGCAGATGGCACATGCAATGCAATTGTGCACAAGACTTGGTGAATGTCAAACTATTTAGCGTCTGATTAAGAACTCGGTAACCTTTAAGAGCTGGCAGGCTCTAGAAGGTTATTGTCCATGGACCTTGGTCAATCATGTACTTTTTTTGTTACCAGTTACAACCTCAATCATTGAATCATCTTCAATAATGTTTCATCAAGGGTCCCAAAAGAAGGGCACCATAACTTCACGGCAACCTTAGTTATAGGATATAACTTTGCTCTCCTTCATCCAATGCAAGGCTCCCACTTCTTCTTCATATGGGTTTCATAGAGGTTATGGTTTTACTTTTCCTTTAATTTTTGTAAGTTTGTTTACAACATTATAAAGACAAGTCATTGTAGAAATTTAATCTCATTGAAGATTTGAGGTGCTTATAGATGCTAATTGTGGGTGACAATGCATTTTGACAAAAAAATTGTTGTCATGCACTTCTTTTTATAGTAGTCCTATTTTTTCTTTGCATTTTTGAATACCAGATGGGCCACCTACAAGCTACAGAGAAGAACATCAAAGCACTCATATATTCAGTGCCGAGATCTGAATAGTGGCATGTTTGAAGTCATTTTCTGACGCAACCATCTAAACTATCAAGGCTTCTAGGACTTTCTTCGAAGCTGCATTTGAGTCTGTTAACCTCCAAACGACTTGAAGTTTCACTGTGACCATGTATTTTAAGCAAGTGATTGCTGCCATATTTCACAACACCAACATTTTTGAATACACTCTTGTTCCTGAGTATACAAAGAATTTGATGATATCATTGTCCTTCAATATACGAAACAAATTATATGAAAAAATATACAAGGATTAAATACATATGGAAACCCAAGGGTCCTTTTGAAATATTCACGATAATTTGTGCTCCAAGAATGGAGGTGATTTGGAAAACGTTATTTAAAATGCACAATAGGAGTGTCAAGAGTGGATTTCAAGGAGACTCTCCTACGCAGTTTGCGTGCTCCCAACCACAATCCATGCTCAGAATCACAAAACTTTCACCAAAATTTTAAATAATTAGGGTTTCTATCGTAACTTGAATCGTAAAGGCTCTACCACCACTCTTCAAGGAGAGAGGAACATGCGCTCATTCGAAATCTTATTACGGAAGTGCACACAAAAGCTGAGGCAAATACTCACACTCTAACAGCAGTAATACAAAACTCAATAAGCACAACCTCCTGAAGATTTGGATGAAAAGTCTTCGTAATCACAAACATCAAGAAAAACTCCGAAGGATGAATTTTAGCACAACGTAACAACGTCACCAGTCACTCAGGAACAATTACTTCAATAGACAATTTCCATTGAAACAGTTCCTGCGATGTACAGCTTGCTGGTGGGAAATCACTGCTTCACCCAGCAACAAAACTGTCCAATACAAACTTTGCAATGCACCGATGATACACTCTCCTGAGTGTTATTAATTGTAGTAACTCCTGAATGTTACTAATTGCAGTCCCTCCTGAATTTTCCTAAAGATCCACGACAGAAGCTAGCCATCAATCACACTGATGCAATGCAAGTCACGGCACATGAATATGCGCAGGATACCACACTCCAGAAATCGCAATTTAAGCCAGTACAAACAGGTATTAAGTCAATAGTCCAATTGTCGTTGAAACTTTTATTGTTCAAAAAGAACCAAGTGCAACTAGTGCCTCACAATTTACAAATTCCTCAAATGTACAAATCGTGTGCATACACCTCTTACGTATTCTCTAACACACAAGAATAGAGAGAAAATTCCGCAAATCCGTACAATTACATCAAATGTTCTCTTGTGCCAGTGTCGCATCGAAAATTAAGATCCGTCGAATTTACTGGGGCAGAGCACTCTGGACCTTCGCGGCCACGCCCTTGCCTTTCTGCGCGATCTTGCCGAAGAAGCCACCGCCGGAGCCCTTGGCTGATGCGGCCGCGCCGTCCGCTTTGCTCTTCACATCCGACGCCGCGCTGCCCACGGTATCCTTGATGCTCTTGGGGCCCATGTTGATCTTCGGGGCCACGCCGAACACCTTCTTGGCTTCCCCCGCCGTGTTCTGAGCCGACGCCACCACGTCGTTGGCCATGCCCTTGCCCAGCCCCCAAATTCCATCGATCCTGCGCTTGCTCTTCTCCACGTTGGATGCGAACTTGTCGCGCGCGCCTGACACTTGCGCGCTCGTCGCGTCCTGGAGCTCGGGAATGGCGCCGCTTCCCGCCCTGCACATTCATTTCCCAGTATCACAACCGTCAGAATTGCCACGTTAACGGCTATGCCGAATGCTGACTATCTAGAGGTTCTGGCGAATTCATGCCGTGGCTGTGGCGAGTGCTTCCTTACTTGCGAGAGAATCGGTCGATGTCTTCCGCGGACGTGCCGTTGCCGAAGCCGCGCTCGGGGCCGAAGCGCTGGGGCGAGTCGTTCTTGATCAACGCATCGGCGCCCTGCAGCAGCTCGTCCGCCTTGCGCGCGGTGCGTTCCGCTCCGTCTCCTCCAGGCCCCGACGCCGCGAACGCCGACCCGGCCATGGTGATGGCCAGCCCGGCTGCCAGAACAGAGCTCACCAGTTTCCTCGACACTGACGTCTCTTCCTGAAAGATCATCGACAATGCATGCCCACAAGTTAGATACAGTTACTGAAAGAATTCAGTGCAATCCAATCGATTCTGCTATCAAACGTGAACCCACACTGTGATAGCTCACCTCCGAGTAGTTGGCCGTCACGGCCGCAACGCGACCGCCGTTGACGTTCACATTGCGGAGGGGAGCGAACTGGGCCTGCGATGGCCCGAAAGCTGCCGACGATGACAACTTGCTAGCAGCTGCGGGAGCTGCGACGATGGATGCGGATGCCATAGCTGCCGTTGCTGCCATGATTCTGCTCGAGCTAGTACGTATCTGAACAAGACGAAGAAGCAGAGATTCAAATTGTATGAAACTGAAGCGGAATGGAATGATATTGCGAACCACGTACTGATGTCTAGCTAGAGGATTGATCAAAGGAATCTGAATTGATCACGGACTAGCTCTTGGGGTGCAGCTGGTTTATGTAGTGCCCCAGTGCGAGGAGATCGAGGAAAAGTGCTGGAGGGAAATCTGCACCGTTAGAGGGGGCGACAGAGTTGCGGCCAGTGAATGGTGCCCACGCGGGGCTGTGCGTTCACGAGAGAAATGGAGCGGAGATGGCGAGAAGTAGCCACTTGGCACGACAATTGGAGGTCCACGCTGTGGGCGTACTGCGGCAGGTGCTGCCGGTTGGCTCCATCGCCTCCACAATGCCCAGCTCTCGATCGCGTGGTAACTGCAGCCCTTCCCGTATCAGAGGGTTTATCAGAACCTTGCATAGTGAGATAAAAACAAGATTTCCGTAAGCGAAACGCAAACAAATTCACCACAATTGTAACTTTCCCAGATGAAAATACACTACAATCATCCAAGGAAAGTTACACTTGTGGGAATGTCTTTATCTCTCCTTGGTGTTGGTTGTTCTGTGCACTGGACCTCTGTCCTTGTCCTGGATAGCCAATGGTAAAGCAGGACCCTGGGGTGGGCATCCAGTCCCATCATTCATGAGGAATTCATTCGTAGTCGGCAGATTTTCCGTTTGATGGCTTGGTAGGGAAAGAGGCAAGGAAAGGGCTGGCCCAAGCTAAATGAAGATGCGATGTGGACCAATTCCCAACTAAAAAAAGAGATGATTTAGGGTCTCTTTGCACTAGAGGCAAGAAGCCGTGAGAAGAGAAATTACAGCCAATGAGAAATTTGTCTTCTCAGTTTCTAAGCCTTCCATTAGTTGAAATTTCCCTCGTGAGGAGAGAAATTTCAGACAATGAGAAATTTGTCTTTTCAGTTTCTAGGCCTCCCAATAGTTGAAATTTCCCTCCTCACGACCTGAGTTCTCACCTGTAGTGTAAAGAGGCGTTTAGCACAAGCTCTGATCTTTGACCTACTTTCATCCTTAACCCCTGAATGTCTGGACGTCCATATTTTGAACGTTTTTGGAGGACATTCACCTTTGAAAAACTGTAACTTTTACAAAACATGTCCGATTTTAATGAAATTTTGGGAAAACTCCTTGCATAATGTATGGAATGTGTGGTAAACATTTCAAATCCATCCAAGATAAATTGCATTTTTGGTGATCATTTGAAAGTACGTGTCTTGTTTTTGGACAATTTCTATGAATTTTGATGGCAACAACTGCAGGAGCTTGTTTCTCCTTCATCCCAAGTCTGTTTTCAATAAAACTTGTCGGGTTGAATTTTCTTTGAAGTTTAATTATCATGGTAAAATTTTCATGTCAATCCATGTTGTTGTGAATGTTTGGGAGTCATTTTAGTGCACGAGTCTAGTTTGGACACTTTTTCATTTTTGGGTTAAATGGATCATTCACTTTTTGGGCTACTTTTTGACATTGCAAGGCCATTTTAGGGCACATCGAATTTTTTTCATAAGGATTTTTGGTACCAATGTGTTTATATGACGATTTTGAACTACTTCATAGTTCAAATTTTTTTCATTTGAGTTATTTTGAAAACGAGTTTCACCACTAATTGTGTTGCTAGGAAAATTTCAGCATCCTTTTTTAGCACTAAAACACTACAATCTTATAATCTATATGGCCAAATGACCCCAAAATGGATCCATATAATCAACATGTATGTTACAAGATTGTACGGTTGAGATTTCTATACCTCGCTTACATTTAAACCTATAACACATCAAAGCGATGATGATTTTAAGCCCAAAAGTGCTAGGGATCTTAAGTACTATTTAAAAGAAGATTTTCGAATTAATATATAAATGAAATTTCTAGATTTTGAATCTTAGATTCCATCTGTATGGTTTGAGTCACTAATACTGTCTCCAATATTTAATTATAAAATTTGAAAGTCAAAATTAACAATTCCTTCTTAATTCGATTTCATACAAAATTTTAATATTTTTTGAGTAAAATTAGTTGGAATGAATTTGAAATGAGATACTCTTAAACATGGTGATTCTTTGAAATTTTTGTGTTTCTTCAATCTATGACCTCATTATTGCAAGACCACTTTTTGAACTACAGTCAATGCAATTTTGGCTTGGTCAACAACTTGACATACTTGTACATTTGTAATTTTAGAAAAACATAAACTCAAGTCTCACTAAATCTAACCATTAGATAGGACAACAACTTGGTGAAGTAACCCCAAAAATTTAGATGACTTTCATCCAAACATTGGTGAGAACGTAGGAAAGGTTTGAATTTGTTAGTCATCCAATTTGTGGATGCTATGTCGTTTAGACAGTGGTTAAACAAACATTGAGTCTAGATTGATCAAAGCGCATATAGTTGACAAGTGCATGAAAAAGTAATATTGAGTGTAGTAAAGGGCAAAGTCAAATACAATGAAGAGTAAAAACACTTCCTTATATCTTCCTCAAATAGTGAGTTCTTTATAACAACAATAGTCGAAAGACATGCATGTGTTCAAAACTTCCTAATGTACTGACCCACTAATTTTATTTGAGAAAATAGTGTAATTGATGTGTTTAATTGAAGAACAAAGTGCAACATGCACGGTAATTGGCTTACATATGATCATAAATCTTAGTAGAAAGAAAATCTGAAGAGCCGAGAGCGTGTAGCCCTAAGAACATTCTCATGTGATTGCAGTAACTCCTGAATGTTACAATAAATCAACGACAGAAGCTAACCATCAATCACACTGATGCAATGCAAGTCACAGCTCATGAATATGCGCAGGATACCACACTCCAGAAATCATAATTAAGGCGGTACGAACAGGAATTAAATCAATAGTACAATTGTCCAGCTGATTGTTGCTGAAGCTTTTATTATTCAATAAGATCCAAGTCCAACTAGTGCCTCACAATTTACAAATTCCTCAGATGTACAAATCGTGTGCATACACCTCGTACATACATATTCTCTACCACACAAGAATAGAGAGAAAATTCCGCAAATCCATAGAGTTACATATCTTGTACCAGTGCCGCGTCGAAAATTAAGATCCGTCCAATTTACTGGGGCAGAGCACTCTGGACCTTCGCGGCCACGCCCTTGCCTTTCTGCGCGATCTTGCCGAAGAAGCCACCGCCGGAGCCCTTGGCTGATGCGGCCGCGCCGTCCGCTTTGCTCTTCACATCCGACGCCGCGCTGCCCACGGTATCCTTGATGCTCTTGGGGCCCATGTTGATCTTCGGGGCCACGCCGAACACCTTCTTGGCTTCCCCCGCCGTGTTCTGAGCCGACGCCACCACGTCGTTGGCCATGCCCTTGCCCAGCCCCCAAATTCCATCGATCCTGCGCTTGCTCTTCTCCACGTTGGATGCGAACTTGTCGCGCGCGCCTGACACTTGCGCGCTCGTCGCGTCCTGGAGCTCGGGAATGGCGCCGCTTCCCGCCCTGCACATTCATTTCCCAGTATCACAACCGTCAGAATTGCCACGTTAACGGCTATGCCGAATGCTGACTATCTAGAGGTTCTGGCGAATTCATGCTGTGGTTGTGGCAAGTGCTTCCTTACTTGCGAGAGAATCGGTCGATATCTTCCGCGGACGTGCCGTTGCCGAAGCCGCGCTCGGGGCCGAAGCGCTGGGGCGAGTCGTTCTTGATCAGCGCATCGGCGCCCTGCAGGAGCTCGTCCGCCTTGCGCGCTGTGCGCTCCGCTCCGTCTCCTCCAGGCCCTGACGCCGCGAACGCCGACCCGGCCATGGTGATGGCCAACCCGGCAGCCAGAACAGAGCTCACCACTTTCCTCGACACTGACGTCTCTTCCTGAAAGACAATCGACAATGCATGCCTACAAGTTAGGTACAGTTACTGAAAGAATTACATCCCGCGCTTTAGAACAGGATCGACTCTGCTATCAAACGTGAACCCACACTATGATAGCTCACCTCCGAGTAGTTGGCCGTCACAGCCACAACGCGGCCACCGTTGACGTTCACATTGCGGAGGGGAGCGAACTGGGCCTGCGATGGGCCGAAAGCTGCCGACGATGACAACTTGGTGGCAGCTGCGGGAGCTGCGACAATGGATGCGGATGCCATAGCTGCCGTTGCTGCCATGATGTCCAAATCAACAAACAAGAGAATTCTTCTGTATACAAAAAAAGCGAAAGTGTGAGTAGTAGTTGTGTAAGTGTTGAACGATTGAGACTGGATTGCTTGCGAGTGAGATGCGAATTGTTGCATGCGTTGCGAGATTTTATGCGTAATAGGGCGCCAGGAGATCGTTTGATCGATCGATGCCGCCACGGAGTGTGGTCGATCTGAGCCGCGATTTGGAAATGCCAGTGCGCTCGTCACACGTCGAGATGAGCTTTTGAGCGACTGTGGCTGGAGCATGCCACTTGGCGAAGTGGCTGATTTCTGCACACGCCTGCATGCACCGCCAGTACCCGGTCACCATTTCCACTTTCACATTGGCTGCTCACTTCGTGAATGAATGCATGTGTCGACACGTAGAAAGCCCTGCCAGTCAGTGACTGCCTTTACACCTCCATTTTAGTTAGTGATATAATTAGTAGAAAGGTCTAGAGCCTAGACTCTATTGGATTAGCGACGGACATCATATTTCTGCAGAATATTAATTGCGTGATTGATGGCGGAAATGCATAAACATCCAGTAGCCTTCAGAACATCTCCACTCCTACACACTAAGAGCATCATCAACCCACCGCAGAAAAAGACGCAGGACTGTGACTTTTTCTGCGGTGGGGCTCCCAACGAGGATTTAGGCGTTCCAATGCAGGAACGGCACCGTGCTTCGCGGTTGGAGCCACTCCATTTCTTCCGTCTTGGCCGTTACATTCAGCATTCCTCTTGCGTCCGCTACCTTGGCCCAGGAAGAGCAGTCAACGCGGCCAGGATGCCAAAAATGGAGATTCCACTTGCTTCGGTGGTCACAAGTGGACGAGGTAGCAGATTTGAATGAGGTGGTAGATTTACCGTGTGGGTTTGAGACCGCGGGTTGGAGGGGAGGCATCAATATGCGAGACGCCACACAAGCGGCCCCACAACTAAATCTGAAAATTTGCGATAGCGTGGCTTTTTCCCGTTTCTGCATTGATGATGCTCTAACTAAGAGATGACTTGCTGAAATTATTCGTTTACGTTTGAAGAGCCCTTGCACTTCCACTCCCCCACCCTTGCACGCCCCTCACATATCAAAAGTGCACATCAAATAGTTAATGGACCAATCACAAGTAGAATTTGGGGATGTAGTCAACTATATGGTGATTTGAAGGGCCATTTCTTGACACGCTAGGATTGAGAGTCAAAAGGCATTTTGGAAGGGCCCTTGGCACTTTTCATATAATTTGGAGTGTGAAATACTCACGAAGGGCTACAATGGAACTGCTCTTACACTTCCCCACCTTTGCACGCCCCTCACACATCAAAAGTGCACATCAAATAGTCAATGGACCAATCACAAGTAGAATGTGGGGATATAGTTAACTAAATAGTGATTTGAAGGGTCATTTCTTAACACGCTAAGATTAAGAGTTAAGAGGCATTTTTAAAGGGCCCTTGTCACTTTTCATTTAGTTTTGAAGTGTGAGAGAATGTAGGAGGGCAACAATGGAGCTGCTCTCATGTTCACTGCCTTTCCTTGCTCATCACCTTAAGCCTCCACCTGTCCACTTAACTATTGATGAAGTACTCTTGGGTGTGGAATATACCAAACCATCTACTGTAGAGCCAAGGCAGGGACGGTACATGCTACTGAATGTTGTGTGGGAAAAAAACACAGCTATTGTTTTGGTCGATTGGTTTGATTGTGCTTTGAAGATCAAGGTGCTCATACAGTGCCAATTGGCACAATTGGTGCATGTCAAACAATTTTGCTCTTGTTGATGGATTCAGTTGGTGCTAACCATGAGCTGATCAAAGCTGACAATTCACACCGAAATATTAGCTTTCGTCATCACCACCAGGGTCACTCTCTTGAGTTTGGAGCTTTGTAATGGACGTTAGAGCATGTGCACCCATGCTCGTTAAAGTTGACTTGCTAAAAATTATTCATCTACATTTGAAAAGCCCTTGAACTTTCATTCCCCCCACCCTTGAACGTCCTTCAAGCACCAAAAGTGCACATCAAATAGTCAATGGACCAATCACAAGTAAAACGTTGAATATAGTCAACTAGACTTCATCAGGAATTTCGGACCCCACTAATTTTGCACGATTTCAGTGCGATTTCCGATATTTCAAGGGTTCGTACATTTTTCGCACTGATTCCGCATCGTTACGTCATTCATCGCAACTACACTGATATGACATCACGCTCGTCCAAACGGATTTAGTATTGATTCGACACGATTGAGACATCTATTGAAAACGTGTGAATTTTTTACTCTGTACCGTTGTCAAATGTCGTGTTTTAATCTTCTTTAAAACTACACTGATTCAGTGCGTTTTTCGTGCGACATCATTTTTTCCATATCTAGATTTTTTTCTTTCTATATCTAAATTTGATCAAAATAATATTATTAAAAAATATATATGATAAAATATAAAAATATAAAAATATAATTTTTCTCTCTACCCACTTCAACACAAACTACCCGAACCTATAGTGGGACCCGCCACGCCTTCCCAAGCTCTATCACCAATGGTAGGATTTGAACCCAAGACCTCCCGGTTGCACACCAAGCTCCTAACCACCAAACCACCTCGAACAATTGATGCATAGAATTGAACTCTTTTGGTAATTATAAAAAAAATGAAACCATTGGCAATTTTTTGCCATGTCTATATAATTCTTTTTTCAAATTTTTTTTTGCACTACAACATGAAGAGCTTTTACTACATCTACAATTTTTTTCAAAATATTTTGAATTTTTTTTTTTGGCCAAAATCGTGATGGCAAATCATATCTGTGAGGTGTTTTTTTTTTTTCAGCAGACTTTGAATGTTTTTAACTATGTGAAAAAAACTTTTTTTCCAATTTTTTTTTGCACTAGATTATGCAGGACTTCTTCTATATCTAGGATTTTTTTCATAATATTTTGAGTTTATTTATTTTTTGCCATAATCGTGGTGGCTATGAGCTATTTTTTTAAGCAGACTTTGGATGCTTTTTTGCGATGTAAAAAAAAATTCCAATTCTTTTTTGCTTCTAAACTCTATAGGAAATCAAGTATGCTTTCAAACCCAATTTGAATCGTGCCAATCCAAATTAAACTTTGCCTAGAGGAAACATTCTAAAAAGCAACACCTCTACATTGTCTTGTGTTACAAATTTTGCTATTTTGAAAAAGCAATGTTGTCCTTTTCTGTACAATTTTTTTTGCTCCTATGATGAAAAGTACAATGTTAACCAATAATACCAAATTTGAATTCTAAAAATGTAAAATGTTATTTCTTTGAAATTTTAATGTGTATTGCTTCTAAACTCTATAAATGTAGATCTAAAAATGTTTTGGGGAATTAAACCATAAATATAATTTAAAAATTCTTGGAATACTCCAAAATATTCCAAAATAATATTTAAAAAAAGAAAGATTCCAAAAGATTCCAAAAAGAATATTGAAATATTGTACACGGATGTCGTACGAAAATAATTTGCATTATAATAGATACTAAAATCGCACAAATATAGTAAAAGGCATTAATATGATACGTATACGATATTGAATCCGCATTAACTAAAACCACATGTTATCCGTGTCTTATTAACCATGTAATGTAGAAACACAATTAACGCAGGGATTCCGTCAAGCACGACTTTCGTGCGGAAACAACACTTTTGTCATAATCATTGAAAAGACACTACATCGACATCCTAATAATGTATGTCACTTCCGTACCATAACGACACTTCTAAATGCACGTATGACGTGTGGAATCAGTGTTTAACGATAAACGCACTGAAATCGTGCAGAATCAGTGGAGTCGGAAATTCCTGATGATGGCTCCCCAGCCTCACACCTCAAATTAATCCTTGTTACTCTACCGAAGGGTAACGTTCAAAATTAATACTGATGGAATGCAACTGCATCCCCTATCCAACCTCTCCCTCCTCCCCAGTAGAACATTGTTTCCAAACCGAACCCAGATCTTGGGGTAAGTAAAACAAAATATATAAACAGAAGCGCGAACTTTTAGGAAATTGTTTTTTCAAAAAATAAAAATAAAAAAATCTATGGTGAAGAAAGAATCTTAGAGAATATCTGCAGAATTTAACATTTGTTGAGAAGCACTTCAGGGAAAATACAACCAAACGAACTTCCATGAGTACAAAATGGTTGCAGACATGCAGCACTTCCAATCCCAAATCTATTATGCAAGACAAGCTTTTGCAAATCTATAGATGGAAAATTCCGCAAAAAAACACTTAGCACTCACTGATTTCAACTAAGGTTGGATGTACTAAAACCACCAACTTAAGAAATACAGCCTCATTTTGACAAGGTTATTTATGAGAAACATTTTTCAGTCATTTGGAAGAAGATCTCTCACAAAATGCACAAATTTTCACAATTTAATTCCCAATATTCAAATTGATACAAGTTTTCAAAGTGAAAAGAACTTCGTGACCCAAACTTCGTGGTTTTAGGACATCCAACCTTAAAAAAAAAATCAGATACATGTTCAGTCCAATCACAAATCTAGCATCATGTCACACCACAACCATGTCATATCAACCAACCAACGTCGTGAAAGCCTTCTGGTTATGAATTAAAAAAAACGTATCCTCGTGGAAGCCAGACATAAAACCCAGGACAAAAAACACAAACCGTCTTGAGTCCAACTGCTTGCAACTACAAAGCCGCTAAATAAAAACCTGGATCCATTCACATTCTGAAGTGTCACCAGGACAAGAATCCTTCCTGCCATCAATCAAAATCACAGGAGCATCATCCCAGCTTACTTCTTCTTCTTGGCATCTCCAGCAGCCTTCGCCTGCAACACAACCCAACCATGTTGTAAGAACTCTGAACACTGCGTGTACCTTTGTGGTCTTCGGTTCTATTACAAATACTGTTGTCCCTCTCTATTATCACGTGTTTGGGAATCTCAAACTTCAAGGTGGCAGCCATGGATTAGTCACAGAAATGACTTATCCCATGTGTATTCCTTGAAATACAAATAATATTGCCATATCATGGGGTGTCATATTATGGAGGGTAGACTGTAACCTAAGCAGGATTTCGGCTCATGGTCTAGCACCTAATAGCAAGAATCACGTACCTTCTTCACACCCCGGATTTTCTTGGCACGGTTCTTGCGCTCCTTAATCTGCTTCCTGGACTTCTCCACCTTGGTCGCCAGTCCGTTCTACAATTACACGAAAATCCATAACATCAGTACCTTCCCAGAACCAGTCTTTTTCCATCGCAAGTAAAACTCTTACAACGTGAAGAGCCAAGTTCCATGGGTGAAGTATCTCACTGAAAGACAAGTTTTGGGGGACTTTGGGGACCAAGTTCCACATTTCAGGTGAGCATTTTGAGGAAAAAATGGTGGAGAAGTTGTCATGAAGTATGGAGCAACTTCTGCCTAATCAACCAAATTTATTCATGTTTCACCTCACCCGATCAAATGTGTTCATGTTTCACCTCAAGCCAGTCCATGGAACTTGGCTTGAAGCCCGCACTCTAAACAGAATCACAAAAACTGATTACGAACTTACCCTAATGAGCCTGTACTTGGGCTCGTATTTCTTAGCAGAGTCCACAGAATCGTAGATAAGACCAAATCCGGTGGATTTGCCACCTCCGAATTGCGTCCTGAAGCCGAACACGAAGATGGATTGGGGATCCCGAACTTCATAAAGCTTGGTGAGCTTCTCCTTCAGCTCAGCCTGCATAATAATAATGTCCATTCGAACCTCAGATTACATGTTCCCCTAAAATTGACCTAAACATGCGAAAAAAAACACAACGAAACTCACCTTCGACACATTCGCGCGACCCGGGTGAAGCACATCGATAACCTGCAAAACACAACGTTCTCATCATCAAAACCGAGTCCAGTTCCGCAAACCCTAAAACTCCACTGATGCTGAGTAGGGGCTAGGCATCTTACGAACTGCTTGCGGGCGAGCAGGCGGTTGGTCATAAACTTCCTGGTCCGGACGGTGCACGCCTTTTCCGCCATCGCTGCGAGAGGATGCAATGCTGCTGGAGAATGAAACGCAGACAAGAAAGAAAGAAATCAGTGCCTGGCGTTGCACTTACCCCTGTCACAGGAGCGGCCCCAAACCCTAACTCTGTCCATCCATTCATCCAAAACATCCACATTCATCTGTTTGTGAAACGAGGTTACGGTACTTGTCTGTATGAGAGGGAATTTGGGTTTGCAGGAAGACGATGACATACAGCCCACGCACATGATGCAAAATCGTGGCGTGCACCAACGACTTTCATCCCTTTTAGATTGGCGCTTTGGAGGAATTCTCCCCTCGTCAACGAGCACCGCCACAGTTTGTCCCACAGTCGTAAACCCCTCGGGCCCTCATGCCCTCTATAAATCCCGGGAGTTTATAGGCCCGAATGCCCTCCTACGAGCTGGGAGGGAAAATAATGGAATGGAACGCCCTCCCGTGCACTTGGGGGGCGTTCCTCAGGGTTTACGTAGCAGGGAGCCCCTGCCCTCGGGAATTCCAGCGCAGGGAAAACCCTACTCGGCCTCGGGCTCCCGCCCTCAGCCTCGGGGTTTTCCTGCGCGGAATTCCCTCGGGGCGGGGCTCCCTGCTATACGTTTCACCCCCAAACTTACTGCCCCGATGCAAGTTACAGCATCGGATTTGTTGTTGACCGGTATTTTTACGTTGTTGCAGCTTCGAGGCATCTTCCGATTTAGAGTGCTCCTGAGTCTGCTCTAGGGTGCTCCAAGAAGCTCACTTGCACAGTACGCCCTTGTCTACAGTAGCTAGGGTTTGAGAATTGTGCATTATTATTTAATTAGTTGCTTGCAAAATTTGGGTTGTGGTAGAGATGGACCAGGAGAAGCTACCTTAGGATGCTTATGGCGCATAGTCCCGGGAAGTTTGATTCTTACGCAGAGTTCTCAAGCGTTTGATCTGGTGTCATTTATTCCGGGAACAATGGACCAAGGGATACCCGTGCTTAGCACCAGGACCTCCACCGGTCCGGTGGATGTTGGTGAGGGGCACGACGGAGACAATAAGCCATCTTGGACGCAGTCACTTTAGCGTATCCATCCTACATCATCTAGTGTTGCCGACTAGGACAACAATGGAACCACCCTGTGAACACGCGCAAGGAATTTAATCGGATGTCGCGGGAAAGGTACTTCTATTCTACTAGCTAAACGGGCTAGAGTTGATAGAAACTTCATGAATGCATTAGATAGACTTGCATATTCTAGTGCTAAAATAGAAAGGTCAATAATTGAAGCGGCGTTGACGATGCATAAAGATAATTTAATTAAACGCCAAGAAAATAGGAAACTGGAACTTGAATTTTTCCAATTACTACATGCTAGTAGCGAGAGGATGGCCGCTATGTTTGCAAAAGTTGTTAAAAAAAATTCACAATAAATAGGCTACTATTAAGTTTAGGGTTATAGAGCTTTGGTTTAGGATAGTTGGATATGGAAAATTATTACACCACATTGGTTCTTTAATGTAACCGATCCATGCCCCAAACCCCTCTATATTTCATAGTTGTGAAATAAATAGAGGATGAAACTCCTCTTCTTCTGTACATGTGTGTTTTACAGAGAATTTGTCATTTGTGGGGTTTATTTTAAATGTGAATTTATTAATCCTCTCGATGGGTGATTTGTCACAATTTCAAAGAGCTTTTTTTCCTTTGGTATGTGATAGTTGCTTACTGGAATTTGGCACAATACTCGGTGGAATGCTTTGATGCTTTAAATGATTTGATGCTTGAAATGCTTTTACCATCATTTTCATCTCTTTTTATACATTTTTTTGTAAATATTTTTTTCCTCGTCATACAAAATACTAAATCAAACATTTAACCTTTAAGCACAAAAAACAACCATTTTCTGGTCCTTGCTGGACCCTAACGTGCTGCCTGAAAAAATACATATTTCTATTAAAAAAGTTAAATACTACATCAAACTGTGCACTTTCCAACTCAATATGAATTATGACAATCCAATTTAAACTCCACCCGGGAGAATTTGTCAAAGTAGATCACTTCAACATTGTCTTAGTGTTATCAAATTTGCTATTTGCGGAAAGTAATGACGATCGCTCCATCATTTTTTTATTTTTAAAAAATTTACGACTCATAGCCCAACTTTAACCAATTATACTAAAATTAAAACTCTAAAATTGAAAATTATAATTTATACAAATTCTCAAAGGTTATTGCTTTTCAATTCATTAAAAATGATATAAAGATATTTTAGGAAGTTTGACTGTACGAATAATTAGTAGAGATGATACTCTATATTTTGTTTAATGAACAAAACTTCATCAAACATATAGAAGACACATATTATAACACATCTATGTTTTTTTCCAATACCCCTTAGGCTTTTACTAAATTTAATAATTTCTTTGACCAATTTACCAAATTGTTTTATGTTTTGCAAAGACGGTCAAAAATATTAAAAAATACTACAATTTCAACTTTTCACTTCAAACGTTATACTCTTGCAATCTCTACGGTCAAATTCTATGAAATTTTTACTATGAGCTCTCTCAATAATCCATAATAAGATCCTACTGTGAGAGTTGTTAAATAATTATTTCTGATGTTCTTTTTGAGCCCTCCCCGCACTGCCCATCCTCCACACAAAAATCCCCTTGTTCTAAATAACTTCCGCTCAAAAAGTTAAAATCTAAACAAAGTTAGATTTCTATTCTTGTATTGTTATATTGAATTCACGTAATGCATTCCAGAAAATAAAAATAAAAATTGACACCGTAAGTACCTACTGAAACTTTGAAATGTCCTAGTTTTGAACCTAGGTCCTTTAGGAGGAAATTTGGGTAGTTGTTGAATAGTACTATTGATCCAAAATTAGCATAGGCTAGTTTAAAAAATTCATTCTTTAGGAGGTTTTTGAAATTCATAACCGCGACATTTTTTAGTGCTCCACACTCTATTGACATGACTCATTAGAAAAATTAGAGCACTAAACAACTGAAATCGTGCAAAAAAAAATGATTACATCTTTTATAAAATGGGATGTACAACATGTTTTTCAACAAGAGAAAGGGCACATCAAAATGAAATTTAAGAGCAAAGTGATAGCATGTGACATACATAGAACACTTGAGACTCTAGTGCTTACACTGACAAATCTAAGACAAATACATCTCACTATGGATTACGTTCAAGCCATGATGAGAATAGAATATTTCTCATCGCCTCTTATGAGCACTTTACCGGTTACCCGGTCAAAATGACATATAGTCAGCCTGAAGGTGGGTGTAATATTCTTTAAGCGATGGACTTCTTTTTGATTTAGGCAAACATGTGGCAATTTACTAAGATCAAAGTGGTAAAAACAAAGTAATTGGGCCAAAACCAGTGTGTACTTGAAAATTACAGCACACACAAAGGATTCAAATAAACAATCAACAAACACTAAACCATACCCAAATACCTCACTAATTCCCCTAGGCACCACGTGGCCTAACTGGGTTCAATTTAGTAAATAAATTCCTCTAATTAGGGTTTTGACACTTAAGTATAAAAATTATGGCACATACATTTGACCTAGAAATAACCTACAAATATTAGGAAATGTTTCAATTTACTTTAATTTCCCCTAGGTACCGTGGTACTCAAGAAATGGGGTTGACCCCTAAAAGACGTTGCCCTGTTCATACAAGCAGTATACAGACAAGAAAAAAAATACATTGCGCAACTACTGTCCACCAGTATGCCGTATGAGGCCAGTTTTTTTTTCTAAACATACAAGACCTACAAGGGAGTGTGTTGTGAAATTTTCATAATTTTCCAAAGGTGCCAATGCTTGAAAAAAATTCTCGTATAAATAAAAAAAGATACAAGCCGTAGACCACATTGTGGTTCCTGCCTGCATTAGGGGTTAAATTGGGCAATCGATGCACTCAAGCACTCCAAACCCACACCAACTCTAAAATTACATCACACTTGTAGAGAATCACAAGGGCATCTAGATTGCATAATTGAGCATATCATTGAGCCCTAAATTCTACAAAAACACCATTTTCAACTTAAGCAAGACAATCACAAACTAATAAGGAGTTTTTTAGAAAACTTGGGCAGCGCTTCCGCGTTGTGCCCAAAACCCTAATTTTACTCCTAATTTACTCAAAAGTACACAATTGGCCCGGTAAAGATTGGGCAGCGCTCCCGCGCTACGCTCTCATTGGACCACAATACACCAATACAATAATGAAATTCCAAAATGTTCACCATAAAGTAACTATGATTGGACGAAAATCACAACCTATACACTCAAAGGTTTTTGGCAACTAAAATCACCTACCCAAGTAGTATAATCCTTATACTAGCATCTTAATTTATCATAAGCTCATAAAATCTAAATCAAAGCCAAAATGGTGTAAAAGGGGAAGGATTTAGCTCCCTCTATATTGGCACTTTGTCCCTCCATAATGTCACCAAGAGAGAGAAATATGGTGCAGTAGGGAGATGGCGTCGTCGCGGCTTGGATCGCCATGGACACGATGGAGATGGCCTTAACATGAAGTGGAGGTCGTCGTCGCCTCGAAGCCCTTCAATTCGTGATCGCCTTTGTGAATTCCGTTGACTGATGAACTACCGAGCACCTCACTACTATAGTCATGCCCTGGTCGTCTTGGTAGTTCATGTCGCCTTGGATTTCTCGTCCATTTTGCGATTTCGTTGAGGTCGATGTAGGTGCTTGCTGATCGATCCCGCCTTGTCGCCGTCAGCTTCGTTCCGTGACTTGGTCTTCGCTAGTCTATTTTTGCTCTGACGTCGCTACTAATCCGGACTCTTCTACCCACGTTGATGTCGCTCTTCGTGGTTGTGTCCACCCTAGAGTTGTTGTCATGATGTCGCTTCGATGATGTTGACCTTCGTCGTGATGATCCTGTAGTTGGTCTTGTTCGCTCGCTCGTTGCCGAGGTTGCTGTTGCGGCTCCTACAGTTTGCCGATTCTTTATTATCGTCAGGTCCGAGCTTGTCGCTGCTAGCCTCGACGACGCCCTAGACCGCTAGTCGCTCAATTTGTGGCCTTCAAGTTCATCGTCGTCTTCGTTACCAGTCTTGTCCTCGCTCTTCTGCGAGCTCTGTATTGACCCCGGTTGCATGCCCTCAAAATCCCAATTGATTAGGAAAAATCTGGGGTCGCAAAAGGGCCTTTGTCTTTGACACGTGTTGAAAATTTGAGTTAAAACTGTGTGCATTACACGCTGGCACCAATGATGCCACCCTGGTGCCAGCAGTGCAGTTCTGTGGGTCGAGCGAATCGACACTGCTAGCACTACCAACATTGCCAGCACTGCGGCTTCTGACGCTGTCAACGGGCAGCGACCTGCACCAATGGGTTTACATGGAGAGGGGTAATTAGGCAACCGATTCACCTAACCGCTACTAACAAACATCTACCCAATCTCACAATGCGTTGGCTATACCCTACCGATCAAGTATCCTAATTTCATTATTTTGTTATCTTCTCATGAATTCCAAAAGGCTACCAATACTTATTCCTTGTTTTCCGTGCTCAAAGTCAGTCATCCAAGACTTCTCAAGGAAAAATTCCCTACCTCTTTCAATCTCCAAAATTCCTACACTAATCTCTATTGATTTTCAAAACTATTCTCTAAAACCCCAAATCCAAAAAAACTAGACCTAGATCTAAAAATGAGTGTCTCTCCCAAAACACTAACGGCGGACAAAACTAACTGACTCCAAACTTGCGACAGGGGTGGGATTCAAAATCCCACTCCAAAACTACATCTATAAAAAAACCCTTATCCAAGAATTTTCATCCAGATAGACCTAACCTAACTCAATACCTACTAAACTCTCCCTTTTTTCCTCGGAGACCAAGAGTTCACTATTAGTCTACTGTAGATCAACCAACTAAAAGACCAAAATAAACTAGTAGATTAGACTAATAGATTCAACTAATAGCCTAACCTAATAAATCAAAATAATAAACTAGAAGAATAGGCTAATGAAAAGCCTAAACGGATAGCCTAAAACAATAGACTAAAATAGAAGAGCAAAATAATAGATTAAAATAATAGACTAAATAATAGGCTAAAACAATAAACTAAAATAATAGGCAAATAATAGACTAAAATAATGATCCAAAAAAATAGGCTAGAATAAAATAATAGAATGAACTAATAAAATAGACGAAAAGGATAAGCTATAAGAATAATAGGCCAAAATAATAGATAAAAATAATAGAATAAAATGATAGACCAAATGATTTTAACACCAAAAATCCAACGGTTAAATGGTTAGAAATCAATAAACAACTAAACTTACTAAGAATAAAAGATAAAATTTAAAAGGTTGATCAAATCTCAAACCAAATAACACTCCAAGGGGGAAATTGTCAAATAGCTAGGCTAACATTTTGTGTTTGGACAATTAAATAATCCAAAATATATGAAAACCGTTGCGGTAAGAGTTTACCGCTAACGTGGACTGTCTCAACTTTTCACACCTCCCACGCTAACTTTGAAGTCACTCTTTCATGGGGAAGTTGAATTCTTCGTACATGGAAATTCACATGTGGACCACGACGGAATCTAATATCTGCAATAAAATAGACACGCAGACAAAGAATTTTGCAGTACTTAGTTGTGTAGAACACAACATGATAGGCTAACCAAAGCAGCCTTTTCAATTGACATATTAAATCCTTTCAAAATATGTCAACGATTTTTGAATGCTCAAAATGCCAATTCGATTACCACTTGTCCGCTGTTAACAAAAGAAACAAACCAGTGCAATCCATATAATGTATGTAGTCAAAGTTCATTATGAATATACCCTGGGGAAAAACATGAATAATTATTAAAAATAATAAATTAAACTTAGTCATACTTAATTTTATCTACTATCGTTGGATCCCTAGGTTTGAAATTCTTCAACGTGTCTGGTTTGCTAGAATAAGCTGTGTTGACTAATAAATATGGTTTAATCTCCATTCCACCAAAATGGATGATTAGCTCTGCTAAAATTTGTCTTCAACTCAACTGCGTACAGAGGGAGTACATCGCAAATTGGTTTGTATTATGGACACCTCCAGAAACCCTGCGCACAAAATCCAAAACATTCTATTTGTATCGTACACCGCTTGCAATACAATGCTATGGAAGTGTTTTCTATTATAAAAATCTTAGGACATAGGAGTTTAACGTCTGGTAGGTCTAAAGCTCAAAGGAAGAATTGCAAACTATTGCACCAACTATATTTAATAACTATGTGATATTCCTTAATTTTTGTATAATGCCCTGAAGCCTATCATTATCAAGTGTGTGGATGAACTGAAAATATAATTCATTCTCACCACTCCCTAAAGCACAACACACAATTACAATATATTTGCAAATGGTGGACTCTCTTGATACGACACACAAATTGTATATCGTATCACAACTTACACCATAAGTTAATTGATACAACACAAGTTTTGTTTTCTTTCTCATTGGAACGATTGGATTAACAAACGTAGTAATAGAAGGACGTAAAAAACGTGATTTTACTAATGCAACTTAAGCAGTCATAGTACTATCAACTTCATTAGCTGTTTCTACGTTGCGGTGATAAATTTGAAAAAAAAAAAACAAAATATAAAAAATTTACACACGTTCAAAAAGCTCGTATTGAACGGTAGTTTGAAGGTTTCATTGCTCTAAATTGTATATACTATTTAACAAGAGTAATTGATAATATACGACAAAGCTGTAAAAAAACTAGTGTTTTATTGCCCATGCATTCATAAAACTACAGCCACATGAATAAATTCCTCAAACACAGTAAGCACTTGTTTATTGAGTTCTGCTCTACTTCGATTACAGCTTCATCGACTATAAATCACATAATTCATTACAGAGCAATCGCTTCTCCAAATCATTCCCAATGCCTCCATTGCAAACACAAGGTGACGTGTAGCAAACTTAAGATTTAAGAGCAGATTATTTATTCAGTCATATAAACATGAGAATTCAAGGAAAAACCAACGAACAAGGCGGAGAGCCGCTAAATATTACAGTCAAACATGCCTCATAAGATAGCCAGTGCATGGTACAACACCAAATTTCAACTAGATGTACCCACAAATTTTTTATTCCTGACGAGAACAAAAGACTCATTCTACAATGCCAATAGCTAAGTATACTACAAAGTCCGATGAGTTCTATCTATTGAAGTATAGCTTTCAACTAAAACATCTAGCCGCCTATCTCTTCTACAATTCCTGCTACTCCCGTCGAACATCCGTTAAAAGCAACGCCAATGCGTCCACGTTGCCCTCCATTCCCTACTTCAATCCGTCCACATTAGACCTCAATCTGTGTGCACCGGCCTTCAATCCGTCCACATAGGCCTCCAATCCGTCCACCTTGGTCGCCAATCCGTCCACCTTGGCCGTCAATCTGTCTACTTTGGCATTCAATGTCAACATCCGTGTGTCCAACAATGCCGACGTCCGTGCGTCGAAGCCCTTCAGGTAGCTCTCCAAGCCTGACAACCGCGATGCCAAATATTTTGGTCTGACCCCATCGCGAGGCAGGTAACCTCTACAATCCCATTAAACAAGCGCCAAATGATCTTATCATAAGCCTGAAAGCAACAACGTCAAAGAAAAAAAAGTGAGAAATAATCTTTAAGACCACCTAAACCCTAAACCCTAAAACATTGGAAAAATCTCAACCGTGACCGTCACCTGCACCGTGATGAACCGTGGCCCGTCCGCCATGTCGGGAGCGCTACAGAACCCTCGGCGCAACATTCTAGCCAAATGTCGCACGAGAGCCCACGTCGAAATCGAAATTTAAGAAAGTGAGAGAGTTTACCTTAGCTTTATACATTCGCGCTCGCCAAATAAGTCCTCCAAAAATGTTTTAAATGAAGTATTTCACCGTGTATAAAATAGAGAGTCTTCTTGCAATTGAGCAATACTGTCGTAATTTAAATGTCAAGATTTATAAAATAAATGAATGTCTTTATATATACTAAAAATTTCATTTTTACTTTATTTACTAATTGTAAAAACTAATGTACTTAATCAAATTTATTTCTACTAATTTTAAGTCTAAACCTTCTAATTTTAATCTAAACCTTCTAATTTTAAGTCATATATCTTTATCAATTTGCAAGGTAATTGCATAAATCTTAATTTACTTTATATTTTAACAGTAAAAATTTATTTTTATCATAATTTGGCAATATTTACTTTGTTGTTAATGAAAAAGAATTACCTTCTAATTTTAATCTAAAGCTTCTAATTTTAAGTCATATATCTTTATCATTTTGCAAGGTAATTGCATAAATCTTAATTTAATTTATATTTTAACAGTAAAAAGTTATTTTTATCATAATTTGGCAGTATTCACTTTGTTGTTAATGAAAAAAATATAATTCATTTCTAATTTAATTTGATGCATTCTTGTCAATTTGCAAGATTAATGCAAAAAAAATTATTATTTTCTACTTTTACCTATGAAAAGCTATTTTATTATAATTTGATAATATCCATTTTGTCTTTGATAAAAAAAGATCTAATTGATTTTTAACTTAATTTGATGCACTCTTGTTATTTTGCAAAATTAATGCAAAAATATCTTATTTACTAATTTCTCTCTCAATTTTGAAAGCTAATCGCTAATTGGATTTTATCCCACGTTTCAAAAAAATTCTCTCATTTTTTATTTTTTTTCTTGCTTTTGCTAATATCTAATCTACATTGTTTGGAAAAATGATATTTCTAAAAAAACTTGAATTTATTACTAGTGACTATCTTAATATAATTGAGATTGACAAATGGATTTCATCAATGGTTCTAAAGGGGCAAAATTAGCTTAGAGAAACTACTTCATTGTTAAAAAAAACATGTCTTGTTAATTTTCCTGCATTTAAGCGTTTCATTGTTTGCAAAACTTACCATTGACAGGTAATCAAATTATTTTCTACTTTCGACTTTTACTAAGAATTTTCTGACTGTAATAAACATATAAAGATATTTATTTTACTAAATCGGTTAAATTTTGTTATAAGTTTTTTAGTTTTATTTTTAAACAAATTATTCATTTGAATAAAATATATATATATTTTAAAATAATTAATAAATGATAAAAAAATTATGTTCTTAACATTCACTATTAATTTAGGTTCTTACGTCTTGCAGTATGTCGTATGGCAGCTCTTTGCGCCAAATTCTCGTTGTCCATGTACAAGTATCAATGAAGGTTAATCTTAGTTTGTAAAACACTTGCAAGAGTCATGGTACTACTTCTAAACAATTTTTTTATTTTTAAAAAGACCCTCTAATGGAAGTTACCGATGAATTGATGAAGTCTTCAAAAGCGGTTTTAGAACTCTACTTTGATCAAGCGTTATTTCGTCATCCTCTTGTGATAATATCATCTCTTGCTACACCTCTCGGACTACATCTCTATTCATTCTCTACAACTTAGCGTAGAGAAGTTGTGATGTTTATGGAAATGCCACGATTGCATTTCACATCTTCTCGGCCTCCTTTGGTAACATATCTTTAGTGATCATATTCTCTAAAGATTCGTCCGTGAAAATAATATCGTCTCTATTTTCATGACCTAGCATTTCCATAATCTTGAAGCCCAACCAAAATTTTGGCTTACGTCGTCTAAAATCCACCTTTATCAGGTTACTGATGGCTATGTTATCTTTATCGATATCTTTAGTCATATTGCCCATGTTTTGTCTATGCGAAATGGAATGTGGAATGGGAAGGATGAAAAAAACAAAAAGAGTAGGCATGTATACACCTTTGATTTCTTGCTTCCATTTTTTCTAGTAGTGCTTTCCTTGTAGGCCACCTTTTCCTCCAAAGTACGTTTTAACCTGAAGGTCATTGAAGTGTACTACTTCATGTTCATCTTGAAATTGCCCGGTGGGCATCGGGTCATTAGCATTACGAACGGACACTTTATTCACGCCGGCCCGGTCATAGGGTTGGTGTTTCTATCTATCTATCTATCTTCATCTTGAATGGTCCTTCTTCATTGGTCTTAGTCACGTTCCTTGATGCCATCGCCTACACTTTTGGAATTCTTCTCTTTTGAGTGGTCGTTCCTCTGCTCTTCTCAGCTATAAGCTGATGAATCGACATTGTCTCTTAAATTCTCTCTTAGTTTTTGATTGTTCTCTTGCTATTGACGGCACTGTTGCTTTTGTAGAGCTCCCTTCATCTTTGGCCCTCGTTCCTTAGCTTTGCTCACTTGCCGCTTGTGTTTCGACCGGCTCTTTCGATTCTTCGACTACAAACCCCTACGCTACGTCTGCTAGCTCCTTTGAAGCTTTCATCAGGAATTTCATACCCCACTGATTCTGCACGATTTTAGTGCGTTTATCGTTAAACACTGATTCTGAACGTCATACGTGCATTTAGAAGTGTCGTTATCGTACGCAAGTGACATGCATTACTAAGATGTCGATGCAGTGTCTTTTCAATGATTATGACAAAAGTGTTGTTTCCGCACGAAAGTCGTGCTTGACGGAATCCGTGTGTTAATCGTGTATCTATATTACATGGCTAATAAGACACGGATAACATGCGGTTTTAGTTAATGCGGATTCAGTATTGTATACGTATCATATTAATGCCTTTTACTATATTCATGCTATTTCAATATCTATTATAATGCAAATTATTTTCATACGACATCCGTGTACAATATTTTAATATATATTTTAGAATCTTTTGGAATCTTTTGGAATCTTTCAAATTATTTTATATTATTTTGGAATATGTTGGAATATTCCAAGAATATTCTTTAAATTATACTTACGGTTTAATTTCCCAAAACATTTTTAGATCTACATTTATAGAGTTTAGAAGCAATACACATTAAAATTTCAAAGAAATAACATTTTATATTTTTAGAATTCAAATTTGGTATTATTGGTTATCATTGTACTTTTCATCATAGGAGCAAAAAAAAAATAGCTCACAACCACCACGAATTTGGCAAAAAATAAAAAAATTCAAAATATTATGAAAAAAATCCTAGATATAGAAAAAGTCCTCCATAATCTAGTGCACAAAAAAATTTGGAAATTGTTTTTTCACATAGTTAAAAACATTCAAAGTCCGCTGAAAAAAAATACAGCTCACAGCCATGATCTGCCATCACGATTTTGGCAAAAAATAATGAAAAAAATGCTATATATAGAAAAAGTCCTACATAATCTAGTGCAAAAAAAAATTTGAAAAAAGAATTATATACACATGGCAAAAAATTGCCAATGGTTTCAATCTTTTATAATTACTAAAAAAGTTATCTTTCGTAATTCTATGCATCGAGGGTTTGTGGTGATTTGGTGGTTTGGAGCTTGGTTGATAATTGGGAGGTCGTGAGTTCGAATCCCACCGTCGGCGATAGAGCTTGGGAAGCCATGGTGGGCCCCACCGTGGGTTCGGGCAATTTCCGTGTAGTTAAAGTGGGTAGCGAGAAAAATAATTATTTTATATTTTTTAATAATATTATTTTGATCAAATTTAGATATAGAAAGAAAATAAAATCTAGATATGGAAAAGATGATGTCGCACGAAAAACGCACTGAATCAGTGTAGTTTTAAAGACGATTAAAACACGACATTTGACGACTATAAAGAGTGTTGAATTCATACGTTTTCGATAGATGTATCAATCGTGTCGAATCAGTACTATATCCGCTTATACGAACATCGTGTCATATCAGTGTAGTTGCGATGAATGACGCAACGATGCGGAATCAGTGCGAAAACTGTACGAACCCTTGAAATATCAGAAATCGCACTGAAATCGTGCGGAATCAGTGGAGTCCGAAATTCCTGATGTTGAATGCCACTACCAGTCGTTGCCCTTACCATTTCGACTCAGTTGTGGTCTTCTCTGCTCTCAGTTGCTTCTTCGATTTTTCCTTCGCTCCACCTTTTGCATTTGTTATCTTTGCATTTGCAGGCCTTGGTCTCCGCGTTGTACTTTTCTTCCATGTTGTCGTAGTCGATCCCTTTATTGTTGTTACAGCCTATGTACTTGATGTCGCAGCCATAATCTCCAATCCCTCGTTGCAGCTTCTGCCCTCACTTGCGCATTCTTCATCTTTAGACTATGGGGAAAAAAGAGCGGTTGAGCAAACAACTTCCATTAAAATTTAAAAATTCTTGTTTTAAAATTTTTGTTTTTTTTATAAAAATACTGCAATTAAATTTTGTCATAACTTTTTAAAATTTTAATCAAATTATTAATTTTTATATTAATAATTAAATGTTTATGATTAAAAATTATTTTAATAATTAAAATATATTATTTTTATATAAAAACTATTTATTATTTTTAGAATTAATTATTTTAAAAATTAAAAATATTTAAATCATCTTTCTAAACTTAAAAATGAATAAATAAATAAATAAACAACTCATCAAATGAAAAAGTGCCACATAGCAGTCCACTTTGAGAGTTAGTAGAGTTGTGAACATTGAAACCGGATGGGTGAATTGGTACTTTAATTCCCTTCCTCCAAACTTACAAAATTCTTAGAAAATATACTACATGTCTTTTAAAACTTGAGAATTTAGTTTTTGTTTCAAATTGTTTTTATGCCATTTTATAGAGGATGGAATGTACTTCTGTTTCGTTGTTTGGATTTGTATTCTAAAGAATGGAAGTTGGAAAAATTGCAATTTCAAAAACAAAGAGTCTTAAACTTCAAACCTCCTACAAGTGTAGGGTGTTTGTAAACATCTTGGACATCTTCAAACATAACGAAATAAGTACACAACTAAGACACATCGTAAAGAATGTGAAAGTGAAGTGCAATGAGTTTCAACAGTGAAAGCTTTTTGTCGAACCTCGTTTTGTCAAAAGCGGGCAGTTAGGATTTTTTAGGGCAGCTAGGAGTAGCCCAGCCGCCATAAATAGGAGAAGTAGTGGCCATAATGGCCTATTTATTTACTTGGAGAGAGAGTGGCGCTTGCGCGCACCCGAGAGGGATTACTGCAGGACTGGATAGGCAGCGGGTTCCGGTAGGAAACCGGATGGGCGACCGGATAGAGGGGGACGGGTCTCTGACGGACCCGGCCACGATCCTCATCAGCAGAATTTCGTGTTTCCGGATAGCATTTTGACCGGAGTTAGAGAAGAGAGAGCGCCAGAAACTTAGGCGTAGTTCGCGGAGGAGAAAGGAAGAGCGTCCGGAGTCTGTAGAAAAAAAGATGACGAAGGCGAGCAGGGTGATTGGAGCTAACCAGAGAGGCCAGAGGCGTCCCAACCGATTGGTGCCCGAGGAAGTCAACCGAAGGAACACCATAAGAGAAGGGAGGACCCGGGACGAGAGGAACCGGGTGGCGCACGGGCCCAACCTGAAGAGCGCCGGAAGGAGAGAAAAGACCCGGAAGGAGGCCAACCAAGAAGTGCTAGTACGCAGCCGGAGGAGCAACGGAAGAGGAGAGAGGATCCGGCAGGAGGTATGCAACCAGATGAGGGTGGTTCCTACCAAGCGCGCACCCGGGGACAACACCAACAAAAGAGGAAGCGGGTCATCTGGAGTGATGGAGGGGGGGACGACTCGGAGATCCAAGAGATTACCCCGCCCCGGAAGAAGACCAAGAACCGGATGAAGACGACCCCTGTGAATGGCCAAGGTGTCCGTCCCACCGATGAAGCCGGTCCAAGCAGCCGCAGGAAGAATGTAAAGGAGAAGGCAAAGCGGAAGAGGAAGTCGGAACTAGAAGAGGAAGAGGAAGATGAAGACTCTGAGGAGGATGAATCCGAAGAGGAGGAAGACCATGAAGAAGAGCCAGCCCAGAGAGCGGAACCAGCCCGGGAAGTAGGGCCAAACCGGGAGGCACAGGAGAGCACGTCGGTCCTCGCAAAGCCAGCGGACGTCATGCTCTTCTCCATCCGGACGGCCATGGAAATGGTGGAGGAAAGGTACACTCCACTTTACACAGCAATGAGGGGAGTCGGGAACGTCCTCAAATGCAAGAAGTCAGAGGAGTACCCGGAAAGGGTCAAGAAGATCGGGCGGGAGGTGGACCGGACTCGCAAGGAGTCGGCCAAGGCGACCCTGCTCATGCTGGAGCAGAAGAAAGAGCTGGACCGGATGAGGAAGACCATCCGGAAAATGGAGCAATACGATCGGACCTGTCTCAAGCAAGTGGCTCGGTTGTTCCAACCGGATGGGGAGGTACAGACCAAGGCAAGGTTGTACGGTGAGAAGGTAACCTAACCGGGGGTAGAAGGGGTAACGCGGGTGAAGAACATCGTGAAGGAGTACGCTACCGAAGTGGATGAGGCGCTGGTGTGATTCCGGGAGTTGGTGGCGGAGGTACTCGCAAGGTGCCTACCCATACCCGAACCGGAAGTGGGAGAGACCAGCAACAAGGGAAGGAGAGTCCCTCTGCCCGGAAGCGAGATACTGGAGACCTTCCGGTTGTCAATAGATGCGCCCCAGGCAAGGGATTTGGACCGTATGTTGGCAGCCAGAAGCTCTACCCCGGAACAGACTTCCCGGCCCGTGGAGGATGTAGAGCCGGTTCAGGCAGCAGACCAAGGAGAGGCGAGTTTAGCTGGCTTCCTGAATCCGGAGGAGGAGATGTGGAGACATGTGCCCAATAGGGAGAGGAAGGAGGACCAGAGGGTGGGTCAGGAGGTAACCCAGACAGTCAACCGGACGGTGCGCAACGACGCGAACCGAAAGGTGAACAACAGGAGGAACGCGGTGAGCCAGTGAGCAAACCGGGTGTTTCGAATCAGGAGGAGCAGCAAGAGGAAGAAGGTGGAGAAGAAGAAACAGAGGGGTAGCTGTTTGGAAGCTCCGCTGTTTTGTTAGGATCCGGGTTTGATGGAGTCGGCTTTGTAAGAAGCTTTTTGAGTAGGTAGGTTAGAACTCTTTTTGTGAAGTAGGCTTTTTAGGATTCCAATGCTAGTGGCAGTTTAGAATAGGAACTGAACCATGGAGAGAGGTCCCCGGATTTTTGGATTCCGAGTTTTTTGGATTTGAGGATTTCCCGGATCCGGGCGTTTGGAGTTTGCTTTTTATCAGGGAATGTTCTTCATTCCTTGGGTCTTTTTGTGTACTACTGTTCCCTTGTAAATGATCACAGGCGCACGTTTTTCCACAACCGGTGTGTGTGTGTTGTTGTTGCTTGAGACAGTGGTCCAATTAGTCCCTTGGTAACCGGATGGAGTGACCGGGTTCTGGAGTAGATTTAGTTAAGAGATCGGATATAGGTTTTGGGGGAGTTAGAGGTTGTTTGAATGTGGGATTTTCTATGCCCGGTTGCAGGGAATAATCCGGGTTAGCGGCTAAGAGGGTAGGAGGGGGTACTCCGGTCCTTTCAGAACTCCTAGACGGGTAGTCCGGTCGAGGTGCCAGCATTTGGGTAGATCGTGTAATAGAAGGGTACGGAACAGCCAGAGTAAAATAGACTGTTAAGGAACCCAACCGATTCCGGACACCCCGGATAACGTCCACCCTGATTAGCAAGTCGTTGTAGTCTTTTGGGGGAAGGGGGAAACCGGGTTGCACTTGTGTGACCGGCTGTGGGTTTGGGAGAAATCTGCAGTTGAAGTGTAGTACGGAAAGTACCCGGATTGAGGAGTTGAGATAGGGTAACCGGAAAGCAGTGAAGTTCCCATCACTGAAATCAGTAGGGAAGGGTGTGTCTTTAAATCTAGCACCACTAAATGCAAATGGAGAACCCTCTGAAGGAAAACAGAGGCTAAAATAAACCAGGTTAAGTCGTTAGGATAGACCGGACAGAGTAGGGTTGGATGAACTTCCAATCCGGAAGGAACCGGATCGAGCCACCACCGGATCAGTCAGTAGTAAAAGATCCCGTTTAGTACGGAAAGAGGAAGAATTAGTTGGTGATATAAGGAGAGAGAACCACCAGCCTGGACTAATCTTCGGAAACCTCCCACTTCACAGAGTCTCCGCGGAACGATAACCCGGAAATCACCTCTACGAGCATTCTTAATACGAAAAAGTGCGCTCTAGGGGAGTATCCAATATCACGTGCTACGACACTTTTTAATGTAGCCACAGTCAAATGCATGTGAAATTTACGGGCAAGTGTTTTTTTCCATCGAACGCAATTATCATGCAATCCATGCCGTCAACGTCAACTAAATTTTGTCTAGATGTTTTTCAAGTAGTTTCTGACAAGATCTTATGGCTAGAGTGTAAGTTTTTTTGGAAATGTTTGCAATGGGGGAGTAAAAATGGCGGCATTTGAGTGTTTATGTCTATGTTTGTAGACCATATCGATCAATTTTGGGGTCATTTTGCCATATAGATTGCAAGATTATAGTGTTTTAGTGCAAAAAAGGGATGATGAATTTTTCCTGGCAACACAGTTAGAGGTGAAATTCATTTTCAAAAATTACCAAAATGAAAAAAAATTGAACTATAAAGTAGTTCAAAATCATCATATAAACACATTGGTACTAAAAAAGCCTCATGGAAAAAATTTAATGTGCCCTAAAACAGTAAAATGGCCTTGCAATGTCTAAAAGTAGCGCAAAAAAGTGACCCATTTAAACCAAAAAGCAAAAAGTGTCCAAACTGAACCCGTGCACTAAATTGACTTCCAAACATTCAGAACAACACGGATTGACATGAAAAATTTATCATGAAAACTAGACTTCAAGGGAAATTCAACCCAAGAAGTTTTATTGAAAAAGGACTTGGGATGAAGGAGATACAAGCCTCCAAAGTTGTTGCCATCAAAATTCACAGAATTGTCCATAAAAAAGATACCTACTTTCAAATGGTTACCTCAACATTGTCTAAGTGTTATAAAAATTGCTATTTGGGGAAAGTAATGATGTTCCCTCCATGATTTCTTTTGTTTTTTTAAGTTTACAATAGATAAACCAAATTTATTGAATCATGCTAAATTTTAAATTCTAAATGTGAAAATTATAATTTATACAAATTTTCAAAGGTTAATGCTTTTAAATTCATTAAAAAAATCTAAAATTGTTTTTAGAAGTTTGACCGTACAAATAATTTGTAGAGATGATGCCTTATAAATTATTTTGTTTATTAAACCAAATTCCATTAAACATATGGAAGGCATAATTTATAACACGTCTATGTTATGTTCAATATCCCTCAAACTTTTAGGGGTTGGGGACTAACCCCTAAAGGACCAAGGCTAATTTTCCAAGTTCGGTCAGCTCAGTATGGAATGAGTATTGATCGTCAATTATTGAGATTTTGTGGTGATTCTAAACTTTGTAACAAAGATGGGATGGTAATTTGCGTACGTAGACGATTTATAGATCAAAAGATACAATCATGTAAAGGTGAAAAACCTAATTGCAGGCAACTCCTGAAAATTTTCATACAATGAGCTATGCATCTGATTTTTTTGTACACAATGAGCTAACGCCTCCATATACACAAATGCCAAATTCATTTTACCAAATCTGAGACTAAACTTTGCATTTTGAGCATTTTAAGAAAGTTTCAAACTTGGGCAACAAGCCAAAAAAAATTGCTACCAACTTTGAAGCTTATAATCTTACTATTGAAGAACTTTGAACGGTTAAATTCTTCTAGGGTTGTAATAAATTCAAGTTGGTTGAAATATCCTATGGTTGGATTGGTCAAAAAGGTTTTAGATCAAAAGCTATTTGTCTGTTTATGACAAGGGATACTTTGGAGAGTTTGGAGAGAATCATAGTTGTGGTCCTTTAGGAGTTAAGCAATGAGTTTGACCCTTTTTAGTTTTGTACAAAAAACATACACGTTATGATTCAATGATGTTTTTGTTGCTAATTAAAGGCAAATTGCTATATGAGATTTAGGTTGGCTAATCCATACAAAGGATTTTGAGAACAAGATGTAATAAGAGCTAGATTTCCTACATGGAGTTAAGATGTGTAGCCTCTTTAACCATTAAGCGTCTACACTATAGTTATCCCGTTAGACCTCGTTGCTTTCTTTCATTTTAAAATATATTATAATTTATGCGGTATTTTTTTCATATAAGTTATTGTGATATTGATTTATCCAGATTTTTTACATAATTATATAAATAAAATTTATTATTATAGTTTTTTTTTAAATTCTTGTTGTAAAATTCATAGTAATTATTATTTTTTGTTAAAATAGTACAATTTCTTTTAAAATAATTGTAAATAGTAGCGATAAGCAACAAGGTGTAGATGGCATGCTTTTTGAGCTTATCTAAATATAAATTCAGTAAAAAAAACTTTTTGTGCTGTGTGTATTGGAATGTTAAGGTTTTGAGCTTTAACCCTTTAACCCAATTTTAACAATTTTGAAGAATGATAAATTGGATTAAATAGTGGATAGCCCCTACACTTTCTCAGTTGGAATCATTTTCATTTGAAAATTAGGTATCACGTGAAATCAATGTTTGCATGAGAAACAACCAAACATGATTCCACAGTGCTCGTTGGACGCTTAGGAGTCAGACAAAAATATTGCCTAAGTCTCACTTAGGTAGCGCATGTGTGTTACTCTAATACTGCATATACCGTACCTTAGGGGCAGCTTCGGTAAAAAATAATTCCAAATAAAAATGTCGAATAAAAAAATAAATTATGTTGCCTATTTGCCGAAAAACTATGAAATAAAATTAGATGAATGATGGAATATCTTGAAATTGAATACATGAACTAAAAACAAAATAAATTGAAAATGTTAAGAGTGATTACATGAAGTCCACTAAAATAACAAACATTCAATGAAACTTCATCAATTATGGATGAAAGTTGAACTTAAAGTCATTTATTTCCTAAAAAGTCGAATTAAAAAAAATACTTTTTTTATTGCCGGAAATCAAAATCTGAAATTAATTAATTATTCGACGGAGGAATGCCAAAGCTGCCCCTAAGGTACGGTATATTAGGGCCGCTTCATACTATGGCCGTCGATTTCCACCAATCAAATTGCAAGAAACCATGGGTTTGGCCTCTTAACCCTTTACACTAGGGACCGAAGTTTAACGGCCGTCGGTCTCTAAAATGCCTGCGTGGCAATACTTTTTGACCAAGGCGTCAACCTCTCGAAAGGAAGTTTGGATCGGACGGGAATGGAAACCCAAACTATGGTCAAGAGGCTGTCCATTTTTTTTCATAAAATATGAAAACTATATTTTATTGTTTATTTTAAGTAGATTTCTTTGAACTCTCAACAAAGTTTGGACTCTCAATCCCACGGCCTCTCGACTTCGACGACCATAGTGTGAAGCGGGCCCTTAATATGAAAAGAGCATTGAAGGAGCCTGAATTGCTCTTTAAACCATGGAGAAAGAGCAAAATGCTATACTGTTTCCCCGGATGTCATATAGTGATTAGAGTTAACCGAAAAGAGTGTCCCAAAGTGGAAACTCACCTCATACTTACCTTCAACTAGTTTTGAGTTAAAAAAAACGGCAAAACTAGTTGAACGTGTGTTGAAGAATAATCTAAAGCAAGACCCTGCGCTGCTGTGGGGCGTGGAACTGGTGACCTCACCAATGCTAGAGGAGGGTTCCCATCTGCTCCCCCATACCAAGAGCCCTGACCATGGGCACTCTTCATGAACAATGCATGTCAGAAAATTTAATTACAGAGAGGGAACTCCTCTCCAACCCCTCTTCTGTTTTCGGTTAACTCAATTGCATCCATAAGGTAGGATGTCCTAAAAACCACCACCTCTCCGATTACGACATGTAGACCTTTCCTGGGGCCACCACAGTTGCGATCCAAAACCACCAATTTTACTATTAAAGTAAACCAATGGCATGCCACGCACTGCAAAGAAATAATTGGTGGGTTTGGGTATCATTGTGAGTGAAAGTTAGTAAGTACCACATGGTGTGAACATGGGAAAACCTAGAGGTTTGATTTGGGTCACATGTTACTTTCCACTTTGGAATTTTGTATATAATTGACAAATGCAAATCAGATGTTGCAAGTTTTTGCAATCCTCATCAAAACCTATTTCGAACACGGTCATATTTTTTTTGGAAATTTAGCACTGCCAAAAATAGGCCAGATTGCTTAAGTTGGTGGTTTTAGGACAATCAACCTTACACTAATTCAAAGGCCACACTAAATGACAAATTTGGCAACGCGGTTCTGTAGCTTGACTGACATGCGCATTCCCTGTCCTCCCGCCCGGTCTCCAGCCACATTTGTCGCATCCCCACCCGCCCGGCCCGGCCCGCCCGCCCGCCCCGCTCTCTGCTCTCCTCTGCTCTCCTCTCCTCTGCTCTATGTTTCTTTCCCCTTCTCCACTTCTCCATTCCACGGCCGTCGACCACTGCTCCACTCTCGCCCTCGCCACAGCCGCCCCGCCAACGCTCTCTGCTCGCCGCCTTCATCCCTCAGGAGCTCTTCCTTAGCTGCCCCCTCGCTTTTCAGGTTTGCGCTTCTCTTTTCAAACTTCCTCCCTCACGTTTCAGGTTGAGGTCCAAGTTTCCCTTGATGTTGCTGGCTCCTACCCTCTGATGCCGGATAGGTTTTGGGTTTCATAATATGCCAGGGTTAGATCTCGTGTTGTGTCCCCGGGCATCAATCGTTGTTGGGCGATCTAGCAGGAAGTGGCGATCTGGTCAATGCAAGTGAAACTGAGCGCGTGAGATGGCTTCTTGTTCGAGTGTCTCGCTCCCCGTGTTGTGTGTACCGTTCCGGGGTTTGTATGTAATTCGAAATAGCTGGATGTATCCGTGTATGATCGGTGTCAAACGGACAACGTCTCAAGCCCTAGTTTGTTCATATAAATTATGCAAATTTTTCAGAGTGGATATGTGGCGAATCAGTTATGTGGAAATGTTTGTTTTCTGTTGAGTTCCACGTGTCATGCTGACGGAATTTATGCTTAACGAATTTATGATTGTAGAAATCTCAAAGTTGTGTGTAAGGTTTTGCAGATCAAGTATCAACAATGGCTGACGGTGAGGACGTACAGCCTTTGGTGTGCGACAATGGATCCGGAATGGTGAAGGTATGCTATGGTTTCACTATTGGATTGTAAATGAGAGCTCCAGGTTAGGCTGTAGAATTATATGCTCGGCAGCACTTACCTTCTTTAATATCGTGGTGCCGTCACAAGAAATGGTGTGCTGCATTACTGGAATTAATTTTCTCGAATGCGTGAAATTAAATGTGGTGGATGAAACGCAGGCTGGTTTCGCTGGAGATGATGCTCCCCGGGCTGTGTTTCCCAGCATCGTGGGGCGGCCAAGACACACCGGTGTGATGGTCGGCATGGGGCAGAAGGACGCGTACGTTGGGGACGAGGCACAATCGAAGAGGGGTATCTTGACTCTGAAGTATCCGATCGAGCACGGCGTGGTGACGAATTGGGACGACATGGAGAAGATCTGGCACCACACTTTCTACAACGAGCTGCGTGTGGCACCGGAGGAGCACCCGGTTCTGCTGACGGAGGCTCCGCTGAACCCCAAGGCGAACAGGGAGAAGATGACTCAGATCATGTTCGAGACGTTCAACGTGCCCGCCATGTACGTGGCCATTCAGGCCGTGCTCTCGCTGTACGCGAGTGGGCGAACGACCGGTACGTGGCCAGGGATCTGTGACTGAGTTGGTGTCTCGTAGGCAGTGATCTCAAAACTGGCTAAAATTAGCTGGATTTCTACCCAAAATATGGGCCTGCTAAACATACAAAGAAAGAAAATGAATTTTTTTTGGAATGTAGCGAGAATGCCCATCATGGTATAAATATGTAGCAACTTCATGAGGTGATATCCGCGGATATCATCATGGTATCACCTTAATATATCAAGGGTATTGTTGGATATTATAGAGGTATCGTGAGTATTGTATGCACTGGATAGCAAAAGTAGATACCATTTATGTGGGAGGTCGCAAATGTTCTAAATGTCATGAAGTGGTTCTGGGATCACTGCTCGTAGGGTGTAACGGCGGTGGAGTGTGGACTGACGGACACTCGTTAAGGACTGGCCTTGTAGAGTTGTTGCTGGATGTTTGTGTAATTGCGGTGGTGCATGGGATGGTGCAGGTATTGTGCTGGACAGTGGAGACGGTGTGACCCACACGGTGCCCATCTACGAGGGATATGCGCTGCCCCACGCCATCCTGCGATTGGACTTGGCAGGTCGTGATCTGACGGACGCGCTGATGAAGATTCTGACGGAGCGCGGGTACTCGTTCACGACGACAGCGGAGCGCGAGATCGTGCGGGACATGAAGGAGAAGCTGGCGTACGTGGCGATCGACTTCGAGCAGGAGCTGGACACGGCCCGGAGCAGCTCATCGCTGGAGAAGAGCTACGAGTTGCCGGACGGGCAGGTGATCACGATCGGCGCGGAGCGGTTCAGGTGCCCGGAGGTGCTGTTCAACCCGTCGTTGATCGGGATGGAGGCAGCGGGCATCCACGAGACGACTTACAACTCGATCATGAAGTGCGATGTGGACATCCGGAAGGACTTGTACGGAAACATCGTGCTGAGTGGAGGGTCGACAATGTTCCCGGGCATCGCTGACCGCATGAGCAAGGAGATAACCGCCCTTGCACCGAGCAGCATGAAGATCAAGGTGGTGGCACCTCCGGAGAGGAAGTACAGCGTGTGGATCGGAGGGTCCATCTTGGCGTCCCTCAGCACCTTCCAGCAGGTAACGCATCTACTGTTCCTTCCTTTGGTATCCCTTTTTATAAAAAAATTCATGCATTGCATCAACATAGGTAATTTGTAGTTATTAATTGAAGTTTTAGAAGAATTAATGTCCAAAAATTAAAGCGAAGATTTTGGCTAAGCAAACATTGACGACTGCAATACTTTTCTAGTTGCTAGCGGGTTCAAAATCAAGTACTCTCTTTTCCAGTCTTTAATCATGTTCTCGTTCTCATCTGAATTGCAAATTGTCATCTTTGTATTGTGCTATGAATTGATAGTGTCAAATTGTTGGTGTATTGTTTGTGGAAAGCTATTGAATGAGGCCTTGTGAAACTTATTTGTGTATTTTGGCTGTTGCAGATGTGGATCGCGAAGTCCGAGTACGATGAGTCTGGTCCATCGATTGTGCATAGGAAATGTTTCTAAGCAACTGCTGTGGGCAGCTTTTTAAATCCGTCTGCTTACCCTTTCACCGGAGAGCACTCGCCCTCTGTCTGACAGATTACAGCTATTCTTTGAAATAGCTTGTCAGTTAGGAAGAGGCCAGTGTGGGGTTTTGGAGCATTTTTTTGGAGACTGCTTGCTTGGCTGATGAGCTCCAACGTAGGTATTTACTGGAGAGATGTTTTTGCTATTGAGAAGTTGCAGCGCCAGTTATACTCGCTTCTCTCTAGGCGATCCTCTTAGAAGGGTCCGTACCGTGCATGTTTCTGTAAGTGTAGCATTGGCCTACTTATTCTTCATGTGGAGCAAGGTTAGCTTCTGGGACACGATTATGGTTTCAGATGGTTCTACAACCTCTGAATGTGTTCCGAAACTTCAGTCTGACCTGCAGTATTTGTATATTCGTGATCAGAAAGGTATATTCGACCATTAGAACCTGATTAGGATTATTCTGTCTCTTTCTCTCTTTCTTGCTTATTGCTGGTTTCTGAGTTAGTGTTTGTCCCCCTTGGGGTCTGTCCAGTGTGGGCCCTGCTTTCCTGGTTTCTTGTTTCCCCTCTTAGTCTCAGGACTTTGTTTCTTAGGTTTGTGGTGCCGCCTTGCGTGCCCTTGCCGTGAGGCCTTGTATTCTCACGTTTATTCGCCTCTTAATTCCCCGGATTTCGGGTTTTCAGCACATGTGAAGAAACCACAACTGTACGCTACAGTTCTAATACCATCCTCATTTCACATGGCAACCTGACCCGACAAATAAAATTGAAAGTATCATTCCCCACAGAGCTATGATCTGGAAATTAGCGTATCTAAAATTAAGTTGAATAAATTCAAGAAAGTTCATACAATTGTAAGATTGATTTATTGTAGTATTGCAGCTGCTACTCTCAGCCTGGAGGTATCGGAGATTGAGAATTGTAACACCTGATATGAGCTGCCGGAAGCTGATGTGCTTTTTGCAGATAGATAGAAACACCGACCCTATAGAAAGGGCCGGCGTGAATAGAGTGTCCGTTCGTAATGTTAATGACCCGATGCCCACGGGACAAAGGGACATTGGAACAATACTACTCTCCCCTTTCGAGGATGGACACTATAGTAACCGAAACAAAGTGACAGTAACAGTAAGAGAAGGAGTAGATTAATGATAGTTGGGTGCGAGGTAGTATAAAGGTATGTTTTGGGTTTTCTTTTATCGCCAAGTCATGAGTTCTTTGGTTGGTTGGTGAAGGGCGCTGTATCACATTTATGTGGTCCGGGTTCGAAATTTGTTGGGCTCGTTTGAGCAGTGGTGTGATACACATGGCTTGGTGCTGCTAGTGAGTTGTCATGGCAGGAAAGTTGTACTAACCAACTGGCCCCACCTATCCCCTGAGACAAGCTGAGCTAGTGAATTTGAAGAGTGGCTAGCAGTGGTTTTCACCACTACCCCCCTCTTTTAATGTACTACGTCTGTTGGTATTGTTTGATTGTTCTCTATACGTCTTTTATGTAAAAGGATAGATCCGGCATATTGTATGGCAATGGTATTTATTGCTTTGAATGTGTGTTTTATGGAGGTTTCGCAAATGTTGAATTTTGTTTCTAGTTGTTTCATTGAGGGGATATGTGTGGTTCCTCTGGCTCCAGCGGTAATGACGATGATAGGGTCTACTTTCCAACCATGTTGTATGATGGTATTAATTAGAGGTTGGTACTTTAAAAAATTTCTGCCAATTGTTTCTGGCGAAAATCTGTCGTTTGTGTATGTGAATTCTATAAATTGTATGGTTAGGTTATCATCTGGGTTTAGTGGAGGCGGGTTTTGGAACGGGAGGCCTTTAATGCATAGTATATCTGGTTTGAATTTGGCATTACATTGACACCTTTGTTGATTACAAATACATGTTAATAACCATGGAGGAACTGTGTTTTCTTGTGGATTATTGTTGAATGTGCCCGCATTCATGAGAGTGTAGCATCTTGATTTGTTTGAGGATAGTATTAATTTTCTTAATTCCCATACCGCTTTATTGTGTCTTTTGGTTCTTAGTGCGTGAATATGGTGTTGTTTACACATTAAAAGTACATGTAGCCATGTATCTACATCTTGCGAATTGCATATGGGACATGTTTTTGAGGGGAATCTTTGTATGCCGAAAATTAATTGCTTTCGGGCATTACCCATATATTGACCGGTTCTGAATTTTAGTATGCTGGTTTTTTGTGAGTCTGTTATTGCTGGATTATTCCAAAAGTCATTGGACATTTCGTTATCTATGATGGGGTTTGTTGTCCATTTGTTGATGTTGGGGAAATGTTCCGCCATTAGTTCTAGGTTATTGTCACGGTCATATTTCTTTATGTATTCTTCCAAGCATCTAACTGGGCCTTTGTCTGGTCTTTTGATACGACCGGGCCATGTGTCTTTTTGGAAGTAGTAAGGTGTGGTATGTGCAAATTCGTGTGAATTGACTGCAAATTGATAATCTCTTTTCATGGTACCTTCTTTTGCGAGTTGATCTGCTTGTTCATTTCCATTGATTTTGGCGTGTGCTTTTACTTTGTATATTGTGGTGGGTTGTGTTCGTTTTTTTAGCATTGCCACCATTTCTTGTAGTATGGTTTTATCTGCGTGGTTGTTTTGTTGGGTTGGGTGTTTTAGTTGTGTGTTTAAGACATGTATGCAGTTGAGGCAATCGGTAAAGATATGTGCAGGTTCGTTTATATATTTGGTGGTGATCAGAGAAAGTGTTTCATGTATGGCCATTAGTTCTGCAGTGCTTTTTGCACATAAAGTGTCAACCCTTAAACGTCAAAGTAAGCCCCATGGGCTTATTTATAAGAGAATAATGAAGAAAAAAGTGGATTTTCTCAACCAAATCAAGCGAGGATTGGTACGTTAGAAAGCTATTAAAAAAGGGATCTAGGTTCTGAATTTGCGCCTCATTTGGGAGATTGTGGAAACATTGGGAAGCAATCAAAGTTATCAAAATGAGCCGGAGTTGAGGTTAGCTAGGGCAGCTAAGGTTGTATATTTAAAAGTGCCGTAGTGCTATCCAGCAGTGGTCAACAAAGCCGTTTTTTCATTTTTTATTTATTTTAAAAATTAATTAATTAATTTTTTCCTCCGAAAATTTAGATGCCTTCCGGGCTGCCCTGCCGAGGGCTTCTTGACGTTTAAGGGTGAAACGATACAAATATCATAGCTACTCACTCTAGAGTCTTGAGAACTATGATGCAAGTGTAAAGGCGGATTTCCATGTAAAGAGGGCAGTGGGTGGAAGGCACTAGAAGACAAGAATTGAGGTCTGAAGAACCACCCATGCTCCACCCATTTCGGTACAAATGAAATTTATACTCTTGAATCCTCCTGTTTCCACCCATTTCGGTGGAGCTTCCTCCTTTTGAGGACCGGCCACCCACTGCCCCCCTTACATGGAAGGAGGCCCTAAACGCTGCTTCACACTATTGTCAAAGGTCAAGAGGCTAGCAATGTTCCAACAATGGAGACTTCTCTTCCTCTGTTCAAAATTTGAAAGAAAATGGGGTTTCAAAGTATACACAACTTTCAACCCTTCCTATTAATCTCCCATTTCAATGTTAGATGCATTCAACATTACCCGTGAACATTTAACCCCTAAACGTCCAACCATCCAAAAAGTGACCTATGTGCAAAATCAAACACATTCGTCATTGACTTTTCGCAGTGTGGTTTTTTTACTATAATTATGTTTTATAGGAAGCTGACTTCATGCATGTGTGATCCGATTAACAAGGGGATGATTTGTGAAAATTTTATGCCTCATTTCATGTTGTAGTGATTCAAAAAATTTAGTGTAAAAGTGCTCTTAAAAAAATTAACTCATAAAATTAAACAACCAAAAAATCTCCAAAAATCACTACACTTAGAGTATTACAATTCAACCAATCACAACAAATTTCATGTACAAATTGTCAATATCTTATTCATAATCAAACTACAAAAGAATTTTCAATTTGAAGTCTCGATTTTTATATAAAAATATTGGTGATAGCAATCACAAATCTTACCGTATGGATAGAATCTAAAATTTATAATGTACAATTTTTACATCAAATTTACATTTTACATCAAATTCAAATATCCCTCTAGATTGCATAGGTTGCATTTTATGATGCATCCTTGCAAAACTGCTGAATTTGGAGAGGGGTGAGGACGTTGAGGGGTTAACCTTCTGAGCTACTCTGGGACCCACTAATGTTATTATTGTTCAAATGAAGAGGATAACGGTAACAGGCTCAAGATTCAGAAAACGAAAACTCACAAAGACAGTCAAAGGCGGGTCATGCACGCATAACAACAAAACAAAAATTTGCGTTTATTTTATCACAAACCAACACGAAGAGTGAAAGCAACTCTGTAACCACACCGAACAATCAACGCGGCTAAAAACTTTGACGGGATATAGCTTATCATTTGATTAAGCGTATTCATTTTCTTCCGAAAACAAGGACCAATAACAATACAAGTATCCATCGAAATATCACGAGAATTAGAGACCACTAGAGCTCATGTTGCTCCCGGTCTCTGGCTGGAGTGGCTACCACTTCCAGACTGGCCGCAGTATCCAACCCCTCCAAAGAAAAGTTGGAATAGGCCAAAACCTCCAACTTGATACAGACTTGGGTTGACCTCTAAAGAATTGCTCCAAAGCCACACTTACCAATGCAGGATGGAACGTATAGATAAATTAACAGTACACAATTGCCACACCCAATAGGAAGGTTGGATCACACTAAACTCAACTTCAAAATCAAGTGTTCAGTAGGCACTTAAGGTGAACGTCTTCGCTTTGACCTCTTGCTAGATTTCCCTGATGCATCCACTGCTCCGTTTGTTGCTAACGCTTCCTCCTGCAACCCCCAAGACTTTGCCAGTTAGCTCATATACAACGTCAGCCAATGTGCCTTGTTGTCAGAACTGAGCATTTCTTTTCACTTCTGCTCAGGAATTACTTGTTAGAGTGTCCCAAAAACACATAACTCCCCGTAAAGACATCATTCTTAGCTGGTCGCACATACAATGATATCATCGACATCATCGAAGTCTACAACTGGCACACAATCTGTCACTAATACTCCGCTGGCACTCAGCCCCTAAACAATATTTACTGGATAAGTTGCTGTCCTGCTCAAAATTGAGGAGTGAGGACCTGTACCTTAGGACTATCCACTGCTCCATTCTCTCCGTCGTTCGCTTCATCTTGCTCTTCGTCGCTTGATTCATCTGATGACGTAGCTAACTGCTGAGTTTCCTGAGCTCGTTGTGCCCTCAGCATGTTGTCCCGCTCCTCTGCAGACTTAGCGGAAGCAGCTCTCGACGCCTCTTCAGCTGCCTTTCGACGAGCCTCTTTCTTCCTGGCCTCCTCTTCCTTCAACTGTGCGAATCTGTTCAAAAAGAGAAAACAACAGCTCATGACGATATTCGAGCATTACTGTAAGCAAACAAAAAAATTACATATCTGCTACCGGTAGTCACGTTCCGCTTGGTACTGCCAAAAAAGGAGATGCGAAATTGAAAGCTGGATTTTGGAGTATTGTCCACCTCGAACCACGCCCATCCTTCGTCCCAACATCAATGGTAGTAGCAGTGGCGCTGGCAGAAGTAGAGGCCGGAGGTGGGAGGGGAGTCCGCTTCGCCTGACCAGCACTGATGATACCCCCACCATCCTTGTCCACTACCGGTTGAGCTCCACCTAATTGCCGCAAGTATACTTGTTGAGCCGTACTCAGAACGTTGTTGGTCAACCTTAACGCCAAAACAACAGCAAGCTTCAGCATCAGCAAAGAAGTAAGTTCATACTGCAGAATAAGTCCAATGGCCACAAAGTTGCCAATCGACTTGTCACGTCTACTCAGTCATCTAACATGAACTAGAGTGTAGAAAGCTCGTTTTCTTTCAGCTTTTGAGTAATCGAGAACAAAGAGGAAAATTGTTATCTTCGGGTTGCATGCATGAAGCTTGAGCATACGACGACTACAGTTCAAACACGACTCAGTTGAAGACTCACCAATATAAGCTCAGCCCCGAGGGTACAGACAACGAAAAGTAACCGATCATGAGCGGCAGAAATTTCAAGATCGCCTGGGATTGGTTTTGAGCTGGATCGTTACTCTGCATTTCCAACAACCATTTTAGCTTCTCTTCTACTCACGCACTCTCGGCCCATATTTCGTGAATTAATACAGTTTCCATATTGAAGAACCTAACCATTAAACAACCAATAATAGATGTGAAAGTGAATCAATCTCCTTGATTCCCCCAACCCGCCACTCAAGTATTCAGTCGATCGTCTGTCAGTAGGTAATAAGACATACCGCAGTAGCTGGTTGCATCATCTGCATGGAAACGTATTGCGACGCCACGAGGAGTACTGGCAGCACTAAGTAAGCGACGGTGTCGCCCCAACCCAAGGGAGGAGCACCATCCTGTCCGCCCACCAAACTCCACAAGTTAGCTCATCTATTTTAGAAGAAACGTTGTTAACCACAGGATGATACTCACGGTAAGCAGCCCACTCTGAAAGCACCAGGATAGGGCACATCCTCAGCTTATCAGGGCTGGACAGGACTCAAAAAGTACACGAAAAGGGAAATGAAAGTTACCAACAACAAGCACATTCAATAAATCATGTGGACCACAATAAATCGTGAGCCAAAGTATCTCCGACTTAGGTCCAGGTATAGATCAAGAACCAGGAAAAGAAAGCCTGCTGTCAAGCAACAGAAACTACTTCGACCGAGGTCGACAATCTTCCGATTCTGTGCTTGAAGAACTGGAACCATTCGATTATCTTGTCTATGAAATCGCTACCCTACACAGCTATTTGCTCCAAAATGAAGGAAAGAAAGAGCGCTATCTCAAGAGAGCAACTCACCACGAATGGGAAAAGCCAAGAAATACCACTCCCACTGGTACGCGCAGCAATTGTTGTTGGGCCAGCCAAAGATGGAATCCAGAAGAAGCCCTCCGTCAACAGTCCCTATAATCCCGCAACACCCAATTCAGTGACGTACAGAACCACTCGTTCACGTTTGAGCTTTGATATATATACACAGATACCATTCAAGAACATATCACCTCCTGTCACAAGCTAAACGAGCACAGTAAACTTTCCACAAAGCCCAATGAATTAGCCAAACATTGGACACGAATAAATCATGAGCCCTCACAATATTGGGATATTGGGCAAAAATTGGCTCTCAGTGCCTGCTACCTCGAGGAACCCTAAAAAGAACCTACAAATCACTCACATGCATGAATAGCAGTTTTTTCCAAAAGCATGGCATGATGTAGTACCTCGTTGGCAACATTTGATAGCGCTCGATACAGCCCAATCCACACTGGTAAGGTTGCCAGGGTTGGTAGGCACCCTGTAACAACACAAAAAACAATCTTTCATCACTTCTTTTCACAAACTAAATGTCGAATCTCACGTACAATGAAGGGCTTCACTCTTACAGACAGAACAACCAGAAACGACCATCTCGTAGTGATGGTCATCTTTCTTAGCGCCCCTGTAACTATGACAAGTCTGCCAAGAAAACAATCTCCAATCCTGATGCAAACATCACACGCTATTCTGCCAGTAAGAGTGGGAGATAATCGCACCTGCAAGAGGGTTCACGCCAGCCTGCTTGTACAACCTGGCTGTCTCCAACTGAATGCGCTCTTGATCCCCCTGATAACGAGTCTGAATAGCTTTGATTTTCGGCTGTAGGTTTTGCATGGCTAACGTCGATTCTACCTGTTCCAGCATTCATATCCTCATTCAGAAATCCACCCGCGTCCACAAAAAACCCGATGTAAAGGCCAAGCTTTGCAGAGCTCGGTACAAAGGTAAAGCAAAGCAGGCTCTCTCAACTCACTAATTCAAAACCACACTGGTTTCTTATTTTGAGAGCCCATTCTAGTCAAACCAATAAATCAACCTGTGCACCAAATTTTCTTTTAAGAAAAACAAAGAAAACACGATGGCGCAAGCAACTACGTACCTGTTTTTTTGTAAGAGGATAAGTGGCTAACTTCACTAAAATGGTTAAAAGAATAATGGCAAAACCATATGAATAAGGTATGTTCAGCTTCGCGATCCCGTCCTTCAGAAACTGCAAACAAGTAGAAAGCCCCCATCAATACCTATATTCTGCATCTTGCGTTATCAGAAAAATCACCCGCCAACTTTATCCGTCCGATACAGCCAGAACTCTACCCGGAGGACCATCAGCTAAGCGGCCCTCACATGCTACTCTAATGGGATGATCTCGTCAGAGTGCTGCTCAAGAGACACCCAGTGTATATTCTACAGATAGAATGTACCAGACGCATACATTTTAGGAGGTGCTGTCCCCTGATCAGCACTTGACCCCTGGCATGTGCTGTATCAACGATGAGGATATCACAAGCACACTAGGGACATGGACGGAAGTGAGAATCCATTGCAGCTATTTGATCACGAACATCAACACATTACCAGCAGACCTAAGAAATCCCATGAAGCTGCTCCCTAAAAATCCTTCACTTAATCCTCTTTGATGACACATGCTGTAATTGCACATTATATACTCAAAGCCAGATATACTACATAGAGTCAAGATGTGTAGCCTCTTTGAACCTAGGTATTACCTAAGTAGCACCTAGGTGGCACATGTGTATTACCGTAATATTACCTATATATTAATATAAAAAGAGCATCCAAGGAGCCTGGATTGCTCTTCAAGCCATGGAAACGTAGCAAAAATGCTAAACTGTCTCCTGACAAAAAAAAATCACACTGCTTGGTTGCAGGACCTAGCCTCCTCATCCAGTTACATCGTTTGTGAAGCGGCGGAGATCACATGATCAAATTCTCGACAACTACAGGAAGTGCAAGACCAAAATGGCATTTATAGAGCCGCACAGAAATGCAAATTTCTCATTGAAATAGAAGCATACTCACCGTTAGAGCTAATTCAAGAGAGTTGGTGATGCCTCCGAGCCAACCGCCGTCCGGCTTCGGCACGGCAGCGTTGGTGACCTGACTGGGATCCGTGGCCACGGCGGCGTCCGCCAGAGTGAAGAACAGCCCCTCGGTGCGGGTGAGCAACCCCTGCAGAGCCTCCGGCGACTTGGACAGCGCACTCAAGGCCAGGTCCACATGCTCAGGATCGGGCAATTGGCCCAGGGAGGCTCGGGGAACCACCAAGGCGCGCCCCTTGCCCGAATGCCGGCGCAGAAGAGACGGGCCCCGAGAGGAGAACCCCAAGCCCCTGGCAGGCAAAATCACGTACGGCCGCACCGCCACATTGCTTACATCCACTTTCACTGTCGACAGCGACGGCGAGCACGCGTGTATCGACATGAGCGTCGTCATGGTAGGTCACTCCCAATCCCGGGCGTCCAGCCCTAGGGTTTTAGCTCAAGAATTGTGGAGAATTGGCAATTCTGCAGCAAAATGAATGCGAGAAGAAGCAGCGAGGCGGTGCAGAGAAATGCCTGGCTCTCCACGAGCTCACCGACGCCTTACTGCACCGACTTGCGCGCAGCAGAAGCGGTGCGAATTCGTGGGAGCAGCCTATCCTCTGGAACTGTCTGCCTGAGAGGCTGTCTGAGAGTCACAAGATGGGGAAAGAATGAGCCAAGGTCTGGATAGGGCGACCGGAGTGACCAGTTCGTACCCTGACCTATCCGTGCTATTGAGAACCTCGCTTCGCTATTCGTTCAGGTTATGTCCGTCGAGATCGTCTCCTTTTCTCCGCTCGCACCCATTCTTGCAATTAGGGGCAGTTTACACTATGGACCAAGAGCCATGACCAAGAAAATTAAATCATTTTCATGGTCATGGCTCTTGGTCAAGAGCCATGACCATGAAAAATCAAAAATGCAATTTTAAATGATTTGGTTACTCTTTGTAGTGTAAAGTGGATTTTGACCGGGACAAGTTTAAGCTCATCATTCTCTTTTTTATCCTCCCCTTTTTCCTCCTTTCTCTTTAAATAATTGAACACTAGCCAATCAATGATTTTTGAGCCCCATGGTCTCCTAGATTATAGTTGAGTCGAGGCATTTGCTTCGACTCAACTATAATCAAGGAGACCATGAAAACATTATCCATTTGGGAAATTTTAGCATTTTTGGGGACCTCAAAGTTAGTGGTCATTCTCCTTTTTTCAAGGTAGTGTAAAGCCAAATGGGACCAAGAGCTCTTTTTGGGCCAATCACAGATTTTAGAATTCCATGGTCATGGCTCTTGGTCCATAGTGTAAACCGCCCCTTAGTGTGAATCACATAATTAGTATGAGGCTGTACGCCAATTCTCAGACTGATTTCAGTACATAAATCTTAGAAGTACATTAGAGAAATTCGTAAAGTCTTGAAATCTCAGGCTTCTGGTACTGCATCGGTAAAGATTCTAGCTCACAAGACATTAAAAGTAGGAGTGTCGGGTTCCAAAAATAAAAACTGGATGAGTTATATTTCTGGAAATTAAAGTAAGGTGAGGGAGTTTGCTCTTGTGTCAAGGCGCGCCACCGGGTATGCCGCCGAAGGTCAACCATTAATGTACCACATGGTTAGAAAATAGCCGCCGCCATCGATTGAACCTTGGACCTCGTGGCCCCCAAGAGCCTTATTGCTTCTAATCCTAGCCCGGCACACCTCTCTTGAGCTTGTGCGAAGGACTATTTGGATATCTCAAATATACGGGATATGGGATGCAACTCTTGATCACTGATCCACAGAGTTTGCGAATTTCTCTATTATCATAAGAGTTCTCAAAATATTGTAGCTCGCACTTTTGTTCTAATATCACAATTACTGTGAGAATACTGAATTATTGTGACTCACAGCTATGGCAATAATCGCTATACCATCACATTTAAAATTTGGTGTCACAAGTTATCATCTCTACACAATTGAACCACTACGTGTCCCTCTATATAGTTTGTGAACCAATCACCATCACTGTACATGGATGATTCATCAATTTAAAATGAAGTGCATTCTTAAACTTAGTCATAGAGGGTCGTATTGAAATCTCTTTATATAGTGTTCATATTCAACGGAGCTTTGCCTAAATAAACATCTTGAATTTCATTCACTTTTCAAATTCATCAGAGTATTCAGTGGTAGGATGGACATTCACTGAGGCCCAATCCAAACCAAGATCCAATTCCATACTCTATTATTGACAAACAAATTTACTTTTAATTTAATTCATTTCACCTCACTTCAAAATGTAGTACGTAATAGGTGGAATTGGGTGTAAATGGGACAATTTTGGGTACTTCAATGAACAAGGATTAGATCACAAATGGGGGTTAAACAATTAAAGCAACGAAAAAAGCAATTTAGCATGTGAGCAATATCATAAGTGAATTCTATGAATAGAATTGGGTGTTAGCAAAGTCGTTTAAGATTGCTTCTCTAGCAACTACAAGCTGGCTATGAATGATAACAAAGGATTTTGAGATGTTCATGGTGCCCATCAAGAGGTAGTTTTGAATTTTTAGAGCACACTACTCTAAAAACTCATACAAATTACAAATTCTATCAAAATAAAATATGACAGCACTTGGATTTGATTCTATTAAGATTTTTTTTTTCAAAACTTTGTGATACACATAGTATCCTCTCCAAGATGTCACAATCTCTTAATAAATTGATAATAATAGGCACTTTCCACATTACTTTAGGCAAAAGAAAGGCTTTTGATTAAAATTACATTTTTTTCAAAAGATGAGGTTCATCAGAAGGGATATTTATAGAAACTCTTCAATATTCTCTTCCTAATCTCCTTTTTTTGAATTCACGAATTTTAGCATTTATTTTTAGAAGTATTTTCCACTTGTAAAATTTCATTAGAGCAAATGATAACCGCTTTGGAAGAATTGCAAAAACTTGAGGGATGTTTGACTATGTATTTGTATATCCTTTAAGCATCCTAAATAACTCACAAAAGATGGCGTATGAATCAATAAGTATATAATTATTGTTATTGTTTGAAAGTTCATAAACTAGGTAGAAAAAGGATATTTAATTTGTTACTAATGACATGTGGATTGGACTCGCTTGAAGTGATGGTACCTTTTTCTATTACTTTTTGCTGATGCAGTAATGTCGCGGGTGATCAAACAACCATAAAAAGTTGTTACGATACTTTTTCCTTAGTTTTCCGAATATAATATGAACTTTCTTGTTAAAAGAAATGAACAGAAAAGAATGTATAATTTTAGACGTCTCGTAGAGTTACTTATGATACTCTCAACTCATAACCAGACAACTTCTTATTTCTATTTTGTGGAGGGAAAAAAAAATCCAATTTTAACCCTTTAACGACAATGCAAGCCCCATCGGCTTGGTTATATTTTGGGAGAATCTTGCTCATAACTTCTATTCCATTGCACTAAATGGGGTTTTTAAAATGCCAAACCGAGCACCTTAGAGAGATCTATACTTTTTTAGAATAGAGCCAAAGTAAATTAAAAACAGAATCATGCTTGAAATGGAATTTAAAAGAGATTTTTGGTGTGGTATCAGGAAAGCATATGTCGTTTAAGGGTTAAAACAATGTTCAACAATCAACACTTTCATATTCCCCGGTAGAAGGATCCAGCGGTGATGGGCCCCCGCGCGGTCGTGGGTCGTCGTCTTCGCTCGCTCGCCAGGACCGTGTTCGCCCTGACAGTGGCGTTGTAGCTCTACGGCCAACGCTCTCCACATGCTCTCGTGAAACCATTGGGACCGGAGCTTGGTGGTCGCGAGTGAGGGGAGGGGACAGCAGGGAGGGAGGGAAAGCCGACTGAGCCCGGGAAGGCAGGGAGCAGCAGGAGGGAGCCATGGGGAGCGTTGCGGAGTCGGTGGAAGGCGCCCCGATCACCACGTCCGCCGTGTTGATGTCCGCGTCCAAGCACATCGGCTCCAAGTGCGGCGCGCAGAACAGGGCGTTCCTGGATTGCAAGAGGGGCGACCCCAATCCCGAGAAGTGCCTGCAGCAGGGCCAGAACGTGACCCGATGCGTCATCTCTCTGTGAGTTCCTAATTCATTGCCTGGTCCAAACCCTAATTCGCTGCTTTGGAGGGGTAATGAATGTAGGTTTTCGTGCGCTGGTGGTTGTGGACGAGAGTTTGTAGCGAAGAATTTTCGAGGTAGAGCGTGGATTGTTTCGTGAGAGGACGATGTGCTGAGAGGTGGTGACGGGTGTGGCAGGTTGAGGGAGCTGAACAGCAAGTGCCCGAAGGCTATGGAGTCGTACACGAAGTGCATGGACTATTACAGCAACGAGTTTGAGCTTTGCCGGAAGGAGCAGCGGGAATTCGAGGCGAGCTGCCCGTTGTAGGTGAGCGGGTGCGCTGGTTTGTAGGTGTTTGGCGGGGCCATGGCGTGGGACTGATCTGGTAGGGCGGATCAGTCACAAGGGCAAGGAGCAGTGCGAATTGATACTGCTCGCGAGACGGAGACGCAAGAAGCCCTCCCCTGTAGGACTGTGGCTGATTTAGAATTTACGATGGTTCCGAGCACCCGTGGCGTCTACTTGTTCCGTCGGTGGGTCTGTAGTCTCAACAGGAGTGGATTGTTCATAAGGGCATGATTATGCTGGAATAACGGTGGCCGACGAGGCACACTTTGGAGCACGGTCCTCGTTGTGAGTGCAATCTGTGTGTGACGTTTGGAGGTGACTGGGCAGGCGGGAGAGTGTGGAGCAGATGAATTGTGGTCGAGTGGAATGAAATGGGGGAGGGGCTGGTCGCTGAGCACGCAGAGGGAAGGCGTCGTGGGTCAATGGAACTTAGGGTTTGTCGCCAGAGTTGAGAATGTGATTCGCCAGGGGTGCAAGCGTTGGTGCCTTTTTGCTGGGGTTGCAGTCACTTGTCCAGGAGCGGGGAAACTTCATGGAATTGGATTACATTGCAGAAGTACTTGCGGTTCCGGACAGTACATTATATAAGTTGAGAATTTTTTTCAAAGCATGATGTGGAACTGTGAGTGTGAGGATCAGCAGGAATGCAGCTCTGCATGCAATTGAATGTCATGTGATGGGTTTCTTAGTGGAGGGTCTTTGGTTTGATCTTCTTTGCGCTGTGAAAGAATTTTTATGGGGAAGGAACGAACTGCTGAGATCCAACTGATTCTGGATTGTGTTTAATTCTGGAAATTGTTCTGGACATATCTTCTCTGCGTCTGTATATATCATCACGCACTGGAGAGGTTTGTGCTGGTGAGTGGCGTTCCTCCCTGGATCCTTCCCTAATCGGCACCTTCTTCTGTCGGTGAACAAAATATTTGCCTATCACTGTATGTGAATGGGGGTAGACAGGAGGATAGTTCGTGTGTAGGGAAACAAGAGTAGGCTTGTATTGTTGTAAAATAGATGTCCAGTGTGTTGATATGCAGAATGTGATGGCATTTTTCTGTGATATTTGTTGCGCAGGTAGAGTTTTATCCAAATCATGTGTGTTATGAGAAGTTGAATCACAGGGAAGGTGAGGAATTTCAGGCTCTTTAGGAAATTGCCGTATGACTTCTCCCTATGTTGTGCTTGATTACCGTATATATCATAAATACATCCTTTTAAGAAATGCCAAAGCATACAGTTTTTTACAGATGACCTATGCTATGGTGTCATTACAGATATCCGTAAAGTAGTCAAAACTTTGGATTGTGGTGTTGTGCAAGACAAAATACCCGACCGAATCCCAAGAAGAGTAAGGTGTGTTGGGGGACAAAAATGATTAGAGTATTAGTTTTATTTGTGGAAAAAAAACTTGGATGATTGAGTTTCGTGAGGCATGTGAAGCGCATTGTGGGGATGGGGTTGATACAATGAAGAGTGAGCAATGAGTAGAGAGAGCTAGAGCAATTCCAAGCCATTTGTGAACAATGGGTAAGAAACTTGTGTCTCGGAATTGTATGAGTTCTAATATGAAAGGTGGCTTTGTTTGTGAACAATTTCAATCTCTATTTTTGATGCAACAGTGGGAACACTCGGAATCTCACAAATTGGAACTCTTCTTGACACTTTTCATTTCTCTCATTTAGATAGGGTGAATGCCAAAATTCAAGCCCACTCATCCACACTTTGCGCATATCTTTATTGTAGTAAATGTTTTGCAATTTTCAATTAAATTTTAAAAATGCTTTTTCCAAAGGAAATGAACTTACATTAGGAATTATTCACAAAGGAGAGTGTGGGAAGAAATACAAAGTGGAAAGTGTTTTTGGATTTAATGTAATTTAGCATTTTTCAAGATGTAAACATTAAATTTTTACACACTTCACTATAACAACTTTGTAACTTGCATTGAAATAATCGGAGACATGAAAGTTCACGTTATTGAGTATACTCAAGCAATTAGCAATTGTGTGTATAAAGTTAACATCAAGAATTGCAAAATAGCACTCTTTTAGTATTGTATTCCATGTAACTTAGAAAAGTAATTGGAACGGGATACATATGGAGTTATTAGAAAGCCAAACCTTTAAATTACTAATGACAAGTAATTCTCAAAGGAAAAATAAATAAAATTTCATAAATATAATTATCTCAAATGGTACCAGAGTTAGTAGAAAAGACAATGTACATTTTGATGAAAGTAACTTTATACAATCCAAGTACACATTATAATCTTCTAAACCAAATGATTATTGAGCTCTAAGATTTAGGATTTGGTATGACCTGCTCGAAAGCCTTTCTATATTTGAAACACCTTGCTATCCATCGTTTAAACATGGATAGTTGAACAACCTCCAACGGACTCATAATCCATGATGATCTTCAAACCAACATTATACTTATTACACGGGAACTTGAAGAAATATTCTTATCCACTGTTCCAAAATATTGTACCCAATCTGCTTTGTTCCAAACTATGCACCAAGTTTTGACATTGTTTGAATATTTGATACTATTAGGAGAGATATGGGGTGTCAAGAAGGCCCCTTCCCTTTGTCAAACTGCTGATTAGCAATAAACCAACAACATGTATAAAATAAAATAATCGTAGTCTAACGAGGCTAACGGTTGTCCGCATCAAACTGCGATTTTTTAATTATTCTTTTTCATTTTAAATTTTTAAATTATTTTTGTAAAAGATTTAATTTTCTTTTAATCTTGATCAATTGATCCAAAGTAGCAGCCTTCTTAAGGCCCCATATCTCTCCTAATGCTATATCGGGACCAAGAAATGCAAAACCAAATGCTAATAATGGACAAAAATCAATACTTGCAACCATCGTGCAACCAATTGTGTCTTACATCTATATCCCCCTTTCCCATGCTCATCATATCCTATATTGTGCTATAATATTGAATATACTGCATTATATATACAATTTAACCCATACTATGACCCCAAAATGGCAATTGGAGTGGTCGGAAAACGTGGCCCGGGGAAAGCAGGGAAATAATTTTGGGGTCCACTTAGAAAATAAAAGTGAAGTAGAAAGAAAATAAAAGTGAAGTGGTCCACGTGGAAGAGGTAATGGTTTGTTCACACTGCAGTTTGAGTTTCTCTATTGAAGTTTATTGATTCAAGACGCCCTTCTCCTCGCTGTCTCTCCGTGTTTCTTCATGAGTTTGAGATTGAAGTTTGAGATTGGCAGTGAGTCGAGAGCTTTGTGGACCACAAGCTTCGAGGCGGTGAGTGGAGCGCAAGACTGCAAGCGCAAAGGTGTGATCACCTACTTCATTTCCATTCCTTTGAGTATTTGCGTTTATCTTTGTCTTCCTATGTACACACTCAACTCACTTGCATCGCTTGGGCTTGCCTTCGGTATTCACGGATTGCATAGTTTTGGCGCGGTTGCGCTTGACAGCTTAGTTGACGGTTTATAGCGTCTTTGCACAAGTTTGAAAAAGTAAGGGTGCGCATGAGGGTTTGAAACGGGGAATCACAAATCGGCGGCGACATTGCTCTATTTGTGTGTATGTTGTCAGTGTGTTTGTTGTAGAAGTCGTCTCGAGATCATTTCGTTCCTTGCCTGAAAACAGTTACGAGCGAAAAAATTACGTGCAATTACAAGCAATTACGAGTGAAAAAATTGTTTCACCTAAATGCGATGATAAGTGCAGAAAATAATTGATATCACTTTGCGCACATTTTATGAATGTGGTTTAGGGTTTAGATTGTTGTAGAAGAAAAAAATTGATAAGGCTTTGGGCACGTTTCATGAATATGTGGTCTAGGGTTGTGATTGTTTTGCAAAGGAGCGGAATTGGCTATGCAGAGTAGATATGTTGAGAAAATGAAGAAAGTTTGGAAACAAGGGCAACTGTGTTTCTACGAGGAGCGAGTGCATTTGTTTGAGCACCTCAATCACGCCCTGATTGCAGATCAGATGCTGATTGACGTTGCTGCATTTCTTCTTAACCATCAAAATTGATATGTAAAAAACTATGCTCCTCACTCACATATAAATAGTTCTGTTGTACAATGTAGAGGGTACTATTTAGAATTCAAGAGTGTGATGCATAAAGCTGTATAGATTTATGACAATGTATGACTGTTGTTTGATATTTATGTATTTTTATGCACATCCAAAAATACAGTGTTATTCAAATTTTCAGTTTTTTTTTTGCTTGTATCTCAATTTTGACCAATAATTTTTCCACGTGGCACTATGATACTAATGGCGCTCTATGTGACGCTATGATACTAATGAGTTCAACTTCATTTTTCTTATTCCTGCACTAATGAATTCAACATCAAATGTGCAAATCCTCTCATTGGCATGCAGAGCTGCATTCCTGCTGATCCTCACACTCACAGTTCCACATCATGCTTTGAAAAAAATTCTCAACTTATATAATGTACTGTCCGGAACCGCAAGTACTTCTGCAATGTAATCCAATTCCATGAAGTTTCCCCGCTCCTGGACAAGTGACTGCAACCCCAGCAAAAAGGCACCAACGCTTGCACCCCTGGCGAATCACATTCTCAACTCTGGCGACAAACCCTAAGTTCCATTGACCCACGACGCCTTCCCTCTGCGTGCTCAGCGACCAGCCCCTCCCCCATTTCATTCCACTCGACCACAATTCATCTGCTCCACACTCTCCCGCCTGCCCAGTCACCTCCAAACGTCACACACAGATTGCACTCACAACGAGGACCGTGCTCCAAAGTGTGCCTCGTCGGCCACCGTTATTCCAGCATAATCATGCCCTTATGAACAATCCACTCCTGTTGAGACTACAGACCCACCGACGGAACAAGTAGACGCCACGGGTGCTCGGAACCATCGTAAATTCTAAATCAGCCACAGTCCTACAGGGGAGGGCTTCTTGCGTCTCCGTCTCGCGAGCAGTATCAATTCGCACTGCTCCTTGCCCTTGTGACTGATCCGCCCTACCAGATCAGTCCCACGCCATGGCCCCGCCAAACACCTACAAACCAGCGCACCCGCTCACCTACAACGGGCAGCTCGCCTCGAATTCCCGCTGCTCCTTCCGGCAAAGCTCAAACTCGTTGCTGTAATAGTCCATGCACTTCGTGTACGACTCCATAGCCTTCGGGCACTTGCTGTTCAGCTCCCTCAACCTGCCACACCCGTCACCACCTCTCAGCACATCGTCCTCTCACGAAACAATCCACGCTCTACCTCGAAAATTCTTCGCTACAAACTCTCGTCCACAACCACCAGCGCACGAAAACCTACATTCATTACCCCTCCAAAGCAGCGAATTAGGGTTTGGACCAGGCAATGAATTAGGAACTCACAGAGAGATGACGCATCGGGTCACGTTCTGGCCCTGCTGCAGGCACTTCTCGGGATTGGGGTCGCCCCTCTTGCAATCCAGGAACGCCCTGTTCTGCGCGCCGCACTTGGAGCCGATGTGCTTGGACGCGGACATCAACACGGCGGACGTGGTGATCGGGGCGCCTTCCACCGACTCCGCAACGCTCCCCATGGCTCCCTCCTGCTGCTCCCTGCCTTCCCGGGCTCAGTCGGCTTTCCCTCCCTCCCTGCTGTCCCCTCCCCTCACTCGCGACCACCAAGCTCCGGTCCCAATGGTTTCACGAGAGCATGTGGAGAGCGTTGGCCGTAGAGCTACAACGCCACTGTCAGGGCGAACACGGTCCTGGCGAGCGAGCGAAGACGACGACCCACGACCGCGCGGGGGCCCATCACCGCTGGATCCTTCCACCGTGGCAGCCCGTCAAGGTATCAGATCATGGAATCCGAATTTCGTGCGTTCCCTTCAGTTCGTTCCCTGGTTCCCTCGCTTCGACTGTTTCAAATCAAATTCAAATCGAATTCAAATCGAACCGGGGGGATATTTCAAACTTGAGAGGGTACTGTAAAAACAACTGTGAAAACTTGAGAGGGTGATGAAAAGGTGGGTATAATTTTTAATTCTGTGAGGGTAAGAGGAGTTTACAATATAGTAACACATAGTGAGGATATTTATTCTATTTAAGGTTGTGATATTGTTCACACTTAGAGGAAAAAGATGACTTTTAATGGGCCAAAGGATCCCACTCTTCCTTTTAGGTTTGGATGTTTTCAATATATATTTTTTAGAATCTTAATAAATAGGAGATTGAAATCCCTAGCATGAAATCATTGTCCTTAAAAAATTAAGATACATTTCTCATTGGTTATGTCATGTGTCATGTTGAATTAGAATAATGATCTTTATTCTTGGTGCAAGCACTTCAGGTAAGTTTTCAGTCTTAATCTTGAAATATTTAGGATTTTTGAAGAGAACTTAAATTTATGATATGATGTAGGTTTTTGATCCTTTTAGATTCAACTTCAGAAATCAAGTGTAACAAATGGTGATTAGAAGACATTACTATCGTCAAGTTTGAAAAAATAATGATTTAGAGGCAAAATGTGTGATAATATGCAAAATATTTGGCGTTAAAGGTAATTTCAAGACGGCTACAATGTACAAGGATATGAAGTCTATGTTCAAGAAGGGGATGTAGTCTTGTACTACTGATCATTTATTTGATGGACTTTGAACTATGGGTGGCTCAAACGTAATTCTCGCTGGTCTTGAAAGAAGACTGAAGTTCTAATCTACGGTATTTACAAAAGTATGAATAACTCATATTTCTAAAAACATGCCCAGTCACTCAATGACTACATATACAAACTACAATGTGTTTGTTCGTATAATTGAATTATGGCATGATAAACAACCTCAAATATCATAGTAGTAATTATAATCTCGTCGAGCTCTGACTGTCAAGGTCTCTGCTAATTGGCCAAAATTGTAACAGGGTCGGAGTTTCTATCTATCTATCTTTCTATCTATCTGGTTTATTACAATAGTATAAACAACTTCAAATATCATAATAGTGTATTTTCTACAAGGTTTACAATTTTTTTTACAACTTTGGAGGTTCCGCAATGAAAACTAGTATGTGCCAAACATCATGATCTCTATAGTTATTTATGCACAATGAATGTCCATTCTCAGAAGGGAAGAATAGTTTTGTCTCAATGGCCCTTTGTCCTGTGAGCACAGAGTCATTGACATTACGAATGGACACTTTATTCACGCTGGCCCTTTAAAGAGGACCGGTGTTTCTATCTATCTACAGAATGAATGTTTTTTTGGTAACTCAAATTTTGTAAAGCCACTAAAAGCTCAAACTCTGCTATTGCACTTAATAGCCTTATAATGACAAAATCACTCAAAATAGTTGCTTTTGAGCAAAAGTACACGAGCCTTTTGAAACATACTTGTGCGCCAATAAGCATGCTAACCTTTGGGACATTCTTGTACGCAAAAGTTCATGGAATAATACATGCAACAATACATGTAAAAAGACATGAGTCTTTGGATCATGCTTTAACCCTTAAACATCAAGGTAAGCCCATGGGCTTATTTATGAGAGAATAATGAAGAAAAAAGTGGATTTTCTCAACCAAATCAAGCGAGGATTAGTGCGTTGAAAAGCTACTGAAAAAGCGATTTGGATTCCAAATTTGCGCCTCATTTGAGAGATTGTGAAAACATCGGTAAGCAATCAAAGTTATCAAAATGAGCAGGAGTTGAGGTTGGGGCAGCTGAGGTTGTTTTCGAAAAGTGCGGAAGTACTACAGTGTTGACCAACAATGGCCAACAAAGTTGTTTTTCATTTTTTTCGTTTTTTTTTCTCCAAAAATTTAGATGCCTTCCAGGTTGCCCCGCTTAAGGCCTCTTGACGTTTAATCCCTAAACGTCCCATGGGGATAGTATATATGTTGTCGTATAATTGGGATTTTCTATCAACAAGAAATTCTAAATTGAGATCTTAGTAGCTCGTTAGAACCGCATTGATTTAAATTTCAACTTCTCTTTTGACCTCAAATATATTAGAGGTGTGGATTCATTCCAAATATAATCAAAATACAACGTATTCTACTGACCGCAATGGCACGTTCAGACGTTTAGGGGTTAAGGGTTAAGAAAAATACATACTAAAACACATGGTCCTTTTGAACATGCTTGTACGCAAAAACACACATGAACGTTTGGGGGTCACTTTGGGACGTTTAGGGGAGTGAATAGGGTGGTGCTTGTTAAATAAGCAGCGTGGGACACGCATGTTTTGGGTAGAAAACGTCGTCGTCTCCGCAAGAGCCGTGTGCATTGAACTTGACCGAGGACGATGATCTTGTTACAGATACCTTCCGTATTGTAATGGTAACTTATTATTCCAGGCCGGGCCATGTACACAAATACATCATGAATTACGCCGGCCTTGTATGTTACAAGTTTTGTATAGAATAACTGAGCCAGCGTATGCTCATAATCATCTTCACACTAGGTTACTCAGTCTGCATCTCCATCTTCAGTTCGTCTTCCTCTCCCTCTCTTTCCATTTTCCTCTGCTTCTTCCTTCTGGTTTTTGAGGAGCTCCTACTTGTTGCGGAGCTTGATTAGGGTTAGCTGGCGCCTTCTTTCCGGGGCTGCGAAGGCCAATCCTTCGCTTCTCCTTGTCGCTCGCCCCTCCGCGGTCACCATGGTTGGTACCCTGTCTCCGCGGAGTCCGCTCTTAGTGAGATTCTAGTTTTCGTCGTGTTTGGAATTTGGATGATTTTGGCGGGAGTTTTCCTCTTTGATTTCTCTTTGATTCGATTGCCGAGTAGTTGGATTGGGAGAATTGCGGGGCATTGGGAACTGTGGCTGTATGATGTTTGTTGTGGACAGTCGAAACGATTTCTTTTCCTCTTTCCACGGAATTGGAACGATTATCTGTGTGGTGGAGGACCTGATTTTGTTGCTTATGTGCAGAATAAGCTTGGCAGAGGGCATCGGGACAAAGTCCAGCAGTTCATGACTATTGCTGGAGCCAAGTACTATATTTTCCTCCTACTCGTTTGTTGCAACCGAAGGGTTTCTATGTTTTGTTCATTTTGGCTTTTTGAACGTGTGGTGGTCAATTAGGGTTCAGTCAGTGCTTGATGATCGAAGGTCCTTGTTCTGACTTGTCTCTTTAAAGTCGGATGTTGGATATGGTGCTTCGTATTGCAGTGAGAAAGCCGCCTTGACAGCTTTGAAGGCCAGCGATTGGAATTTGGAAGGAGCTTTCGAAATATTTTACAACCAGCCACCTGCGAGACCAATCACTGACCCTCGACATCTGGAAGAGTTTTATCTGAGATATAAAGGTATGATAAGAAGCTTAAATGAGTCTTATCAGTTCTCTATCTCGTAACCAACAGCGATGTCCCTTTAATGCTGTGAAGCTTTGTTTTTGCTGCGAATGCTCTATTATGATTGTTTTTTGGCCCTCGTCCTTGCATCTATTTCTCTCCCTTGTCAATTCTGCTTTTATCAGTGCTTCAATGTCTTTTGTGTAGACTCTTTTGAGAGAACAGTTCTGCATGCTTTTTTGTGCACAAAGGGCTGTTGTTGTAATATCCCTATGTTTTGTTTGTTGTGATGTTCAGATGCATATTCAGACATGATATTGGTGGACGGAGTTTCAGCATTCTGTGATGATTTGCAGGTACAGATTAGTTTATAAATTTGCGAAGTAGTTTTTGTACATATATCATAGTTTGACTTGGTTACGAGGAGAAAAAGTTCATTTAGATAATGTTCTGATTTAGTTCATTTGAGCCCCTTGTGTTGGTCATTGACATCGAGTTATTAGGGCTGTATGATGGCACCCAACCACAAATTTGAAAGTTCCTGTTTGCGGTTGATTTCAAGAGAGCACTGTTGGGAGACATGAAGTTGGAGGCCGCTGTTAAGCAGCTTCAATCACCGTGCCATTGTCTCCAATGCCTACATTACATGCTTTATTATGACGAATCTTCTGATTTTTGTGCTGCTTGGCATGCAGGTAGATCCTGGAGATGTTGTTATGGTAAGCATCTTATTGATCATGGTTATCAAGTTATGAGTTGTAGATGAGCATGCTAGTCGAACCATTAGCAAGATTGTAAACACAGATCGCTAGTCTGTGAATTTTAGGATTGAGGCTCTTCAGTCAATAAACGACTCTGCTTGGTATTTTTGGTACTTGCGTTTGTAACCTCCTCTGATATTGAGTAACAGAGTTTCTACTGTACCTGTTGAATGCCTGCAGCTTGTTATTTCTTGGCATATGAAAGCAGCCACTATGTGTGAGTTCTCAAAACAGGAGTTTATTGGTGGCCTCCAATCATTAGGGTAAGAGAGACGGTTTTTAAATTGTGGTCACTATGTGCTCTAGCTGTACATACACGCATGCACGTTCCTCCTGAATGTAGTAGTTTTCACTCCTTGGAAATTGGAAAGTTCTCCATCGTGAACTTAAGTTCAGCACTGCAGGGGTGGCCTGACTCTTTCCCTGTGGTGGAAATTCTAGTAGGTATTGAAGGCATGATCCTTATGGATGGTTACGTGAAACCAAGTTATTTGTATCACCTAATTATCTTTAGATGCAGCGATCGTGGCACTATTTATGACTGTCAAGAGGGGTCTTTGTTAGTGTATCCTTGGATCAATCACGTAGTCTTGGAAGGCATGTTGTCAGTGCCTAACAAAGTTATGGGTTATTGTATATGACAGGGTGGACTCACTCGACAAGCTCAAGTACCTCCTCCCTTCCTTACGAGGAGAGGTGAAAGATGAACGTAAGAGAATTTCCACATCCGGCATTGCAAAATGTGATTATTTTTTGGGTGGATACTTGACAGCAAGAAGTGACGGTAGAGAAATGAAGTTTTGCTATCCATTATAGAAGTTATGTTGGATTCGCACTCTATGGACGAATAGCTGCTTTGACTTGAACTTCATGTGCATTCCCCGCTGCAGATAAATTTCGAGAGATCTACAATTTTGCCTTCAGTTGGGCTAAAGAAAAGGTCAGTCTTTGTACCTTGTCATCATTTATAAGAGTACTTTGTAGAGTTCTTTTTTACTTTGGAAGTGCGTTATCTGAAATGTAGCAAAAAGAGCAAGTAGAAATATATTTTCTGTAGTTGGAAAGTAACAGTGAATTGTCCATTTCGGAGATACAAAACCTCACATAATAGTCCGAATTGAGAGAACCTAAATCGTTTGGCTTCATTTTACCCTTGTATTTTCCCGATGCTTCCAGAGTTGTGAACTTCTAAGTATGTCTAGCTTCTAAGTTGGATCCCATGTCGTAGAATTTGTCTAGTTCTATGTTGGAATCTCATTGTTCAGAATTTTTTCTCCCACAAGTGCTTTCATCATACCTTTAAAAAACCTGTCTTGGACAGTGTTTGTGAAACCAAAGTTAATTTGCAAGTCCAAATTAGATTCATCAAGACCTGGTCTTCGTCTATTCAGGGACAAAAATCACTGGCGTTGGATACTGCCCTTGGCATGTGGCGGCTATTATTTGCAGAGCGGTCATGGCCTCTCGTAGAACCATGGTGCCAGTTCCTGCAAGTAAGTTTTCTGTAGCATACAGGTGTACTTACAAGTGTCGTATTCAGCTTGCTTTTCTTTTTATTTGCCATCTTCTCTCTATTGCTCACTGTGTGGTTTGGGTTTGTACAGGCCAAGCACAACAAAGCTATCTCAAAGGATACTTGGGCCCAACTCCTTGAATTTTCCAGGGTAAGCCCGACAGTACTAGTGCTAATTTGCAAGTTATCATCTCTGTGGAATTGCGTATACTAGGATCCCCAAGTCAGGAATGTTAGAATCACAAACAATTGATGATCTTTTTGATTTCTTAACAAGACATAGTTCTTTTGTTAATATTTTCTACATTGTTTTACTAATAGCTTCTTGTTTTTAACACAGACGATCGATCCGACACTCTCAAATTACGATTCAGAAGGAGCATGGCCATATTTGATTGATGAGTTTGTGGAGTATTTGCGGGAATCTGGGGTAGTGCATCCTCGTTAAATATGTTTGTTTTTCTGTGTTATTGGTATACATCACGATTGGGGTTCCCGCTTTAGGCCTCCTGAATCCAAGTTTTCTCTGCCCATGGTAAGGTTGATCGATTGCAATGCAAGTACTGTAGTGTTGATATCTTACAAGGTTCCTCCATCAGTGGAACATTACAATGATAGAATTCCAAAGTGGAGCTTGACAAGTTCTTGGACAGTTTTCTTTCCAAGATCTAGGTGTCAGATTACTCTTTGCGTTCAAATACTACAAAGTTCTCAGGACCTGGTGAAGCCCATCAGGTGCACTATATTTCTGGGTTTGTGGGCCCAACAATCACAAGATGAATGTGAAAAGAACCGGGATATCATCTAGGCCCTTGCTCCATGGTTGCTTGCTATAGCGGGCTTCAATCCACAAATTTTTGCAAGTGGGATCGTGAATAGAAACGATCTAACTTTCCGCATTCTTCCTGAACCCTAACTGGTCAACTTTTGAGATTCTAAGTATTTATGTGCAACAGTGAATAGATTGTCTGACATGAAGTTGTGTTTCTAATACAGCCTGTTGGTGGGGCTTGCTCATCGGGAGGTTGACGGTGCTGTCAGCTTTGAGATGTGTACACCTTACAATGGGGAGCAGCCAAAAGCTCTGCTCAACGCATTGAATTTACCAATGAATTTTGGATTGAACGCCTTTCAGATTTTGCCCGGGTGTTTATGCAAATGTTTATTTAACCGGAAGGATGTCTTTTGAAATGTAGGAATGTTTTCTGGGAAACCAGGGGAACTGAAAGTGCAGGTGTAGAGCAATCCATCACTAGAAAAGCTGTAGTTTTGGTGCATACTAATGGATGTCTTTGGTACCTCTCTTTGTATACTCTTCACAGCAGGCACTACTATAACGAACGTCTTTCTGCGAGGGAGAGGAATCCGGAGGGCACCAAAGACAAACCAGGAGGTGCTCTCCTTCATTCATGGGGAATAATAGCTCTGAATTTTTGTCTTGGTTGTTCCTCTGTGCAAATGAAAATCCTTTTGTCTTCTCCAATCTATTTTGAGTTTTAAGTTAGGTGAAGTGGTTTCTCAGACTTGCACTGTTTTCTTTGGCTATGATTTATAATAAGTTAAAATCATTCGTTAGATTTAACCCTTAAACGTACCACTCCTTTGTAGGAAAGTCAAACTACACAATTTAGCCTTCAAGATTTATCAAAATACATTTTGTAATATTTTTCATGCATGGAATTGAATGTTTCCTATCAGTCTTGAAATTTTCAGATTTTTTTGATTTAATACGGCCTTTTTAACAAATTTTTAAGTCAAATACTTCAAAAAATAAATTTTATTACAAGAAAGCTTTTAAAATTTAATATTTTTTAGGAACATGTACAAATTACAATGGAGAATCACATGATATGTTTTCCATAGAATTTTTTTATTTAAATTTTGAAATTCGAAAGGTGAACATCCTATGTAGTGTAATTCAAACCTTGAGCTACAAAGCTTGCACAAGCAATAAAATACTCAATAATTGGAATTTTTAAGATTTGAAAAGTGGAGTACAATCTAGACTTAATAAACTTCATTTTCTTAGTTGGGTGTATTAGCAACAAAAGTCATCTTCAAGATCAAAATTGTGTTTGACCAACAAACATCCAGTAACTAGATGCGTGGACGTTTAGGGGTTAATATGCATGAAATTGTAGCAACAACATGCCATAAAGTAAGACAATGAAGAATTTAAAATTTATGTTGCAATTTATCATGAATTATATTCTTAGATTGTCACATAGAGGAGGCACTGGGTAGACCTTGCTACTCATGGCCTTGAGCAAGACTCTCCATTCACGATGGTCTACAGGGCCAGCGTTATGATATATATTACCGTATATTGTCACAAAGTTACAAAACTTTTGAATGCCTAAGTTTTGACATAAAATGAACATTTAACCTTTTCATTGACCACTCATCTCCATTTGAAATTTTCATTCCAGACAGGTCCATGGAACAGACTATGTGACTACTTCTTGCATATCGCAGACAGTACAGACTTTGTATAGAATAACGGACCATCATGTGCTTGACTCACAATCACTAAAGCACTTCGCAATCTACAACATGAAAGTCTATCAAAGTGGACTCATAGCAAACTCTTCGCAGAAACCCCTGGAGTACTAAAAAGTTCAAATTAGGCCTCATGTTTTTTATAGTCATATGGGAATATATGTATTTTTCAATTTAATTTAATTTTTTGACCAACACATGCAATGTTCCTCCCTGATTCACGTAATATAACATTTGGCCTCACCCGAATTACATTTTCCCAATATTATCAATCAAATTGGTCCTTTTCAAATCATGAATATTTGATCATATTAGAGTTATTCGTAAAGTCGAGCAAAAAAATTACACGAGGAAAGACAAGGCAAAACTAGGCTTTTAGCTTGAAAGGCAATGAAAATGAGTGTTGGTCAGTGGTTTTTTTTTGGCAACAAAAGTTGATTGCAGCTGCTTGGAAGCAGTTGCCAACACCTTTTAGTCGCCAAAACAAAAATGCTGATTTTTGGCCATTTTTTGACCAATCACAAAACACTACGCGTTGTTTGAACCTTAAACCTCCCCAATGCAAGAGAAGCTCCCCATACTGCACTAGTGTTCCCTAGGTGAAATCTTTGAACCTGCTTTGAATGTGCTTTCACCAACCTGATGCTCTCTCAAACCAAGCAGCTTAACTCCTTGTATTACTCTATGACAAAGATTTCTATTTGAAGATGAAAATCACAAAGTAGCATGCTAGCTCGTGTTGCCTTTATGGATAATATGTAAAATTGTGAAAAATGTAATTCATGTGAGGCCAAATTTTATATCACCTGAATTAGGGAAGAACATTGAATATGTTGATCCAAAAATAAACAAAAGATACTCCCTCCGTCCCAAAGTTATTGTCCAACTTGTTTGCTTGGTATTTCTTTGAGCCAATTTCATTGAGCATATTGTAAGAAACATGATTAAAAAAGGTTCCAAATTATGTCACTAGAATGATTGAAGAACATTGCATGTGTTCATTGCAACCTAAATAAAATTAGCCACAAAGGAAGTATTTTTTTGACCTACTTAAAAAAGCACTTTCAAACATGACTTTCAAACATGACAAAAACTAGTCCTCAAAAATAAAAGGCCCAATTGGGCGCCTAAAATTATAAAATTAGTGAAACCATTACGATTTGGTGTGTGTGCGCGCGGTTTTTGTCGCTTTTTTTCACTTGGCTATGGCGATGGCGACGAAGACGACGAAGAAGACGATGAAGGCCATGGCCATGAAGGCCCTGATTCTCCTGTTTCTCTTTCTGCTCCCTTGCGCACCCCTCGCCGACGTAGACGCATCCATGCCCGCCTTGCTTGCTCACATTCGGGAGATTCAGCGCCTCAGCAAAGCCGCGCACGGCGAGGTCGAGGACTTATTCGATCCCGATTTGTCTGACGAGCCCGTGCGTGAATCCAAGCCTGACGCAACGAGTCAATTGTACGCGCACATTCATGCGGTGCAGCGGAAGGCGCAGGAAGCGGCGGAGGAGTTGGCGAAGTTGAATACTAATGGCGAGGAGGAGCTTGTGGACTTATTTGAGGAGGAGAAAGAGGCCGAGGTCGATGATCCCGTGGTGGATGCTCTAGTGCAGGAGAGGTTTAATCAGCTAGAGGCGGCATTGAAGTTCTTGAACGACAAAGATGGCGGTGATAATGTGCAATGGAGTGCGGATAGTGACGACGATGCTATCAACCATTTGCATCAGTTTGTCCGGGACAGGCAGCAACTGCGTCAGCTGCAAAATGATCAAACTCACGAGCATGGAGAAATTCATGGACACAAACGCGATCATGACCATGGAGAAATTCATGGACACAAACGCGATCATGACCATGGAGACCACGCACATGCTGATGCTCATTCTCATAACCATGATCACAGCCACGGGGAGAGCTTCAAGAAAAAGAAAATTCTCCTGCCAGAAGAGATGGCAGAGGAGGAGGATTTGCTCCAGTTTGGCTTCGAGGGAGACAAATACTCAAGTCGATCGCGTGGTCCGGAGCTAGGTTCGTTTTTTCAGCTTCTAATCTTGTGCATTCTAATCTTCGTTTGTACCCCTAATTCTAAATTTTTAACCCCTAAGCTTCCACTGTATTTTCTGTAGGAAAATTGGACCCCCTGCTGCAAACCTTCTGTTTGTGTGAAAATGACTTCAGTTTGACACGATCGAACGCTCTTCATCTTGTAGTGTAGAACAAGAGCTTTAAAATGATGTATTACAATCAGAAAACCGAGGTTAAATGAGAAAATGTCACCGTTGCAGATGGCGTTTTAGACGCTTAGGGGTTAATTGTTCAACGATGGATTGAGTTCCAGAGGATTGCACAGGGTCCATTTCATTACGAGCATTCATTACTTGGAGAATTTGTTTTCACATCGGCACGAAACTGTGGAGGCTGAATATGTCGAGTAGTCATGTATTTCTGAAATTTTCCGCTCTATTTGTTGGCGCAGCACTATTTGTGTTGAAAGTTCCAGTGTTTGAAGGGCCATGAGTCCTGGCTCAAAAATGAAGATTTAGGGTTTAAACTGAAAGACTTTTTCGTTTGTCGTCTGTTTTTTATTTAAAAAACTTGTGGTTGAGGGACAGCTACTGGTTTCATTGCATATCTCTTTATGATTTTAAAAATGTCTACATGTTCTACACATGCTGCTAGCGGGTATTTGAAACAAGTGCAGTTTTATGGTAATCACCCAGCATGGGTAAACATACCTTCACTGCTGGGTCTTATGGGTCTAAACAGTCGACCGGTTACAAATTTTAATTATCGTTGTAGTTATATGTTCAACTACCGGTACATGACGATATTCATTGTCGTTGTGCTGAACATCAGTAACCAGAGTACTCAAGCTGGAAAAAGATTTCGTTACTTTGAGCACCTTTCTATATTTGATGAGGACCTGTGTGCATGTGTGTGCATGTGAGAAGGCGTTTGGTTGCGAGCAATGGGCTGTTCCCTGCTGGTGAGCCTGGCCTCTCTTATCTGCCTAATGCTTCTCCCTTGCATTGTCTGTAAGTCTCTCTCAGAGTCCTTGATTCCCATCGCTGTCCGACTTCTTAGGTAGATGTTATTACTCAGTGGAGCTGCCAGTGTCTTTTGAACTTATCTAAGATATTATTGAAGAGCTTTGAAATTGTTTGAACTACTACGACGTTATGTCACTGTTTCAAGTCACCGCACTGCAACGCTGAGCTAATACTCGTGCTCGTTGCAGCAAATGGCAAGCCTTCAGAGACAGTAGTCAATGCCTTGGCTTCTTTTGGGGTACGTTGTGCAATCTTTAACGGCAGTAGTACCTGTCTCTTTGTTGGTGTATTGCTACTTGATGAAGATTGACATTTTATGATTCAATCATTTTAGTATAATCCAAGCATCACCTTTGAAATTTCAGCGTTCTCAATACCTTGTACATTTGTGGCATGCTTTCAGGTGTGGTTTGTGGATTGCTGCAAATTGATTTCGTATTGTCAGTAATGCAATCAATAGATCAGACCATATTGGACAGTATAGTCTATGCCATTCACAGCGAAGATTGAGCTGACATGTATGGTGCGTACGTCGTGCAGGCTGGTGCAATGTTAGGAGATGCCTTCCTTCATCAACTTCCGCACGCTTTTGGTAACCACATTTAGTATATTATTCTTTTTTCCTTCCTAGGTTAGTACACGGCTTCTTCTGCCGTGGAGTTCTATTTGCAAATGTTTCGAAGGTTGATACAAGGGGAGATGTTGGTCGAATAGACATCTCTTGTCTAACGAATAATAAAGCTCAAACTATTCACATAGGGAAGAAGTTGCCCCTTGCTTCGAATCCTTGGAATTCAGGAGCTAAGTTGAGCACGTGGTAAATAATCCACAATTTCTTAAGATTGGGCTCTTCGTCATGGCTACAGGAAACTCTGAGTCTCTGCATTCACAGGATGTACATCAGCATCATCATGAGCATGGTCATGTGCATGATGACGTATCATCTGCAGGCCAAGGTCATGCACACTCACTGCAAGACTCATCGATCGGCCTTGCTGTACTTGGTAAGTCTTGCAACTTGCTATTTTCCTTTCTGAATCTTTGTTGGTCCATTTGCGAATCTTCACCATGCTTGTTGAAGTGATTTTACCGAGTTATTACGTTATTATCTTAGAACAGGCAGTGTTTTATCATCATAGGCTGCATTGTCAGTTATGAAGTTATGTCTAGTGATGGCTAAATCACAGGTATTGAGTTGGCACTTGGATGAACTATAGGTGGAATCCTCCTCTTCTTCATTGTTGAGAAGATCGTAAGACGATATGAAGAACTATCCAGCCACGGTGGTCAACATGTACGAGGTCATAGCCATCACCATAAAAAGAAAAAAAATAAGGTAAAAAAATTGGAGGGTCCTGAGAAGATTGCAGCAGTTGAAGAACTGGGAGCATTTGAGTCAAACTCCTTAGAAACTAAAAGCTCGGACATCAAAAAGGTATTGTCTCGTTGCGTGGGATTTTAGGTGATTTACTATCTCAAAGTAATATGAACAGGTACTCTATATGATTGCTATTTTTTCTATTGACCAGGTTGATTTTGCTGTGATTTACACGACCTAAATCAATTGCTTTGAGTCCTGAAGAGTATAAATAGCCAGTGTTTATGAGAAAATACGTGAGGTATACCACATTGATGATGGGAGTTATCTTACATTGTGTGTTTTGGCGTATCATGCAAACAGCTAAAATTTTTATAGCAGTACTGGTACAATTCTAATATGTAGTCACCTGCTGCTAAGTTTTATATGTTTGGCATTTTCTTATAGTATTTTTCGCACTTTTGCCAATCCCCATACTGTAACAGAGGAAAAGCGGTAAGAAGAAAGACACAGCTTCAGTGAGCAACGTCATATCTACAGCTCCGGTACAGCAGACGGAGTCAAGTGGGGGATTCGTTATAGGCTACTTGAACCTCTTCTCTGACGCAGTGGTAAGTTAACCCCTTAAAGACCAAAGATTCATAGTTTTGAAATGAAAAATTCAATCGATCATATTGTGAAAGATATAATTCAGATGGGACCAAATTTTTTGTTGCCGGAATCAATGAAGAACATTGCATGTGTTGATCAAAACAGTAAATAAATTTAACCCCTAAACGTTCTCATCCTTTTTAGATTTGGCAGTTTCAAAGATTCATTATAAAATGCAATTTAGAGGGCTATTTTCAAGTTGCTGAATGAATAAAAGTTGTACATTATGCATTTTAGATTCTATCCATATGGTTAGATTTGCGATTGCTATCACCAATATTTGTGTATTCAATTTCAAACTTAAAATTTAACACTCTTTTGTAATATGATTACAAATAAGATATTGACAATCTAGTAATGAAATTTGTTGTGATGGGTTGAAATGTAATACTCCAAGTGTAGTGATTTTTGGAGATTTTTGGGTTGCTTAATTTTAGTAGTTGACTTTTTCAAGAGCACTTTTAGACTAAAATCTTCAAAATTTTAGGTGGAACACTACAACATGAAATAAGGCATAAAATTTTCACAAATCATCCCCTTTCTAATCAGATCACACATGCATTGAGCTAACTTCCCATAAAAGTTTCAATAAAAAATCCACACTGCAAAAAGTGTGATGGATGAGAAAACGGACTTCAAATCCGTACATCATGCAAAATATGCATGGTTGGGCGGTTAGGGGTTAAACAGAAGAAACTCCACATAATACCTACTCAAAATTTCTAAAAATATCACGAGGCCCAATTTGGGCTTCATTGTTTGATAGGGTTTATGCTGGCTCAAAGGTGTCTTAACTTCTTAGATATATACATTAAACTGGGCTGATGTCCTGTGGTTGTAGATAGACGTCTTGAAGGTGCATTACTGGCTAATCATTTTTGGGGTTTTATATTGCAGCATAACTTTACAGATGGCATGGCCCTTGGAAGTGCTTTCTTGCTACATGGCACAGTGGGCGGCTGGTCACGGACTTTGTTTCTCCTTGCACATGAGCTTCCTCAGGAGGTTTGCTCTTTCTCATATGTTAGTTGGTGTCATACATATCCTGATTCTGTAGACTTGCTGAAGCTTCCAGAAGTTCAAAATTTTCATTGTTCTAGATTAATAGGGGATTATGATGCCGTGAATGCATGTATAGATTTTAATGTGGCAGTCTCTTTTTTGACGGACTTTTCTACTCTTGTGCTACTTGTGTGAATTACATTTAGTATATTTGAGTTGTTTCCGATCTGTGAATTGTGTCTGTGAGGGTCTGACCATCTCTATTTGGGGGACCAGGTTGGGGACTTTGGAATCTTGGTGAAATCTGGCTTCAGTGTGTTTGAGGCCCTTGCGTTCAACTTTCTTTCGGCATTGGTTGCCTTAGCAGGAACTGCCGTGGTATATACTGCTTAACCTGTTCCCAACATGTAGTACATTAAGAATAAGGTTGAATTGAACTGAGAGGATATATGCTTTGCAGACGCCGTCGAGTTTTCATCTCAAGTTGTCTTAGAAATTGCTGCAAATGTTGATGTAACTGAAATTCTCATGCTGAAATGTGGTTTTCATTGACCTGTTGTATTGGATTTATGTCAGGCCCTGATGTTAGGTGGCAGTTTGGGCCATTCATCTTTGATTGAAGTAAGCAATCTTGCGAGTTTTAAGCCGACTCCATGTAATTGATAATGTGTGTGTAGTTCAGTCTGCTCTTCACATTAGTTTGTTTTATTCTTTAATTCCACATTAAATCCGCCGAATTTCTATTTCAGAAAACCTCCATATTGATGTTGGCACAATCCGGTACTGCAGGGTTTCATTGCAGGTGGGTTCATCTATATGTCGGTAGGGGGTGTCATGCCTAGCATGCACGATCAAGGCTCCTCCCTCACCTCAACTCTTTCCCAGCTTGTGCCCTTGGTGCTTGGCATGGGTGTGGCTGTTGTAATATCTCTTGCTGAGTGACTTCAATGCACAAGGAGACCACCAATTCACCAAGTCGGCTGATTTATTATTTGGACAGAATAGATGCGTTTTCCAGTTCCATCTCCTTATTAACCCTTTAGTGCCCAGGGCACTGTAGCTGGGAGCTCTGGATTTCAGTACGTTTTTCTACTCTGATTGAGATTACCAGAAATAGAATGGATTAAATTAGAAAGTAACCGTACAATTCTATACTCAACTTGAGAGCACAAATTTTATTAAAATTTGAGAATCATCCAATGGTGGGATTGGAAGATTATAGTATGTATTTGAACTGTATAATGCACGCTCAAAAATGAGATTTTGGGGGTGTGTGACTTCAAAGTTAAATAGAATTTGGGTTAAATTTTCAAAAATGAAAGTAAAGAAGTTAAGCTATGCCCTATGTCAACACCTCTCCGTTGCAATCTTTCATATCAAGAATAGACTCACACATAATTATTGTGAATTTTATAAGTGAAAGTGACTTATCCATATACGGTTTAGGCAAAAATTTATACGTTGAAAATTGACAGGGGTGGGTACGTTAGTCAAGATTGGATTACACACACTAATGGAAGATGAAGAAGAGAACACAATACAAAAAAACAAAACAAGATAACAAACCTCCAAACACAAGAAATACTGCATAATATATATGTTGTATTTGTAAGTATTTACTGTATTTTCAAGTATTTGCAGTATTTTCGCGTTTTGTTAATAGGTATTTTGATAGTTGTGCAATTCCAAATTGAAAATTTCTTTATCTCGAAGATATATAATGTATGTGGCATAATCTTAACTTCAAAACTGAAGTTCCAATTCTTCACGGATTCTCTGCAATTTGCATTTCGGACGTTGCAGTGACCATAATGTGGTTAGCTGGGCACTAAAGGGTTAACGTCGGTTCACTCGACGCTGGCAGGGGAGTAATATTTTCGAACTCCCAACTCAACAGGTTAGTAATTTAGGAACAACTTCATGGAGCATGGTAATATTAGCAGCCTGCAGTTTTTGATAAGAGCTAGAGATTTTAATTTGCTAATTATTTCATTGTTAACGTCCCGATTCAACACTGTTTTCAAAGATTTGTTATAAAATGTTTGATGAAAAATAAAAACGGAGTTGATGTTCAAAGCAAAGTTGTAAATGTCAATGTGAAGATAACATTGTACGGTTGGATTCATCATATTTATTATTGATATTTTTTAATTAATTTTGCAAGGTTTTCTCTTGAAATTCAATTTAAAATCCAAAATCAACACAATTTTTTTTTTTAAATACTGTAATGAAATTGGAATAACATGCACTACAAGATTGTATGGTTTCCATTATTTGATTCTACTTATTATGGAAATTATGTTTAAGGTCTCACTTTTTGAACTAAGAATGAAACTTGACATAAACCACTTTTGTTATTTTTCAAAAACTCACATTATCTTATTTTGAAAATCCATACCGTACAAACGGTAATCAACTAGCACAAGAATCAAGAGAATTTTGGATGGATGAAAAACATCTCTATGTGTGCTGAAGGGACGCGTCAGAAATCATACATCGTCTAGAATATGGATGCTGGCGCGTCAAAGGGTTAAGGAAAAAGGTTGAGAAAAACATTCTCATGTTTGGCTGCATTTGTTTTTTGTTTAAGGTGATTGCAAGGAATGCTTTTATTATTTTCCGTCATTTACCTCTAAACGTCCAATTGTCCAGAAAGTGGACGATGTACAAAATCAAACATAGTTTTCTCATCCGTCATTGATTTTTTGCAGTGTGGATATTTCACTATATATTTTATGGGAAGTTAGCATGTGTGATCCAATTAGAAAGGAGATGATTTGTGAGATTTTTATGCCTCATTTCATGTTAGTAATTCATCAAAAAAATTGAAGATTTTAGTGTAAAAGTGCTCTTAAAAAAGTCAACTCATAAAATTAAGCAACCGAAAATTTTCCAAAAACCATTGCACTTATCATTGCACTCCAAAAATTACATTTCAACCAATCACAACAAATTTCATGTACATATTGTCAATATCTTATTTGTAATCAAATTACAAAAGAATTCTGAATTTGAAGTTTTTAAATTTTATACAAAAATATTGGTGACAAAAATCTCAGATCTAAATGTATGGATAGAATCAAAAATTCATATGTTAAGTTCAAAAATATCCCTCTTAGTTACATTTTTTAAGACATCTTTGAAATTCTCCAAATTTGGAGGTGAGGATGTTCCCCGTCTCTATATCCCCCGGTGGTCTTGAATGCGAGACCCCTGCGAGACCACTGTTCATGCCCCCCTCCTTTTCTGAAATTTCCATTTTGGGCACTTTTGGTGCTTTTTTTGGCAATTTTTTTGCCCTAGTAAAAAAATTGCTAAAAAAAGCACCTATTTGGGAATTAAAAAGCATCCATTTGGGGCACCTATTTGGGAATAAAAAACCATTGGAGGAGGGGGTTGTTTTTTAAGGTGGGCCCTGACAAGGACAAAAATAGGGGGCACTTTTGTCCCCATTCATTCAAGACGACCGGGGGATTTATTGAAATCCGAGGATGTTTAGGGGTTAAATTATCACACTTTGCACTTGGCAAATTTGATTACAATTGGTAATAAATAATTTACTTGTGTTAGCAGATGAAATTAGAATTGGTTCTAGAATTGCAATTTTAGTAGCTTTATTGTATAAACTCTGTATTATCAAAGTTAAATGTATACATTGCCTATATGGTGCCTCAAACTTCACTTTTAATCTTCAATTTTAATTTTTAAATTTTTGCCACACAAATTGCATTTCGCAATCCTAGGCGAGTTTTCCAATTAAGTAGTGAGATGATTTCACCATTGTGAATCAAACCGCCAATCTGTCCATTCGGTTTGGGTGCTCTTCAATTTTCAATGAATGCCAAATTTGATTCTTTTTATATATTTGTTTAAGTTTGTATAAACATACTAAACTATATATAGCTTGACACAAACATAGATTGTATTAACAACTAATTCAATTATGAATCAATCAAAGATTTCAATAGTTAGGATTAAGAATAAACTAAATGTTCAAAATCAGAGTAGTAGTGCTTTTAGAGTAAATGTAGTAGAACCTTTACAACAATAATAGAGAAATAAGGTTTAGGAAATTTATTAATCAAGAACAAACGCATCTAAAACATTCTAATACAAGCATAACATCAAAGTTTACTCCATTCTAGAAAACCCCGTTGGCCGTTTGGGGACAATTGAGAATCTAGGTAGGTACCTATAATGTCAAATTTTGGTGTAATGTTTTGGAAAAAAAGTCAAATGTGGGAAAACAAATTAGCGTTGTGGTAATATATATCATATGCTTTGAAACATATATTCAATCAATGCGTGGAAACAAAATTTATGCCACCCTGAAGAGAAATTTGTCGGCAACGGGTAACTACCAAATAATGTAAAAAACCTAATTACTTATTTTTTAATTTTTTCTATATATTATGTTTATATATTCATAAAAATATTTGATTCATTCCAACTGGATAGGCGATGTGAAAATTATGAATCTCTTTTACAGGGCTATTAGAAAACTTTTTAAAAAATATTGTAAATAATACTTTTTTGAACTTGATTTTCACATTTTTCAAAAAAAGAGTTCGTAGGGTTTAGACTACCTACTACAACATTTTCACCATTAGGATTGACATTCTCAATTCCATGTTAGAATTATTAATGATATATTTTTCCCTTTCACCTTGTTCCTACTCCTATTTAACAATTTTTTGAAGAATCTAAAATCAACCAGATTTTTTTGAATTCATTTTCTAAATTTTCAACTCAATTTTCTAATATATATAAAGAAATAAATTGTCATCATGTATTGTGAAAAAAAAAATAGTTAAGAGGATTCAAAGTCTATTGCCCTAGTCACCTATACTAAATTTAAGGGGACACATACTGATTTATCAACATTTCACACTATATACTTATTTACCATTATCGTACAAAAATACAGTTATTTATTTTATTTTTTGACACATATAGTCAGACAATCACAAATTTTATTTTATTTTTACCAAACGGTCCCTTTTCTACCACGAGTTATTTTTACATGGCAAGTCCTTTTAATTTTTTGGCCCTTTAAAACATCTATTCAATGTAGTTTGACAAAGGGAAAGATAAAAGAAATAAAAAAGAGGTTTTTCTTTGATCCAAACACTAGTGTCTTGCAATCAATGTTGTCAAATTTATTAATATTCTTACGACATGTTTTCATATTGTTTTGTACAAGATCCTACAATTAGATATGGAATTTTTTTTCTAAAGGACCCTTTCACTATTGCAGGTTTGCAATTTTTTTTAAATTTTTAGAATTTTTGGTGTGTTTTGGAGAAAAAAACATTCCGGTCTTTTAAGGGTTAAGAGAAGCCAAAAATGGAGGGTACAGACAAGATACAACTCCATGGATGATCAAATTAAGTATAATCTTAAAAAAATGAACAAAGTTGTTAAAAAAAGATGATATTTCCTTTCACCATTGCAAGCTTGCAAATCATTTATTAGGAGATGAGAGTCTCAAAAGGACCCTTTCACTATTGCAGGTTTGCAATCCATTTATTGGGTGATGAGACTCTCAAAAGTACCCTTTCACACCATTAATTGCAGGCTTGCAAACGTTATTAGGAGATGGGAGTGTCTCAAAAGGACCCTTTCACACCATTAATTGCAGGCTTGCATACGTTATTAGGAGATGGGAGTGTCTCAAAAGGACCCTTTCACACCATTAATTGCAGGCTTGCAAACGTTATTAGGAGATGGGAGTCTCAAAAGGACCCTTTTACTATTGATTACAAACTTGCAGCCATTTATTAGGAGATGGGAGTGTGAAAAAGACCCTTTCACCATTATTAAGAGATGGGAGAGTCTTACATTCTAGGACTCTTCCACCATTGCAGGTTTATTTATTAAGAGATGGGAGAGTCTCACAAGGACTCTTTCATATATCATTGCACCCTTACAACCATTTGTTAAGAGATAAGAGTCTCAAAAGGACCCTTTCACTATTGTATGCTCACAACCATTTATTAGGAGAAAAGAGTCTCAAAAAGACCCTTTCATCATTGCAAGCGTTCAACCATTTATCAGTATAAAGAGTCTCAAAAGAACTCTTTCACTTAGTTGAGAGTAAGACATCAAATCAATATTAAGTTCACTAAGAAGTTATTACTTTTATACATACAACATAATTCTTTTTGATATTATTTTGTTTTTGGTCACCTTTAGCAAATCGTAACCCTATAGAACATTTTTTGGAAAATTGGTGTTTTCAAAAAATTCTTTAACTTTGGTCTCACTTGGTTGCCCTTGGATATTCATATGTCCATTATATTTAACATTCTGGCCTAAATGCTTAAGTGAAAAACTTAGCCTTCAACAAGGAAAATTAATAAGAAACATATTAAAAACAACTCAAGGTTCCTTTGTGGATTCACTCCTTTTTTAATGCATATATTTATTTCTAATATTTTGGATTCTATTAATTTCACACATTCACAAACTTGCATCCAAAGTTAAACATAAATGTAATGTGTATATTAGACAACCTTTTGAGACTTTCCCATCTCTTAATAAATGGCTACAAGCCTGCAATTAATGGTCAAACACTTCTTTTAAGACTCTTTCATCTCCTAATAAATGATTGCATACTTACAACGGTGAAAGTAATTTTCATCTTTTCTCTCTCTTTCTATATACATATATTAAGCTTATACTTAATTTGATCATCCATGGAGTTGTATCTTGTCCAATCTCTCCATTTTTGTCTTCTCTTAACCCTTAAAAGATCAGAGTGTTTTTCCTTGGACATGGAAAATTAATAAGAAACATATTTTTTTTAAACCAAAAGTTCCTTTTGTGGATTCACTGCTTTTCTAATGCCTATATTTGTTTAGAAATTTTTGCATTCTACTAATCTCACACATTCACAAACCTGCACCCTAACTTAAACATGAATGTAATGTGTATCTTAGATGAATACAATGTCACATTTGTATCCCATCAATTATCAAAGAATACACAACAAAAGCCTCTATCATCAATGCATATATTAAAATAAAACTTTTTCTTTAGCATTCACTTCTTTAAATAAAAGTGTTATAAAGAAATTAATACAACTGAAAGAATCAATAAAGATAAAGAACAATATGAGTATTGTTCATTTAATTTCAATATTTTGATTGAACGTAATTTTTCAACATCTAACTTATGTTAAAAGTCAAATCAAAAAAAGTGCTTATAAATTTGATCATGAAGATGATTGTGGATTTTACTATAGTCAATCCTAATTTCAAAGAAATTGAATTTTTTTGTGATCTTTTAAAATTGTTTGATTTCAAACCATTCAAAATTTGAGATGATTAGATTAAGTGATATAACTCTTGGGAAGTTGCATATAATGTTTGGCTACCAATTGCACCTCTGAAAGTGAAAAATTATATGTCAAACATCAAAACCATTACGTCGGGCAACATGGGTCTGACTTAGAAATGTTTAACATGTAAAGTGTAGCCAAAGATATGGTATGTTTTATTTAGTGCTCTTAAATTTTTGAAAAATATTTGAGGATTGATGTATTGTTGTGAAAATAGAAGATTCATTTGGCCTTAGACAAGATGGTCAATTTTAATTAAATATAATATACAATCTGGTATAAATATCTTAGGTTGGGGATAGGGGTGCATTCTGTACTCCTGCATGTATGTCATGCCCGACTGGCTCCAACATTGGATGAGAACTTACTTAACACGCTTTACAATGGATGAATTTCATACATCCGTCTCTCCTATTGAACGAGTGTCGCTTCTTTCCCGTGTATTGTAGTTTTTTCTGCAACAACATTTATACATGTGTAGTTATATAAGTAAATGTGTTTCCTTCGCCTCGATTTATTTGTCAATGTTATGTGTAGGAACAATGTTCTAATGTTTGTCGTAGTTTGTGGTAATTTATGTGTTTTGTTCTTCAAGCAGTATTTTCAATTCAAAATCCTTTAATTGTAATGAAGTAATGATAAGAAAAATTGGCCTCTCACTAAAATTCAAAGTAAGTGTACGGTATTTAATAATTAGAAAAATAGAAAAATAGGTAATGATATGGTTCTATCAAAATGCCCCATTGATAATACCCTCAGTCACACGTTATATACAAACCCCCAAAATTTTCAAAAAAGATTTTTTTCAAAGGAGAAAACATCGATAGTTTTCCAAAATAGAAAATTCTATAACACTAGGACAATATTGAGGTTCTTTGTCCTTGAAAAAATTCTCCTTGGTAAAGTTTAACCCCTAAAGGACCGGGGGTGTTTTTAGCTTAGCTCTTGTTTTCTTGACTAGCTCTTATAACAAGCTCAATTCCTCATTGGTGTGGGATAATTTTGACGATCGGTACTGGTGAAATCAAAGAAGACTAACATAGCTTTTGTATGAAAAAAAGATCGACAAAATCGCACAATTTTTGAGAAAATGCCACCGTTGGGAAGATTGATGGAACTTGTTCAGGGTCTTTTGTACACATGCTGAAATCGGATTGATCAAAAGTGCTCCAAAAAATCTGAAATTTTTACCTTAAGTAGGAATCATCATTCTAAAAATGTGGAAAAAATTTCAAGTGATTTGGAGGTGCGAAGAAGAAGATATGAGGGTCTGAAGTGACGCCTAAATACCCAGCGTGCAACTCAAAAAATCACCAAAAATTGCACACTTCATGAAATTTCGATCAAGAAGTACCCACGGATTCAGCTCTTAAAAAGAACTAGGGTCTCTTTGTTGCTCACTTTACAATTCATGGTCCAACAACTCGAAATTCCTTACTTTCTAGTTCCAGAAGCCACGTGGTGGCCTCGTGGTCTTTTAGGAGTTAACTTGGATTGACATGATTCAATTGGGTTTGAAAGTAGACTTGATTTCCTATTTGATTTTTTTTACATAAATATTTTTTCATCTTGGCAGCTTATAAAAAAAGGGCAATGATCATAAAATGGTCATTTGGTCACTTAGGGGTTAACCCCTAAGCTCCCGAGCGACCATTTTCTGGTCGCTGCCCGGAAAAACGGGCTGCCCGGAACAAAAAAATATTTTTTTGAAAAAATAAAAAATATTTTAAAATACAACATCAAGTCTACTTTCCAACCCAATTTGAATTATGGCAATCCGAGTTAAACTCCACCCGGGAGAATTTTTCAAAGTAGATCACCTCAACATTGTCTTAGTGTTACAAAATTTGCTATTTGGGGAAAGTAATGATGATTCCTCCATCGTTTCTCTTGCTTTTTTGAAGTTTACGATAGATAGCCCAACTTTAACCAATTGTACTAAATTTTGAACTCTAAAATTGAAAATTATAATTTATACAAATTTTCGAAGGTTAATGCTTTTAAATTCATTAAAAAATGATCTAAAGATTATTTAGGAAGTTTGACCGTATGGGTAATTTGTAAAGATGATACTCTACATTTTGTCTATTGAACCAAACTTCATCAAACATATGGAAGGCACATATTATAACACATCTATGTTTTGTCCAATACCCCTCGGGCTTTTAGGGGTTAACATGATCATGATAATGAAGAGAGCGATAGTGATTGTAATTTTGAAAATCAAGAATGTTTTTGATACGAGTATTGACACCATTCATGATTTCACAATACGAAGTATACATTAGACACACTCATATAGAATCTACCAAGTTGGACTAAAGATATTAAACTATTATAAACATTCAAATTCCAAGTGATAGCATGCCATTACCTAGTATACAAGATGTCGAATAAAGCAACTTAATAGCAAATTTAGCATTAAATAATTCTAAAAATAAATTTGAGAAATTTCTAATAATGTATTTGTATAGAAAAAAGGAATATTATTATAAAATATTCACATAAATTGGCATATTCCTAATTAAGTCTTTTGCAAAAAATATTTAACATGGTAGATGTTGAATTTGCTACAAAATTACGTTAGTTCAAAAAATCGTGTAACTTAATAGTTACATACTTAAATATCTTGTATTATCAAATATGGTTCCACCAATGAGGCGCATGTAGTTATCCTAAAAGCATTTTAGTACGCACAAACCATGGGTTTGTTTTGCTTGAAATCATGTGAGCACTAGAAGTATTGACATTAAATATTGTGTGTAGTAAAAGTATAGATATTGAGTATTGTGTGCAACAGAAGCATACATATTGCACGGATTTGAATAGAGTTGTGTTGTGCACTAGGAATTGTTGAAGGTAGTCACCCAAGAACAAACGGCAACACTCGTAACTTTATTCAATGGTTGTCATTTACAAACTACAAGAGTTCAATAAAACAAATTTTCTTCAACAAGCAATTAATTACTCCACAAGAATATTAAAAAATATCATTTTTACTAAAATAGATGCAACACCTCTTGACTAATTTTGACAACTTCAAATGTCAATCAACAAATGTTCAAATACCTTTTCCATTTGGAAATGTACAACATTTAAATCACTCATCTCATTTATATATGTTTAATTCATTTTATTCAACATTTGTTAATTTAGTTGCATTAATTTTCTTTTGCAATTAGTATTTATAACATTGTTTTTCTAAACATTGTACAATGAAATTGTGCACCAACACATCTTCAATATCACCTTTAGAATTATGTTCAAATTGTACTATCCTCTATTATATATATGATTCATCATGTAAAAGAAAATTGCTTTTTGATTCTCCATTGTGACCAACTTTTGTTTATTCTATTTGTTAATTGCTTCGTTGAGACCACCAAAATCATCAACCGCACCTTTTACCATTAGTAATTGATATTGAACTTTATTGTACACCATATCCATGCAAGATAACTTTAGGATGGAATTAGAAGGGGCATCAGAAGACAAAACATTGCATAGAGATGCAATTGAGACTTTAATGAAATCACTATCTCTATTGAACATTATTGTTATTCTTTGTTTAACCATGATTGCAAAAAACACTAAAAATCTACTATCTATGTGTTATGGTCAAGAGGAACAACTTTGGCTGGCATAGCAAGACTCAAATACTAAAACCATTCACCAATTGCAACTTCAACTACTTTGCTCCCTCAATGAAAAATCTTTGGAAAGTAGTTAGATTGAATGCTTTAGCAAAAATAACATCTAAACCAATTGAATTTTTTTATTCAATGGTTTCAAGCATTTTTTTCCAAATATGAATCCAAGTATGATCATGATATTATAACCTAAGAAACACATAGTTTGATTAAAAAGTACACATAAACATAGGTTAAGGTATTAATTATTAATTATTTTTTAAACATTGCACAAAGTTTGAATATTTTATTTAGTTAATATATCAAGAATATATCTAATTTTTCCATAAAATATTCACAGTTTGTAGAATATTCAAAAAGTACACCTATTGGTTTATATCTTGTCATTAAATACCCTATTATGACATGTGATATAATTTTATGAATTAATCTTTGAACCTCTTGCGACGCTTGGCAAAACTTAGATGAATTATAATATTTGATTTCCATTAGTTGAATGAAGTTTTTTTAAAAGAGAAAATGTGAGATATGATGGAAAGTCCATTTCTATAATTAAATCAAAAATTGAATTTGAATGATTTTCCGAGTAAATATAAAATCATTTTTTATTATTTCATTTTTTATTCTAATGGTGAATTTTTTAATTAGTTGCAAATATAAATTGCATTTTAGAAGAAAAAAATGTGGAACTCAATGACTAAAACATTATTAGTATCCACAAATTGAGTCAAAAATAGTAAAGTTCCCTTAAAAAATAAATCATTAGTGGTTTATTCTTCAATGAAAAAACTAACGATATCAAAAATATATAAATAAATATTTCAATCTAAAAATATTCAAATTAAAAATTATAGTCTTAAATTAAAAACTCAAAAAGGTTTTTGTAGATTTTGAAATTTTATCCAAAAAGCACTTGCACCCTACTCCATATGTCAAATAGTACAAAGGTTTTATTAGAGATTAAAGTGTCAAATTCAAGACTTCAATTTTGTTTCAATTTTTTGGGAAGTTGTTGACTTGTTGTGTTTAGATGTACATTCATGTATCCACTTGAATAAATTTGACAAATAAACTTTGCATAGATCCCTTTGGAAGTGTGCCACATGTTTAGTAGTTTTCTGGATATTTATATTTAATTTTCAAAATTTTGGAATACCTATATTTTATTGAGGTAATTGATGTACGGTAGTATTGCTAGGAGCCAAAGAGGTTCGGGTGCTAAATAATGGTGTGTGGGAAGAGGGGTTAGGCATGGGCTGATCTCTAGAGTGTCCTTGTGATGAGTTATCCCATATGGTTTGTCCATGGTGACCCCCTAGTGTACACTACTTAAGGTGGAAGGCCTTTGAGTAAAGATCATCTCTTTCTACGCATTCCTTGTGTGTGTGTGTGTGCCTTGTGCTCTCATCTCTTACCTTCAATAGGTTATGGGCCCACTCATGTGTGTTGCATGAGTCTTTGATTGCATTGAGGCAATTAGTTCGAGGTCGTTGCGGAAGGGGTTGATTTGGAGCTTTTGGGAGCGTTTTGGAGGAGTCTTCTCTCTTGGAGGTGTGCACGGGCTGAAGTTACACGTGGGAGCACTCTTCTTGGTCGATCTCTTCCTTTGGATTTCCAAGTTTTTCATTCCAAGCCTCTTTTGTAAGTGGAACGTCGTTTCGTTCAATTTGATGCACTTGTGGTCATACAAGTGATTTGTGAGGTGTTGAGGCTCTAAGGGAGGGTCTATGGTCTGATCTAAGTGATTGAGCACTTGCATTGAGGTGTTGCATGTGTTTCATAGCCTTGGAGTGCTCAAATTTTCATTTGGGGTTACTTTATGCACTTGGGCGCACAAAGGTGCGGTTTTGAGCAATTTCAATGCATTTAGGGTTTCAAGGGGCTTATGTGAATCCATGAGCATTGATATAGTGCTATTGAGGGACACAAAGGTGTTGATTACGTGCATTGAGTGATTGGGAACACTAAGGTGTTGATTTGGGTCAATCGGAGTAGTGGGAGCTTCATTGAGTGATTTGAGGTGTTTTGGTTAACATCTTTGCAATTTGGGTGAGCTACCTTCGCATTTGAGTGTTGGAAGGTGTGTGTGGAGCACAAAGGTGCTGATTTGTTGTTTAGGGTTGAACTAGAGGCATCGGAAGCACAAAGGTGCTACTTTCTATCAAAAAATCATAAAAAACACGTGTGGTTATTGAGTTTGAGGGTTTAATTGAGTGAGGAGGCATTCGTGAGTAAGGATCATGGCATCTTATGAGGGTGAGGGTCCCAAAGTGGTGGACAAGTTCGATGGTGTGAATTTCCACTTGTGGAAGTTCAAAATGGAGATGGTCATAGCGGAGAAGGAGTTGTGGGACATTGTCGATGGTAGTGAGGAGCCCCCTCAATCTACTACCGACCCGGGCGTGATGCAAGCATATTTGAGGCGCGAGAAGAAGGCATTTGCCATCTTGGCTCTCAATCTTTCGGATTCCCAACTCGCGCACATTCGTTCGTGCAAGACACCCCGCGAGGCATGGGCGAAGCTTTGCAACATTCACGAAGCAAAGAGTTTGGCCAACATATTGTTTTTGCGGCGCAAGTTCTTCACCATCAAGATGGAGGAAGAAGACGACATGTTGGCGCACATCAACAAAGTCAAGGCACTCGCGGATCAACTCAACGGTGCGGACGTGACCATTTCCGATGGGGATGTTGTGATGACCCTTTTGGAAAGCCTACCACCTTCGTACGAGTATCTCATCGTGGCCATGGAGTCAAGGCCCATTTCGGAGCTCACATTGGACTATGTGACCTCGCGGTTGTTGCACGAGCTCTCGCGGCGAAAGGAGAATGAGTCTCGTGGAGATAGTGTGGCTCTCATGGCAAAGCAATCCAAGAATGGAGGCGGTGGGAGCTCTAGCGATAAGGCGTGCTTCTATTGCGGTAAGAAGGGCCACATTGCCAAGTTTTGTTACAAACGCAAGAGGGATGAGAAGGGGGAGAGTGCAAACAACACTAAAACTCGTGATGATGATGATGAGTATGCGTTTACTGCGCGGTATGTCTCTTGGGATGCAAGCATGAGTGATGGCAAAGACGAGTATGCAATGATGGCAAGCAATGTATCGTGCAATGGTAGTACGAGTGATTGGATTGTTGATTCGGGGGCTACAAGCCACATGTCACCGCATAAAACTTGTTTTCATTCGTATGCTCTCATTAACCCATGGAGGGTGATTTTGGGAGATGATACGGTGCTTGAGGCCATTGGCAAAGGTCAACTTGTTGTTGACACCGAGGTGAGGGGTTGTGTGAAGACAATCACTATCCAAAATGTCCTCCACGTTCCCAAATTAACGGCAAATTTACTATCGGTGCGGCAATTAGTGGCAAAGCATTTGAGGGTTGAGTTTAGTGATAAGGGGTGCTATGTGTTGTCACCGAGTCGAGATGAGGTGGCCATCATTGAAGAACACGAGGGCTTGTACCACATCAACTTCTCGAAGGTGCATTCCAAGGAATCGGCGGCGTTGGCGCATTCAAACTTGAAGGACGACAAGTTGGCGTTGTGGCATCGTCGACTCGGCCATTTGAACATCAAGAGTGTGAAGACACTACGCGGCATGGTAAGTGGCATGGACCTTCATCAATTGAAAGTGGATGCTTCTTCATTCACTTGTGAAGGTTGCATTGAAGGCAAGCAACAACGGTTGCCATTTGCGGGTGAAGCGGCGACTCGGGCCACGAAGGTTTTGGAGATCGTGCATTTGGATGTGTGTGGCCCAATGAAGACCACGTCGATAGGAGGTTGCAAGTACTTTGTGACCTTCATCGATGACTTTTCAAGGAAGATTTGGCTCTACCCAATCAAGGCCAAGAGTGAGTGCTTCGACAAGTTCAAGGAGTTCAAGACATTGGTGGAGAACCAATCCGAGATGAAGATCAAGGTGTTTCAATCGGACAATGGTGGCGAGTACATGTCCAAGAAGTTTGACGAGCTATTGAAGAAAGAAGGCATCGCACGCCAAACTTTGGCCCCGTACACGCCTCAACAAAATGGAGTTGCGGAGCGCGCAAATCGCACCATTGTAGAGATGGCAAGGAGCATGTTGCACGCTCAAAACTTGAAGTTGGACCTTTGGGCGGAAGCGGTGGTGAATGCGGTGTACACTCGCAATCGGTGTCCAACAAGCGCGGTTGAAGGCATGACACCGGAGCAAGCGTGGAGTGGGAGGCAACCATGTGTTGCACACATGCGCATCTTCGGATGCATTGCATACGCAAAGGTTCCCGACGAACGGAGGACTAAACTCGAGGCTAAGGCCTTAAAGTGTGTGTTTCTTGGGTATTGTGAAGGTACCAAGGCGTATAGACTCATGTCGGTGGACACGAGGAAGATCATTCGGTCACGTGATGTGACGTTTTGTGAGGAGTCTACGATGGAGGCTCCTTTGGAGGTTGGTCCAAGTGGGAGTAGTGGAGACGTGTTGGTGGACACACCCTCCAAGTCTCCTAGTGTTGTTGATGTAGGTGATGAGGACGGTGATGACGAAGATGGTGATACGGAGGTTGTTGAAGCGCCATCGAGCTCAAAGGCCAAGAATGGCGCAAAGGACGCGCAAGAGGAGCAAATTTCTTCAAGCGAGCGGCGGTACCCCGAGAGATTGCGCAAGCCACCTGGAGAATGGTGGAAGAATCACATCTTCCCTCAAGAGGATGACGAGCATGCAAATGTGGCATTATCGGATGGTCCATTGACCATTCGTGAAGCCATGCAAGGTGAGGATGCGGTCAAGTGGGAGCGCTCCATGCAAGAGGAGTACGACTCTCTAATTGCTAATGGTACGTGGCAATTAACTCCCATTCTAAAGGATCGCAACCCCATTGGTTGCAAATGGGTGTTTCGGACAAAGAGGGATGTTTCGGGTAATGTGGTGCGTCACAAGGCAAGACTAGTAGCCAAGGGGTTCGCGCAAGTGCATGGGGTAGATTTTCACGAGACGTTTGCTCCTGTGGCCAAGTTCACCACCATTCGATGCATTCTTGCGATTGGAGCGGCCATGGACTTGGAAATGCATCAAATGGATGTGAAAACCGCATTTTTGAATGGTGATTTGGAGGAGGACATCTACATGGTGCAACCCGAGGGCTTTGTGCAACAAGGTAATGAGCACCTTGTTTGTAAGTTGCAAAAATCATTGTATGGGTTGAAACAATCTCCAAGAGCGTGGTACCAAAAGATTGACACGTTCTTGCTTGCACACGGGTTTACTAGGAGCACTGCGGATCATAGTCTCTACTTCATGCAAGAGGGACAACATGTGGTGATTGTGATCATATATGTTGATGATTTGATCATTCTTGCAAGCCTCATGAGTTCAATGAATGCATTAAAAGGCATGCTTGAGAGAGAGTACGAGATAAGTGATCTTGGAGAATTGCACTTTTGTCTTGGTGTTGAGTTTGTGCGAGACAGGGCTACACGCACTATCACCATGAGTCAAGGCAAGTATGTGATGGACGTGCTCAAGAGATTCGGGATGGAGGATTGTAAGCCCGTGGCAACACCATTGGATGCAAACTCCAAGCTCGTCAAGCTTTCGGAGGAGGAGTATGCAGCGGAGGCCAAATCCATGGCGGAGGTGCCATACAAGCAAGCGGTGGGGTCGTTGATGTATGCAATGATTGCGACACGGACCGACCTCGCGTATCCAATTAGCGTGGTGAGTCAACACATGGCGAGACCGGGCTCAATGCATTGGATGGTGGTCAAGAGGATCATGCGCTACTTGAAGGGCACAAGCGATGTCAAGTTGTGTCTTGGCGGCAAAGACATTGTGTTGAGCGGCTATTGCAACGCGGACTACGCAGAAGACACGAGCAATTGAAGATCGACAACGGGCTACATGTTCAAGGTCGGATCGGGAGCGGTATCGTGGAATAGCAAGCGGCAACAAACCACGGCGACATCAACGGTGGAGGCCGAGTACATGGCTACGAGCCATGCCACGAAGGAGGCCATTTGGTTGAGGCAACTAATGGTCGATGTGGGTTGCACACAAGGTGAGGCTACAACGATCATGTGTGACAACCAAGGGTGCATTTCACTTGCAAAGAACCCTACACATCATTCACGCACGAAGCACATTGATGTGCAATACCACTTCATTCGGGAGAAGTTGGAATTGGGAGTTATACGGTTGGAGTATTGTCCAACGGAGCACATGGTGGCGGATGTACTCACAAAGGGTCTTTGTAGAGACCGACACCAACGATTAGTAATAGCATTTGGACTTAGAGGCTTTGGCTCTACACAAAGTGGGAGTATTGAGGTAATTGATGTACGGTAGTATTGCTAGGAGCCAAAGAGGTTCGGGTGCTAAATAATGGTGTGTGGGAAGAGGGGTTAGGCATGGGCTGATCTCTAGAGTGTCCTTGTGATGAGTTATCCCATATGGTTTGTCCATGGTGACCCCCTAGTGTACACTACTTAAGGTAGAAAGCCTTTGAGTAAAGATCATCTCTTTCTACGCATTCCTTGTGTGTGTGTGTGTGCCTTGTGCTCTCATCTCTTACCTTCAATATATTTCATATTCCATGATACTTAGCGAAGGATATAGGATAGTTGGAGTCTACATCTGTTCATATTTATGTGTATTCATACATAAACTTCGAACGAGAAAAACCGAGAACGAGAAAAACCGGGGTCAAAGCTCTAGAGCGCTGCCTGAATGAAGTGCTGCTGAGATTGCTAATGGGCGGACTAGCACCTGTAATGTTGTGAGTTAGTAATCGGGAACTGTGAGGATGATTCTGAGCTCCATTGCTTCTAGTACGCAGTAGATTGTTGATCGTTGGAGGACCGTGTGTAAGCTTCAGATCTGTGGAAAGGATTGCCATATATTCTTGATCTGATCCAAAAAAGCGAGCTACAGGGACAAAGACGGTACATGCTTTGTTGTTGGAAACTGTCCCTTGGCATTTGATGTGCAAAGGGACTTCTGCATTTTCACAGAAACAGATCTCGAGCTTACACACACCACCTCCTCACTCAGCCTTCTTACTAACTACAAGACTAGATCTACACAACATTTTCTCGAGTGCATTAGATCCGCCCATAAGCTAACCCACAGTAGCCCCAGATCGCAACCTCAGCCTCAGATAGTTTCCCTCAGTCAAATAGCATGAACCTCTGATCTTTATCTCCAGATCCTTCAACTCTATCTCTTAGCATTTCCCACCGCCTTTTGTAGTCAGATCCCTGCGTGAGCAGTGAGCAATTTCGTCTATACCCTGTCAAGATCCACAAAGTGCGTAATAACCTTCAACATCGCAGCAGCGCTTCCAACAGCGGATCACAAGTCGGCACTCCAGCATTTTTACTGCCAGATCAAGCCTGGACAAGCCTACCGGAACTCAACATCCAAGCACCATTGGCCTGGATCAGCAACTAGGCCCGAGGCATCACCAAGCTGCTGACTCGCAAGTAACCATCGTCACGAACCAACTGCCTTCAACGGGAGGCAGCACAGCAGCAGATCTGATTGTCATCAGCTACTTGCACCAAGTATGGTGTAACAGCCGCAGTGTGCAAACACAGCCGCCATAGCCAACCCATCGTCAACCAGCAAAGGCGCAAAGCCTGGAAGTACGACATCACTACCATTCAGGTAAGTACTCTTACGTTTTTTCTCCCCTGCTTTTTCAGCATCATCTCCACCCGGATCTCAGATGTATTGGTATCTTTTCTTGTCCTAAGCATGCTTTTGTATCCCCCCACATCTTTTATTTTTTAGCACTCTCTAGTTCGATCAGCATAACCAAGTGCATCAGTCACAATTTCTGCCATCAAGTTTCGAGCATTTCCAGTTTAGCAAACCCTTACGAGAATATCAGCAACGGAAGGCTCACGCCCTCCCCTTGCCACCCAGATCTGCATCACCAAATTTTAACAGGTAAGTACCCTCAATCACTATCCCTGTCTTACTATTGTTCCACTTCCTCTTGGCCAGATCGTGTCAAGAAATTTGCCCACCCTAACCCTAGCTTTGATTTCCTCCATTTTTTCCTTGTGCCTAAACCCTACTTTCTTCTCAATAGCATATTTGTTGTTTATTGGAATGCGTACCTAATCTTCCATCGTAGAAGCAAAGCCGCTGCCACTGAGAAAGTGCACCACAGCTGCACCCATCAGCCCCAACTCAGTCCCCAAGCACCCTGGTGCAACCACAACACCAAAAATCAGCCACACCCCAACAATACGAACAACGTCAAAAAGGTGAGAAGTTTGTGTGATTATCCCATTCGAGTCTGCGTTGCTGCACCTGACATATTCAGCAACAACAACATCGACGCTGCTGCCCAAAAAACCCCCATCAACAAGGTATGCACTGACATTGCCCATATCCTCGAGCACACCTCTAAAGGTACGCGCACTAACCCTAACCTCCCATCTTCTTGCAAATTTTTGCCCATTATTGATATTCACCTCCATTTCTCTAGCCTAGGTTTGCTTTGCTACATTGTGAGTGCAGATCCCTACACCGGTACCTACAGTTCTGGTCTTCTTCGCTGCATTGTGAAAAAAGACCCTCTCGATAGGGATACACGCGAATCAGCGTGGATGGAATTACGCCAATCGGCGTGGATTCGTCCAACTAAAGATCAAACCACCATAGACATGGAGGTCGACTCCCCATCCGCCAATTTGAAGAGACTCATAGACGCAAAAAATGCCAGAGACGCTCTACTACTCAGCAGCGGTAAAAAGTCCAAAAGTAACAACGCAGCAGCCGACAGAACCAGCAAAGAAGAAAACACCACGCATATTGGCAGAGACAACGAACGCGGTGACAACAACTACCATACCAGAGATTCGGAAGACAGCGGACGGGAGCGCAGTCGCAAGGAGAGCGCCGGCGAGATAACGCATGCAAGCACGCCCAGAGATCGCAACAAATCAGGGCAGCGTAATCAAGGCAACGCACCCGCAAACACCGAAAAGCGAACCAGCCTGCAAAACGCCTCCATCAACAACGACCGCGGCACCACGCAAACAGAGGAAGAAAAGTCCACAAGCCAACAAGACAGCTTCGTGAACAACGAGCGCTTAAGGGAGTACCGTCGACAGACCGGCAGTGATAACACGAAAGAAGGCAATGGCGACGGATCGACAGCAACTACCCACGACAAAACAAAGAAAGGCAGCAATACAAGTGCGAGGGCCGGGAGCGCAGGGATGAAGGTCGGCAGCGCAAGCACAAAGAACGGCAGCGAAGGCACGAAGAGCGGCAGCGCAGGCACAAAAGGCGACAACAACGATGGGGTCGAGAGGCGCGACAGAAGCAATGAAGAAACGGGAGATAGTGACGGAGAGGAGGAGCCAAATCAAAACCGCTCGGCCAAAGAAGACAAGGAGCAGCACGTTGACGATCAGGCTAGATACAGCAACAACACGGCAATGGAAGAAGAACCCAACTGCGAGTCTACAGATCATCCTAATCCCCCTGTAAGCATGGCCCTTAGACCTCGGAACCCACTCTTTTGGCTTGGGTTTAAGCACATGGAAAACTTGGGTAGAGAGAATAATGATGACATAATTTTCATGGACGAAACACTAGATGATATGGTAACTAGGGGCATGGTCAAATCGGAAGCCTTAGAAGTCCTAGAAGCAACCGTGACATACCCACGCAACCCGCAAATTCTCTACCCCATGGAGAGGGAGGATGGGATTGTAGGACAACACTACAATCTCACCCAAATCCCTTTTGATATTCCAATAGAACCCACTACCGGCCTTGCCCTAGATTTTCGCATTGAAATCCATTTCGAGGTTCACATAGAGACTCCTCTTCTCCATGATGAAGCCAAAGCCAAGATCACTAATCGTTTAGAAAAAAATGAACATTCCCCTTGGCCAAGGTATCATTGATCCTATGGCGGTTCTATGCTATAGTGCCAAAAGGGGGGGCAACGGGGGGTTTGGAATGGAGTTGTTAAACTCCATCTCCAAAAGTCTGAAATTGACGGCATTAAATTGCTTCAAGGGCTCCGCCCCTTCATCTTAGAGTATGAGACATTAGATGGCTACTCTAACACTCCTTGCTCAAAGAAATTCTTGGACAAGGTGTGCAAGAGTTTTCATAATGTAGCTAGGAGTGATAGCCTCTCGGCTAAAATAAAAAGTGACAATTTGATTGACACTTTCGCTAGCTCCCTTTTCTATCACATCTTGAGGGATAGCTTCCTCAAGAGGCATGACTTTGAGATAACCGATGTTCAAAAGAAAACCTATGAGTCCCATGCTTTCGTCGTAGCTCCTACCCCTAATCAAGCGGACAAGATTAGGAAGCACCATGTAGCGGCTAACCAAGAGCTTATTAAACCTCAAAAAAAGGTGTACAATACACCACGCATCACACCCGAAGAGAAGGCAAAAAAAGATGCCTTATCTCTTACTCTCTCTTACCTTCCTATTTTGATGTCGGTGGTTGACACCACCGAAGTGATCCTTAGAGTTATGGAGACTAAGAATGTAGCCTTGATTTGGTTTCATAAGGAAGTGGGGACTATGCACAATGGGAGTGCCAACGTGCAATGCACGAATCCCATCATGTATAGATCCTTTGTGAACAAGAAATTTGTCATTGGAGGCAATTATGTAGAGTTCTCCCCGCATAGAAGAAGACTAGATGGTTTGATCCCACCCACGAAAGAGATGGTGGAAAAATGGGGTTTTAATGACATTAACAAGGCCTTGATCAACACCGTGACCACACTTGTAACGGCAACCCCGTCTATCACCAAAGAAGATGTGAAGACAATATTGGAAGACACCTTTATACAAACTTACACTCAACCATCATTGCTTCACTTTTCTCCTTTGTTACTGTTACCGTTACTTTATTTTGGTTACTATAGTGTCCATCCTCGAAAGGGGAGAGTCGTATTGTTCCAATGTCCCTTTGTCCGTTGGGCATCGGGTCATTGACTTTACGAACGGACACTTTATTCATGCCGGCCCAATTCTTTGGGTTGGTGTTTCTATCTATCTATCTATCTGTATTCATACATGCAATACATGCATCTGTATGCATACCATATTTGTTTTTTTCAGGATCCACATTTTTAGAGACCAAATTTTTGGAGACAAGTGCACATGATTTTAGAACCATAGCAATGATATAGTTTGTGGTTTTATTTGTTGTGATAGTTTTCATTCAATGTAAAACCTCCACTTCTTTCAATAAAATTTTATTGCACTTTGCAAAGAAATTATAGAAAAACTAGAATTTTTCTTCATGATAAATAATATAGGAAAAGAAAGTTTCTAGATTTTTTTTACAAACTTGGCATCTTTGGCACTTTTTCTTACAATAATTTTTAAAAAAATAAGGAATTTTTTCATAGTAATTAATATTCTACAAAAAAAGTGTTGATCTTGCCCTTTGTAGGGTACATTTATTTCTAAATAATCTCTTATTAACTCCCTTCAAAATTAAAATTAGACTCTACGCAATTGTCAAAAATTCTTCAGAACTCAAATCAAAAAGTTTCAACTGACTTTGACTACCCCAGCCGGTGCCTAGCGTAGTCCATGGCGCCCTTTCCACTAGAAACAGACTCTCTTCAGCCAACAAATCCCTCGACATTTTCGTCCTATCGAGCAGGTGTAGAGCCTTCTTCAAGGTGTTGTCATGTGGACCTTGTGGCTGGCCCGCAATGACACGGTCTTCATTGACATTTTCTAGATGGACTTCAAATTGTTTCAAAAAAATTGGATCAATATTGTTGATTACGGAAGAATTGGTTGGCTAAATAACCGCAGGTAGACTGCTGTCAATCACCGGCGCTTGGCGCCGCTCCACAACAATTTTCCGAGGAAATGGTGTGGTAACAGAATTGTAGGCACTTATGCCCCCGTTGAGCACAACATTCAATGGGCCCTTACGGGTGCTCTTACTGATTTTCAGGTTAGTGAGGATATTTAGTAGTCTTAGGTTTCCCTCCTTGCCGGTCAAGGTGGAGTTGGATGTGTATTTTGTCTCCTTCTCGCAATAAAGGGTTCTCCTTTATTTGTGTCAAAAATAAATAAATAAATATCAAAAGGGTTTTATTACCCCCTATTCATTTTTAGAGATGCTTTACTAGAAGTAGTTGCTAGTCCAACTGCCCCCTGTTCTTCACCAAATCTTCCTTGCCCATTTGATGTTCCCATTTGATGTTCTTGTGGTCTTTACAGTTTTGCGGATACACTCAAAATACAAGTGAACAACACAAAACCCGGTCATGATTTGCACGCTAATTGACAGAGATTTAAAAATAAATTAAATTAAATTAAATGATGAAAAACGGAATCTTACAAAATATTTTGTTTTGATTTGCTTTTAATATGTGACACAAGTTATCCAATACTGCCCTCCAGTTACTGAATCCATGAACATGTTGACAGCACTAACACTCCATGATATTTTGGAGAACTAGATTGTCGTAGCAGGACTTGTAGTTGAATGTCCGTTTTGAAGCTCAGTTGGGTTTTGACTGTTTCTTTTATTGATCAAAGTGAATCGAATCCTAGTGGAGCGTCAGAGTAAAGTCGCAGTATGTTATAATCCGCCAGTGATTGGTGACAGGTAAGTGTCCAAGTGCCAGTGATGAATTTGTGACGTAAAGCGCCCGAGTATCAATTTTTCATGGAATGATGGCATTTCGTTACCATGTCGTTGAAATTATCAATGAACCCACTCGCACCATCACTAGTCACATCACTCAAAATTCAAAACTGTTGTGTTTCGAGCAAGAAAACGAAAAAAACAAAATTCAAAAAAATTTAAAGTGTACAACCCACACTTTCCAATATCACTTTTCAGAGAATGTTTGCTATTGTGTACACATATGATTGGTGTTTTTTAGCATTTTATTCTTATAGTCGAACTAACAATATCCTAGGGTGCATTCTACATTATATTTGAGAATTATGTGCGTTCAGGACCCCCTCTAAAAATCCCATGTATACAAAAGGTTATATGTCTAAAGAACTTTGTATACAAATCTATTTTGTCCTAGATATATGTTTAATGTAAGTATACATCAATATTTTCAACTCTAAATATGTTTATTGTATGTATATGGCATACGGTAGTGTTCAAATCAATATCTCTCATGTGCACTCATATACACTTGCACTTGTTTAGTACAATGCACCCCAGGAACGATATTATATGAATAACAATATAAACAATAGAGTTATCCAGAATGTGATCAATGTTTGTGATGGAAATGGGTGCACAACTCACTAAAAATAAGAGAAACGGAAAGTGAAGCCCAATTAGTCCGGGGCATGGAAGACCGGTCCGGTTGGTTTTAAACTCACAAGTTCAATAGGGGCGTGAGTAGGTCATGAGTTGAATAAGCAGAATCTCGAGCTGAAAAAATCAACTCGTGAGTTTATTGATACCATTGTCATTAGCTCATTGATAATGTTGCCAACTTGAAATCCGGGGCGCGTGGGCAAAGGAGGGTGAGAAACTATTTATGACCATTCCCAATGGTGGATTTTGTTTTTAGGTTCCGACACCTCTTCCATATTTAGGAAACCGTCCTCTCTTTTGTCAAACTTAAACCCAAGAGTAGGCCTCTCTTCACAAGACTTTACGGATAACTCTAATGCGGAAAAAATTGTTGCTATAAATACAGTATTATACATACAAGGGTAGACCTCACGAGCTATGTTCTTACAAACTACCCTCAAAAGACTCTTTGTTCACAATGGTCTTTGGACTACTACACTAAATAGGTAGATTAGTGTTAGATAATTATAAGATTTGAAAATATTATAGATTTTTACTCTTGACAAAAAAATTTACCAAAGACATTGATTCCAATACTATTGAAAGATCCCCATCTTGACCAATATAGAGGGTAAAAAAATTGGTCAACAATAAAAACTTACAACATGTTTATGTAAATTAGTGTATCTAACACTAATCTACCTATTTAGTGTAGTGCCACGATTATTATGCGAAGAACATAATTTGATAGTTCTCTTTACTAACCTAGCAAACCACAATAGATATCATATAAAATTTTAGCTTACAAAATTTTCAAAAGCCTTCATGAGCAAAATCTATCATTTTGGTGACTAAGTTTCAACACGCATGTGATTGGGTACTTTCCACACACCAAGTTCTAAACTCATGTATATTGGGTGATAACACAGAGTCAAAAACAACCCAACCACTATTCCATGGAGAAAAAACAAAAATAAAAAAATCTTTCATTACTGAGAGACCACTCTACATCATGGCGAGTTCCAACATTTAAGAAAACAAACAGACACCTGTCATCGCATGATTGGGTTTGGGGTGACATGGATCCTTCAAAATATGACGTGGCAGAGCCGAATCACAGTACGGTATGTTCACCAAACACGTTACGCATCACTGGAAAAGTATTTCACACACCACACTCACTGGCAACAAACAGGCAATCAATATTTGCGACAGACGATCAACGCAGAGCAAATCCCGTGAATGGCATATTCGTACACACAGTTGAAAAAGTGGGAAAAAGCCAACCCACCAACATCGCAGATTCACGCTCCATTAAAATAATAATAAATAATAATAAAATATAGTATTATTGTTTTTATCGAATCAGGCGCTCAAAACGCAAACCCACTCCAATTGGGCATTTAGTGTGGGTTGTAGAGATGTACTGACAAAATCCACATGATAGCGTTTTCTCGATAGACTGTAGTACATGTGGGTTCATGTGTGTCTCTCATCTGCCCATTGTGACGTGACTTGTTCCGTCATTTATGTTTTGCAACTGGCCGGCCTTGCCCCGTGGGAAGTGTACTGTTCACCTAATTTATCACCCAGACATTCTCTGACTATGTGTTTTTTTTGGGAAAATGTTACCGTGTTTTTTCTCCTTTTTTGGCGTATGTATCAGTGATCTCAGAACCACTTTATGACATTTAGAACATTATGCAACTTCCCACATAAATGGTATTTACTTTTGCTACCCAATGCATATAATACTCACAATACCTCTATAATATCCGGCAATACCTTTGACATATTAAGGTGATACCATGATGGTATCCGCGGATATCACCTCATGAAGTTGCTACATATTTATATCATGATGAGCATTCTCGCTACATTTTAATTTTTTTTCATTTACTTTCTTTGTATGTTTAGCACCTCGAATTTTTGGGGTATAAATCCAGCTAATTTTAGCCAGTTTAGAGATCACTGCTATGTATATATTGGAAAAAAAATCAAGTGAATGTGAATGTAATCAATCAATCGTCCAATTTATTTTGATCTGAGTGCACAATTTTTGGGAGTGGAGGTGAACTTTGTTTAATATGGATTGAGCTGGTGGGCAGAAAAGATTTTATTATTCAGCAGTCAAGATTTTTTTTTAATTGTACATACAGTGTCAGAAAATGCGGAGAAAATATGACTCACAAGGGGCAAGTACTGAGAGTCATGTGTTCGGAGGAATACCGTACTACCTTAGCAGGGCTGCCAAGGCACCCCACGATTCCACGAATGAATATTTAACATTTTTTGAAAAATAAGGTTCGTTTGTGAAAAAATGAATTTTTAAATTTTCGTTTTTGATCATAAAGTGAGTAAAAATGGTCCGGAATAGGTTATAAGTAGTAAAATATATCGTAAAATAATTTATTCTATTTTGGTTTTTTGGTTTTTTAACTTTTTTTAGTTGGAATTATTTTTCGGCAACCTTGCTATGGTACTACAATATTGATAAGGTAGAGGCACCTCAAAATTCAAATGAGTAACCAAGGAGTTTCATTTGCTAATGTCTAAACCAAGGAGTAATTTTTTTTCTCTTGTGGAGAGAAAGAGGACATGAATAATACACATTTTTGCATAGTTGTTTGTTCGATGATGAGATTGATACACATATTCAAAGCAAAAAAGTAAGTCAACACTCCTAGTTGTTGAATAGGACTATCTATAATGAAAAAGTGAAGTACTATAGTACCACAACAAGGTTGCCAAAAAAGAATTCAAGAAAATAGAAACCGTAATAAAACAGAAATTATGAGGCACAAAAAAATGAAAATAGAATATATTATTTTTTATCTATACTTTGCTTTTTCTAAGACATTTTTGATCATTTTAATCACTTTTTGCTCAAAAACGAAAATCAAGGAATTTAATTTTTTTGAGGAATGAGCTTTATTTTTCAAAAAACAATAAATATTTGCTCATGGGGTGGCAACTCTGATGTGGTATTATGGTACTCATTTTTCAACATTTGTGTATTCAGTTGTGTGAATATATGAACTTTAAAAAAAAGTTCCATAGTACAACAAAATAGCAATAATTGAACGAACTAAGTTCAGTTTGGACTAGAATTTGTTTTGGTTGCAATAGATCCAGCTTGCTACAACTATAGGGGAAGTTCAAATTGTTGTTCATGAAGCATTCATGGTTCAAAGTGCATCTACCTTAACCCCTAAGTGACCAAACAACCGTTTTATAGTTACTATCTTTTTCTACAGGTTGACCAAGATGTTTTATTTATTTATTTTTAAATAAAAAATATTTTTAAATCCAATCCAACTTGAATCATATCAATTCAAGTTATGCTCCACTGAAGGCCTCTTTACATTGGAGGCGAGAAGCCGTGAGGAGAGAAATTTTAGCCAATGGGAGGCCTAGAAACCGAGAAGACCAATTCCTCATTGGCTGAAATTTCTTTCTTTACGGCTTCTTGCTTTTAGTGTAAAGAGGACCTAAGGAAGTTTTTTTAAAAGACCTCAATATTTTCTTAGAGTTACTCAAATAAGCAGACCTCAATATCTGTTTTTTTTTTTTTCAATCAATTACAAATTCCAGAAAATTAAATTACATTCAATATATATTTTGATATGCAAAAAAATGTTTAGGTTTCTTTTCAACCTGAAGTGAATTTTCAACCTCCATTTGTTACCATTAAGAGATCATAAAAGATTTTTTTTTGGCAGGTATCATAGGGGAAAGAAAATCATGTTATATTATAGATCAACAGCTGATGGCTGCTGAATGTCACATAATTAATTAAAGTTGAAAATTTAATTCCAGCATGGGAAATATTTGTAAATATTTTTCAAGATTAGTTTTATTTTTGCAGCATATAAAAAAAAATGCCAAAAGGTTTGGAATATATTTTTCACCGACCTTGCCCTTCACCTACTGTGTATATTCTTTTCATATATGGTTTGATTAGGCAAAGATATCCACTTGAATTTTTGGTCTTGTTGGACTAATTGTCCACCTTTCACAAAGAGTGCTTATTAGTGAAGTGTAAATTCGCATTGGCTATAAAATGAAATGAAAGAAACTAATTCAAAACTCTTGAAAGAATCATGATATAGTAGTTAGAGAGAATATACTAATTGTATACAACTATTGATTCTAGAAACCCACCTTGTTGAGCAAGACGAGTATTTTTTTAATCAACGATTGGAAAAAAAAAAAAGAGTTCACTAACTTTTGCCACGTAGGAAAATGTATTAACAAGATAATCGGTTAAAGGAGGTTCAATAAGCTCTATTTGAAACTTACTGACGACAAGAAATAGTATGTGTCTTTCAAGATTTTATGTTAGTTAAAATTCTTTGTAGACATTCAAGAATCCATTAATACTTTAAAGTGATTGAAATGGTTACAAAACTCAAGCCCCTCCTTAGATTTGAGTGTTCTTTTAACAATTGTAAATAAGGGTTTTTATATAAAACCATTTTAACATATCTTTGTGCAGAAGAAAGATAATATCTAACTTTAACATTTTCAAGAAGTCTATTCCAAAGTCAACATAAATGATATGTTTATTGAGGAAAGCATTACTTTAGTCTTTGAATAGAACTCTTAACAAATTTCTTAAAGAATATCACTCAGTTCAATTTTTTTCATTTGTGTCTAATTTGGTTTCAAATTTCAAAGTGAAAACAAGATGTATTATAGAATGTGATTACATGATCCTAGTTTAAAGGCTTTTTATTGCGCCGTTTACTTTTTATAAAAAGTTGAAGAGTAAATTTGTAGCTAATGATAGTTTTGCTTTGTGATTGCAATGTCAAAATTTCAAAAAAAAAATCTAATGTAAAGAAATATACAAATTGAGGCCAAATGTACTTTCTTCTAAAAATTTATTAAAGTCATTTTATCAAAATGAAATGATAAAAAATTATAGAATGATTTTATACTATATATATATATATATATATATATATATATATATATATAAAATATCAATTTATTTCAAAGAAAAAAACTTCCAATTTCACTTAAGCTATATCAAAGATGGACAAAATTTCAATTTTTTATTTTAGCTCACGAGGGTTTGGTGTCTTGCATACGCAATGTCACAATACGTGTACAAATTTGAAGTCTACACATGGACATGGACACAAGGGAAAATCTCCACGCTACTATGGCTATACAAGTTCTAGAAGCCAAAAATGGATATGATGTGCTCATGAGCCTCATGATTGAATTGCAGAGCTAGGGACATGTGATTTTCATTTGCAACTTTTTACGTTTGTGAAGTTGGTGGTTAATTTATGTGATTTAGGAATTAGGGGATAATGAGATTTTGTACAATTTCATTAGTTGACCATATGAATTATGACGTGAAAACCACGAGCACTTGGTTTTCACTGACAACCTTTTCACCTCTGTGAGTTTGGTGGTTGATTTTTGTGAGTCAGGGACTCAAGGGACATGGGACATTTTGTACTATTTCATAAGTTGACCATGTAAATCATGACATGATGGGACGTCATGATCATAATTATTAGTTATTGGGTACCCGATGTGATTGGGATGATGATACATTTTCTAATTATTTTATAATAAAGGGATGATGGGAATTTCAAATTTTTGTTCTTTCCTAGAACAATCCTTTTTTCTATATATCTTGAGAAGAGTTGATTTCTTGTCATTGAAAAATAAAATTTGGAGTCAAATATTTCATGAGCTAAAATTTTCCCTTTCAAAATTACTATTGCATTATGATTTCAGTTTTTTTGAGTTCACAAACTAACGTATAATGGGCTTTTGTGTCTTTCTACAGTTCATGTCCGCTATGGGGTAAAGATTCTTCCCTAAGCACAAGTGGAAACTTAAAAATAAAAAAAAATAAAAAAAAGATGAACACACCATTTTGCATAGAAGTTGGTGCGGGTGGATGGATTTCCCTTTGAATCCCGGAGAACTTGGGGAATAACCATAAAAAACAAGAGTCAATTTTAAAACAAGGGAACGGCGAGGGGAACGACATGAGAAGGAGATTGCTCCATAAACACATTCCCTTGCAAGAACGAAGGAGCGATTCGGGGAGGGTGGTCCTCTTTGGTTGGTTCCTCCAACCGTTGAATAGAAGTTGGAGGCTGCCTGGTAGGCCCGTTGATCACGTGGCAACACTAGGGGCTATAGTAGTTGGCTCTACTGCAGCATGGTTTATAGCAACTGCTAAGGGGTGGGGGTTGGCTAGTCGAGATGACTCTTAATTTTCTTTGCTTTTCTTTTTCCGTTGGGTGTTTTTTAGAAGAGGTTATGCGACTAAGATTCTAGGGGAGGTAAAGAATTGCGGAGAGAAAACTCGGAGCTCTCTTAGAACATCAATTTTGACCTTGCTCCACAAATTTCGGTTATTACTCACTTCTTCTCACTAATTCATTGCTAATTAAATTAAAAATATAAAATAACATCTTGTTTTTTGTAATTAGTTCTTTTTCCCTACTAATTAATTCACACACCTACTTTTAAATACTTGACTCAAAAGTAGAACATGTCACTAACTACTTTTGACAACTTTAACCCCTAAATGCTAGAGGAGGTGAGGGTAAAACCTAGATGTGTTATTAGATGTTGTGTCTCCAACTTTGATGAAGTTTGATCCAAAAGAGAAAATGAGAAGCATGATATTTAGTAATTATCAGAATGGTCAAACTTTCAAATTTGTTTTAGATACTCATTTAATGAATTTAGAAGCATTTGCCATTTAATATTCATCAAAATTACAAAATTTATTTTTAAAGTTTGAAATTTGGTATGATTGGTTAAAACTAAACATTAAATCCTAATTTCAAAAAAGACATTTTTTTAAAGGAGAGAACATTGTTAGTTTATTGAAAGAGGAAATTGTATAACACTAGGACAATATTGAGGTCTTTGTCTTTGGAAAATTCTCCTTGGTGGAAAATTGACATGATTCACATCGGGTTGGAAAATAGACTTGATTTCCTATTTTAAAATGTTTTTTATTTTTTATAAAAACATATTTTTCATCCAAGGTAGCCCGTAGAAAGGGGTAGCGACCATAAAATGATTGTATGGTCACTTGGAGGTTAACACACACACACTAACTCTTCACAATTAACATACCACTAACACGCAATTCACTATTTACGCACTTGGCCATATAATCATGCACTAAGCCCTGGGCAGATAAAAAAAATCTTAAAAAAATCTTAAAATACAACAATTTTTGTCTTTCTACAATCCCTTCATTGTAACAAACAATTCTTTTGTTTACTTATTTATTTATTTTTTATCTTTTTTATTTTTTATTTTTTATTTTTTGATTTCTTTCTTGTTTTCCTTTTGTCTTTCTTCTTGTCTTCCTTCTTGTCTTTCTTCGTGTCTATTTTTCTTCAACTTTGGCTGCTCAACTCTAAAGGGTGGCTGCACAAAAAAAATAGTGTGTGGTGTTAGTTAGTTTTTTGGGCCATTTTTAATCATTTTTTTCTTCTGAAAAATGAAAATGAAGTTTTATTTATTTATTTACTTATTTTTGAGGAATTAACCTTATTTTTCAAAAAACGTTAAATATTTGTTTGCGGGGTGGCGATTCTGCTATGGTACTACGGTAGTTAGTCTATAATTTACTCTAACTTCTAAATCCTATTATGTAGTTGCATTAGAAGACATTCTCCCTTATAATAGAATATTAGTAACTTAAAATTAGTCTATATCTTTGAATGATTGCATACTTTTACCCGTTAAAAGATAATTCTACAATTATGAGTTTTTACATGGAAAATTATCTAGATAACTCTATTTTTTTTATTCTAACTCCACGTTTTTACTAACTTTTAAATAGATAAACTACTATTTTTACAAAATTTCCACTTTATTACAATAATCACTTAATAATATGTAAATAAAATAAAATTTCACCATTGTAAATACCAAGTGACGACTTGGGGGCTCATTTGGACCGTCTGTGGTCTAATTTTTATAAAATCAGATGAACCCATGCCAGAACTCTTGCTAAGGAAAAATGCCTTAATACTGAACAACACGGTTAACAATTTTTGACTCCAAACATTTGTCGGCTCCAAAGGCCCAAACATAGTTGGCTGGACCTATAAATAAGAAAAGTTGGATATAAGAACCCTGCTAAATTGGTGAGAAGGGAAAGTAAAAATGAATAAGAAAAAAAGAAAAAACACTTTGGACTTACACAACCAGTAACTCAATTCGACATGTCTGTAGCCGAAACTAGTATTTTGTATCCAAACACTAGCTTAGTGAATAACACCTACATGCAACACAAGAGTTTAAACTGTCGCCCACCTAGTTCTAATGCAATTTCCTAACAAGCGAGCCATCGTTTTTGAGACGTCTTTTCAACCCCGCATTTGTTTTTTATATGTTGGAGAGGCCAACGCTGAATATTATGTGATTGCACAACTTTTTCACCACTATATAGTTGGTAGTTGATTTGTGATTTAGGGATTTGGAAGTCATCAACATTTCGTACAATCTTACCAGTTGACCATATGAATGTTGACGTGAAATCCGCGCGGATGTGGTTTTTCATTGATAACTTTTTCACCTCTGTGATTAGGGATTCGGAGGAACATTTTGTACAATTTCATAAGTTGACTATGTAAACCATGACGTGATGGGATGTCATGGTCATAATTATTAGTTAGGGGTACTGGATGTAATTGGGATGATGAGACATTTTTCTAATTATTTTATGATAATGGTATGATGAGATTTTGTGTCATTGAAAAAATAGAATTTAGGGTCAAATATTCCATGAGTTTAAATTTCTCATTCAAAATTACTACTGGGTTGTGGTTTCAGGTTTTCTGGGTTCACAGGTGCTCTTGTGTCCTGCCACAGTCCCTGTCAGCTCTCAACGTTTTGGTTGTTTTACTTGGGCAAGGCAAGAGCTGCCCTGAATTTTTTAAATTTTAAATGGGGCATCTTGTACTGCCCGAGGCCTGAATTTTTGTCTCGCAGTATGACTTCTGGAGTGCCCCTCTGCCCAGCTTGTGTAGGAAGCAAAATAAGGTTGATTGTCCTAAAACCACCAACTTAAGCAATTTGGCCTATCTTTGGCAGTTCTAAATTTGAAAAAAAAATGACCACATTGAAAGAGGTTTTGATGAGGATTACAAAAATTTGCACCATCCAATTTGCATTTGTCAATTTTATACAATAATCCAAAGTGGAAAGTAACCTCTGACCCAAATTAAGCCTTTAGGTTTCCCCATATTCACACCATGTGGTACTAACTTTCACTCATAATGATACCCAAAATCACCAACTATTTCTTTGCAATGCTTGGCATGTCATTGGTCTACTTGAATAGTGAAATTGGTGGTTTTGAGTTTTGAGTCTCAACTCTCGTGGCCCCAAGAAAGGTTTACATGTTATAATTGGGGGAGGTCGTGGTTTTAGGACATCCTACCTTAGTCGGTTTTTCCATTTCACCTTCAGGTCTTGTACTCTTGTACATGTTTTGATTCTCTTCACTCACATACTTCAATTGTTTAGCAACTGCATTAACGTGGACGTATCTAAAACCACAATTTGTACCCTATCATGGACCCCTCCCCTAATTCCACTATGGGATTGAATCAATTCCACTTCACTTCAAATGAGCACAAAATGCAGTGAGTGATAAGTTTAGTTACTTCAATGAACGATGCAATCCCGGATGCAATGATCATTAAGCAATTAAAACAATGAAAAAAACAATTCAGCATGGCAATTATGAAAATTCCTTGAGTGCAAATGAGTAGAATTGGATGTAAATGGGGCAATTTAAGGGAACTTCTTTGTCAATTATAGGTTGATTTTGAATGATTATAGAGCACATATGGGTTGGTCATGGCCCCTCACTAACCTACTCAGAGGGGATTTTGTATTTCAAGACTACCCACTTTGAATATTCAAAGAAATTAGAAATTTTATTTAGAAAATACGATTTCATTTAGATTCAACGTTATCATTACTTATCTTTTCTTCAAAAAACTCCCGCAAAAACTGTAACATTTGGTGTGTCCTCCAAGATGTTTAGATTGCTTTACCCTTAAGCGGCCACGCTACAATTATTCAATCAAACCTCATCAATTCCTCACATTTTAAAATATATTATGTTTTATGGTATTTTTCTCATGTAAGGTATTGTTAAGCTGATTTATCTTGAATTTTTCCTAATTGTTTAAATATATAAATAAGATTTTTCAAAGATTTTTCTTGTAAAAATCATAGTAATTAAAAAAAGAAGCTCAGAATAGTATGAATTATTTTAAGAAAAATTTAAATAATACAATTACCATTTAGAAAAATGTAAAAAACACGATTACCATTTAGATTCAACCAATGGTGTTGTTTTCCAAAAATTCACTATATCTTATTTTGAAAATCCATACTATACAAATGATATTCATTGAGCAAAAGAACCGAGAGAAATTTAGATGGATGAAAAACTGTACAAGATGTAGTCAAGAGAAAGGTTGCAATTTGGTTATCGTTCATTATATGATCACAGGCACGTCATAGGTTAACCCTTTAACGTCCAAAGATTTGTTATAAAATGTTTGGTGAAAACCAAAAATGGAGTTGATGTACATAGAAAAGTTGTAAATGTTGATGTGAAGATCACATCTGTACGGTTGGATTTATCATTTATTTCTTTAATATCTTAAAACTAATTTTGCAAGGTTTTCTCTTGAAATTCAATTAAAAATCATGAATTAACCGATTTTAAAATAAAAAATAAAAAATAAAAAATAAAATTGTAATGAAATTGGAATAGCATGCACTGTGAGATGGTATGGTTTTCATTATTTGATTCTACTTATTTTGGAAAATCATCTTTAACCCTTTAACGTCCCGATTCATCACTTATTTCAAAGATCCGTTAGAAAATGTTTGATGAATACCAAAAATGGAGTTGATGTACAAAGCAAAGTTGTAAATGTCAATGTTTAGATCACATCTGTATGGTTGGATTTATCATATTTTTTAGTAATTTTTTAAAATTAATTTTTCAACGTTTTCTTTTGAAATTCAATTAAAAATCCCAAAGTAACACAAAAAAATTAAAAATTGTTGTAATGAATTTGAAATAACATGCACTACGAGATGGTATACTTTCCATTATTTGATTCTACTTATTTTGGAAAATCATACTAAAAGGTCTCACTTTTTGAACTGAGAATGAAACTTGACATCAACCACTATTGTTATTTTTCAAAAAATCACAATATCTTATTTTGAAGATCCATACCATACAAGTGGTAGTCAACTAGCACAAGAACCAAGGAAAATTTGGATGGATGAATGAAAAACTGTACAGGATGTAGTAAAGAGAAGGATTTCAATCTGTTCGTCGTCCATTATATGGACGCAGGCACGTTAAAGGGTTAAGGTCTCACTTTTTGAACTAAGAATGAAACTTGACATAAACCAGTTGTGTTGTTTTTCCAAAAATCATAATAACCTATTTTGTAGATCCAAACCGTACAGAGGATAGTCAACTTGCACAAGAACCATGAGAAATTTTGATGAATGAAAATTGTCCAATTTGGATTGAAATCGAACAGTTTGAATCTAGTCGTCGTCGTCGTCGTCCACGAGGTCGAAGCAGGTGCCTCAAAGGGTTAACTTACATGACAAGACATTGAACTTCAATATCATTTCAATTTTCATCCTAAAAAATTACATATATTAAAAAGAGGATTGACCATAAAATAATATCAAAGCATGACTTGAACCATCATGATTATAGCAATAACACAAGCCAGAACTAGTATATATGTCTAATCCATCACTTCAACTATGAAAACATGATAAAATTACTTGAATCATGAAAGCTTCGTGTAATCAATAGAAGCATTTTCTTTTGAATTTGCTAATCAAAATGAACCAGCACAACATGAAAAGTCCAGAGTTAAATGAGAGCGTTCCTTACTTTGAGTTATTGGACGATAATGGGGTGGCCACCACTGAACCTCAATTAGATCCACTTTTACAGGGCACAAGCCAATGAATGGAGCTTTCAATAAATAGTATATATAAGAAGATATTAATACGAGCCTGTTCGGAAATTCAAGTATTTGTCCAACCATGTTCCGTGAGGTTGCCTAGATGAAAAATTTCCATTTTTCTACGTACTAATTCGAAGCAAAAGTTCAGAGTTCTCAGATGAAAAAGACTTACAGGAACAGCTTCTTCACAACTCTACCCCCAAAATTTTCTCCCCGAAAGAATCTACTCATGCTCTTTGTTTCCACCTTGGACCTCAAAATGAATTGAGTCGCTTTGAAGATTGTGGTTAGTTCCCTGCAAACTCGATGTACGAACAGTGGATCATTGCAACAAGCTCTTGATAGTGTGGGTGTGAGAAAGATGAGCCACTGCCTTTGGTTGGCCGGCTGCAAGCCTCTTCAAAGCTTTATCGTGGAGAGAAAGCGCCAGATCTGCAACCCACTCCAAAAATTATACTCATGTTAAGAGGCACACTTCCTAATTATGAAGCATTCGGTGTCACAATCAATTTATCAGTGTAGGTGGAGTTCAATATTAAAAGGGAAGAGAACTCACGAAATATTGATCTATTTCCATGACGCTGTATGTTTCAGATTACTATCAACTACATACGTAATCTTGAGGTGATCCTCTAGTACTTCAAGTCGCTCTTAGAAATTAAAGAGATAGGAAGAAGATTAAGGTAGAGAAAACGTACCACATATAAATATAAAATACATGGATTGTGCATTTCTCCCTTACAGGAGATTGTGATGAGAGTCGTAGATAGATGATGTTCCGTAAGCTGGCCTCAGGGCCTGTAGCTCAGGATACTTCAAATCAGGACTGTCCACAGTACTTCCGCCTCCACGACTATTGTTATCACCACCTGAATCCGCTCCTGTATTTTGCTGCTGGAGAAAATCCATCTGTGATCGTCCGGCAAGGACACTCTGATTACTCCCAGCGTTTCCAGGGTTACTACCGGCCTGGTTGGAAGTTTCAATCAGCGCTAGCATTGGATGACCAGCTTCAAGCTGATCGTTGCCTGGAAGACTACTCATGGACATCGTCGGCCCATATTGGTTTGACCCATCACGTGAGGTTTGTGCTCCTGACGTCATGTTGCCAAGCATCCACTCGGAACTGGCTAAATCACGTGACGGCAGATGCAGAAGATTTTGGTTCGTTGGCGAAAATACTTGGACATCATGTTCCTGATAATCAATGCGTACAATAAGACTTTTGAGTCCAGTCAACAATCGCACTCTGAAAGAAATACAGATTCTGAAAAAAGGTATTAAAATGATAGTATTAGTTGATTCATGGCTTCAATTCAAATTATACACATCAAACAATCACCTGGGAATTTGATGAGTTTGCCGAGGCTGACGTGATCCCCGATTTCGAGTCGGTCGACATGAGATGCTGCATGTTCAATGTACCTGGTCTACTAACTACTTGGGTCATATCTGATCGTGAATTTATAGGTCTTAACCATGAAGCGGCAGGCTCCATTCCGTTGTAACTTTGACCAGATATTGGCTGTCCCCGACCTCCTAGCTGGCCTCCCAAAGAAGATAGTGAAAGGCTTGGTCCAGTCTGACTAGAACTTATTCCTCCCTACACCCCAACAGGAACTATTCAGTGGTTAGAGATCGAGAGGCACACATGACTATCCTTCACAGCTAGCGTATTCAAGATTTTGATATTTTAAATTGATAGGAAAGATGATCCTTGCCTACCTGCAAATACTGCTGATATACTGAATTTCCATGATCATAGTCCCCCGTCCCTGCCAACATTGTCAGCTGTCGTTTTGGATTGTGTTGCATGAGAGGGACGGGTGGTGAGAGGGACATGGCAGACAGCAAAGCCTGGGCTTCTGAACCCGTCATGGGCTGGGATTGCATCTGCATCCCCGAATGAGATGAACGCTGATCATCTCCAGGACCACGGCCAAACCCAGGACCAGCTGTCCGTAGCTGTAGATTACTGCTTCCAGGAGTTCCAGGCTTCTCGTCAGAGTCTTCTAGCGAGACGGAACTGGGAGATCCACAGTTTTTCTGTAAGTGCATATTGAGCATCGATTTTGGATCTGCACTCACCGCCAAAATGAAAAAGCCACCCATTTAGTGATATCGAAAGGTCTAGATCAAGCCGAAAACAATGACATTCGTGCTTGAATCCCAAGAATTGATCGATGCTTCGGGAGCTAGTTCGGGACGTACAATGCCATTGTTTTGGGATTCATACAAATGGCTGAGTCCGAAAACAATGGTATTGTCCCCAAGTCGCTAAATTAATTTGCATCACGTGAATGCAACTCGGCAAGGAAGGGAGGTAGGACTATGGGTTTGAACTGGACCCCCTCCGTCGTCTTGCACTGATGCTCATGTACTGAGATGTAACTGAGAACTCAATCCTGAAAGTATCAACAGCATTTCAGACCATCTGATTTTAAGTTTACACTAGAAAAATTAAAGAGAAAGTAGCTAACCAATGGTGACGTAGTAGCTATATCATTCTTCAGGATGTAAAACAAGATACAACGATTTTCCAACTTTCATACATATTAATTGGAGATGGACAGAGCAATGTTTTAATAGATACTGAGATATTGTTCAGGAACCGTTTCAAGCATTACCATTCGCACGATTGATGCCTGAATGCAGGTCTCCGTCATCGCCGGTCTTGATACCAATTGACTCAGCTGGCGTTCCACTAGAGGTAGAAGCGTTTGGTTGTGGCTTCCGTCGGCGTCTGTTGTGGTCAGCCAAACGCTTTCTACAGCTTCTTTTCCCCTCGTCAAACTCACCTAAGTGATGGAATCTGCTCAATGAGACAACCACAGACTGAATTTTCAAATCAATGTCTTCTGTCAAGCTTGCACTCTGCAGAACAGTTTATTATAAATCATGTTAAGCCCCAATCTGTGTATAGATCTTATGTAGGTACCATGATCTCTACACTGTACGAACCCAAATCTTACTGGAAATTAGTCCCCGTCATAGATTTCGTCATACACGGATACACATTCTTATAGTACTGATATGCGGGCGATTAATGCACAGCGTCTCAAACTGAAGTGACTGAGTCGTAAGTAGCAACAAGCTAAAGTGCATACCAACTGGCTACGCTGGTGCTCCTGATAAACTATTTAATAGATACTAGGTCAGTCGATGACCCAATTTGCAATGAAGAGGACAATGCTTCGTAGTTAACGAAGTCCTGCAACTTGAGGATTAATGTTTTCCATATATTCTGCCGATACGTAGACAGGTGCCCCTATAGATATATTTTCAGTTAAATATGCGTCAGTTCAGAGCACTAAGTAAATAAATTTCTCGGCAGTAACAGTATTAATGTTCAAACAGTATGTAGAAATCTGATAATACCTAGGGAATTAGCTAATCTGATGATCTTCAGCCAGATTATATTGACTATTTACAGTGTGAGTGCATTAAGTCTGCATGTCTAAAGCAACAACGGAGTGCGTTTTTTTTCATGAAAGCAGACGTGGTGAATGGACAATCAAATTTCTCAAAAGGTTTCTGGAATCTCAATTTACCTGCTGCATTGCTGACAAAACCGCTGCGTATGTCCACCCACTATGACATTCTGTGCTTTTGAGTGGAACTCACACACCTTATGGCGACGGTGATAATGCTTGGCAGTGCTCAAATCAGCTTTGCAACCCTCTGACTGACACATAGGGACTTGAGAGCCAGGGGAACCTGCACGGTGTCTCTTCCCAAGTCGACCTCCAGCTGTGTCCTCGGTTGCGAAGTATGTTCGGACGCCGAGTTCAAGGCCTATCCGAGCATGACCATCACTACCCTGTACAAGATAAAAGTGTAGATCATTCATCGTGAATATCTTTCACATTGTCATCAAATGTGGTTCTGGTGACCGCAGTAATTGGTTTTAAGTTCAATGGCAGAAATTTTGTTACGATCCATACCTCCTCTTTTTTGACATGGTCATGCATGTTGGCCGCAAAGAAATCACAACGCTGCCGATGGTCAAAACTTCGAATGTCATTATGGAGGCCTGTACCACTCGTAGCTGCAAGGCCTGGTATACCAGATGAGCCAAGTACGCTGTGGAGGTTTGCTGACGTCGACAGTTGACCAGGGCCGTCCAGAGATCCAAAGTTTCGATAACCCGCAGAGGTGAAAATACCCATGGGATTGTGGGTAAAGTTGGATGGTAGGCCTGCTGACAGCATTGTGTACGATGCCCGGAGGCTTGACATTGCGCCTACACATTACAAAAGTCTTATCAGTATCCTCTAATTTGCATCTGCCATAACCAAATGATGCAACTTTAATGTTACTTCGATGGCCCACTTTTAAAACGATAGACGGAGAATCATAGAATTGAAGGAGGGGTAGTATTGCAAGCAAAAACACGTTGGTCAAACCTTGCAGGAGTTGTGGCAGCTACAAAAATTGCAGTCAAAACATGGATCACATTCACAGCGAGTTTCCCTCCCACGAGTTCAATATTGGAAATAATGACGAGCATAAATTACTTATTAAATCAGGTACTGACCTGCCCCGCACAGAGACTATGTCGTGGGCAGGTAAAGATGCAAAAATTTATCATGCCGAGCGGCAACAGTTGTTAGTGACCAATTGAGGGGTTGTTCTCGTAAGTTCTCACCTGCAGTTATTTGGTTTTTGCGGTCTCCGTCACTGCCGTCGTTTGAGCCTCCGCTACCAGGGTGCTGTGAGAGAATCATTGCCGGATCCCACTCCCACTCCAGGCGGTTAGCTCCGGTATACTGACGAGAGGCCGGATCTAGGCTGCCAACCGAACCTGGGTTGTCCCAGTTCTCTGTTGCCCAGCTAGGGTCGCCTTGCTGCTCGTTGGAACTTGCAGAAGGGTTCATCCCATAAACCAGACGAGATGGTGTATGGGGTTGTGTTCTCAAGTGAATTGAAGAACAGCTGGATGACAAGTCGAGTGACAGAGGAGAGAGAACACGCCAAGTTCAAAGTATCAAAGAGCTCTCAACCAGACCTTGAGTTGAATATTGTCGCTCATGTACCAAGCCCAGATGCAATATACTGGTCTGAATTTCTCCAAAGAATTTCTTGTGTAAGAGAAGTATGTGCTAAAAGGTCTTCGCCTTTGTTTGCGCAGAATTCTTCGGATAACGTTGGTTCTACGAAACCTTGAAGTACCAAGAAATCGTGCAAATTCGGAGCTCAGGGTCTAATTTGACACACTTCGATTCCTGGCTTTGACACACTTCGATTCCTGGCTTAGACAGTATGTCAATTTCAACAGAACTTATAGGCTCTCAGACCACTGTACAAGATTGAAACTGGGAGTTCTTTCGATTGAGAAGGGTGGTGGTGATCTAGCTGAAGGTTTCGGAACGGCGAATGCAGGTTCTTGATTATCAAAATTGCATTTGTTGACAGATATCGGCTTATCACTAACCTGAGTTCAGAAGCTGGAAGGGACAGAAGAATCAGCAAATGAAAGTGAAATAGATGAACGGCCCCCAGAAAGGGCACGCTTATTTCATCCAGGGAGAGATTTTCGCTGCGTAGCATGGCCTGTTTGATCCCTCTCCGTCACATTCATGTACGTTGAGAAACGAGCCGTGGGTGGACTATTCAGGTGAATCCTGCTCCGGAGTACCAGCTCGCGTTACCCCCACAAAGTGAGCAATCCTGTAAAGCAGCACTTCCACATATAAGAGTTGTAGTCATAATTAAAAATTAAAAAAAAACCTCAACGACATAATATGAACGTTCTTTATGAGCTTCGCGACGAATAAGTAATGCAGTCCTTCCATATGGACCAAACTCAGCTGCCTGCAGGAAGTACTCAGATTTACTTTATTTTAATTAACGATGTGCTGGACTCCTAGTATAACAGTCAAGTTGGAAGCAGCGCAAGGTGCAAGGACATTTGCAGCTACAAGATCGACACCGACGATTAACTACTGAGTTCGTCCATACTTGTTACCCAAAACCGATTATAGACGGGGCAACGTCATTTGAATGAACAAATTTTTCAGACATGACAAGTAATACAGTGCTCATAATTATCATACTTGTCGCCTGGTGACTGAGTGACGATCGATTAATTATTCCTCAAGCCGGAGTATGTGACAAGACCTCAATTTGTTTGTGCTTGTATTCCAATTCACTGACGGAGAGGTATGGTCACAAGGTTAGGCCAAAAACTTTGCTGTTATTATTCTAGTGTCAGGCCGATATATATGACCACAAATAGGATTCCCTTGGCAATGGCAATATCTGCACAGCAAACCTTTAGGAAAGAAACACCAAACATTTGGCGAGGATCTCAGTTGTCATGGGTTATTTGCAATTCCCACAATTTAATGTAGGGACTGAAGAGGAATCTCTATTCATATGCAGGTCAAATCCGAAGCACGTACATACCTGTGCAGTGACTACCTGTTCAGCTTGGGCCAATCAAAGTGAGTGTTGGAAGCAACAGCTACAGCTGCCACACAGCGACTTTAGAAAAGGAGGAAGCTCTTTCAGGAAGCTGAAACGCAATGAATCGATCCTACTCATGAGCATGTTCCGCAAATGATGTGAAGATTGCGCGATCATGTAATAGGGGAATGAGATGATAAGAATTTGTTTTCCGCCTTCATGGACTCCTGGTCCTCTATCAAAAATGTCGGAATACTCATATCCCTAGCAGCTTGCACCTCCTCGACCCTCGTCACGGAACCAAAGCTCGCCGACGGGCCTGGTCCGATCTTTGACCTGCTGCATTACCTCTTCAACGTGAAAAAGGTGAGCTGACGCTCGCAGTTTCCCCAACGGACAAGACTTGATTACTTGGAGAAATCCAAGGTTTGCCTTTCTCCGGAAGAGGTTCCTCCCTTTCACTTGATTATCTCCGTCCAAAAACATCCGCAACATCACTGATGAGTCAAATACCAGTCCAGGCGCCCATGTTCAATAAACTCATCGTAAGATATTATCACCACTTTCTGGGGCTATCCTTTCCCTACTGGGCCTCTTCGCTTCCTATATTGCCGCTCACCTCTTGCGGAAGCCACATCATTGTTACTCTAGTCCTCTCTACGTACTAACAGATGTTACTCCCTCTAGCTCTCGTAAGCTCTCCCAGTCTCTTCAAAGGCACTTTTCACTTTTCTATTACGGTATGTACAGGGAGCATAGAAAATAGCCGGCACGCGACGATCAGCACCGGGATAATTCCAAGCCTTGCCAGGCAACAACTGCTGTCGGAATGAACTTAACTGATCTTCTCACCGGCCTGCACACAAGCCCGGCTTCCTTCTTAGCACTACGAAAGCTCTTCAAATTCGTTTAACCTAGATACAACACACAACGTTTCTTAGAATCAAAGCTCTGTAGTTAGTGCGGCAGCCAGTATATCACTGAAAACGCAGCCACCGATAGCGATATTCGTACCCTGACAATGATCCAGACTAGTTAATATGTAATGATAGGATCAAAACGCCAAGAGCCATCACACTAGTTAATATGTAATGATCAGCCTAGATGCTGGTGTGAGCCACAGTAACCATACCCCGCGCTCCAGCATATATCCTCTGACATGTTCAAAATCACAAGAAGGCCACCTTGTTAATCCTAAAGTCCAATGAACATTGAGGTTAAGTGCATTAAGTTTCTACTTCATGTCATCCTTTCCTCCCAAGGTTTTCCAGCTCTTTTAGTGAATAGTGGCCTAACAAGTCAGCGCGCTTAGACATGTCACTAGCACGTCTCTCCCTGTGGACCCGACATATCCCTCGTGCAAACATGTAACTTCATTTCAACCTTCCACAAGCTCAGAACTCGAGGAGGTAGATCACACGATACAGATACGCGCGGCGCGATCGTTTCTCTAGTTTAGACAAAGGTGTCACTGCTCCTTTGAGCTCAACGACAGTCAAACTACCTCCTTCTAAGGCGATATCTGGAAACAACCATGGTTTAGGTCTCTCTTAACGTGCTCGCTACAGCCAAGTCTTTGATTCAGCAAATGCAGTTTTCGTTATGATCGTTGCATGTCGGTTTTCCTTTAGGCCACAAGTAATCGTTGTGTGTGACCGGTTCCTTTTTGAAACAAACAAACAAAACAAAAAAAAGACAAAGAAAAAAAATCCAGTAGAAGCACGCCATTTTGATCGTCCACAGAAACCTTGCTTATTTACACTCTATAGTAGGAGAACGAGATGCTCGCCACAAGAGATAAACTTGTCTGTCCTTGAGCGCTGAAGACGAAGCTTGTCCTCGAAAAGGACATTATTCTCGTTCATCGAACGCTTTTAACTTTTCCTCATTAAACTCGGTACTGGACTAGTGATGTACAAGCTCCTGCAGGTTATAAAGCCGGTTCCCTCAAAATAACAAACCATGACTTCTCTCTCGCGCTCAAACAGCACCTAAGTGGTCAAGGCAATCGCAGTCAGACGATTCATTAGTCAAGACATTCTACGGCTAGCATGGCCGGAACTAATTGACTGAAACGAGCTACGAAAAAATTCTTCGAAATTTTTTCCTAACATTTCTTCTTAATCTCCGTTGCTGAACTAGCCTCATCACGGTCCAGAATATAATAGATGCTACTTAACACGGTTGTAAACTCTAATTAGGAGTCTACCGTTCTTAAAAGCACTAAAATGCACTGTAAGCTCGAAACACGTCAACCACTGCAATAACTAAGAATCACTCATGCCTACGTAGGAGCTCTCATGTCCGGTCTACCACCACAAAATCCAACGCATCCTAACCGCAACGAACTACTAACCCCGTGAAGCTTCGGCTAATAACAACCCCAGGCCGTTCAACTCTCCTCGTCATGAAATCCTCGGTTCGCAAACACAATCTCTGACGATCCTCGCAAGTGGAGGTGGAAGCCGTGTGGCCAAGGCACGGTACTCACCATCAGATGAGCTCAGAGCATCGAACGCTTGATGATCAACACGTACGTCCGTAGTGGAAATACAGCTCGCCGTTCAACTCGAACAACAGCAGGCTAGGCCGGAGCGAGTGACGACGAAGAGGACGGGGACGAGGACTAGTGCGAGTACTACTACGACGCTACGAGCTCTAGTCCGGAGCAGCACCACCACCAACAGCGATGCACAAGTGCAGCCATCCCAAGGCAAGGCAAAGGCGAAGGCGAAGCATATCCAAGCCAAGCCTGGCAAAGGGACGACAAGGGAGGCCGCGGCCTCAAGACAGAGAGAGAGACGAGAGTGGGGCCGGGTTGGGGCCGGGATGGGACCCGGGCCGGGCGGGCCGGGCCGGGCGTTGATCCCCGTAGGCGAGGAGGGAAGGTCTAGGCTACCTACGCTGGTCGGAACAGCAGTTAATTCGGGCTTCCCCCCATTGGGCCCCTTTCCCCTTTCCCCGCCTCTGCCCCCTCGCCTCGCCCTTCCCCCTCCCAAGTCCCAACCAAATCCTTCCCCTCCCTCCCTCCTCCGTAATCAGTTTTGCATGTTTTGTCAGTTCTACCACAGCAATCAACCCCTTTCCACAACATCAACGATGGGTTGGGTGATGCCACCGTAATTTTCGGTGCCTTGGAATTGTAACATGCTACACCCAGAGTGTGTGAACAAATGATAGGGTATTTTAAAAACATGGGGACAAAAAATTATAAATGAACTTAGAGTAATATAGGGTATCAAAAATGGCACTAAACATCTTTAAAGTACTATAGGATATGGAATAATAGGTAATTTGGAATTATAAGTATTGCAAGCCCCATTTTCTATTAACCGAAAGTAGAAATTACATAATGATAGCATGTGAAAAAAAAAAAAAAAAAAAAAAAAAGTATCACCCCCCTATAAAATAGTGGTTGTTCACTACAACCCCAATTGTGTCAATAGTTAGGTCTTTCTCTATCTGCCCCGTGGCGCATTGTCGTGGTGGCTCTGTATATTATTTCTTCACAATTGAATTTTCAATTTGTGCCAAAAATTAAATCAATAAATAAATAAAATAGTGGTTGTTCGCATCTATATTCTTAACTTTTTAATACACTAACCCCCCAGGCTACACTGAAATCACCATATCTCACCCTACATGGAAAAACTAAAATGGCTAAAAATAGAATTTTGGTATGGTTCAAAAATGTCACCAAAGTATAAATCTCATCACACCCTATAAAAGTATATAGGGTCCCAAATGACTAGTTTTAGCCATTTTAGTTTTCCGATGAAATGTGAGATATATTGTGGGTGGGTGGATGGATGAATGGAATGGGCACATTCATCCATTTTAACTAATTTGATCAAATCTTCATCCAATTTGGATGAATTTGATCACAATATTTGAAAAAACCATTATTGGTAAAATACCATTTGCCACAGTATATGGTGATTTCGGTGTACTAGCTCTATTACAAATTAATTCAACTTTTTTAGAAAGTGCTACGTGTCACTTTCTTGTTCGTTGTGACACATAAAAAGGATGTGGGTGGAGGGAAAGTTGACATGGAACTCCATAGATGTTGAGCTGCTACAATGTTGCAGTAGTCGAAGCTTAGGTAATTACTTTTGCATGTGAGTTCTATCAATGCAAGTTCATTGTAGAAGGATAAATAAGTAGCTTGAATCTTGGGGTACTAATAGCCTATGTTTCAATTAACCTACACTAAATAGTGCAATTAGGTTGCTTAAAAAAATTTGGCAGCCTTATTCTAAGAAATTTTCTTCACAAGCCATCAAAGTCAATAAGTATTTTCAGTTGTACAGATGGAGGTTTATGAGTTCCAATTACAATAGTATCTATTTCAAAAGTAGCGCATTCTTATACAATAACAATAAATATTTATACAGTATCAAATGTCGAGATATTAGTGAGGAGCAACCTAATTACACTATTTAGTGTAGGTAATATTTGGCTCACTGTTAGATAGGACTTGAATAAAGATGCATTACAAACTCATTATACATGGACTTATTGTTTGCGTAATCTTTACACCCCCATTTAATGTGCACGCTTTTGGTGTTTGTTTAAAATTTTGTATTTAGAAAGATTGTTTATTAATTACACGATAGATTTTGTGTCATTGAATAAGGCCTTTTTCTTGGTCTTTGTCTTAAAATAATAATAACCTTATTATTTTCCTTTGAACCTAATTTTGATTCTATGCCATTGTACTAGAATAAAGGTTTAGAAGTTTGAATTAGTTTAAGATAAGAGAGCCCAATTTCATTATAAAAAGGTCATTGTTTTCATTTCTTTTTTTCTTTTTTTATCCAACTCATGTGATTTACGTGATGTCTAGCTCAGTAATTCAATGGTTGGGACATATTGCAATCAAAAGATTAGGAACAAGGCTCAGGGAAGTCACTTAGTGTAAATTTTGGGTATATATGAGCGTACAAAGGGTATTTAATGGGGTCTATGAAATAATTGGAATTTTTCGTTATTTATAGTATATTTAGGGTATTCTTGGAATATTCTTCAATTGGTTTTAAAACACCCTGTATTACTTCTATAAATTTATCATTTTTATCCCAAATGAATAAAAGACACCCTATATTTGTTCTCTCATAGTTATCTAAATTCTCGGACAGTGACTTTCCCGGGGAACAAGGGCAAACTTTACAAACTAAAAGAGGTTTATACTTTATAGGAGAAAAAAAAATCACTTATCATTAAAGTAGTTTAAGAATTTTATGATGTCCTGAGTTTGAAAGTGGTTACTGCACTAGTTCAAAAGTAGTAAAAGGTGAATCTTGTGCCTCTCTAGTCCTATATCCAAACCATACTTTCAACAACTGCAAAGCCGTGTTCCAAACAAGTCAATCTAGGGTTGTCATGTCCTTGATGTAATTTATGTGATGTTTAATCCAATAATTCAATGATTGAAACATAATTCAAAGTTGGGAGCAAAGGTCAACTTTAGCCGGGGACAAAGGTCAACTTTAGAAAGCAAAAGAGGTTTATAGGAGAAAAACAAATCACTTATCATTAAAATAGTTTGAAATTTTTATAATGTCGTGAGATTGAAAGTGATTACTACATTAGTTTAAAGGTAGTTAAAAGTGCATCTTGCCCCTTTGTGGTTCTATGTTCAAAATGTACTTCCAAAAACTGCAAGGCTTTTTGAAAACAAGTCAAACCAGGGTTGTCATGTCGTTGATGTGATTTATTTGATGACGGATTCAATAATTCGATATTTGAGACATAATCCAAAGATGGGAGCAAAGATCAACTTTAGGGAGCAAAAGACGTTATTAGGAGAAAAACAACTTACTTATCATTAAAATAGTTTGAAAATTTTAGGATGTCTTGAGATCAAATGTGATTATCATACTAAGGGGCGGTTTACACTACGGACCAAGAACTTGTCCCATGCAACTCTAAAATCTGTGATTGGCCCAAAAAGAGCTCTTAGTCCCATTTGGCTTTACACTACCTTGGAAAAAGGAGAATGACCACTAACTTTGAGGTCCCCTAAAACTACTAAAATCTGCCATTTGGATAATGTGCCATGGTCCAACGGGTTTTCCGTTGAGTCGAGGCAAAACCCTCGACTCAACGGAAATCAAGGGAGTCGTAAGGCTGAAAATCAGCCATTGGCTGAAAATAATAATAATAATTTTTTTTTTCTCGATTTTTTTGACGTTACTGTAGATCGTTGGGATAGAAAAAAATTTACATAGTTTTTGAAGACCGTTGGGTTGAGGGTTTAGGAAGGAATAAAAACCATGTGTTCCTCTTTGCTTTCTCTGTCAATTTTTGTGCATGCACTGTTTTTGCTGCTTTTTTGCTGTTTTTTGCTAATTTTTTTTTCACATTTTTTTCATCAATGGAGGGGTATAGTGCAGATGGAGAAATTAGGGATTCCGAAGGACAGATGTGGTCCCAAAATTCCGAGTGGATGAGATTTTCAAACCCAATTTCTTTGCCTCCAAATCATGTACCAACAGAAATTCCTCAATTGCGATTTTAGCATGCTCCAAATCTGTTTTCTTCTCATTCAAGTAGATATCTCTCTCTCTCTTCACCTCCTTTTTAAAGACTTCCTCATAGTGAGAGAGAGCTAGAGGAGATTGGAACCCAAATCCCGTGTAGTGAATTCTCAAGAGGAAAGGAGGTTTTGGAGGTGAAAAAAGAAGAAGAAAAAGCACCCAAATCTGCTCCAAAGAGAAAAGGTCGTCCTCCGAAAGGGAAAACTCTAACCAAGAAAGCAAAAACCAGCATAATTGATCTTGAAGGCATGGAGGATGAGGAGGATACGGAGGATACGAAAATAAAGTGGAGGGATTTTGAAGTGGAAACTTTGATTGCCTTAAGGGGAGAGATGGACGAGGAGTTTGCAAGAGCAACAAACAAACAAGGTAAATTTTTTTTTCCCGTGACGTTGTAAAATTATGCAAAAAGAATTTGAATGTGGCTTGAATGTGGTTGTATGATGAGGCCGTAGAAGGCCGTACGCGGGTTTTTGGCCGCGCCACGCCTTACGCGTGAGGGGGTTTGAACCCATGTGGGCAAGATGCAAAGCCTTACCACCCACCTCCAACCATTACACCAGGACTTTTCTTGTGTGCAACCACTCTTTGGAATGATCTTTGTAATAGAAACAAGCTTCCTTCCTATGCTGGAATTTTTTGACAAGTTGCATTTTGACCCATTTTGAGCTTGTTTTTTACCATTGTCTTATCATTTCTTGTCATGTATTGTAGGTATGAACATGTGGGTAAAATTACAACTCCGAATGGTTGCTGGAATTCGAGGATTTAACCGCTCGTGGTTATCTTGCAAGAAGAAATACAAGACTATTTTAGCGGAGTACAGAAATGACAAGCGTGCAAATGAAATTTCGGGTTCGGACCGCAAGCAAGAGTGTAGATGGTTTGATGAAATGGATACATGGAATATCAAACGTGCAAGTGTGCACAACCAAATTCTAGCAAGTGCCCAAGAAAGAGAGGAGACGTGTGCTACACCACCTACAACTCCAGAAATTCTTCAACCTAGTCCATCTACAGCACCATCCACACAAGAGAAGAAAAAGAAGACTCAAGAGAACATTGAAGGTCTTCTTCAGCAAGTGGTAGGAAATTCTACCATTCTTATTTCTACCTTTCAGCAATCCACAGAATTGCTGAAGAATATGGATAGGAACTTTGCAGCCCTCCTAGAAAAGTTCTAGTTTATCTTCCATAGAATCAGAACTACTATCGGAAAACTCTAGAGTTGATTGATTCTGAAGTTTAGAGTGCCATAAACTCTTCGCCAGAATTTCATGCATTCTTGTAGCTTCACGAAGTAGGTCTACGGCCTTCTCATTTTCCTTCACTAGGAATGCTTCTACCTCTCCATCATTTATATCATTTGTCAAATCTGAATTTTCTCTATAAGAGATTCTATTTTTTACCTCGTGAATTGATGCCCTCTCGCAGCGTAGTTCTTGCCCTTCCTTCAAAATACCAATCTCGATTCTCCTTTGTAATTGTTCCTCCGCTTCCGAAATCCAGTCCTCATTGAAACCGTCCTTCATTGTAATGCACAAATTGTGCAAAACAATGCATGTTGCAACAAGATCCGGCACACTTCTCAATGGCACGTCACATCTCTTCATTATGATCCTCCATCTCCCCTTCAGAATTCCAAAAGCCTTCTCAACACACATCCGTGTGGAAGATTGGACAAAATTCCAATTTGCTTGGATTTGTGATAATTCTGTTTTCCCTCTTTTGAATGGATAATGCATCCATGGTCTTACAGGATATGCTGCATCTCCTATTAATTTGTACGGATGTAATCTACCCTCCATACATGCTCTCCCAATTTTTGTAACTTGAAAAACAGCCCAATCATGGAGACTACCGGCCCAACCGAATTCGTAATCCCAGAATTTGCAATGCACATCAACAATTCCTTGAAGAATTGCTGAATGGAAGGATTTCCGACAGTAGTAATCTTTTCCCCCATCTACAAGTGCTAAAACAGAAATGTGCGATCCATCGATTGCACCCACTACATACGGGATTCCATGAAGAGCTTCAAACTCCTTTGCTAAAACCCTAAACTGCGATTCACTAGGCATTTGCACAAGAATTCGTTGCAAATGTTGCCTCACGGCCTTGCAAAATTCCTTTACAATTATCGAAACCGTAGATTCAGCAACTCCATAAAGATCACCTATGAGCAATTGTCCATTGCCGGTTCCTAACCTAGACAATGAAATTGCAATTCTTGTTTCCACAGAAATTGCATTTCTCATATGTGTATCTTTTTAATGCAAAAACGGCCCTAATTTCTCACAAAGAAATTTAAAAGTAGCAAACTTAACTCGTGTTCTTTCCTTGAATTGACCTTTGGTGTATGATCCCAGTAACAAACGGTCCGTGAATCCACATTGTCTTTCAATGCCCCACAAAGTTCCTGTCACTCTTCTTCCCATGCTCTCCAAGAAGATGCTGAAAATTGCCACTTTCTCCCACTCTCCATGCAAAATCAAGGCTTGCATGCTCACAATGTGTGAGATAAGCATGTGCAAGCAAATATACAAGCCTAACATCAATACAAGGTTCCTCCTCCTCCCCTCCATTGTAACCCTAATTGCTGAAATTTTTAGAAGAGAAGAAGAAGGAGAAGAAGGAGAAGAAGGAGAAGAAGAGAGAAGGAGAGAAGTGGAAGAGAGTGGAAGAGAGAGAAGGTGGGAAGGTAAATGAGAGGGTAATCCCCTGAATCTACCATTTTTAAATTTACATTAAAAAAATCAGCCCAAAGTTGTCCCGGTCCAAATCCACTTTACACTACAAGAGTGACTAAGCCACTCAAAAATCCTTTTTTGATTTTTCATGGTCACGGCTCTTGGTCCATAGTGTAAACCACCCCTAATGCAATAGTGAAAAGTGGATAGTGCGTCACTATGATCTTATGTCCAAAATGCACCTCCAACAAGTGCAAGCTCGTGCAAAGTCCTGCAAGTTCAATACAAATCAAACCAAGGTTGTTATGTCTTCTATGAGATTTATGTAATGTTCAATTCAATGATTGAAACATAATCCAAAAATCAAGAGCAAGAGTCAACTTTAGGGAGTAATAGAAGTTTTTAGGAGAAAAATAAATCCCTTATCATTAAAGTAGTTTGAAAATTTTTGATGATGTAAGATGGAAAGCAATTATTACACTAATTCACAAGTAGTGAAAAGTGGATCTCGTGTCTCTTTGGTTCTATATCCAAAATGCACTTTTAACCCCTAAAAGACTAGGTGGACACATTGTGTCCATGAATAATTTCATTACTTTGATAACTTGTTTGGATTTCATAATTTTGACTCAATGTTATCTAGAGAATTGAAAGTGTTCATTTCAAGAACACAAAAATCCTTCAAGATTTGCAATTACATTGATTGGTTCATCGGGGAAAAACTAAAACGTCAACGTAGGTGAACTTGGGACATAGTAGTTAGGGCGGTTGATGACTTGAAGGGCGTTTTCACACTTGGACGTCACATTTGTAAAAAAGAAGAAGTGTACAATATGTAAAATATTTGCCATTACTGCATCATTAACACTATAAAATAATTACAGAAAATGTTTAAATATATTTAAAATGGAATCTTTTCAAGATAATTGGAATCTTTTCTACATATTTTATATTATTTTGGAATATTTTGGAATATTCCAAATCTGTATTTGAATTCTTTAAAACATTTTTGCAATGTAAAAATTAATAACAATCACAAACACCAGCTCAACGAGTCACCAACAAGTCACTTCACCCAAACATAAATCATTGAGAATCAATCATTGTTGTTGTATTTAGTTTTAGAACACCATTTTTTGTGGACACCTAGATATAGTACATCTTTGTATGCTCCTAAACTTTCAAACGCTAATCATGATTTTTAAATTTATGAGAAAGTTTGCAATGAATGACCTGTTGGTTTTGTTCAAAATTTTAAAAAATCAACTTATGATCAAACCTTATAATCATGTAATATATATGGTAGATTGTTTTGAAAATTGATGTACAATCTCATGACTAAGTCCTTTTTGAACTTCAACGGTGAAGTTTTCTACATGAATACCAATCAAGAGATACAATTGCCTTTTTGAAAGCATCACGAGAAAGTGATAAAATTTTAGGAATGAGCATGGTCCTTTAGGGGTTAAAAACTGATAAATTGTGTCCCAGACAAGTCAAACAAGGGTTGTCATGTCTTTGATGTGAATTATATGATGCTCAATTCAATAATTCAATGATTAGAACATAATCCAAAGATTAGGAAAGAGGCTCAACTTTAGAGAGTAAAAGAGGTATTTAGGAGAAAAACAAATAATTTTTCTATAAAATAATTTAACAATTTTGTGATGTTGTAAGATCAAAAGCCATTATTACACTAGTTCAAAAGTAATGAAAAGTGAATCTCATGTCTTTTTGGTCCTATATCCAAAATGTATTTTCAACAACTACAAGTCCATGTTCAAGACAAGTCAAATCAAAGTTGTCATGTTCGACATTTTGGCCAAGTTGAAGTTGTATCAGATGTTTTATGTTGACTATTTAATTAAACGAGTATCAAATATGTTAAATAATTTGGATGAAATATTTTCAAATATTCTAATTATTATGTGTAAAGTTTAACAAGCAATCATTGAGTTAACCAAAGAGAGCTCAAAGGGTGGCTTCAAACATATTGAATCCGGATGTACTAGAACAAAACTGGGGCTTAGCATGGCCTGAATGTGACATCTATGAAACTCGTAGCAATTTACAAATTCCAATCTAAGCTGTTGTTTATGAGATATGTGATGCAAAGATCTAATGAGATTTTACTTTGTGCTCAACTTTGGAGGACTAATATATTTAAATAAAATGAAGCTTTCATTGAATTCCAAAGTGCTCTAATGTTCTAATCTAGTATATAATCCAACCATGTACACCACACTTTTGGTCCCCAATTTCCAGATTCAACCAATTCTCTCATGTTTACTTGAAGACTATTAAGAATACTTTTTTTTTATTGACGGGGAGGTACATTAACCCTTGAAGGTCAGTAGGGGACCATATGTACGATCACATATCTTACTTTTAACATGCAAAAAATGTACTAAAATTTAGCAAGACATACAACTTTGGATTGAATATTCTTCAACTAACATCTTTCATTTGGAGGTCCTTTCAATACCTCATCCTTATCATGCTCAAATACGACACTATACATGTAGAATACATGACCATTTTGCAACTTCTAAAGCATGTAGTAGGTGCAATAATGATCTAAATTAAAAATTTCATGTGTCATTGGATCAGGCTCAGTACAAGTACAAACTTTTGTAACTTGAGTATACATCAATTCTTACACCTTGTATGTCAAATACACACAAAATACTATGTTGCAACCCAAATGTGGCTTCTCAGACCTTTAAGAGTTAAACGAATTTGACATGTTTGAGAACTGGTCGTGGTCAAGGAAAACAAATGTTAGTCAAACTACTTGACTATAATAGAAATTGCTTTCAACTACATAATTTGTATGTCTCCAATAAATGAATTTAGCTCAATGCTATTATAGGAGACATTATCAATGTTTGCATTCTTGGTCTATTTATCAATGTTTAGGACATGAAGAACAAATACTTTCAAAGATTCAATTTTATTATAATATGTTTTTTATGATTTTTTTATCAAAGTATGGTTGAAAATCCAATATAAATTGTGAATTAAATAGGAACTAATTATAACTTTTCACCCTCCATTCTAGTCATGGAGGTGCTCTCAACAAGCACTACTCAAGGAACCTAAAATCGACTACTTGTGATCTAATGAGGTGCTTCTATCCCGGCTTTTACACGTAGGCAGAATTAGCGCTTCTATGATGCACTTATGCCAATTCATAATACTTCAAGTGTCAAAAATCACCACATGTATGTCACAAGTGGAGCATGACTATCTTTGTACTCTTGAAATTCATATAAATTACTTTTTTTTTAGGAAAAAGTAATTTTTATGAAAAAAAATTGTCTCATATTTAGGAAAAAAATTCCATTTCCAAAAATACTTCCTCTGTTCCATAGAAAGCTTTTTGATTCCCTTATCAATTTGTTCAACAATAGGCTTCTTGTTTACTCAAACTACTACCTCTATTGACTTAGGGTCCACACGATTATGTTCAAGGTTTAGTGGTTTACACCATTGGAAGAGTTAACTCTTCTATTTTCATGGTACATAAAGCTTAATATAGAACATAGGAGTAGCAACTTTAATGGGTTGTTTAAAGGTAAAGGCAAACCTCATACTCCTTCTTGAACTTGGCCAACCTATCAACATGTGTGTCCACGTTTTGCTTTGATCATTGCCTTCAATTTAAAAGGCATATATCCACACAACTCAAGTAGATTGTTTTCACAAATAAAATTCTATTGGCATTTAAGAGTATGCTTCAACTCCTCCAAATTTTGAACAATACTTCCAGGACCATATTGAATGGAATCTTTGAAGATCTTCTAAACATTCTCAATTAAATTAGTATGACATTTGTTGATCTAATGATTAGTTCAACAAAACATTGTTGATATTTTTAAATCCACATGATATTTGCTAAGGTCATGTCAATGAGTTGTTAATGGTTGATGGTTACAAGTCATCCATACTTGTTAAAGTTGACCATGATAATCTTGGAAATTCCACTATATATCTTTCTTTGAGATTTTTGAGGTTTAAATGAGATTAAAAAAATCATTACAACCATAAAATAACTTCAAATAATTTAATGTTTTTGGTGTATGATGAATTTTACAATGGAAAACCATATTGTGCAAAAAAAGCCCCCCAAAAAAATTATTACGAAACCTTGATAGGTTTTCATGCTCTCGAATGAGAATCGGATTTTGACGCACAAGGTTTAAAAATTTGATAAGATGCTCAATATTTGAAAATTTTGAAAATAAAAAAGTTAATCTAAAACTAGACTTGATGTTCTTGAAGTTTAGAGAATTTCATAAAGTATTCACGAAAAATAATAGCATAGGCAGCTTCGGAATAAGTAATGATTTTATGGTTATGGGTGACATGCAACAATGTTTATAGTAGATTATTCTTAGCTAGGTTTTGCCATAGAAGTCACTCATAACAATAAGTAGTTACAACATGACCTAAGAGGAGAATTGAACACAACTGGCGTAGAAGAAGGGGAAGCTACTAACTACAGCCATGCTTAGAGGACTGAGGTGTTTTTAGAAGTACATACATCCAAATCAGTCAATGTTGTTCTTGGGACTTTGATAGCTTGGAGCCCAACCAAGACTTCATGGGTTTAATACCTTGGGCTAGGCAAGAAGGGATGTCCAAGTATTCTCCTACGTAAAGAGACCTATGTGAGTGTTAATCTGGATTTCATAGATAAGGATAAGAGTAGGATGGTTTAGGCAACCCAGAGCAATAGGAGATGATTACAAGACAACTATGAGATCCAAGGAGATTTGACGAGACACAATTTACGTTCTAGAGAGAGAGTGCCTGTGTGTGACTTAAGCACTGGTGTCCATAGTGAAGACGTTACTTGGTAGCGAAGGACAGTCATGGGTTGTAGATTGGCAAGAGAAGAGGAGATTGCTTGGAGTAATACAAAGAGTAAGACTAGATTCATGTATGATAAGAGAAACAAGTAGACAATGAGAGAACAAGTGAGGGATTGGACAGTCATTCATTTTTTGATTCTAGTGGGAATAAAAGATACATATGCATCACTGTAAACATCAATGGTGACCCAGTGTCTGAGCTAAACTAAACTACGACTCAGTCCAAGCAAGAGAGTGAGTGACTTTGTTTCTAACTCCTTACATCCCTTGTACTACTTTGCCCTAACTTTGTTTCTAACTCCTTGCATCCCTTGTACTACTTTGCCCTAACTACGTATGAACACTACCAGTGCCACCGTCTGACGTCCATGTTGTCCTTGGTTACCGCAACTCCTAATGTTACCTTATTCTACTATGGCGAGGGGTAACAGTTAGTCAGTTACTGTAAATAAAAAAACTCAATCATACAATAATTATAATTATCTATTGCCAATCTTGACGATCAACTAAGATGTTAAATTTTCCTCAACTATTTAAAATGGTTATTTTCACAAGTTTAAATGTAAGATAAAAATATGTTATCACTTCGTGTTAATCCTTAAAGGTCCTAGCTTAATTTAGAAAGAAACAAGTAATTTTGGATTTTTAATCCCAAAACATAAAAGTAATTTACATTCTAAAATGTAGGTACATGTTATTCTTGTCAAGCATGATGCCTAAAAAAAATTCATAAAATTATGTCTTTAGTATGAGCAATTCATGGTCAAAAGAGTTCGAAAATTGAGAAAAACAAGCCGTTGGGACTTGATCCATCCTTTAAGGACTAGGAGTGGTCTAGGGAACAAACTGAGGTACATCTTTGGGCTAGATTCACTTTACTAATACCACTCCTAATCATGGTATTTTTTGGGGGAAAAATATAGCCATATTGCACCAGGAATTAAAAAAGCAATTTGGCTTAAAAAAAATGGCCCAAAACCATGAATTTTTTGCTAAAAGGAAACTCCAAATTAATGTATGAAATCGCCAAACTCTGGATGAGAATAATACAAAATTATGGATATATGATATCTTCTATCCAATATGTAAATGAATGTTGAAATATGAAGTATCACTGTAAAATTTCATGACACCACTTTGGCACTTTATGGAAAATGAAAAAGAAATACCATGCTCTTGACACCAAATGCGACCAAATTGTGACACCAATGGAAAAGGTGGCGCTCCTCAGGGAGATGCCCATGCAAAATCACTATGCATGCGTGGAATTGGGCACTACTTGCCTAAGCATCTCTCACGATAGTGCCACCTTTTCCACCAAAATAACTATATCTAAAAGCGTCCATAGCTCAATCTTCCATAATAAGTAGATTTTGGCACCCCTGCTGTTGATGAGAATGTGCACAATCTGAACATCAAAGTTTTAGGGTTGCTTTAAGGTCAACCTATAGTCAGCACTTTGAAAATTCATAACTTATTCACACAGTATCCAAATAATGCATGCTAAAGTGCATTGGGATCCTCTTGAACTTGCTAATAAGACCCACTGAAATATTTTCTGTTTTATGTGTGTAAATAGGCTCAGTTGGTAAAGTAAACGCTTTAAGGTATAGTTACCTTAGTGTGAAGACACCTACATATTGGGGAAATGGTAAGAGAACCAAGGTGAAATACATATGATGGGTGTATGTAGTGTATTACAAGTGACAAGGAATTGTGGATGGGGATATGTGGAATTGTGTATTGAATGGGACTTTCGTTGTCATTGGGTGAGTGGTTTTCCTCCTTTATTTGATAGGAGGCGCATGTTTCAAACTTGCCTGTTGGATATGCTGGAATGGACTGACCTGAATTCCTGGGTAAGATGAGTAAAGCTTTTCTTTCAACCAATATGATACTCATATAGCAACTGCGAGTGTTCCCTTTCTTCTTTTTTCTTCTATACAAACGGATCCTTTATTCCATTCTGAGAGTTATACACACGATCAAGTACGAACATGACTAGTAAAACCGTTGGCAGTTTTTTATGCAAAGAGCGGTAACATCACGTGAAATGTGAAATGGGTATTTTAAGATTTTGGATAGGTTCAATGATGTTATTTTTGAATTTTTGAATTTGTTTTTTAAGTGTAAGAATGCATTAGTTCATTATAATGATTATCTCATTTAGTGAGGGGAGGTTTATAGTGCGTGTGGAAAATTAGCAAAGGTGAAACGAAATATCATTATGATGTAAAATTAACGTGGTGTGAAGATTTCAACCACTGAGAAAAATTTAGCCCTCACTAATTTGAAATATGGAAAAATAGTACAAGCTTTGGGAATTAGTACCACACGCTATATTATAATTTTCTTACAAGGACCCAAGAAAAGAAGTTGTGTTGTGCTCAATACAAAATTGAAGTTGTTAGATAGTTAGAATTTTAATTTTCTTGAGTTTTTATTGGAATTTTTTCCCTGAATTCTTGGTTAAGTTTCAAAAATATCATCAACTTGCACAAGTTGTAAGACACACACATTATTATTATTTTAAATAGAAAAACGAAGGGTGCGATTGCACATGCATTTAGTTTTTTTTCCTTCTAAAGTTCAAGCATTGATATTCTACAATTAGTCTAGTTGATCCATTTGAAAAATTTAAAGTGAATGCTTCAAAGAATTGATAACTATAGTTGGATTATAGAAATTGGGCAATGGCACGATTGGAGTTCCAAAAAGGAACGTCTCACTAAAACATTGTCATTTTGTGACTCATTCAACTTGTGCTAGAAATTACACATTATCTATTTTTATGAATTTTATGACAAATTCATGAGAAAGTTGTAATACTCCATCCAAAATACTATTGAACAAGAAAAATTGAACAATTTATATATTCCTTTTTATTTCTTTATTCTTCAAATCCGGAACTGTCTCAGTTCCAGATTTGGGATAAAAGGAACAATCCGGAATACCAATTTATAAAGAAATTGTTTGTAAACAAGGAAATTAGTTGAAACAATGTTTGAGCCATATGCATGATTAATTTTAACTCTTAATTTGATGTATTACTATATTTCCTTATTTATGAGAACTTTCAGAAATCACATATTTTTACACCATTTAAAAGGACTTTGATTTCATAACATCTTCCTCCTAAAACCATATGATATACTTAAATACAAACTTAATAAGGTGCATGCCTAATTTTTTTAATAAAAAACCTCTTACATGTAGTCCTATAATGTGAATATGTTAAATTTAGAAAAAATTCAATTTTTGAATTTGACCTATGTAGCACATAATTGTGGGGTACCAACATGCCTTCTATAACACTATGTAATTTTTATAATTTTCCAACATTGTTTTTATTTCCGGAAGGACATTTTTCTAAAGTCCGGAGAGTCCGGGAAGAGATACCTTGATTGTGCCATTGCCCAATTTGGTAATTTTAAATTTAAAAAATTTAAAAATAATATCTCGACTTGCTTCTAAAACATATTTCACTTTATGGCTCTACTACCATTAAATCAAATTGCACTTAAATTTTTGTGTTGAAAAGCTAGTAACAAAACACACATTATGCCAAAAGATTTTAAAGAAATTACAAGATTTTGGCTTTGCAATGACCTATCCAAAACATGCAAAAGTTGAAAGAAGCTTTTTGAACCTTTAGGGAAAAAAGAACATACTTTAATTGAAGATATTGGTAGTGAAGATTGGTTGAATATATAAATGTTGACTAGGATTCTAATCCTTTTCCATTCAATTTTTAATGATTTCAAAGTAGAAGATTCTTCAATATTTTTTTTTGAAGAGCTTTGTAATTTACATATATATATATATATATATTTTTTGACACTTGTACTTGCTTTGTGACTTTACTTTTTAATTGATTGTCATTGCAAAAGCGAAAAGATGCCTCTAAGACTTCATGATTTAGTCAAATATAGAAAAAAGTTATATAATTATACTTACTATAGTGATATGTATGACTTCTTTTACAATGTTATTCATCCCCGTATTTACCATACACTAGGTTTATTCCAAAGGGAAACTATTAATGTCTAATCATTCTATGAAATGCCTTGTTAAACATTTAATATAGACAACATTAGTAACCTTTATTTTAGATTGAAGAGATTTAAGTAACAACTTTCAAGTAACAAGCTTGAAATTTGAATAACATTATATGTAACTAACCTGGTAACTAAGGTTGAAATAACAAGCTTAAATTATACATTACATTACAACGCATGTGAGGTATGAAGCGTGTAATTCACTTAAAAAGAGTATTGTGCCTATAATGACATACACTAAAAGGGATTTTTCAAAAATAACAAAACAAATGTCAACCTTGCACTTGAAGTATGGAATGTCTAATTCACTTGAAAAGAGTATTGTGCATGTAGTGACATATATACAGAAGGAATTTTACCAAAATAACAAATAAATGGTACAAAGATGCCACCCTCCGTTTAACCCCTAACCGCCCAACCATGCATATTTTTCACGATGTACGGATTTGAAGTCCGTTTTCTCATCCATCATGCACTTTTTGCACTGTGAAATTTTTATTGAAACTTTTATGGGAAATTAGCTTCGTGAATGTGTGATCCGATTAGAAAGGGGATGATTTGTGAAATTTTTATGCCTCATTTCTTGTTGTAGTGTTCCACCCAAAATATGAAAGATTTTAGTCTAAAAGTGCTCTTGAAAAAGTCAACTACTAAAATTAAGCAACCGAAAAATCTCCAAAAATCAATACTCTAAGAGTATTACATTTCAACCCATCACAAAAAATTTCATTATTAGATTGTTAATATCTTAGTCGTAATCATATTACAAAAGAGTGTCAAATTTTAAGTTTGAAATTTAACCCCTAAATTTCCTTGTTTGGGAGCTTGAAACCTCAAAATTGCGATTTTCTACCTCTATGTACTCCCGGGGATGTGAACCAAGTTTTTTTACTTCTTTTAGAATTCCAACCGTAAGATCTTGTACCTAAGCCTATTCATAGCTACTCTTTCAAAAATTGACTGTTGGATGTTTATCATTTGCAAGATCATAACATCCAAAGTTTGTGCAAAAGTTTTTCTGGGCATTGTTTGGGAGGCATTGTCTCTATAGTGCAAAGGGGGACTTGAAGATTGTTACTCCAAACATTTTGCTCATATTTTTTTCCATGTAGATAACTAAGTTGGGTACGCTCATGCAAAATTTTAGAGACTCATTACGCATTTCAAACCTTCATGCAAATTAATTTCCGGAAGAAGGTATAAAAATGGCAATTTGGTGAAACATGCATCACATTAATTGTATTTGATTTTTGGAAAAAGATGAACGGTGATTAGGTACCTCTATGATTTTATAAATTTTAGGCGAAATTGTTTTTTTTAAATTTCAAAATCTCAAATTTTGACAAATTTCGAAAGAAATGGATGTGAAATTACAAAAAACCTTGGAAGTTGCTGCTCTTTATTTTGGAGGCTGCCCTTGTCAAGCCAAGAATATAATCAACATGGGTCACTTCAAATTCTGAGCCTAAATGTGGTGAAGAGCATGTCTCCAAAAAAAAAATTGAAAAAATGATTATAATAAAAAGTTTTTTTCTGCCCCAGTTGGGCTTGAAACCAAAAATTTCAATAAAAAATTTATAAAATCCGAATTTGACTTTGTAATTTTTACCACACACACCTTGTATGTATGACCACGCCCACGCCAAATTATAGTATAAAATTCTTAATTTAGACCTTCCATCTAAGCTGCCCGAAACAGCAAAAAGCCATTTTGGCTTTTAAGGGCCTTTAGAGGTTAATACACAAATATTGGTGATAGCCATCGCAAATCTAAGTGTATGGATAGAATCTAAAATGCATAATGTACAACTTTTATTCATTCATTGACTTGAAAATATCCCTCTTAGTTGCATTTTATAATGCATCTTTGGAAAACGGCCAAATCTTAAAAAGGTGAGAACGTTTAGGGGTTAAAGTCTCAAGTGTCTAATCCAATTGAAAAGAGTATTGTAGTGACATATAGTATTGTGCTTGTAGTAACATATATTGAAAGGAGATTTTCCAAAATTAACAAATAAATATTACAAAGATGCCAACCTTACATTTAAAGAGTGTCTAATCCAGTTGAAAACAATATTGTGCATGTAGTGAGATATACTAAAAGAGTTTTCTAAAAATAACAAACAAATGGTACAAAGATGCCAATTGTGCATTTTAACTATGGAGTGTTTAATCCAATTGAAAAGAGTATTATATGTGTAGTGACATGTATTGTAATAAAATTTCCAATAATAACAAATAAATGGTTCAAAGATGTGAACTTTGCATTTGAGTTACGAAGTGTATAATTCAGTTGAAAAGAGCATTGTACCTGTCATGACATGTATCGAAATAAAATTTCCTAAACTAACAAATAAATGGTATAAAGATGTCAACCCTGGATTTGAGGTACGAAATGTATAATTCATTTGAAAAGAGTATTGTACTTGTAGTGACATATATTGAAAGGAAATTTTTCCGAAAACAGAAAATAAATAGCACAAAGATACCAACCTTACATTTGAAGTATGGAGTGTTTAATTAAGTTGAAAACAGTAGTGTGCCCTAGTCACATTTATTGAAAGGAATATTCCAAATTTAACAAATAAAGGGTACAAAGATGCCAACCCTACATTTGAAGTATGGAATGTTTAATCCAATCAAAAAGAGTATTGTACGTGTAGTGACATGTACTGAAACAAAATTTCCAAAATTGAAAAATAAATGGTACAAAGATGTCAACCTTACATTTGAGGTACAAAGTGTCTAATCGAGTTAAAAAGAGCATTATAACTGTGCAGTGATTTTTTTTTGGTTTTGAGCCAAACGCTTATATGGCTACCAGGATGGCTACTTCATTGAGATTTCAATGTCTGATCTGGCTACTTAAATTATTATTTTTTGTCTGAATGGGTCTGACAATGCCAAAGGTCATGTACCCTATATCCTTTTTTTGGCTTATTTTATTATTATCTGGCCATGCCAAAGGTCGCATACCGTTTATCCACAGAGCACCTGACACACAAACCTTGGACGCGGTTTGCCTTCTGGCCATTTTGAGTTGAAAAGGCAATGAAATTCATATAGGGCCAATCGCCAGAGATTTTTATTTGTAGCAATCTGGCAATTAATCGCCAGAAAAAAAAAACACTGTAATTGTGGTGATATATATTGAAATAAAATTTCCTAAATTAACAAATAAATGGTATAAAGATGCCAACCTTAGATTTGGGGTACAAAGTATCTAATCCAGTTGAAAGGAATATTGTACCTGTGGTGGCATATATTAAAAGTAATTTTCCCAAAATAACAAACAATTGGTACAAAGATGCCAAACGTGCTGATTTGAAGTACGAAGTGTCTAATCTAGTTAAAAAGAGTATTGTACATGTAGTAACATATATTGAAATAAAAATTTCAAAAATAGCAAATGAAGAGTATAAAGATGCCAACCCTGCATTTGAAGTATGGAGTCTTTAATCCAGTCAAAAAGAACATTGTACATGTAGTGACATATATTGAAATCAAATTTCCAAAAACGAGTAATAAATGGTTGAAAGATGCCAACATTGTATTTGAGGTACGAAATGTTTAATCCACTTGAAAAGAGTATTGTGCATGTAGTGACATATATTGAAAGGGGTTTTTCAAAAATAACAAAAATAGATGCCAACCCTGCACTTGAAGTATGAGAGTCTAATCTTCTTGAAAAGAATATTGTATATGTAGTGGCATACATTGAGATAAAATTTTCAAAAATAACAAATAAATGGTACAAAGATGCCAACCATGTATTTGAAGTACAAAGTGTCTAATTTAGTTGAAAAAAATATTATGCATGTAGTGACATATATTAAAAGGAATTTTCCAAAAATAACAAAATAGATGCCAACCCAAAACTTGAAGTACGGAGTGCCTAATTCACTTGAAAATAATATTGTACCTTTAGTGACATATATTGAGATAAAATTTCCAAGATATCAAACAAATGGTACAACAATACCAACCTTGTCGTATACGTATAATACCTTGTGTATTAGAATGCCATAGAAGCACCACCTCTTCATGCTCATTTTTATTACTTCAACCACCATAGCCTAAGAGCATATTTTGCAAAAAGAAAATTATTTTAACAAGTTGACATATGTTTTTATTACATATTAGATAGGTATAATTACTTGTAACCTATGAAAAGGCCTAAGTGGCAACAATGTTCTTTTTAGTTGTTCAATAGCTATACATTGAATATACTCTTGAGATATAAAACGGTAGTGTAGGTTGAAGAAAAAAAAGACCAACCCCTAAACCTCTGAAGGTGCCGTGGCGACCAATAGAATACAATGTAGTTGGTTGTATTTAGAATGAATCAACGCCTTTAATGGGTTTGAATTCAGAAAAGAAGTTGAATTTTAGATCAATGCGGTTCTAGTGAGCTATTAAGATCCCAATTTAGAGTTTCTTATTGGTAGCAATCTCAATTATACGACAGCGTATATACTATTCTTGTGGGACGTTTAACCCTTTAACGTCCCAATTCAACATTGTTTTCAAAGAAACGTTTTAAAATGTTTGATGAAAACCAAAAATGGAGTTGATGTACAAAGCAAAGTTGTAAATGTCAATGTGAAGATCACATCTGTATAGTTGGATTAATCATGTTTTTTATTAATTATTTTTAATCATTTTTGCAAGGTTTTCTCTTGAAATTCGATCAAAAATCCCGCATTAACAAAAAAAATTAAAGATATTGTAATGAAATTGGAATAACATGCACTATGAGATGATAAGGTTTCCATTATTTGATTCCACTTATTTTGGAAAATCATGTTTCATGTCTCACTTTTTGATCTAAGAATGAAACTTGACATAAACCACTTTTCTTATTTTTCCAAAAATCATAATAACCTATTTTAAAAATCCAAACTGTACAACATATAGTGAACTTGCACTAGAACCAAAGGAAATTTCTGTAGATGAAAACTGACCGATTCGGATGAGAATCGAACAACTTGAATCTGTTCGTCGTCCAATATTTGGACGCAGGCGCGTCTAAGAGTTAACCCCTAAACGTCACAGCGTCCAGAAACTGGACGACGAATGATTTCAAAGCCTTCTCACATTCTCATCAACGCTTGGATGATACTCATCCAATTTTTTGGAGATTCTTCACCAAGTTGTTGTCCTATCTAATGGCTGGATTTAGTCATACTAGAGTACATATTTTTCTAAAATTGCAAATGTAGAAGTATGTCAAGTCGTTGACCAAGCCAAAATTGCATTGGCTCTAGTTCAAAGTGGAATCGTGAAAAATGAGGTCATAAATTTAAGAAACACAAAAATTTCAAAGTATCACCACACTTAAGAGTATCTCATTTCAAACTCATTCCAAAAAAATTTACTCAAAAAATATTGAAATTTAGTTTGTAATCGAATTTAGAAGGAATTTTTAATTTTAACTGTCAAATTTTATAATTAAATATTGGTGATTGTATTAGTGAATCGAACCGTACGGATGGAATCTAAAATTCAAGATCTAGAACTTTCATATGTTTATCAATTCTAGAATATTCTTCTAAATGGTAGTTTATAATGTTTTTTCTCAAATTGTCAATTCCAGGGACACCCTGGTACGTTAAGGGGTTAAGGGTTAAATAAATGAAATTTACTTTTGCACCAATCTAGGTGTAGGATTTCTTAGGTGTAGGATTTCTTAGTATCTCAAGTTTGTTGATTCAACGTTCATGTGCATGCAATCTAAAGTGTCTGTAAGATGGTACAGAAATACTACAGTGAAAGTGATTCATGCATGACATTACCAACACTTTCATGATCACCTAAGCTCAGAACCCCTATAATGTTGCATGCAAGTCATCATCTAGTAATTGAAATTTGACGAGACCCGTGTTTACAACTCCCATACCGTACATAATCAAATTGGAACTTGAATGTTTACAGAGTTTCCCAAATATTGCAGTGGATGACAACCTGGAAAAAATTGTATTACCTGTAGTTTTATTTTATTTTATTTTGTTTTGTTTAAACAAATGGATGTTTTATTTCCATTGCACAACAACAGATTACAAACATCATATTGTGAATAAAGAGAGCACGTTTCTAATACTCCGCCGCGAGTGATTTTTTGGAATTTTTTTCTTCCTACAATATTTAGAGTAGACTCAAAGCTCCTAGTCATTTCCTACTAAGAGCGACGTTCTCACCGTAACATGAGGCTCGAGAGCAATCCCCGTCATGTTTGGGGTTCCTATAAAGCAAAGGAATACTATTGCTCACGACGTACATTTAATGAGAATCGAACCGCTGCTCTCTTTGGTGCTAATAAACACTCTTAAGGGGAGCCCACCTCTTGGCTATCATCTAAGTAGTTTAAGGTCATTCTAGACCGCAATACCTACAATTTAGAGAAGTTGTTTTGAAGAATAATGGTTATTATTTTGAGCTTAACACTTAGACAAATGTACAATAATTATCCATTTAGTGAGGGGAGTTTATTTTAAAAGGGGGGTTTATGTAAATTTTTAAATCATTTTTTGTAATTTGATTATGGATAAGAAGTTGAGAATTTGTACATGAATTTTTTTGAGATTAGTTGAAATGTAATACTCTAAGTGTATTTCTTTTTGGAGATTTTTTGGTTGCTTGGTTTTATGAGTTGGTTGTTTTAAGAGTACTTTTAGACTGAAATCTTCAAAATTTTGGGTGAATCGCTACAACATGAATGAGGTATACAAATCTTACAAATCATCCCTTTTCTAATGAGATCACACAGGCATGAAGCTAACTTCCCATAAAATATATAGTTAAACATCCACACTGCCATAAGTCAGTGACAGATAGAAAAAACCGTGTTTGATTTTGTACATCGTTCACTTTCTCAATGGTTGGATGTCTAGGAGTCAATATGAATCTTTGAAGTATTCAACCCAAAATTTGTAAAAGTTCATTTTATCAAAAGGATCTAAAATTTTCATGGCTAAAAACATATAATTTCATGTATTCATGAAAAATACTACAAAATATATTTTGATAAATCTTGAAAGGGGACTTGAGCATAAAAGTGTAGTTTCACTTTTCTATGAAAGATTGGGCCTTGAAAAAGTTAAGAATCAACTCTAGAGAATTAATGAAACCAAATTAAATCATGCTACAAGAACAATTTTCTAACTTTGTATTCACTATTTTCAAAGTTTCTAAAATGTGTAAAATGCAAAATGTCTTCAAAAATAAATCTAAGTTCTTTTTGCATATATTAGGGTTAGGGTTGATATTACTTTTGGACTACATGATTTATTGAAATAGCGTGGATTTGTAAATTGCAAGGATAATAAATAAATTTTCAAAACTTGTGTGGTGTGTTAATTATTATTGCGTACATTGAAAACAAAATTGGCTCTAATCTTTCATTTTTTTAATCAATATGGTTTCATAATTTTATTTGAATGTTTAGTTTTTACCAATTTTTAAAGACAATCCTTTTAAGATCTTCAAGATCTCTACCAAAAATCATAATGTTCAAAGTAGTGCAACAAGTGTTTTCCAATCATTTATAAAGATGAAGTTTGATTTTTGAAACTTCAAAAAAGTAAAAAATAAAAGAACATGAGGCACAAACATGTTGTAAATATGCTTCATTGGTGATATTTGATTTTCAATAACCCCTTGGATTACTAGTTTTCAACAACTCAATATGCTTTGAACAACTTACCCAAGGGGTTATTGAACTAGGATATCCTATTAGTGTCAATCAGAACATGATAGAAATGCGTAAGTTTTTCTATTTTCACCAGAGTATTCTAAGTTTCTAAGTTTGATGATACTAAAAAAAATTCATAAACTTTAACCACCTATTCATGCTAAAAAAATAATCCAAACTAGTCATATGGTACCAAAATTGATTTTGATTGTATTCATTCATATGTGAGAAAAGTTTATATTCGAGACCTAACATTTATTCAAATAGATCTTGTCATTGCCTGTAAAATAAAACCTATTACAATTTTCATTTCACCTATTGAATTTTTTTAAAGCATTTAAAAAAAAAAAAACCTTGGAGATATTGTCTATCTTTTAAAAAAATAATTTTCTTCAAAAATTCTAAAATATTTGTGTTTCATAAAGCAATCAACTTTGAGAAATTTTGAAAAATCGCAAGTAAGGTTTTCAAAATTCAAGCGGTGCCGGAATGATACATTTGTGTCTTGCATTGATATGCAGGTTAGATGGAACAGCCTTAAGCCTGTTGTGGGTTCCTTTAATTAGCGAGTGGTTTGTGGTTCTTGATTCTTCCTTGCCGACACCTTGCCGTTTGGTTTTTGTGATGGTTGTTTTTTTTTGCAATGAAATGTCCGTCATATGTGTCAAATAAATAAATATATAAATGTATACATAAATATAAATATATAGAGTTAGAGGCCATGTATGTATTTGTGGGAAATTTGCATGTCATCATTTTATGCAGACATGCCGAAAGCGTTAGAATTTCTAGAACTTTCCATTTGTAACAAGCACAAGACAACAAGTAAAAAATAATAAAAATAAAAACATGCCGGGTGCGACTGTTACTCGTAGCATGATCAATCTGTCCAAACAACAATAAGTAGCATGGAATGTCAGTCCGGCCACAATTCTGTGATCTCTGATGGTGGCCATTAAAAAAACACACAAAGTAAAGCGGGATGCTACCAAATGTTTATGAGTCCATCTACGAAAAGATGTGCACTCCGCGTTTCTTTTAATTTCGACACATTGTCTATTATTATTATTATTATTATTATTATTATTATTATTATTATTATTATTATTATTATTATTATTATTATTATTATTATTATTATTATTATTATTATTTGGACAAATGGTACCTTTATTACCAATGCAAAAACGCAGAAGAGATGTCTATTATTTTTTCATTCTTTAAAAAATGCAAAAATGGAATAATACTCTCTGCGGTCCGAGTTCTATACAAATTTATGATGTCAATGATTTTGTCACTGACAACCTCCTTTGCGAAAGTTTCCAGAGGCACCCTGACCAACCCCGCTGTAATGATCCATCTCACTGGCATATTGCTTCCTCACTCATTCCAGTGAAAATTTTATTGGCAAATTTTTGCCACCATCTTACCTGTTTTTGGGGTTAAAGAATTGGGCAAAAATGTGGATGAAATTGTCAAAAACTTCTTGTGAAAAACTGAAAGTCGCCAATATTTGGAAGAAAGTGCCTTATAATTTTATTGTCTCTGCCCCACCAGAGGAGAGACTACGGAAACGTTTTGTTTTCAAGGAGTTACATGGCTGAACAATACAAACAAGGTGAAAAAGTAAATATAGGGTAAATACTAAGGCAGAGACTATGAAACTAGCCACTTGTTTATTTTTGAATGAGCATATATACATGTATGTTCCTATCCATTTTGTTCCTTACCTAGCTACATTCTTACTAGGATGTGTGTCGCGCTACCAACATAAAAACTTCATATACTCATTGACTTGTTTATCTTATTATCTCACAATTCGTCTTGAAATAGAACACCGTAGAGCATTTGCACCAATACATTGTAAAAGCACCTACCAGTGCTTTTATTTATTTATTTATTAAGGATAGTTGAGCCTCTCGATACTTTAAACATGGTACTTTTTAGAGAGTATCTTGGGGAGAATTTGGCTATAGTTGCCTAAAAAATAAAATAGTGAAGAACACCAAAGCAAATAAAATGGCTTGGTTGCGAAAGAGTTTAAATCATGGATGCTAGCCGGTTGGCATCTATCATGAAAATCATTGGCATCATGGGAGTTTATAGCAACTTATTCAGTAAAGGGTGAAGGGTGAACGAGGCAAATGAGAATCACACCACAAACTTGGAAAGTCATTTTTTTGTAATGTTTTACATATGTTGTCGAGATGAACATGGTTGATATACGTTTTACATATGTTTATTGTATAAAAAAACGTATGAACAACATATTACAAACATGAAAAAAGACATCATGATAAAATTTACAAGTCTGCAATATGTTCTTTGTACACTTTTTTTACAATAAACATACGTAAAATGTATGTTGAACGTAATCACCCATGTTCATCTCAACAACATACGTAAAAACATTGCAAAAGACATGACTTCCTAAGTTTGTAATGGCCCACACCCCCGCCATGTCAAGAGGCGCAAGAAGCGGATGTTCTCCTTCCTCTTTCAACACACGTATTTCCCCTTCTTCAAGGTGGATCCTTTTAACGCATGTACTTCCCATTCCGCCTTTTTGAAGCGTATAGTTGCGTATATCCCTTTCGCTCCCCTTGGATCCCAATTTAACTCACGTACTTTCCCTTCCCCTCCTTAAACCCTTTTGAGGCTCGTACAACCTATGACATTGCAACTGTTTGACCTTTGACCAATCCAACAGTAGTTCAACGACTAGTTTAAGCTAGTTGATGTTAAAGAGAGGGGAGGGTCGCAGCTATCCAATGGTCTTGCTCTTAGTGATGTTTTAGCAATGAAAAAGGCTTTTAAATGTGTATTTAGTAGTAAGCTTAGGATGAACCCTTTTTGAACATATTGGGTGCATAAAATGGAAAAATATTATGAGTAGGAGATACAATATATACTTATAACTAGGGCATTAGATTTATTTTTAATCACTTTTTATGCAGTGTAGAACAATGTCATCATTTACAAATTTGCAATAAAGACCTATAGACATTAAAGACTACAAGAAATATGGTAGGGTTTAGGTGCTCTTATTAATCTACATGACTGTTTCTTCTATTTTGAATTTATAATTCATGAAATAATTGCATTGCCAACAATGACATTCATGGTATAAATTAGTTTTGATGACTTATGTTCAACTATTAAAATAGTCGTTCACCACTTTATTAAAATAAAAAATAAAAAATGGGCTAAAAATGTTAGACGCCTTTTTTTTGGCATCTTTTTTTCTTGTTACATCATACATTGTATTACCTATTTAATTAGTTTTGAACTTATGTATTATTTTCATATCTTAATTATAGATTTTAGTAATGTAATTCTTTTTGTAAAGAATTATGTGAATATTAATTTTGAGATAACATACACATGTACCTCACAAGGTTAACAAAGGACCAATGTTATTACTAGTTAAAAGATTGCAACACAAAGCACACAACATGCTACATTGACAATCCGGAATTTTGACCAAGGCCAATGGTCTTCTTCAAAAAATTGTTATTATTGAATGCAATTTTGGACATTATATAGACCATAATGTCAAATGCCAAGTTGTCATGACCAAAGATCAAATTTTCATGCCCAACATTAGGTGAGGAATGGAACCTTTGAAAGGCCTTACTTTTTGATATGCTAAAATCAGTTCTAATGAATAAAAATTTAATCATTTTTTAAAATAATATATATATATATATATATATATATATATATATTTTGGTGCGTTAGGTGAATCATGCATTTTGGTTTTTGGTCTTGGCTATGTGGTCTTTGCCCATGTTACTTGGTATTTGGCCATCGTCACTTAATCTATAACCATGACAATTTCACATTTAAAATTATGGTCTATGATGTGTCTAAAATCATATTCCATTCAATGTTGTTTACAAATGACTTAGACAAAAGAGGTGTTACAAAATATTTCCCTTAATCTATGCCATTATTCCCATTTCATATGTTGATATGTTTCCATAACAATTACTACGCCAAAATGATTATTCAGTATAGGTGATTAATTGCCAAGCATGAAAATTAGTATGTCCTATGTAGCAATGCCACCACTGCACATCATGAATGATCTAACGCCACCATCCCAAGTGATGCTAAATAGTACTCCCTCTGTCCCATAATGATTTGCACGTAGGTTCTTTGAAATCTACCTCTTGAGGTAGATTTCAGAGAACCTACGTGCAAGTCATTATGGGACAGAGGGAGTATGTCTTTGTGGTAAATATTTTAGACCATACTAAATAACCATTTTGGTGTAGCATGGTGGTTTGCCTTTGTGGGCACTGTAGTGTGACATTTTGTGAGGGGTTAGTATTCCGAGTAGTATTCAAGTGTGTAGACCATGGGGATGCATGCACATAAAGGATGCAAATTGCAATTGAAGCAACGTTTATTATATGATGTTGGGAATATGTTTTTACACCCAAAAATAACTTCATGGTATTTTTGGTGAGAATCTTACTTTGATTATGGAAGTGGCTATTTAACCCTTACAAGGTCCTTGGGGTCCCTCTCTACAACTCGTATTTAGCCTTATAATTGTTCAATTGTGGTTTAATATATGAATCGTGACATATTGTTATATACATATTATCATGATTATTAATTTACTTTGTACTAAAAAGTGTTTAGTCATTGTTATTTTGATCAAATGCTACCAAATACATGATATACTATACGGCCGCAAAGGGCTTTTGGGCCGTTCAAGGGTTAACACAAGAAAAAATACGCAAAGAAGTGGATAGAACTGTTAAAATCTTCAAAAAAAAAAAAATACTAAAATCATAAGTATGTGGATGAAAGTACCTTGTAATAGATAATTTTATGGATGAGCACACATACATGGATGGTTCTATCCATGGCTACATTCTAAAGTATGTGTCGCTCTACCATGGATTATCATAGGGCCTGATTCCAAGTTCTCCATGTCCCCACTATTTTGAGTGGGAAGTGGGTGAGAAAATCACTTCTATGTCTTTCCAACCCATCATGAAGATAGTAGGTACGTACCCACTATTTTTGAAGGGTTTGGAGCAAGGAGATGGCACGTTTATAAAGTTGAGCGGGTTCTCACAATGTCTATTTTAAGTCCCTAAAATTTGTGTCTTCTCCTAATTGATCAATTCTCAACCAATGGAAACATTGGTCCAATCATTTTGTTCATTTCTAAATTAGATCACATAATTTTATTTTATTTTTTAATTTAAAGATTGTAAGTTGCACATGTAGTCATGTACACACTTGCTCGCCTTCCCCACAAAGTTCTCTTAGGAGCTATAGTGGCAATAGTGGAGATGAAGTCAACATAAAAGTTTATCCTTTGGCCTTGTTCGCATGAAGAGCCCGACCCACTCTTAAACACATGGTCACGAGTCATGCTGTCTTCGCCAGGCTCGTCAACAACAAGCCAGTTTGGCAGCCTGAGGGGCCACTTGCGGGATTCCTGTTTGAACCGCCTTGAAGCTACTACACCCGGCCTACGGTCTCGTCTTCGACTGTCCTATAGGTCTTGTGTCCGGGGTGTGGTCGGTCCGGGCTCCCCAGTTGTGCTGGCCCACCCCTCCCCTGTCATTTTGATCTGCCCCACTGGTTCGGTTTCATCTGAGGCCACCTGTGGCTGGGGTTTGTATTCTTTTTCCCTGCAGTGAAATTTCCTTTCATTTGTGCCAAAAATAAAAAATAAACACATGGTCAAGCGGTTCGTATTATCAAATCAATGACTGGATGCGGGTCTCTGAAATTGGGTTCGGAGCTCCAAGCTTCCTCTTTGAAAAGGGAAATGGCAAGTCCTTTCCTTCTGCTCTTCCAACCGGATTTGCTATTTTGAGTTTAATTTTCTCTTTACTTTTGCAACTCTTTCTACGTGTCTATCTCACAATGAACATTCTTCTAAGTAAACAAAACTTTTTTGTTTTTTTCTCTGAACATGGATTTTTTTTTGGCTACTTGAAACCAAACTCCTATGTCGTGGCACAGTCACAATGGTCTAAATGGACCACCCTCCACTGCATGCATGGAGCACGTAGCAGTGCCAAAAAAAGGCCCTGATCCGGAAGAAGATTTCCTTGTAACCCGACCTTGAAGGTCGGATGACTATATATGCAAAGCGGGTCGGGTCCTTCTATGCAAAGAGCCCCTTATAAGTAGGGGGTTGAGCACAAGAAACTGTTTTTTTTTAATTTAATTTTTTTTAATATTTAATTTTTTTGGATCCCACAACAAAGTATGATTCCTAGGGCTGAATCAGAGAAGGAAAGCACTCCACATGCAAAACAGGCCCAAACTGAGTGGTCCAATTGCGGGGATATGGGCTGATCCAGCTGCTCCAATAAATGAGGGGGACAGGTGACCTACTTAAGTTACGACAACATCCTGTTTCGATTATCGCAACCCTCCCTCCCTACTTCCCTACCAAAGTGATACAATGCTATGCTGTACCTCATTTGACCCCGCCGCACATGCCGTGACCAAACGAGAGAATGATTAGTGCTTTCTTCACCACTAATTTTAGTACCGTAGTAGAAACACCACCCACGTAGAGTAGCAAACTGACCCACCAGAAGAATACTTGACGAATTAAACTAGTTGTGAATTTTTTTGGGCATGCATCTCTAGTTTACGCGGGCGGTGTTTTTACTACACTACTTTTTGCTAATAGTGAGGGTGGGTTTACGATAAAGAAGGGTAATTAGTGAAGGTGACACTAAAATGTAAAATGAAGATTTCAACCACGCAGTAAAAAATTCAGCCCTTGCCATTTTCATAAAATTGCAAAAATAGATTGTGTTTTTGGGAATTAGTACCACACGCAGTTTTAGCAAAAACTAGTGTAGTGTTCAACTAATTCTTAAGAGTTCTTGTGCACACTTTCACTCTGAAATCTCTCATAACAATCTTGATTTCAAAGTTTTAGGAAAATATTAAAATACAAAAAACATGGATAGCTTTGTCCTCTTTCTAGCACTTCCAAAAATTCACTTTAAATATATGGCCTCTAAAAAAAATCTTTATGGACATGAATTTTAGTTAAAGTGTGGATTTTCTTATTCCACATTAGAACGCTTATAGATTATTATATTCATTTTTCTTTAAAAATCATGCATAATTAAAATATGATATTTTATTCAAAAAATCATATATTTTTCATCTTCGCTTGAAAATTGGAGCATGTGTGGTTAAATATGAAAATAGTTGGTTCTCAACAAATGTGCTATAATATAAATTGAAATAAGTTTTGCACTTAGAACAACATGTTAGAGAATATAGACAAGTGAAAATAATTGATAAATCAATAAATAATTGTTCCAATATTGTTATCTAGTAGGTTCTTTTTTTTATTTATAAGTTAAAAAAATTAGAGGTGTATATGAAGGTGAAGATTCCAAGCATGTTAAAAATCATAAAAAGAAAACACTCATGCTCTCGGCCTTTGAAATTGTTATTTCAATTTTGGATAATATCTTTTGCAATCAATTTCATCGCAAATTGTCTTGGTATTACACTTTCTTTTCTTTCTTTCTTTCTTCTTCTTCTTCTTCTTCTTCTTTTTTTTTTTTTTTTTTTTTTTGTCCTTTAGCTTAAACCTTCTCCTCTCACTTCTTCCACTTTCTTTCTTTGTTTGTGCTTATAAATTCATTTATCCCACATTTGAGGTTTTCCTTCACGATTTTTTCATTTTAGTGGTTTTTTGTTATCTTCGTTTACAATTTAATTTAAATACATAGACTACTTGTGTACTTATTGCACACACAATAAAATGTTTTATAGTACATATCAAAACTAAATATAGGTTACATAAGGTGTAAAGGTCAACATCTTAAAATCCTTTGAGTCATAAATTCATAAAAGTCTTAATTTAACAAATATAGTGATTTTAATTAATCATTCAAATTGAATGTTTCTAGAATACAAAAAAAACATAAACAAGTGGGTCCATGTGGTTTTTTTTACAGAACATTCACATGCATGTTGAGCTTGAGAGTCCAATTACTACATTGATTATTGTCATTACTATAAAACACACTAACTATTTACTCAAGGCTATAACTTTTTACAAAAGAAAAATAATTTTACCTATATCAAAGATATTGGTACTATTGATGTAGTAATTTTTCCATAAACATATTTTGTAAAAATGTTCACCTTGCGTAAAACAATGTAGCTAAATTAAAACAATTTAGTGTACCTTCCAATAATCAGTATAGTAGAAACACCGTCCGCGCGTACCGCTTTAGTGAAAAGACCCAAGAATAAATCCCACATGAAAAAATAAATTAATTGTGAGTCTTTTTGGGCATGTTTACGCAAGTGATGTTTCTACTACACTGATTATCCCATTTAGTGCGTGTGGTACTAATTCCCGAAGCACGCACTACTTTGTAGAATCTAAAAATTAGTGAGAGCTGAATTTTTTTGGACAGAGTGGTTGAAATTTTCATATCACACTACTTTTACATCATTATGATATTTAGTATCATCTTCACTAACTTCGCACACACACTAAAAAAACCCCGTCACGAAATGAGATAATTAGTGTAGTGAATCGAAGGAGGCATGACTCTCCGCCAGCCACAAGAAATTCCGGTTGGCTTGTATTGTGCCCTTTTGCAATGAAATTCAGTTTCATTTGTTTCAAAAAAGAAAAGAAAAAAGGGCATGAGCAATTTCTGACGTGCTACGAAAGTGGAGCATATTGCAGTGCAATGGGAACAGGGACTGCAGAGAGGGGAGATTTTTATTGAGAGGAGTTCCATGTGGGGGCACTTTGTCATCGACGAAGATGCTATGATGATCGTGGGGATGAACGGAGATCACGGTTCTCTTTTCATCCATGGATGATGATGATGATGATGGGGCCATGCAGGGGTATCCAAGGAGGAGCCAGGCAGGGTTCTTGCACATTGACACCATTGAATGACTTCCCGTTCTGTCAGGAGCAGGAGACCACACAACATAGCAAAACAAAATATACTTTCATCTCAGACAAACACATGAGGACCTACCCTCACTGCAGTAAGAAAAACCCAGTGAGCCCATCGCACTAACTTCCTCCCCGTCGTCCGTTGTTGTACCCGTACCCTCCATGGCAGGCTGTTCTTTTTGTACTCGCAACTCTCTGTCATTGGTACATGCCTCACTCTTCAGATTACCCTTTTTCTACGTTCTCCGTCCATGTGAAAATGAGTAAGTTACTACACCGAAACATTCAATGGGGAGTTCTCGCAAAAATCCAATATTTTCCAAAAGCAACCGGTTTTAGACAAGAACCCATATGGTTATCACCTATGTATCACAAACTTTATCCAGATTTATCCAGATTTAACTTTATGCAACAACCTCAATGTGCTCTATTGTTTCTCACTACCACAAATGTACAGTAAATTCTTTCACAATCTTCCGCACAAGAAAAAATTCTAGATTTTTTATAGCAAACATGTCTTGTAGTTTTTATAAGATTGACAAAAAAATTGGTCCCATTTGACACATTATGCTACAATTAACGTCACATGTATGCAAATGTTTTTCCCTGTATGTGCACCGTATTGGAAGGGGCAACCTCCTTTAAGGTTTAAGCCTAAAACTATGAGTTTCAACGGGTAATTTGACAATTTTATTCAATTGATTTTACACTAGCTACTGGATCTCCCCTTACATTGCACCAAAATCACCATATATTGTGGGTGCATGAATGGTGTGGGTACATTCATCCATTTAAACAAATTATCATCTATTTAAAGGTCCATCATCCAATTTGAACACAATTTCATGAATTTTACCACAGTAATTTGAAAAAATTAAGCCTCTTGTGCAATACCATGGGCCACAGTATGTGTTTGATTTTGGTGTAGTAAAACTTACTGACTTGTCAATCATGAACTCACGGACTTTTACTGGTGTCTGTATTGTCCGCGGGCATGTCTGCCTGGCCATGATACTATTTACACAGAGTCTTCTTATTTTCAATTTGCCCACTCAGCTCAGAAGAGCCTCAGACGTAGTCAAATGGGTTCAAGACCAAGTCAAATATTTTAGTAGGACTGTACTGTACTTGGGGAGGAAATATACCTCGCTGTAGTATTCAGGTCTCTTTTGAGGCCGGCGTGAAAGGGTTGGGGGGTTTACATTTATATACCGAGAGTAAAACTTTTAACCCCTAAACGTCCAAGCGTCCAGAAACTGGATGACGAACAAATTCAAAACCTTGCAACTTTTTCATACAACCTCGGATGACTTTCATTCAAGTCACCTTTGTAAACCTATTGAATTTTCTACCAATTACAATAAATCTCTTGTAATGGGAAGGTGTTGATAATATTGAAGAGGCCTTCAACTACAAGTATGTCAAATTTGTTGGGTAGATTTTATGCTGAGTTTTATGTTTCCAATGATCCTCTCATGTACACCTCATGTATATCTCAGCCATGCTAATATCTATTTTTGAGGCTAGACTCTACTTGTGTTCAAAGGATTGGTACGTTTAGGGGTTAACTCATGATGAGTTTACCCATGATTCATAATTTTAAATTGAACAAATTAATTGATCACACCGTGGAGAATATACTTCCGATGGGATCAAATCTTATATCACCGTATTCAATGAAGCTTGTTGCATTGTGTGTTGGTAAAAATAAAAACAAAAAGTAAAATTAAAAACCACATAGGACCTTATTTTATTATATTTTTGAAAAAAAAACAAAGCGACCCACTTTTCATTGGTATATCAATATCTAAAGCTATGATTTATGGTGGGATTTTTTATTTTTTCAGTTAGTGATTGATTATATTTGAAGCCACTTAGGTCCACTTAAGGCCACTTAGGTCCAACTTATATTATAAGTTATGTAGGAAACAAGATTAGGAACAATATGCCAAAGCTGAGTAACTTTTTCAAAGATCTTTGGTATCTCAAATGTGTTTTGCAATGAATATTGGTATGGCATTCATGATGCCACCAAAAAAATTGCATTTTTCATCTACTAATGCCTGAAATATATTCCTTGTTCACTATTGCATGGCTATGATTATAACACACAATTTATTTGAACTCTTATTGTACGTAGAAAACACGATCAGTGGAAAAAAAATTTAGAAACAAATGCTGAAGTTTTTCTTGTTTCTCTTTTTTCAAGTTATCTTTTTATGGTAAAAAATATCTTGAATTGCATTCCATTTTCCAAATCTTCCTTTTCAAAAATAATTATATACCTCATGTGCTAATCATGCATAACATTCTTCAACTTCCTATTGTTCACCTTTAAATCTCAAGCATTTGTTAGTGGATGGAAGGAATCGCAGAGAATTTTCTCTAACTTCAGTTGAACCAATCAAAGACGGTTGGAGAGTTGACTTATTTCATTAGTAGTTTCTTAATAGTGTGGCTATAGTGTAAAGGGTGTGGTCCAACAAGTTATAAAGAACGTTATGGACTACATAACCGGTAAGGGCCGTCAGGTCCAAGCCGGTCATTAGTTCTAACTTGTGAAAGTGTAGCGACACATGAGTTGACACATATGCTCCACAATTCATAAAGTATGTTATGTATTAAATAACCAACGAGTCGCGGTAGCGACGAGTAGATTATCATGTAGATAGAAAATCCAGCCTTTTCAGAGTAAAGTGAATAAAGTGTCCGTTCGTAATGTCAATGATCCAGTGTCCACCATGCACATGGCTATTGGAACAAAACTACTCTCCCCTGTCGGGAATAGGCACTTTAGTAACAAGTAACACAATAAAAGTAACTATGAGCTGGTAGTTAGTCTGCCTGCTCTAGTATGCATGAAGGTCATAAGCTGCCCAACTCCCTCCCTTCTCTCTCCACCGTTACTCTTTTCAATATCCTTGGAATGTAAAATTTACTGAAACATGCATATTTGCTAAATTTAGCCTCTTTTTTCATCATCTTTCCAAAGCACCAATCCATTTTAATTTTGATTGAGAAAACTTTCTTTTTACTTCATTATTCTCTCAAAGCAAGCCCCACAGGCTTGTTTTGATGTTTAAAGATTAATTTGCATCCTACGCCCTTGGATCATGAAAAATCAAAGGTTGTGAATGAAAATGAACAACCGGATATGTATGACAATTTACTAGAAATCCACAAAAAATAAGTATGTTGAAATTTCACACCAGCCAATATATGAGACATACTAGGAAACAACTTATGTTTGGTATACAAAGATTCCCCTCAAAAACATGTCCCATTTGTAACTTACAAGACGTAGATACTTGGCTCCATGTACTCCTATGTAACCAACATCACATACATGCCCTTAGAACCAACAGACACAACAAAGCAATATAGGAACTAAGAAAAATAGTTTTATTTTCAAATAAATCAAAATGCAACACTCTCGTGAATGCAAACACGTTTAATATCAATCCACAAGAAAATATAGTACCCCCATGGCTATTGCCATGCACATGTAGACATCAAAGATGTTACTGTAACGTCAAATTTAAGCCAAACATTTTAAGTATTAAAGGCCTTCATACCAAAGTACTCCACCACTAAATTTTGAAGACAACCTCATAGTAAAATTCATTGAATTCACCTACAATAATGACATATTCTCACCGGAAACAATCGAAAAAAAATACTAATTAATGTTATCATCCAACATGGATGGAAAGTACATTCACTCGTAGTCATCACGGCCAGAGCCCCATAATTACAAAGCTTACTACAGAGCCGGAATCTTATTGGAATTTTTTGATTTGATTTTGAAGCAACAATGTTCACTCCATTCAATATTCATAAAGGATCTGTGGGATTTTCATTGAATGTTCACGTTACCCAAAGGATAATTGTTATCTAGAGGTTATTTTCCAAATTATTTTTATTCCTTTGGATTGCTTGTCAAGAACCCTCTTGACGTTTAAGGGTTAAAAGGAGAAAATATATGAATTGCAACTTGTGATGGCGGAAGTGACATGTTGCCAATAGGATGGAGCCCTCGGGGGGTTCACTGGCGAAAATTTTAGAAACAACGTGCGATAAAAAATAGGGTCCAATATATTCATTGTAGATAAATTTTGTAAAAAATGTACATGTAAAATAGGGGATTTTTAAAAAGTGAAACATGTTTACATGTAAAATACCATCACATATAATATTCTCAGGCTTTTTACATGTAAAATACCATCACCTTATAATATTTTTTGCAAGGTAAATAACCCCCCAAATAAATAGGTCATTATCGCACGTGTATGCAAAATATACAAGGGAGTGCTCCCCCCGAGATGAAGCCATGTTAGCATTGAAAATTGGACAACCGGCTATGTAAACTCTACCTACGGGGCGTTCTCATGGTACGGGTGATTAAAAAGGCCTCAAAATCAAATACTTTTTGAAGTAATGAATGTAGTGAATGTAGTGGTAAAAATGTCTTAAATTTTAAAAAATAATTCAATTACAGCTTTCTACTTATCTAATTATGATGTTCATCAAATTTGTTTTCAAAATTAATCATCTTTGATATATTAAATTTGATTTGTAATAACAATGTAAAAAAATTATTTGCCACAAAAATGATATTTTAATGGTTTTTACCCTTCCCACATTATTTTTGGGATAAAAGATTCATGTTTCACTAAATCACCATATGTACATGTGTTTTAAGAAACAAACCCTTCATATGAGTTTCACGATCTTGCACATTTTTCAATTCTTAGGTTTTTGAGGCTTATTAAATATCATAAAATAGAAGGATTCTAATTTTAGAAAATTAGAAAATAACTTTGTAACCATACAACATCAGATCACCTAAAATTTTGAATAATGAAGTTCTAATTATATAAGGTCCATTTTATACTACAATCAGTTGAAACACTACATCAAATGTTTTACTAATGTGGTCTTTGCAGAGCTCTAACCCAAAAACAAACCCAGTCAAAAATAACATTTGTGTGGATATCCCTCATACCCCTAAATCTTCAAAACCTCAAAGTCTATTTTCTCCAAAAATCCATCACTTCGGACTGTTTTTTCACTCATCCATACCATGAAAATGCCCTACAATACTTTTGATGACCTAGCAAAACATCTCAATGTTACCCACAGTCCTCCAACGAGTTCCGAGTCAACAATTTTTGCCTCGGAAATGGACGGTGTACCGAAATCAAATAGGGTTCAAATGCAACCATCGGTGAGAATGCTCGAGTTCAGACAAGTTAAGTTATCAATCAGGGACAAGAGGACTAATCAGATGATAATGGTGCGGATGGACTTCAAGTGTGTGAAATGTCACCTGGCCATTTGTATAAAGAAAGTAAGTTAAGTTAACTTATGCAATGGAGTGTACACCGCTGTAACTGAGTTGTCTTCCATCTTGGCCAACGTGTGTACCACCCACCTCCGTCTAGATAAGCGCTGCCTGTGTCAAAACGACGGCCACTATCGCTGTCTTTCAGAGGTTTTCACATCATTTGTCAGTAACTTGTGTAGATCTGCAATTTTAGAGTTGATATTTCACGTAAGTTATGTGAATCCAATATTACCTCTAAGGGAGGAGGCACCTAAATCCGCCCATTAAGCTACAATTTTTTGAAAATCAAATTGGGGCTATTTTTGGTTGATACGTAGAGAAGATTTGTAAATAAAGGTGAATTTAAAAATAAAAATAAAAAATCAGTTGAGATATAATCTATTTGAATTTCGAAAGTAGAAAGTTAAATCATACCTACTTGTGTCATATAAGTGGTGTTTATCCCAACAAAAAGAGTACCATGATTTGCATCTTAAACGACTTTAATTTTGAAAGTTTATGATTTGATGACAAGTGGTTGGTTTCATGTTTTTTGGAAGATTACAACTGATCAGATTTACGTTCCTTAGGCAATAATTGTTGAAAGCACATGCGGGACAAAAATGAGGGGGAGGGGGGTGGGTGAGCGGTTTTAGAGCATGCCCGCACTTGCTCATTATGCACAAGTTTGTTACCAAGATGGTGTGCGAGAAGTGAGGAAATTTTCTAGCAACAACCACAAAGCGTGCCCAAAATAGAGTGCATTGACCAATTACATACTACTACTACTTTTGTCACTGTTTGCGACAATGATAATGGCGGGAAATAAATTTACTAAACTTAACTTTATAAAGTGTCAGCATAGTTTTGTCAAAGAATAGAAAAAAATGTTTGATGTGAGTACCACTCTCGCTATATTGACAATATTGAGTGACCAATAATCAAACTCCACACTATAAGACGTACTTTATCATCCAAAAATAAGGTTGATGAGTGGAAAATGAGTGTTGTTGGATATGTTCTTAGGTGCTTCCATTGTAATAAACATGCAATTTTCTATTTATGCACTTGGTTATTTATATGCTATTTATACATACACTATATATATATATATATATATATATATATATATATATATATATATATATATATATATATATATATATATATATATATATATATATCCTTTAATACCATAGAATCGTGTGTGTAGATTAACCCCTAAACGTCCACGCATCCAGTTACTGGATGTTTGTTGGTCAAACCCAATTTTGATCTTGAAGATGACTTTTGTTGCTAATACACCCAACTAAGAAAATGAAGTTTATTAAGTCTAGTTTGTACTCCACTTTTCAAATCTTAAAAATTCCAATTATTGAGTATTTTATTGCTTGTGCAAGCTTTGTAGGTCAAGGTTTGCATTACACTACATAGGAATGATAGGATTTTCAACTTTTGAATTTCAAAATTGAAATAAAAAGTTTCTATGGAAAACATATCATGTGATTCTCCATTGTAATTTGTACCTGCTCCCAAAATAATTTAATTTTTTTAAAGCTTTTTTGTAATAAAATTTATTTTTTGAAGTATTTGACATAAAAAATTGTTAAAAATGCCGTATTAAATTAAAAAAATCTGAAAATTTCAAGACTGATAGGAAACATTCAATTCCAAGCATGAAAAATATTACAAAATATATTTTGATAAATCTTGAAGGCTAAATTTAGTGAATTGTGTAGTTTGACTTTCCTACAAAGGAGTGGTACGTTTAAGGGTTAATAGGAGATTATGTGAATATTTTTTGGGTGACATTTGACCCCTTTGATTGCAAGAAATAAGTGTTTGAGGTTAACCCTTCAACATGCAAGGAGCCCCGTTGGACCATGTTTGATCTTTTTTTTATTAAACACTGGTTTTTTACTTAGTTCCCTATTTCCAAATGAAAATGGTCCCAACTAAGGAAGTGTAAGAGCTATCTTCTACTTTCTAGTCCGATTTAAGGTTCTTCAAAATTGTTAAAATTGCACTATTTACAACGCTTTAAGGCTCAAAGCCTCAAAATTCCAATATAAATTGTAGAAATATTTTTCAATCAAATTTCTTTTTATATAAGCTCAAGAAGTATGCCAACTACACCCTATTGTTTATCACTATTATTTTCATTTTTCCTAAAACTTTCACACTATTGTGGGCATTTTCTAATTACTATAACTATTAGAAGAGATTTTTTTCTTAAAAACCTTACAAAATTCATTTCATTTAAATAATTATGAAAATATCAGTGTAAATTGGTTAAAGAATAATTATTAAGTTTGCAAACTCTTAAAATCAAAAAATTCCTTCTAAATTTGATTACAAACAATATTTTAATATTTTAATAAGGAAAATACTGAAAATATATAATTCATTCTAAATGTGAGAATTTTGATGAGATTTGACCGAGTAAATGTAGTGTGGACGTTTAAGGGTTAAGAAAGAAGATTTTTTTTGCACTATGCCTTAAAAGTGCAATTGCTTTTAACCACCCTTCGTCTAAAGATTTTTCACTAGAAGAAACGAGGGTTGAAATCTTTTACACGGAAGATGGTGTTCAATACTTATTCACGAAGTTTAAAGACTAGCAAAGGTTCGTAGCATATGGCAAAATGACATTACAATGGAAAGAATGCAAAAAAACACCATCAAATTAGCCATTGTTGCACAATTGTTTTTTATAAAATCAATTTTCTGCAAAAATAAAACTAGAGTGGTAAATTCAAAGAATATAGTTTATTCTATAGGCTTTTAAAAATCTACTAAAAAACAGAACGTTTAATTTACATGGATAAATTGAGTTTTAAATAAATAGGCGCGTCAGAGTATAAGTATTTCCCCCAACTTTTGCATGCAATTTCAAAATGAATTTTTTGAAGAGCACATAGCTCTTACTAGTATCTCTTCAAAAGGCAGTGGTAAAACCCTGCGGTTTCAATTTGTGAGTAGAAAGCAATTGTTTTGATGAGGGTCTCACATTTGTGAGTGTGCATCAACAATCAAGTAGAAATTGTGTTGTAGAGTCTCTCTTCACAAGCTTGCACTCTGACACCTCCTAATGTCCAAAGTACTTGGATAGATAGAATAACAAATGGGGATAATAAATAATAAATCACGATCTACAAAAGAAAGAAAATACAAGTTGGATTTAGTTGACAAACATACAATTTTGAATACAACATAGACCATAATGCCAAATGTCAATTTGCTATAGCCAAAGACTACATAGCCAAAACCAAAATCTCCAAAAACAAAGACTAAAATGCTAAGGCCAAATATGCAATGTAAGCCAAGTATACCAAGTAAACTAGCTGTACCATATATACCATATAAACCTCAACATTTCTGGTTATGTCCTTTACTATAAGGTTTTTGACTTTAGCTATGTGGTATTTGGTTTTGTCTATGTAACCTTCGACTATGCTAATTTGATATTTGGCATCATATTCTATACAATATTCAAAATCATATTCCACAAAAATGATGCAACTCGTGATACAATTTGTAAATTGAAGTATATTTATTTTAATTGAATGCGTTGTTTCTTTTTCCTCCAGTTGGAAGCATTCTTAGGTTTATGGGTGATGGCCTGATATGGGTACCCCCTCCTGAATTAGTGTGATTTTTGAGAAATATTTTTTTGGTAAGAAAAAATCATTGAAAAATTACAAAAATTAGATGGTGTTATAGGCGCCATGGCTGCAACTATATACATGGTATTAAAAATGAAAATTCTAGCACACATAAAATGAGTTAGACATAAGTCACACATAGTGAGACGCATCTCACTATTACCCATATCAGGCCATTGCCCTTATTACATTGTGAATTTTAATTTGTTAACCTATTATTATATGTAATCATAAGAGCAATCCAAAGAGCAATCACCTATATGTGAAGAATAAGCTAACCCTTAAAAAACCAACCAAGCCTCATAGGCTTGGTTTTCTCAATTTTCAAACCACTTTAACCATTATATGCTAATAATAGAAAAATATTTGTTTGCATTTTCTTTTCCATGCATCATCTATGCTAAAAATAGTATGTAAATATATTTTTAGAATATAAATCACTTTTGTATATTGAGGTTAAAATTCAAAAATACTCTTTTCTTTCTAAATTAGAGAAGGCCGTTTAAGGGTAAGAACTCATTTAAGCTAGTGTATTTATTTCAACACCAATGAGTTATCCGTAAAGTCTTGTGAAGAGAGGGTTTAGGGCTTGGATTTGATGAAAGAGAGGATCAGCCCCTAAAAGTGGGAGAGGTGTCGGAATCTATAAAAAAAAACAGGTAGGAAAGTTTCCAACGATCGAAAATGGTCAGAAAAATATTTGGGCCACTGTTTGCAGCGCGCCCCGGGATTCAGGGTGGCATGGTTGGACATGGTTCATGACGCAGATCCTCAGCATTGCAACTTTTCAACACCGAAGACTGCGAAATCCCACTGACGGCTTCAACTCTAGAATCTCGAGCACCTAAATTCAGTAGATGAGCAGAGCAGATCACGTAGCATCAATAATCGAATCACCCCAAACATGGACCAACCAACTTTCACGCGTCCAGTTGGGCGTGAGTTATTTGCCTCGGAAAAGAAGAGACCTACTTTGCGTTTTTCGGATTGAAGATGAATCATTAGGGGATATTTGAGCTCTAAAAAGGCCCTTTAAGGATTGACAAAGAACTCCATTTTATTGATGTAGACTTAGCCTAAGTGAGTACCAATGGATCCGTCTCTATCTTGTATGAAAGATTAGACTAGAGGACAATGAGTGCTACCGCTAAAGAATAACTCACCTATCAACTCCCTCCACCATGCTTTGAATCATAGTACCATACCACAAAGTACATGGGCAAAAATAGGGGAAATGTTCTCGTCCTTCACCTTTGAAGTACTAATTTAAATAAAAACCAAGGTGCCCCACACAAGCTTCTTAAGGGCCCTATTTAGAGCTCAAATATCCTCTACTGAGTGCTCTGATTTTGAACTCAAACACATGATTACTTTACGGATAACTCACAAGTTTACAAAATTTGTTCTTGTTATACTCAATTCATTTATGTTTTGCAATTATATGGTTATTAACAGTAGCATGCGCGAATTCACACTTGTGGCCAAGTAGGCAACACTTCTCCAACAAAATTTTCATTCACATTGGCCCTTCGGTTCAAATTTTCTTTTTTTCTCTCTAACTCATATGGTTACCAATTTCCACTCAAAACTTGTTTATGTCACACATATGCTTATCAATTTAATCTCTAAACTGATTTTCACTACTCCTATGGTTACCAACGTACATCTGTTTACGAGTCTGTTTAGAATGAGACAAAAAATAACAATCCAATTGTATGCACACTGAAAATAATTTATTCCACGAAGATGTTGGAATGCAATATTAAAAGGTGTGAAAATAACTACTCCAAAGAGTGTACTCTACTTGTCCTACCAATATTGTCTTACCATGTACTATTGTCTAAAATCAACTACAAATGATTTGTTTGTTTTATCCAACCTTTGCAAAAGAACGTTTAAGATGGTGTCACTTCTAGCTTGCTTGTCATATCCAACCTCAACAAAAGAAACACTTAAAATGGTGTAACTTTTGGCTTGTTTGTCTTATCCATCTTTAGGAAGAAAACACTTGAAATGGTGTGACTTCTTGCTCGCTTGTCTTATCCAACTTTGGTTTTAAAAAAGCATTAAAAATAGTGTCACTTCTGGTTGGCTTGTCTTATCCAACCTCAACAAACAAACACATAAAATGGTATCACTTCTTATTACCTTGTCTTATCCAACCTCAACAAACAAACACATAAAATGGTATCACTTCTTATTAGTTTGTCTTATCCAACCTTAACAAAAATACACTGTAAATGGTGTCACTTTTGGCTTATTTGTATTATCCAACCTTAGCAAAAAAAAAACTTAAGATGGTGGCACTTCGTATTAGCTTGTCTTATTCAACATTGGCAAAAAAAAAAGAAAAAACACTTTATATGGTGTCACTTCTGGCTTATTTGTATTATCCAACTTTAGCAAAAAAAACTTAAGATGGTGTCACTTCTGATTAGCTTGTCTTATGCAACCTCACCAAAAAAAAACCATTTAAAATGGTGTCACCTCTGGCTTGTTTGTATTATCGAACCTTGGCCAAAAAAAAAAAAAAAAAAAACTCAAGATGGTGTCACTTCTAATTAGCTTGTCCTATCCAACCTCGGCAAAAATAACACACAAATGATGTAACTTATGGCTTATTTGTCTTATCCATCTTTGGCACAAAAACATTTAAAATGGTGTCACTTATGACTTGCTTGTCTTATCCAATTTAGACAAAAAGCAATTGAAATAGTGTAACCTATGGTTTGTTTTATCCAACTTCGGCAAAAAATAATACTGAAAATGGTGTTACTTCTGGCTAGCTTGTCTTATCCTACTTTGGCAAAAAAACACTTACAATTGTGTCACTTCTTGCTTACATGTCCAATTGAGAAGAATGTGAAGCTTTTTAAAATTTCAAAAAGAATTTTAAAAAGTCACACAAAAAATTGACAACATAGGCACCTTTAATAGTCCTCCAAATATATAATGGTTCTATAGGGGTCAAAAGCCTTAAATGTACATCATTGGTACATGTGAATGAGTATAGGTCCCTAATGTATAAGGTATCTACATCCCAATGGCCCTTTGACTGGTAGGCACTGAGTTATTGATATTACAAACGAACACTTTATTCACGCCGGCCTCAAAAGAGGTCTGGAATTTCTATCTATCTATCTACATCCATAATGAGCCTTGTTTTTGAAGCCACCCCTACAATTGGATCCAATGCCAACACTAAAACTTAAATATTGATTGTATGAGATATACAAAATTAGAACACCAGAACCTATGAAATCCTAGAATTGATTAGTAATACATCTTTAAAAAATATTTAAAAATTCATAACTTATTCATACAATGTTCAAATAATACACACTAAAATATGTTAAAATCTTCTTTCATTTGCCAATAATACCCAACAAAAATAAATTTGTTTGATAGTGGGAAATATGCTCAGTTTCTATTAGCTACTATTTTGGGTGCATAGGTCAACATACCCTATCAATGAGAACTGCGTCTCTCGGATACCAGTCAACACGGGCCATAGTATCCAATGAATGACATCCACTCAGCGGAACCACTGATGATATTTGTCAATCTGTTCTACTTCAAACAACCCTACAACCATAAGCTGTTATGCCTAACAAAGAGATGATTTGTTCTAGATATTCAATGCCTTGAACAGTGTCATTAAATCTAATACAACAACAGATAAGTCATTGTAACCCATCGTCGTAACTGAGCATATTTACTATTACTGAACAAAAATCTTTCTACTTGGGAAAGTAATGATGTTCTCTCCTTTGAAATTTTTGCTTTTTTGAACTTTAGGATAAAATGTTTAGTTTTAACCAATCATACTAAATTTCAAATTCCAAAAATAAAAATTGTAATTTTGGTGAATATACATAAGATAGAAAGAAACTCCAGTCGTCTTTTGAGGCCGGCGTGAATGAAAGTATTTTTTTGTAATAACAATGACTCCAGAGCCCACCAAACAAAAGGCCATTGGTGCAAAACCAAAAGATACAATACAATATTGGTAGGTGCATGACATAAGGTATATATTATTACCGAACACTCAATTCCACCCTCATATACAAGTGGTGTACATTCTACGATACAAAATTACATGAGAGGAGAATTGTTGAATGGATGGTAATGGGTATGTAAGGTAGGAGGCAGTAAACCCGCCACTTTAAGGACTGTGAATTTATGAGGACACATGGAAAACTAAGCATGATTGTTCACTGGAAGACAAATCTAAGCAAAGACCAACATACTTTGAATCAAAAAAATTGGATGTTCCTAAAATTAGTTATGAATTTTTGACGTTGAAATGACATGGGTTCTAAAGTGGTGCTCTTCACCGTGGGTACATCCAAAATTTCAAAATGTTCGTCCTTGAGAGAGTGCGAGTTTAGAACTGTGGTGGGTTTAGAGCCCTCTACCTTATACCGCCTTAGTACAAGGAAATCAACTTACCATATCCATGATCCATAGTTCCAAACATTGGTTTGTTGACCAACTAACTTACATACAGCAGTGAGCTTTGAAACTCCCCTTGTACCTTCAACAAGTTGATGCCTTCCTTATTAACTTATAAACTTATGTTGAATTTGTCAGCTTACAATATGCATCATGTGTTTTTCACATTCTCATGTCACAGGTGAAAATCATATTAAAAATTGGGTAAGAGTGAGTAAAATTCCGGAACTTAACTCCTAAATGTTGGGCCTATGACCATGGAATCATGCTTTATTTGTTATGCTCAATTTTGCCACTATAAATAAGGTCAAAATTGGAGTATGTATTTTTAGAAGATGGAGTCATGTGTTTACTACATATCATGAAATTTTCATAAAATTTGCCGATTTTTGGTGAAAATTTGAAATTACTATGAATTTTTGTAAAGAAAATTCTTATCAATTACAAAGTGTACTCATTAATTTCAATTCTATTTACCAAAGGTGTAAATTCAATGAAGAAAATTTGAGAAAATGAGAAAAAAATTGTATATATAAACTAAGATTTTTTTGCTACACCATGGTAATATCCGTCAAACTTGTAATTTCAATAGACACTCAATTTTGAGAGTTTCAAAAACTCAAAGTGGACTAGGAATTAGACTTGGCAAGCTTCATTTTGTTAGTTAGCTCAGATGCAATAAAACTCATCTTCATGACCTATATTTTATTTAAGCCAAAAAAGCCAAAAGATCCAAAATACACTACATGGTGCATCATTTCTACGACTCTTCCTCTAGTTAGGACCCCATGAAAAATATAAAAAAAGCTTGAATCATATATATAGATATAGTATTGTGAAGCAACCACCGATTTGAACCTTGATTTGAACAAACTGGTGTTCAAAGAAATGGTGCAAACGCTTACCAATGTATTGGATTTCCATTTACTATTCAACACGGTCAAAATTAGGGGAAAATTGTCTAGAGACTAAGTGGGACAAACTCTAATTCACGCCATGGACACATAGAGGTTGAGCTCCCAGCCTAATTGGTGGGGAAGGTGAATGAGAAGTGGGACAAATTCTAGGTGAAAAACAATTCTAAAAATAAATGCCAAAAATGTTGGGAAATATTTTTTAAGGGGAAAAATATGTTTAAGAGAATATTTGTTTTACCAAAATACATCATTAAAAAATAATGAAATATGCATCATAAATGTGCCAAAGTTGCTACGCAGGTGCAATATTTTTACACAATTTTTACAACAAAGTATGTAATTTTTTATAAATTTTTGAAAGATCTTGCAAGGAATTTTGGAAGTGCCGTCAGGCTCTTCCCATATTAGACAAATATGCAACCCATAATGATTATTGCTCTTGTTTATAACTACTAAAAGTCTTACATTGAACAACCATGTATGTATTCCAACATGACCACATGATTTGAATAATTTTCTACAATGACCTCACAAAATTGGTTCATATTCCATTACTGCAATTTTTGACCGATAAGCGCCCCAGTTTCACACCCAACATTCCCATATTTCTTTTAAAATAGGGCGCAATTTTTTTTTATAAATTTTATGTTTTATATTTTAATTTTTAATTTTTACATAAGAGATCACTTTATAAATCACTGCAAAAGGCACAACCTTTGCCAATTTGAAGGGGTCCTTGGGAACTTGCCATGAAGTGCCTCATCTTTTCAATACTTCAATGCATGTGGGATCTAGATTTACCTTTTCTTTGATAGAAACAGGCATACTTCTGCGATGAAGTTTCAGTTCATTTGCACCCTCCAAAAATAAAACAAAAGACTCAAGACCAGGTATAGTTGGTACAGTACCCGTTTGAATGTCATGTATTTGTGTATGTACTTAACCCCTAAATGTACTAAGAGCATCTCCACCCCGTACTCCAAATTTTTCACTCGGGATTGGAGATATGGAGCCCCCGAAACATGAACAGTAACACGGATTTGAATTCGTCCCACACCGGGCCACGGAGTTCAGAGATTGGGCGCGTGATTCGGGGGAATCTTCGCACATTTACAGCGCGGCAGGGATTAGTTTAGCTACGCCTGCGGACGTCGCGGAATCTGCAGGAACACCGCCGAACCACGCCCACGCCCTGCCATCCCTAAAAACACCTTCCTCCGATCCACAACACCAAAATAGTGCACAATCTTTGTCACAATTCCCGATCCAGGGGCTCCAGAAACAATCGACAAACACTGGAGAATGGCGAGACAACAAGGAAATTTGGCGAGGCCGCAACGTCTAGGCCGCTCGTACGAGTCGCGGTGGGGCAAAAAAAACGCCCGGGCCCGCCACAAGCAATCACGGCCCTTGATTTGGAGTAGGGGTGGAGATGCTCTAAGGCGATAGTATATGCGCTACCGTATAATTGGCATTTGCTACCAACAAGAAGCTCTAAATTGGAATCTCAAAAGCTCACTAAAACCGCATCGATTAAAATTTCAACTTCAATTGTGCGTTCAAACCAATTAAAAATATGGAATCATTTCAAATACAACCAAAATATACCATATTCTAGTTGCCATTAAAGCATGTTCAGATGTTTAGGGATTATCCCCTACATTACAAAGACTCATCGTTTTATAATGAAAAATTCAACCGATCATATTGTGAAAAATATATTTCACATAGGACCAAAGTTTATACCCCAATATCAACGAAGAACATTATGTATATTGGTCAAAACACAAATAAATTTGAACTAAAAGAAGACCACATAGGACTTTTAAAAAATACTGAGGTCCAATTTGGGCTTCTTGGTCCTTTAACCCTTTAACGTCCCATTCCTTTTGAAAACAGTCAAAGTACACTTTTATACACATTTTAGCTATCAAGATTTGTTAAAATATATATTTAAATATTTTTCATGCATGAAATTGTATGTTTTCTATTAGTCCTAAAATTTTCCAATTTTTCTTATACGAAATGAAATTTTTACAAATTTTTAGTTCAAGCACTTCAAAAAATTCATATTAATTACAAAAAATCTTCAAAAAATATAATTTTTTTAGAACATGTACAAATGACAATGGAGAATCACATGATATGTTTTTGTAGAATTTTTTAATTATAATTTTAAAATTCAAAAGGTGAACATCATATGCAGTGTAATTCAAACCTTGAGCTACCTAGCTTGCAACAGTAATAAAATATTCAATACTTCAAATTTATAAGATCCGAAAAGTGAAGTGAAAACTAGACTCGATAAGCTTCATCTTCTTAATTGAAAGCAATAGCAAAAAACTTCATCTTCAAGGTCAAAATTGGCTTTGACCAACGCGCATCCACTATATGGATGCGCGGTCCTTAAAGGGTTAAGGGTTAAAAACATGGAGTAACTTATCCCATGATAATGGGATAAGTTATGAATAAAAGAATTCGGCTGAATGCTATGATCTTGCCTTGCACACGGTGCTACATTAGACGTGTGGAGGCTGAAAATACAATCTAGTTTTACTTGGCATCTTTAGTAGTCAAACCGCTACAGTTGCAAATGAAACATATAGTTACATAAATAAATATATTTTTTATTTTTATATCACTTTCCGCTCAAAGTCTGCCTAAAATTCTATTGGATGAGAACCATGTTGTACAACATGGTTTGCAAGACCAAAAAACCATTACTGTAACTTCAATTGTACTACACAAGGGGCCTAAAGACAAAAGGAAACCAATGCCACGAACTTATAATTGTCCTGGCAAAATCACACCTTTTCTATATTCTGAGATTGCCATGATATGCATTGTCCTCCAGTTTTCATTGGTCCTGTGTTTTTCCTGTGTTTTTTTCCTTGAAGCCTAACTGGCGCTCGAACTGGCGACGTAAAAAATATTAGGAAAGAATATTTGGTGAAATTTTAAGCTTACAATCATCTTTTAATAGAGTTTCTTCATATTTTGGTAGTCTTCTTCACAAAATCTGGCCATCTTCACAAAAAATGTAGAGAAAATTTGGCAAAAAAAATCAAAATTTTCTCGTTTTTTTCCTTAACAAAAGAGAAATGGCATATTTTGTAGAGAAATTTGACGAAATATAGCCAGAGAAAAAAAGTTGGTCCTCATTTAGAGAGTGGTTACCTTTACACTAGAAAAAAAAGTGGACAAAAAAATGGATGAAACTGTCAATGTACTCTCAATTTTTTTTTCTAAAATCACCAATATTTGGATTAAAGTATCTTATAATAGATAATTTTATGCATAGAAACACACATGATTTTTAAAAAAAGAAAAAAGAAAAAAAAGAATTGGGCTGTCCCTGTTTAATGGAGAATGTTGTAGAACACATTGAATCTTAATGTTTGCCCAAGATGGGCTGTTGTGCTACGACAATTAAGTTAATGAACAGTAGAAAAAGCTGAGTTGGGACGGCGGGACGGTTGTCATGCATGTTCAGCAACCTCACCATACCATAGACTATAGTCCCAAATTCCCAATCATGTGGCACACTTTGGAGCAAAAGCTGCCAGCCAGCATTTCTAGCTAGCTCGCCCATACCTTCCGTTGCCCCATTCATTTGTCTCTTACTTCCAATTTCCACCTCTGCCTCTTTCATACAAAATAAAATATAATAAATCTCTTGGGTTGATTCCAAAATAAAATAAAATAAAGGCATGCCATCATAATCCAAATTTTGAAGCAAATAAATCCTTGGTCACATAAAGATTCTAAACCATAACCCTTCCGCTCAATGTGAGCCTTTATCGACCTAAAGAATTATATGGATTTTTGACATTTGAAACACAAAAAAGGGCTTGCAGATTTTTATTTATTTATAAATATTATACCTTCCACAATACGATAAATCAAAATGGTAATTTGAAAACCATGAATGCAAAAGGTTAATGTATGATGGCCCATTCACATACACCAATGATGCCGCATGTATGCACGCATCAGGTAACTTTGAGGGAATCTGTTGTCAACCAAGAAATATAAAATACACAATTAAAAATTACTCTAACACATGACAGAAAGGAATGCAACGCAAAAAGGAGCATGCGGCATTGTAATGCAGTTGCACAGTGCCTGAAGAATTGTTGCAGCAAAAAATGACATGACTTTAAATGTTTTTTTTATCTCTCATTTTTACCTTCCTTCATTTTGGGAACGCTAATGCAAGTGTAGCCAAGAGTTTGGTGTACAGGGGCCATGAGGGTATTGCCACTGCGTCTCTTGAAGAAACTCGTTGTGATCACTTTGAACTTGAGAATAGACGGGAGCATCTCTTTGAACTCCAAAATTATGTCGAAATATCTTATCTATCAAACTATTTATGTAAAACTTATTTGTAGGGTGGGCCTTAAGACATCCTTATATATTTGGTGGATGGGCAAATCCAAACAAGGTACTACACAATGCTACAGAGCAATTCCACTTTTATGCGGACATGATGGATGGAATGGGAATCAATAAGATCATAACACGTATAGGATACCTTCAAGATTTGTCAGTCTCCACCAATGCAGTTAACTACCTATTGCGGTGAAACTAAAAATTCTATTTCTCTGCTTACCTACTTGCGCATAAGAATTAGTGGAGACTGTTTTGTTTTAGTACTTGTATTAACTAGAACCACCGGACCGGGTTTGCATGTAAGTAGGCCCTTGTGGCATGATCAAGCGTGGGGAGTGTGGCGTGAGAATATGGCCATCTATACCCTACCAGAGTTTTTTACACTTAAAAACTAGATGAAAAGTGCTAAGGGCCCTTCAAACATGCCTCTTGACTCTCAATCCTAACGTATTAACAAATGACCCTTCAAATAACTGTTTAGTTGACTATATCCCACATTCTACTTGTGATTGGTCCATTGACTATTTGATGCACACTTTTGATAAGTGAGGGGTGTGCAAAGGTGGAGGAGTGTAAGAGCATCCCCACTCCTACACGCTAAAGATGACTCGCTGAAATTATTCATTTACATTTGAAGAGCCCTTGCACTTACACCCCCCCACCGTTGGAGGCCCCTCACACATCAAAAATGCACATTAAATAGTCAATGGACCAATCACAAGTAGAATGTGGGGATATAGTCAACTAAATAGTGATTTAGAGGGCCGTTTTCTTAACACGCTAGGATCCAAAATCAAGAGGCATTTTGGAAAGGCCCTTGACACTTTTCATCTAGTTCTGTAGTGCGAGGGACTCTCGAAGGGCTGCGGTGGAGCTGCTCTAAGTACAAGAGCTCTTCAAATGTAGATGAATAATTTTAGCGAGTCAACTCTAGCGTGCATGGGTGGGAATGCTCTGAGAGCATGCCCAGCAGCATGTGTTTTGGAGGGACCAACGCCAAGATTTGGAGTAGATATCTCCAATTGCTTCGAAGTTTGGCCCAACAACTACCCACAAACGCTAAATAATAGTTTTTGGAGCCAAAGTTTGAGGTTTCCCCGCCATCCAGAGAAGCTTTGGCGCAAGCAAATTTCTCACACCAAGCAAGCAAAGATGCTCAATCAACAATTAAAGAACGAGCTTGAAGACTATTCACCGGCCCGTGCTTCAAGGTCATCAAGTAACTTTATATAAAATCTTTGTTTTATAAGTTGCCTTGGTGTTTGCTCCAGGAATGCTGCTGGGGTACTTCATGTATTACATTCCTCCATATCACAAATGGCCTTCAAATTGATGCTTGGCGGACATTTTTTCTCTGGAACTGCTGGGCATGCTCTGAGGGACTGAGATTTTGAAACACCACCCCCGCCAAACAAGAAATGGCGTCAGTGTGACGTTCATGGGTGGCCATGCTCTTAGGTCATGTTCAAGTGGATGTGCTCCCAGTGGGTGTAATATAAATATAAATATATATAGTATTGAAGTACCTTTAACAAAGTTCAGCTGTTGTACACTTGATTTCATGGAGTGTCCAGAGTCCAGCCAGAACTCTTCTCAAGCAGTTTTAGAGCAAACATTCTCTTACACTGCTGCATGCTGGACAATCTAACTCAGTTACTACCTTGGCCTCCTTCATGATTCTGTGACCGTAATATTTCAGGCAGGCCCACAACTGAATATTCATTCATGTCAAATGGGTTGTCACTCCTTTTTCTCCCAATCTGGCTCGCGTGTCAACTGTACAGTACAGTACTGCGGCTGATATCGGCTTCCCCTATTATAGTAATATAGAATGGGACCTCCAATTGGTCTGACAATCATTTTGATCTCATCACTATTAATTGATCAATCTGTGTTTACAATGTTGTCGTGGAAACCATGTCATGTGAGCTCTACCCTAATTATCCTATTCATTCCTTTCCGGACATTTCTTTCCAGCATTTTACAATTTCTTTTCCCCCTTTTGGAATTCAATTCGTTTCAGTTTCTTTCCAGTGTTTCATAATTTCTTTTCGCTCTCCTGTTTCAATTTTTTGAGTGGTTCAAATCTTCAAATATATACATTCGATCCCCTCACATGTGACAGGCTTTGAAAATGAGATCCATGGCGGTTCAAAGTCTCTACAAGAGAGAACGGAGCCTCGAAACAGCGTTGGGGAGAGTCTAAGTTACTGAAGATGATTTGACAATGGGCACCGTTTCGGAGCGTTGGGAGGGCGGGGGCTGGTAACCTGTTCAGGGGGTTCCAGCTCAGGGATTGTGTGTACTTGCCATTTAGATTCTCAATCCTCTCCTGCAGTAGTACTGTTACTACTAAAGGCTGCCTCATAACGGACGTCAAGGGTACTACTGTCTACAGGTGCTGTGCACCGCGTGATTGCTATTTGCAAGAAATCGACCCATTGCCAGCATAATCACCCAAGAGATTATTGAACAATCTGTATCAATCAGTAGGATGAGGCACACTCTTTCTCTACCTTCACAGGACAGGCTTCTCCTCCTCCTCCTCCTCCTCAGCTAGCTATGGTGGAGAATATTACAGTGAATCATATGCTATTCTAAGGTGTCTTTGTCACTGGGTTAATTAGTACTCCTGCAACCACGACTTAATTGTAATAAATTTGGTGATGACATCTGGCACACTGGACATCCTGAAGAAAAGAATTTCTTTACCTTCTAAGTTAGTCACTCCTGTACTGAAGAAAGAGCTTCGTTTTTTTTTTACTGATGATCACTCACGTAGTACTGTACTGGAAAGAGAATTTTCTTTACCTCGGTGAGTGTTTCGAGGAATTGGTAGTCGGTGGCCGGATGTGAAGCAGTGTCGAGTATAATTTGGACAGGAGTTATCGGAGTTGAATATTTCTGTGCAAAAACCTTGAATCTGGTGTCTGGAGTAAGTTGGCAGATAGCTTACACAGTCTCCGAGATGGGTTTTGACCCTCAGGAGCACGAATCTTGACTTGCGAGAATAGATGGAAATGTTGGCAAGGTTTCTAATTTTGTGGTACGCAAGTCTTTCATCGTTGTTCGTGTTGCTTGTAGAAGAATGAATCCCTGTTTCTTGGGCAAGGTGATCTGCCATAACAACCATTGCATGGTGATCAGCACTAATTTAGATCATCACAGAGCATCCGGTGACGTCCTGCAGGACCCACTTGCAACGGAGCAAGGTGACGTAAAAGCGGGGTTCAGATGGCACTCAACAGTTGTAGGTTGATACGGTGGAAGTTACTAGTATGTACAGGAGTAGCTGGCCTGGAGCCTCGATTGCCTTTTGTTTTTTTTTTTGTTTTTTTTTTGGTGACACAAACAAAGGGAGCCTTTATTGCGAGAAAGAAGGAAGTACAACCCAACCCCACCGAGACCGGCGAGGGGGACCTAAGAGACTACTCAATATCCTCACTAACCTGAAAATCAGTAATAGGGCCGTACTTAAGGGACCAGCGAATGTTGTGCTCAACGGGGGCGTAAGTGCCCATAATTCCGTTCCCGCACCATTTCCTCAGGCCTCGATTGCCTTTTGCATCCTGTTCAAAATTACAGTGTATATTAAGCTATGTCAAAATATCACGGACGCCGTATTCAAACAATAATGGCAGTTCACTGTCTTTCTATTCAATTTAAGAAGAAGAAAGAATCTTTGGTTTCTAAGAAGACTATTCATGTTTGCAGAATATCAGGGTTCATTAGTTCCGTGACTTCCGCCTATCTATTTTTACATGTACTGCAGCACTGCATCACTTCCAGGTCAAAAAGATTTCTCCTTTCTCTAGATTTCCAGCCAATAGCGACACGAGTATATAGTATTCCTATTTACACAACAATTTGTGGAGGGGAACCCGCCCTCGAGCTTTTGCTGTCCGTAGATTACTGTAAATATGTAATCGAATCAAGAGTTCTATGTACCTAATTCGAAGATTCTAGAGCAGTTAACAAGATTTCGGGAGGAAGGCAATCATTAACTTCATTGCATGTGTGAACGCTAAATAACTAAATAAATCTTTGTCCTTTTGGGCATGATTTGCGGACACACCACTCTGGACTCGTTATTATCACACTCTCCAATATCACATTCTCTCTCGTTATTTGCAAAGAATATTTGCGGGATTTAAAAGCAATTTCCTCATGCTAAGCTATGTAAGTTGGTTACCAAAGGGGTGATATAAAAAAGGTTTGGATGTAGAAAAGAGATCGACACATTACCAGTGAATGTCGCTGGATTTGATAACAGATTCAATTGATTATGTGACTCCCCCCATTGAACGTTCTGTCCAGGTTTGGTTTACAATCATGAAGAACTGGTTACTGTAGCTCAAACACGGGCTTTGGCAGCTGCCACACGTTAGGATGAGGGACAGGCTGTTACCCGAGCTCATGATTCAACACGAGCAGCATCTTGTACGTCCCTTGAGAGGCCTCATGTGAAGCAGCGAGGCAGCTTGCGGATTGCGAGCGTGGCCTAGCTACACGCTAATGGCTGGTGCCAACCGCGGAATCTCTAACCACTGCGACCATGGAAAATTCAACTCGACTGTTAAAGACCATCTTGACGACGTATGCAGACAGTTGAGCGATTTCTTGAAATAATAGAGTGATACTGCCAGTGGGCGGCCATGATAAAATGATAGCTATACAGGTGTAGAACATTACCCACACCCACGTAGTAGCAATGCTGGATGTCGACGACCTCTCTCAGCATTTTGGTATGAGCGCTATGCACACACTGAGTGAAGAAACAGCGAAGGTGCTTCCACCGAAAAAAAGTCGTTGAGATGGTCCTCCTAGCGTTCTCGTGAGACAAAGCGATCTCTGGAATAATTTTGATGTCCTCTGCCCATGAAGCAGAATTCTTTAACTTGGCCCGCAGATTGCACACATTTCGATGTACAATCGCGTGAAGATCACTTTTTAAGGATTTGATACTTCCAGCGTCGAGTCCCATTGACTAGGGTCGCAAGAAATAGGATTCACCATAGACATGCAGACACATACAACGGCAAAAGCTCGGCAAACGAGGGAAGAGTGAGATCTCCTGCAGCTAGAAGGAGATCGAGTCAACATACTGCATGTGCTAAGACAGACACTGAAGCTTGCGTACCCTACAGTCTGATGAAGTGGAAGACTGCAACGGTGAGGTTTCAGAGACTTTAAATGGTACACTGCGAGGAGCTACACTATTTACTGCATGCGGAAAGACCAGCATGGTTCTACTAGACAGTATCGTGCACCATGGATTCTTCTCCTTTGATAACTTGCTTCCATAGGGCTTGCCTATCTCAAGTTCTCAACCAATGAACAAGAGTAATCTGGAGAAGCAGCCGATCACTCCTGATCGTGGAGATCATTCACATGAAATACCTGCTCATTAACCAACTTGGATAACTACTTGAATGCTTGCATCTACCGTAAAAGAGCATACGAACAATTCAATATTAGCTAAGAAACTCTCCATTTGAATACCATGTAGTTCATAGATCTTCAAATGTGCACTAACCAGGTAAAGAATTTGTTTGAGAAATTCTTGCAAGGGAACATTGATGCTCACGACGGAGCACAAAATTACAGATTGGGATCAACTCTGAAGAACGCAACAGAACAGGAACATGTGTATAAGCAATCTTACAATTGTATAGAAACGCATGATCCCTAAAACTCAAGTACTCTATAAGGAAGGGTAGTGCGAGTACCTGGCAGAGGCTCGGCTATCCCGTACAAGTCGCAGGACAGAGTCGGGATTCACTAATTCAGCATCCGCATCATGATCTGTTGATCTCACCACGTTTCTTGCTTGTGCTGGAACATAATTACAGGTAAGTTACCTACTAAGTGTTCACTCAGAGCGGGGAATTCAATGAAAAACCAATACTCAAGAACTCAAGAAGCATACGGAACGCCATATTGGTTAAATTGACAAATCCCTGTTAATTTTTAGTGTAACAAGTTACAAGTTACACTATAAAATAACAGGGATTGTCCAATTTAACCAACATAGCGTTACGGGCCCTGCGTTGGTTCCTGGAGATCTAATAAACATCGATGAAGGCATGACATATGAGTTCGCTGCTCACTACGTATATACTGTAGAATTAGTCTGCATGCTCAACCTCAAAATTATTGTAGATCAATTGTTATCAGCGTGGTTGACATAAATCACTGTCTATTTATACTGATTTTGATACCGGATCATTTGGGTTTTCTTGACCTACTTTTCCAAACGTGCCGAAAATTAAAACCTAAAATGTAGATCCTAATAAAGAAAGGGCACGTGCGATCCTAGTATGGGCCCCCCACGATCCGCATAATGGATCATTAAGAAAGATCATGAGAAACAATCCCCATGAGTCCTACACGACGTTGAAAACCTATAGGAAAGTACGAAACCAAGTTACGTTACTTGCAATGGAATGAAAACTCTATTTGTGTATTAAAAACATCTCCCGAAAATCCCGGTGGGATCTATCAATTCCTTTCTACATAAAATACTACAGAATACTCATCTGTTTTGAGAGTTTTTATTTTGACACAAACAAAGGGTTGTTTTGAGAGTTTTAATGAGCGCGATGATGTTCAAATGCGAGGAGTGACTGGGTCTGCAGATATTGTGATTTTCTATAACCAGCCTAGCAATTAATAAGTTCAGTGATCCTCAATTTGGCATACTTTCCAATCTGCAGTTTTCAATGCTATTGATTTTACGAGGCCTAATGGCCCATGCACACCAAGATGCTTCAGCACTTGCATTGCATTCTTGGAATGCTACAAGGTAAATTTTGAAAATAATATACAGTTTCTTGCGGTGTCAAAGCCTTGTCTCTACTTGCTTTTAGACAACACATGTGCATTGGTGGAGCACAAATTTCTTGCGGCATCCAAAATGTGTTGGAGCAACTTCTTGCATGCATAAATTTCAAAAAATAAATTATATAGGAGCACACCGTAGCTACCAAAACTCACTTGACAAACGTAGATTCTCTACCGCACTCACGTTGGGTGATTGGTGTGAATGGGCTATGACTCATTGATCATGGCCCGTTCATACCAATGCCCTGCCGCACTTGCATTTGCGTTCCTGAAATGGAAGAAGGTAAAACCAAGAAACAAAAAAATATTCAAAGCCTTGTCTTTCCTTGCTGCAACTACTATTCAAGTATTATGCAATTGCATTACAGTGCCGCAAGTAAAACCATACTCCTTTTTTGTGTTGAGTTCCTTTCTATCATGCATTCCTTGCTGTCATGAGTAATTTCTACTTGCATATTTTATAATTCTTTGGTTGACAACAAATTCCCTCAAAGTTACCTGACGCATGCATACGACAGCATTGCTGTATGTGAATGGCCCATCAGTGACATGTACAAATAACCAAAGTGAGTTATGGAGATACGTACGTGTCAGAGTGTCGGTTTGATCCTTCTGCATACGCAAGGTCGGCAGAGAAAGCTGTCTTTAAGGTGGACTCTTTCTTCCCGCCATCTGCGTAACAGTTTAGATTCTTGTTCAGACCGTATTTAAATTCAAGCTGTGCCGATCATGTACAAAATTAATCATGTTGAGATCGTAGTCCCTCATTGGCCCATCCACGCTCTTCATCAATTTGGTGCAGCAGTTGCAGCACTATAATAGAATGAGGGTTTTTTTCTGTGGTCACTTCTCAGTGCAACTGGTCACATAAGACAAAGTTGGTTTTTGTCTTATATGACCAGTACGTTACACTCACCAAAGTGAGAAGTGACCACTGAGAAATGACCAGTTTCCTTGTTGTGCCTTGTTGTGCAGGAGTAATTCAGTTGCAAATGGATGGCAAAGCCAGATCTCACCAAACCCCTGAAAATTGGAAACGAAAACAAGCAACATTCAGCCTGCGTAAACAGCAAATTACAGCTCAACTTTTACGATTACCGACCGTATACCAGACCGCATGCTTCACAGGGGACGTACATCTCTGCTGCCATGGTTCTTTTTGGCCTCGTGCTTTCCAGGCGGCCATACCGTCAATGCAGCATATAAAGAATGGACCATATGCTGACTCCTGCACTCCGATTCTGGAGAGATGTTTAAGGCGAAAGCATATTTGCTTACCTTTTGGAGAACGGTGCCTGTACAACATAGTTGAGTCTCGATCGTGCTTGGTGAGGGGAGTCTGACACTTTAAGAGTTCCAGGAGCTCGGATTTTGTGATATGAAATCGCCTGTCGCGGAATGTAAAAATATTCCGCATCTTCTCTGGGCCTCCATACCTCTTGGCCTGTTTGTGCGAAGGCTGACCAGGTCGAGTTCACTAACAGGAGAGACATCGATGTTTCTTCAGTTAGTAAACTCGACCTGGTCAGCCTCCGCACAAAGAAGCCAAGAAAGATCACATCCTCACTTGAATAAAGAGGGCTCCGAACTACTCGTACTTCAGACTCGTACGAAGACCTAGAAGAACATTGCCGACGCAATCATCGTTGTAATCATCGGCACACACGAAAATTAATCAATAGGCACTTTAAATCATTCTTACGAATAACGGCGTTCAAAAATGTTCTCGCATTCTAGCTCAACATCAATTTGAACGTTTTTCCAACATTTTTCAGCTATATCTAGAGCGTTCTAATTCAAGAACTCGTACAGGATGTTGGAAAAGAACAGACAGAAACGCAAAACTAATAATTAGCAAAACCGCAGTCCAAAAACTCACTCGAATCTGGAATATACGACCGTTCTTCGTCACACAGCCGATGTAAGTCTCAGTGGAACTCAACTGTATGAGAGTATTGCAAAAGAAGCGGCCGGTGAAGAAAACTTCAACTCCATGTCAGCAAGCAAAGAGTGCAGCACAGAATGTGCCTGACGCTCCTGTCGCGAGGTTCTTAGATGAAGACCTAGCGAGCGAACTCCGACCTTGCTGAAGCATCCTTGCGCAGCGATTTAGCTTCAAGTTTCCAGTCGTCGCTAGACGGCTCCTCTATCCGCTTGTTCCAGTTGTTCGTACAGATTGCCGAAATTGTCCACTGCGATAATCATGATAGGACACTGCAGATGCAATCATCGTTGTTTTCTTACAGGATTCAAACCGTTACAGAGCCGATAAGTCTCGCAATGGAAGTCAACCGTTCAAGAGCATTGCAAAAGAAACGAGAAGAAAACCTGAGCTCCAAGACTGCGCATCCGCTGCCGCTCTTAACTTGAAGCGAGGTCCTTTCCTACCGAGGTCTGGCTTTGCACAGTCTGCATCCTCGCGCTTGAAGGCTCCGGCAAGTCGTTGCTTGGCGTTGCCGCCTCGATCGCTACTCCACACGCTTGTTCCAATTGTTCGTACAGATCGCCGAAATTGGAAAAGAAGGACAATATGATGGTACGTCATGACATATCTACAGGAGCAAATGAATCTATCAGCAAAACGGAGCTGCTCAATACGTACACGTACACGAATGCAAAGAAAGAAACAGACGCAATGCTCTTCACAAATTCATGAAGCTTCCATCGTCTCTATGAAACTGAAGTGAAGAAAATGGTGCACGGAACTTCCTCCAGCGCCTAAATTTGAACCAAGGACGGACGTACCTATCACCGTCCATCTCCTCGGCACGTCCAGTCGTACATAACATTATTAACCCTAACTCCTTATTGTCACACAAGGGTGATGAACATACCGTATTATGTTTTAGTTCCGTAGCATGAAAGGGTGATGAAAACTATATGTTTTACTCCATAGTTCCGTGGGGTTGAGTTGACAAGAGTTTTAAATAATATATCTCATGTAAGGATAAATATTTCTTGTAAAGAACATTCACACCAAGTGGAATCGACAATGAAAATGTGGAGAAATTAAAAAAAAAATCAACCTTGTATAGTTACCCCGTCTCTATATCTCCCGGTGGTCTTGAGTGCAAGCCACTGTTCATGGCCCCCCCCCCCTTTTCTGAAATTTCCATTTTAAGCACCTTCGGTGTTTTTTTTGGCAATTTTTTTGCAAATTTGGGGCCTACGGCTCCAAGTTACCCTAGGGGGACCTACTTGAGAATAAAAAACCATTGGAGGAGGGGGTTGTTTTTTGAGGTGGGCCCTTACAAGGACAAAAATAGGGGGCACTTTTGTCCCCATTCATTGAAGACCACCAGGGGATTTAGAAAAATCTGTATAGGGAATTAAAAATATAACCCACTTTAGAATGAATATTCATGGAATCTAGAAGTTGTTCACGCAAAAGGGGGGAAAGATAACCTTTTGAGGTCAAAGATATCTCATTGTTCTTTTACAACATTTAAATATTTTGAAAATTATAATCATGAAGGCCAATATGGAGAAAAATTTAACTTCCAAGAGTTTAAGATATCTCATCCGGTATCTCATTAGACATATTATGTGTTACATTCAATTGGGGTAACCATTTGCTTTCTTAATGCATTGAACATGTAACAGCTAACCCAGTCATGCGTCCATTTTTGAGAAAATAGACGGATTTCATCCAATTTTTCTCATCCATTATGCATTTTTTGTAATGTGGATTTTTAACTATAGATTTTATGGGAAGTTAGCTTCATGTATGTGTGATCTAATTAGAAAGGGGATGATTTGTGAAAATTTTAAGCGCGAGGAACCCATACCCGACTGGGTCTCCATAACCATACTGTAGAGTACGACATTATCCACTACATGTATGACTTGCTACCAGATTAAAGGGCGTCAGCTAAAGTTTCGGTGATTTGGAATTAACATACATTGTTCAGGGCGTGGTGTTGGCTGCGTTTGCTGAAATAGATGGCAGCTTGGTTAGTAATTAGGATTATTAGGCAAAATGATAATAATAGAAGGGTAGATATATTAGTTGAAATTGAAGTGGTGACAAAGTGGGTTTCCAAGTTTAGGAAGACAATATTGGTGGTTGTAGGAGTTTTGATTTGTACATACGTTAATTAACAAGATCACATTCTTTACTTAACGTTTTCTAGTCACTTCCAAAATACATTCTCAAATATGAGTTCTCTGCAAATGGATTACAAAAACCCGAATGTGGTTCAATCCAACATCATGGTTCTTCATTCTCAGTTCTAGAGAGTACATTGCACCTTCAACATTCTCTTTCCTAGTTCTCACGTGAAAGCTACCTTATTGAATCTTGCACAATTAATTCCACACTGAGTTCAGTCATGGCATCTAAAATGATCACCCATGGAAGTTGCCGCAACCATCATGTCATGCAGGAACATGAAAATTTCCCATTCCATGACAATGATGCCAAGTTTGCTCTCGGTCTTGAGTTCGGTGATTCATTTGAAAACTCAGATAGTGACAACTGCAGTGCCGACAACGATTCTCTAATTGGGACACAACAAGTTGACTATACCGACCTAGAGGCGTTGCAACACCATCGGGTGGATGGAAGAGGAGCGTTTTGAAGTCCGCTTGCTACGACAATCACTCTCGCAGGGACTATAGCACCGGCGCCATGCAGAGGCCACCGCCATCGTTTTGGAGTTAGGATTCTGCCTGGTGGTAGGTTCATTAGCACTGCAGGTGTGCGCTTGTATAACAATCCAGGTTTCCAGGGATGAGCGCGGGCTTTGAAGCCGGATGCCACCGAGGAGCAACTGTGAAAGCCAACACTTGCACTATAACAGCATAATTCCTAGTTATTTCAAGGCATTTTGGTGGAAGACATCAGAGGTATTGACCCTCCAACCGACCCTTCCTTGATCTGATGTGATCTGCACAATTTGGAAAACATTCACTAATGAATGCAATAATGAGAAGCTGCAATGGGCATAGTCAGAGGCATAGTATACAACATCCACAACGCAAGACGGGTTTGTGGACGGATGAACAACTTCAAGAAGCTTTAGAAGCGGTAGATGACGAAATGAGCATGAGGAAAGCAACCAATATGTACAAGATACCTTACAGAAGTTTCCGGGAATGATGCTATGGCATTTATACCACGATGAAGAAGGGACCTCCGAATGTGTTAAGTCCGTCTGAGAGGGAAGAGTCGGTCAAATACTTGATTCAAATGTGTGATCGAGGCTTTGGTTTGACTTCGACAGCTCTTTGCATGAAGATCTACAAGATCACGTAGTCTCAACATGGACACCCTTCCGTAATGGGATTCCCGGCAAAGGCTAGATGTGATGGTAGAAGAGGAGGCACCATGAGCTGACTCTGCAAGTATCACAACTATTGGAATCAACACGGGCAAAAGGACTATACGAAGAGAATGTAAGAAGTTTCTATGAAACCTAGAGCATTTATATTCTTTGCACAAATATACACTTGATAGGATTTGGAATTGCGACGAATCTGGGGCACAAACAAGAAAAAATGGCGGGGTTGTAGTGATTGCCAAAAGAGGGGCACATCGTGTTCATAGTATTGTGCCAAATCAACAATAATGGTTATATGTTCTAGTATGAATCAATGTGTCAAGAACCACTATTCTAGCTTTTTATATTTTTTGTAGCTAGCATTTCCGACAAAACTACATTGAGAAGTGTGAGGCTGGAGCTACAATAGCTATGCAACAAAGAGTGTGGATGATATTATACCTCTTCTCAGCTTGGATATCACATTTCATCTCTAGTGTGAAGAAGCTAGGTGGTATCTCTACTGAAAATTGACACTTGTTAATCCTTGATGGACATAACAGTTACGTCACATTAGATGCGGTACAAGAAGCAAGTGCTACAGACTTGGACTTGTTGACTCTTCTTGCACATACCTCACATGCTCTTCAACCATTAAACGTGTTTGTCTTTAAACCTTTCAAGCAGCATTTTAGACAATACCGTGACTTCTGGAGTAGTAGAAGCTTTAACAAATCAATTTCTAAAGATACATTAGCACGATGGATCTCTCTAGCTCTACAAAAAGCTTTATTTCCTAGCAATATCAAAAAGGACTTCAGCGCTATGGAAAATTTTCCTTTAAATTACAACGCCATAGAAGACCAGCTACTTCCATCATAGCTCTTCAAGCACCCCGATGGAGATATACAGCCTAGACAGGCAAAAGGGCAACAACAACAAGGAGGGTGGCAAGGACACGGGCAAGAAGAACATGCATAGGGCGATGATAAAGGAAATGGAGGGGAAAACAACAAAGATGAGAGAGAGAAGGAAGAAGCAACATGAAGAGACGAAGAAGATGACGACATGAGTGTACTTGAAGTGGAAGTTGATGACCTTGCAACTTCATTCGCCAAGGTCCTAGAGTCCAATGTTGAGCATTTTTTTGTCGACGCAGACCTCTCTGATCCAACGGCGGCAGACGAGATAGTCAGATTGGACGTAGATAGTGTGGAATCAATCACCCGATTCTTGACCCTGCCAACACTTGCTGCAAGGGCTTTTGCACATAATTGCGACCCATGTATGGATTTCAGCAAGTCCATAATACTCACCTCGCAGCAATACAATTCTGCAGCAGCTCAATTGAAGGAATTTAAAGCACAAGCAACAAGATAAAAAGAAATAGCAAGGCTAGAGAAAGCGAAGAAGAGAAAGCAAAAAGAGATTGAGCACAAGGAAGATCATAGGGCAAAGGAGGCCCGTGCTGCTGAGGTTGCGGAGGCGCGTGCCACTCATAGTTCAAAACTTTGTAAGATCATACACCCATGGTCCATGGGTATAAAAAACACATGAATTGGAGTTAGTGAATCAAAAGTTATAGCTCTTCAAATTGACATTGTCGCGGGCTACATAAATTGGAATTGAGGGTGGGATTCAATGTTCCCAATGACACCCTCAATAAAGTAGGGTATGTTAAATGTAGTTGGAAAGCTAATAGAAGAGCTCTCTATATTGCTAAAGCTCATAAAGAGCAAAACAAGGGTTTAGAAATCATAGTCCAGCAAAGCGAGGAAAAACTGGAAATGCCTCCTAGAGACCCAAATCTTTTGGAGGCCATAACTTCCTCAAGATGAGTTGTAATGAAAAAAGTGAATACATGAATACATCATTATGATCTACTCAAAGATTAAATGATGAAACTAGGCTCTCACTTGAAATTTGGATAATTGAGCTAGAAGTTATGCAAGTTGGAAATTAGGGTTCTTTAGGGGCTAGTTTCAGGGTCCCCTGAAAAATATCCACACTTGAATGACATGAAATAGTTTAATTTAAATACAAATTTTTAATCAAATAAATTTATTTTCATCTTTTTATGCATTGTGGAAAAAATTGCCCAAAATCAGCATTTGCAAGCATTGCAGTACAAAATAAGAATATTTTTAATTCTTCAAATGAATCATTTCAAATAACACATATCTAGATGTACATCACATCAAAAATTCGTACCAAAAGGACGCCATTGAATATTTTAAACAAATGTTTTGGATGTTTTTGAGTAATTGGGACAAACTTTGAATTTTGTACAAAAGGTCTTTTTTAAAATCTTTAAAACCCTTCAATTTTTTTAATGTGAATTTTTTTGGTATATTTTATGAATGTAGGAAATCAAAACCACATCCAGTTTGATTCCTTTTTATTTTATTTAAAAGAGGGACTCATTCAAAGTTGCAATAGTGATTGGTTTGAAAGTTAAAAGGGCTTTTTGGGGTACCCATATCAGACCATTTCCCTGGTTAAACTTTTATAGAATATGACTGTAAAAATTGCAAGTTTATAGTATTTGAAGTGAAAAGATAAAACAACAATCTTTTCTGACCTTTTTTTTACTGTCTTTGAAAATTTGTTAAATTTGTCAAAAATTTGTTTTATTTATTTTTATTTTTCAATTTGGTATCAGCTATGAGAACCAAAAAATTCACAAGAAATAAATAGAAAAAGGTGAAAATGAATAAATGGATACTAAGAAAATAATAGAATGTCTTGGATTTGCACTAAAGGTGTACATTAGAGGTTATAGGAGGAGTGGTATCTAAGGAGTATTTAAATTCTAAAAGAATAGTGAATGGATAATGTGAAGGAATAAAATATCTCTAAGAATTAAAAATGATGACTTTAAAAATAAGTGTCTACATGTAGTCTCTTTTAAAATAGATGAAATGTTTATTTTTAGAATGAAAGAAGAACAAAAAAAAGGTATTTTTTGAAGGTTGACACGAGTTAAAATTTGTTTGTTCAAGATCCTACTCAAATGGCTATACGACAAATGCAAGGATATAAAAACTACATTTTCCCTTTTGAAAGTGGATTTTATTCTTTTCTTTGACCTATATATAGTAGGCACTTATGAAAGAACTAACGGGTCTTTTCTTTGATATCTCTTTGAGTATTCACACAACAAGATTGCTAAACCCCCTACCAGAGTTGAGTAAATCATATACCACTATAAATTTCCAAAACAAGAGCTTCAATATATGTGTTCAAAATTATCATTCTATTTTCACTAAAAATTTCTATAAATTGTATAGAATGCTTTGTTCTTTATCAAAGTTTTTTCAAGCTTAGAACTTAAAACGAAGAATTTTATCCACAGTGAGAGAAATGTCGACACAAAAAAAAACAAAAAATTAAAATATTTTCTCATACTATCGACGTGAAATAGTTGTACGCTATAAACATCTACATTTACTACAACCACTTACTATAAAATTTACTACATTTTTGGATGATTGAAATAACAACTTTTTAAGAAGATACGTGAATGATGATATTTCCTATATGTTCAGGCAATTCAATTAAAAAAGTTCATCACCAATATTTTTAAATTAATTATTGCATCATATAATGAAAAATCAATTCAAAAACTCATCATAAATGAATAAATGGAGTTTTTGTTTCTTGAAATGAAATTAAAGTTAACCCTTAAAGGCGCCTCGTCCATATAGTAGACTCTCCATATAGTAGACTCTCCATATAGTAGACTCTTCATATGGTAGCCCGGGGAGGTCACTTCCAAATATTACGTAACAACGTGCGAACAAAGATAGGGTCCAAATAAATCTTTAAAGATAATTTTATAAATGATTTACATTAATATAGGATGTTCACAATTCATTACAAGAATTAAAATGAGAATATTCTTAAAATATTACTAATTATAGTAAAATTTATTTTTAAATTTTAGGGTGCTTTTAAATACCCTTTGTTCACATGTGATACTCAAATGATACAAAGAGTGACCTCCCCGGATATAGTAGACTCTCCATATAGTAGACTCTGAACAAATTCAAACTATTCGAATTCCATTCAAATTGAACAGTTTTCATTCACAAAACTTTCTCATGGTTCTTGTGTAAGTTGACTATCTTTTGTACGGTTTGGATCTTCAAAATAGGTTATTATGATTTTTGGAAAAACAACACATTCAAGTGGTTTATGTCAAGTTTTATTCTTAGTTCAAAAAGTGAGACCTTAAAGATGATTTTCCAAAATAAGTAGAATCAAATAATGGAAACCATACCATCTTGTAGTGCATGTTGTTCCAATTTCATTACAATTTTTAATTTTTTTTCTGTTAATTCATGATTTTTAATTGATTTTCAAAAAAAAACCTTACAAAATTAATTAAAAAATATTAAAGAAATATATGATAAATCCAACCATATAGATGTGATCTTCACATTGACATTTACAACTTTGCTTTGTACATCACCTTCATTTCTAGTTTTCATCAAACATTTTATAACAAATCTTTGAAAACAGTGTTGAACTGCGACGTTAAAGGATTTACCCTTTAGTGCGCCGGCGTCCAGATTCTCGATGCCGGATGAATTTTAGCAGCTCGATTTCAGTAGGTACCGGATGTTTTTCATCCATTTTTTTTTTCTTTCATTCTTGTGCTAGTTGAATACCATTTGTACGATATGGATCTTCCAAATAAGATAATGTGAATTTTTGAATATTTACAAAAGTGATTAATGTCAAGTTTCAATCTTAGTTCAAAAAGAAAGACCTTAAATATGATTTTCCATAGTAAGTAGAATCAAATAATGGAAACCATACCATCTCGTAGTGCATGTCATTCTAATTTCATTACAATATTTTTAAAAAAAATTGTGTTAATTTTGGATTTTTAATTGAATTTCAAGAGAAAACCTTGCAAAATTACTTTGAAAATATTAATAATAAATATGATGAATTCAACCGTACGGATGTTATCTACACATTGACATTTACAACTTTGTTTTGTACATCAACTCCATTTCCGTTTTTCATCAACCATTTTATAACAAATCTTTGAAAACAGTGTTGAATCGGGACGTTAACCCTTTAGTGCCCAGCTGACCACATTATGGTCACTACAACGTCCGAAATGCAAATAGCAGAGTATCCGTGAAGAATTGGAACTTCAGTTTTGAAGTTTAGATTTGCCCACATACATTACGCACCTTCCAGAAAAGAAATTTTCAATTTGGAATTGTACAACTATCAAAATACCTATCAACAGAACGCGAAAATACTGCAAATACTTGAAAATAGAGTAAATACTTACAAATACAACATATGTATTGTGTAGTATTTCTTGTGTTTGGAAGTTTGTTATCTTGTTTTATTTTTTTGGATTGTGTTCTCTTCTTCATCTTCCATTAGTGTGTGTAATCCGATCTTGACTAATGTACCCACTCCTGTCAATTTTCAACGTATAAAATTTTGTCCTAAACCGTACATGGACAAGTCACTTTCACTTATAAATCTCACAATAATTATGTGTGAGTCTATTTTTGACATGAAAGATTGCAACGGAGAGGTGTTGACATAGGGCATAGCTGAACTTCTTTGCTTTTATTTTTGAAAATTTACCTCAAATTATATTTAACTTTGAAGTCACACATCCCCCAAAATCTCGTTTTTGAGCGTGCATTATACAATTCAAATACATCCTATAATCTTCTGATCCCACCATCGGATGATTCTCAATTTTTAATAAAATGTGTGCTCTCGAGTTGAGAATATAATTGTACGGTTACTTTCTAATTTAACCCATTCTATTTTTGGTAGTCTCAACCACAGTGAAAAAATCTACTGAAATCCAGGGCTCTGAGCTACAGTACCCTGGGCACTAAAGGGTTAAAGGGTTAAAGGCTTAATGGATTGAGATTGAACAAGAATACAATATTAGCTGTACATTACAATAAAAAATGAATATTGTAAAAGTACAACAGTACATTTTTTTGGACAGGAACACAAGAAATTCATAACTGTATTAGGCCTAGTGTACCATACAACTGACAGAAGGTGTTTGACATGCATGTTTTGCCCAGAGATTACAGTGTGATTAAAGAAATGTAAATGTCAGTGGATGTTGGAAGATCTTTCAGAGCTTCAGAAGAAAAGAATAGGAAAAGAAAAAGTAAAGCTAGAGACCACTTCGACAACCCCAATCACAAGAGGTTTTAGGGGAGTGAGGTTTGGATAAAACTGTGGAATGTGTACCTCCATCCACCAACGTCAAGGTGAGAAGATTCTCATGCCAAACAGGTTGAGTACCTCTCCATGACATTTCCAAACCCACATACAAATCCTTTGAATGGAGAGATATTTTATAAGGTTAATGTTTTGCAATATTTTCCACTCTCCATTTTGCTATGCCTCTTAACTCTAAGCCTGAAAGGTTATCTTTCTTGTATGATTTTAAGAGCATGCTTCAACTTTGAATGCAAACCTCTCTAGTTCCACACTTTGTAATTACACATTTTTTTGTCATGTATACTCCAAGAACTTGTTGCAACAAGGGTTGTCACACCTCCTCGGCGAATGGAGAATGGGAGAATGGAGAATGGGAGAATGAAGAATGGAGATTAAGGAAAAAGAGGAGCCAATAGGATAGCTTCCCCATGGAGAAAATGTGACACCCCTTTTGTGGTTTGTGGAGAATGAGAATGAAGAATAGAGGTTGTTAGTTGGTCACACATCCTCCAAGCATGAGCCATTCTCTATTCTTCACCCGTGGAGGAGAAGAATGGAATTCCCCAATCTTCAAAGAATGGGCCATCCGCCATTCAAGGAGAGCGTGCCACGTCCCCATTCTCTGAAGATTGAGAATGGGGTGGAAGATGGGTGACAACCCCTAATGTGTACAAATTCGTTTGAGTACAAAACTAATTGGGCAACTTCCACATACCAAGTTGTGAACACCTGTTCGACTGCATTTAGAAACCTCTCTGTCCCTTGAGGCAGTGCAAATACAGAGAACTGTGTGTAGGAGCTTTCCTTTTTGAAACGGCAGTGGTTCCTACGACATGTATGTATTCCGAAAAGCAGGTCCGGGCTTGCAATTGCTGCGAGAAAGAGTCCAGCTCTGGCCATCCACCTGCTATTCCAATAGAAACTTACCCTGTAGCTACATCCGTCATGGATGCCAATTGTGAAGCACTTGAAACTGCCTCTGATTTCCAGATACAGTAGTCGTTAGGGCTGCACCATTCAATCCTGGAGAAGTGAAACCGGAAACCGCTTGCAGACAGCCAGCAACTGATCTCCTTACCTTTCGAAAATCATCGCCAAAATCAATGTTGTGGACCAGGTGCTCCTTACTTTCGAAAACCATCGCCAAAATCAACGTTGTAGACCAGGTGCACCCTGGAGGTGAAATCAGGTGCTGCAAGAAGTAAAAAAATCGTAGCGAGAAGAGCAATGCGGATAGAAAGTTCGAATCCTGAAAAACCAACCAAGTTTGCTGGATTCGAGGCCACTCTTGAATTTTTTTGCCGGTACAGCACTCCGGTGCGAAGGTTGACCTTCATCGTTTTCCAGATACAAGAACCACGCGGTGGGGATGCTCTAACCCGATACTCACAGCAAATCTTCATGACATACAATGATGGCTATGGCGGAAACATTCCACCATCGACACGAGAGTGAAGAGGGAAAGAAAAAAGAAAAAAAGAAAAGAAAGCGAGTATATTATACAGCGTCGGGCATCAACAAATTTAGTGCCACTAACAACAAATGAGGGCAATAAATTGAGAACAAGAAAGGTTAGGGTACGTAATTACAGTAGAGAAAAATCTGCACAAGGTGTTTCGGAGACTCCAAACAATTCACGAGGTCGACGATGATCGGGCGTTCTCGATCGCACTCACGAGGTCGTCGTACTTGGCGCCTCGGACCTCGGCCACCTCCTGCTCGTTCTGGAAGATCTTGAACGTGGGGACCGTCTTGACGCCGAGCTCCTTGGCCAGCGCCTTATTCTCCTGGTTGCAATCCAGCTTCGCAAACACCACGTCGTCGTACGTCTCCGACAGCACCACGACCTTGGGAAACATGAGCTTGCACGGGCCACACCACTGCGTGTACATGTCCAGCACCACCAGTTTGTCCTTCTCCCCTGCCTCTTTCACGAACGGCCAGAATGTGTCCTTGTCCACCTCGGTCACTCCGCCCGTCGTGGTCGTGGTCGTGGTGCTGCTACTCCCGGCGGCGTCCGCGGGGGCGCTCCCGCACGCCACGGATCCTCCTCGCGTGGGATTCGTCACGTGCATCCGATGATCGGAGGCTCGCACGGTCGTGATGACGACGCCGTTATTGTTCTTGCGCGAGCAGCAGGCTGGGCGCAAAGCGGGGGCGACGCATCCCGGGAGAGCGTGAGAGGTGCAGGGGAGATGATGCAAGGCCATGGCCATGGCCAGAGCTTCGTCGCAGACAACAGACAACAGAAGGGGAATTCACAGCAGCAGGAGAGCAAGGAGATCGATCTCACGAGCTGCAAATGCAACGATCGAGCTTCCCAAAATATATCGATGCAACGAGCTTGCTTCCCGAAATCGATGCAACGAGTGAGCTTCCCAAATCGATGCAACGACGGAGCTAATTCCGAGAATGGGGCAAAGGATAATTTTATGTGAGAGAGTGAGAGTGATGAGCAGGGGATTGGTGGCAGCCAGACGAGTAATCAGTGATGGAGGTGACGCATCAGGCGGCACAAGTGAGGATAGAAGGCTCATGGCTTTTGATTTCGCTTCCACTTCTTTGGCAGATTTCTCTTTTTCAACTCCATGCGCGACCAGTGGAACGTAGATTTGCTCAAAAAGCTCAAAATCCGATAGGCATAGGTAAACCATTGGAAAAGTGTCGGACCAACTATGATGGAGAACAGGGCCCGGGAAGAACTGACAGTCAGTTACAAGTCAGCCAATTCATTTTTGGAAATGGCTAGTTGATTTTCAAGAATAGAGGCAAACCACCGAACTAAATGACTAAAAAATAATTTTATTTAGTATTCATAGACAAAATATACGGGATATAATCTTTAAAAACCGGTTGCTTTTGGAAAACAAAGGAAATTGACTGGTTGCCTCAAAAAGCTTCCCGAACAGTGATGGAGAATTCAGATGTTGAATTTTTTCAGAAAATCTATAGAATTCTTCATAAAGTCAAGTAAAAAATTTCCACGAGATGATAAACAAGGGAGAATTAGTTTTTTTTATCTTGAAAGGCGGCAAAAATGAGTGTTGGCCCTTTTTTTTCGACCAATGACAACACATTGCATTGTTAAAGAGATTTGAACCCTTAAACCTCCCAATACAAGAGATGCTCTCCCCGAACTTAACTTGAATTCCCACAGAGGAATCTCTATGTACCTCCACACCAACCTCATGCTCCTCCAAGGAAAGGAGTTTGGTGACTTGTGTGAAGCTTGTAGTATTTGGAAGTTGAAAACCCTTCAAGCAAAGGTCAAAAGTTGATACATTGCTTTACTAGCAATGTTTGCATTCTAATAGGGGGAGGATAAGCATTATAAAACACTATGTACCTAAATAAATTGGAATCCTATTCATGTACAATATTTCAATAGATAAAAGACATTCAAGATACATACCAAGTTAAAGCTAAAGCAATAATTGGAGAAATTTAAAATATACAAAAAACCAATAATTATTGGTAAATTTGCACCACTCCAAATTCCATGTTGCTACCATGGATGTAAGCAAATAAACAGCCATAATTATCACACTTCCGTTTTAACATAGATCAAGTTCAAGCTTAGAAGAATTGTTTTTGCCATTTCACACGCTTGTGATGTGCAACTAGACCCAATTTTGTTTAGTGATAATGCCAATTGCACAAATAAGATCTAAGAGTCTCTGATTTGATAAAATTCTACATAGGACAATGAAGGTGATGTGAAACTCACATACTCCTATTAAAGATAATTAAGGATAGACTCTATACTTGTACTAACATTTTAGATTAACCCCTAAACATCTCAGCGTTCAGAAACTGGATCGCAAACAGACTCAAAGTCTTGCAACTTTTTCATACAATTTTTGGATGACTTTCATCCAAATTACCTTTGTAAGAGTATTCAATTCTCTACCAATTACAATACTAGTTCTCTTGTGATGAAGAGTTGTTGATAATTTGGAGAGGCCTCCAAGTGCAAGTATGTCAAATCTGTTGGGTAGATTTTATGCTTGCAATGGTCCTCTCATGTACATGTCATGCACATATGAGCCATGCTAATATCTATCTTTGAAGCTAGCATCTACTTGTGTCCAAAGGATCGGTACGTTTAGGAGTTAACACAACATTCAATAGAAAAGAAAGTATTTTGCATGGATTATATGGTGGTTTCATTATAATTGTCATTTTTTTGGCACTTGTACTACAAGTAAAATGGGAACCTTGAAATGGCCATTTGTGACATTAATTTCAAACTAACTACAGGTAGTCAACGTTCAATGGTAGCATAGTTTGGATTGTTTGATAAAGGTTGAACATTGTATTTGCCAAAAGTGATACCACAATATAGCAGCCTCTCAAACCTTCTCGCCACTTGCTAAACAATTTAGTATCAAATTCAGTTGTTTAGGTCAGCAGCTCATGTCCACTTATTATTATTTTTTCGAAAGTTTATTTTTTTAAATGCCAAACTTTGTGAATATTCTTTAAGATTTTATTTTTCACCATACATAATAGATATTTTTGAAAAGATCATTTACTGAAGATTTGGGCTTCTCTTCTTATAATTGTTTTTTGCTAATCTTGACGACCGACTACAGGAGGCAAGTAAAATTATCAAAATTTGTTAAAATTTAAATGCATCAATTTAAATAGTAGAGGGTGTTATGATGAATTAATGGAACACTTGTTTGACATGATTCTAATTCTTGGTTATTGCTTTTCAAAAACTCTTATTTAATAAACTAGTTTTGAGTAACATTTGTATAGACAACCTTTCATTGGTTCAATTTTAAAGATCCAAATAAGTTTGGAGATTGCTAATGTCATACCTTGGAGGTAGGACATTAGTGATCTCAAAATCTATGTGGATCCTTGAAGCTTGTTTCAATCACAGACTGCCTACACAAACACGACAAATTTAGCTTAACCCTTACAGGTCTCAGAAGCCACATTTTGGTTGCAACATGGTGTTTTTTGTGTATTTGACATACAAGGTGTAAGAATTGATGTATACTCTAGTTACGAAAGTTTGTACTTGTGTTGAGCCTGATCCAATGACACATGACAATTTTAATTTAAATCATTATTGCACCTACTACATGCTTTAGACGTTGCAAAATGGTCATGTATTCTACATGTATGGTGTCGTATGTTTTGGTTACTATAGTGTCCATCCTCGAAAGAGGAGAGTAGTATTGTTCCAATGTCCCTCTGTCCCGTGGGCATCGGGTCATTGACATTACAAACGGACACTTTATTCACGCCGACCCTTCCTATAGGGTTGGTGTTTCTATTTATCTATGGTGTCGTATTTGAGCATGGTAAGGATGATGTATTGAAAGGACCTCCAAATGAAAGATGTTAGTTGAAGAATATTCAATCCAAAGGTGTATGTCTTGCTAAATTTTAGTACATTTTGTGTATGTTAAAATTAAGATACGTGATCGTATATATGGTCCCCTACTGACCTTTAAGGGTTAAGACTAAGGAATTTTTTTAAACGATAACAACAAACTAGAATCATTAATTTCTATTCCATTAACACATCTTGAAACCCTTAATTGTGAGTTCCAAATTAATCCTCTCTTTTGATACAAGAAATCTAGAATTGACCAAAAATTCAAAAAATTCAAAAAATGTATAGATAGAAAAAGTTTACATTTAACCAAAAGCCAATAAAAACATTATTCTATGTAGCCAATGTGCATCTACCCCTCAAGTGCTCAAAGAGCTAACTAGGTCGCTTTGATATAATAGAAATATGTTCTAGAAGTTTTTAATAGCAAACTATAGAGTGGAATTTTTACATTTTAGATTTACACTTTAGGGACCAAACTAATTTAGTAGCACTCTATACTAAACTCACAAGCCCCGCCCACCATGAACCTATGACCACTCATTCTCACACCCTCTCACAATGAAAGAAAGATTCAATTTCAACCTTCAATATTTTAATCAACTCTTCATCAAATCAAGTGAACAACCACTAAAATTTGTAGGAAATTGTATTCGCTTTCCTAAAAGTTTAAACTTATCCTCTTATTCCCAACCGTTTGTAAGTTGTGAATACTTGAAGAGCTACACCCATTATCTTGTTTACTCCAGCTCGGAGTAATAACAAAAACTCCCAGTAATTCTAAGATTAGAAGAGAGTCCGTGATGAATATAACTTATAGTAATTTTGGTAATGTAGGTTTTGTGTGACCTATGCTAAAAAAAATTTATCTAAATTCTTGTGAATTTACCATATCAAATATGAATAAAATATTATGATATTATCATTTTAGTTGTCTTAAATATAAAATAAAATAATGTAAATAAAAATAATAAAAATAATAACAACAATAAAAAAATTAATAATAATAATAATAATACTAAAATACTAAAATAAAAAAATAATAATACTCTTGTCATTTGTTACTATATTCTCAAACTAATTTAGATATAATATACCAAAATTAATCCAAAGATTTGTAAAAAAATTCAAACTAATTAGAGTTATCCGCAAAGTGCTCTGGAGTAGGGTGACTGGACCACAGTTTGTGAAAAGAGAGGTTGAGAACACAATAAAAGTAGACATGTCAGATGTTGTAAATAAATTAAAGGTCTGAAGTTTCAAGGCACCAAAAACGGTGCCCAAAAATTTCTCAACCTCAGCTTCTATTCTCATGGATGCTTTATCACATGCAGTGGATCTTCCTTGGATCTATTTCAAAAAAATCAAAGCTTTTGAAAGTTCATTCACTGGAATAGTAACTAACAACCCCCACCAACCGGGAACTCATTTGTACTTTATGGTCCTCTAAATTATGAGGCCAATTTTTGTATTCCAAGAAGTTTGCCAAACTAAGGCTCAATCCCTCTATGAGTTTGCAGAAAACTCTATTGTCTCTCACAAAATAATGAGTATTGCTTCAGCCTCATTGCAACTTGCTGACACAATTTGTTTTGGGAAGAGTATCAAATTTGAAGGATTTTTCAAGACAAATACAATGAGACCATACCCAAGAGTGATCGATGATTGGCCTTAGAAATGGTGGTGCTGGTACTTTAGAGTTGCCACTAAAAGTTGCCCCTCCACCAAAGTGGGTCCCTAGCCAGTTATCACCTCTCCCTCCTTGACACTACCGGTTTAATCACTAGAAAATTATCCTCCATAATCCGATAAAATTAATCAAATCTCTCCAAATACAACTGTTAAAATATACACAAGTAGATTCAAGCACCAAACTAGTGTATGATGTCCCAAGACAAAGTGCAAGATGCTTCCTTATGGCCCCATCTTACTTCAATGTTACTAAACCAATCCCGAATTTTTCCACATGCTCTGGTTCCTCAGTCAATCACAAGAAGCTAATTGCCGATTATGCCATGCGACAACTTCAGTGTATGGAAGATCACCACCAAATACATCGAGTGCACTTCCAACTGTGACATCCACAACTCCATTCCCTGCAGCCTTAATACGTTCAAGATCTGCAAATGTGTTTACACCTCCTGCATATGTAACTGGAATCTGTGGCATACCAAAATGATGAGTCAATTCAGACTTCGGAGAGATGTACTTTGCAACCCACTCAAATTAACCCCTAAAGGACCAAGGATTCATGGTTTTAAAATGACAAGTTTAAACGATCATATTGTGAAAATTATAATTTGAATGGGACCAAATTTTATATCACTGGAATTAGTGAAGAATATTACATATATTGAATTAAAAATAAAGTAAATATTAACAAAAAAGAATCTACATAAAACCCACTGAAAAAAATAGGAGCCACCTGGTGGGCTTATGGTCCTTTAGGGGTTAAGACAATGCACCAACCCCACTACAGGGAATATAACCCACATCGACAAAGGATTTCTTACCGGTGAATATCTTCCAAGAATACTAACAAGTTCATCATCAATGCCAAGCCTGCAAAATCACATCACTATGAGTTCAAGATCTGAGAACAAACGTTTATCTTGCAATATCCAAACATCGAAAAATGTGCAATCGAGTAACTAAACAAAAGAACAATTGTTATACAGGACTTCACCTTTTCCCTTCCACGTCAACACCGTGCACTAAGAATTCATCTGCAGAGGCAGAGAGCATAGCTAAGGTGGCTTCGTTGACAACAAGATCGCTGAAGCGCTGCCAGCGGTCTGTTACAACCAAGTACTGACCGTCCTGTTCACATGAGAGACCCACATCTGAGAAAGTGAACTGGAACCTAATAAGATCACCGCACATTTGCCATACTAATAACAAGCTTGGATGGAAAGACAAAGCAAAACTGGAAATGGATTTAGTAGCAAGAAATACCTTCTTTCGACAGCTGAGATCTAACACCAATCTACTTTTCCCCGTCAACTTCACTAACTGCTTCAGCCTCTCATCGTCCATTTTACCGTCCCTGAAAACAAACTGCACGAAGTATAGCACACACCCTTTCAGAAAAATTGCGTAAAACACCAAACCAAAGAAGCCACTGTCAAAAAGAAAGGAAATGAACTGGGCATCACCGGGTCAGAAGGAGAATGAGGCTGCTGGCTTGAGCACCTGAATCACGAAAGAATAAAATCAACAAAGAAAACACAAAGATAGAGTTACGTTCGCATACAGATGTGACAATAACATGACTTGCTCCAGCATCCAAATATCCACTGGCATTGTCAAGATTAACACCACCACCTATTTGCAAACCCCCTGCAAATCACTCAGCGTCAGAAACAGTCGCCATCAAACATCCACAAAGTATGTCGTCCATCTACATCCATGAAGGACCAAGGATTCATGGTTTTAAAATGACAAATTCAATCGATCATATTGTGAAAACTAAAATTCATATGAGACCAGATTTTATATCACCGGAATTACTGAAGAGCATTGCATGTGTTGGTCAATAAATATATAAACTTGAACAAAAGGAAGTCCACATATGACCTACTCAAAACTGCAAAAAAAACATGAGGCCCAATTCAGGCTTCTTGGTCCTGCAGGGGTTAAAGCATAAATTGGCCATATGACTGCTACTCTTACCATTCTCTGAAATGACCCACAAGGCTAAAAGAGATAAACTTACCAGGATATGCTCTTAGAGCTTCCAAAGCTGCAGCACGACTATCAGGGTCGGCACCGAGCATTATAACGTGGCCACCTAGTAGGCCATCATTCTTATACATTTCAGCAAACTCTCCAGCGGATAGTTGAGACTCGAAATTCGTGACCAGAGAAGCAACAGCCTCCGAATTCTTGTCCTCTGGCAAGTCCCGCAACGTGGAACCTACTATTTGCTTGACTTTACCCTGTATCAGCACATACCACGACATCAAATCTCTGCGCTACTAGAGTTAACCAAAAAGTCAGCTCAAGGAGGAAAGTTTTAGCAAACTCGTGATGAATTCCTCTTTAACTCATATTGAAATATAAATAGACCAAAAACTAGTTCATGATGAGTTGGGAGACAATCTAAAACAAGCCACTGTCATTATTCTCCACTCCACACCTCGCAATGACTCCCACACCTTCTACCAAAGCTCCAAGCCCATGGCCCACAAGGGGACAATCTATGACACGACACTATTCAACCAAAGTATAGCTCAAAAAAGAAGTTAGAAGTAGAGCAAAAAAGGGAGATTAGATGGGCTTCATTTCGGTTAACTCAACTATACTTCGAAGAATTGATTGTAAAATCAGCTCAACTATAAATTCATCACACTTTCCTCTTTCAAAAGTATCAAAGGTTGGAATAATTGTTTTTAGCTCAGATATTCTGAATTTTAATGCAGGTGACGGACAGACGAAATGACCATTCTAGTCTAAACAAGTAGCAAGTAAACAGGAACTTTTCTGGAAACCGTCTTGCACAGCAAGGAGCACCTCAACAGAATACCGTAGCCACATAAAAGATTCGTGGAACTTGTGAAGAACAAGTGACACGTGCCATTGCATGATTGGTTGGAGCCCTAAGTAAATGATGTGGACACACCAAAATTTCATGATTTCGTCTCCAAAGGGACGAAACTGTACAAAAAAATTCTTGCCGAGAGTCTTTCTAATTCAAAGGCAAACCTTGTGAATGTCGATGCAAGGTCGAAATTTAACAGCTCGCTTGCCCGCTTGTACTACAGTTGTTTCAGTGCTTACTGCACCTGCCACCCGTCCATCGCCAGACCAAATCAATCTCACAATACCCTCCTCAACAAATGAAAAATGATCGAACATTGCCATAAAATCTACTCGTAATAAACCTCTGAATTTTCCATAAAACCAGAGAGATCGCATCAACAAATACACTTAAATATCACATCACACACAACACATAGAAAAATCTTCAACCTCTCACAGTAAGTGGAGCTGCGGAGCTCGACGACTGCACAGCCACTGAGTGCGTGAAATTGCATTGGCCATGAAGCCCGCCCGTGACGATAGGCAGGGCAGCCTGCAAGGCTCCGCCATAGAAATCCCGCATGATGCTTACTGCAATCTTCGATACAAGCTTCTTGTACTTATAAAAACCCTAAACCCTAAATTCAGCTCATCTGCTATTCTGTGTACGTTTCCACTAATCCTGCCATTCTCAGCCCTGAAACCTGCCAAAAAAAAATTCTGAGATATTCCTTAGAACTCCAGGCTTGCGTCGCCCCGCCTTAAGTCCTGCCACCGCACAACATGACCTCGAAAGTAATAAAGCCACTCAACGCTCTGCCTTAGCGTTTGCCTCAAGCCCTAAACCTGCACAATCAAAATCCTGAACTCATTCTGCGTGTGTGAACGATTTTCCGGTTCCTGTGTGAACGGAATCTTCAACCGGCGAATCCCACACTGCCACGTGGCGGAGCCAGGGGATCCTGCGACCGTGCTCAACACCTAAGGGTAACTTATGTTCGCACTTGGCCTTAGGGCGGACTTCCATGTGGGGATCGGTTGGGTGGAAGGCACTAGAAGACAAGAATTGAGGTCTCAAGAACCACTCATGTTCCATCCATTTCGGTACAAAAGAAATTTATACTCTTGAATCCTCCTGTTTCCACCCATTTCGGTGGAGCTTCCTCCTTTTGAGGACTAGCCACCCACTGCCCCCTTTACATGGAAGGAGGCCCTTAGAGGTGGTTTTAGAAGGCGGTCTTACCACCTTAATAAAGTGTGTGTTCCCACCTACATTCTTTAGTAATTACCAATCCTACATGGATGTCCACATGGCACACTTTAAAGAATGGGTATTAGCTAACATTTAGGAGGACAAAAAATACTTGAGCGATAGTAGGCAGTTGTTAAGGGAGCATCAAAATTGGAAATATTCCTAAGTTTTGAACACTTAATAATGGTCTTAACTAATAGGGCTCTTGAAGGGTCATTATGTAATCTAGCTATTATTGATGACACCTTTCCGAACCTCATTGATGACACCTTTCCTAAAAAGAAGGTATTCCTCCCAAAATTATGGAGGTGTTAAGTTTTAATTCACGTTCTTTGCAAAGGCCAGGTGCGAACGGGCCTTAAGCCGTATTATTTGTAACTAAACGAGTTTGGAATTTAGCCATCTTTTTTGACGGCTAAATTAGTTTTTTTTATGAGGTTAGTGACCATCAAACTCTTAAACACCTAATAACAAGAGACTATCAAGTTCTTCTAAACCTTATAAATATTTGAAGTGAACAAATAAGAGTATATTAAAGCAAAACACAAGGTGACGTTATGGCCGTTCAAGTCGAAAGGTCATAGGATTGAATGGTTAAACTTTGTTAAGAGTCCAAATAAATGGGCTGAAAATAGACAATAAAATATAGTTTTAAATTTTTATGAAAAAAAATCGACAATCTCTCGACCATAGTTTGGATTTTCATTCTTGTTCAACCCAAACTTCCTTTGAGAGTCCATTGCCTTGGTCAAATAGTGCTGCCATGTAGGCATTTTAGACGCCAACGGCCTTAGAACTTTGACCTCTAATGTGAACGATCGAGAGGCCGAATTTTTTATTTCTTGCAATTTGATTGGTGATGGAAATCAACAACCTCTCAACCTTCGCCCATAATGTGAAGCAACCCTAACTCTATTAGAGTCATTCATTCACAAAAAAATAATCAACATGAAGCAAGAAATAAACATCAAATGCATTTGTGCATTCTAAAATCAACAAAACTTTGGCCATTTATAAATTCATGAGGTTTTGTTCGATCGTGTTATTTTTGTCAGAGTGTGTTAAATGAATATTTATATTTTTAGTTCCAAAATTTCTAATTTTAGTTTCATGCCATCATTCAAATTTAAGACAAACAAAAATCTAGTCCTAGAAGCATTTTTTGATAATTTTTTTTTGTTAATATAGTCAATTGGGATAATAAGGCACATTCCTTGCTTCATTTTGGCGTTGACTATAACCCTTAAGGGTCCCTAGCTTTTTTGAGCTAAAATTCATCAACGCTTTTAATGTGATATAGCTCTAAATGTAAATGAGGTAAAGAAATCTCAACCGTACAATCTTGTAACATACATGTTGTAGATCATGTGGATCAATTTTGGGGTCATTTGGCCATATAGATTCCAAGATCATAGTGTTTTAATGCTAAAAAAGGATAACAAAATTTTCCTAGCAACATAGTCAGAGGTGAAATTCGTTCTCAAAATTACTCAAATGAAAAAACAATCAACTATAAAGTAGTTCAAAATCATCATATAAACACATTGGTTCCAAAAAATCCTCTTGAAAAAATTTAATGTGCCCTAAAATGGCCTTGCAATGTCAAAAAGTAGCCCAAAAAGTGACCCATTTTACCCAAAAAGCAAAAAGTGTTCAAACTAGACCCGTGCACTAAATAAAATGACTCCCAAACATTCACAATAGCAGGGATTGATCTAAAAAAAATTCCATGATAACTAGACTTCAAGGGGAATTCAACCCAACAAGTTTTATTGAAAATGAACTTGCGATACAAGCCCCTAAAGTTGCTACCATCAAAATTCACAGAAACTGAATAAAAAGAGATACCTACTTTCAAATGATCACCAAAAATTCAATTCAACTCGCATTGATTTGAATTTTTTACCACACATTTCATACATCATGCCAGGAGTTTTCTCAAAATTTCAACAAAATCAGACACGTTTTGCAAAAGATACAGCTCTTCAAAGTTGACTGTCCCTCAAAAACGTCCAAAATATGCTCAGGGGTTAATAGAGCTATTCTAAAAGAGAAGTTGTGTTTGAACAAGATACCATGTGTTTTGCTTCAATATACTCTTATTTGTTCACTCTAAATAGTTCAAAGATGTAGAAGAGCTTAGTGGCCTTTCATTATTAGTTGTGTAAGAGATTGATGGTCTTCAAACTCATGCACAACTAGTTTAGCCATCAAAAAAGACGGCTAAGTCCACGAGTTTGAAGACCACCAAGCGCTTACACACCTAATAGTGAGAGATCACCGAGCTCTTTGAAACTTCATAACTATTTATAGTGAACAAATAAGAGTACAGTACATTAACCCCTAAAGGACCGGAATGTTTTTCCTCCAAAAACACTCCAATGCTGCCATTTTTACTCCCCCATGCAAAATATCCAAAAGAATGTTATTTTTTGCCTTCTAACCGTAAGATCTTGTCCTTAACTATTTGAAAAACATACACAACAAATTTCGTTGATTTTGACCACACGGATTGCAAGATAATTGCGTTTGATGGGAAAAAACACCCCAAAAAAACACATGCCCGAAAATTTCAAATGCGTTTGACCACAGCTACATCAAAAAAACCTCACTACCGAAACTTGTCGCACTTCACTTTCACATTCTATATGATGTTACTTAGTTGTGTACCAATTTTCGTTGCGTTTGGAGATGTTTAGGATGTTGAATAACACCTTGCACTTGTTGGGGGTTTAAAAGTTCAGAAAAGACTATATGTTTTTGGAATTGCAATATTTTCGACTTTCTTTATTTAAAATACGAATCCGAGCGGTGAAACACAAGTACATTCCACCCTCTACAGAATGGTGATTAAAAAATTGAGAAAAAAATAAATCTCCAAGTTTTAGAAGACATGTAGCATATTTTCTAAGAATTTTGGGGGTTAGGGGGGAAATAAAGGGTGGAGGAAGGGAATTGAAGTGCCAACCCATTCCAATGTTCATGACCCCACTAACTCTCAAGGTACACTGCCACGTGGCAGTCCCTCATTGGACGATTTTTATTTTTTATTTTTTATTTTTAAAAATGATTTTATTTTTCAAAATTTTAAATAATATTTTTAATTATGAAATTGAACTTTTAGTTAAAAATAATATTATAAATTTATAAATTATAAATTATAAATTTAAAAAAAAAATTATTTTAAATTTGTTTTATGAGTTTGGAAAACGGGGGGGGGGGGGGTCTTGTGCCCCCCACAGTCCACCCCATTTTCCACACGCCGCCCATCTTGTTGCCCCCCCCTAAAATTCAACTATTTCTCTATTGCCCCGCTGCCCTTTCTCCCGAAAAAAACACATTTCCCCTCATAACTTTCACATACGGTGTCGGAATTCAAAAAAAACAGAATCCCCATTTTCGTGGCACATTGGGGAATCTACTATTAAATTTCCTTCAAAATTCGATTAAAAATGTGTTCACCGAAACCTACCCGATTCTCTAAATGTCCTAGTTAGGACACTTGGTCCTTTAGGGGTTAAATTGAAACACATGATATCTTACTAAAACACCGCTTGACTTTTAGGATAACTCCAATGTGCTAAAAAAAAAATCACCAAAACAATGTAAGTAAAGAGGTAAAAATGTTGCTAAATTTTTTTTATTTATAAAAAGAACCTTATGTACTTTAAGGATTGTCAACAAGTGTGAACATACCTTCAAATCAATTCGCCCGCTTCCCAGGTATGTACTTTAGTGACAGGAAAAAATACTAATTACAATAAATAAATTGTACATTCGACCAATTTCATGGTTGGCCTTGATGCCTTCAACGGCACAGAATTTCCAGATGAGGGTAACTGCTCATCTGGCTAATTTACATCTGGCTAATGTAGCCTAAATTAAAATGGAACCCTACAAATTCACTACCGGTAATGGTCAAAACTATACAACTCTCAACCTTCCCCATCCTACATGAAATTTCAATAATAGAGACCATTAGATCCTCTCCCTTCAGGAAGATGCTTACAAGCTGAGCCCTAACCCTCCCATCTGTTTACCAGCTCCAAAGCTCTATTCTGTCTGCAATCGGGGTTATTCAAAGTACCAAAGTGCATTCAAACTATTTAGTCTGAAATGAAAGTCATCAATACGTGCCCCGAGTAATGCTTAGGGTATTACCAAAGGACTAATGAGATTAATGCCGAAATAGAGCTTTAATCCATCCATTATTTAAATGCCTATCGAATAATTGGTTAGCTACATACAGCTATTTAAAATTGAAATGAAGAAAGAGAGCCAGTTCTTATTGAACTAGAAAGAGAGGATGACCTGATTCACTTAAACCAGAGCGTCCAAGCGAGGTTCAAATGAGAAGCCCAGAACACTTCGTGCTTCCAGATTATTGCTTAGGGTACATGCAGGCAACCACCACCACGAGTTTCGATACATATCATACATCAGCATCTCACGGGAGGACGACTCTCTGAAGCATACATAGTCTCCTTGTGAAAAGCACAAAAAATGGAGATTTTGAGACCTGCACAAATACCACAAGAACATGAGTGCCTATAAACTTCCACTGTCGTAGTTTTCCTTTAAATGTTTACTGGAGACCAGACTACCGGACCAAAACCATCTGCAGAAAACCCGTTTGAGAGAAATCTTCACGCAAACAAAACTACATACTAGACACAGCTTCCTATCAAATTGATCTTCACAAAATGTAAAGAGTCCAGCGAGTTGGATATGCAGATGGCATCTCATAGTTTCAAAAGCTTCCAAAAAATTTGGAAGGCTCAAGGTAGACTCACTTAAAGAGCGTGTTGAACAGTGTATCTGGCATGCGCTGGACTTCCAACCATTCGCTTCTGGTCATATCCAGACGCCATAAATGCACACTTCTGAGCGTCCTGTATTCTTCCACCCCTCCCACCATCAAAAGCTGGCCTCGGTGCCCTATAAGCTGAGGACAGACCAAATTAAGAGGCATCTTGACTTTCAGTTCATGCCAAGTTCCCTCACGTACATCGAAAGCCAAGACTCCAGCTGCCGCTCCAAGACTCATGCTGTACAGATACCCGTTTATATACGCCGCCCCTGTAACAAGTGCAACCCTCTTCGGAAGGCTGCTGGTCATATACCAGGAGTTGGTTTTAGAGTCATAAACCTGTGCCAGATAAATGTAGGAATTAGACCTGCCGAAAATTATATGTAAGAGCAATGAAGTGATCCCAACAGCCATCTCCAATAACCGATCAGAAAGTGTCATCTCAACTGACAAAAGCTCATCGAAATCTATCCCCGCCAATGCAATTCCCATCAATGCGAATCGATGGAAACCAGTCCTCCAGGCAGGATGATAAAAAATAATCTTATTAACCCTTAAAAGACCAAGGATTCATAGTTTTAAAATGACAAATTCAATCAGGTGGAATCAAATTTTGTACCACCAAAATCAGTGAAGAGCATTGCATGTGTTATCCAAAAAAATTAAAAAATTAAAAATTGAACAAAACATAGGGCACATAGGACCTACTCAAAACTGCTATAAAAAACATGAGACCTAATTTGGGCTTCTTGGTCCTCTAGGGGTTAAGAAAGAGATCAAAGCATCTACTCCCCTAATCAACTCCACACGAGGAAAAGCAATTGCACTTCTGCAGGAGAAAGCAGCACCAGGAGGGATGCAATTGAAGCACCTGAGATGTCAAGCGTTCACCATCTTGAACTACAAGAATCTTATACGTCCGTTGCTCGCAGTCCATCACCATTCCCACCACATATGGAGATTTCATGTGCAGCATTGGAGGTAATTTACGCAGTGTTCGCATCATGGGATTCGACACGAAAAGGTAACGATTCTGAGAACCTGTTCCCGCAAGACACAGCAAACCTCCCGCAGTGGCCACCACGTCAACAGACTCAGAATACGGACAGGGGAGGAAGAATGAGTGCGGTAGCAAGTGCCATTTCTGCGATGTCGGATCATAAGCTGCACACTTCTGCTGCAGCAGGTCCGCAAACATGAGGAACAACGACCCTTGCGAGGGCACTCTTGAGCAGATCGAGAGGAAGCTTTTTACGTTAATAATCTCGTTCCAACGCTTGCACACACAGCGGAGCCGGAAAAAGCTTGGCAGAGGTAGCCACGCCAAAATTATGTCGTGAAGGTGTTCCGGTAAGTTACTCCAAAGCTCAGCATCCAAGGGCTCCACAGTCTCCCTCCTACCTGAGTATGGGCGCGGATTTAGGGCTGACTTTCCACGCTCGTGCTTCTTGACCACAGCCAAAGACGCTAGTGATCGCACTAAATCAGTTGAACAGGTACTATGAGCATCAGTCTCCATGCAGTCATCGCTGCTATTGTCCCCGCTCATTGCTACAGAATGAATTCGAAACCCTAGCTTCCCCCAGTGATGCTGAAAATCCTGGTCATATCCAAAGGAACGTATGTGCGACCCTTGATTTCGAAACCCTAGCTTCTCTGAAAACGCTGGTCATGTCTAGGAATCCTGCTCAATAGGTCGCAAATTAACTGGCGAAATCGTAAAAGAGAGTTTCAGTTCCCGGTTCTAGGGTTTGAAATCTGATCCTCTGTTTCCCCTACGGATTGTCTCAAAGCGGAGCCATAGGAAGAAAGAAGAGAATAGCAGAATGGCTAACGAGGCCGCACAAATGATGCCATCTTCACCACCTCGAAAATGCTACCCTGTGGCTGGGAATCCTTCAGCACCATCGCCCCGGCGAGTGCTTTAACGGACAAGTGCCGAGCGACAAAATTTTCTCAGGCCAAACGTACATCACTTCAGGAAAGTAGAAGTGAGGGTTTTCAGTACGGTATTCAGCCAGCACATTTTCAATTACTACCGTAGTACCATAGTCACTATTTAAAAAATATTAATTAATTACTTTTTAAAAACGTAGAAAATCGGAAATTATGAGGAGAAAATAGAATAAATTATTTTAAGCTATATATTGTTGTTTATAAGCTATTTTGGATTCATTTTGGTCTACAATACAGTGTAGAAAAAATATGTCTTAAAAGAATGAAAGGAAAACATCAACAGAGAAAGAGGAACTCTGGCCCGGGGGCCAACATGAATGAAGGGACTGTTGGCCTCCAGGGTCATGCTGGGGCGTTCTACCCTTGATGCCTTCTTTCAAAGGTAGTCCCTATATCACTAGTATACATGTTGAGTTAAGCTTTTAATCTAACTATAGAAATATGGCTGGTATAGGTAGAAAGTGGGATTGGAGTGTAGAGGGATCACACTGTGCGCGTCTAGTTGGGTGTGCGTGTAGAAGTTAAGGATTTTAGGATGAGATGTGGATTATATGTGTATGTAGATGTATGTATGTATGTATGTATGTATGTATATATATGCATGTATGTATGTATGTATTGAGGTATATGTGGTTATATGGTTGGACTTGTGTATATACAGATATGCATATATGTTTAGAGGTATGAATGTATAGAGTGGCTACTGGAATGGGTTATTTGAGTGGATTATATTGGTAAGGTGGGTAAAGTTTGTTTATTTTCAATACGTCTTTTTGTAAGGATGATGTGTTGGAGGTATTTGATTGTAGAGGTGTGTATATTTTTGAGGGTGGCGTTAATGAGTCCTGAGTTAACTTGCATATGGGGGTTGTTGGTTAGAGTTTGGCGGATGTTGTCGTGGATGGCTCCTCTTGCCCCAGCAGTAAAGACTATGAGAAGGGCGGCGGTCCATCCTTAAGCTTCTATATCTTGTAATAGAAGGGTATACTTGGTTGTTTTGGTGGTGATAGTGTTTTGTGGGGAGCGGTCGTGGCAGTAGGAGAATTCAATAAATTGTATAATAAGGGATGGATGTAGTGTGGGGGGGGGTGTGGGGAGTCGTGGGTATGGTAGAGTATCAATTACATGTCATGGCGGAGTTTGGCATTGCAATGACATGGTGGGATGGGGCATACACATGGGAGGACCCACGGTGGGACTGTGTTTTCAGAGGTGCGGTGATGGTTTTTTCCAGCATTTACTAAGTTAAAGCAACGTGGTGTGGTTACTCATAAACATTTTGTGGGGTTTCCAGACTGCAATGTTATGTCGTTTGATGCGTGTGTTATGGATATTGGGTTCATGACATGCAAGGAGTAAATGGGGCCAGGTATTTATGGATTGGATAGAGCATATTGAGCAATTGATATAGATGTGTCTTATGGGCCAGAAGAGGTGTTTGCGGGCATTATCCATGTATTGGCTATATCGGAATTTGAGTAGTTGTGAGATTTGAGAGTCGAGGATGGTATGGTTGTTCCAGAAGGTGTTAGAGAGGTTGTTATCAATGGTATCATTATTGACCCATTTGTCTATGTAGGGAGATGGGTGGCGTTAGCTCTTTGTTTTTGTAGTTCTAGTTTTTGAAGGTATTTTTGGAAGTTGCGGATTGGTTCTTTGAAAGTGTGGCCTGAGGTATTTGCCTCTGCTTGGTGGAGCTAGTACGGTGTATTGTGTGCATGATAGTCTGTTTCTGTTGGTGCTACTGTTGGGAGGGTTGCTTCTGCTTTAGCCATTTCATTGCCTTGTATGTTGCGATGGGCACGTACTTTGTGGAGGTATGTTGGGGATTGGTTTTGGTTGATCAATTGTACGATGGCTTGGAAGAGGAGTTTGTCAGGATGGTTATTTTGGAGTGTGGGTGTCTAATTTGGGTGTTGAGGAGGTATAGGGAGTGGAGGCTGTCTGTAAAGATGTATATAGGGTTGGTTTGATGTAGGGTGAGAGTGAGTGTTGTATGGATGGCGGATAATTTGGCTCTAAGAATATTTTGTAGTCCAAGTAGGCGATATGAATTATTAAGTTGTTGTTCTCTATTATAGATGCTATAGCCTGTAGTATCGTCTGATCCGTCATCTTCTAGGGGAATGAAGGACCCGTCTATGAAGTAGCTATTAAGTGGAAATTTGCTCTAAATTTCAGTGTTAGAAGTGGTCCATGGTGGGAATGACAAGTGTTGGGTTGTTGTGGAACATCAGGAATTTCAGACCCCACTGATTATGCACGATTTCAGTGCGTTTATCGTTAAACACTGATTCCGCACGTCATACGTGCATTTAGAAGTGTCATTATCGTACGGAAGTGACATGCATTACTAAGATGTCAATGCAGTGTCTTTTCAATGATTATGACAAAAGTGTTGTTTCTGCACGAAAGTCATGCTTGACGGAATCCGTGTGTTAATCGTGTATCTACATTACATGGCTAATAAGACACGGATAACATGCAATTTTAGTTAATGCGGATTCAGTATCGTATACGTATCATATTAATGCCTTTTACTATATTCGTGCGATTTCAGTATCTATTATAATGCAAATTATTTTCGTACGACATCCGTGTACAATATTTTAATATATTTTTTGGAATTTTTTGGAATCTTTCAAAATATTTTATATTATTTTGGAATATGTTGGAATATTCCAAGAATCTTCTTTAAATTATACTTACGGTTTAATTTCCCAAAACATTTTTAGATCTACATTCATAGAGTTTAGAAGCAATACACATTAAAATTTCAAAGAAATAACATTTTATATTTTTAGAATTCAAATTTGGTATTATTGGTTATCATTGTACTTTTCATCATAGGAGCAAAAAAAAATAAAAATAGCTCACAACCACCACGATTTTGGCAAAAAAATAAAAAAATTCAAAATATTATGAAAAAATCCTAGATATAGAAAAAGTCCTCCATAATCTAGTGAAAAAAAAAATTGGAAATTTTTTTTTTCACATAGTTAAAAACATTCAAAGTCCGCTGAAAAAAAGAAAACAGCTCACAGCCATGATCTGCTATCACGATTTTGGCAAAAAATTCAAAAATTCAAAAAATTATGAAAAAAATCCTATATATAGAAAAAGTCCTGCATAATCTAGTGCAAAAAGAAATTTTGGAAAAAAAGTTTTTTTCACATAGTTAAAGACATTCAAAGTCCGCTGAAAAAAAAAAAAAACAGCTCACAGCTATGATCTGCCATCACGATTTTGGCAAAAAATAAAAAAATTCAAAATATTATGAAATAAATCCTATATATAGAAAAGTCCTGCATAATCTAGTGCAAAAAAAAATTTGGAATTTTTTTTTCCACATAGTTAAAAACATTCAAAGTCCGTTGAAAAAAAAACAGCTCACAGCCATGATCTGCCATCACGATTTTGGCAAATAATCAAAAATTTCAAAAAATAATGAAAAAAATCCTATGTATAGAAAAAGTCCTGCATAATCTAGTGCAAAAAGAAAATTTGAAAAAAGAATTATATACACATGTCAAAAACTTGCCAATGGTTTCAAACTTTTATAATTACCAAAAAAGTTCCATTCTATGCATCGAGGGTTTGTGGTGATTTGGTGGTTTGGAGCTTGGTTGATAATCGGGAGGTCGTGAGTTCGAATCCCACCGTCGGCGATAGAGCTTGGGAAGCCATGGTGGGCCCCACCGTGGGTTCAGGCAATTTTCGTGTAGTTAAAGTGGGTAGCAAGAAAAATAATTATTTAATATTTTTTAATAATATTATTTTGATCAAATTTAGATATAGAAAGAAAATAAAATCTAGATATGGAAAAGATGATGTCGCACGAAAAACTCACTGAATCAGTGTAGTTTTAAAGACGATTAAAACACGACCTTTGACGACTATAAAGAGTGTTGAATTCATACGTTTTCAATGGATGTATCAATCGTGTCGAATCAGTACTATATCCGCTTGTACGAACATCGTGTCATATCAGTGTAGTTGCGATGAATGACGCAACGATGCGGAATCAGTGCGAAAACTGTACGAACCCTTGAAATATCGGAAATCGCACTGAAATCGTGCGGAATCAGTGGGGTCCGAAATTCCTAATGAAGGTGTAGTTAGGTGCAGTGTTCTATTTAGAGTGGGGGTTTACTGCGGTGAGGGTGTGGGTGATGGATGGGAAGTGGGTAAAAAGGGGGGATGTCAAGGGAGGTGGTGAGGATATACTGGAAGTGTGTTGAAAATTGGGCAGATGTGAGAGGAGTCGTGTGGCGGTGAGTGCATAATATATGTGTGGCGAGGGGTTCTTTCAATAGCTGGTGTTTGTGGTGAGGGTCTATGGGTAGTAGCGGGGTGTGGAAAGTAAGGGTGTCAGCTTGGAAGTAAGCAATGACATATGTGTTTGTATATTGATATGTATGGGGTGTGGTATTGGTATCACTACAAGGAAATGGGTGTTCAGATGACAAAAAGTTGACATCGAAATGTCCAAGATGACAAATGGAACATTTGCCGTGTAGAGTCTTGTCACATCGGTTAAATTTTGATTTTCTATCAATTTTTTGTCAACTTCTTATTCACTTTCCAACCTGGACGCGCAAAGTTTGTTGGATTTCAAGAGAATTTTTTACTTTTCGATTTTACGGTGCATATGTGGAGTGCTTTTCCGCGTTGTTATTCTCTTCTGCCAAACGTCATCCTCCAATTTCGACTTCAATTTCTATTTCAACTTCCACTTCACCTCCTCCTCTTCGCATTCCAAGGACAAGGTACGATGCTCCTCGTTGCCACAGACCGTCACTTCTGTTTACCGCTCCATGTCAGAGCCCGGTTTCCACATGTTGGAGTGTGAGCGCCATCGTGACGACTGCGTCGTTGTTAACGCTTATTGCAACGCTGCCCCGCCGTCACCGCATACCGTCACCTTGTTGCATGGGCACTTGCCGTACCTGTCACGGGCATTTACGAGGCGTGCGACGTAAGTGGCAGCGGCAGCGAAAGACCGAGTCGCAGAACCAGACGCCTGGATGGTTATGGTGGTCTTTCTCCTGAGAATGGTTTCTCTTCTTCCTTTCAAATTGGTAAGTTTTCTTGCACTCCCTTTGCCCTGTCCGTAGGTCTCTTAATTCTCGTCGCACGGCTACTTCTGTTCCCCTATCTTTTAATCGATTCATTCCCGCGCTTGGCTCCATCGAGCCTGGTCGCATGATAGCCGTATCCTTCTAGGGTTTCCTCCTCTCTCAGTTGGTGTGCTTGTCAAAGTGTTGCAAGCCTTCACACTGAAAGTCTATTAATTCAGATTGTGTTGTCTTGAGAGCAAAGTCAATGTTCGTTCATGTGAAGTGGTTCTGTTGCTCCTTTCTCTTGCAAGTCAATGAGAGCCTCACATCTCTTTGATTGCATTATGAACGATTTTGTATTGGATGTATTGTTTCTGTAGGAGATTTGAAGGAGGGAGGTTGTAAAATACAAGCAGAGCAGATATGCAAGGAAGCTCCACTGCGTGGGACCAACAATTATGCATCCTTGTTCTCCAACATAACTCGTACAATTACCTGCTAACCGGATAATTCAACTTTTACCCAATCCAGAAACTTCCACGAAATTCAATGAATTTTTTTACCTATGCACAAAACCAAACTATCGGACACGTAGACTGTTGACGTGGTTAGGTAAATCCACCGTGGCAAAGAGATTTGACTGCCATGCATCTGAAGTGTATCTATGTCCTTAATGACAAACGAAATGACAAAATTTTGTCAACAAAGTGACCGAATCAGGGTCTCCTAATTGACAAGGCAGTTGACAAATTTTTGTCATAACTTAGTCAATTAGGACACATGTTTCCTTGTAGTGTATACCAATTAGGGTCGGGGATGATAAAGATGGTAGAGTGGTTTGGGTGTTCTTGGGCTGCTAGTTTGGCCCAATGTATGGCTTGGAGGGCAAGATCTTAGGTAGGAGGGTGGGTGAAACCAATTGTTTGCCATTTGTGAGAAAAATCAAGGCCATGTGATCCGAATATTTGGTCCCTAGTGTGGGGGGAGTTGTAATGGGATAGTTGGATAGGGCATGTAAGTGGTGAAGAAAAGTATGAGTGTTATATCCCAAATGTATCAATGAGGTATGTAAGGATGGAGGGGTGGATGTGGTATTGGCTATTTTGGTGGTTAGGTTCAGAGGAGGTGTTATGCATATAACGGTAGTATAGTAATAGGACTTATGTTTCAAAGTCCTGAAAGGAAGGGAGGGAAAATAGTTGTGTTTTTGTTAGTGAAGATAGTGTATTGGTTCCATAACCATTGGAGTCTGTCTGTGGATATGGTGATGATAAATTTGCCAGTTCTATCATAGAGGTGAGGGGTTGTGTCGATTGTTTGGATCATGGGTGTGTGAGCGATGATATCTTTGTTTGGGTTACATTCTATGGTGGATATGTGAACGTGTCTGAGGTTGGGGTAGTCGTGAATGTGTCGGGTATCCTGGGGTTGGCTTTGGAAGAAGGATTGGGTGAGGATTTTGGAGTAGTGTTGGTTTTGGCGATGAGTATAGTAATGGAGGAGGAGGGGTGTGAGTGGAGGTGTAGGTGAGGTGGTGTAAGAGAAAAGAATTTTTTCCGATATCCATTTGGTGTATGTAGTGTGATCAAGGAGTTGCCATTGGCAGTGGTAAGTGTGAGTTTTGGAGGTGGTTTGTGTATGGCGGCAGATTCTATGTGTGGGTTTAATTGTTAGAATTTGGGAGATAGGAAAACATCAACATTAGTTGTATCTATAGTTGTACCCATAACTACAAGAACAATGCTTATACCAAAGACCGTATTTATATTAGGATTGATGACCAATTTATATGAGGCATTTGTTTTGCCAATTGTAGTAGTCGTATGACGAAGTGCACCAATTGTAAGAGCAATTATAGTTGATTTCTACAATTATCGATTAACATAAATAAATTTAAATGAATTCAAATAAATTTTCTTACTAATTGTAGTTGACTACATCACAAACTTGGCAAGGCACGTTTTTGCAATGTTCTTTGTATGTTGTTGAAATGAACAGGGGTGATTACGTTCAACGTACAAAAACATCATGCTTACCAAAAGAAATAAGTACACATGTTTTTGATATCATGATTTCAAATTGAATGCAACATGTTTCTTATACAAAGAGCGCTTATGCAATTGTTGTGTGGTTTTAATATCTATTTTGTGCTTGTGATACATATATCTAGAACATGATGATTGTCGTATGTTTGCAGCACATCCTACATGTAGTGGGAAAATTACTTATAATGAAATGGTTGTCGTATTGCATTCTTACTTGCAAAAAATATAAATTTATAAATCCAATTTCAAAATAAGCATTTATTACAATATTTAGTTTCAAATCAAAAATAAAATTTTGGGTATTCTTTCACAAAACCACTCTAAACAAACTCGCCCAAAGGTGCTGATTGCAATCAATTAATATCAAATACTAATTCTAGGATGCAAATTGGTTACACAAGTGAGAAGTGTTACAAAAAATGCTATAACTCTCTAATCGCAGAAGGCCTCTAGCATCAAACCTTCATTGCTAGCAATATCTGCAATAACATCTTCTACTAAAATAAATTTGTGTGCAGATTCTAAATCTTGCACTAAGTCCTCTATTTGTTTGCTTAGCTCTAAACGTCCTTTAATTCCTGATTCTAAAAACAAATAATGAAGTTGGATCTAAGCATTTCCAACATGTCATGATCATGATCTTCAATTGGTGGAGAGGTAGCTTGGTTATCAAACCTCATGTTTCTTTGTAGCACGGCCAATCCACTGCCCAAAGATGGTAGCTAGTACTAATGTTCACAGGGATGTAAAATGTATATTGGCTAGTCCCACTCCCAAGGACAAGCTATGCATTCCAACCTCAATTGATATTGCGCGTTCTTATGGCTCCTCAAATCATATTATCTTGGCAGCTATGTACCTGCAAACTATAGACAATATTCGTCAGAATGATTCTCTTGGCAAGCCTGCAAAGCAATATGACAAAGCTTAGTTACCTTCTAGAATGTAACTCCTTTCTTTCCATCTCATGTGGTAAGGTGACATGACTCACTTAAAACTCAAATAGCAAAACAATGTAGATGTTGCTAATACTAGAATCGAATAAAGAATTCCGCTGACTAACGAAGGCAGAACGTCAAGTATAACTTACCTAAGCCTACAAACTAGAAAGGGAGAGAAAAAACAACAAACATTGGATCATCTCTTGCAATCAATGTACACATCCAGACGGCTACAAATACATTCCATACTTGGCATAATAAACCTAGAATCTTTGAACTTACAATAAAACTACAAGGTTAACAACAAACCAAGCTTATTTCCAAGATGAAGAGCTCCATATTTTGAATGAAATTATATATATATGGATATGGCAAAAAAACATGAATCAACATTAGCCAGATACATACTAATTTCTAATGAAATTTCAAACTCACCATAGTAAATGCTCCAAATCACTCTCTTGTGTGAGCCCATTTGTTGGAATCAATACTTTAAGCTTGGTGTTGCTCCTTAGTTTTGGTACTTAGTAAAACACTTGTAAAATATTGATCTATTTTGTATAGTAATAGAGCGGTTTGAATATGAGTTTGTGTTCAAAACTATGACGACATAAGTAACATAAGTAATCTGCATCAACCCTAAAGGTTCTTTTAAAATCTTGTTCTATGTGAATTACATTCTTCACAATATGATCAATCAAATTTGTCATTTTAAAACTATGAATCATTGGTCCTTTATCATTAGAATTGATGAACATTGCTTGTGTCAATCAAAGATGACAACTTGAAATGTAGAACTTGGTCCCCTAAAGTTCCAAAATACTTGTCTTTTAGTGAAATACTTCACCCATTGAATTTGGATCTAAAGCTCTTAGAACCAAGATACAAAAAAATCAACAGAAAGAGAATTCCAAGTACTCACCTTGCAAGAGCAGCATCATTCGCATTTTCACGACTAGAGGCATTTGGCATAATCACGCCACAAATTGAACAGCGGCTCAAAAGACCTTGTAAGTAACCACACTTCATTCCAATAGAAACGCTTGCCAAAAATGTATATGGTCTTAACACGAGAGCCTAGGATCAATTTTGGATACACCTATGATGAGCATTTTGAAAATTAATAGCTTACTCAGACAAACTAGTAGAATTTGTAACTTTTTTCCAGAATGCATTGCCATTTCAAAATTGTGCTACAAAATTTCAATAACGCAATCACTAGCAGAGGCAAGTTTCAAGTTTCCTACTCATGTTGTACTGGAAGTTGAGTGTGGAAATCAAATCCTTCTACAATAAGGCTTACTCTAAACCACATGGATTTGTTTAGTGTTATGAGTGGAGACTCCTCCATTCCTCGGACTGATTACCTGGGCAAATTTTTTTTGGAGTTATGGCATTGCTAACAGAACTTGGTTTTGCCGTGGTCAAAGAGGCTGTCATTCACGCTATCAACGATACTTACCATTCACCTCGGAGCACATCACCGCCACTTTGTTTTTCTCACAAACATCGCTCATCGTAGCTGACAAAATACAAATTCTTTTGCCGTTTGAAAGGCCAATTGACAACGCCGATAATTGCTATTCATTACGGTATCGATACAGGCAAAAACAGATGATAATGGCACAACAACTTCAAGTCTTCGTGCATGTCACGAGGATTAGAAACAACACGATTAGGAAAAATTTGCCAACCAACAAGAGCTGATTTCTAACGCCTTTAACAATTTCTTTTTCAACACAAAAAAAAATCACTGTCACCACTTCATACCTGTCATGCACGACAGTCCTTTGATAAAACCACGTCACGGTAAAAAATGATGCAATTTCTGTTGCTGTAGCGTCATATAGCATACGCAAAATCAATAAGAGCTTCACAAACCCTAAGCTCAAAGAAACATGCTTCGTACAACAGAAGAATGTCAAAGCAATGAGCATCAAAACTGGTTATGATCATGCACGAATCATTGAAACAAAAATTATTCAATTTTATGCCTACAAACTTCATCCGGCACAGAAACAACACTTTCCAAAAGCTGAAGATCTGCACCACGGCTTAAGTGAGCACTTTAAATGTCCAAGGTTGTTGCAGTCCTTGGTAAAATCTAGCAACATATAAGGGCTGCACATCCGCTTATACCTTACCCAACTTTCACTGCATCAATTGTCAATCCACTAGCATCACTCGATTTGTGCACATATCAATGATCAACTGAGTAACAACCGATCATCGCACAGAAACCACTCAATATGGAAACACCAACTGAAACACCAACTGAAACACCCTTCATAACACTACATAAGAATGTGCTCCATCGCGTTTGAAACGATGCGTGCACGAGCTAACAAAGACAAACCAAAATCGACGATCCCTGCAATTATTGTTTAAAAAGCAAAACACGGTCTAATCCTTACGGGGTAGTGCCGAGCTGAGAATGACAGAACTTCGTATGTCAAGTGCTTAATTGAAAATACTAAAATCGTAAAAGACGGAAAAGAGTTTGTAAAGGAGTCGTACCTTGGGCAGATGATTGAGCAGATGATTGAGCAGATGTGAATGCAAATGCGCACAGCCGAGGACGAGAGAAAACAGAGGAATTAAGGTGTCGGACGTTGGACATGAAGCACGGCCCTGTTTATACCGCTCGACATGCAACCATGTAACTCAAACACGAAACCCTAGGCCGACGACGTCTACCACTGCTTCAGCAGAGATACTACTGTAATTTCGAAAAATGGTTCGTGATGGGTATTGCCTAACCCGCACGACTGTTTCACCAGAGATACAACTACAACTTCAAAAAATGGTTCGTGATAGGTATTGCATTTTTTACCCTTTAACATCTTGATTCGAAGTTGTTTACAAAGAAGCGTTATAAAATGTTTTATGAAAACCCAAAAATAATGGAGTTGATGTACAAAGAAAACTTGTAAATGTCAATGTGAAGATCACATTTGTACGGCTATTTTTAGCATGATTTTATTAATATTTTCTAAATAATTTTTGAAGGTTTTTACTTGAAATTCAATTCAAAATCTCAAAACAACACAAAAATAATAATTTAAAAATTGTAATGAAATTAGAATAACATGCACTACAAGATGGTATGCTTTCCGTTATTTGATTCTACTTATTTTGGAAAATCATATTTAACGTCTCACTTTTTTAATTAAGAATGAAATTTGACAAAATTTAGTTGTTTTATTTTGTTAAAAATCATAATAAACTATTTTGAAAATCCTAATTGTGCAAAAGATAGTCAATTTGCACAATAACCAAGAGAAATTTGGGTGAATGAAAACTATTCAGTTTAAATGAAATTCGAACATTTGTAATTTGTTCGTTGTCCAGTATATAAACGCATGCGCGCCAAAGGGTTAAAACCCCATTTTGTTTTGGCATTTAAAAAATCTCAGTTGTTCAACAAATAAGAAGTTATAAGCAAGATTCTCCCCAAAAATGAAGTAAGCACGTCATGTGGACCTCAGTAAATCTTTAACCTTTAAAGGACCAAGAAGCCCAAATTAGCCTTTTAAATTTTTTTATAACAATTTTGACTAAATCCTATGTACACTTCCTTTCATCCAGATTTATTTGGCTTTTAATGAACACATGAGATGTTCATCATTGATTCCAACAATATAAAATCTAGTCCTACTTGAATTATATTTTTCAAATTCTTGCATTTTTAAAACTTTCACTATTGTTCTAAGAATTCTTGAAACTAAATTGAAGTTAATATGGTTTTTTGGATCTATTATAGAACAAATCATAGTAGTTAGATAAGTACTCCAAATCATCTCAATTCTTGATTGAACATTTTGGACGTAATTATATTGAAATTGTCAATGTTTGTAATTTTAAAAATCAAAAAGTAAGTTTTTTGTTTGTAGTTGGGCTTGAAGGAAAAAATCTCATTTTCAAGGTTAAAATTGAGCTTGACTAGCCAACACCTACTAAGCATTGTTAAACAATCAATCTTAAGGTGCTTGATGGTTTTGAACCTGATACTTGCACCGTAGTTTTATTGTGAATGGTGGTTGTATTTAAATTCTATCATTAATGGTTTTTCAAATTTCTACCATATGACATCAACCTATTCATGATGTTTCTTCAAATTCAATTGGCTAGGGCGATAGGAATTTCGATAGATTATTTTGTTAAATGTTGAACAACGATAGATTAGAAAAAATTTGTACGAGGAGGAAGAAGTAAGTAGTGCTTCACTGGCCCAACACAGTAGGAAAATCAAAATATGTTTTTTGTGCTAATGCATTAAAAGGCTATATTCTAAGTACATGTTGAATTCTACGTATGTTCAAAAATTTAAAAAATAACTTTGTTATGCTCTCAAAAGTAATGCCAAATTGGAATTAGTTTTGCAAAATTTGTGGCAGTTCTTTAAATGCTTGCATTCTCATGAATTAGAAGTACTAATGTAGTAATTGTTCTATTAGTAAATATACAAAGTACGATTTTTTACAAATTTAGTGCCCATTGGTAAATGAAAATATTCAAAAATCATACATGAATAACACACAAATTTTGATTGGAACAAATCTTGGATGTAATTGCCATATGGTATGTAACACAATCATAGAAGCGTTGCGACCATGTGATGTATGCAAATGTTGCAAACATACATCTTACACACGCTTTTGATAGCAACTTTCAGAAGTTCAAAAAACATAATCCTTTGATAATTCTTTTGTACGTCATTCGCTTATGTTGCATTTGTATACAAGACATGTTGAGTCATCAAGTACTGCAATCGTTCGAAATGGATACAAAAAAACATATGTAGAACATACATCAACACCTTGAAAAACATAACATATCAAAAACATTGGAAAAACATGACTTGCCAAGTTTGTGATGTAGTCATACAACAACTAGTCACAAAATCCCACTATTCTTTTGGTGAAACTATGGTCAGCGTCTTTCAATTTACATTTAAATGACAATTGGATTGGGTGCCTCAGAGAGGAGCTCTTAGAAAGACAAGCATAAGGTCGGCGTGCATGACATAATCAAAATTGTATACTCCATCTTTTAGCATTAATAAAAAGAAAGTATGTATTTCACATAATATGCTAATTTTGTATTATAATTTAATCATAAATTTTATAACAAATAATTTATTCTAAGAAAACTCTAAACTCTAAATCCAAGGTCATTAGAAGAAACATTATCTCCATAAAAAAACTTTGAGCACCTTAAACTATGTCAGCTTGATAACCTACAAGTGAATTCCAAGCAATCAGCGAGAATTCTTTCGTTCAACTATGTTGACATAGGGTCTATGAGTCATTTCCACGTGAGAGCACATATCACAATACGGTTGCAGTTTTAGGGTTGCAAATATAATATACGTGTTTACTACATGTCCTTGCAACTCTTTTCTAGTAATTTTTCAAACTACAACAGAGAATAAGAATAACTTGTTTTGTAAGTTTGTCGCATGATGGGAACAAATCATTTAACGCTATTGTAAACAAACTATAGTATTGAAAGTGTCCTAAATTGCTTTCTAAAGCAACATTCATTCGAGTTTTGAGGGCATTCACAAGATACACGTCATCTCACCTAATCAGTCATTGAAGATAGAATCATAGTGCCCACAAGTACACGTTGCAAGATACATTAAAAAAATCAAATTAACTAAAATGTAGGATATTGTTTTATTGTTTCTAGAACCTAATTAGATCCTATAAAATATATCAGCTATAGGGACATCTAGATACTAAACTTTGGGAATATTAGTAAAATATGTCTCATTACAAGATGTGTGAGCAAGTGCCACTTCTTGTAGATTGATCATTATTCAATTTTGTGCAAGGGCATCTGCAAGTATTACTTGTATTAAATAAGGGAGAAGTGTCATTGCTTCACTTGAGAAATGAAAATAGTAAAAAATGGAACTTTTTGCAAGTACAATATCATGTACTAAAGCCCTCTCGCAACTCTACTTATATAGAGAAGGCATCAAGCGGAGGGAGTTCTTTGATTTGAGGGCACCGGATCGACAAAGACAGGTGCCCAAAATCAACGGGACCCCAACACAAGGGGCCTTCTAATGCACATAGTAGTTTTAAATATTTCTTTCCACTTACAACAACGGCCAGTTAAGATTTAATTTTTTTTCATAGGCACACGAGTTGCTTTGCAAACTTTGGTAACCCATCACCAAAAAATTTCCATCCGGTAATTTAGGAATACCATAAACCGTGAAGGTCCAAACGTTGTGCAATAGATTGACATTGAAATAGTTAAAATTGTGACTATAAACCGCTTTTTAGGAGATTAGTGTTGACCAATCGACTTCTTGTGTTCTTTTTTATTTTGGGTAGAATGGTGGCTCAACCCATATATTGACTTTGGATTAGTCCTAATATAAGTTTAAGATGAGTCTACACAAAGGGGTTTGAAATTCTTCTCATTTAAAAAAATTGTAGAAAAATATCTATAGGGGATAAAAATATGAAATCACTTTGCTTCTTTATGATTTGTCCTCTTCTATAGAAAAATTAAGTCCTAAGATAAAATTTTATGTCTAATATCCAAATCTCCTTATTTTCACGGTTTCTGATATTTCTATGCTAGAGTGGTGATTTCATGGCCAGAATTGAACCGCCAAACCCTTGGGTACCCAACAACACCTCAACAAGTTGATATATCTGAAGAGTTTGATGCTTACAGCCAGTAATTCCCTGCAAGAGAGTCCAAATTTAATATTAGGCGTTGTCACACCTCCTCGGAAAATGAAGAATGGGAGAATGGAGAATGAAGAATGAGGAAAAAGAGGAGCCAATAGGATAGCTTCTCCATGGAAAAAGTGTCACACCGCTTTTGTGGTTTGTGGAGATTGAGAATGGTGAATAGAGGTTAGTTGATTACTCATCCTCCAAGCATGGGCCATTCTCCATTCTTCACCCGTGAATAATGTGGCCCAATTCTCCAATCTCCGAAAATGGGCCCTCCGCCATTCAAGGAGAGCATGCCACGTCCCCAATCTCCGATGATTGAGAATGGGAAGAAAGAGGTGTGTCACCCCTATTGATTTAACCCTTAAACGTCAAGAAGGCCTGGACGGGGCAGCCCGGAAGGTATCTAAATTTTTGGAGGAAGAAAAAAAAAATTATAAAAAAATTAAATCAAAACCGGCTTTGCAGTGCACTACTGGCTAGCACTGTAGCACTGCGGCACTGCTGAACTTCAGCTGCCCCAACCTCAAAACTTGTTCAATTTGATAACTTTAATTGCTTACCAACGATTCCACAATCTCTCAAATGAGGCGAAAATTTGGAATCTAAATCGCTTTTTCAATAGCTTTCCAACGCACCAATCCTCGCTTGATTTGGTTGAGAAAATCAATTTTTTTTCTTCATTATTCTCTTTTACATAAGCCCATGGGGCTTACGTTGACGTTTAAGGGTTAATCGACAAAAAAAGTCCTTTATGTTTGCACTGAGAATCTGCAAATTCAAAAATTCACTTCGCCTTTCATTTCAACTTCCATGGCCGCTCCTTGACTTGCAGCAAACATCAAAAAAATCCTTGTTGTGCAATGGATCTAAGCATAGAGTGAAGAAAAGCGAATGGCAACAGAGCAGATCGGTTTGAAGCAAAATGATTAGGACCTGAAGCACAAATGGACGTTTCAGACTATTACCATACACTTTGTGAAGAATTTTTGAGGAAGACACTATCTCTTGTGGTAAGTTTCACTTCTCTGAAAACATTTTGAAAGATGCAACGGTGGTTAGAAAGCCACAAGAAGTAACAAGCCAATGTACATTGCCAGATTTGGATGCAGGAATATCATACAGTGAGCCAGATGTGAAAGGCAAGCGCATGTATTCGCAGTAACGACATTTGATTGCAAGTCGCCGTAGACGGTACAAGGAGAGAGCTCAGCACCATTGTGTGCGGTTCTCGTGATTATGCGTGCGGTTCTCGCAATACAAGGAGAGCTCAGCACCATTAACTCTATAACCTATGTGTTTCGTGCCAATAATCTAAAATAATCCTGATATTGTACAGATCTAATTAGTGCAGTGTAATCGTCCAATCTAATCCCGCTCCACTTTCCGCCCCTTAATTGGCGAGAACTGGTAGCTATGGTCGCCTAAGGGAGTTAAGGAGGATTGCCTCACGAGCGTGGAAATCAAACTCGAGCCATCCCTCTGCAATGAAGCGTAGCGAACGATTTGCCATTCTTGCTCGGTCAATTCTTCTCCTTCGTCCTCCTCGTGCCAGGCAGACTCTCGGGGACCGCTTAGACACTCATCGTAATTGACGTCGTCGTCGCTTGAAGAGGACGCAGCGAGGAGCATGTCGATGTTGCGTTGCGAACCGATAGATTCCCACGAAGTCGTAGTGGAACTCAGCGAGCTCATCGAACTGAAAGAGCCGGAATCGGTAGACAATGGCGTATCGGGCCAGAGTTCATCAGAGTCGTATGATAAGCTCTGCACGCTGTCTTGGCTGCCAATCACTCTGTTCTTGTGATCCGCCAGAGCACGAGCGTTCTCGTTAGAAAAAGACGCCGCAAGAAGTTTCGATTTCTTCTTCAGCTTCGTTTGGAGCTTCTTGAACAACTTCTCGGCGAAATGCGGCCCGGAAGGTTTCGACACATCAACTTCGGGTGCAAATCCTCCAAATGTAGGCTCAACGAACGTAGCCGGCTTCCGTACGCCTCGCGAAGCCCCGGGAGGAGGCGGAAGAGGAACCCGAAGAGGCTCATCCGTCACAACATCCTCCATCGGTTTCCCTGGCGCTGCTTCCCAGCTGTATGGCACTGCGGCCGCGACATTGCCAATCCCGTTGTCCAATACAGGCATGGTGATCGCTTCTAAACAAAAAGCTAATGCGTTCGGTGATGTTTGTGAAAGGAGACGGCAACACACAGCGGAACTTCAAAGGCTCTCGAAGGTGAATGCGGTTGTCTGCGCGAGTGAGAGTCAGAGGAGTGCTATATAGAGGACGTCCCGGGAGGTGAGATGGCGATGCCGACGGACACGGCGACGAAATCCCCGACGCAGAGGAAGTGGAAAGCTCGGCTGTAATGGCGAGTAGCGGGACGTTAATCCGTGACTTCCGCCTCCGTTCTCTTGGCGACTGACCAACTGCTCTTCTGAACGGGTAAAATTACGACTTCGTAACTCTCCGGTAAACGTGGTCCCTTCCCTCCGAAAATTTGTTTTTGATCCATTTTTAGAGACGTTGCAGAAACGGAATTCTCGGACACTATGGATTTCTGCCGTGCCTCCTCAGTGAGCGAGGAGGCTCTCTGACACTGGATCCGCGAATGTTGGGAAGCGGTTGAAAACTCTATCGTTAGGTAACTTTTCTGTTTGGTTTTTTTGAGAGCATTTTCTAAATTTATTTTTCGACACAAGCGATCAGATAGATAGATAGATAGATATGAACTCCGGTCCTCTTTCGAGGCCGGCGTGAATAAAGTGTCTGTTCGTCTTGACAATGAGCCAATGCCTCCGGACAAAGGTCCATTGGTACAAGACTACTCACCTCTTCGAGAATAGACACTTTAGTGACCAGAGGTAAATACTAGTAACACTAGTAAAATACGTTAGATTAGAACTAGCGCTGGTATAAATTGATGTTTGTTTTGATAGAGGTCGTCAAGTCATGGTTCCAAGGTTGGTTGGAGAAGGGCGTTTATGTTACAATTGTGCGGTCCGGGTTCGATTCCCGTGGAGTCCGACTGAGCGTTTATTCACAAGCGATCACTTTATAAACCAAATAGATAGGCCGGCGTGAATGAAGTGTCCGTTCATAATGCCAATGACCCGATGCTCACCGGACAAGGGGAAATTGGGACGATACTACTCTCCCCTTTTGAAGATGGACACTATAGTGACACACTATGCTACTACCTAGCTAGCCACTAGTGCCTTGAAGATACTGGACATGGTATCCCCCCAAAGAACTTTGAGGTACCCATACAACAAGGTCCAAGGACCCCCCACCATAGTTGGATGGACTACGGTGGTGAACACCACGCCGGCATGGGGAATAGAACCCACAACCTCCTCATTGGGGGCCATGAGTCCCAACCACCAAGCCAAGGCCCGTGGTGCCTTCTTTATAAACCACTACAGAAGGATTACAACAACCAGGCCCAGAGCTGGTATCAAAGAACCAAGTTCACAATTCGGAGTATTTCAAGTGAGAGCCGCTTTATTGTTGATTGTCCTAAATCCACCAACTTAAGGAATCTGGCCTATTTTTGACATTGCTAAATTTGAAAAAAATATGACCGCATTCGAAATAGGTTTTGATGAGGATTGCAAAACTTTGCAACATCTAATTCGCATTTGTCAATTTTATACAAATCGTTGAGGGTTTATTTGTCAATTTTATACAAATCGTTCTTCGGCCCAATGCAACAAAAAAAAATCAGCCTTAAGTCCGGCCTCAAGCACTCAATATAATATGATTACAGTTTTTAACGAAATGTGCTCTTGGACTCAAGGTCAAAATTTAGGATTCCATATTTGGTGAACCAATGAATTGAATTAGGCTTGTATAAGAGCTTTAAAAATGTTTTCGTTGCATAGGGGCTCGACTCCTAGTGTAAAGGGGTAGGGCCCAAAGAATGCTCACTCCTCGATTGGAATTCTTTTCTTCTCCTTCTTCCTTTTTAAACAGTAGAGTTAACCGAAAAGATGAAAAAATACATGTTAGGTGAGGTGAGTTTGACCCGTATCTAAGGCATCCAAGCAAACTGGCATGGTTTCCAAAGAATTCAAAATAGAAAGGAGTGTGAACTAGTTTTGCCGTCACAAAGGAGGCAAAACTGAGATGAAGGTGAGTTCAAAGAGAGCCAAGGCTTGGAGGCGATGGGCCACATTCACTTGAGATATAATTAGGTGACTGCATTGATTAGTTGGCTCTCACAATTTGGAGCTCGTGTCTAAAATTGAAGATAGAGGGTCTCTTCTTCCCTTGGAGCTTTGATTTCGGTTACACTAAAAGAAGGCATGCAGTCTGACTTCCAAAACTTTTGCGGGTCTGTTTTCAGTTAACTCTAGTATTGATTCAAGAATATTTCAAATGAATACTTCTCCTACTTTGGTAACAATCAATGAGTATTTCAATTGACTTCTCGATCGTAATCCTAGACACTACAGTTGTTCCAATTCTAGGTTTTGGAAGCGTGTGATTAATGTCAGCTCAATCCATTTGCCTGAGGACCATGTGGTTATGAGCCAATCCATTTGCTTATGGACCGTGTGGTAATGAGACAATTCATTAATGAGCTTGAACGTTAGAAGCACCGAACCTTTTTGTGTTTCAAAAACGGACTAATCATGCATGCGTAATTTATTTTGAAGTTATTTATGGCAATTTTTCTGCAACCGCAAAATATGAAATCAAATGGCCCACATAAATGACGTCGCCTTCTACAATGGCGGAGAAGATCACGGTTGTGACCACCGACGAGCTTTTGTTAACTGACAGACACACTAACGGTAGCAGCGTTGTCACAATATGCATATTTCTCGTTTACCTCGCAGTCAAGTTCTTGTGCAATGCGGTGCACGATAGTAAGTTACTAGGGTTGGATAACCTATTACCACCACCTCCCCCAATTACGACCTGTAGATTTTTCTTGGGGCCACCAGAGTTGAGACTCAAAACCACCAATCTCACTATTGAGGTAGACCAATGGCATGCCAAGCATTGCGAAGAAATAGTTGGTGGTTTTGGGTATCATGATGAGTGAAAGTTAGCACCACATTGGTGTGGACATGAGGAAATCTAGAGGTTTGATTTGAGTAACAGGTTACTTTCCACTTTGGAATTTTGTAGTAAATTGACAAATGCGAATTAGATGTTGCAAATTTTTGCAATCTTCATCAAAACCTATTTCGAATGTGGTCATATTTTTTTTCGAATTTAGAACTGCCAAAAATAGGCCAGATTGCTTAAGTTGGTGGTAATAGGATATCCAACCTTAGGGGGGGCGGTATGGACTAAAATCTGGATAAGCTCTTATGATTGAAAAAACATATCAAATAAAAAACTGCATGAGCCCAGCTGTTGCGAGTGCACTCGTTTCATCTGTTAACTCTTAACCCCTAAGTGACCGAACGACCATTTTATAGTCGCTGCCCTTTTTTACGGGCTGCCCAAGATGAAAAAAAAACTTTTTTGAAAATAAAATAAAATTTCAAATAGGAAATCAAGTCTACTTTCCAACCCAATTTGAATTATGTCAATCCAAGTTAAACTCCATCAAGGAGAAATTTTCAAAGACAAACACCTCAACATTGTCCTAGTGTTACAAAACTTACTATTTCGAGAAAGTAATGATGTTCCCTCTTTGAAATTTTTTGCTTTTTTGAACTTTAGAATAGAATGTCTAGTTTCAACCAATCATACCAAATTTCAAATTCTAAAAATAAAATTTGTAATTTTGGTGAATATTCAACGATAAATGCTTCTAAATTTGTTTAATGAGTATCGAAAACATTTTTTGAAAGTTTGACCGTATGGATAATTACTAAACATCGTGCTTCTCATTTTCTCTTTTGAACCAAACTTCATCGAAGTTGTAGAAGCAACATTTTATAGCACATTTAGGTTTGGCCCTTACCCCCTCTGTCATTTAGGGGTTAAACGTCAAGAGGGCTTGAATAGGGCAGCCCAGAAGGAATCTAAATTTTTTTGGGGAAAAAATTAAAATAAAATTAAAATCAAAAACGGCTTTGCAGTGCACTACTGGCTAGCACTATAGCACTGCTGAACTTCAGCTGCCCCAACCGAAAAACTTGTTCAATTTGATAACTTTGATTGCTTACCAACGATTCCACAATCTCTCAAATGAGGCGAAAATTTGGAATCTAGATCGCTTTTTCAATAGCTTTCCAACGCAACAAGTCTCGATGGATTTGGTTGAGAAATGAAACTTTTTTCTCCAATTATTCCTTTATACCAAGCCCGTGGGGCTTGCTTTGACATTTAAGGGTTAATACGTGTAGAAATTCGGTTATTTGTTACACGCGTTGTGATCATAGAGAGTCTACATTCAAAAGGGGGCATTAACCCTTTAACCCCTAAGCTCCCGAGTGACCATTTTCTGGTCGCTGCCCGGAAAAAACGGACTGCCCGGAACAAAAAAATCTTCTTTTGAAAAAATAAAGAATATTTTAAAATACTACATCAAGTCTACTTTCCAACCCAATTTGAATTATGGCAAGCCGACTTAAACTCCATCCGGGAGAATTTTTCAAAGTAGATCACCTCAACATTGTCTTAGTGTTACAAAATTTGCTATTTGGGGAAAGTAATGATGATTCCTCCATCGTTTCTCTCGCTTTTTTGAAGTTTACGATAGACAGCCCAACTTTAACCAATCGTACTAAATTTTGAACTCTAAAATTGAAAATTATAATTTATACAAATTTTCGAAGGTTAATGCTTTTAAATTCATTAAAAAATGATCTAAAGATTATTTAGGAAATTTGACCGTACGGATAATTTGTAAAGATGATACTCTACATTTTGTCTATTGAACCAACCTTCATCAAACATGTGGAAGGCACATATTATAATACATCTATGTTTTGTCCAATACCCCTCGGGCTTTTAGGGGTTAAGGTCCCAGTTCAACACTGTTTTCAAAGATTCGTTATAAAATGTTCGATGAAAACTAAAAATGGAGTTGATGTCCAAAGACAAGTCGTAAATGTCGATGTCAAGATCACATCTGTACGGTTGGATTTATCATATATTTCTTTAACATTTTTTAATTAATTTTGCAAGGTTTTCTCTTGAAAATCAATTAAAAATCATGAAATAACGGATTTTAAAAAAATTGTAATGAAATCGGAATAACATGCACTATGAGATGGTATGGTTTCCATTATTTGATTCTACTTATTTTGAAAAATCATCTTTAAGGTCTCACTTTTTGAACTGAGAATGAAACTTGACATAAATCACTACTATAGTGTTGTTTTTCCAAAAATCATAACAACCTATTTTTAAGATCCAAATCATACAAAAGATAGTCAACTTGCACAAGAACCATGAGAAATTTTGATAGATGAAAACTGTCTGATTTGAATGGAATTCGAACAGTTTAAATTTGTTCAGCGTCCACTATATGGACGCAGGCGCCTGAAAGGATTAACATTAAGATCGAGGCACCTAAAACTGATCAGTTAAGACATGTACCATACTTGGGATTGATGAATTGATGTTTTGAGTAGTTTCCTCTTTAAGCAATAAGAATTTAAGAAGTTTCCATATTTAATTTAATTTTTTTGATAATTATTTGAATTAGTACAGATTTTCAAAGTGGAAGTTGTAGGTTTACCAAAAACCGATCATATGCTCTAATGTACAAATGAGGTACATCTTCCCTTTCAAAATTAAAAAATTAAGCAAGAATCTAGGGTGGTTGGTTTTGCGTACATGGTCGGGAATGGGTGTCTCAACCTTAGTAGCAAATCTGTCTTTTTTCATTTGTCATTTCGTGGTAACAGTGAATAGTAGCGGAATATTATACTTACGTTTTTGTCTTCTTGTGACCAAAACTACTCATCAGCACTAACACAGCCCATGTGCCTGGCGCCGTTTCATTCCTTTTTTATTTAGAGCAAGTGAAAAACGACATATTTCCTTCTAGTGTAACTTTAAAGCACATAATGAAGGCCGTTTTGTAATAATCTTTGAGAAATAAATAAATTTATATGATCAAATTTTTGGTAATCACGTTGGAAATTATACAAAATTGTGCAATCAGATTCTCTTGTTATGCTGGAATTGGAGAATTGTGCATTTGTTGTTGATTCTTTTAGTGCATTGGGGCGGGAAGAGGGGGATTTGTACACATGAATGACTTTTTTAGGGTTCAAGTATGATTGAAAGCAAAAATAAAAAATTAGATATTTGGCATTTAAATAATAGTTATAACAGTAATAATAATAAATATTAAGATTGTGAAATCCTAAACCAATTTTTTAATTTTAATTTTTCTTGGCGAAGCAATTGATGTAAATTTCAATTGGAACTACGCATTGTGACTCTAGGATGCATACACTTTGGCAAACTTTGACTCATGTTTTTAGTTCGTTGCTACCAGTGATTTTCTCTAGCTTGTTATAAAGTACTTGTACATAAGATTGAACATAAATTATTATTTTTTTAGTTTTTTGAAACATGTTTTGTCCTGTGCCACAAACATTGGTAATTCTAAAGTAGTCTAAGTGGCAAAAAAATAATTATATAATTCACTATAACTTGTATGAACACGTTATGTAGGTACAATATTCAATCTCTATTAGATCAATGTACGTTGAAAAAAGTTGTCACTTACACTTGAAAACGGAGGCAATGCAAGCACATGTCATGCATGCATATTCAGGTAGTATCATTTCTAATCAAATAGATTTCTACGAGAATATTCAAGCATAGTCATAAAAGGTTGATATTTTCATTTGAAGTAGGAAATTAGCAAGGACAAATCATAAAAATAATTTTTCTTGATATGTATGTTTGTATGTAATCTTTTGAAGATAATAAACTATAGTTCTATACATGTGTATTGACTGCTTCACAACCAACCAAAAATTTGGCACTTAACCCCTAAAGGACCACAACTATGTTTCTCTCCAAACACTTCAAAGTATCCCTTCTCATAAAAAGACAAATAGCTTCTGATCTAAAACCTTTTTGACTGATTCAACCGTAGGATATTTCAACCAACTTGAATTTATTATGACCTAAAAAATTTCAACCGTTCAAGGTTCTTCAATAGTAAGATTATAAGCTTCAAAGTTGGTAGCATTTTTTTTTTGGGCTTGTTGCCCAAGTTTGAAGCTTTTTGAAAATGCCCAAAATGTAAAGTTTAGTCTCAAATTTGGTAAAATGAATTTGGCAGTTGTATATATGGGGGCGTTAGCTCATTGTGTACAAAAATTTAGATGCATAGCTCATTGTATGAAAATTTTCAGGAGGTGCGGGCAATTAGGTTTTTCACCTTTACATGATTGTATCTTTTGATCTATACATCATCTACGTACGCAAATTACCATCCCATCTTTGTTACAATGAGTAGAATCACCAAAAAATATCTCAATAATTGATGATCAATACTTATTCCATACAAAGCTTACCAAACTTGGAAAATTAGCCTTGGTCCTTTAGGGGTTAAAACAATCAACCAATATGAAAGGTGACACGCAATGAAGGTCATTTATGTGTTCATATTTGAAGTTGACATCACTTGAATAAAGCCTCTCGTACAAGAATGATTTGCAAATGCAAAAAATGACATTAGAAATTCAAAGTATAGCAAATAGGTATATTACACTTTGTAATAGTTAAAGAATTTTATTTTTTGTTACAGTGAGAAGTAGTGGTATAGTGAAGAGGGAACCTCTTGTTATCTACAACACCATGCATTTGAATTTTCTCAACCTTTCAACTTTTTATCTTTGGAGCTTTTTTAAAAATAAACACAAATAAGAATAAAAGGGATTTTGTCATTGTAGAGGATGGATGCTATACATGGCTCTTATAGAATGTAATGTGTCACAGAACTTAGCGATATGGCTAGTAAAACAAGTTAAATAATTGTAGTTAGGCACCATGCTAGAGTTTGAGAGCATATTGCTAAAGGTCTATTTGGAGACCAACTTGGTGCCCAAATGAAGCTTTGGCACGACAATCTTGCACTCTAACTTACTTCACTTGATTCATTGTTTCAATATGTTTTGTGATGAAATTTCCATCTTTTTTCCAAAAAAATGAAAAAAATGAGAAAGGGTGTAATTTTGTAATGTGACTTAGAGACTCGTGGAGTAGCCAACAATTTTTATTTTATTTTTGCCAATATCTTACTATATTTCTATATTGGATACTAGGTTCTAAATGCATGGCAAAAAAGTGAATGAATCCTCTAGATTTTTTTTAAAATTGCTAGTATTTGTATGGAATTGCCTTATGATAGATAATTTAACACATATACATTTGGATCCATTTGAATCCAATTTTTCCTTACACAACTGCATCTAGAGATGAGTGTTGTTCTACTAAGTGAAAAACAAGTTGTTGAAGCCATAGCATACAAAGCAACATGAACAAAGATCACTTTCAAATGAGACCACAATTTAGTTATTCATGATTAGAAACTAAGCTTACATGGCAATTACATGAAAATTCCACAATTTACGAAATACAAATGGCATTCATACATCACTTAGAAGAGTGAATATTCTACTTGAGATCCTCTTGGAGAAGTTTACTCCCTTCTTGTGCTCTATTTTATGATATTTTTTATCGAATCAATTACTCAAAATGAATTTACAAACTCAATCATGATATCAAAATTGAATCGAAAAATTGGAAATCCAAACAGGAGCAAGTTTCCATCTAGTAGCATGCAAGCCACCAACACAATAAAACGCCATGACTACACCAAAATTGAATCAAACTCCTCAATTCTAGCTTTCACACTAGTAGTAGACCTGTCGTTTTTCATTTCCCGTTTTGTAAGAACAGTGAATAGTGGCTAAATATTACACCTATATTTACATTTTATTGTGACCAAAACCACTCACCAGCACTAACACAACCTATGTGCTTGGCATGGTTTCATTCCTTTTCCATTTATATAGTAAGTGAAAAACAACACATTTCGTACTACACTAAATAGGTAGATTAGCCCCTAAAGGCCCTTAAAAACCAAAATGGCTTTTTGCTGTTTTGGGCAGCCTAGAAGACCGGCTTAACTTTAGTATTTTGGGCTAAAATTTGGTGTGGGTGTGGTAATACATACATACTATATGTGGTAAAATTTGGGCAGCAAAATTCAAGTTTTAGAATTTTATTATGCAAAATTTTGTTTTCAAGCCCAATTGGGGCAGCAAAAAAAAAAAAAAAAAAAGGGTTTTTTTGAATTTTTTTTTTGGAAATATGTTTATAATAATACTACTACACACATTTAAAAAAATCCAAGTTGAAAGTTTTAACAATTTTACATGGGCAGCCTTCAAAATTTACAAGAGCAAGCTTCACAGTTTTTTGTAATTTTACATTTTTTTCTTTCAAAAATTGTCAAAATTTGAGATTTAGGAATTTTTCGATTTTTTTTTTTCTAAAATTCACAAACGCATAGATGTAACTTTTCACCGTTCACTTTTTTACTAAACCAAAAACCTTTAACGTTATTCAAGTTTTACTATATTGTGGTTTTTGAACCTTCTTCTGGAAAATAATTTGCATGAAGGCCAAAAAAGCATAATGAGTCTCTAAAATTTTGCATGGAGGTGCCTAACTTAGTTACCTACATGGAAAAAAATATGAGCAAAATGTTTGGACTAACAATCTTCAAGTCCCCCTTTGCACTATGGAGACAATGCCTCCCAAACAATGCCCACAAAAACTTTTGCACAAACTTTGGATGTTATGATCTTGCAAATGATAAACATCCAACGGTTAATTTTTGAAACAGTAGCTATGAATAGGCTTAGGTACAAGATCTTACAGTTGGAATTCTAAAAGAAGTAAAAAAACTTGGTTCACATCCCCGGGAGTACATAGAGGTAGAAAATCGCAGTTTTGAGGTTTCAAGCTCCCAAAAACACAAGGAAATTTAGGGGTTAGTGTTAGATAATTATAAGATTTGAAATTATTATAGATTTTTACTCTCGACAAAAAAATTTACCAAAGACATTGATTCCAATACTATTGAAAGATCCCCATCTTGACCAATATAGAGGGTAAAAAAATTGGTCAGTAGTAAAAACTTACAACATGTAGTGTCATTTGTTGAAGTTCTTCAGCTCTTGCGCTCTATTCTTGCGCTGTATTCTGCTAAGGCGAGCTAACAAACTGCGAAGAAACTCTACTGACTGAAAAACAAAAAGAATTGGCTGCTGAAGAGAGGCCTGGAGACAAATGGCAAAGGAAGACGAGCAAGCGCGCGGAGGAATCGCTGATTTTACCGAACTCCTGAGCGGCAGGAAAACCGGAGCGGCTGCAGTAAAATGAACCTGAGATGCGTGAGTTGCATCTTTCTCGGCAACAGTGATTGCCACTTTCTCATGTGACACAAATTAACGGCCGTGGACGTTGGACTGTGGAAGGGGTAGGACTGTACCAATAAGCGGGCCAGCAGGTGCAAAACACGCGCCTGCAACTCCGGGCGTACAGTCACAAGTCGGGACCTCCAGGACCAGGGCTGATTTTTCACAAAGTTCTAGCCCGCCCACGTCCAAAAACCTTGAATTGAAAGGCAAAAATAATTGCAACCCGTCCCAAAACCGGTGATTTTAAAATCAACCCGTCCATGGAAAGGTTGAAAAAAAAACAACCCGTCCCAAAACCGGTTGCAAATTGAAAATGCCCGTCCTGTAATGTTTAGAAAATAAATAAATTTTAAATTTTAAAACATAAAAAAATAAAAAAAACAAAGAAAAAACGGCCGCAATCGGGCCAGGGCCGCAGCCGGCATGTGAGCACTGCAATATGTGAGAGGGGTTTTTCTAAACAAAACCTCATCAAAAGTCATCTACGTACTAGCTTGAAGTTGGAGACTTTTGATGCTTTGATGCGCATTTCATGTGCAAATATTCCAGTTGAAAACATCAATTGGAATGCAGTGATGCTTGTTTGGAGAAACATGAAGGATAGGAGAATTCATCCACTTGTTTGAAGGGTAAGTTCTTTTTTTTTATAAAATTTTGAACATGCTTATATAAAATATTAATTATTCAATTTCTAAGTGTATCTTCAATTATAATCTTTGACATTGTTTTACAAAGGTTCTAAATATTGTAGTTGATGAATCATTGTGTGCAGGTGAATCGAGCTCTTGAAGATTGGTATTTTGATTAGGTATTAGTGGTTTGAGTGTTTGACTCCATTATGCTTACATTCACATGTCATATATGACATAATGTAATTGATATTTGCACCATTTATTTTTTTGGGAAATTTTACATTATAAAATATATATATTTAGAACCCGTCCAAAGTGAATTTAACCCGTCCAAAAACCGGTTCATTTTTTTAGAACCCGTCCACTGGAAATGTTTTTTTTTCTGAACATGTCCCTGGACATGTTAGGGACCTTGTGAAAAATCACCACTGTCCAGGACCTCCAGTCCTTCCGTCCCCATTGCCGCTCAGCCCGGGACCCTATTCTCGGCGCCCCGTTCCGCATTTACTGCTTGTCTTTAGTGTTAATGGCGCTTTCATGGCCTCACTCCGGTATCGGCTATGATTCCTGTGCTTTTTTTTCTCTCGGAGTTTGTGAAAAAGCCAACTGAAAGTCGCTCCAGGCCTCCAGCCAAAACAAACTCGTTTCGCCCGGTTTTCTTCATCCGCAACGGCGACAACTTACAATGGAATTTCATTAGACCCGCTAGGGGTATCTTTGGATAGGCTGTGACTCCTCTTCTTTCGCCAGTCTGAGTTCCTTGGGCTCTGGCTCGGTTTCTGTGTTACTTTTGTTTCTGGCATTTCTGCTTTGGTTATAAAGGTACCATTTGTAAAATAAATAAAAAAAGAAGAAAAAAACTCATTTCTCAATCCCCCATAACATTCAGTAGCCTTTGTGAGTACTACCTCCTTCCAATAGAATGATGTGGAATATCCCACATCATTTCATCCCCCCAATGAAATGATGTGGGATATTCCACATCAAATCAGTAGCTATGGGGGCACGTGGCAATAAGCAAGAGCAAGCAACCATGGTGCACAGTAATCGAAAGCACTTTCAATCACAATTCAACATTGATTTTTCATTGTTTATTTGATTGATTCTCAACTCGACAGTGTTTTGTCAACTCAATAGTGTTTTGTCATTCATTGTTTATTTGATTTAATAGTTCATTCTATTAAAAATCACTGGTCACTCTGTTTATAAAGGTGGATGAAACCAAAAAGCAGTCTCTTTGAAGGCTACTGAATGTTATGCCGTCTCTATATCCCCCGGTGGTCTTGAATGCGGGGCACTGTTCATGCACCCCCCCCCCTTTTTCTGAAATTTCCATTTTGAACACCTTCGGTGCTTTTTTTGGCAATTTTTTTTGCAAATTAGAGACCTACGGCCCCAAATTATTTGGAAGAGATTTATTCGGGAATGAAAAAACCATTGGAGGAGGTGGTTGCTTTTTAAGGTGGACATTGAATCGGACAAAAATAGGGGGTACTTTTGTCCCCATTCATTAAAGACAATGGGATTTCTCTAAATCCCCCGATGGTCTTTAATGAGTGGGGACAAAAGTGCCCCCTATTTTTGTCCAGTTCAGGGTCCACCATAAAAAACAACCGCCTCTTTCAATGGTTTTTTATTCCCAAATAGGTCCCCCTCGAATAAATTGGGGCGTAGGTTCTAATTTTGCAAAAAGAATTGCCAAAAAAAACACCGAAGGTGCCCAAAATGGAAATTTCATAAAAGGGGGGGTCATGAACAGTGGCTTGCATTGAAGACCACCGGGGGATTTAGAAACGGGGAAGACAATGGGGTTCAATTTCATCCTCTTCGAAGAAAAATTAAATTAAAAACTGTTTTCCGTTGGTAGAGGGGATTTTTTTTAACCCCACAAGGACCAAGGCTGATTTTTCAAGTTTGGTCAGCTCACTGTGAAATGAGTATTGATCTTCAGTTCTTGAGATTTTTTGTGGTGATTCTACTATTCATAACGAAGATTGGATGGTAATTTGCGTATGTAGGTGATGTATAAATCAAAAGATACAATCATGCAAAGGTGGAAAACCTAATTGCGGGTAGCTCGTGAAACTTTTCATACAATGAGCTATGCATCTGAATTTGTGGACACAATGAGCTAACACCCTCATGCACACAATTGCCAAATTCATTTTACAAAATTTGAAACTAAATTTTGCATTTTCGGCATTTTCAAAAAAATTCAAATTTGAGCAGCATGCCCAAAAAAAAAAGGTCCAACTAACTTTGAAACTTGTAATCTTACTATTGAAGAACCCTGAACGGTTGAAAATTTGTAGGTGGTAATAAATTCAAGTTATTTGAAGTATCCTACAGTTCAATTAGTCAAAAAGATCATAGATAAAAAAAAAATTGTCTTTTTATGAAAAGGGATACTTTGGAGTGTTTAGAGAGGAACATAGCTGCGGTCCTCATTAGGGTTAAATTGCAATTTTCATTTATTGAACGAATGGCACTACTGTAGCAAAACGTACACTTCTATGAAGATTTGCATGAATGGTCATAAATGGATGGGTTGAACTGTGATATTAGAGTTAACCAAAAAGTCAGTTCAGAGAGGAAAGTTTTAGCAAATTCGTGTTGAATTCCTCTTGAACTCATATTGATATATAAATAGACCGAAAACTACTTCATGATGACTTGAAAGACAATCTGAAACAAGTCATTGTTATTATTCTCCACACCTTGCAATGACTTCCAAACCTTCTACCAAAGCTCTAAGCCCATGACCCACAAGGGAACAATTTATGACCACGGGGAACCTTGACCGATTCAATGCCAAGTAAATGGTACAAGAATGATGGTGAACACTTGCTAAATCGAGCAACCACTTCAATTTAGCAAGTGTTCACCACGAATTCACCATCATTTTTGTACCATTTACTATCTGGTGAATGTGTCAAGGTGCCCTGTCGACACCACCCTATTCAACCCAAATATAGCTCAATAAAGAGGTTAAAAGTAGAGCAAAAAGGGAGATTAGATGAGCTTCTTTTCGGTTAACTCAATTACTAATACGGAAGATGGACTGTAGACACTGGAAACTTTGATCAATTTAGCCGGGGCTAAACTGGGGTTGTTTAGCGCCCTCTTTAGCCCTCCTTAGCACTATGTGAAAAATGAGGGGGGCTAATTTTTTTGTACCATTAGCCCCCTTTTTGTACATTTAGCCAGGGCTAAAAAAGAGAGATTTGGGTTTAGCCGGGGCTAAACTTCCTAGTTTAGCCTCGCAAGCCAGTTTAGTCCCGGGGGCTAAACTCTCCAAAGCTTCCAGTGGACTTCTCAATAGTGATATTACGAATAGTGATATTACGGAGGGTGGACTGTAGTTGGAGCGGCAAAGTCACGGTTACCGTTTCTGAACAGAGCCCAAACTGTGGTTCCGGTTACGATTCCCGGGAAACAGTTGCGGCAAGGCATCCTGTCTCGATCGATGTTTTTGCTTCCGAGCGGGAACTATTAAAGTGCATGCAGTACGTCACGACTCATGGCCCATTCACGAAGCTGCATTTCGGAGGGCGGGCGATGGATATAACTCACAGGGTCCCAAACATTTTTGCCGGGGTAAAAAGTGGATGTTTGGCCCCTTTTTTTACCCCATTTTTGGAACTTTTACCCTATTTTCAAAAGTGAAGATTGGGAGTTGGGGGTCAATTTTTGACTCCCTTTTCAGAACTTTTACCAGGGCAAAACATGATTTACCGGGGTAAAACAATGGTGCTTTTGAACTGCATGGGGGGCAAAAAAACTGCCCCAGGGTAAAAGTCCCTCATTTTTACCCCACCCCAAGTTTAGCCCCGAGGTCAAATTGTGAGGGTTCCCTGTGACTTATGCTGTCCCCGATCATTTGTGCGCGCGATGGAGACGAAGTGGAGGAACCATGCATGGCTGGCATATATGCACCGGAGTACTGGACCTCGCACAGATTCGCAACGTTCAACCTGAGGCCAATATTTGCCGGTATATTATAGTATAATAAACTTGAATGATACTGTGCGCAGGAATTCATGAGAAGCTGTTTCTCGATTGAAGGTTTCGCAAATCCAAAGAATCACTGTACTGTGGGCACGACTTTGCATCTTTTCTTTTTCGATTTGCTCACCGAAGCTCCCTCTCTTTTCTTTCGTGAATGACGGCTTGGCTTATTTTAACTTAGAGTGACTGTTCTTTTGAAAGAGTACCGGTACTAGCGATCATTGTCTGCCCGGAACAAAAATTTGGAAAATTAAAAAAAATGTTTTAAAATACTGCCTCGAGTCTACTTTCAAACGCGATTTGAAATATGTTAAATCTAAGTTGAACTCCACTTGAGATAATTTTTCAAAGTAGTTCATCTCAACATTGTTTTTAGTGTTATAGAGTTTGCTATTTGGAGAAAGTAATTTCTTTTGTTTTTTTTGAAGTTTACAATAGATAAACCAACTTTAACCAATCATGTCAACTTTTAAACTCTATAAGTGAAAATTAGAATTTATACAAATTTTCAAAGGTTAATGCTTCTACATTCATTAAAAAAAACATTTAAATTTATTTTAGGATGTTTGATTGTATGGGTAATTTCTAGAGATGGTGCCCTACATTTAGTCTATTGAACCAAACTTCATTGAGCACATGGAAGGCACATGTTATAACACATCTATGTTTTGTCCAATACTCCTCGAGCTGTTAGGGGTTGAAAGAAGGTGAGTGGGCTTTACTTTGAATGAACATGAATGAGATGACCAAAAAAAGAATGTATCAAGCACTAAATAAAAACATGGGGTGCATAGTTTTGAAGTTCCAAATTTGGTGCTCTAAAAAATTTGAACCCCAATCTTGAAGCGCGTCCCTTCTTTGGTAGTGACGCACAATTTGACTTTGGAGATGCTAGTGTTTGCACTCATCAAAGCTTTTTTAATTGGGTACAAACGTTGATAATGAGCACTTTCTGTTTGTGAAAACCTCCTAGATTAGGGTCCCTACAATTGTTTTTTCTAATGTTTGTGCTGAATTTTTCTAAATCCCCCCCCCACAACGTTAATGCAAGAGGACAAAAATTGCCCCCTATTTTGAACATGTAAGGGTTCACCTTAAAAAATAACCCCCTCACTCAAAGGTTAAAAATTCTTGAAGGGGTATCCTAGACCAAAATTAGACCGTAAGCCCCAAATTTGCCAAAAAAAATTGTCAAAATGAACGGTGCTTGCATTAACGTCTGGGAGGTGGGATTTAAGTTGGGAGCTTGTGTTAGCCCTCTACTCGCCCGTGCTTTGTTGCCAAAGTATTTTGGGGGACCAATTTATGTTTCTCTGATTTTTAGGCAAAATGACCTTTAAAAAGTTGGTTAATTTGTGGAAAATTCCACTCTTTGACACACTTGTACACAAGTTTTTTTTTTTTTTTTTTGCCTACATAATATCTATCATTTGACTTCGTCCAAGGTACCTCAGCCAATTTTTTTTTGGTTTTTCCATTGATAGAGCGACATGCATCGACCTCGAATATAGCCAAGCAAGGAAAAACTGGCAATTCATCCAAATACTAGTGATTTTAGTAATTTTTGATGATTACATCCACTTTCGTTTGTTTTTTCTAGTGCAAAAGTAGCCACTTCCGAAATCATGTAAGATTTTGGCAAAAATTTGTCAAAATTAATTGTCCATGGTATAGTGTTATGTCGGAACTATTCGGATTCTTTGTTTTTAAATGATTTTTTATCCTCTTTCCAAATGATTGGTGGCAAATATAAAAGAAGGTGGAGGCACCTAAATCCGCCAATTTAAGCTATTTTCTTTGGAATTTTGGATAGTCAGATTGGGATTTTTTGGCTAATAGACAAATTGGATTCATGAATAAAAGTGATTTTTTTCCCAATTAAGATGAATATTTGAAAGTAAAAATTTAGTCATACCCAAATGGTGACATATAGGTGGTGGTTTCCCTAATACTGAAGTATCATAAATTGCATTTTAATTGCCCAAATTTATCCCACTTGTAGAAGCCTTTTTATTAGATGACAAGTACTTGGTTTTAAGTTCTTTGGAGATCATAAGTGATTGGATTTAGGTTTTTGTGGTGGCGGTAGTTAGGAACTGGAATTGGAGATGGATGGTTTAAAGTGCCTCCACGTTAAAAATGTAACAGTGCAATGGTCTGATATGGGTACCCCGAAAAGCCCTTTGAACTTTTAACCTCTAAGTGCCCAAGATTTTTCTTGAAATGCTAGATGTGTCATAATGTCCATCTTACTCAACTTTTATGAGCTTCAATTTTTTAACATGTGTAGAACACAACAGTAAGACAACATCCATTCGGTTAAATTTTGATAGGTATGATAGGTAAAAAACAATGGTTTTATATGGTAGTTACCTTGTTCATGTTAGAACTAATCTCATTTGGTAGAAAACTCAAAGATTCCATTCCGGGCAGATTTTCAAAATTGTGACAATTTGAGATGCTGTCACTTCGAGGGCTTTAGAGGAAACTTGGTAAAAGTTTTTTCAAAATTTCTTTTTGGAAAAGTTTCTCAGTTTCAATATCTTCAAGTGAAAAAAAATGAGGCTCAAAAATTGTTTTTTTTGCAAAAGTTATGGACGTTTAAAGAGGGCTAAACTTTGTGAAATTTTTGAGCGACCATATATGGTCGCTTAGGCAGTTAGGGGTTAAATCAACCCCAATGGCAACTTTGAATTAGTCTTTTAAATAAATAAATAAAAATGAAGCGACCGGATGTAGTTTTGATATCCTATACTTATGCTCTACACAGAAAAAACTCACGTAAAAATTAAAGAGGTTTACGGATTTTAAAAGAGACTTTTTGTACAAAATTCAAAATTTGACCTAACTGCTTAAAAACATCCAAAACTTTTGTTAAAAATATCCAATGACGTCATTTTGGTACCGATTTTTGATGTCAAGTACATCTAGATATGAGTTATTTGAAATGATTGATCTGGATGATTAAAAATATTATTTATTTTGTACTACAATGTCTGCAAATGGTATATTTTGGCAATTTCTCTAACAACACATAAGTACATGAAAATAATTTATTGAATTAAAAATTTGGACTTGGATGTAAAGTGTTTTATGTCATCTAGGTATGCAAGGACTACGAGGAGGGGTTGCTTTGGTATAGCAAAGAAGATGAGAGGAAATGGCAAACATATGCAAAGAAGCATTAATTGAATCGCAACGTGGACGTGTGTCAAGATCGAAGAAGGATGGAGCGGCTTTAGTTGAGACCTTTGTCTAGGGTTCCCAAACAGCAGTACCTACGTCTTGTTCGGAGCATGGCAACACGAGCAATTGTGGATGGAACGCGATTGAAGCAAAAATATCACTTCAATAAGGCTTCGAGCGCAAAGCCTCCGAAGCAGACTTTAGCGTGGATGGTGGATTGTATTCAGAGGCGAGAAGTAGTCCAAAATGCACTGCGGTGGATGTTGGTCGAGTCTGGGGAGCAGTGGCCAAAGTCAATGTCGGATTTTTTCGCCATTCCAGTAGATAAATTCGGAGGCGAAGAACACCGCCAGTTCCAAGTGTTGGGTTCCAACATCGACAAATCCATGAAGATTGCGTGGGCCGCTCCAGCGGTGAAGATAGTGAAGGCGTTGAAGAAGTTTGAACATCTCATACTTCCAATGATCATGCAACATTATTCCGACATTGTTGCCGGAGGTATATGATATGAAGGATATCAAAGAGGAGTTGCAAACATTGCAAGTGTTCAGTGGGATTGGCAAGTACAAATGCCGCGTACTATAGGAGGGAACAACACTGGTTAACTTCCTATTTGATCCAGAGGAGGCTTTTTTGGGGAGGAGGTTGTGGAAATAGGAGAGCTTTGTCTATGGATATTTGATTGCAGGCGGGGAGGCATGAGAGGAGATGATGTACCCTCTACAGATGTGAACTACAGGAGGTCTTTGGATCATTTGCAGAAGTGGATTTTAGGAGTTCATCAATGGAATGCAATGTTTTTGTTCTCTGCCAGAATAGATTTTGACGAAAGGATGCGGGAGTTGATGTTGATGCCTCCACAAAGCACTACACAACGAGGCGTGTGGATATTTCAATCGGAAACGGTGTCGATGAATGTGCGTGATCTATGGTAGGCAAGTAGAGCGTCATATATATGCAACCTATTGGAGATGTGGCAATTGTGATGCAATTTCCTAAAGATTCTAGTGCGACACAGAATCTATGGCAGAGTACAAAGAACTTGCCGTTGTCCTTTTAATTTGGACGTGTAGAACGAAAAGAGGATGCCACGGGCTGCAAAAAAATTTGAAGGATCGCTAGCGGAGTTGTGTAGGCTCGTGTAGGCGTATTTATATACCAGAAGAGTGGGGGTAGTGGCATTGAGTATCACGATTGCCATTGCATTTTTTCGGATCATTTTGTCGGTGATCAAGTGATTGTCTTGAATGGCTCATCTAATCGTACACGTTTTGTCTACAACACCTTACAAAACGTATTTGGAACGGAGCTACAAATGATACGCCACGATGATGTTCGAGGTACTGTAGATCCTGCTATCAGCGTTGAAAGTGTTTATGTCTCTGTTGTACAACCTAGGGACGAAGAGGAGCAGGGGGATAAGTCAAAGGGTGATTCTGAAGATGATTCTCAGGATGATTCAAGCACTTATTATGAGGATGAGATATCTGAGTTCCAAGAAAGCGGAGACAGTGAAGTGGAGGATGGCAAAAGTTTTCAGTCCGAGATACACTTGAGAGAGGAGGACATGTGGATTTTGGTGATGGAGACAATGTTTCAGAGGATGAATCTTATGATCTAAAGAATTCATCAAATGTAGATGATGAGCCATTAGCCTCGAAGGACATCGACAATTTGGTTGAAGAGACCGAGGAGCATTTTGACATGAATGAGGAGCGTATTGTAGCATAAGAACGGAGTTGTCAGGGTAGGCGCTACATTCTAAAGTGCTCCGTTTGGTATTTGTGATATTCCTCGGGGGGTGCACTCTACATTATGTTTGATAATCACGTGTGTTCATGACCCCTTTGAAAAACCCCCTGTATACAAGAGGTTGTATGTTTAAAATACCTTTGTATACAGATGTATTTCGTTTTAAATATACGTTTAGTGTAAGTATACGTGAATATTTTTAGCTCTAAATTTGTTTATTGTATGTATACGTAATACGGTAGTGTTCAAATTAATACCCCTACTATGCACTCACGTATACTCGTACATGTTTAGTACAGTGCACTCCGCGAGTGATGTTCCAGAGGTACCCAAAGAACCTAAGGACGCAACAACTTCAATTTCAAATGTAATTGCTACACCGAGCTCAGTGGTGTTACCTTCACATGAAGTGACTACTGGTATGGAGTCTCCAACACTATCATTTGCATGGGCTTTGGCAAATCATCATATGATGCTTGGAAATGACGAATTGTACCATGACCTCAAGGGAATGAAGTATTGTGGTGTGGGAGAAGAGGGTAACTACACATATGAACATGTCGCCTCTATTTTAGAGGGTGATTTAAATGCGGGTAGCATTCTTTCTCCAGTGGCAGAAGCCATGGTCACGAGAGCATTGGATTATGCTAATCTTGGAACCCCTTCAGAGATTAGAGCACTACTTAGGGAGCAAGAATATGAGAGTGAAACAAGAGAGGAGATAGAAACTTAGTTCTTTCAGATGATTCTTGAGGCCCAAGAGATGGAGCAGTAGTATAGATTGGGAAGGTACGCTAAACAAAACCCTTTGTAGTAGGATAGAGCAAATATAATTTACTTTGTAGTGTGTGCCTTCATTTATATATGAAATGAAGTGTTCTCTTTTGATTTTCTATCGGATAGTAATAAAAAAAACATTGCACATTATGTTTGATTTTCTTTTTATACATGGCAAATTTGATATGAATGAATGTCTTCTTGTTATTTTGAAAATGAAAATATATGAAATTTAAGGGGAATAAATTTTTTAAAAAGTGCAAATTCTGCACTATTGTAGCCATCAAACAATGCACTTGGCCAAGTGCAAAAATTCCTAATTCAGTGTTCTAAGTGTTTGTATGGTACAATCCACTAACTCTTTTTGGTGAACTAACTAAAAAATTTGGTGCACATTTGTGCACTTTATGCATTATGTTTAAAAAATTAACTCTCAAACCAATTTGAATATTATGTAGCAATGATTCAATGAAAAATGAATGAACCAACTTCTAGATTTATGTACATATTATTCAAAAAATAAAATTTTAGAATGTTAAAATGATTTTATGTTCAAGATTTTGAGTATCAAATCTCCCATTCTAATAACAATTTTACATATTTAAGATCAAACTTTGAATGTAAATATAGCTCATGTTTGATCCTATATTTAAGAATCTAAAAATAAGCCAACCTAAATATTTTCATTCTCAAGTACATTCAAAAAAGAAATCCATCAAAAAAAAATTAAATAAAGAAAAAATTCATCCCTCACCAAACTAACACATTTCAAAAATTTAAACTTTAATCAAATAAAAAAAACTGGAAAAATTGGATAATATTTCTCTTCACATATTTGAACACTATTCTAGAAACATTCATAGCTCAAAATTCCATCCACAACCCTCTCTTCTCCTTCTCATTTACAATGTAAAGTCCATATTATGCACTGACAATGCACTAGTTTACTCTTTGATTGTTAGTCACTTGTTGCTAGTCTCCCGCTATCACTATTCTTGGCTTTGAGGTGATGAAGGGCTAGGTCATGTTCAAATTTTGCTAGGCATATATTTTGAAATTCTAATTTGAATCCTAAACCAGATTTTTATTTTTAAATTTTAGAGTAAGGGATTCTATTGGGTACATTAAATTTAGATTAAAAGGAAATCCACTTGTACAATTTTAGTTTGGAGAAAAAAAACCAGTACATTTTGAAATTTAGAGGATGAAACTTGTGACCTCTGTGAACAAACTGGCCTCTTTGTATAAAAAGAGATTCTTAGGGCCACTTCACACTAGGGCCGAAGGTTGAGAGGCCGTCAATTTCCACTAATCGGATTGCAAGAAACCAAGAGTTTGGCCTCTCGACACTTCACACTAGAGGCCAAAGTCCAAAGACCGTCGCCCTTCAAAATGCTTACATGGCAACATTTTTTGACCAAGGCGACGGCCTCTTGAAAGGAAGTTTGGGTCGGACGGGAATGGAAACCCAAACTATGGTCGAGAGGCCATTGATTTGTTTTCATAAAAAATGAAAACTATATTTTATTGCCTATTTTCAATAGATTTCTTTGAACTCTCAACAGAGTTTGGTCACTCAATCCCACGGCCTCTCGACTTGGATAGCCATAGTGTGAAGTTGCCCTTAAAAACTTCCCAAACAGTGTTGGGGTTCTTATGCCCACATGTTATGAAGTAGGAAGTCCTATCTCAATAACCTAAAAACCAAATCTTAATCCTTTAATGCCCAAGGTGATTATAGAGAAACTAGAGGTATTTGGCATTTTTTATCTTAAAACTCTCTTTGTTCAAACTATCGATACTATTAATAGTATTTAGCCATATGAATGTAAATATAGCTTAGTCAAACAAGTGTCGATTAAATCTTGGTAAGATGGGACCATTGAATTGAAAGATTATAGTATGTCTTTTAACTATAAAATACACACTCAAAAATGAGGATTTGGAGGATGTGTGACTTCAAAATTAAATAGATTTGGGGTTAAATTTTCAAGAATAAAAGTAAAAAGGTTCAACAATGACCTATGTCAACATCTCTCCGTTGCAATCTTTCATGTCAAAAACGGACTCACATAATTATTGTGAATGTCATAAATAAGAGTGACTTATCCGTACACAGTTCAGGACAAAAAAATATATGTAAAAATATGAAAGGAGTTGGTACATTGATCAAGATTGAAACACACACTAATGGAATATGAACAAGAGAACACAATCCAGGAAAATAAAACAAGATAACAAACTTCCAAACACAAGAAATTCCGCACAATACATGTGTTGTATCCGTAAGTATTTTCTATATTTTCAAGTATTTGTAATATTTTCTTGTTTAGTTCATAGGTATTTTGATAGATGCACAACTCCAAATTGAAATTTTATTTTTCTAGGTGTGTATTGTAAGTTTACAACTCTCAATATCACAATTCAAAATTCAATTGTTCAAGGATTCCTAGTCACCAACAATCATCTCTAACATTACCTTTCACTATCTCAATGTGCAAGGCCAAACTACTAAATTGCAAGTAAAAGGGAACCACGCTATTTGTGCCATGTACTTCACCTATTTGTGTCGATTTGTGATTACTATGTATCCATATCTTACATTTAAAATTTTGATATATACACTGTTACACAGTGGCACACACAAAGGGTGACTACCAAATCGTGACAAAAATAGGGTGGCTTAACTTACTCCCATAAGTACTTATGGTGAAAAAATTCCCTGTACCGTGACTCATGGTGATAATTATGAACAAGGATCAAAACGGCCAACATTACAAGAGCAGAACTGGAAATGTTGGGGACATGCTACAAAATTTCAATGATGAGGATGCAGAGCTTGCATATGTAGCAATTGCAATGCAAATATCATAACGCCTGTGCACAATGACAATGCAAATCTTCAAATCATCAAATAAAATAAAAACGCGTTTACTTTTTCAGATGTATCAATGGATCATAAAAGTTGCACACTCAAAGATCAGTGTCATGGGTTCCATCTCACAACACTAATGCATTATCTATTGAAACAAATAAAAAGCGCACACTCAAAAACCAGCGTTCTAGGTTTCGTCTCACAACACTATTGTATGATCTTGTGAAACAAATAGAAATACTCAAAAACCACTGAAGACAATGATTTAAGGTTCATTTTCAGGAGCTCAAGTCCCAATCTACCTCAGGTTCTGGAAGACACTCTGGATACGGATCATATAATTCTAATCTGAGAAAAAAAATGAGGACTTTCACATCGATAATCAAATGCACCTGCTTCTAATCAAGACTCGAACAGTATCCACTGTTATGCAGGGCAGTTGCCAACAACCCTAACATCGTACCTAGGAAAGCAATTTGAGGACGACCTGAAAAGGCAGAAGCCGACAGATTTCTTCCAATGTCTCATTGAATCGGTCAGTATTCAACAGACGGTGGTATTCTGAGGCCAAATACACAAATTCGACCCAGAAACTATTGGTATGAGAAACAAACCAACAATAGGAAAAAATAAAAATGAAGAGTCCCTGCCACGATGCAATCTCCAACACCACAAACTTCAGATGGATCAACATCACATTATATCAGAACAAAAAACGAACTAAGTGAATGAACAAAAGTAAATATCATATTAAACAACACATTACGTAAGGGAAACTGCAGGGAGCAGAAGAAACCTATATGATCTATAACAAATTTAGACGAACGATGGCGAGCACGAATCGAAGAAGAAACCCTAAACGGAACCATAACAAGAGAAACAAACTCCCCTTGAGCACCAGCCGTTAAACCTTGATCTATTTTCGCACCAAACCTCATCAAGATTCAGACAGCAAGAATAAGCTTCTGCTCCTTGCCCTTGACCACAAAATTCGAAACCCAAACAAACAAACAACCCTATTCTCGACAAATAAAATCCGTGACACGTAATACAGGGCATCAGGCATTTCAAACTAACACACACAACACCATTATTGCTTCACAAGGAAATTCAACCAAAGATGATGCTAACAGTATCCCATCAGCGGAAAATAATCAGGTAAAATCTCCCTCGTACAGAAAGGTCCTGGCAGAGAAAGAGGTTCAAACCCTAATCCCCGTCCAAAACTAGTCACCCCAAATCCAAGTTGCTACTCACCACAAAGCCGGGAAACCCTAATCTGGCAAAGCGTTTCCATCGCCAATTAATTCTCTACAAGTCGTGGACGGTGAGGCCGGGAGGCAGAGACTGCTTCAGCTTGTCGGCCTTGTCAGTGTCGAAGACGGACAAGGTGTAGAGGTACTTGGAGCACCTGACTTTGAACTTGACGACATCCTTGGAGCGTTTGATCTTGACGCTCCGGGCGTCCTTGCGCCGGGCGGTGAGCAGGAAGTCCTTGATCTCGCTGATCTGCTTCGGCATGGTGGCAGGCGGAGCTTCACGACCTCAGTCGGAGAGGAATAAGAGGCGATGGCGGCAACCGGCAACGACGACTCCGCAGCAGCAAAAGAGAACTAGGGTTCGGTGCTCTCTTCCCCTTAACCCCCTCACTCCCAGCCCCGTTCTCACTTACACGTTCCCAAACTCGTTCTCCACGTTCCTATGAGGAACTCCCTCCGCGTTCCCAGGCCCAGGCCCTCTTTACACTGCAGGATAGATAGATAGAAACTCCGGTCCCTTTCTAGCAAGGGGCCGGCATGAATGAAGTGTCCGTTTGTAATGCCAATGATGTGATGCGCACCGGACAAGGGGAAATTGGGACAATACTACTCTCCCCTTTCAAGGATGGACACTATAGTGACATACTATGCTACTACCTAACTAGTCACTAGTACCTTGAAGATACCGATCATAGTATCCCCCCAAAGGGCTTTGAGGTACTCATACAACAAGGTTCAAGGACCCCCAACCATAGTTGGGTGAACTATGGTGGTGAGCACCACGCCGGCATGGGGAATAGAACTCACAACCTCCTCATTGGGGGCCATGAGCCCCAACCACCAAGTCAAGGCCCGTGGTGCCTACACTGCAAGACATTAACCCTTTAACGTCCCGATTCAACATTGTTTTCAAACATTTGTTATAAAATGTTTGATGAAATATTAAAATGTACTTAATGTATAGAATAAAGTTGTAAATGTCAATGTGAAAATAACATATGTACGGTTGGATTCATCGAATTTATTATTAATAAATTATTTTATTTTATTTTATTTATTAAATTTGCAAGGTATTCTCTTAAATTCAATTTAAAATCCAAAATCAACACAAAAAAATCAAAAAATATTTTAATGAAATTGGAATAACATACACAGCAAGATGGTATGGTTTCCATTATTTATCACCACCATAGTCCACCCAACTATGGTGGGGTCTTTGGACCTTGTTGAATGGGTACCTCAAAGGCCTTTGGGGGGATACCATGTCCGGTATCTTCAAGGCATTAGTGGTTGGGTAGGAACTAGCATAGTGTGTCACCATAGTGTCCATCTCCGAAAGAGAAGAGTAGTATAGCCCCAATGTCCCCTTGTCCGGTGGGCACCAAGTCATTGATATTACGAACGGACACTTTATTCACGCCGGCCCCTTGCTAAAAAGGGACTGGAGTTTCTATCAATCTTTCCATAATTTGATTCTACTTATTATAGAAAATCATGTTTAAGGTCTCATTTTTTGAATTAAGAATGAAACTTGACATAAGCCACTTTTGTTATTTCAAAAAAAATGACATTATATTATTTTGAAAATCTATATTATACAAATGGTAGTCAACTAGCACAAGAATAAAGGGATTTTTGGATGGATGAAATACATCACAGTATGTGGTGAAGGAACGCGTCAAAAATCATCCAGTGTTCAGAATATGAACGTTGGCGCGTCAAAGGGTTAATTCTTTAGTGCCTAAAATGATTTTGAAGAAGAAACCACAATTTTCTGGTTCATGTTTTAAAAAAAAATCTTTGTTGAAATTTGGAATACCATTAATAGTATTCAACCATATAATGTAAACATAGCTTGATGAAACAAGTGTTGGTTAAATCTTGGTAAGATCAGACCGTTGGACTGGAAGATTTTCTAAAATAAATGTTCAGCAATGGCATGTGTCAACACCTCTTCAATGCAATCTTTCATGTCAAAAACGGACTCATACATAATTATTGTGGATTTTATAAGTGAGAGTGATTTATCCATGTATGGTTTAGGACAAAATTTATACGTTGAAATAAGAAAGGAGTTGGTACATTGATCAAGATCGGACTACATGCACCAATGGAACACGGACAAGAGAACAAAATCCCAGAAAAAAATACAAGATAACAAACTTCCAAACACAAGAGATACCACATAGCACATGTGTTGTACTTTTAAGTATTTGCTATCTTTTGAGGTATTTGTAGTATTTTAGTGTCTTGTACATAAGTGTTTGAATAGTTAAGAAAGTCAAATTCCAAATTTTCTTTTTGCATCATCTGCAGACAATAGTCTATGGTTCCAAGTAAGTTGGAACATCAAAGTAATAGTCTGGTTAGTTTGTACATATTCTAAGTATGTAAACAAACGGTACTAGGACTATAAGTGTGGCTTGGTGGGTGAAGGAGATACCATTGTCTATTGGAGAATATCTCACTTCTATGGTTGGGTGGCAAGTCACATAATAAAAAAAAAAATTACCTTTTGTGCACATTATCTTTCTTCATTTCACATGAATCACTTTTGAACTTTAGACATTGAACTGAGATAGTTCATGGATTTAACGGCATTTCATTTTTTAGTGATCTAGTGACCACTAGTGGTTACCTAAGCACTAAGGGGTTAAGCTAGGAATATCCTAAATTGAGAAAATAAGAAGTTTTGTATATTAGAAATGGGAAATATGGCAAGGACCAACTTTTTATAGAGAGAACAAAAAATCATAGAAATGCAATCGAATTCCATTTTTTTGTTCCCAATAGATTGTTTTATACAATTTTTCAACGTGAAAAGTTTGTCAAATCTTAAATCCCTTTCCTAGACTCATAAATAACCAAGTATCCTTGTAAACAATTTTGTGCCTAGAATCACCAAAAACCAATAAATCGTGCCTACTAATAAATCGTGCCTATATAATTCCCATATTAGCAAAGTTTCTAAATATATCGAACTTTGCATCTAGAATTGTCACAATTGTCAAACATTTTTAGGAATAAGTGAATGATATCTCCGTTCAATAGAATGAAGTCTATAGTTTAGTTTTGTAAGTTATTTACAATTTTATATATTTCTCGCTTATTTGTCTCCCTACAAACTTTTAAAAGGATGAGATTGTCCCACATGTGGGGTCACCTACGTGTTGCCCGCCCTTACAACCACTGTCCATCTCATAACTTTGTCAACCCCCTTCGACGACAACCCACGGCTCTTATTGTCCTGCACCAAAAAACATTCATTCATTTTACTGCATGTCATGCACTATTCACGTTGTCCCACTCGTTCTACTAATAGTGGGAAATATTTTTTATAGTGGTTGATGTTCTAATGAAAAATAGGATCTCATAATGGTGCGCAATTTCTAAATTGTCGAAGAAGTTGTGCACTTCTACTGACTTATATTGGCCGTGTTTAGGGCTCAACACATTGAAGAACGATATTGTTTGTATGATGTGATGAATCACACGATTTATGTTGTCAACACTGTAGACTGAAGTTTTAGGGTGGGTAGGGGACGTGGACGCAACAACAAACAACATCAAAATTGAAACCCTTCAAGACCCGGATGGCCAGCCAATTCTTCTCCGGCACGGTCGAGATGCTCTTAGAGGTCCTTAACCCCTAAAAGTTCTCACCCTTTTCAGATTTGGCACTTTTTCAAAGATGCATTATAAAATGCAACTAAAAGCCATATTTTCAACTTCATGAATGAATAAAAGTTGTACATTATGAAATTTAGATTCTATCCGTACGGTTAGATTTGTGATTGCTATCACCAATATTTGTGTATAAATTTTCAAACTTAAAATTTAGAGCTCTTTTGTAATATGATTACGAGTAGGATATTGACAATCTAATAATGAGATTTGTTGGGATGGGTTGAAATGTTATACTCTAAGTGTAGTAATTTTTGGAGGCTTTTTGGTTGCTTATTTATAGTAGTTGATTTTTCCAAGAGCACTTTTAAACTAAAATATTCCAAATTTGGGGTGGAACACTCCAACATGAAATAAGGCATAAAAATTTCACAAATCATCTCCTTTTTAACCCTTTAACGTCCCGATTCATCACTGATTTCAAAGATCCGTTATAAAATGTTTGATGAATACCAAAAATGGAGTTGATGTACAAAGCAAAGTTGTAAATGTCAATGTTTAGATCACATCTGTATGGTTGGATTTATCATATTTATGAGTAATTTTTTTAAATTAAATTTTCAAGGTTTTCTTTTGAAATTCAATTAAAAATCCCAAAGTAACACAAAAAAATTAAAAATTGTTGTAATGAAATTGAAATAACATGCACTACGAGATGGTATGATTTCCATTATTTGATTCTACTTATTTTGGAAAATCATGCTGAAGGTCTCACTTTTTGAACTAAAAATGAAACTTGACATCAACCACTATTGTTATTTTTCAAAAAATCACAATATCTTATTTTGAAGATCCATACCGTACAAATGGTAGTCAACTAGCACAAGAACCAAAGAAAATTTGGATGGATGAAAAATTGTACAGGATGTAGTAAAGAGAAGGATTTCAATCTGTTCATCGTCCATTATATGGACGCAGGCGCGTTAAAGGGTTAATCGGATCACACATACACGAAGATATCTTCTTATAAAAGTTTCAGTAAAAAATTCACACTGCACAAAGTGCATGATGGATGAGAAATTGGAGTTCAATCCCGTACATCATGCGAAATATGCATGGTTGGGCGGTTAACCCTTAAACGTACCACTCCTTTGTAGGAAAGTCAAACTACACAATTTACTGAATTTAGCCTTCAAGATTTATCAAAATATATTTTGTAATATTTTTCATGCATGGAATTGAATGTTTCCTATCAGTCTTGAAATTTTCAGATTTTTTTGATTTAATACGGCATTTTTAACAAATTTTTAAGTCAAATACTTCAAAAAATAAATTTTATTACAAAAAAGCTTTAAAAATTAATACTTTTTTGGGAGCAGGTACAAATTACAATGGAGAATCATATGATATGTTTTCCATAGAAACTTTTTAATTCAATTTTGAAATTCGAAAGCTGAAAATTCTATCATTCCTATGTAGTGTAAATAATACCTTGACCTACAAAGCTTGCACAAGCAATAAAATACTCAATAATTGAAACTTTTAAGATTTGAAAATATGAGTCCAAACTAGACTTAATAAACTTCATTTTCTTAGTTGGGTGTATTAGCAACAAAAGTCATCTTCAAGATCAAATATGAGTTTGACCAACAAACATCCAGAAACTGGATGCATGGACGTTTAGGGCTTAAGGGTTAAAACAACTTCTTGGTCCTAGTGTAAACCGACCCACTATTGGACCCTACTCAACAACGAAATCCGTGCAAGTGTAAAGCAGGCAGGCGCAATGATAAAGTTCCCGCCATTCAGCGTCCATTTCCACTTCCCTCCCTTTCGCGCCAGCCCCGTCACCCCCTGGTTCCCGCCTTCTCTTCACTTCGAAGGAGAAGAAGCTTTGCACCTTGCCTTGGTAATCAGGAAGCGTACCGCGGCCAGAATTATTCTCTTCTCTGCGACCACCATCGCCAGAGCTCACTCAACGCAGCTTCCATTCCCTTCCACTCTCGCCCCTGAAGCCGCCGGCAGTCGCTTCGTGCGGCAAGGCAAGCGCCCACATTGTGTCCCCGACGCGTTTCGTGCAGCTAGCGCCTTGGACGGACGTTGTTGCGGCAGCCGTCCCGGTGGTAAGGTCCCTAGCTCCCGTTGCCAGCCAGCTCAGGAGCTCCACTAGCTCCGATTTGCCCTGACGAGTTGCTTCGTGGTTTAAATAGGGTTCGAACTCTCGTTGGTAACTAAGTGGTTCAGTGGCGGGTTTAAGCTTCTTCGTCCTGTTGTGTTTGTGGGATTTAGCTAGGGTGCACTCGCTCGAATTGCACTGCATTATTTAGGGTTGACGACGTACGCGGGATGGATTGGATTGGATTGGGTGCAGGTGTTTAGGGTGGGAGGTTTAGGGGCAAGATGTTGGAGCTGCGGCTGGTGCAGGGGAGCCTGCTGAAGAAGGTGCTGGAGTCCATCAAGGATCTGGTGACGGACGCCAACTTCGACTGCTCGTCGACGGGGTTCTCGCTGCAGGCCATGGACTCGAGCCACGTGGCGCTGGTGGCGCTGCTGCTCCGATCCGAGGGGTTCGAGCACTACCGCTGCGACCGCAACATCTCCATGGGCATGAACCTGACCAGCATGGCCAAGATGCTCAAGTGCGCGGGCAACGACGACATCATCACCATCAAGGCCGACGACGGCGGCGACTCCGTCACTTTCATGTTCGAGAGCCCCAGTAAGTTCGTGCACCCCGCGCCCCGCGCCGGTTTTGTTTGAGGTAGCTTTGCTCGGTGAAAATATATGCGCGTTGTAGATGCAGGCGATGTAGGTGGTTGGTGTCGGGGACGAACATGGTTGTGAGAAGATGATGACGCGTTGCGAATTTGGTGGAATGCACGCGCAATCTGTATGAGAGCAGGTTGTGTGTCAGAAGTGGAGTAGTCACCGGCGAAGCGAGCGTGGTTTAGAAATTGTGTATGATCGCGAGTGTGCTGTCGGTCTCTGTGGCGAGCGGAGTGTGTTGTGGAATCATGTGTATGAGAGCAGGCCGCGTGATGTTGGAATGATGTACATGATCCTGAGCGTGGAGTCGTGGCACAGCGTGTGAATGGTGATGCGGTTCTGATTAAAACGTGTGGAACGGAATGGTGCAGATCAAGAGAGGATATCCGACTTCGAGATGAAGCTGATGGACATCGACAGCGAGCACCTGGGAATTCCCGAGACGGAGTACGAAGCAATCGTGCGCATGCCGTCTGCAGAGTTCGCTCGAATATGCAAGGATCTGAGCACCATTGGGGACACAGGTAGGCATGCGTAGTTGGTGCTGGGGTTGGCGACGTTGGATGGATCGTCCATGTTTATTTATTTGTATTGCTGTTGCCAATTGCCGGTGGCAGCACACAAGACGTAGTGCCTGCTGTCGTGGTCATGGGTGGGTAGCTGCCGCATGCGATTGCAGAATGGCATTTGCTGAGGTTGGAGTGCGATATGTTTTTGTGCGTGGCAGTTGTGATCTCCGTGACGAAGGAAGGAGTGAAATTCTCGACGGGAGGGGACATCGGGAGCGCCAACATCGTGTGCAGGCAAAACACATCCGTCGATAAGGTGAGCGGTGGCTGGTGGACACGAATGCTATTTTGACTTGGCCTATCGGGAGGGGAGGGGAGTTTGTTTGTGACGGCAGGGGTGCGCATGTATGTGTTGAACGAGTGTGAATTGAGGAGTTGTGTGTGGTTTGCAGGAGGAGGAGAAGACGGTGGTGGAGATGCAAGAACCGGTGACGTTGACATTCGCTTTGCGGTACCTGAACTCGTTCACGAAAGCCACGCCGTTGTCGAGCACTGTGACACTGAGCATGTCGAAAGAGCTGCCAGTTTCCGTAGAGTACAAGATTGCAGACATGGGTCACATCCGGTTCTACCTTGCACCCAAGATCGAGGAAGACGAAGAGATGGCAGCCTAGACGAGCTGACGGGGGCGGGTGGTTCTTTTATATTTCGGTCGTTACCCACTGACAGCAAGAGTAAAGATTAGAGAGAGGTGGGGGAGCCGTGTAAATGGGTGTGAATGGTTTGTACGTGGGTGCTTGATGTGCGGTGCCAGATTGAGGCAATCGTGACAAGTGCAGTAGGTCCAGATGTTTTAGTTGCACGTCTATAGAAGCGGCATGACAAGGAAATGGGACGAATTTGTCCGGTCCGTGTCTTATCAGTCGAGTGGGGAAAATCTTTGAGTGACCATTTTGTAGGGTCGCTTGGTGTCCAGCATGTTATTGAATATATTGTATGAAGACAAGGCATGGAGCAATTTGGTCGGGTTATTACCATTTTGAGGCACCTCTTCTGAATTTAATTGTGTATGGTGTGGTTGAATGTGTAACTTTTCTGCCATTTGGTGAGACAGTTTATTCCGTTTTTCATCGGGTGAAGCTGAACTGTCTGTTGACTGAAAGGCTATGCCTTGTTTTTGAGGCATATACAGCGACTTCAAGAAATGATTTCATGAGGGTATTTGATTTAGAAAAGTAACAATATAGAGAGTTTGAAGAATCAAAGCAATAAATTTTGAACATTAAAGTTTGCGAGCATGAAGAAACTGACAGTCTCAAGAAAATTGAAAAGAAATTGCCACTAGAGTGAAAAAATACGTAGTGCCAAAGTTGACAATGTACATCGTTCCATTTTTTCAGCTGTTATATAAAGAGTGGTCAAAATCTTGTCCACTTTCCAGGAGCATCCAAAATAGCTGCAATTCAATCTGGTAAGCTAACATACAATCTGTGACAGAGCTCTGTAGAGATCGTCTTACAACGCTCCTCGACACCCTCCTATAATTGCAAAAGACCTACAGGAGGAGTTGAATAGGAATTCAAATGATGTTTGAGAATTGCCCAAACATGTTCTATGGGATTTAGGTTTGGGGATTGAGCTGGCCACTCTAAAATAGTGAATGGCTGCTCTAAGAACCATTTCTGAACAATCTTTGCTTTATTTATAGGAGCATTATCATGTTGGAAAATGAAGTTATCGAGGTTCAAGTATCCTAATCTCTCTAAACTCAAATACAAATCTCCATGCAAGATTGAAATATAGTCCTTCGCATTTAAACACCCATTCACCTTTTGTAAATCACCTACACCTCTTGCTGTCATACAACTCCATAGCATCAAAGACCCTCCACCATGCTTCACTGTTTACTTCACCGCACGATCAGGTAAGCTTTTTTTGGTCATTGACCCAACACCAAGTCCTCCCATCTGAATTGAAACAATTTATCTTCGTTTCATCACTGAATAAATCTCTCTTCCAATCCTCTACTGTCCACTCTTTATGAATTCTTGCAAATTGTAGCATCTCTCGTACATTTTTCTGTGACAAATAAGGCTTTAGGAATCTTCTCACAAGGACTCAATCCAGCATCTCTCAAAGCAGACCGCAAAGTGTTATCACAAAAACCCACTTCTCTACCCTCTCTCAACACTTTTGTTGCCTGTACTGCCATTTCCAGCCCTCCAACCGTGACCAAATGCACTGCACGTCGTCTCTCTGAAGTGGTAAGAATCTTTGGAACACCTCGTTTTGGCAATTCTAAGTTATTACAATGTTTCTTCCTCACTCTATTCACCATACTACCGTAGTAGGGAGGGCCTGAAATTGGCTTCATCATGCCAATTCTAATTCCTATTCTCCATAGTATGTTCCACAAGAAGGAAGAGAAGAGAAATCACAAACAATTTCATCAAAAAACACAAATTTCTCTATCTTCTACACTCATATGAAGTTGCTCCAAAAGCCACCTCAAAAAATGAGTCTATAAGGGTACATGCACATTTGTGATCGTAACTCACAATGTAGATATTATTTAGGCAGAGCGCCATGTGGTATGTGTTAAAAGTGCATTAGGCACAGTAGAATTTTTTTAAGGCTTCAGCCACCTTAAGGTTTCACAGCTAGCCTTCATTAATGCTTCATGACAGGGGCATTGACTCATTTGTTGAGGTCGCTGTAGTTGGAGCTTGTGGGAGCGAGAACTGTATCTAGTCTTGCTAGTTTACAGTGTAGGGCACGTATTAAGCTGCATTACTTGTCCTGCTCTCTATCCTGATTTTGAGTGGTGCGATCTGATCAAGGTTTCTTTTTTTAATTACGTGTAGGAGACAGACTGTCCATAAGTTTATAAGGGCATGGGATGATATGACAAAAGAAATTAATCATAGAGTTTTTAACTGGCAAAGGGGGTGGATTTATACAACAATTTCAGGCGATGAATGAAGAAGTTCAGAATTAGATTTAGGCGATTACGTCTTCGAGCAAGGTTTTGTTTTGGCCACTTGAAGTGCCACTTGGGTTTAATATGGCAACATGATGAAACGAAATGAAATAAAACTGGCAAGTTCTTAAATTTTATTGTAATCAATATGGCTAAGGGAAAAAAACAAGAGATGCAAAATAGTAAAACAAAAACAATTCATATGGAAATCTGAAGTTGGCAACAAAGATCATAATTCAAATTTTGCTAACGGGTGATTTACACTCGTGACCAAGAGGTGTGACTGAGGAAATTGAAAATGCAATTCTTTGAAGCCAAAGGTCACTTCCTATAGTGTAAACCAAACTTGGATTGGGAGGAATGACTACACCAAAACAAGCGTGACCCATGGTCTCTAGTTTTTGCAATTAAAGAACCTCTTTTGCTTGATTCATGAAAAATGAACTCTGACCATAAAACATCGATTACTAAGGCATTTTAATAGCCCTTTTGGTGACCTTGACTCTAATGGTCCGAGTTCATTTCTTAAAGTGGTATAAACCCAAGTCATCCCAAAGTGAGTTCATAGGATATATCACACATTTTAGAGGCTCTTGGTCACAAGTATCAACCATCTCTAAGTGCTTCTTTGAACTGCAATTATTAATTCTTTGCTTTGAACATGGACTTGCATACAAAACAACAACACTCCGATGCTAGAATGAGAAATTGTGAAACTAGAATGATAAACAAATTAACAAAGAAATCATTGGTACAAGATGCGAAAGTGTAAACCACGCATAGTTGAAACACTGATCACTTAGGTGTCAAACATGAGATGACGTCTCATGTACAAGACATTTCACAAAGAAAATTACTCATCAATATTAGGCAAGTATATAATAACAAACTGCAATTTAAAGGGAGAAATAAACAACACTTACTCTACTACATGCAATACTACCCAAGGCTGAGTTGAAACTTTGATGAAATACACATGCAACATCTCTAGTACCACCGTTTGTGGTATAAAACCACATATCAAATGTGGTGTTATAGAGGAAAGAGGTGAGGATGTAGAGCTTTTGGCTATACATTCCTCCAACAAGTGAGAGATGTGCATCTAGCCCATTCCGGAGCTTGCTTTTAAGAAATGTGAGCGCACTAAAAGTACCCTCATCCTCTACACTTCCCAACACCATCACCATAGCTATTTCAACTAACTTCTGATATTCTTGGAAGTTGGAAGCAAGTGTGGCATTGGTTGTCACTGCCTTTCAAAATTTGGTAAGGGGGTTGATTTGCAACTTTGGATCCTCTCCTATTTTAGGCTTCTCCAAAGCCTTCTCATAGTTGCCCAACACAGTGATTTTGAAAAGGCTTTGTTCAATGTCCAGTGCATAAGACGACAATAGGGGGGCATGGATTTTAAGATCTCTTTGCCATCAACACCTTTCTCCCCGGTTTTCACATCCTTGGACTCACAATAGAACCGTTTGATAGTCTCCTAATGGGCGGGAAAATTATCCAATGCTTCAGGTTTGCACCAATACTGCGGGTACAAAACGCCTAATGCGTTCAAAAGCTCAATCCTTGGGAACCGCCTTTTGACCTCAAACATAAGTTGTGAGGCAATATCTGTAGCAAATATAGGGATATCAATAAGCAAGGATCATACTTGACGCCTAAAACACAATCCTACAATTTTTAAAATTAAAAGGAAATATTAAATTGATCATATCATGAAACACATAATTGAAGTGGGACAAAAATTTATATCATTAGAACTTGTGAAGAACATTCCACGAATTTTTCAAAATACATATAAATTTAAATTGTAGAAAGTCCACATAGAACCCACTCAAAACTGCTAAGAAAAACATGATGCTTGATTTGGGTCTCTTCGTCCTTGAATGAAGGGTTAATGTGTGAACATAAAAACATTGGAGCAATGCTAAATACAAAAGAACTTTCTAATGCGGAATGCAAAGGGGGTTGTTGAATCTTACTAGAGCACCCTTTTTTCACTCAGATGATAAGATTTTGAAAGGAGAGTTAAGAAATCATGAAGCAATCACGAAGTACAAGTTGGTTTTCATTGTTTACTACGAATGCCAAAACCAGCTCTTGCCGCTCTAGATCTGTCACCCAGCTCATGTGTATGTCATGATGACTACATGCTTGCACGCTTCTGAACACAAAGTGATCATCTGTGGCATAGGCCGTAGCCCTATCAACATAGAGTGCAAACACCTGCTTCTCGAATTGCTTAATGGCAGCAATAAAATCTTGAATGAACAAATCATGAGATTGGGTAGCTTGTGACAATACATCCATGGCAAGGATCATGGGGTCAGAGAAGTCATGCTAAAAAGAGTATATGGGTCCACCATCAAGTCGAAGCATACCTGCAAAACACACTTTAATAGTAAGGAACTTCACATGGCTGAGAAGCAACATATACAACAATGAAGCCATATTAAGATTGAAATACAAGGATATGAGTCTTACCTTAGACTTCCCAGGTTTAGGTGATCTAGAATCGACCAATAGTTTATGCATTACAATACGGTACTGTGAAGTGAGCCTTTGAAGAGGTGCAAGAACTCCAATCCATCTAGTCTCACAATTCCGCAAAAGCTTCAAGCCCCTGCTCTCAAGCTCCTCCGCCAATGCCTTCATTTCCATATGTTTCTTTGGACTGCGAGAGAAGTAGGCACATGAGGCATTGAGAAGTTGCTCCACAACTGCCATGGCTTTGCTTTGTTCAAGGATGGGCATAACAGTGGATGGAGGTCGCATGAGGAGCATGGTACTCTACAATCTGGGTGGATACCCCTGTCTTACACCCTTGCATCGCATTGGCTCCATTTTAACCAAAGCAGACAAACTTTGCTGCCAAATCCTCTTTTTGAACACCTCCACCTTCTTCTATGACTTTCAAAATAATAGACGTTAGATTGTCAGAACCTTGGCCACCTTCCACCTTTTTCAAGGTGACGATTATAGGGGTCTTGGTCCATTCTTCAACGACATAAGCATGAATGCAAATCCATGGAGTATTATCCACGGCAGTCACTTCATCGGTTGTGATAGAAAAGTACCTAGCTGAACTTACCTTTTTTGCAACAACTTGCTTAATCTACAAAAGGTCCAATGAAATGAATTGTTAAGGGTATATCATAAGACATTTGATGGCAACAAAAGGAAACAAAAAATGCATTCAAACAAAAACTAGTCAACAAGCAGACTGACACATAACACGTCATTCAAAGCCTGTTCGCATACAAAATGCATGCATCGTAACTACGTAGCAGCCACCATCATATCCAGTTGTCATTCAAGTACTCGACGTGAAAAAGATTAAACCACATCAATTGATGATATAGTCCATTCAAACGTTATGGTTCCACCATGGTTTCATTGCAGCAAACATGACATGAAAAAACGAACAAAAGAAACAAAAGTACAAATGTAGAGCACGAAGTTCAAACTAACCTAATCAAACATTACTTTTGCCATGATCCATTCACTCGAATCAGTCCAATGCATGTGTGGCATGGAGGGAACACTTATCAAATCGTAGAGATTCTCTTGTTGTTCATACTCCACCATGGGGCGGCCATGGAATAAAATCTCAAATATCGTGGCAAATTGCATCCTTTTGTGTTCTCTCTCCGCACTGTTTGATCCGTTCAACTAGTTGAGAAATGTTGCAAGTTGTCGCGCTGCCAAGAGCTCTACATTTTTCAAGTGCCTACAAGCTCAATTCACATACACATCTTTTTTTTTGACATTCAAAGTTGGGATATCCTTCTCTGCATGACGTTCGCCTTTATGTTTTCTTAGTGTATCTTGCTTGAGCATCAGAATTTTTTCTCTTCGTTCCATAATGCTACAGGGCCTTTATTTCACCTACAATAGATAACAAACATACATTAGGAAAGAACTACACCCGATCAACCAAAAAACAAAGTTCAAAGCACTTGTTTGATCAGTCACATGCATGTAAATCACTTGACTTCTTTTTTATTGCTTATGTCAATGAATGCAAAGTCTTTTCACGAACACTAATCAATATAAGTAGAGCACATGCACACACTAATAGTATTGGTCAAGATGCCAATCATACAACATAAGAGAATACACATACTTTTAGTGCATGCCTCTTCAAAGAGGATAATCACAAACATGAATCTTTAAAGGAATTAGCAAAATAAAAATGAAAAGAAGAAACATATTAAGATTTGAAAAGGCTCACTGACGATGTGCATGCCATCCTCTATGATTCCTTCCGCCCATGTATGTTTAGCAGACCATTCAATATTAAACCGCCTACCAGCATCATAATTCTTCTTCTTTGGTTTGCCGTTGTTGTATTTTTGTCGCTTCTCTGCTTGCACATCTTCATCCTCATCCGAATATGAGACGTCGTCCTTGTCGTCTACGTCAAAGGTCCTCATCAAACAAAGTGTCAATTGGATGCTCCATGTCTATCCAGTCGTTATTATTGCCTTTGCCAGGTCTCTTACTCCCAACGCCGATTGAACCAGACCCAATCTCCGTTGAAGCATGTGTTGAAGTAGATCCTTGTGCCTTTGCATAAATGCCAAAGATAAACGGCTCATGTGATTAGGGGGGTGGTCTTGCAGATAATAAGGCGACAACCGGATTGGACCTCTATAGGGTCTCTCCCAACGCATTGGGGTTCCTTGAGGAAAGAAAATACCTTCCTGTCCCATGTGCCAACTTTGCTTTATCTCTTAAAGCCATTTGCTACACTATCCCAATCTGATTTGTTTCTTTTTCAAAGCAAGGGCCTTTACTACCCTCTTTTCTGCAAGCGTTGCCTCCCTCTCAACAACCCTCTTCATCCCCATTGCATTCAAAGAGACTCGGGGTGTCATCTCAGAGGAGCTAAGAGGAATGACTTCAATACAGTCGCTCTCGGACACGTCTATAGAGACACTTGTCCCAACCATGTCAAAACACAAACGTCCTAAACACTCCTGAACCCCAATGCGTCTGTATTGGACGCTACTCTGTGAACCCAAAAAATGGTAGATAAGAAAACACTAGATGCAAACCATGAAAAGAACTTAGAAGCGCAAACTAAAAAAGGGATCACTCCTGAAACAAAACAAAGGCAGATTCTTTGACACACTCGCAAAGCATATGTATAAGAAGCCCTAAGTCTGAAGCGCTCGAAATTCACGGCAACAATTTCTTGGTGGCACAACGCTGACAACATAAATGACAAATCAATTATTCACAAACCTGAATTGAAAAAACGCCGCCCAGCCGCCCACTGCTTTGGCGCTTCTACAATCTACAGTCTCCACAGATGCCATTATCGCAGCACAATGAAAAGTTACTACACAGCCAAATAGAATGTAGTGCATTATGTATTTCTGTATGCGAGGCGGCCAATGCCATAAACCTCATTCAATTTGGCTATGTAGTACAACACTAAAGCCTATATGGGTTCTGAAATGGCGACTGAGTAGGAGCTCCTAGAGAGAATAAATGGCGACCGTCTACACCTGACAACAACAGATATGGCGGGAAGGAGCTCAATGACCATAGCACTTAATGAATGCGTTTGGCAAAGAGGGAGTTAGGAACATTAGCAAAATAATGAGTGTCAAAAACTAAAGGAGCACTTCAGGCGATGAAGGCCTCAACTAGGATGAAAAGTGGCAACAACGAGAAGACATCGCATCCTTCAGATCCCAAAAACCAGGCGAAACGACTACTTGGTGAAGACGCAACCTGGCACGTCAAGAGTGGACATTATTCGCAATCTGGCTCATTTTATTTTTATTTTTAATCTTATTACAAAGAGTCATTCGCCAAGTGCTTTTTCCTGGTGCATTTTGTCTACAGATCGCCAAAATAAAAAGCCTTGGATCTGATTATATGAAGGACTCCCAATGTCCATGAAGCACTTGCGGCGGAGGTGGCAGGCAACCGCTTCGATTGGCCCAAATTCCTTGGTTTCCATGCACTTGATCGTGCAATGTATACATGGACCGTCCGAGATCGAGATCGGCACCAAAGGTGACCCGCCATCACAAGTGGTACAAAATTCCTTCCTCCTTACACACCATCACAAAAAAAGATACGTATCCTCTCCCTCACATTGATGACACTCTTGATCAGCTACACGGTGCGACTATGTTTTCGTCCATCAATCTTGCCTCAAGATTCTTGCAAGTACCATCGACGGCCACTGTAAAGGAGAAAACAACATTCGTCTGTCAGGAAGGTTTGTTCCAATTCAATACCATGCTTATGGGATTGTGCAACGAAACGCACACCTTTCAGCGGCTCATGGACATGGTGCTTGGAAAGTTACGATGGGAGTGTGTCCTAGTTTATATTGATGATGTCAACATTTATCTACGAGGTTTTGAAGAACACATGCGGGACTTGCAAAGCGTTTTTGAGAAATTCGAGCTGCCAGCTTGAAACTAAAAGCTAAGAAGTGTGTCATTGGCTTACCCAAGCTTGTCTATCTAGGACATATAGTCTCAGCTGCGAGACTTCGCCCGGACCCTATCAAGATTCAAGCTGGGGCCAAATTTCCACGTCTTGTCAATTTTGAGTGCAATAAATCCTTCATTGGATTGGTGAACTATTATCCGCAATTTGTCCAAGGATTCGCACTTCTTGCTGCACCACTATATCAACTCTTGAAGAAGAATGTCCCATTTGTATGGGAGGAACGAACAACAATAAGCCTTCGAGAAGCTTAAGGTCTCTTAGTGCTCTACACCTTTGCTTGTATATCCTCACTTCCATCTTCCCTTCTTGATGCCATTGGCGCAATCCTCTCGCATCGAACTGAAGGAGATGAACGCGTGGTCGCATATGCAAGTAGAAGACTCTCTAAAGCTGAACGAAATTATGGTATACGTGACAAGGAAGGGCTTGCGGTTGTGTTTGGAGTTAAACACTTCCATGCCTATTTGCATGGGTCGAAATTCACGATTGAAACAGATCATGCTCTTCCCAAGTCCTTGTTTAAATCTTGAGACTTGACTGGACGACTTGCACGTTGGGCACTACTGCTACAAGGCTACGATTGTGATATTGTTTACAAACCTGGATGCATGCACGGCAATGTGGACGCTCTGACTAGATCCGAGCTCATGCATCCTGAGCTTTATTTGAAATTTTCAGACCTTGACTTAGGGATTCAAGACAGCACAACACTCGGTGGATCATATAGCAGCTTGGATGATCCAAGCGCCACGAACTGGCAACATCTTTGGAGACCATTAACAGTCCCCACACCGGTGACGAGGGAGTGCAGCTAGCTCATTTACTTCATCAACAAACTCACTCACTTCAAATTATGACACTTTTACTTACTTTGACTTTTTGCTAGACCTCAAATTAGTTGTTAATCAATTTGATTGAAATTGTGATTTGTTTTACTAAGCTTTAGCATACGACCTTGTCTTGATTTTAATTTTAGATTTGATTTGCTTTCAATTTATAAACCTTGCACTCAATTTCGCACTGCAATTAGATGTACTAGTATTAAGATAGTTTAGAACTAGAAGAGATAGTCAATAACATTAGGAGAAATTTGGGGTCACAAAGGGGCCTTTGCCTTTGGCACGTGCTAAAAATTTGAGGGAAAACCGTGCGCTTTACACGCTGCCACCAATGGTACCAACGTGGTGCCAGCAGTGCAGTTCCGTGGGTCAAGCCAATCGACGTTGCCAGCACTGACCGCACTGCCAGCACTGCGGCTTCCGACGCTGTCAGCGGGCAGCGACCTGCACCAATGGGTTTACATAGAGAGGGGTACTTGGGCAGCCGGTTCACCTAACACGAGTTGTCTTACAAGGCCCTTTTGGGACCCCAAATTTCTCCTAATGGTTGTGATCTCGACTCTACATCACTGCACTTATAAGTTCTCACAAGAAGAAACAATTTCAATAAAAAAATTTGGTTTTACACACCATGGATATACTCGCTCTAGAATTCAAATGTCTAACCATACTTAAACTGATTTGTTGAGACAATGTGTCCCAGGACATAGGAAAGAGATCAACGAGGCAGGCACTCTTTATCCTACCAGCATATTGATTCACTGCTCCTTTCATCAGCATTTAGCTTCAGTATGGAAACAGAGCTACACGAGGCTCTTTTGTGGACCTGCTCCACTGGAAACATTCCGACGGGTCTTGATGGACCTCAGGCTAAAAGAGTGAGACATCATCTTCCTCAACATCTTGCACGAGATGGTACCCTCTTCTACCAGAAAAATGTCTTGGGAGGTATACGTGTCCTCTAGTTACAACTTCAATCCGAATTACCCACTAGACAGGAATTGTTTCACTCCTCCCAACTACCAGGACATTTTGGAGTTAAACGCATGCTCAGACAACTCTAGGAGGTTTACCATTGGATTGGGATGGAGTGAGATGTCACAAGCTTCATCCAAAGTTGCTCAATCTCCCAAGTGAAGATGTACAGTCGCACCAGTGTATTCATACCTAATCTCTCTGTGCTTCCAACTCCCTGTTCTTCCAAGGTCCCAATCCAACAACCACTAATGCTCCTACACAAAAAAGGTGATGTGTATGTGAATTGAGCTTGTAGGCACTTGAAAAATGTAGAGCTCTTGGCAGCGCGGCAACTTGCAACATTTCTCAACTAGTTGAACGGATCAAACAGTGCGGAGAGAGAACACAAAAGGATGCAATTTGCCACGATATTTGAGATTTTATTCCATGGCCGCCCCATGGTGGAGTATGAACAACAAGAGAATCTCTACGATTTGATAAGTGTTCCCTCCATGCCACACATGCATTGGACTGATTCGAGTGAATGGATCATGGCAAAAGTAATGTTTGATTAGGTTAGTTTGAACTTCGTGCTCTACATTTGTACTTTTGTTTCTTTTGTTCGTTTTTTCATGTCATGTTTGCTGCAATGAAACCATGGTGGAACCATAACGTTTGAATGGACTATATCATCAATTGATGTGGTTTAATCTTTTTCACGTCGAGTACTTGAATGACAACTGGATATGATGGTGGCTGCTACGTAGTTACGATGCATGCATTTTGTATGCGAACAGGCTTTGAATGACGTGTTATGTGTCAGTCTGCTTGTTGACTAGTTTTTGTTTGAATGCATTTTTTGTTTCCTTTTGTTGCCATCAAATGTCTTATGATATACCCTTAACAATTCATTTCATTGGACCTTTTGTAGATTAAGCAAGTTGTTGCAAAAAAGGTAAGTTCAGCTAGGTACTTTTCTATCACAACCGATGAAGTGACTGCCGTGGATAATACTCCATGGATTTGCATTCATGCTTATGTCGTTGAAGAATGGACCAAGACCCCTATAATCGTCACCTTGAAAAAGGTGGAAGGTGGCCAAGGTTCTGACAATCTAACGTCTATTATTTTGAAAGTCATAGAAGAAGGTGGAGGTGTTCAAAAAGAGGATTTGGCAGCAAAGTTTGTCTGCTTTGGTTAAAATGGAGCCAATGCGATGCAAGGGTGTAAGACAGGGGTATCCACCCAGATTGTAGAGTACCATGCTCCTCATGCGACCTCCATCCACTGTTATGCCCATCCTTGAACAAAGCAAAGCCATGGCAGTTGTGGAGCAACTTCTCAATGCCTCATGTGCCTACTTCTCTCGCAGTCCAAAGAAACATATGGAAATGAAGGCATTGGCGGAGGAGCTTGAGAGCAGGGGCTTGAAGCTTTTGCGGAATTGTGAGACTAGATGGATTGGAGTTCTTGCACCTCTTCAAAGGCTCACTTCACAGTACCGTATTGTAATGCATAAACTATTGGTCGATTCTAGATCACCTAAACCTGGGAAGTCTAAGGTAAGACTCATATCCTTGTATTTCAATCTTAATATGGCTTCATTGTTGTATATGTTGCTTCTCAGCCATGTGAAGTTCCTTACTATTAAAGTGTGTTTTGCAGGTATGCTTCGACTTGATGGTGGACCCATATACTCTTTTTAGCATGACTTCTCTGACCCCATGATCCTTGCCATGGATGTATTGTCACAAGCTACCCAATCTCATGATTTGTTCATTCAAGATTTTATTGCTGCCATTAAGCAATTCGAGAAGCAGGTGTTTGCACTCTATGTTGATAGGGCTACGGCCTATGCCACAGATGATCACTTTGTGTTCAGAAGCGTGCAAGCATGTAGTCATCATGACATACACATGAGCTGGGTGACAGATCTAGAGCGGCAAGAGCTGGTTTTGGCATTCGTAGTAAACAATGAAAACCAACTTGTACTTCGTGATTGCTTCATGATTTCTTAACTCTCCTTTCAAAATCTTATCATCTGAGTGAAAAAAGGGTGCTCTAGTAAGATTCAACAACCCCCTTTGCATTCCGCATTAGAAAGTTCTTTTGTATTTAGCATTGCTCCAATGTTTTTATGTTCACACATTAACCCTTCATTCAAGGACGAAGAGACCCAAATCAAGCATCATGTTTTTCTTAGCAGTTTTGAGTGGGTTCTATGTGGACTTTCTACAATTTAAATTTATATGTATTTTGAAAAATTCGTGGAATGTTCTTCACAAGTTCTAATGATATAAATTTTTGTCCCACTTCAATTATGTGTTTCATGATATGATCAATTTAATATTTCCTTTTAATTTTAAAAATTGTAGGATTGTGTTTTAGGCGTCAAGTATGATCCTTGCTTATTGATATCCCTATATTTGCTACAGATATTGCCTCACAACTTATGTTTGAGGTCAAAAGGCGGTTCCCAAGGATTGAGCTTTTGAACGCATTAGGCGTTTTGTACCCGCAGTATTGGTGCAAACCTGAAGCATTGGATAATTTTCCCGCCCATTAGGAGACTATCAAACGGTTCTATTGTGAGTCCAAGGATGTGAAAACCGGGGAGAAAGGTGTTGATGGCAAAGAGATCTTAAAATCCATGCCCCCCTATTGTCGTCTTATGCACTGGACATTGAACAAAGCCTTTTCAAAATCACTGTGTTGGGCAACTATGAGAAGGCTTTGGAGAAGCCTAAAATAGGAGAGGATCCAAAGTTGCAAATCAACCCCCTTACCAAATTTTGAAAGGCAGTGACAACCAATGCCACACTTGCTTCCAACTTCCAAGAATATCAGAAGTTAGTTGAAATAGCTATGGTGATGGTGTTGGGAAGTGTAGAGGATGAGGGTACTTTTAGTGCGCTCACATTTCTTAAAAGCAAGCTCCGGAATGGGCTAGATGCACATCTCTCACTTGTTGGAGGAATGTATAGCCAAAAGCTCTACATCCTCACCTCTTTCCTCTATAACACCACATTTGATATGTGGTTTTATACCACAAACGGTGGTACTAGAGATGTTGCATGTGTATTTCATCAAAGTTTCAACTCAGCCTTGGGTAGTATTGCATGTAGTAGAGTAAGTGTTGTTTATTTCTCCCTTTAAATTGCAGTTTGTTATTATATACTTGCCTAATATTGATGAGTAATTTTCTTTGTGAAATGTCTTGTACATGAGACGTCATCTCATGTTTGACACCTAAGTGATCAGTGTTTCAACTATGCGTGGTTTACACTTTCGCATCTTGTACCAATGATTTCTTTGTTAATTTGTTTATCATTCTAGTTTCACAATTTCTCATTCTAGCATCGGAGTGTTGTTGTTTTGTATGCAAGTCCATGTTCAAAGCAAAGAATTAATAATTGCAGTTCAAAGAAGCACTTAGAGATGGTTGATACTTGTGACCAAGAGCCTCTAAAATGTGTGATATATCCTATGAACTCACTTTGGGATGACTTGGGTTTATACCACTTTAAGAAATGAACTCGGACCATTAGAGTCAAGGTCACCAAAAGGGCTATTAAAATGCCTTAGTAATCGATGTTTTATGGTCAGAGTTCATTTTTCATGAATCAAGCAAAAGAGGTTCTTTAATTGCAAAAACTAGAGACCATGGGTCACGCTTGTTTTGGTGTAGTCATTCCTCCCAATCCAAGTTTGGTTTACACTATAGGAAGTGACCTTTGGCTTCAAAGAATTGCATTTTCAATTTCCTCAGTCACACCTCTTGGTCACGAGTGTAAATCACCCGTTAGCAAAATTTGAATTATGATCTTTGTTGCCAACTTCAGATTTCCATATGAATTGTTTTTGTTTTACTATTTTGCATCTCTTGTTTTTTTCCCTTAGCCATATTGATTACAATAAAATTTAAGAACTTGCCAGTTTTATTTCATTTCGTTTCATCATGTTGCCATATTAAACCCAAGTGGCACTTCAAGTGGCCAAAACAAAACCTTGCTCGAAGACGTAATCGCCTAAATCTAATTCTGAACTTCTTCATTCATCGCCTGAAATTGTTGTATAAATCCACCCCCTTTGCCAGTTAAAAACTCTATGATTAATTTCTTTTGTCATATCATCCCATGCCCTTATAAACTTATGGACAGTCTGTCTCCTACACGTAATTAAAAAAAGAAACCTTGATCAGATCGCACCACTCAAAATCAGGATAGAGAGCAGGACAAGTAATGCAGCTTAATACGTGCCCTACACTGTAAACTAGCAAGACTAGATACAGTTCTCGCTCCCACAAGCTCCAACTACAGCGACCTCAACAAATGAGTCAATGCCCCTGTCATGAAGCATTAATGAAGGCTAGCTGTGAAACCTTAAGGTGGCTGAAGCCTTAAAAAAATTCTACTGTGCCTAATGCACTTTTAACACATACCACATGGCGCTCTGCCTAAATAATATCTACATTGTGAGTTACGATCACAAATGTGCATGTACCCTTATAGACTCATTTTTTGAGGTGGCTTTTGGAGCAACTTCATATGAGTGTAGAAGATAGAGAAATTTGTGTTTTTTGATGAAATTGTTTGTGATTTCTCTTCTCTTCCTTCTTGTGGAACATACTATGGAGAATAGGAATTAGAATTGGCATGATGAAGCCAATTTCAGGCCCTCCCTACTACGGTAGTATGGTGAATAGAGTGAGGAAGAAACATTGTAATAACTTAGAATTGCCAAAACGAGGTGTTCCAAAGATTCTTACCACTTCAGAGAGACGACGTGCAGTGCATTTGGTCACGGTTGGAGGGCTGGAAATGGCAGTACAGGCAACAAAAGTGTTGAGAGAGGGTAGAGAAGTGGGTTTTTGTGATAACACTTTGCGGTCTGCTTTGAGAGATGCTGGATTGAGTCCTTGTGAGAAGATTCCTAAAGCCTTATTTGTCACAGAAAAATGTACGAGAGATGCTACAATTTGCAAGAATTCATAAAGAGTGGACAGTAGAGGATTGGAAGAGAGATTTATTCAGTGATGAAACGAAGATAAATTGTTTCAATTCAGATGGGAGGACTTGGTGTTGGGTCAATGACCAAAAAAAGCTTACCTGATCGTGCGGTGAAGTAAACAGTGAAGCATGGTGGAGGGTCTTTGATGCTATGGAGTTGTATGACAGCAAGAGGTGTAGGTGATTTACAAAAGGTGAATGGGTGTTTAAATGCGAAGGACTATATTTCAATCTTGCATGGAGATTTGTATTTGAGTTTAGAGAGATTAGGATACTTGAACCTCGATAACTTCATTTTCCAACATGATAATGCTCCTATAAATAAAGCAAAGATTGTTCAGAAATGGTTCTTAGAGCAGCCATTCACTATTTTAGAGTGGCCAGCTCAATCCCCAAACCTAAATCCCATAGAACATGTTTGGGCAATTCTCAAACATCATTTGAATTCCTATTCAACTCCTCCTATAGGTCTTTTGCAATTATAGGAGGGTGTCGAGGAGCGTTGTAAGACGATCTCTACAGAGCTCTGTCACAGATTGTATGTTAGCTTACCAGATTGAATTGCAGCTATTTTGGATGCTCCTGGAAAGTGGACAAGATTTTGACCACTCTTTATATAACAGCTGAAAAAATGGAACGATGTACATTGTCAACTTTGGCACTACGTATTTTTTCACTCTAGTGGCAATTTCTTTTCAATTTTCTTGAGACTGTCAGTTTCTTCATGCTCGCAAACTTTAATGTTCAAAATTTATTGCTTTGATTCTTCAAACTCTCTATATTGTTACTTTTCTAAATCAAATACCCTCATGAAATCATTTCTTGAAGTCGCTGTATATGCCTCAAAAACAAGGCATAGCCTTTCAGTCAACAGACAGTTCAGCTTCACCCGATGAAAAACGGAATAAACTGTCTCACCAAATGGCAGAAAAGTTACACATTCAACCACACCATACACAATTAAATTCAGAAGAGGTGCCTCAAAATGGTAATAACCCGACCAAATTGCTCCATGCCTTGTCTTCATACAATATATTCAATAACATGCTGGACACCAAGCGACCCTACAAAATGGTCACTCAAAGATTTTCCCCACTCGACTGATAAGACACGGACCGGACAAATTCGTCCCATTTCCTTGTCATGCCGCTTCTATAGACGTGCAACTAAAACATCTGGACCTACTGCACTTGTCACGATTGCCTCAATCTGGCACCGCACATCAAGCACCCACGTACAAACCATTCACACCCATTTACACGGCTCCCCCACCTCTCTCTAATCTTTACTCTTGCTGTCAGTGGGTAACGACCGAAATATAAAAGAACCACCCGCCCCCGTCAGCTCGTCTAGGCTGCCATCTCTTCGTCTTCCTCGATCTTGGGTGCAAGGTAGAACCGGATGTGACCCATGTCTGCAATCTTGTACTCTACGGAAACTGGCAGCTCTTTCGACATGCTCAGTGTCACAGTGCTCGACAACGGCGTGGCTTTCGTGAACGAGTTCAGGTACCGCAAAGCGAATGTCAACGTCACCGGTTCTTGCATCTCCACCACCGTCTTCTCCTCCTCCTGCAAACCACACACAACTCCTCAATTCACACTCGTTCAACACATACATGCGCACCCCTGCCGTCACAAACAAACTCCCCTCCCCTCCCGATAGGCCAAGTCAAAATAGCATTCGTGTCCACCAGCCACCGCTCACCTTATCGACGGATGTGTTTTGCCTGCACACGATGTTGGCGCTCCCGATGTCCCCTCCCGTCGAGAATTTCACTCCTTCCTTCGTCACGGAGATCACAACTGCCACGCACAAAAACATATCGCACTCCAACCTCAGCAAATGCCATTCTGCAATCGCATGCGGCAGCTACCCACCCATGACCACGACAGCAGGCACTACGTCTTGTGTGCTGCCACCGGCAATTGGCAACAGCAATACAAATAAATAAACATGGACGATCCATCCAACGTCGCCAACCCCAGCACCAACTACGCATGCCTACCTGTGTCCCCAATGGTGCTCAGATCCTTGCATATTCGAGCGAACTCTGCAGACGGCATGCGCACGATTGCTTCGTACTCCGTCTCGGGAATTCCCAGGTGCTCGCTGTCGATGTCCATCAGCTTCATCTCGAAGTCGGATATCCTCTCTTGATCTGCACCATTCCGTTCCACACGTTTTAATCAGAACCGCATCACCATTCACACGCTGTGCCACGACTCCACGCTCAGGATCATGTACATCATTCCAACATCACGCGGCCTGCTCTCATACACATGATTCCACAACACACTCCGCTCGCCACAGAGACCGACAGCACACTCGCGATCATACACAATTTCTAAACCACGCTCGCTTCGCCGGTGACTACTCCACTTCTGACACACAACCTGCTCTCATACAGATTGCGCGTGCATTCCACCAAATTCGCAACGCGTCATCATCTTCTCACAACCATGTTCGTCCCCGACACCAACCACCTACATCGCCTGCATCTACAACGCGCATATATTTTCACCGAGCAAAGCTACCTCAAACAAAACCGGCGCGGGGCGCGGGGTGCACGAACTTACTGGGGCTCTCGAACATGAAAGTGACGGAGTCGCCGCCGTCGTCGGCCTTGATGGTGATGATGTCGTCGTTGCCCGCGCACTTGAGCATCTTGGCCATGCTGGTCAGGTTCATGCCCATGGAGATGTTGCGGTCGCAGCGGTAGTGCTCGAACCCCTCGGATCGGAGCAGCAGCGCCACCAGCGCCACGTGGCTCGAGTCCATGGCCTGCAGCGAGAACCCCGTCGACGAGCAGTCGAAGTTGGCGTCCGTCACCAGATCCTTGATGGACTCCAGCACCTTCTTCAGCAGGCTCCCCTGCACCAGCCGCAGCTCCAACATCTTGCCCCTAAACCTCCCACCCTAAACACCTGCACCCAATCCAATCCAATCCATCCCGCGTACGTCGTCAACCCTAAATAATGCAGTGCAATTCGAGCGAGTGCACCCTAGCTAAATCCCACAAACACAACAGGACGAAGAAGCTTAAACCCGCCACTGAACCACTTAGTTACCAACGAGAGTTCGAACCCTATTTAAACCACGAAGCAACTCGTCAGGGCAAATCGGAGCTAGTGGAGCTCCTGAGCTGGCTGGCAACGGGAGCTAGGGACCTTACCACCGGGACGGCTGCCGCAACAACGTCCGTCCAAGGCGCTAGCTGCACGAAACGCGTCGGGGACACAATGTGGGCGCTTGCCTTGCCGCACGAAGCGACTGCCGGCGGCTTCAGGGGCGAGAGTGGAAGGGAATGGAAGCTGCGTTGAGTGAGCTCTGGCGATGGTGGTCGCAGAGAAGAGAATAATTCTGGCCGCGGTACGCTTCCTGATTACCAAGGCAAGGTGCAAAGCTTCTTCTCCTTCGAAGTGAAGAGAAGGCGGGAACCAGGGGGTGACGGGGCTGGCGCGAAAGGGAGGGAAGTGGAAATGGACGTTGAATGGCGGGAACTTTATCGCACTGCAGATTGGCCTTGCCCTTGGATCGGGTGTACGTATGCGCCGGCTTTTCTTGTATAATCTACGTATTGGCTAATTTCTGTTCAAATTCTTATACCATCTTTCTTTGAGAAACGGACGAAAGTACTATGCCCGGTCCTCAACTAGTGACGATTCTGAGCAATGTGAGAAATGTCAGAATGCACAAGATAGATAAAAACTCCGGTCTGCTTATAGGGCCGGCGTGAACATAGTGTGTGATCGTTTGGTTAATGAGCCAATGCCCACAAGACAAAGGGCCATTAAGACCAAACTACTCACCCCTTTCGGGAATAAACACAGAATGCACAAGATTTTGATGTAACCGTTCTTCTTCTTAACCAAAAAAAATACAAAATTTTTAGTTACTGTTTTTTACTTGTGGAATGATTTCCATTTCTTTTACTCCTTGGTAGTATGGTTTAAACTGTGAGGGATGAGCTATTTGCGAGATAGGTGGGAGCTTGTAATTTAAGCTTTTGGTTGGAATTCGAGTTTTTTTTTTTTTTTTTTTTTTTTTTGAAACACAAAAATTTCATTTTTTTTACAACCCGCGACAATTTTTCCAATCAAGTAGTGAGATGATTTCACAACCAGTAATCGCATCGCCAATCTCTCCATTCGGTTTGGGTACCTCATCACCAATACCTTGGTAGTTTAGAGTCATATGGGACCTTGGAATTCGAGTTTTAAACTTGAAATCAAAAGAGTATCTATATTATACACCAAGTATATTGAAAAGAAAAAAAAAAACACAAAGTGTAGGTTGAAAGATATAACTCCTTTTGTAGGTGGAGCTTCAATTTATGTCAACATTGATAAAATGGTAGAAATTGAGAAAATTTTGTATGAATTGTTGAATAGTTCATATATAAAAAAGTAATGAGTTGTCATTCATTAAAAACCATGACTACGAAAGACCATGGGAGAAATATAGGAACTTTGCAAAAAGAACTTTGCAAGGGGAATAAACATGACCAAAGAAATAAAGCTCACTACTTCTGAAAACGACCAACAAACAACTGAAGATTATTGAGTTTGGTCATCATTTGTTCCACTACCTTCAACGTTGTCAAATCACCATCATCTCCACCAGCGTTTTAGCAACCATATTCAATGCGAGGGCTTGTACAATAGGGTGACATTCAAATTGGCCGTTTAGTAGTTCCAGGGATAGTGTCCTACACTGCTGCCGACTTTGACACCCTCCCCAAAGCTGAGAAATTGTTACTTTACCATGAAAATTTGGGGACACCATCATCTTTATGTTGAAAACATGCATACCAAATTTCAAGTCCACGAGACTTATACAAAAAAACTTATGAAAGATCTACCAACATGGGATAGCTGTGAGAAAAGTGTCACAGCTGTCAACTTTGACACCCTCCCAAGAATTGAGGAAATTTTTTTTGCCCATGAAATTTTTGGAGCAAAAACATTTTTATGTTGTTTGCATGTGTGGAAAATTTCAAGTCCAAAAGACCCATACAAAAAATAATATTCCAAATCTACCAACATGTGTAGTTTTGAGAAACAAAGGGGGTAACTACTTCCAACTTTGACGCCCTCCTTAGGATTGAGTTTTTGTTGATACATAATGAAATTTTTGGCACAAGATCATCTCTACGCTGGTAACATGTGGGATGAATTTCAAAGCCAAAAGACATACATAAAAAAAGTTATTCCATATCTATCAACATGTTTCTCAAAACTGCACATGTTGGTAGATTTGGAATATTATTTTTTGTATGGGTCTTTTGGACTTGAAATTTTCCACACATGCAAGCAACATAAAAATGTTTTTGCTCCAAAAATTTCATGGGCAAAAAAAATTTCATCAACTCTTGGGAGGGTGTCAAAGTTGGCAGCTGTGACACTAGCTGCTATCCCATGTTGGTAGATCTTGCATAAGTTTTTTTGTATAAGTCTCGTGGACTTGAAATTTGGTATGCATGTTTTCAACATAAAGATGATGCTGTCCCCAAATTTTCATGGTAAAATAACAATTTCTCAGCTTTGGGGAGGGTGTCAAAGTTGGCAGCAGTGTAGGACACTATCCCTGGAACTACTAAACGGCCAATTTGAATGTCACCCTATTGTACAAACAAGAAACCTTGAGAAATCAACTCCTTCCATAAGAAAAAGTAAGTGGTCAATGATTAATCTAACGCCACCTTCAACGAATTGCACAATTTCTCCCCTACAATCTCATTGCTGAATATTAACTATAATTGTCCATTTACAGTACTATTAGAGAATTTTATATATTGCTTCATTCAAGAGAAGCTTAGGGGCAGTTTACACTATGAATCAAGTACTCGTTCCATGCACCTCTAAAATCTATGATTGGTTCCATCAACTCGTCCCGGGATGACTTGGGTTTACACTACAACAAAAAAAGAAAAGTGTCCAAAGGAGTTGAGGTTCTCAACAAGCCTACAAATAGACCTAGTAAATAATGTTGAAGGGTCCCCGGATTTAGTGGTGAGGAGACCATGAGCTAGAAATGTCGTTTTATTTTATTTTTTTAAGTCCCAATCCAAGTTTGGTTTACACTAAGTAAGAGGCCCAAGGGCTTTAAAATTTACTCCCTCTGTCCCATAATGACTCGCACGTAGGTCCTCTGAAATCTACCTCAAGAGGTAGATTTCAGAGAACCTACGTGCGAATCATTATGGGACAGAGGGAGTAAATTTTTTTGAAGTGTGATCATGAAGTGTGACGATAGAATTAATTAATTTTCCTTAGTCACGGCTCTTGGTCCGTAGTGTAAACAGCCCCATAAACTCCCGATTGTATTTCTTATACAATTTGGAACTACAACCACTACTAGAAAATCCAACTAATCTGTTGATTCGGTCACGTTAATTAGGGACACTTTTTGTTGATTTGCTTGATTTTTGTTCAAATCAACAAATTGTTGTCGAAATCAACAAAAAAAATGTTTGTGATCAACATGACGGAATCAACAGATTAGTTGCATTTTCTAATAGTGAATGGTCACTGTATTGCTTAATGTGAGCCGTCTAAACAATTCACAAACCACGGTAAAACATTTATCATGATATTTAGTGATTTTTCTATATTCCTAATATTTACTTTAGATGTTTCATTGAATTTGAATTATTGGTGATATATTGGTAGAATATTTAGTATGCGGTTAGATGTTTTACCGTGAGATTGATTTATTGGGGGGTTTGTGTGAGTTGGTGGATTTTAGATTAGGTAATCATGGATTTTGCAATAATTACGTGATTTGGCTTCTTATGGTATGTGATGTTATGTTGTTATTCTTGTTGATGATTGGAGTGGTCAATTATTTGGTGGTAGAAATTAGGGGTAATTGTTTATTGTTCGGGTAGAAGTTAGTTGCATTTTGATTTGGTCAAATTTAAAGGCAATATTTTATTAGAGTTGTAGAATGTAGACCAAGCGGTGCGAATGAGGAGAAATTTAGACCTATGGATATATTTAGAGTTATTTAGGGTTAGAGATAAGATTAAGAGGAAGTTATATTTATAGTAGAATTTTGAAGGAATGGATGATTGATGGATGAAGTTGTGGATGAATGTAGTTTCAAGACAAAGGATTCAATTTTTTGTTTTGTTGTTTTAGAGAGTGTTTTGTAGTTTTTTCAAGTGAAGTCTTAATCAAATTTTTTGCACTAGATTTCATAGGTAGATACTTTTTTAATTAATTTTAGATTTTTGGCACTAAGAAGGAGGGTGAATCAAAATGGGTTCTTTATGAAAGTACTAGTACTTTTTTTGGTTTGGATGTTTTTAGAATCTAGAGAAGGGGTTTCTAGGCTTGGAAAGATTTTTTGGAGGTGATTGGTAGTAGTTGGAGGGTGCTGGATTGCGGTCATGGCGACGAGGAGGGCGACAATGATCAAAATTGCGATGACGATAAAAAAGACAACAATGATCACAACACAGAACGCGACAACCATCTAGCACGAGTAGAAAATTTTGTGACCAAAACAACAAAAAATTGTTGGTCGCACTTGTTTTGGTCGCATTGTCTTGGTCAAAATTCAACTGTAATTTGTTGATTTTTCCTGTTGTTTTAGAGAAATTCAAAAAAAAATAAAAAATAAAAAAATAAAGATTTGACTGCCCAGAAACTTCGGACAGCTAAACTAACATTTTATGATTTCTCAAAAATTTAGGCATCCAATATAACTTTTTTCGCTACCCGCAATATTCGGGCAGCTACACGATCAATCGATGATTTCCCAGCGGGTTTGTATTCGAGACCTCATGCACAAGAATATGTGTGTCTAACCATCAAACCACCTCTAGATTTTAATGTACAACACAATAATTTTCTTTTTTAATTATCCATTTAGAAGTCAATGCTTTTTATACTCAGCAAACTCAGCTGCCATTTTAGCATAGTAAATTAACTTTTTTTAAATAACTTTGAACAAACAGTTGAAAAATGAAGCTAAATTTCACTTCCAAAAATTTGTATGAGAATTTGAGTTTGCAATCAAAAGTTATAGCCAAAATTCAAAGAGGAACACCCAATTCGCTAATTTTGCACTTGGCTATATAATCATGCACTTGGACCCCAAGCGCATTAAAAAAACTGTTTGAAAAAATCTCTTAAAAGCAGGGATTTTTGTCTTTTTACAATCCCTTTCGCTGTAAAGAAACAATTATTTAATTTATTTCTCATCCTTATCTTTATCTTTTATTTTATCTTTATCTTTATCTTACCTTTTTCTTTCTTTTATCTTGTTTCTTTTTCTTGTCTTCTTTCTTGTCTTTTTTTGTCTTCCTTTTTCTTCCTTCACCTTGCCATTTTTGGAGTTTAAAAGATAATTTAAAAATAAATTAAAAAATCAGGGAGCGGCTGAATCCAATTCAGGCCCGGAAGAAAAAAAACCGAAAAAAAAAAAAAGTTTTTTTTTTTTTTTTTTTTTTTTTTTTTTTTTCCGGTTTTTCCGGGCAGGGAGGGTCCGCGCGCGCGGACCCTACTCTTTTTTTTTGATCCACTCTCCTTCCCTCCTCTCCTTTCTTTTTTTTCCCCTCTCCCCTTTATAAACCCTCCCTCATTCTCCCTCCCTCACTCTTCTTTCCTCCTCTCTCTTCTTCCTTTATATTGAGGAGAAGGGAGAAGGAAGAGAGGGAGAAGAACAAGAGAGGAAAAGGGGAGGAAGGAGTGTGTGAGGGAGGGAGAGTGAGGGGGGGTTTATATAGGGGAGAGGGGGGAGTGAGGGAGAGTGGATAAAAAAAAGAGTCGGGTCCGCGCACGCGGACCTTCCCTGCCCGGAAAAACCGGAAAAAAAAAAAAAAAACTTTATCGTTTTTTTTTTTTTTCCGGGCCTTTATTGGATTCAGCCTGCTCCCTGATTTTTATTTATTTTTTAAAATTATTGTTTGAACTCCAAAAATGGCAAGGTGAAGAAAAAAAAAGGAAGACAAGTGGAAGACTAGAAGAAAAAAAAGAAGGGAGACAAGAGGAAGACAAGAAAGAAGACAAGGAAAAAAACAAGATAAAAGAAAAAGAAAATATGAAGATAAAGATAAAGGATAAAGATAAGGATAGAAAATAAAATAAATAATTGTTTCTTTACAATGAAGAGATTGTAGAAAGACAAAAATCTCTGTTTTTTACAGATTTTTTCAAACAATTTTTTTTTAAAGCCAAGTTTGCTCATGAAATGAGTGCACTTGGCCAAGTGCAAAATTAGGGAATTGGGTGTTGAGGATGTTTTAAAATGTCAAAATAAACGTCTCTTCCAACGTCTCTTTGAACTTTATCCATAACCTATGATAACAGACGTAAAATCTCAAACGGATTTTTAGAAGTAAGAATTAGCTTCATTTTCCAACTTTTTGTGTATCAAAGTTTTTTGAAAAAAGATATTCTACTATGCCTAAATGGTCGCCAAAGTCTGTTGAGTTTAATCCCTAAAGAACCAAGACTATTTTTTTGTCAAAACCACTAAGAATTGTCGTTTCAATTGCGTTCACCCAAAGGATTAGAATTTTTTGGTGGAATCTAATTATAAGATATTGTACTTCACTTTTTTAAGATCATGTGGTAAAAATTCATCAAATTTGACCGTATAAATTGGAAGATAATAGTATTCAAAGTTAGATAGAATTTTTTTTGGCTCAAAAAACATTAGGAGAAATCTGGGGTAGCAAAGGAGCCTTTGCCTTTGGCACGTGCTAAAAATTTGAGGCAAAACCGTGCACTTTACACGCTGGCACCAATGGTGCCACCAGTGCAATTCTGTGGGTCGAGCCAATCGATGTTGCCAGCATTGCCAATGCTACCAGCAGTGCGGCTTCCGACATTGTCTGTAGGCAGCGACTTGCACCAATGGGTTTCCATAGAGAGGGGTGTTTGGGCAGCCGGTTCACCTACCACGGGTTGTCTTACAAGGCCCCTTTGGGACCCCGTATTTCTCCTAATGCAAGATTGTTCATAACTTTCTCATTACTAGTCCAAATTGTAAAAAATCAAAGCTTCATATGTAAAAAAAATATGATTTATAAGAAATTTCTTTTTAGGAAAAAATTTAAAGTTATTGAGGATTTCTTTTTAGTACTTGATAATGTGAAAATTATGTTTAAGATGGCATAACTTTTGCTTCCAGACATGATATTTCAAAATATTATGAATGTGCTAAATAGAGTAAAAAAGATTCCTAAATATTTTAGAATATCTTAAAAAATTAGATGATTCCCAAAAGATTTCAAGAAGATTTTTTTGCATTTGACTAAATTTTGTTGATTGGTCATTGCACTATTCAAATCAACAAAAAAATGTGGTTTTGTTGATTTTTACCAAAAGTTCAAAAATCAATTAAAACGGTCATTGCAATGCTCCAAACAACAAAAATCAGTTGATTTTTTTTGTTGTTTTGGTCATGGCTTTCCAAACAACAAAAATCAGTTGTTTTTTTTGTTGTTTTGGTCATGGCTTTCCAAACAACAAAAATCAGTTGATTTTTTTTGTTATTTTGGTCATCGCTTTCCAAAAAACAAAAATCAATTGATTTTTTTTGTTGTTTTGGTCATTGCTTTCCAAACAACAAAAATCAGTTGATTTTTTGTTGTTTTGGTCGTAGTTTATGCGCTGCCAATGACTCAAATCTGTGGCTTGGGCTCCTCGCCATGGTCCTCATCTTGATTGTGTACCCTATATCAAGCCTTCCGCCCTGGTCTTTGTTATCTTGTTGCGTTGCGACTAACGCCATGCCCTGACTTCAAACAGTGCACTCCAACATGGTCGCCACGGACTTGCTCCGACCTCGACGTTACATCCCGATCGCCACACCAATATGCATGGCGGCAACCACACCCTGATCTCTATAACTTTGGGCTAACTCAAAATTTCCTACCATGATCTAGTTGTCTAGCTATTTCCACAAGCAAGGTTTTACCTCTTCTCAAAACAACTAGCTAACGACCCACTAACTCTCTTGCTTTGCAACCAGAGTGAGTTTGAAATTCTCATCCCAAAACTTCATTCATCCGTACAAATTCTCATTCAACCAAAAATCATTTATCAAACCTTACCCTTCTAAAACTAATCGAACTTCTAATTCACTCCTAGTTACTCCTAGTTAACTGGGTGTTATAATTTTCCCCACAACTTAGAAATTGGACTCTACACAAGAATAAAATCCCAAAGTCCACAAAGATATTGTAATAAATATTTCTCTTAAAATAATAAGCAATATAGTACAAATACTCAAAAATCCACATTTAAATGATCAGAAAATGCTACGCAGCTAAAATTACTTAGAAAATAGGAATAATAAAATAGAGCAAATAAAACTAAATGCAATGTGCATGCAAAGCACCAATAAACTAAAACGTTGCAATTGGATACTTAAATAGAAAAACAATTGCAAAACCTCGTTGTAAAGGTTTATCGTGAGTGTGTCGAAGGGTTGTAGATTAATCATTTTTCAATCAATCATTTTACTTGATTTTGTGAGAAATTTTGGAATGAAACGTTGGAATGGGTAGGTAGAAGAAGTGGTTATTTAATTTTTATGTTTAAATTAAAGAAAAATTAAAAAATCCAAGGAATGTTGTATTTTTCCATACTAGTTTTGAAAACTTTCAAATTGTTTCATTTTTAAAATAGTTTGGTTGTATGCAAAGTATTATAGAAAGATTAGTATTGAGTAATATAATGGTCAAACATGGAATTCCCATATAATCTTGAATCTTTCATTTTAATTTACATACTTCTAAATGAAAGGGTCCTACAACTTTCTATATACTTACCAAACAGTAACACATAGTGACTTTGAATTGTCATCATTATTTTTTTCATCTTTAATGTTATTAATTTTAAAAATATACATTAAAAATATAGTGTTTATATTCAACAAAATTATTTTTTAAAGTTCAGTTATAAAAATACCATTGTTTATTAAGCTTTTAAGTCGAGCAAGCAATAAATTTTTGGAATAGTTGTTCGTTGGTTATATTGGCAAATGTCATCATTATAAATATTCACTGATTTATTTTAGATGGACAAGTGGTGTTTGTTGATATTCCATACAAATATTGTTGCCAATTATATTTACAATTATAGTAATTTTATTTCAATGAACTAGTGAAGAAACGTGTGAAGTGGCAAGAGTGATTTTATATTTATTGGAAGAGAATACATTCTAAGAAGGAACATTTGTCATAGATATTATAAAATTTATTTAATAATATTAATATTTGAAATTTCTCTTATCATGAATTTTAATGAAAGAAATTAATAATTATTTTTTATTGGAATAAATAAATATATATATATATATAATTTTTTATAGCCAAAAACGTAGTTCTTCTATTAGTGCTGATAGTTGAATACATTTTGTTGTACACGTTATATTGCAAACTATCATTTCAAAAGAAAGAGAGTAATTTAGTAATTTTTATTGAATGTAAAGTGTGAGAATTTTCAAAAGTGCTATAATACATGAATTTGTAAAATGATTAATCATTGATTATTTTGAAAAAAATTATACTCAAAGTTGTAATTTATTAAATTTTATTAAAATGAGTAACTATAAGAAACACTATATTATATGGATTTGTAAGAATGGACGTTTGTTGATTTTATAGTCAAAAAGATACTTTGTTGGAATGGGTAAGTGAAGAAAGTGGAGAGTATTTACTATGTTGTATGAATTTTTAGGAAGTTTTGGAACAATTGTTTATTATTTACATTGACAAATTTTGTAAATCAAACAAACAATTTAGTAGGTTTTATTAGAATAGGCAAGTTTGAGAAGTAGTCAAAAGTACTATTGTATGAAGATTTGTTGGTTTAAAATAAAAATTTAGTAAATATATTGATCAAATTTATAGTTCAAGATAAACTTTATAGAAAATGTTATTTTATATAAATTCATTGATATGAAAATACATTTTATGATTATAATCAAATTTTACAATCGAGGATAAGTTTTATTAGAATGGGGAACAATAAGAAGTAGTGTCACTACAATCTTATATAAATGTGTATTGAGGAATTCCATAATCAAAATACAATTTAGTGAGGTTTTTTGAAGAAACAAGTGTAAAAGTGAAAAGAATGTTATTTTAATGTAAAATTGTACTCACAGAATCCATTGACAATGTATCCATCAAAGATTCCATTGACGTTGTATCTATCAGAGATTTCATTGACGATATATCTATCAAAGATTCTATTGACGATGTATTCATCATAGATTCCATTTCAAATTCCATCGACAATGTATCCATCGAATATTCCATCGATCGTGCATCCAAAATAAAAAGTTTCCTAATTCCATTGACCATGCATCCTCCATTGACTATGTATCTATCAAAGATGGTTCCCAAATTCCATCAATTATGTATTCATTAGAGATGATTCCCTAATTCCGTTGACGATGTATTCATCAAAGATAGTTTCTGAAAGTAAGAAAAAATGTTACACTGTTTGTTTGTTTTTTCCTTTTGCATTGTTTTGTTTAACTGTAGTTTACACAAGCGCCCCAAAGAAATGAAGGGAAATTATCATCAAAAAGGTTTATAAGCTACTGTTTAAAGATCAATTAACAAATTAACAAATTCAACATGTATCGATAGTAATGTAGACCATTGCGGTGCTTTAATTGATAGTCAAAGATATCGTTTAATAAGTTTTCGTCCATGACATAAACAAGAATAAAAAGTGTTGTGTGAATTAGTATTGACAATGTTTGTAGTCAAAAGACATAATTTTGTAAAATTTATTGGGATAAGCAAGCGAAAGAAGGGTTGGCTCTAAGAAGGAGTTTTATTTTGTGAGGATTTGTTGGTGTTGTGGGGAAGGAAGTTTTGTCGCCATGAGAGGGAAGGAGGTACCGAATTGTTTATGTTCCGAGCTTGGGGGCGCCATAGTCGTTGCGACCTCGGCCATTCCTTTCTCCTCCTCGTCCTCGTCTTCCTCGTCTTCTTCTTCGTGCTCTTGTTGCTCCGCCTCTTCTTTCCGCCGCGCCACCCTGCCCCGCACCAATTCCGCTCCGGAACGACCGTTCATTCCCCGGAGACGCCTGCGCTGCATCAAGCGCGCCAGCTTTCCGACTTTTTATTTTTTTTGTTTTTTGTTTTCGTCTTCAGGGGCGGCGATGGGAGCTTCGCGGAGGTCGTAGAGTGTCGTCGGGAGAATCGGCGTTCGTTCGTTCGTTCGTTCGTTTGTTTCCACGACCTCGGATTTTCTCCTGTTCGTTCCGGTGGTTTCTGGACGTGGTTAGGGTTCACGTCTTTGGAGGTTAGGGTTTGGAAAGCATGCAAGGGTATTCTCTTGTGGCGGAAATGAGTGTGTGAGTTTATTTTTCTTAATTTTGAGTTTTCCCTTTTGTTCGCGGCGAGAGAGCCTTTTGTTTGTTTTCAGCCAGTCGAGCTGGAGGTAGTTCAGTCTGTGAAGGTGCATTTGAAAAAGATAGCGTCTGATAATGTGCCCCAAGGCCTGGGCCGGGGCAGCATGGGAAGTACAGAGGAGCCCGAGCGCAAGCGGCGCCACCTCAATCCTCACCATCCTGCGTCCCCGCCATTCAAGAAGCCGGCCATTACTTCGGCCTCGGATGAGAAGAAGGTACGATGTTGTTCATATGGCATGCGTGGAAGGGTGTAGTGATCATTCGGTCCGAAAACTACTCATCTCTTAACAGTTTTGGTGAATTCTGCACGATTCAGGTTTAGGCTTCTTTTCTGCAACTTCTAACGTTCGCAAGCAACTGCGCATTATACATTTTGAGGGTAATAGAAATGCAGTTACGTTTGGAAGAAGGGCTTTCTTTCTCGTTGGAAACACAATTGCCATCGTGTACTTCTGTCCCGAATAAGATGTTGAAGATGCAAGTCTCGTTATATGATTTAAACCTAGGATTATTTATAGAGAATGAATGTGTGTGCACGAATCAAGTATGCTAATAACTTGGTGCTGTTATTCCGGAGAGGCGTGTGAAAAATCTCGAGAGCTCTCGTGGTTGTCAGGCAGTGCAGTGATGCTGGACAAGGAAATATACTATTTTTTCTCGCTTAGATGTTCCAATCTACGATCAGAGGCTTGTTATGTGTTGTAAATTAGGTGTCGGATTGTTTTGTTAGGTCCGTTAAGGTCCGAGTATACGGTTAACCTCATTTGAGAAGCGCCAACGTGAAATACCGAAACCTCACTGAGAGATTTAAGGGTGCCGGAGGAAGTGTTGAATTATTCAGCACTGGCCGTTCATATTGACCTTAGAAGTGACGTGGTTCGATTCTTGGAGGACAATCTTCGAACACTGGTGATTCTGTGTCAATCAAGAATTTCTAGGTTTCGTCCGCGGTATTTGTAATCGGTTCGCTTACAGAGTGAGGATTCTCGCAGGTGGACCCAGCCATGCTCCAGTACCAGAATCACAAATTGGCTCAGCAGTTGGAACATCAGCGTTCAGAGATCGGTGCTTTGGAGAATAAATGCTGCCAATTTAAAAGCAAGCAGGCCTCTTATGACGACACTCTCATCACTGTGAACCGCGCATGGGATCTGGTTAGTGTAATTCTGTTATTTCTGCTACCTGCAGTTCACATACGAGTAGTTGGTCATACTACAGGGAATTTCTTTGGATCTTATATAGTTTTCTCAGTTACCAATAAAAAAGAAATGTGTAACTAGGGATAGGGTGATTCTGCACTCTGTTAATTCGGCACATGCATTATGTCTTTATTTAATTATTTAAATTTATTATTATTATTATTTTATTTGGAGTTCCTATTGTTTTGAATGTAAATCATGTACTTGAGACTTAATTGTACCGAATACCTGGATGGTGACGTGCAGCTCGTAGACGATTTGGAGTTGCTTGCAGTGCGCGCAAATGCCACTATTAATGGCCTGCGAGTGCTTGAGCCCCCGTCGGCAAACAAGGGTAAGACTGATTTTGTCAACTCAATTTCGACTGACGAGTAAGAGGCGAGTGTCCTTCAAAAATAGATTTAGTAATGGTATCGTGAATACAAGTCTAATTACGATCCTCGTTGAAGCTCCTTGAATTTGCAATAGAAACTTGGAATTTCAAATGCAGGACCAATATAAGTCGCTCTGAATGCTATGTCTTGCCACTATCTGTTCATCTGCCATTATTTCTTTTTCTTGTCCTTCTCTCAACTCCCTGTCTGCTATCTTTTTCTTCTTCTCCGTTTCTTCTCTAACTACGAAGGGTTGATATCATCAATCCAACAGCTTATGTTCAACCAAGCCGTCTAGAATCTCCTCATCCTCACGCGGCCATTGTGTTTACAGAAAGGGCAGGTCCTGCTGTTCCGCCTGAAGAGACGTTTCTTCAGAGGCTCTTGGAGAAGGGGGCTACTGAGAGTAGCAACAGTGAAGAAAGTAGTCATGTGTCAGCAGTGGAGGCTGGACTGACTTCCAGAAAGGCTGCGACTATGAAGACCATGAAGTGTCTACTGCAAGCCATTGACTTGCAGCGATCAAAGAATGACGAGCTTGCAGCGGCTTTACGGAATATTGTGAGTCCTCATGGTAAGTTTACCTACTGCATTCATGCACCATGATTTCAGTGCAGCTATCCTGTTATAAACCCTAAACATGAATCTGGATCTCATTAAAATATAATTTTTAAAAGTAATGTATGAGGTTGTTGGATTTAAGTTACTCAATAATAGCTTAATACACCCAAGAGTTTATGGAATTTCAACAGACATTTACACCCAAGGTAGCTCAGCACCGTAGGACTAAGGTAGCCATGAGGCCACATGTTTAGACCACTAGTAAGTTAGTGTACAATAAGCTTAGTAAGTCTACATATTCTAAGTTATGCAGATAGACACTTGAGGCAATATATTAGTAGCTTGGTGGTTGAAGAAGGTACTGTTGAGCTACTTATTTAATAGAATTTATCTTCTATGTTTGAGTCGTGAGTTACACTATCGATTTAATATATCACCTTAATATATATTGAATATATTTGGATATGCAACAGAAGCAGGACGAGTGCTGGAGAAAGCAAATGAGGAGTTGCGGACGGAAATATCCAAGCTACGAGGTGTCTTGGATGCTTTGCATTTGAAGCACAAAGAAATGTCTGTTGAAATTGGGCTTGCTCGGGACCTTCAAGCCAAGGATCAATCTGAGATCAAACGTCTAGCTGGTACGTCTGTACTTAATTGAATTCTGGTATGGAAAATTATTTTTTGCCAATTAGTAAGTGCAAGTTCTGATATTTGTGTATGCATTGACGTTCATATCTCTGGTGGCTACTAAAATAGAACCTTGTCCTGGATCTTAACAATTCCAAAATTCCATAACTTTATTCAAATCTTATAATGATCAGTTCTTCGTGATGGCAGTAGTCCTTTGAGCTTTACTTGGTTCCAGTTGAACTATCTCATTTTATTTCTTTACATACCGGGTGTTATATCTTGAAATTCTTGAAATGAAACTGAGGGACTGCACTTCACATGTCATTGAAGATTTTGGTTGCATTTGTGAATTTTGTATACTACGTTGCAGTTTGAATTCTATAAATAAAGGAGGATTGTCCAGTTTGGTTAACAATTAATTTTTTTCCCCCTTTTTCCTTTACTGTTTTTTTTGCTAACTGAAAAAAAACATTCTTGACCTTTCTTGACCTTTCTGTCCAGGTGAACTAGAGGAGACAGCAGCTGAGCTAGAAATGTGTAGACAAAAGCTCGCAAAACTCCGCAGTCAAAAGGATGCTGCAGCTGTTGCACCATCTACTGTGGGTGCAGGTGTGAAGATTGAGGGTGGTGATCGAAATTCAGGCACAGAAAAAGTTTCAAGAGAAGCTCGTGAGCTGGAAGCTGCTTTAGAAGAAACAAAGGTGCAACTTGTGCTTCTCCTAGAATTTCAGTTCATGCCTTCAAGATTCAAGTATTATTGAAGTTTGTATGGAGTTGTATACATTGTTTTTGAAGCCTTTCTCATGTTTGCACGACAAAAGTATCTTAGTCTAGGTAAAACAATTTCATTCAATGAAAGTTTCATGTTGATTAAGTATTTAGATTTGGATATTACGGCTGTTTCTTTATTTTCCTTTACAGAGCTTTATAGTACTCTGACGAGTTACTTGTTGAAAGTAAGCTGGATGCAGTTCGAAAACTGCTATACATTCTGTGCTTTTGGCGGGGTGTTTGCCGAGCATATAGTTGGAGGTATAGGACGGTTCAGAATTCTTATCTACGTGGAAATGCTTTTTTCATTTTTATGCAGACATTGGCGTCTAGAAGACTCAATGAGTTACAAGAAGCACTGCAAACTCAGTTGAGCCTCTCCCAGCGACTGCAGCAAATGCAGGTGAAACACAATTCATTCGTACTGTGCAATCTGTGAATCAATCAACATATGTTGGCTTAATGTATGGATTTTTTATGTTCATTCAGCTGGGTGCCAACTATTCGGTACTCCTGGGACTGCCAGTTTCTCAACTTTGTATTCTTATCGAGTCCTTTATCTTGGACCTGATGTGGTCATGACAGGATGCGCTAATTGATGAACATAGGATCTTGTCATCTCGTCCATATGTAGTACTCAACGATCAAGCTCAGTTTTTGAAGGGTGAGGTCGAACGCTACCGAAGTCTGGTAGACAAACTTCAGGTATGCCTCTAAATGCTTTCTCTCTAACTCTCTCTTCATGTTTTGTCATTAGGCAACAGTTCATACTGCCTACAGTATTTTAAATGATAAAAGCCAACTCTTCTATACAATGTTGGTCTTAATGCTTAATTCAAAATTTTCAGAGTGAGCGTGATGCAATGTCTCGACGAGAGAAAGAGGTTTTTTTGAAGGCAGAGGCTGGTGAAGCAGCCCGCAGGGCAAATGCTATTGCAGATGCGAGAGCTGCAGAACTGGAAGCAAAACTTCAAGAGTGCATGGCAGATCGAGATACTTTGCAATTCAGATTAGAGGAGGCTAATCAATCTTCAGGTAGAATAATTGGAATCCTTTGTTCTTGGCTTTGAGTTTTGTAGGGTGATGCATCTCTGATCGTTAAATATAAGTGTGTTCATTTTTGCTAAAGTTGTGAAGATCATGCAACCTGCTGTTCGTAACCTGTCCTTCAAATCTTTGTAGGAAAGAAGGATTCAGTGCCTGAATTGCAGGTGATGATCTCCACTCTGCATAAGGAGATGGGCATGATGCAATCACAACTGAACAAGTTTAAGGAAGCAGCTCATGAAGTTCACCGTCTTCGAGCAGAGATCCACACCCTGGCTGCAATCCTTGAAAGAAAGGTATGGAAGAATCATTAACATCTGGGTGCATGACAGCAGGAACTTAGATTTAGATTTAAGCATGTTGATTTTATCCAGTGAAACTGTGGAGCATTCAGTTATTACTAATCCTTCTAGTCATGTGTTTGGTTCCAAAGAGTTTTTTTTCCCAGGCAGTGAATTTTGTTGTCATGCAGTCTAGTAATCTCTCTTGCAAGCCTCCTTTTGTAATCAACACTAAATTTTAATGTCGTTTTTTACAGACAGTAGAATGTACACGCCTTTCAGATCAATATGTGGCTCAAGTAGCTGATTTGTCAGCCTTGAAATCTGAGGTATGTCAGGGATTGGGTATTGGACTTCATAATTTAGTATTTGATTTATAATGACTTCTTTGTTGAGCAGTAGCATTGGCATTGACACTTCATCAGATTGGAGGGCTGAAAATTTGGTCAGTTATATTTGTATTGCACAAGTTTCTCTAAATTGCCCACCCCAATACAGGTGGAAAGTTTGCGACAGAGCGATCAAGAGTTGCAGCTCATACTGGAAATGTATGAGAGAGAGTCCACTGATCCAAGGTGCGAGATGACTTTTTCATGATGGAGCTGTATTGTTGTCGGGATCCCATCATATTCTTGTTGGCTTTGTCCTTCTTGCTGCGATTTGTATTTTTCAGATATCTCTTTCAAGAACGCAGGAGCTATGTGCCATGTGATTAATTATCAAGCGTGGGTATGCAGGAGTATGATGGATTTGCAGCAAGATCATTGTCGAACATTGGTGCAAGTAGAGCGATTGAAGAGAGCACTTGGTGAGCATAGCTTAGAGCTTCGGGTGAAAGCTGCCAATGAGGCTGAGGCTGCATGCCAGCAAAGGCTTGCAGCTGCTGAAGCTGAGATTGCTGACCATCGTCATAGGCTGGACGACTCAGAAAGGTCTTGTTCTGGCCTTCGGATATCATTATGATGTTTTAAAATAAAATTCTAAAACATCAAAATTCTTAATTCTTAAAATTAAAATTAAAATTGACTCAATTAATGCTGTCCTTAACATCGTCTTTGCTATTGCTTCTTCTCGTGAATTTCATTCTGTGGTTAAAGGAGTCTTTATCCCGCTCTTAAGAGTGAAGCACATGGTATGAGGGCAGTGGACGGGGCCTGAAGATCTTTAAAATATCACTAACTTGTTGATGTGTGGATCAGCTGCAATTTGTTGTAAATCTTAAACCGCCTGTGCATTTGTCAAGTAATGGCATATGATCACATTTTGTTTTAATCTCATTATTTATTTCTTTTTTCCTGCAGGGTGGCGATGGAACTTAGGGAGACATTGAAGTCTAAGAGTGAAGAAGGGGACGCATATATTACTGAAATCGAGGTTTGTTGGCGTTAATTTCTTTGTTTTCAACGGTTTCTCGAAATTTATGCACATAATGGGTTTAATATGCTGATTTAAATGGTTTGGAGACTTATTTCTGTGCATTGTTTGACTAAGCAGACTATTGGCCAAGCATACGAGGAAATGCAGACGCAAAATTCACGCTTACTTCATCAAATCACTGAACGGGATGATTATAACACTCAGGTATATGGGGTATCCATTATCCATTTTACACTGGCTGTTGACGTTCTCAGATAGAGCCCATTTGTCTAGACTTCATTTGCATATACATGATCTGGAATATTTTATTAATATCTGCTGTGGGGTCCAGATAGCTTGGTGCAGGGTTGTAACATGGATTAGCTTGTCATTTAACCAGAATAGGATCACTGTGATGGCTATGGAGAGGTTTTTATTAGGGTTGGGACTTTAACCCCTAACTGCCCAACCATGATGTACAGATTTGTATGAATATCATCTAAATTTTGTTTCTATGTGATCTTCAGTTGGTGGCAGAGAGTTTGAAGGCTAAACAACTGCAAGCCTCTCTTCAGGCAGAGAAGCAAGTTCTGGCTAGTCGTGTGCAACATGCTAATGCTACTGCTGATCATCATAAGCAGCGTGTTAGCCGATTAGAAGACCAGGTATGATATTTGATTGTGTCTGTTCGGGTCTTATTTTATGCGGATTAATAACCCTGTCACCTCTGTCCCTGCACTATTATGGGCAGCACATGGAATCCAGTGATTTTGTATCATTTTTCTTCATGTTAATGCTTATTGCAATGGTTGAGGATAAATTGTGCAGGCCAGATCGTACATCGAGCAAATAGGCAAGGTCATGGACGATGGCAGGCAACATACATTAGCCTTGGAGACTTTGAGACGAAAGACAGCTGAGGCTGAGAAAGAGCTCCACTCCACAAAGACGGCTCTGGAAGCTGCAAATAGAAGGATTGAAGACCGTGGTCACAAACTTGCTGAAGCTCAACAGCAGCTTGACAAAGAAAGGTGAGTCCTGGCTTGTGGGTAAATTAACATCTCACATGAAGCTTTGTATTGGAGCGGGTGGTACTGTTGTATTGCCGCCCTTTGGTATAATTTACTGGGTATATATTTGCTCGTACATTATTAAACCTTTTCCACCTTTTTGCTACTTGTGAAACGTATTCTAAGGGCGGGCTTGATGAGCGGTTACAGTTGAAGTTGTGAGGTGGTCGTCAGTAGTGCATAGTTTATTCTTTTAATCCATTCTTGTTCCAGAACTCCTGTCCCATCAAAATCTCCTCTGAGCGCATTTGTTTCCTGGGGCTCAGATTTGAAAAACGAAGAGTTCAGGATGAGCTGGAGGCACTGAATAGTAAATTGACACGGCTGCGATCACATCATGAGGCGGGTCCTGCTGTAGAACGGCTTCAGGAGGAGATAAAGGAATACAAGGCTATTCTGAAGTGTAGCGTCTGTCACGACCGTCCAAAAGAAGTAAGAATCTCTCTTTCTTTCCATGATGCCAAGTTTTGTGTTCAAGAAATCCGTGTCACTGTGTCATTGGCTAATCGAGAGGATTATAACCCGTTCAAAGCTCTTTGATCAACCAAAAAGTACAGATCTGGACGTCCCTTGATCCGGCTCTGAAGCATTATGTAGTCCATTTCTGTATGATACGACCTTGATGCTTCGTATTTGATTTCTTTTAACTTCTATATGTTTTCTTAGACAAGTGGTTTTTAATTTCTTCAATCATGGTTGCAGGTCGTCATCACGAAATGCTTTCATCTGTTCTGCGGCCCTTGTATCCAGAGGAACTTGGAGATCAGACATCGGAAATGTCCTGGTTGTGGGGTTCCATTTGGCCAAAGCGATGTCCGCAATGTCTACATTTAGCAAGATGCTATCACTTTAGTGATACTGTCTGTTTTCATGTTCCTTCTTTTCCTTTCTTTCTACTTCAGAGGTGGGTGCTATGAATCATCTCACGGTTTAAGACAGCTTTGTTTGTATAAGCTGTCCAATTAGATTGAATGTGGAAGAACACATGAATTTGTCACTCTGCCTGTCTCAAGTGGAAGGTTTCACTTGATTTCAACAGGCATGTAAAGTTGTGTCATAGAGATGACTCCGTTTTTCAGTTTTTTCTGGTTAATTTTGTATTTCTCCTTGGAATCACAAGACTGGTTCAGTCTGAAATTCTTGATTATCACCGACTTCTTTATCACGCCTAATTATTTCCTTAGATTTTTGTCTCAATGCCTTGAGGAGAGTGGAGAGAGAAAGATTATGAGATGTTAGAGATTTTGACGGGAGTGCTGTGAGACATTGGGACTTATGGGATGGATTTGCCAGAACATTTTTTAAACGAGGTCTTAAATTGTTCCCTCCTATATTTCAGGGCTATTTTGTGCTAATTTACTCTGTTTACACTTCATGGTATTCTACATGTAAACAAGGCTTCAATGGATACCACCAGTGCTTAGAAAGAATTAGAAGTTAAGATGCTATAAAAGCACCGTTTTTTAGGCAAGTAAAATCATGAATAATAATGAATATTCGCGGACTGTATATAGGTTCAAGGGTATGGAGATGATAGCTTGTGACACCAAATTTTGGATTTAAGGATATTAAAGGCCACTGAATAAAATAAAGAATAAAGAATAAAATAAAGAGGAGCCAGAATTGAGTTGACATGGAGAACAAGTGAAGTGAAAGTGATGTAAATTCATGGAGTGGCTTTCTCACTGAGTAAAATGGACCTGGTCATGAGGGAGGGAGTTCATGGATAGACATGCAGACACTGTGGTCTCCGCAGCCCCAAAAGGAAGAATAAATCCAGGCTCCTTATGAATTTCTGCCTCCTGGTCGAGTCAAGTTGTGTCTTGGTCTCCTCCATGTCTCACATCCATCAGCTTGGCGAAATTTATGACGTGATCTAAGCAAACTTAACTCACTCCTCCACTGAATCAATTCATCATGGTTCTCATTTCCTTTTCAATTTAATTACATGGAGACGCCTAACCACACGCAAGTGGAATACAAGATTACCGTAAGCTGCTAACTATTTTGGTGCCAATTAATTCAAAATTTCAGGAATTTTCCACGTGTTGCTTTGGGATTGGTTGTGATATGTGGAAAAAGTTGACATGAAAGGTGAAAAAACTAACGTCATTTTCCAAGCATAACATTCAGTAGACTTCAAGAATGTTGCTATTTTTACTTTCATCACTAAAAAAACACTTGGAAAAAAAAAACCGTAGCTGAAATTGAATGCGGTTCGTTTGACCTCATTCTGCTGCAGTCACTAAACGACTGCAAAACTGTTTTTTTCGATTTTCCGCCTCAATTTTAAGAAATTTTGAGCGTGTAATATACCAATGGAAAGACATTTTCAAGACCTTTCCAACGGTATATTACACGCCCCAAAATTCTTAAAATTGAGGCTGCAATTCGAAAAATTAGTCTTGTAGCCATTTAGCCACTACAACAGAATGAGGGCAAACAAACTGCAGTCAATTTGAGCTGCTATTTTTTTCCAAGTTTTCTTTTAGTGCATCCACCTTTATATATGAAGTGACTAGTGATTTGTAATTGAATGGGCTACTGAATCCAATAAACAATTATAAGACATTGTTCAATTGTGAATGAGTGAGTGCTTCTGATTAATGTTCACCATGGTTGATTGCTCTTGCTTAATGCCACCTGCTCACATAGCTACTTATGTGATGTGGAATATCCCACATCATTTCATTGGGGGATGGAATGATGTGAGATATTCCACATCATTATGTTGGGGAAGGCAACACTCATAGAGGCTAATGAATGTTATGAGAGTGCCAAAAGCACTAGCACCTTACGATACGACATCTTTTTAATTGGTTTTGTTTTGATGTGTTTGATTTTCACAACCAAAATGATACGTTCCATTTCAAAGTTCAAACTGACACCTCTTGGTGAGCCATGAACTAAGTTACATCTTCAGGGGTCGTGTACTCCTAGATTCAGTTCTGAGATTCGTTTACCTAGATTCTCACTTTTCCCACCCATGTTCAAATAAGACATCAGCTCCTAACTTTAATAAATTAGCAGCACCAACAATTGTGACTTTCGGAACCTCTTGGGTAGGGATTTGGTCAAGAAATCTTGGAAAAAGTATTCAAAGATCCGGCAAACAGAGAGCATGTCGAGGAAAAAAAAAAGTATCATTCCGACTTGTATTCCATTTTATAAGAAATTTTAAAATTTAGGGATAATAGGAGGCTATGAAAACCGTGTGCAAGAGAATCATAAAACAACAAGGAGTTTTGTCACACTCCTACTACAAGGATATTGGTACTATGGTTCTCACTTATTAGTGCATCTATAGCTTGGTAACTAGTTCCTCCCAGTTATTGGTGTTGTTGGTTGTTTTCGCACTAGGGTGTCATGGCTCTCAACAAAAAAAGTTTATAATGTTGTAAAGCAATTGCACTTATGATGTGATATAATAAATAGGGAAAATACCAAAAATAATTAATATAATAAAATGGAATCTTTTGGAATCTTTTTCAAAGTATTTTATATTATTTTGGAATATTTTGGAATATTTTCAAAATATTTTGGAATATTCATGTGAAGTCATTTAATCTGCTTGCAAACCACATTGAATGCATATTTTAGCCACACCATAGGCTCTGTTGTAATTAACCAACGAAGCTCACAAGAAATTTTTGGAAACTCGTAATTTTAAGGGGCATTTAATGTAAAGGAAAAAGATTGCCATCATGAATCTTTAATATTCACTTTACCCACATGATCTTTTGGAATCTTTTTTTAAACAATACCTTTATAATATAGAATTGAGGAAAATTATTGCCGTCACTATATCTTCAATGAAATGCATCAATTAAGGCAATAATGTATTTATTCTACAACATCACCAAATTCAATGTATAGCATTTGTGTCCAAATACTATTGTATGTTATTTTTAAAATTATAATATACGTGCAATCTTAGAATATTTTTTCATTGGGGATAACTTTTTGCTCAAAAACTAATTTCAATGATCAATGAAAAAATGTTTACCGCCACATTTTGCTTGTTATGCGATATCACACTACACATTTTTAATGCCCTACCATAAAAACACCTTGCTATCTTAGGTGGCAAACGTAGAGAATTGTGAGACTAGAAGGGTATACACTATGAGACCCTGGTGGTCGTAGCTCATTTTACTTCGTTTCATAAATGACACTTTTTCATGTGAGAACACATGTTCTCACTTAGTATTTACCCTTTAGTGCTCAAGTCACTACATTGTGGTCTCTCATGTGTCGAAAACGCGAATAACAAAAAATCCGTGAAGAATTGGATTTGAATTGTGAAGTTCACATGATGAGCGTTATAATATATATCTTCTATAAAAATTTAAATTGGAAGTTGTGCATCTATCAAAATACTTGTGAACAAAACGCAAAATACTAAAAATATTTGAAAATACAGTAAATACTTACAAATACAACACATGTAATATGCGATATTTTTTGTGTTTGGAAGTTTGTTATCTTTTTCTTTTTTTGGATTGTGTTCTCTTATTCATGTTCCATTAGTGTGTGTATTCTGATCTTGATCCATGTACTAATTTCATTCATATTTTAACATATAAATTTTTGTCCTAAACCGTACATGGATAAGTCACTCCCACTTATAAAATTCACAATAATTATGTGTGAGTCCGTTCTTAACATGCATCTTTGTTGATGCGGATCCTAATAACAAGTGCGAATAGATTGTGTTGGGAGCTGAATTCTGCACCCATAATAAACAAGGACTAGGTTGTAGCGTGTAGGAAATCAATTGTCCAATATGGAACTTGGCGCACAGTTTCGTGTCCCCTAGTTTGCGGAACTGTTTATTTTTGTTTTTTACCTCTTGTTCACGATGGTGTGCTGAAGTGCTTGCAGCTATGAAGCTAGAATGGGTACTTACCAAATGGGAGAAAAGGAAGAAAAGAGGAAGAGAGGAGATGAGAAGCAGGCCGGGAAACTCACAGGGATCCAATGGGGGAGTGGCCATGATAATGTTTCAGGATCCGCAACCATGTGCTGATCAAATCAGCCCCTCCTTTTGAATTGGTTTGGTAGTCATGATCCCTTTTCTTTTCGTTTGCACTGATTCCTCATCGTGCCCATGTGGAATGTCGTCTGCCTCTTCCTCTCGTACCCAAGAGCCTCCTTACATGTATCGGTGGGTGGGTGCGTTCACCGATGCCGGAATATAGGAAGTACTTTCTTGTGCCTTCTACACTGAGATCAGTGGAACTCACTCTCTTCTTTCCACGCTCATTAATGATTTGTGCAATTGCTCGTCTTTTAGTGGATTTTCTACCTCCCGTCTCTACATGTAAGTCTGTCCTAAGATAGGAGCACCCAATTCCGACAGTGTATCCAATTCCAATAATTTATAGACACAACATTCATTTTAGAACACAAATTTAAGCACATCATAGAGCCTTTATTGTTTGTTGACCAAAATGATAAGCTATTTATGATCTCCCTAGATTTATGTTTTAGAATGACTACCGTGTCTAAAAATGATTGGAATTGGATACACTGTCACCCGAAATTGGGTGCTTCTATCTTAAAACCATATGAAATTCAATTTCACACTCTATCATTGACCCCCAATTTCACCTTGAGATTGACCCAATTCCATCTCATTTTAATTTAGCACTAAATGCAATAAGTGATAGGTGGAATTGGGTATAAATAGAGTGGTTTTCAATACTTCAGTGAATGAAAAAGAGATCTCAAAGTGATGAGAATTAAGCAATTAAGACAATGAAGGAAGCAATTTAGCTTAGCAATCATGTAGATTTCTTGGGTGTAAGTGGGTGGTTCAAGGTAACTTCTTTATCAATTATAGGCTAATTTGAATGATTATAGAGCATTTTGGAATGTTTATAGCTCTACCAAGAGGCGGATTTGTATTTTCAAAGTAAACCACTTAAAAAATTATTAGAAATTACAAATTTTATCCAAAAAATATGATTTCACTTCAGTATAATTTTAAAAAGATTTATCTTTCCCTCAAAAAACTGTGACACATTTGGTATGTTGTCCAAGATGTTCACATTGCTTAAATGGATGGTAATAGGTACTTCCACCTTATATAGACCCATCTAGGTTGAACCGTGCAAGATTCACTTTGGTATGACCGTTCTATGGTGTGTGCGCTTTCACCACTGTGCATTATACTCCCTCTATTCCATAATAGATGATGATTTTGAGAAAAAAAAATTGTTCCAAATTACATGATGTAAATGATTTATACAATTTGAAGATACGGTTTTACAAACTCTAACAAAGAAAACCCACAAGACAAGTGCACATGGAGTGCTTCAGTTTGTCTAAGAAGCTTGTCTTTGCTCGTACGTATATTACAAACAAAATATGATCTAACTAAAATCAATGCTAGCTACAATAGCATATATGTTTGTTACATTTAGAGATCACACTGCAACAAACATCACCATGTTGCCACATGCCACACGTACTATCGAAACAATATGATATTGCTTCGATAAACAACTACTTTGAAATAGAAACTTATTGTATTTAGAGATTTGATAAAATCGTTCTAATTTGCTTTTTTTTTTTTTTTTTTTTTTCAAAACGACATCATATAGTATAATAGATATACCACTTTATCCCCTAAAGAATCAGGAAACCCCAACTAGATCCTTATGGTTTTTTATTTCCTTAACCCTTAAACATCAAGAAGGTTCAAAAGGGGCAACCCAAAGGAATATTTAAAATTTTGAGCCCTGCCCTCAACTTGTCACTCCTTCTAATTTTGGTTTCTTAAAATTAAAAAATTCAATGTTGGCAGCCACAACATTGGTATGACCCGCTGCACGATTGTCAGCGCGGACACCTTTATTGTTTTTAATTATGCTATTGCTTTCATTTTTTTTTCACAAATTGCCAAAGTGCAATGGAAGTCTAACAACTGCTGCCCCATCCTAGCTCCTTTCCTCCCCCCAATTCTTTCATTTGATTGTGGATTGTTCCACACTTGTGTATTTTCGGCGCAAGCTAAGAATCTAACCTTGTTTTTTCATCACCTTTTCAAAGCACCATACATTTCAAATTTGGTTGAGAAAATCCTCCTTCATTCCCATTATTCTCTCATAAATAAGCCAATGGGGCTTGCTTTGACGTTTAAGAGTTAAGCAATTTTGAGTAGGCCTTATGCGAACTTCCTTTTGATTAAATTTAATTTGACAACAAGTGAAATGTATTTTTTTTGTGATTCTGATTATTTAAAATTTGGTCCCATTTCAATTATAATTTTCAATTTCCATTTCTATTAAATTTGTCATTTTAAAACTCCAACTCAGTCTCCGGATTCTCTGATCGAGTTTTGTCCCGGGAATCTATCAATTAACCCCTAAACGTACCGATCCTTTGAACACAAGTAGATGCTAGCCTGAAAAATAGATTTTAGCATAGCTCAAATGTACAATAAGTGTACATGAAAGGACCATTGCATGCATGAAATCTACCCAACAAATTTGACATATTTGCATTTGGAGGCCTCTCCAATATTATGGACATCTTCCCATCACAAGAGATTTACTCTCATTGGTAGAGAACTTAATAGGCTTGCAAAGGTGACTTGGATGAAAGTCATCCGAGATTGTATGAAAAAGTTACAGGACTTTGAATCCATTCATGATCCACTTTCTGGACGCTGTGACGTTTAGGGGTTAACATTCGTTTCCACTTCACTGTTCAGTGAACTTCCCTTTCTTTTATTCTTTTATTCCTTTTTTCCTTTATTGTTTTTTGACTCAAATGAAAAGTGACCGTATCTTACATGATATTCTTTTTACCTGTAGCTTTACTTAACCCCTAAAGGACCAAGTGTCCTAACTAGGACATTTAGAGAATCGGGTAGGTTCTGGTGAACACATTTTTAATCGAATTTTGAAGGAAATTTAATAGTAGATTCCCCAATGTGCCACGAAAATGGGGATTCTTTTTTTTTTGAATTCCGACACCGTATGTGAAAGTTATGAGGGGAAATGTGTTTTTTTCGGGAGAAAGGGCAGTGGGGCAGTAGAGAAATAGTTGAATTTTAGTGGGGGGCAACAAGATGGGCGGTGTGTGGAAAATGGGGTGGACTGTGGGGGGCAGAAGACCACCCCGTTTCCCAAACTCATAAAAAAAATTTAAAATAATATTTTTTAAACATTAAAATTAATTTTTAAAAAATAAAAATTATTATTTTAAAAAATAAAAATTATTATTTTAAAAATAAAAATTATTATTTTAAAAATAAAAATTATTATTTTAAAAATAAAAATTATTATTTTAAAAATAAAAATTATTATTTTAAAAATAAAAATTATTATTTTAAAAAATAAAAATTATTATTTTAAAAATAAAAATTATTATTTTAAAATGAAAAGTATTATTTTAAATTTAAAATAATATTTTTAACTAAAAGTTCAATTTCATAATTAAAAATATTATTAAAATTTTGAAAAATAAAATCATTTTTAAAAATAAAAAATAAAAAATAAAAATTGTCCAATGAGGGACTGCCACGTGGTAGTGTACATTGAGAGTTAGTAGGGTCATGAACATTGGAATGGGTTGGCACTTCAATTCCCTTCCTCCACCCTTTATTTCCCCCCTAACCCCCAAAATTCTTAGAAAATGTGCTACATGTCTTCTAAAACTTGGAGATATACTTTTTTTTCAAATTTTTTTTTGCCATTTTGTAGAGGGTAGAATGTACTTGTGTTTCACCGCTCGGATTTGTATTTTAAATAAAGAAAGTCAAAAATATTGCAATTCCAAAAACATATAGTCTTTTCTGAACTTTTAAACCCCCAACAAGTGCAAGGTGTTATTCAACATCCTAAACATCTCCAAACGCAACAAAAATTGGTACACAACTAAGTAACATCATATGGAATGTGAAAGTGAAGTGCGACAAGTTTCGGTAGTGAGGTTTTTTTGATGTAGCTGTGGTCAAACGCATCTGAAATTTTCGGGCACGTGTTTTTTTGGGGTGTTTTTTTCCATCAAACGCAATTATCTTGCAATCCGTGCGGTCGAAATCAACGAAATTTGTTGTGTATGTTTTTCAAATAGTTTAGGACAAGATCTTACGATTAGAAGGTAAAAAATAACATTCTTTTGGATTTTTTGCATATGGGAGTAAAAATGGCAGCATTGGAGTGTTTTTGGAGGAAAAACACTCCGGTCCTTTAGGGGTTAAGAATCAGAATCAGCATCCCATTTTGACATGGTTAAGTAACTTTTGAATTAGGTACCTTGTATTGCATTTGAGCTTAACTCACGGCTTAACTAAAAAAATATGAAGCTTGTCAAGTTTAATTTCTACTCTACTTTTAATTTTTAATCTTTTTTTTGAAAATTGAATGTTTTATTGCAATCACAAGTTCAGTGGGTATTACCATGGTGTAGTAAAAAATTCTAAATTTAAACACAAAAATGATTTTTATCAACTAAACTTTTCTTCATTGTAATTTACACCTTTGCTTAAAAATTGAAATCTTTTTTACTGCACTTTGTAATTAATATGAATCTTCTTTACAATCACTTCAAAAAATAAATTCTGATTTCAAATTTTCAATAAAATTTATGAAAAAAGGATGATTTGTAATAGTTTATCTACTAAAAATATAAATCCGAGTTCTTGTATTATTTATAGTGGCAAGATTGAGTGTGACACATAAAGCATGATTCCGTGGTCATAAGCCCAACCTTTAGGAGTTAAGGTGTATTCTCATTTAATTAGTGTTTGAAATGATCATAACAAACTGAATCTAGTTTAAAAGTGTACCTAGAATCATTCCTAAGACCTTCACAAACACCACTCTCGTCACCAAGTGAGAACATACATTTAATGATTTTTTATAGTGTTTCGTGGATTCAAGTGGCATAGAGTTTGTAAAACTAACCTCTAGAGACACTTTATTGACAATGGTCATCATATCAAAATTACTACATGAAACATAATAAAGCTAGCATGCAAACTTAACAAACATATGTGATTTTGCTCTAATCTCACTTTCCTTACCAATGTTCAATAGAAAATGTTTGTCTTTATTTTGTACTTTAGTAGTAGCTCCAACATAAAATAATTCCAAATAATAATGCCGCATTTAAGAAAAAAATTGGGTTTGTGGGAAAACCATGAAATAAAAATAAAAGAATGATGAAAATCTAAAAATTATAGCACGAGCGGCTGCCACTTTCTATAACATTCTTGTTCTAATATGAAGACCGTCTTTCTCAAACCTATATGATATTTAATAGTTTCTTATCTAATAGCATTATTTCAATAGAAAAATTGTGGAAGTTTTAAATCAAAGGAACTTATTGACAATTATATAGTAAAAAAAAAACAATAACAACAAAGGATGTAAAATGAAAGACATTGAAAGAGATAGAAGGTGATGTAAAATTCCATGTTTATCTCCTACACACATATTTCTTCCACATTTTTCTCTGCTACAATCATTACTTTAGATAAAATTGTATGAGGTGAGATAAAAATTTGGAATAAAATTGACATCAAGTTACATAAAAGGGTATCTTCATAGCACATTGGGTACAAGGATGAAATTGTGTATGGTCAAGAATGTTATCCCCAAACCCTAATGTTCGTAGAAGTCAAAGGGACCACCGTGCCATAGGTAGTTTATGTTGTGATGCGGTAGGGAGGGATATGTATCAGGCACATGGATGAAGAATTGTGGCTACCTAATATAGTGAAGGATTCAGTATAAAATAAGGAAATAAAAGAGGCAGAGTAGATAGACATGGTGATGCTGGTGGTGATGGTGGGCTGGTGGCTGTGCCGCATCCAAAGGGATCTAAGAGCAAGCCCAGCAGTTACAGAGAAAACATTTCCGCCAAACATCAATTTGAAGGCTATTTTTGATACGGAGAAATGTATTACATGAAGTACCCCAGCAGCATTCCTGGAGCGAAGACCAAGGCAACTTATAAAATGAAGATTTTATAGAAAGTTACTTGATGACCTTGAAGCACGGGCCGGTGAATAGTCTTCAAGCTCGTTATTTAATTGTTGATTGAGCATCTTTGCTTGCTTGGTGTGAGAAATTTGCTTGCGCCAAAGCTTCTATGAATGGCGGAGAAACGTCAAACTTTGACTTCAAAAACTATTATTTAGCGTTCTTGGGTAGTTGTTGGGCCAAACTTCGAAGCAAGTGGAGATAACTACACCAAATCTTGGCGTTGGTCCCTCCAAAACACATGCTCTAAGAGCATGCCCAGCAACATGTGTTTTGGAGGGACCAACGCCAAGATTTGGTGTAGTTATCTCCACTTGCTTCGAAGTTTGGCCCAGCAACTACCCACGAACGCTAAATAATAGTTTTTGAAGCCAAAGTTTGACGTTTCTCCGCCATCCATAGAAGCTTTGGCGCAAGCAAATTTCTCACACCAAGCAAGCAAAGATGCTCAATCAACAATTAAATAACGAGCTTGAAGACTATTCACCAGCCAGTGCTTCAAGGTCAACAATTAAATAACAAGCTTGAAAACTATTCACCGGCCCGTGCTTCAAGGTCATCAAGTTACTTTCATAAAATCTTCGTTTAATAAGTTGCCTTGGTGTTCGCTCCAGGAATGTTGCTGGGGTACTTCTTGTATAACATTCCTCCAAGTTAAAATTGGCCCTCAAATTGATGCTTGGCGGACAGATTTTCTCTTGAACTGCTGGGCATGCTCTAAGACACTTGATTTTTGGGGCCTTTGACCAAAAATCAAGTATAATATGGTTGATTAGGGGTTAAGGGTTAAAGTCTCCACCCTCAAAATGTGGACGTGCTCTGGATGAGCATGTGCCCACATGGGTCATCAACAATTTCTGAGGCAGGCAATCCATTGATGGGTTCCCCCTCACTGTACCCACTGAGATCTTCACAAATATCATAGTTTTTTCTTCAGCAATCAGCACCCATAAAAGCAGGAATTTCTCTAAATCCCCCTGGACATTAGAGTTATCCGGAAACTAAAGGGTTCAGTTGAGTGGGCCTTAGTTTGACTAAAATTTGGAGAAACGGAAACTATTGAGAGAAGTTTTAGGAAATCAAAAGAATGGGTGAGTGGGGAGGATTTCTCTAAATCCCCCGGTGGTCTTAAATGAATGGGGATAAAAATTCCCCTATTTTTGTCCGGTTCAGGGCCCACCTTAAAAAACAACGCCCTCCTCCAATGGTTTTTTATTCCCAAATAGGTTCCCCTAGGGTAAATTGGGCCGTAGGACCCAAATTTGCAAAAAAAAATCCAAAGAAGCACAAAAGGTGCCCAAAATGGAAATTTCAGAAAAGGGAGGGGTGTATGAATAGTGCCCCGCATTCAAGACCACCGGGAGATTGAGAGACGGGGGAGTAAAGATGGTCTAGGTATATATAGCGAGAATCTATTGTTAAGGTGAAGAATAGAAACTTGGGTGAGAAGTTTTTTAGCACCGATTTTGGTGCTTTCAAAGTTTGCATCCACAGTTTTTTTTTAGTGCCCGACACACGTTCTTTTTTGAGGATTACTGTCACTATTCACTCAAATCATGATCCACTCACCCACTTTTGGGGGACTTTAGGGATAGCCCTATTAACTTAATTGATTGCAAGAGGACAAAAATTGCCCCCCATGCAAGGATCCACTTTAAAAAATAACCCTCTCATCTAAGGGTTTAAATTCTCAAGGGGTCCCCTTTGAGAAAATTTTGGCAGAAGGCCTCAAATTTGCAAAAGAAATTGCCAACAAAAGACCCTAGGGTGCCCAAAATGAAAATTTCAAAAAATGGGGCTATGGATGAATAGTGCCTGCATTAATATTGAAGGGGGATTTAAAGTTAGGGTGAAAGCAACGATTTTTTTATTGGAAAAATCTTACAGCTTTTTGCTATTGGCTTCTAACAAAAGAAAAAGGGAACTGAAACAAATGAAATCGCTTGTAGAACACAAAATCAACACTTGCTGCATCATACTAGCGAACTAGGTCCCTCAACCCTTTAACCCCTAAATGATAGAGGGGGTAAGGGCAAAACCTAAATGTGTTATAAAATGTTGCTTCTACAACTTCGATGAAGTTTGGTCCAAAAGAGAAAATGAGAAGCACGATGTTTAGTAATTATCCGTACGGTCAAACTTTCCAAAAATGCTTTAGATACTCATTAAACGAATTTAGAAGCATTCATTGTTGAATATTCACCAAAATTACAAATTTTATTTTTAAAATTTGAAATTTGGTATGATTGGTTGAAACTAGACATTCTATTCCAAAGTTCAAAAAATAATTGTTTTACAAAGAGGGAACATCATTACTTTCTCGAAATAGTAAGTTTTGTAACACTAGGACAATGTTGAGGTGTTTGTCTTTGAAAATTTCTCCTTGATGGTGTTTAACTCCGATTGACATGATTCAAATTGAGTTGGAAAGTAGACTTGATTTCCTATTTGAAAATGTTTTTTATTTTTATTTTATTTTTTTCATCTCGGGTAGCCCGTAAAAAAAGGGCAGCGACCATAAAATGGTCGTTCGGTCACTTAGGCGTTAACCCTTAAACGTCAAGAGGGCCTGGGCGGGACAACCCGAAAGGCATTTAAATTTTTGGAGGAGTATTTTTATTTATTATTTCTTTTTTCTTTTTTTTGAAAAGCGGCTTAGTTCGCTAGCATTGTTGCAACATTGTAGCACTGCGGCACTTTTCAAGAAACAACCTCAATTGCCCCAACCTCAACTTTTGTTCATTTTGATAACTTTGATTGTTTGCCAATGATTCCACAATCTCCCAAATTAGGCGCAAATTTGGAATTTAGATCATTTTTTAGCAGCTTTCCAACGCATCAATCCTTGCTTGGTTTGGTTGAGAAAAACTACTTTTTCTAAAATATTCCTTTCTAAAAAGACCCGTGCGACTTTTTTAACGTTTAACCCCTAAAGGACCATGCTCATTTCTAAAAATTTACCACTTTCTCGTGATGCTTTCCAAAAGGCAATTGTATCTCTTGATTGGTATTCATGTAGAAAACTTCACCGTTGAAGTTCAAAAAGGACTTTGTCATGAGATTGTACATCAATTTTCAAAACAATCTACCGTATATATTACATGATTATAAGGTTTGATCATAAGTTGATTTTTGAAAATTTTGTACAAAACCAACAGGTCATTCATTACAAACTTTCTCATAAATTTAAAAACCATAATTAGCATTTGAAAGTTTAAGAGCATACCAAGATGTACTATATCTAGGTGCCCACAAAAAATGGTGTTCTAAAACTAAATACAACAACAATGATTGATTCTCAAAGATTTATGTTTGGGTGAAGTGACTTGTTGGTGACTCGTTGAGCCGGTGTTTGTGATCGTTATTAATTTTTACATTGCAAAAATGTTTTAAAGAATTCAAATATATATAAGGAATATTCCAAAATATTCCAAAGTAATATAAAATATGTAAAAAATATTCCAATTATTTTGACAAGCTTCCATTTTAAATATATTTAAATAATTTCCATAATTATTTTATAGTGTTAATGATGCAGTAATGGCAAATATTTTACATATTGTACGCTTTTTTTTTTTTTTTACGAATGTGACGTCCAAGTGTGAAAACGCCCTTCAAGTCATCAACCGCCCTAACTACTATGTCCCAAGTTCACCTACGTTGAAGTTTTAGTTTTTTCTCGATGAACCAATCAATGAAATTGCAAATCTTGAAGGATTTTTGTGTTCTTGAAACGAACATTTTCAATTCTGTAGTTAACATTAGAGTTATCCTTAAAGTCACCTTGTGTTTGAATAAGATGCTGTGAATTTTGCTTTAATGTATTGTTCTTTGTTCACCCCAAATAGTTAAAAGGTAGGGAAAAGTTTGGTGGTCTCTCATTATTAGGTGTGTAAGAGCTTGGTGGTTTTCAAACTCATGGAAAACTAGTTTAGCCATCAAGAAAGACGGCTAAACTAGTTTCCCTTGAGTTTAGAGACCACCAAGCTCTTACACACCTAACAATGATAGTCCACAAGCTTTTCCCTACTTTTTAACTATTTGGGGTGAACAAATAACAATACATTAAAGCAAAATTCACGGCATCTTATTCAAACACAAGGTGACTTTAAGGATAACTCTATTGAGTCAAAATTATAAAATCCAAACAAGTTATCAAAGTAATGAAATTTTTCGAGGACACAATGTCGTGCACAATGTGTCCACCTGGTCCTTTAGGGGTTAAGGGTTAACATGCATGCGTCCATATAGTGGACGGCGAACAAATTGCAACCTTTCTCGATACTGCATCCTGTACAATTTTTTCATCCATCCAAGTTTCTTTTGGTTCTTGTGCTAGTTGACTACCATTTGTACACTATGGATCTTCAAAATAAGATATTGTGATATTTTGAAAAACAACACAGCGAGCAACACAATTGGTTTATGTCAAGTTTCATTCTTAGTTCAAAAAGTGAGACCTTAAACATGATTTTCCAAAACAAGTAGAATTGAATAATGGAAACCATACCATCTCGTAGTGCATGTTATTCCAATTTCGTTACAGTTTTTTTTAGTTGTGTTGATTTGGGATTTTTTAATTGAATTTCAAGAGAATACCTTGCAAAATTCATTGAAAATTATTAATAATAAATCATGATAAACCCAACCGTACAAATGTGATCTTCACATTGATCTTTTACAACTTTTCTTTGAACATCAAATCCATTTTGGTTTTTCATCAATTATTTTATAAAAAATCTTTGAAAGCAGTGTTGAATCAGGTTAAAACTAAGTAAACTCTGTTTTCTAACCATTTTACTAAGCTATGCACAAAGCACAATGAAACCAAAACCATAGTCACAAGGTATACTCATATTCCAGCGTCATCCTTGGGTTTGCTATACTATGACCCAATCTCAACCAAAATTCGAGTGGTTCTGTCCATATTTCATTTCAAATCTATCAATGTCTCAGTGAAAGTATAGGCCGGATGGATTCAAAAATGTAGAGAACATTTTTAAAATATGATATAAGAGAGTGTAATAGTGAAGTGTACATAAAATCATGAAGGGAGTTAGAAGGGTTTTCCAACATAGTAGCTAGTGCTACCTCTCCCTTCGCTTACAAGGATAGTGTACAACATATTCTTCATCATCATCCATGTTCCGTCAATAGCTATTTATTTTTCCAGACATGTGAAAACTTAGTGATTGGCATGTGTGCATGGTAACAACAAAGAGGGAGGTGGTGAGCCCATGTTTTGTAAATCCATCTTTGTCATGCATGAAGACTTTAACTCATGAATGAATGGAAAAGGGCAAACCTCACACCTACTAAATGTTGTGATGGTAAGAAGCAAGAATATTCTACCTCTAGTAGAAGACACATTGTTGAGCACAAACACTCAAGCTGCATATGTTATCAATGTCGCACTAGTCGAAAAGGTGGTATTGTCAAGGGAGATGTTCAATTCCACACATACACAGGGAGTTTGCATGGGCATGTCCCTGGGGAGCGCCACTTTTTCTATTAGTGCCGTGTGTGGAAAGACTGAAAGAGACATTTTCACTTACATAGGCATTCAAACAACCCTGTATCAAAATTGAATTTCCATGTCAAATTTTGAGAAGTCCATATAATCCTAAGCCAATCATGAGATGACACATGGTACTTTCTGACAAAATTGAATTGATTTATGTCAAAACTGACCAGGATGTAAAGTATGATATCTCATCCTCCATGGAAAAACTAAAAGGGCTAAAAATAGTCATTTGGGACCCTATATACTTTTTTGATGGGTGCGATGAGATCTACACTCTAGTAACATTTATTTTTAGCCACCCCAAAATCTATTTTTAGTCCTTTTAGTTTTCCCACGGAGGGTGAGATATAGAAAGATGAACAGGTAACTTATGCACATGGGACACAGGTGGACATTGGCGACTGACTGGTAGGACCACAGAAGAGCTTTCAGTAGAATTGTGAAACATAAGTAGATAAGCATTAGTCTACCAATTGGCATGTAGGTGGGAATCATGTTAAGTGGGCATTTAAGCACTTTGCAAGTTGCAACTTGGGCATGTGGACATGTCTGTCTGTTGCAACAGTTGTAGGCAGGGTAGTCATGTCTGACACTTTATTCCTATTGGACATCCGCTCTTTAATAAGACGAGTGTCAAACATATTAAACAAGATGAAATATTCTCGAATATTTTGAATATATTAAAATTATTCTCGAATAAGAATGTAAGAATATGCTTGTCTGATAGACGGGTAAGAGCATCCACGCCCATGCGCGCTGGAGTTGGCTCACTGAAATTATTCATCTTTGTACCAAATATGAAAATAAAATTATTCATTTACATTTGAAGAGTCTTTGCACTTGTACTCCCCCATCCTTGTGTGCCCTTTGCACATCCAAAGCGCACATCAAATAGTCAATGGACCAATCATAAGTAAAAGGGCCATTTCTTAACACTCTAGGATTGAGAGTCAAGAGCCATTTCTAAAAGGCCCTTGGCATTTTTCATCTAGTTCTTGAGTGTGAGAGAATCTGGGAGGGCATAGGTGACCATGCTCTAAATCTACTAGACATCTTCAACGTCGTGTTCTACTAACCTCCAGTGCCGTCACTATGGGTGGTCCATCATTCCCAAATTCTTGGAAATTTATAAATGAATAAACTACATTGACTATAAGCTCCAATTTTTAGAAAACACCAAAGAATAATATTGCTTCAATTCTTAGCTTTGTTTCAACAATTGAGTTCTTGAATCTCATTCTTTGACCTCCTAGCACCCATGACCGCATGCCTATTGGCCTTTCGATTTCACTAGTAGAAAATATGGTCGAAAAAAACCGAAGCCAAAATCGGTTGCGGTTCTTTTGACCACCCTGATTTGTAATCGCTAAACGACTACAAATTTGTTTTTTTGAATTTGCAACTGCAATTTTAGGAATTTCAGGGCTTGTAATATACCATTGGAAAGGTCTTGAAAATACCTTTCCAACGGTATATTACACGACCCTAAATGATTAAAATTGCAGTTGTAAATCAAAAAAGAAACATGCGACTGCAGATTAGGGTGGTCAAAAGAATTGCAGCCAATTTTGGCTGCGATTTCTTCCGACCATGTTTTCTACTAGTGTTTGTAGTAGTCTCCACCACAAGTTCATGCAATCTCATTGGAATAGAGGTTGTCTGCTGCTACACATTGCAGCAGTTGTGTTCATGAAAAAGTTACACTAAATCTACCATTGTTAGCATGAAATTTTATAAGAGTGCAATTTTTTTAACCCCTAAAAGGCCGAGGATTCATCGTTTTAAAATGACAACTTTAATTTATTTGAATTATATTTTGAAAAATATAATTCAAATGGGTAAAAAATTCATATCATCGAGATCAATGAAGAACATTGCATATGCTGATCGAAAAACAAATAAATTTGAATACAAAGAAGCCTACATAGGACCAATTCAAAACTACTATAAAAAACCATAAGGCCCAATTTGGGCTCCCTGGTGCTTTTGTGGTTAAGTAGTTGATCCTAGTATGCACTGCAACTTGTCTCAACTGCTATGAACTACCGTATGTAATCATCAAGACATGATTGTAGGGATTTTTCTAAATCCCCCGGTGGTCTTGAATGAATGGAGACAAAAATGCCCCCTATTTTGTCCTATTCACGGCCCACCTTAAAAAACAACCCCCTCTTCCAATGATTTTTTCTTCCCAAATAGGTCCCTCAAGTGTAATATGGGGCAGTAGGCCCCAAATGTGCAAAGCAAATTGCCAAAAAAAGCATCAAAGGAAATTGCCCAAAATGGAAATTTCAGAAAAAGAGGGATGGATGAATAGTGCTCTGCATTCAAGACCACCAGGGGATTAAGAGACAAGATGATTGTAGGTGGCCAGACTGGTTACATAACGTAACAAGGTTGCTCATCAATAAAAAGATGAATTATTCTTTTCTTGGATGAAAACATGCAAAGGTTTAACCCCTAAACGTCACAACGTGCAGTTCCTGGACGACTAACAAATTCAAATCTACTTTACGTTCTCATTGATGCTTGGACGAAAGTCATCCAATTTCTTGGAGATACTTCACCAAGTTGTTGTCCTATCTAATGATTGGATTTAGTAATACTTGAGTACATATTTTTCTAAAATTACAAATGTAGAAGTACGTCAAGTCGTTGACCAAGCGAACATTGCATTGATTGTAGTTCAAAAGTGGCCTTGCAAAAATGAGGTCATAGACTTAAAGAACACAACAAAATTCAAAGAATCACCACGTTTAAGAGTATCTCATTTCAAATTCATTCCAACAAATTCTACTAAAAAATATTAAAATTTTGATTGTAATCAAATTTAGAAGGAATTTTCAATTTTAACTGTCAAAATTGATAATTAAATATGGGTGATAGTATTAGTGAATTAATCTATATGGATGGAATCCAAAACTCAAAATCTGAAACGTTCATTTGAATATCAATTCCAAAATAATCTTCTAAATAGTAGTTTATGATGATTTTTCTCAATTTGTCAATTTCAAGAACACTCTTGTACGCTTATAGATAAAGTTGAAGGGCTCTTCAAATGTAGATGAATAATTTTAGCGAGTCAGTTTTAGCATGCATCCCTAAACGACACCGTGACCAAAAAATGGCTTATGACTGAAGTTGACTATTCAATTCGAATTGTTGCGTGGATGATTCCCATCCAATTCTTTATGTGAAGGGCTTTGTTTGGTGATGCCACCCCTCCAAGTTAAATTTAAATCATTCAAGCTATTTTTATGAAGCTTGCCATGTCTAGTTTCTACTCCTCTTTGAATTTTTGAAAAGAATTGAAAATTGAGTGTTTTATCGTAATTACAAGTTTAGTAGGTATCACCAAGGTGTAGCAAAAATTTCTAAATTTAGGTAAACGAATGATTTTCATTAACTAAACTTTTCTTCATTGTAATTATTAACACCTTTGGTAAAAATATCAAAAATTTCTAATACGTTTTGTAATTGATATGAATTTTCTTTACAATCACTTCAAAAAACCATAGTAATTTCAAAATTTCCACCAAGATTTATGAAAAATTGATGATTTGTAGTAGACATGTGGCTTCATTTATTAAAAATATAAAGTTGAGTTCTTGTATTATTTTTAGTCGCAAAATTGAGTGTGGCATGATTCCATGGTCATAGGCCCAACCTTTAGGGGTTAAGAGCATCCGCACCCATGCTCGCCAAAAGTTTGACACACGCAATAAGTGAATGAAAAATGCTAAGAGCATGGCCACCCATGCCCTCAGAGAGTCTCTGACCTCAAGAAGTAGATGAAAAGTTTCAAGGGCCCTTTCAAAATAGCTTTTGACTCTAGATTCTTGCGTGTTAGAAATTGGGCCTTCAAAACACTATTGAGTTGACTATTCGATGATTATTCCTCCCATTCTACTTGTGATTGGTCCATTGACTATTTGATGCGCACTTTTGATACGTGAAGGGCGTGCAAGGGTGGGGGAGTGTGAGTGCAAGGGCCCTTCAAATATAGATGAATAATTTGAGAGTGTTCGTCCTAGCGTGCATGGGTGGGAATGCTCTAAGGGCCCTTCAAAAATGCCTCTTGGCCCTAGTCTTAGCGCAGTAAGAAATGGCTCTTCAAATCTAAGTTTAGTCTGACATTCTCCTTGTGATTGGTCCATTGACTATTTGACGTGCACTTTTGGTATTTGAGGGGCGTTCAAGGGTGGGGGAGTGTAATTTCAAGGGCTCTACAAATATAACTTAGATGAATAATTTTTGCAGAGTAATTGATTCTCTCTCTGGACTCTCAAAAGAGTAGAAATCGACGGGCATAGCCAATAAAAGAAAGCCAGGGCTGTAGCCTACAGAATGTTATGCTAAGAGCATCCACACCGAGACTCTCTAAATCCGGCGGGCTACATGGCCTTTCGAGGGCGCTACAGGAATCTTGGGACTCGGGAAAAATTGTGTCCCTCACCCGCACTCGCCATGGCGACGCGCTAACAAGGGAAAACAGGGCCGCAGACTAATTCGGGGGCCTGCCTGCTGCAGACGCGGGGTGAGCTGGCCGGCGAGCTCCTTCCGCGATGACTGCTGCGACCTGTTCCGATCCGACCTGTCGACTGCCCACCACCCCCGCGTCCCGCCATGGCCACTAAAAAAACCCCGACTCAAAAAATAAACAAAATCTCTGTCAAAAATTCCGCACTACGGGGGCGCTGAAGAATTGCAGAGACTCGGAACAATGGCGAGGCAATCGAAATTTTTGGCGAGGCCGCGCTCACGCCGACTGTTTCCAGAGTTCCGGTGGGGGACGTTGGGGAGCACGGGCCCTTTATCCGAGATCGCGGGCCTGTTTCCAGAGTCCCGGTGCGGATGCTCTAACATAACATAATTACACATAAACTGCAAGGAAGTGAAGATGCTGTGAGAGCGAGAGAGGCTGAGTGGCGGGGGTGGAATTGATTGATTGGTTGATGCTCTTGAGCGTGATTGATCACAACACGTAACTTGTGATTGCAATTAATATTATTATCGATCCCATGTGCCTGGAGACTCGATCGATCAGCATCGTCGCCGATATATCCCACACGCAACATAACTTGTGTGCTGGATTTCTGCTGCCAGTGGAGTGGCGCCCACAGTGAGAATTTCGAATCCAACCGTTGAATGATCTCTGGCTACTCGTGGCGGCGATGCTTCGCGTCGATCGATCCGATCCCGCAGCGTCGAATGATCGATACGAGTACTTGCAAGCAGATTTGAATCCATCAAGCTCAGCAAAATCTTACCGCGCATGCATGCATCCCATCCATCCAAACTTTGAGGAGCTGGCTAGCTCCGCTACAGAATTCATTCTGTACTAATTAAGTTATGCCAATTGTGCTTCACGACACTCACGAGAGTGAGGATGCTTTTATGAATCCAAGGGTATCTTGTTATTGGGTATCTTGTTCTTTGGTGCTCAAGTATCTGAGTCTTTTATTATTATTATTGTAGTAAGTTATTTTCTTATTTTAACCCCTATAAGTTGTTTTCTTTGGGAGAACATGGGGTTGGTGTGGGGGCACTTGGAGATTTCACCTTAGTGTGCATGGGGGAGTTTCTCTTGCTTCAATAAGGTGCAAGGTTTGAATCTCCATGACAACACAAAGCATTGTGATTGGTTAAAAAAGGAAGCCAAAACTCGTTCTTCTTGTGCTAAAGCAAAAATTAATTTCATCATTTATTATTCAACTTACTTACTAATTGTAAAAAAGAAAATTAATATTTACCAAGATAAAAATTAGTCATTTTTTGTGGGCAAAAAGAATCATTTAGTATCAATCCGAGTATTAATTGATGGCTTTTCAGTAAAAAAATGCCATCCTAATCTATTCTGAAGGGCAAGTGGAGATGCTCTAAAACCACGGGGTACACCCAATCTTAGGGTCGCTTCACACTATGGCCGTCCAAGTCGAGAGGCCGTGGGATTGAGAGTCCAAACTTTGTTGACAGTCCAAAGAAATCTATTGAAAATAGGCAATAAAATATAGTTTTCATTTTTTATGAAAAGAAATCAACGGCCTCTCGACCATAGTGACGGGTCTTGCAAAATGTAGGACCCAAACTTCCTCTCGAGAGGCCGTCACCTTGGTCAAAAAGTGTTGTCGTGTAAGCATTTTGAATGTCCACGGCCTTTGGCCTTTGGCCTTTAGTGTGAAGGGTCGAGAGGCCGAAACCATGGTTTCTTGCAATTTGATTGGCGGAAACCGACGACCTCTCGACCTTTGGCCATAGTGTGAAGCGGCCCTCATTTAACCGGTGGAAGACTCCCCGCTCACAATTGTGCTTTGGGTGGCAACCCAAGATTTCTGATGTAAGCAGACACCCCCATTTCAAGGAAGGCCCACATGCCAGAAATGACGTTCAATAACAGAAGTTTGTAAAAAACAAGTCTGTGACTATTTTTACTTGTTTTGTTTCAGAATGCATGGGGATGTTAGATTTTTACAATTTAACATGATTAAAATTACGTTCCATTTCAAAGTGGAATAGTTCTTGGTATTTACCTTTCACCCAACCAATCCCCATGTGGAAGCTTGTCCTTGTGAACTTTGTTCCTTGCGTGATGGAAAAATTGTGTTTATCCAAACGCCACTTGTAACCTTGAGCTCATTTTCTTGTCCCCTAGATAAGAAAAATACATTTTACTTCATGTATTACAGATCCGCAGTTTCATGGCCTAGCATGAGGATATACTGGTGTAGGGTTGTTGGCTGGCAGTTATGAAATTGTAGGGTCAGGTAAGCAGTGAAATTAATTTTCATTTGTGTCAAAAAATTATTTAACAAATCAAACCGTTGTAGGGGTCAAGTAGGAGATGCCAATTCTGAATGCAACTATGGCTATGGGACCTATCTGTTAGAATCTTTCGATGCACAGAATCCAGTCTCCATGTACAGTGGGGTCCAACATGGAATGGCGTTTTTGGTTTCGCAGTGAGAAAAATTTCAGTACTGCCAACTTTGAAAGCCTCCCGAGAGCTCAAATATTGGTATTTTACCACGAAAATTCTACCAGAGACTTATCTTTAAGTTAATTATATGTATGCCAAATTTCAAGGCCAAAAGATTCACCGAAAAAAAGTTATTCAAAATCTACCAACATTGGTAGCTGTGGAAATGTTTTCACTGCTGCCAACTTTGACAGCCTCCCAAAGATTGAATTAATTTTTTTTTTGCCATAAAATTCTAGGAAAAAAACTTCTTTATGTTAATAACATACGATAAAAATTTCAAGGCCAAAAGATTAATACAAAAAACGATATTAACAATCTACCAACATGTGTAGTTGTGGGAAACAATGGGGGAAACTACACACATTGGTAGATTGTAAATAATTTTCTTTGTATAGATTTTTTGACCTTGAAATTTGGCATGAATGATTTTGTCATAAAGAGCATGTTGTACCAAAAATTTCATGGTAAATAGACAATTTCTCAACCGTAGGGAGGGTGTCAAAGTTGGTAGCAAAGTTTCCCCCATTGTTTCCCACAACTACACATGTTGGTAGATTGTCAATATATTTTTTGTATTAATCTTCTGGCCTTGAAATTTTTATCATATGTTATTAACATAAAGAAGTTCTTTTTCCAAGAATTTCATGGCAAAAAAAAATTAATTCAATCTTTGGGAGGTTGTCAAAGTTGGCAGCAGTGAATAACTACCAATGTTGGTAGATTTTGAATAACGCTTTTTTGGTGAATCTTTTGGCCTTGAAATTTGGCATACATATAATTAACTTAAAGATAAGTCTCTGGTAAAATTTTCGTGGTAAAATACCAATATTTGAGCTCTCGGGAGGCTTTCAAAGTTGGCAGTACTGAAATTTTTCTCACTGCGAAACCAAAAACGCCATTCCATGTTGGACCCCACTGTACACTGTATTCTCTGTATTCTGCAGAAGCAGCCAAGAGCATTCCCACCCATGCTCCAAACGAAGTCAATAAATCCCCCGGTGGTCTTGAATGAATGGGGACAAAAGTGCCCCCTATTTTTGTCCTTGTCAGGGCCCACCTTAAAAAACAACCCCCTCCTCCAATGGTTTTTTATTCCCAAATAGGTGCCCCTAGGGGAAAATTGGAACCGTTGGCCCCAAATTTGCAAAAACATTTGCCAAAAAAAGCACCGAAGGTGCTGAAAATGGAAATTTCAGAAAAGGGGGGGCCATGAACAGTGGTCTCGCAGGGGTCTCGCATTCAAGACCACCGGGGATATAGGAACGGGGTGCTCCAAATGCCAAGCCCACAATTTGTTTGTGGCGAAGCAGTTTGGGAGGGGGTGGGCCGCTCAAATCCAAGTCCCCCTCCGAGAATGTTGTCACGGTCCCGAATAGGAGGATCAAATTTCCAAAATATATGAGCCCTACTTAAATACTCCCGATTTAACCCTTAAGTGCCCAGCTGACCGCATTATGGTCATTGCAACGTCTGAAATGTAAATAGCAGAGAATCCGTGAAGAATTTGGAATTTCAGTTTTGAAGTTCAGATTTGGCCATATACATCACACCTTTCAGAAGAAAAAAAATCAATTTGGAATTGTACAACTATCAAAATACCTATCAACAGAACGCAAAATATTGCAAATACTTGAAAATACAGTAAATACTTACAAGTACAACACATGTATTATGCAATACTTCTTGTGTTTGGGAGTTTGTTATCTTGTTTTATTTTTTTGAATTGTGTTCTCTTCTTCATCGTCCATTAGTGTGTGTAATCCAATCTTGACTAATGTACCCACTCCTGTCAATTTTCAACGTATAAAATTTTGTCCTAAACCGTATATGGATAAGTCACTTTCACAGTTTATAAAATTCACAATAATTATGTGTGAGTCTATTCTTGATATGAAAGATTGCAACCGAGAGGTGTTGACATAGGGCATAGCTGAACTTTTTTACTTTACTTTTCAACAGCTCTCTATCATAAGAGATTCATTGTAATTAGTAGAGAATTTAATAGGCTTTCAAAGGTGACTTGGATGAAAATCATCCAAAATTGTATGAGAAAATTACAAAGCTTTGAATCTGTTCGTGATCCAGTTTCTGGACGCCTGGGACGTTAAGACATCCGACTTAAGGTACCACTGCAAGTGAGAATAGAATCTTTCAGAAGAACCACACACCGGGGCCCACAGTGCTGCCCGAGGCATGCTGCCCGCGGACAAAACAAACGCCCCAATATATCCTGAACGTGCCAAGACCCTTTTCCCACTGGCCCCACAGACTCTACTTGTGCCGCGCGCGCCACCTGCTTTGCTCGTTTGCATCTCGCCCTTACTCCTGATCTCTCTTGCTCTCCGCCTCTTGCTTTCTTGCCAGTCGTGTTTTCAGTGTGGGTGTGTTGATATTGGATCCTCTATGCTGTGAAGTCGTGAATTGCCTCTGTTTTTTGTGTTCTGTACCCAATTGTATGATTCAAGATTGGCAGTTTCAGTGAGAGTGTAGCAAGTAATTCTCTCCTTTTTGTACATTCTTTTCGCTTTTCATCTCAGTATCCCGATTTTTCTTAGTTTGGTGTACATTCTGGGTAAATTAGTTGCTGGATCGCTAGTTTATCTTTCATTGCTACCCTCCTGGTCGTGAATTGCCTTTGTTTTTGTATTTTGTACTCAATTGTGTGATTCAAGATTCGCAGTTTCAGTGAGAGTGCAGCAATTCTCTCCCTCTTGTGCATGTTTTCGCATATCCCGATTTTTCTTAGTTTGGTGTATTCTGGGTTGAGCTGGAGCCAAGTCAGTTGCTGGATCGCTAGTTTGCCGCTGCAATATCTTTCATTGCCACCCTGCTGGTTGATTCCCTGCTTTCCAACGTCTATTGTTCGTCTCTCTGTGTCTTCTTGATTTCTTGCGCTCTTCTGTTTTCTGTCATTCACGTTTTTAAGAAGAAATTTGAGTGCAATTCAAGCATGAAGGGGTGCAGCAGCTAGCGATCGAAGTAGCAACGAGTGGGGACAGTTGATCAAACGGAGAGCCACGAGAGAAGCCATGGACCCCTCCGTGCGAGGACCTCACAGTCGCCTGCACTTATAACATCACGCCAACCCCGAATTATACCACAGTTCAAGAGCACACGTTGTCGCTAACAGTCCGTGTTGACGCATAATCTTTTGAGAATATATATCTTTATGGCGACCAAGGATGAGAATCAGCAAGGGGTGCCATTCTTGCCTCCGGGGTTCCGATTCCACCCCACGGACGAGGAGCTTGTCAACTACTACCTCACCAAGAAGGTCACGGACAGCAGCTTCGCTGTGCACGCCATCTCCGAAGTGGACCTCAACAAATGCGAGCCCTGGGACATTCCTGGTGAACCCCCATCCTTCACTAGCTTCCTCGTCTTTTGGTGTCCCCCAAAACACGGCTGTGCCAGAGTTTGAATGTGTGATACAAGGTCCAAAAAAGATGAATAGGACATAGTTTGAATTTGTGATAGTATTCAGTAGTATAGTTTGAGTGCAATTCACGGGAGTCTCGGGGAGTTTCTTGAAAATGTATGTGGGGAATTGCGAGGGACTGATTTTGTGATGATCAGTGAACAGAGAGAGCCAAAATGGGGGAGAAGGAGTGGTACTTCTTCAGCCTGCGCGACCGCAAGTACCCGACGGGAATGCGTACCAACCGTGCCACTGACGCGGGCTACTGGAAAGCGACAGGCAAGGATCGCGACGTGGTGACGCACCGGCCGCAGACGCATCTAGTGGGCATGAAGAAGACGCTGGTGTTCTACCGCGGCCGCGCGCCCAAGGGCGAGAAGACCAACTGGATCATGCATGAGTATCGGTTGGAGGGCGAGCCGGGTGGCCATCGTCTTCCTCCTCGTGCCAACAAGGTATTAATTGATTGCCTCCATATATTATTTTCGAAAGAATTGCCTCAATTGGTTCAAGCACCATTCACTGTGTAATAATCACTAACTTGGCTTATTTGTGTGTTGAGTGAGTTTCCATGTACCCACTTGTGGTGCAAGTAGACCGGATAGCCCCCAGACGGGTTCTTTAAATATTGCTGAATATTCTAAAACATTTGAATATGTTTTAGTATATTCTAAGAATATTCTTGTGTGACTTCTCTATTAGAGAGGACAACCCTGCTGCTTGTGTTTGGACATAATCAACTTGGGTCAAGCACCATTCACTCTATAATAATTACAGTGCTACTTGGCCTATTTGTATGTTGAGTGTTGGAAATGGCATGGGGGGAGTTTCCATATTGTTGAATATTCTCATGTGTTTAAATGTATTTTAGTATATCCTACGAATATGCTTGTGTGATTTGTCTATCAGAGAGGACAACGGCCTACGTTGATAATGATTGTAGAATGATGTTGGACTAATGAGTTTGAATTTCCATGATTGTGTTACAGGACGAGTGGGTGGTGTGTCGCATTTTCCAAAAGAATTCCGGAGGGAAGCGGAGTTTCCTATACTCCCATTCACACATACAGGGACTATACCGACGAGAAGACTGCATGGTGGAAAAATATTCACCGAACCCCACGGTGACCGACGACGACTGCGAGACCTGTGCAGGCACGGACCGGATGTCATGCTACAACTGTGTCCCGGACTTGGATCACAACAAGGATCCATCGCACAACGTTCTGTCATGGCTTTCACAACCAATGGACTGTAACAACAACAACAACAACAATAACATTGCCATGGCACTCTCCATAGAGCTCACTCACGGTCAACAAGCTATGCAAGGTCCGGGGAAAGCAGTGCCCAAGACAGAGCCAGAGGGCGAGGACGAAGCTCAGAGCCTCAACAAGGGATTCGACTATGGCTCGCTCTACAACGAGGACGAAAGCTCCACCAGTTTGTCTTGCTTGACAGGCAGCCTGTGCAGTGGCTCCGAGAGTTTCACCTTCAAGTACCAGCCTGCTCCTGTGGACTCCGGTTCGGGCAACCAGGAAATTCTCTGGGCTTACTAAACCTGGAAACAGGTGACATCTGGCCCTGGAAACATTTTACTGTGGAGCTTGAAAACAAACAACATCTAGTGGCGTACATTTGGTATATAGAAGTTCTCCTGTTATTGAAGGTGTATTTTAGACAACCCATGTACATATGTAATTCTTTTCATCACAGTGATTACTTAGTGCACAGGAAAGAGTAGAGGTGGCAACGGCACTACACAATGAATGGGCCAGGGCATGCCGATAGTGATGATGATAGGCGGCAGTTAGATATTCTTACTTGTCACTGCTTTCATTGAACTAACATCAACAGAAAAAAAAAAATCGATTGGTTGAATTGTAACCGTTGGTTTCATTAGATGCTGGATTTGTATAGTCAGCAGCAACCTGTATTTAGGTGTGCGTGGAGAAATACTGGATGATTTCCAAAGTGTCCTATTTCTCTTCCTGTCTGTTTCATGGTTTGGTTATGAATCATTTTGGTAATGGTTTAGAATTGAATTCAATACTAAAAACTGTTTTAACTTGAGATCAGTGAGGGAGTCAGATTCTCTCAGTGCTACACTGAAATTGTTATTAAGTATGGTCTATACTATTTGACACTACACCAAAATCACCATATACTGTGGCCCACAGTATTTACGAGAGGCTTTATAAATAAATAAAAATTCAAAACACCGTGATAAAATTCATCCAGATTTGTATGAACTTTTGTTAAATAGATGAATGTACCGCACGCCATTCACGCACCCTCGGTATATGGTGATATTGGTGTAGGTGTACCATTTGTGATGTGTTGCTAAATTGGACATAACTTACTAATTGTTCAAGGACTCTACCCTGTTTTTCATTTTTTTTTCCACAGGGTCGTTGGAGACAGTTTGGTCCCATTAGAGTTATCCTTAAAGTCACCGTGTGTTTGAATAAGATGCCGTGAATTTTGCTATAATGTATTGTTATTTGTGCACCCCAAATAGTTAAAAGGTAGGGAAAAGCTTGGTGGTCTATCATTGTTAGGTGTGTAAGAGCTTGGTGGTCTCTAAACTCAAGGGAAACTAGTTTAGCCGTCTTTCTTGACGGCTAAACTAGTTTTCCATGAGTTTGAAAACCACCAAGCTCTTACACACCTAATAATGATAGACCACCAAGCTTTTCCCTACCTTTTAACTATTTGGGGTGCACAAATAACAATACATTATAGCAAAATTCACGGCATCTTATTCAAACACACGGTGACTTTAAGGATAACTCTATTGGGTAGAAGAGGAATCTGTAATCAAGCTTGCATGTGCACCTACTCTATTTGTAAATGCAGAATCTTTCAGGCATCCTTAGAATTCTGGCTCATCCTAACAATTATTTTTGGAAATCTTGGAAAAAAGCTTTGAAAATCGTACCATTTCTATTTCTACCATTTTAAACCTATTCTAGTCAGGGTCCTTTTGCCTGTAGAAGTGCTTTGCATCTGAGTTGTTCGTGGACACTTTGGTTGTTGGTCGTAAGGTGGGACACCTGATATTCTCACTTTTTGCCTCTAAGGATTTTCCAAGGATTCCTATCAGGTCCAAAGATTTATATTATTTTTTTATATTTTCAAAAATTTCGGACAACACATACAATTCAACTTGAACGATCATAATACATACAAGAATTAACAAATAGATCAAAAAGACCTGAAAACATGAACATTTCACACAAATCAGCAGTTTCACTCCAAAATTTTGTGAAATTTGAACTTGGGTGTAATTTGGGACAAAAATTGAGTAGTGCTTTGGCACAACCCCAAGAACACAGAAAATTGCAACAACAATTATTCACAGAAACAATGATTCAAACATTAATCACTCAAACACACAATCAAACCCTAGCGCTGATTCTCTCCTCCTAATGCTAGAGATGTAGATTTAATCATCAAATTTTCTACCTATACCTTCCTAAAATAAAATAAATCAGGGCTCCACTCACAAAAACTACGAGGAGAGAGAAAAGAAGAAGAGACGGGAATGAACAAGAGAGAGGATTTAAATCCTTTTCTTTCAAAAATATGTCCATCCATCTATTTAACTTTATCCGTTCAAATCATTCATTCATCCAAACTCTACAATCAATCTAACTCTTACCTAACCCAACCGGGAACCGGATGGCTACTCTAAATGATCATTGGAAAACAACGACGCTAGTGTGCGAGCCTAGAGAGGAGAGCCCGAGAGCGGAGAGCAGGAATTTGGAGAGCCTAGAGCCTAGGATCCATCTGAATTTTGAAAATGATTCTAATTTTAGAATATAAAATTCTATTTTTAAATTTTTACTATTTATAGTAAATTTTGGTACCCTATGACCACTGAACCTATAACCGTGGGTTAGTACTTAGTAGAGTACAATATTTATAGTCAGCCTAAAAAATTGGATATTTATAGGGTTTAGAGTATGAAATTGAATCCAATGAAGAGAGCCTCTTGAAAAGAGACAAGAACAGAAAGAGAACAAGTGGACCTATATGTAGGACTTTAATTTTTTCTTTTTGTGTAATACATAGTTATAGTAGTCAAACTTATCAAGCAAGCTAGTACTTCAGCCAATTCGAAATAGGGCTTCAGCCATTCAAAATAGGAAGCTATTTCTTCTAGTTCTAGTCTCCCTGTCTAAACACCAATTGTGACTCATTTTTCAATCCTCGGTCTTGATGATCCCGGCCGCCACAAGAATTTTTTTAACCTCATCCAAGCTGAGAGTAGGAGCATGGATGTACGTGTCAACTTTATAGTCCAGCTTGCAAAAGTAACGAAAGATATAGTAAAGGTGTTTGCAGTTGACGTACTGGCCACGCCTCCCAACAGCTGCAGAGTTCATGCTAGCGTAATGTGGGCACGTACATGACGGAAAATTGCACAATGTGATATTGTACAAATTTTCGTCGGGTTCCACCCCGGACTGGAGCCTGATGATGGCACCAAGGCTGGGGTAGGGGAGGAGGTTGATGCGAAGAATATTCGCCTTCACGTTTCTTGCACTCCCCCATTGATTGCGGTGAGCTTCCGTGGAAGCCTTGGTGTTCCGTCGCACGTTTTTGTCGTTTCGGGAGGATGGGATCCTATTAGCATGCAATGGCCTCGGGTGAGTCCACAAGATGGGCTCAAACACCTTCGACGTCGTAAAGAGGCGTGGAGGCAAAAGGGCTGTAGTGAACTCTAGACGAAACCCAGCCTCCTGGAGCTCTAGGATCTTTGAACACGTGAGGTCCGTACCCGAGAGAACGTGCTAAACATCTGGGATTTCCGAGCGGTCTATGACAAAGAAGCACTTCGGTCCCAGGATACATCGTGCGATTTGGTCTAGACAAAACCAGAAATCAACTGTTTGAGGTTTAGTCCGCCGCCATCGCAATGTCATCATCTCCACCATCGCAATGTCCAAGTTCTTGGCAGTGGTTGTATTAGCTACTTCTATTGCAATCAATCCAGTGATGGTCTTCAAAGATTCTCTGCATTTTTCTTTTGCAACTGGGTGTCGATGATAACCCAAGTGGATACAAGCACAAGACATGTTGCCAATGTTGAGCACGTAATACACCGGCGCTGAGCAAAAGTCTTGGCATAACGGGAGCTTCTTGCAAACTTTCCAAACAAGTGAAGAATCATGAGGAGGGTTAAACCAAATGTTGAATGGAAAATTAGTTGTACCTGTCCATTCCATCTCATTTTTTTTGGGCGCTCTAGTAAGAAGTCACAATCTTCGTTCTCACAGCGCAAAGCACCAACACACGTCAACCTTCTAAACTTCAAGCCAAGGTTGTTGTGTATCTTTAACGTTGTCGTGTGGGACTAAGTGAGACTGTTATAACGTTTGTCTATTTCCTGTATGCTCCGGGCACCTGAAGGATGTACGATTCCACAACATCATGGCAACTCAAAAACTACGTCCCCGTCAAATTGTAGAGGGAAAAACTGCACCTTATGATTCTCTACGCAATCAAAATCTATGTGAGCAAGTTCATTCCAAGATTAAGGAACACTTGAGAGCTTTCGCAAACATTGCATGACACTAGGATAGTCTTGTGAAGTTGGACAACGAAGACGAAAGGAAAAAGAGGAAGATTGACTCTTGGCCGGGGCAAAAAAAACAGGTGGAGTTGAAGCAAAGAAAATCGGTTCATTCAAGAGGGGACTTTGACAAAACTAAGATGGGGTTTTCCTCTCAGATTCACTAAACAGTTCAATGATAGGATCTAGAGCCTCACGTTTCACATTACGAATGTTGATCATAATAGCTCTGAGGCTTGTAACATACCATTGAGGCTCAAGAGACTGTAAGGTTTTAGGACATAAAGGTAGCAGCTCTACAGTGGATGTGCCGTCAAATCAAGGTTTGACTTGAAACTTTTGGCTTCAAGTGAGGGCTCAAATGTGCCCTCGGCCCCGAGGGCATGTTGAAGGTACATGGAGTAGCCTAATGTGCTCGTGAGGCTTGGTATCATGCGCTTGTGAGGTCGCTATTGCCCCGCGTACTCGCATCCAAAAAAGCCGTCAAATCAAGGTTTTAGTTGAAACTTTTGGCTTCAAGTGACGACTCAAATGTGCCCTCCGCCCCGAGGGCATGTTGTAGATATATGGGGTAGCCCAATGTACTTGTGAAGGTTGGTCATATGTAACATTATGGCTACATCATTTAGTTGGAACGTGACGCGCAAGCACAAATTGCACAACTTGCCAGCTGCCCTTTCATGCAAACCTAGGGCCCTCCCACATAGCCCTCGACCCCAACAGCTCACCCATCACTCGCCAAACCAGACCTCGTCACGTCCAAAGTAGCACTCGAGAACCTTCTTCAGACTTTTTTTTAGAAGTATGCCTTGTAATATGTTTTTGGAAAGCTTGAGTAAAGGGATTTTTAGCGGTGCATAGCACATTCAATTTGGACATAACCTTCAAAAGTTATGCTCAACTTAAATAGTCACACTGATAATTGGGGCGGTAAACCTTTCAATAGACCATAACTTATGGAGTTTCTGTCCAAACTCAATGAGTCTTATACTCTTGATACACCCTTTGCGAGAGCTTTCCAAAAACATATGACAAAGTATACTTCCAAAACAAAGTCTGAAGAAGCTTCTCGAGTGCTAATTTTAGGCGTCACGAGTTCTAGATAAGCGTGTGGGAGGGCCCAGGGTTTGATTGCAATGTCAATGTTGTGGTGTGGAATTTGTGTTGGGCAACCCGAGACTATCAGCGTCACGAGTTCTCTCCGTGATTGTGTAGGGGCTGGAATGAAAACCCTAGACCCTCCCACATAGCCGTCCGAGCCGACGGCAATGAAGGAGGGCCCAGGGTTTGCTTGCAATGTCCATGTTGGGGTGCGAAATTTGTGGTGGACAGCCCGAGACTCTTGGCGTCACGAGTTCTCTACATGATTCTGTAGGGGCGGAAATGCAAACCTTGGGCCCTCCCACATTGCCGTCGGCCCCGACGGCTAATCCATGACTCCCCAAAGTATAACTCGTGAGGCCCAAAATAGCACTCGAAAACCTTCTCTAGACGTTTTTTGGAAGTATGCCTTGTCATATGTTTTTGGAAAGCTCTTGCAAAGGGCGTTTCATCGGTGTATAGCACATCCAATTTGGACATAAACTTCAAAAGTTATGCTCAATTGAAATAGTCAGGCTAGTATTTTAGGCTGTGAAGATTTCAATAGACCATAACTAATGGAGTTTTTGTCCATACTGAATGAGTCTTATACCATTGAAACGCCCTTTGCAAGAGCTTTCCAAAAACATATGACAAGGCATACTTCCAAAAAACGTTTGGAGAAGGTTTTCGAGTGCTATTTTAGGCATCACGAGTTACACTTCGGCGAGTCACGGATTAGCCGTCGGGGCCGACGGCAATGTGGGAGGGCCCAGGGTTTGGCTGCAATGTCCATGTTGGGGTGCGAAATTTGTGGTGGACAGCCCGAGACTCTTGGCGTCACGAGTTCTCTACATGATTCTGTAGGGGCGGAAATGCAAACCTTGGGCCCTCCCACATTGCCGTCGGCCCCGACGGCTAATCCATGACTCCCCAAAGTATAACTCGTGAGGCCCAAAATAGCACTCAAAAACCTTCTCTAGACGTTTTTTTGGAAGTATGCCTTGTCATATGTTTTTAGAAAGCTCTTGCAAAGGGCGTTTCATCGGTGTATAGCACATCCAATTTGGACATAAACTTCAAAAGTTATGCTCAGTTGAAATAGTCAGGCTAGTATTTTAGGCTGTGAAGATTTCAATAGACCATAACTAATGGAGTTTTTGTCCATACTGAATGAGTCTTATACCATTGAAACGCCCTTTGCAAGAGCTTTCCAAAAACATATGACAAGGCATACTTCCAAAAAACGTTTGGAGAAGGTTTTCGAGTGCTATTTTGGGCATCACGAGTTACACTTTGGCGAGTCATGGATTAGCCGTCGGGGCCGACGGCAATGTGGGAAGGCCCAGGGTTTGGTTGCAATGTCCATGTTGGGGTGCGAAATTTGTGGTGGACAGCCCGAGACTCTTGGCGTCACGAGTTCTCTACATGATTCTGTAGGGGCGGAAATGCAAACCTTGGGCCCTCCCACATTGCCGTCGGCCCCGACGGCTAATCCATGACTCGCCAAAGTGTAACTCGTGATGCCCAAAATAGCACTCGAAAACCTTCTCCAGACGTTTTTTTGGAAGTATGCCTTGTCATATGTTTTTGGAAAGCTCTTGCAAAGGGCGTTTCAATGGTATAAGACTCATTCAGTTTGGACAAAAACTCCATAAGTTGTGGTCTATTGAAATCTTCACAGCCTAGAATACTAGCTTGACTATTTCAATTGAGCATAACTTTTGAAGTTTATGTCCAAATTGGATGTGCTATACACCGATGAAACGCCCTTTGCAAGAGCTTTCCAAAAACATATGACAAGGCATACTTCCAGAAAAACGTTTGGATAAGGTTTTCGAGTGCTATTTTGGGCATCACGAGTTACACTTTGGCGAGTCATGGGATAGCCGTCGGGGCCGTGGGCAATGTGGGAGGGCCCAGGGTTTTCTTACAAGGTCAGCGTGAGGTGTGGAAATTTTGCTTGCGCGTAGTGGGTGTGGGCTCGTGATGCTTATTGTATTTTGTGATCATGGTTTTGTTGTTGTTGGAGTTGCTCTTGGGTGCCAGCGCATCAGTATGTCGTGCACGTGACGTGCTCGTAGTATGCTTGTTGTGTGTTTGTGCTCATGTTGTTTTTGGGTACAACTCTAGCTTCTTGCTACGTTCTTGATGTCCCCAGTGCTCGCATCTCGTACCACTGTGGCGAGGCGTGTCCCTTAATGGACGAGTTGGGGATTACCATTTTGGGAGTGCTAGGATTGCCGTTGGGGCCGATGCTTTCGTACAGGGGGCAGTGAGTTGGCTCGTGTCATGCTCGTGGTGTCATGCCATTGCTCGTGGCGTGCTGGCTCGTGGTGTTTTTTGGTCCTGCTCGGGTATTTTACTACGCATTCGATGGCCCTGTGCTCGCATTTTGTGGTCATTGTGGCGAGGCCAGTCCCTTGATTGTCGAGATGGGATCATGGTTTTGGTGGTGCGAGTACCAGCGCATTAGCTTGTTGCGTGCGCGTATTATTGTCGTGGTGTGCTCGTGGTGTACTGGCTCGTGGTGTCACTCTCCATTAGTCGTGGTGTTTCTAGGTCCACCTCTTGTACTTATCTACGCATTCGATGGCCCAGTGCTCGCATTACATGCAGCTATGGCAAGGCGAGTCCCTTAGTAATCAAGGTAGTGATCATGGTTTCGTTATTGCTGGGTTTGCCCTCGGGTGCCAGCGCGTCACTCTCATTTGCTCGTGGTGTCTGGGTCCAGCTCTTCTCTCTTCTAACGCTCTTGATGGCCAAGTGCTCGCATTACGCGCCACTGTGGCAAAAGCGCTCGCATTACCTTACCACTATCTAAATCTTGTAAGTTCTCATTCATTTTCTCGTTCTAAGTGTTCATAATTTATTTTGTGGGCATTCAATCATGTGCTTCGTTGTTGGCATGTCGCTGCGTGCAACGCCACATTGATGCACTCGAAGAGGGCCAAGATCTATTTGATGGACCGCTTCTGTCTATGCGACAAGCCCGCAAACCTGAACCCGAGCCAATTGTTGCATCATCATCTGCATTAGAGGATCCACACCTTGTTCCGTTAGCGGTCGTTCGAACGTTGAAGAAATCTCGATTCAGTAAGTAAATTTGAATTCAATCAAGACAATTTCTACTTTGTTTGATAGACTCTTCATCACCTTGTTCTCATGTCCATTTGTTTCTTTCTGTGCAGAAAAATGAAGACCGTGAATTCTACAGTATAGAGGCCACTTTTTGCGAGGCCAGAGTTTTTGAAGAGCCCTCCCAAAACATTTCATTTGCTAGTCTACATTGAGCCTGTTGCAAAGGCTCTTACAGGTCAAGGTATTAGAGATCACATTCTAAAGCCAAAGGTGTTGAACTCGGACGCACTAGTATACTTTGATGTTGAGGCTAAGGAGTCTGAATGTGATGGTTTTAGTTCACCTCTACGCTCTACATGTAGCTCTTGTTCAAGGTCTACTAGTACCGGTAATTCTATTGATGACTTAGAGGAACTTTGATGTCTTCTCCACATCTTTGTACTACTTTTGTTATGATACATGTAGTGAGACTAAAAGGGCCACTAATCTTGATTCCTGACATCCGTGTTATACTTCACACTGCTAATCCTTTTATTCTCAAACCTCATTGATTTGTTAACTGTATTGTTCATGTTTTGTTTTTCCATATTTGATCTCAAAACCCCTAATCCCTAAATCATCAAATTTTAATAAAAATTTTGCTCAGATGTAGAATGTGAAATAATTACATTTTACATTACAGTCCAGATACACTAAAAATTCCATAAATATTGATCCCACGGTTATAGGTCATTTTGAAAAAAACTTAAAAAAAAACTGAAATTTTTCTAGGCTCTCAGGCTCTCGGGCTCTCGGGCTCACACTCCCAGGCTCACATGCTAGCATTCCCAATTGGAAAATAACCACATAACATCAAACATTGTTAAAACCAAAATTGCACAAAACCCTAACCGAATACTAAACACTTTACTAGAATATCATCAAATCTCCAAATCTAATAAAATATATAGAATAATGTATAAAAATCACCAAATACTACGATAAATGCTTTACCATGGTTTGTGAACCATTTCTATAGGTCACAATGTGTCACTCCTCAACTCTTGACATATTATCGCAGGCTAACTGCTATTCTCTCGTGTGAGAGTAAAGAATGAAGAGTCCAAACTGTCACGTCAATTGCCTACGAGGCCAATGGGGTGTCATAGTGCAAGTTTGTGAAAGACTTTGTGTCGCAGCTCCAATGTGTTGTCATCACATAATCCACACTCACAATTGGGAAACTCTTATCAAAAGAATAACTTTCTATTCACAAATTGAAATCATGTAACCGGCCTTCAATAAGACATGGTCACGTCCTCACTTGAAAACTCAGTGCAAAAGCGTGTACAAATGCTCAGCAAATGTTCGCACTGACGCCCTTATTGAATAAACCTGTGGAGAATGAAATCTTCAAAAGCACTATCATAGCAAGGTTAGGATTCTATAAGGAGAAGGCATCGCTTTTCACTCAGTAGATGAGTCAAACAGCGCCACTTCGCACTCACTACCCTAGAGCTCAAGACTTGGTGAGTGCAATTAATCACGTAGGACAAGTGTGCATAGTGAACTCTGACATTGTTCTGAGTAAGGAGCGACGCTTTTGCTAGTAGTGCAGTGATCAATTCTCCATTGCATTCAACGGAATAAAAGCGTCCGGTTGTTTCAAAAAAATAAAAATAAAAAATCTCCATTGCATTGCAGCTCTTTAGTTTACATTGGTTCATGTGGCGATTGTTAGGGTTTTGCCTCCAAGCCCACGCTGGACAATTAGGATTTGATGATTATCATAAGGAAGGAGATTCTTTTTCTTTTGAGACAAATGGTGAGAATAAAATTCTTAAAGGCGGCGAAAGGAATGATGTGGCCTACAGACAGTAGGCAGCAATATAAGATTAGAGTGGACATACTCCTCTGTTCCATAATAAGCTTCTTCAACCTTCAAAATAGAAGAATTAACTAGTCCAATGGTGTGGACCTTGAGTTAGAAGGAGTAGTATTCTGAACAAGAAGCTTATTATGGGACAAATAGTTTGAGCAATCAGAAAGCATATTATGGTAAAGGGAGTACCCATTACCACTGTTACTCAATTTGTCGTCATATAGTGAGGGTGTACATTCTAGAACACAAACGTATACACCTGACACATGAGGGCAGGATTGTTAAATGGATGGTGATGGTGTTACCTTAGAGCTAAAAGGAATGTTGCACCTCTCAGCTCCACATCCAAGCCCAATCCCAAAACTCATGCACATCTTATTGCTCGAGTAGAAAATTTCACATTTCACACTGTTATCTTCAATAGATTATTTGAGGTCTTATTGATGCTATCTTCATCATTATAGATTAATTCAACACTTACTTCTCACTCAACATGAGTTCCCCCATTTCACTCTTTTGGCCACTTGTCACTGTCTTTGGATAAATAATGTTCTTTGGAGATCCCTTATTTTTTTTTATTTTTTTTTTGAAACAAATGGATGCTTTATTTCCATTACACAATAACAGATTACAAATGTCAAACTGTGAAGAGAGCACATTTGCAGTGCTCTCATGCGGATGATTTTTTTGGGGAATTTTCTTCGTGCAATATCTTAACTACATATATCCTTTAGAATATATTTTTTAGAATATATCTTCGTACAATATACCTATGTTCCTAATTATTTCCAAATTTGAGCAATGTCCCTATTGTAAACATGAGGCCCAAGAGCAATCGCCATCACACTCAGAGTTCCTATCAAGCAAGGAGGTATTAGCCCTCACGATGTGCATCCAATCAGAATCAAACCACCGCTCCTATTGTTTAACCCCTAAACGTCCAGAAACTAAATCACGAATAGATTTGAAGCCTTGTAACTTTCTCATACAACCTCGGATGATTTTCATCCAAGTTACCTTTGAAAGCTTACTAAATTCTCTTCCAATTACAATAAATCTCTTGTGATGGGGAGCTGTTGATAATATTGGGGAGGCCTCTAACTACAAGTATGTCTAATTTGTTGGGTAGATTTTATGCTTGCAATGGTCTACTCGTGTACACCTCACGTACATCTGAGCCATGCTAATATCTACTTTTGAAGCTAGAATCTACTTCTGTTCAAAGGGTTGATACGATTAGGGGTTAAGATCAATTCAAACTTGATCCCTAATTTTTTGTTCTAGTGTTCATAATGTATTTAGCCATTGAATATTTTCAAATCCCTAAACATTCTCATCCCTCTACAAATTTAGAGAAATTCAAAGTTGTCTTATAAAATGTAACTAAGAGGAATATTTTGAACTTGATATATGAATAACAATTGTACATCATGAATTTTTGATTCTATCCATACGATTAGACCCTTGATTTTTTGATTGTAAGTGTACTGATGATTTTTGAAGATTTTATGAGTTAACTTTTTTATGAGCACTTTTATATTGAAATCTCTGAAATTTTGGGTGAATCACTGCAACATGAAACGAGGCATAAATTTTGGGTGATCACTGCAACATGAAATGAGGCATACGGTTGATTGTCCTAAAACCACCAACTTAAGCAATCTGACCTATTTTTGGCAGTGCTAAATTCGAAAAAAAAATATGACCACATTCGAAATAGGTTTTGATGAGGATTCCAAAAAATTGCAACATTTTATTCGCATTTGTCAATTTTATACAAAATTCCAAAGTGGAAAGTAACCTGTGACCCATACATCACATACAATTTCCTAAATTCACACTTTGTTGTTCCTAGATTCCGCTCATGAGCTAACCCAAAACCGTTAACTCCTTGCTATAAAAACATATCTTAGATAATAGCAAAAGTGAGACTACTGTGCCCCGTTATTATGTGTAAATGAGAACCTAAATGTGGCCTTGATGCTACCCAAAACCGCACTGGTGCTATTGAAAACCACAGTGGCACAACCTCAAGACATGATAGTGTACAACCTCAAGACAGGATTCATTATGCTTTCTTAGCCAGAAACTATTTATGTCACATCTTGAATTAGATAGTCCATGCAGAGAATAGGTTAACACTGTGGCATTGCCTTCGATGTGAATACCAATGAGTCATTACACCAACTTTAGCTCCACCCATACAGGCGTCCACCATCACCCAAAACCGCACTGCCATCCACCAAAAATTGACAGCAATCCCATAAATTACGGAATTCAGTCCTAGCAGTGGCGGTTATGGGTCAAGTCAAACGAACCATTTTGGGGGGTGTGGTGGTTTTAGGGCAGCATACCTTAAATTCACAAATTCCCTTTCTAACCGGATCACAGCTTTCTAACACTGCAAAAAGTCAAATGGATGAGAAAACTGTGTATCGTCCAGGGTTAAGATCACAATCTGGTACAGAAGAATTGCAAATAACGCAAGAGAGAAGAATTGCAAAGAACACAAGCTACATCACAGCTCAATTTCAAATAGGAACAGAATATTTGCGTTCCTGAGCTACCACAGGACGTGTATGGAATACTTTTTGCACGTTTGGCGGTTTGCGATTTGAGGGGCCATCAAACGCGATTCCGAGACGCTGGATTTGGGTTTTGCGGGTTTAGGGTTCGAAATCGAGGACCGCTGTTTTTCGTGGCCCAAAGCCCTTGGTGGCCCGTTTGCACACCCGTTTCGGGCAGCGGGCAGCGGTTGAGCGGTCGGAAGTACACCACCCGGGGACGGGCGCCTGCATTCGTTCAGAATAGAGCCCCCCCCCCCCCCCCCCCCCCCCCCCCCCCGTGTTGAAAACAACAACAACGGAGTGCCTGATGATCGACCGACTTCGAGCACGTCATCTCCACGATTGCTCACTTCTGTACCCAGAAACCGATTCAAGCATATCCCGTAAATTCATTCTCATCTTGTTCTCACGCAAATCGAGCTCCTCGCGATAGTACCGTACCAGGAAGGCAGGGTCGGCATAAAATAATTCCCCAAAAAAATGCCGAAAAAATAAATAAATTTATCAAGTATTTTGTCGAAATCAACAAAAATGAAGTCAACAAAAATTGTAGACAAAAAACGAAGGAAAACGTGTAGCGGCTAGTGAAATTCCCTATTAGTTATTAATAGCCGAATTTTTAATAATTATTTTTGAAAGTGCCGACCCCTACTTTTCAAACTTTAATTAATTATTCGACATGAAAGTGCCGACCCTGCCTTCCTACTACGGTAGTACAAAGTAATTTGCCCTCCCAGTGAAGCATTGGTGTAACTTTGCCACTCAAGTTTGGAGTTTGGTGGTTACGGAATTCGGTGGCTATGGAGGTTTGAATTACCAAGCATGGGAGTGTTTCTTCAGTTTCAGCACGAGGTCGGGAGTTTCGCCTCTGTAAGGGTATTTGAAGGCGCAAACTGCAATCGTGCAATGCCTCAGACTCCACGTACCGACACAGCCCTACAAACGCGCTCGCAAATCCATAAATTATGCACCAATGTATCGTCAATCCATAAATTCTGCACCAATCAATTAGGGTTTAGGAGCATTGATCGAAAATCCGTGGATTCTGCATCAATTAGGGTTTAGAGGGATTCTACAAGAGGTTGTGAAACGCATTCTCATAACCCTGAAATTAACCCATGGAATACCGGTGCCTTTTCTTAGTCCCCAACCAATTTTGCTCGACTCCACAAGTCCACTTGTTCATCCCATAGAGAATATTTTTCTGCTTCAGCACACTTCGCCCGCTCCAATTCCGTATCAACCAGCGTCTTAATCTGCCAAGTTCTCCTTCATCTGCTGCAAGCGACGAATTTTTCCCTCCTAAAACCCCACGCTTATTAAGCGCGGCTTGCATTGCAGTGACCTTGCTCTGAGCTCCAGCAGGAGGAGGCAACCGCGCGGAGGATTTGTTCGTCCGGGAGGAGGGCTAGTAGGCAACCGCTTACGCCGACGCTCCGGGGTGGAGCCGCTGAAGCCGGCAGCGTCCACGGTCACGGGAAATCAGCTGTTCCAGGGCGGGTACGGGTGCATTCCCCTCGGGCAGTCCTCGGAAACCCTAAAATATCGCCTGCCCGACGCAAACATGCAAGGGCAAACGGTACACCAGCGGACGCCCGCGACCAACGATTTCGAGGGTTGAAAAGACCCATTCTAAACCCGTTATTTCCAAAAATCGAACGTCTGAATGTATTCGCGCAAAATTTGCGTCCCGAAATCGAAGGCATGCAAACAGTATTCCATAGACCTGGTACATCCTCCTCATCAAGATGGGTTTATTCAGCGATGGGCTTTTACCATTTCGACATTTATGGTTCCAACCCGCTTATCTGCACTCAGAAAGGAAATTGGCCCATAGAATTTCAACAACAATAACCGGCGATTATTGTATTCATGAATAGTGCATAAATGCCACTAATACTTCCCAAAACGAAGTTTACTGATGACAAAGAACATTGAGCTTAGGACATCCTGTGCATACAGAGACATCTCTCTTGAGCATTATTTAGTGAAGTTCACAGATACGCGTAGAACAGATATTACACATTAATTACACATTCATATCACAGCAGCACGGAGCCAGTGCCAATTATACAAGCATGGCACTGGATTTCAATTGCGAATACATGAGTAGACAAGTTTCTGTTGACACTGAATTTTGGTCTTTTACTGAAAGTTGGTATTATAAACGAGATATTCACAGCCTGAACCAGCAACGAGGTTGGACAACGTCAAAGAAAAACATCCTACACTCGTTCAGAGGCCTATCAGATCAGCAAAAGACAATCACGAAGACATTCAGAGTCCACCCCTAAGACGAAGCACCAAATGCAGGGTAGACTCCTTTTGGATGTTGTAGTCGGCCAATGTGCGGCCATCCTCCAACTGCTTCCCCGCAAAGATCAGACGCTGCTGGTCGGGAGGAATGCCCTCCTTGTCCTGGATCTTCGTCTTCACGTTGTCAATGGTGTCGGAGCTCTCGACCTCCAGAGTGATGGTCTTACCGGTGAGAGTCTTGACGAAGATTTGCATACCACCCCTAAGGCGAAGCACAAGATGCAGAGTGCTCTCCTTCTGGATGTTGTAGTCGGCCAAAGTGCGGCCATCCTCCAACTGCTTACCGGCGAAAATCAGACGCTGCTGGTCAGGGGGAATACCTTCCTTGTCCTGGATCTTCGTCTTCACGTTGTCAATGGTGTCAGAACTCTCCACCTCCAAAGTAATCGTCTTTCCCGTCAACGTCTTGACGAAAATTTGCATACCACCACGCAGACGCAACACCAAGTGGAGAGTAGACTCCTTCTGGATGTTGTAGTCGGCCAAAGTGCGACCGTCCTCCAATTGCTTTCCAGCGAAAATCAATCGCTGCTGGTCAGGGGGAATACCTTCCTTATCCTGAATCTTCGTCTTCACGTTGTCGATGGTATCGGAACTTTCGACCTCCAACGTAATCGTCTTCCCCGTCAACGTCTTCACAAATATTTGCATACCACCACGCAGACGCAACACCAAGTGGAGAGTGGACTCCTTCTGGATGTTGTAGTCGGCCAAAGTACGGCCGTCCTCCAATTGCTTTCCAGCGAAAATCAATCGCTGCTGGTCAGGGGGAATACCTTCCTTATCCTGAATCTTCGTCTTCACGTTGTCGATGGTATCGGAACTTTCGACCTCCAACGTGATCGTCTTCCCCGTCAACGTCTTGACGAAAATTTGCATACCACCTCTCAAACGCAACACCAAGTGGAGTGTAGACTCCTTTTGGATGTTGTAATCGGCCAGAGTACGGCCATCCTCCAACTGCTTACCGGCGAAAATCAGACGCTGCTGGTCAGGGGGAATACCTTCCTTGTCCTGGATTTTCGTCTTCACGTTGTCGATGGTATCGGAGCTCTCCACCTCTAACGTGATCGTCTTCCCCGTCAACGTCTTGACGAAAATTTGCATACCACCTCTCAAACGCAACACCAAGTGGAGCGTAGACTCCTTTTGGATGTTGTAGTCGGCCAGAGTCCGGCCATCCTCCAACTGCTTTCCAGCGAAGATCAACCGCTGCTGGTCAGGAGGAATCCCTTCCTTGTCCTGAATCTTAGTCTTCACGTTGTCGATGGTGTCGGAGCTCTCCACCTCCAACGTGATGGTCTTTCCCGTCAAAGTCTTCACAAAGATCTGCATCTTGGCAAAACCGCTATCTCCCTCCACAAAATCTCTTAAATAAACGTTGTGCAGGCACTCCTCACAAATTGGTAACAAGAGTACCACCTTCAATTTCTGGAAGCACAATCGGAGAGAGAAGAGAACAAGTGAAAGTTTCGGAGAAGGTGCAGTGGTTTTATGGCAAGAACGGAACGCCCAACCATTCCAGAACGTTCTGACGCTCCTGACCGACCTTGTTCTTCACGCCTTGCCCGCTGCCCGTGAGCCGCCCTGCCCGCTGCCCAAGAGCCGCCTCGCCCGCTGCCCGTGAGGCGCCTGTACCTGCCCTCAGTCCCGGTCAGTGAGTGGGGCTTTGCCCTTCTTTTTCCTTTCCTTTTCCTTTCCTTTTCCTTTTCCTTTATCATTATCTATATCTTTCTGCGATGGGCGGCGTGCTCTTTCCGTGGGTGACTTTCATGACGCGTCGTGCTGCACGAAGTTACCAAGTTGAGTTTAAAATTGTTTAGCACTGCTCCCCCACTTGTCAAGTTACAGGACCGTCAGGCTTTTAATTGTACAGTACTGCTTCAATTTTGAACTGTTCATTCAATGGTAACATCAGGAAAGTTCGAGGAAGGGTTTGCTGTACAAAAACAATATGATAATCGTATGGATTTTTTTGTGGTGGCGTGCTGTGTAACACCTGTATTGATTCAGTATAGAAATCAGCATTCCTACTAAACTTGTATCGTAACGATATCCAATTTCCAATATATTACGAATATTGGTACTGAATAAATACTGTATAAGGATACTATGGTTATTGTACAATTATTAATGTACACGTAAATTAAAATACGTCATCAAAAGACCAGCACGAAGACTCACTCGTCTGCAGACACGTGTAGGCCTTCTCTGGCCCCTAGATGATTTCAACTGCAGAGTACGTCCACTTACATCGAATTTACATCATCTGTGCACCTACCGGCTGGATTCGAACCTGGATCTTCCCAATTCCTAGCTAGTCACTTCTACCAGCAGCCCACTACACAACACCTTATACTGTTTCTTGTAACAAGAACATTAGTTATTCGTTCTTATTTTCTAAAAGATTAACCCTTTAACGTCCTGATTCAACATTGTTTTCAGAAGGTGTGATATAAAAAGTTTGATGAAAAATAATAATGGAGTTGATGTACTAAGGAAAGTTGAAAATGTCAATAAGTAGATTACATTAGTATGGCTGGATTTATCGCTTTTTTTTTATTAACAATTGTTAATTAACTATTCAAGGTTTTTTTTTTTGAAATTCAATTAAAATCTTGAATGATTTTTATTTTTAAAAGCATTGTAATGAATTTGGAGTAACATGCACTATGAGATGGTATGGTTTCTATTATTTGATTATACTTAATTTGGAAATCATGTTTAACCCCTAACTGCCCAACCATGCGTATTTTGCATGATGTACAGATTTCATCCGTATTTTCTCATCCGTCATGCACTTTTTGTGGCGTGATTTTTTTACTGAATTTTTTATGAGAAGTTAGCTTCATGTATGTGTGATCCGATCGAAAAGGAAACAATTTCTAAAAAAATATGCCTCATTTTGTGTAGTAGTGTTTCACCCAAAATCTTGAAGATTTTGATCTAAAAGTGTTCTTGAAAAAAAAACTATTAAAATCAAGCATCCAAAAAATCTCCAAAAATCACTACACCTAAAGTACTACATTATAACCCATCACAACAAAATTCATCCACATATTGTCAATATCTTATTCGTAATTGAATTACAAAATAATTTTTTATTTTATGTTTCAAATTTTATAAAGAAAGATTAGTGATAGCAATCATAGATCTAACCGTATAGATAGAATCTAAAATTAAAAATGTATAACTTTTATTCATACATCAAGTTCTAAATATTCATATTAATTGCATTTTATAATGCATCTTTGCAAAACTGCCTAAACTCGACATAGGTGAGGACGTTTAGGGGTTAAGGTCTCACTTTTTGAACTAAGAATGAAACTTGACATAAACCAATTCTGTTGTTTTACAAAAAATTGTAAAATCGTATTTTGAATATTTATACTACAAAAATTATAGTCAACTAACAAAAAACCAAGAGAAGTCTGGATGAATAAAAGGTGTCCAAATAAGTAGTCAGGAGAATAGTTTGAATTTGTTCATCGTTCAACATGTGAACGCATATGCGTGAAAGAATTAATCCTTACAAGACAATCAAATTTTCTCATTTTTGAGGTTATTTTCACAACTCTCCTTTCAATTTTTTGAGAAATATCTAATTGTAAATTATACTATATACCAAAATCAAACAAAATATGTAATTTATTAGCCTAATTGAACAAATTAGCCAAAAAACAAATCATCGCTCCAAAATAGGGCATCAAACAGTGCTTAGGAGAGCATTATTTGATTTTTGGGTGACGGAATGACCTAAAGTTAGAAATTTAAAAGACAAAAACAAATAAATATTCATTTCACACACTTTGAAAAAAACAACATGATAGGACATAACCTCATGGAATCATGCATGGTCAAGGTTTTGTTGCCTTCAAAATATTTAGAATTAAAAAATGTGTATATCTCACCTAATATTTTCTATTTTAAAAAATAAACAATTCCAACAAGTGAAATGGGGAATTTTGGAGGGGAATGGTTTTTTTTGGCTAAAAACATTATTTTGGAAACAACAACTTTTAAAAGAATATTAGCATCATTCCGACAAAAATTAAATATTAGGCATGGGCTCTCTACCCTAAAACCACTGCTCCATGTACACGGCTGAGTACGATACTACCAAAAAATAAACTCACTATTATGCGTTAATTCTAAATCTTTGGATTGATAAATGTGAAAGGATTATATATATATATATATATATATATATATATATATATATATATATATATATATATATATATATATATATATATATATATATATATATATATATATATATATATATATATATATATATATGAAAAATAAGAAATATGAAATATATATGAAAAATATGACTTATATCTTATTTTTGGTCTCAACAAGATACTTGTATTGAAACGACTATTGCTATACGTTTTATATTGAAACGACATTGAAATATACTTATATAGAATCTATAAAATTTCACCAGCAATACATTTTCAATATTGAAACGACCGCTATTATAATTTTTATATTGAAACGACAATGAAACATACTTATACAGAATTTGTAGAATCTGTCCAACAATACATTTTCAATATAGGTATGCTACAAACAGTAATTTCCATATATACAGTGACGAGCAAAACTAAGTATTGATTTGAAACTTTTCCATTCAAACAACCATATCATGAGCATCAATGGGCAAAGTCCAAAAGTGAATTTGCAAAAGTTGTAGTGTGCGACATATAACACATTACTACCGAAGTTTGAAGAGAAACTCAATTGTGATTTGAAAGAAAATGAATTTCAAAGTTAGCCATGTCTAAAACTCGGTTTTGTGCGCTACAAGTTGGAAGTACTTTAAATTTTGTGAATTTTTTCTTATAGCTTCAATAAAACTTTTTGTGCCTTGGCATGTTGGTATACATCGTTTTAGACTGTTGTACGCAAAAATTGAAGGAAGTTGACATTTATAGAATTTAAAATATTGACAATTTGACAAACATGCAAATGATGTTGGTTTTCACGATATTTGAATTTTTTTTTGGATTTGAGAGTTTGGGACTGCATTGGCCATTGTATAGAGAGCATAGGTTGCAATATGACCATTGTTACATCTTAATACCTTTACATTTGAAATAGTTGTTGAATAGCCAAAGTGTTCAATTTATATATTAGAGTTGTATGATGCAGTTTTTTGGTTTGACTTTTTTGTACAAAGTCTAGGGTTCATAATGCACATACTCAATTAACCAATTGAAAAACTTGTTTTTTTTGTGTTCAGTATCATCAAAATATTGTCAATTTTTTGAAAGTCAGTGTAATTTCTGGCAGTTTTGAATTTTTTGATGATATGGAAAATAATATGTTTTTTAATTTTGATTTGTAGGATTGATTATGTGCGTCATAAACTCTAGTTTTCGTACAAAAATCCTAAACCAAAAAACTACATCGTATAGCTCCAATATATAAATTGAACGCATTGGCCTATTCAACAACTATTTCAAATGTAAAGGTATTAAGATGTAACAATGGTCATATTGCAACCTATGCTCTCTATACAATGGCCAATGCAGTCCCAAACTCTCAAATCCAAAAAAAAATTCAAATATCGTGAAAACCAACATCATTTGCATGTTTGTCAAATTGTCAATATTTTAAATTCTATAAATGTCAACTTCCTTCAATTTTTGCGTACAACAGTCTAAAACGATGTATACCAACATGCCAAGGCACAAAAAGTTTTATTGAAGCTATAAGAAAAAATTCACAAAATTTAAAGTACTTCCAACTTGTAGCGCACAAAACCGAGTTTTAGACATGGCTAACTTTGAAATTCATTTTCTTTCAAATCACAATTGAGTTTCTCTTCAAACTTCGGTAGTAATGTGTTATATGTCGCACACTACAACTTTTGCAAATTCACTTTTGGACTTTGCCCATTGATGCTCATGATATGGTTGTTTGAATGGAAAAGTTTCAAATCAATACTCAGTTCTGTTTGTAAGTGTAACTCATAGTAAAAAACACCGTATTGATGCGATTGGCTCGGATTCCATGCTGTTAACATACGACACACGTATAGTTACAATACAACTCTTGTATAGGTGGCCACATCAACAAAAACCATACAGGATCTATACAGAATCCCCTGCTCCCCAGTTTCCTGATGAAGTTGGAGGTGATGGTTGCACTGACCCAGACCTCTGAACTTACCCCCAACTTTTAATCCTTTAACGCGCCGGCGTCCAGATTCTGGACGCCGGATGAATTTCAGCAGCTCGATTTCTGTAGGTACCGGATGTTTTTCATCCATTTTTTTTTTCATTCTTGTGCTAGTTGAATACCATTTGTACGGTATGGATCTTCCAAATAAAATAATGTGAATTTTTGAAAAATTACAAAAGTGATTAATGTCAAGTTTCAATCTTAGTTCAAAACGAAAGACCTTAAATATGATTTTCCATAATAAGTAGAATCAAATAATGGAAACCATACCATCTCGTAGTGCATGTCATTCTAATTTCATTACAATATTTTTAAATTTATTTGTGTTAATTTTGGATTTTTAATTGAATTTCAAGAGAAAACCTTGCAAAATTACTTTAAAAATATTAATAATAAATATGATGAATCCAACCGTACGGATGTTATCTACACATTGACATTTACAACTTTGTTTTGTACATCAACTCCATTTTCGTTTTTCATCAACCATTTTATAACAAATCTTTGAAAACAGTGTTGAATCGGGACGTTAAAGGGTTAAAAACAAAATCTGTTTTGGAATTTCAAAGTTTATTATAGTAAATCTCTACACCGCCATTACTGTCAGTCACAATTATTTATTTATTTTTGTCGCAATTGCACAACCACAAACACTTCTTCTTTTCTTTTCTTTTTTAATAAAGGATATTGAAATTTTGGATTTAGGGGCGGTTTACACTATGGACCAAGAGCCATGACCAAGAAAATTAAATCATTTTCATGGTCATGGCTCTTGGTCAAGAGCCGTGACCATGAAAGATCAAAAATGCAATTTTAAATGACTTGGTCACTCTTTGTAGTGTAAAGTGGATTTAGACCGGGACAAGTTTAAGCTCATCATTCTCTCTTTTATCCTCCCTTTTTTCCTCCTTCCTCTTTAAATAATTGAACACTAGCCAATCAATGATTTTTGAGCCCCATGGTCTCCTAGATTATAGTTGAGTCGAGGCATTTGCTTCGACTCAACTATAATCAAGGAGACCATGAAAACATTATCCATTTGGGAAATTTTAGCATTTTTGGGGACCTCAAAGTTAGTGGTCATTCTCCTTCTTTCAAGGTAGTGTAAAGCCAAATGGGACCAAGAGCTCTTTTTGGGCCAATCACAGATTTTAGAATTCCATGGTCATGGCTCTTGGTCCATAGTGTAAACCGCCCCTTAGATATATACATCTATTATACAATACAGCTCGCTTTGTCTCACTCGACCGTTCTGCGCTGGAATCTGTCGAGGAGACAAACCATTCTCAATGTGCTCAACGGCACGGGTCCCACTAGTCCCTATACAATATATAAATAACTATGAATCATTTTTAAACATTATGATCTATAAGATGGAAGATATGAAGAAATTTGGTTTGTAATCAATATGACAATGTGTCATGAACATAAATGTTTAGAGCATGGCCACCCATGCCCTCCTAGAGTCTCTCATACTCAAGAAATGAATGAAAAGTACCGAGGGCCCTTCAAAAATTTCTCTTGGCTCTCAATCCTAGGAATGGCTTGCAAATCACTATTTAGTTGACTATATCCTCACATTCTACTTGTGATTGGTTCATTGACTATTCGATGTGCACTTTTGATATGTGAGGGGCGTGTAAAGATAGAAGAGTGCAAGTGCAAGGGCTCTTTAACCCCTAAAGGTCTGAATGTGCCGTTGCGACCAGCAGAATACAATGTATTTTGGTTGTATTTGGAATGGATTCATACCTTTAATGAGTTTGAGTTCAAAAGAGAAGTTGAAATTTAGATCAATGCGGTTCTAGTGAGCTATTAAGATCCCAATTTAGAGTTTCTTGTCGGTAGTAAATCTCAATTATATGACAACGTATATACTATCCCCATGGGACGTTTAAGGGTTAAATGTAAATGAATAATTCAGTGAATTAGTCCTAGCGTGCATCGATGGGAATGTTTCTCGAAGCTTCTATAACATTCAAGAACCTTCTATAGTTTTCCAAACTATTTTGTAGCCTTCTACAATTGTCTATAATTTTCTATAACCTTCTACTGATAGTTACATTAAACCTTCTATTAATAGTTATATTAAACCTTCCACGTGCTTTTGGAATCTTCTATAGCCTTTCAAAACCTTCAATATTATTTGAAAATCTTCTAGAACTTTTTAGGACTTTTTGAAACATTCTAAGACCTTCTGCAACATCATAGTTCATTAAAAATGATCATACTTAGACCGAGACTTAGACGAATTTAAATATTTATAAAAATTCATTATAAAAATTCATAAAAATTTAGAATTACTAATTTAAGCATACTGAAAAATGGGAAACTCTGGGTCTTGCCAATACAAAAATTGGAGCATTCCAAAGTGTAGATTAGTTTTTAAATTTTGTTCTAATTGTCACTCAAGGTCTTTTTATTACATTGATTATCACACTTCCTAATATTACATTCTAGGATTGAATGTTTTCACAGTAGGGCGTCCAAAATGTGTAGTTCAAAATGTGTAGTGTGACATTGCAAGCGATATTTGGCGGTAAACATTTTCTATTAGCCATTGAAATTGGTTTTTTGGCAAAAAGTTAACTACGGTGAAAATATATTCTAGGATTGTATGCATATTAAAATTTGCAAAAATACCATAAGTATTGTTTGGACCAAAATCTAATACATTGCGTTTAATTGCGCTCTAGAATAAATATGCTATTGCTTTAATTGGTATTTTTCAGTGAAGATATAGTGATGGCAATATTTTACTCAATTCCTACAACATAAAGGTATTGTATTCCAAAAAGATTCCAAATTTTTCAAAACAAGGTGGATATTAGAGGTTTATGGCAGAAATTTTTGTTCCTTTACATTAATCCCTAAGCTCCCAAAAAACCATTTTTTGGTCGATGTCCATTTTAAACGATCTACCCCAAACAAAGATAAATAAGTTTGAAAAATAAAACAAAAAATGAATCTGACATCAAGTCTACTTTCCAACGCAATTTGAGTTATGTCAATCCAAGTTAAACTCCACTGGGGGGAATTTTCTAGAGTAGATCATTTCAACATTCTCTTAGTGTTATAAAATCTGCTATTTGGAAAAAGTAATGATGTTTTCTCCATCATATCTTTTGTTTTTTTGTAGCTTACAATAGATAAACCAATTTTAACTAATCTTGATAAATTTTAAATTTTAAAAGTTAAAATTATAATTTATACGATTATTTTTAAGTTTATACTTTTAAATTTATTACAAAA